>OY982531.1:27500-1277500 GCA_963859965.1 Ceramica pisi | reverse complement strand
ACGTAACGTACGTAGCAAAACTGGCAAAACGTCACAGAGACACAGACAGACGATTGGTATTGCCATCAGACATCCGAGCAGATGAAACAGATAATAAAAATGAATGGAGAATAGCTTTGCTGTTTTGAATGGAATGTCGTATTAAATTATTAATCGACTAAATTTTGGAAAATTATTGTTTCTTCTTGGAGACCCAGAGTTGAAATAAGTCTATGATTTGACTGGTTTTCTAAAAAAATAAGTTTGTCTATTGATTCTTCGTTTGCCCCACCGACAAGTGAGACTTTTCAGTAAATTAATCGTTAATTTATGTTATACTGAGTGAAAATCCTACCAAAAATATTATAAATGATATAGGACACTTCCATTTAAGTTGTTGTTGTTGAATAATAAATATTTGGAAGATCTAAGGGGTCGATAAGTACGAAGCTCTTTTGGTGTCTCTCTGGCTTTCGATCAGATTTTCGCACGTCCTACAATAAACAATCATTAGGTTTTGTGGTGGTGCTGCATCTTAAATCGATCGGTGTGCTGTGGTGTTATTGCGCGAGTGCAGTGTATGTGGTGCAGTGCAGTGGTCCGAGTGGTGGTCGCAATGTATCAGTGAGGGGCTGCGGTGACCGAGCGGAGCCGTAGCTGGGGGTGTCATGCTGGAGACGCGGTCAGCGCGCGCCGCAGACTCGGTGTGGGCGAACAAGCCGCTGCCGGCGCCGCACGCCATGGCCAACACGAGGCACGGGAAAAACGCACAGGTATACCTTCACTTTACACCCACCGCCGCACGTAGTCATCAGCTTGCTTAACTATCTTAATTTGGCACATCCTGTTTGGTACTCTACTAAAAAAATGATGTATTCAGTGACAACTTTGAGCTGTGTACCATAGGAACAGTTCCTCCAACTAGTTTCACATAAAACTGCAGTCAGGTTGCTAAATTAACAAACTGATTAACTACAATATGATTCTGATTGGCCCTGAGCACTGGTAATTAGGCGGCAGTTGTATCAAATTAATTGTTGTGGAATTTGATGAGCTAAGTAGCTATTTTTACAATTTTTTGCTCAAACTGTCTGCTTTGCATTATGCATTATTATAAATGCTCCTAACACTTTCACTATTTTTATTAATCCATGTATAAATAATGATCAGTGTGAATACACTTTGAATTCTTCTTGCATGTGATTATAGAAATGAGAGAGATTTGTGAAATGTTTATGCAAGACCATCTGCATGCAGAAACAATGATTATCATATAAACAGAATGATAATATGGTTATCTTTCTCTCTGTTATGAAATAAATAAGTAATCTAATTTTAAATAAGACTACTGTGGGAATACAACCTTAAAAGGTTGCTTCCGCTGCATTTACTTTATATTTCCATAAAACATTTTCTTGTGACTGCACTCTAGTTTAATTCTGCATCTAGACAGAATCTAGATCTAGGTTTACTTACCTAACACACAACTTACATAATATTTTTAAATTGGATATAATTTTACATAATGAGTAAAAGTTTAGATTAGACATCCAATTTGATAAATGGTTGTGCTGTTCTTCATTGTTATACCTATATGTCGGCCAGGGTTGTAGAATTTGTTTGAAAGACTCACTGCTCTGGAACACAAAGGTCTTTAAGTAAGAGTCTGACACTCCCTGCTCCATCCAGAACATGAATCATGGCATGGCAGGGCATATAATAATATGAGCAGGAGTCATGAATTCCCATTATTATAAAAAAAAGTATCATGTCTGTCAGTTAAGGATAATGCCAAACTGTAGTTTTTAAGCTGCTTGCAGGTGACTATCCAGAAATTGCCACACAAGATGTATGGATGTAGTTGGCATGTGGTGCCAAACCTAAATAAATTGGGATTAGCAATTGAAGTTGCCCTACACAGTATCAACTTTGCTTCCATTACTGAATATAGTTCTTCTTCAGTTCAAAATTCACACAATATGATGCTTCATGGAGGCTGAACACAAATAAATAATATTGTTTCTATTTCTTATTATTATTTAACTTTATCAATCAGCAGAATTCAGTTGTAAACCCATTAAGAAATGAGTAACAAGTTATTTATTATTTTTATTGACTCTTATATTAGTCATTGGCCTGCCTGTAACCCAGCTTGTCTAACGGTGACTGTAAACAATTTTGCTGTTAGGTACTTTTGTAAAAAGATTTAATTCTTTGAATTTCATTATTATTTACTTGCTTGTTGACTATTTAGTTAGAACTAGCTGACCTGCGCAACTTTGTCTGCGTCACATTTTCCATTACTGCTCTGCTACTATTTGGCTTAGCGTGATGATATATAGCCTATAACCTTCCTCGATAAATGGGCTATCTAACACTGAAATAATTTTTCAAATCGGACCAGGAGTTCCTGAGATTAGCGCGTTCAACCAAACAAACAAACTCTTCTGCTTTATAATATTAGTATAGATGTGTTCGGAAAGCCTTTCAATAGATTAACTAAATAGATTGGAATGAGTAATCTCAGCTTAATAGTTTAATTCCTGGTATCTGAGGTTTTTATCCGTTGTTTATCGGTTCGTTAACCACTAACCAACCAATGTTGTTATGAAAAATAGTGTTAACAAACAGATGAAAGACCACTAAAAGTCTCAGAAACTGGGTACTTATGTGTTTACTCAAGTCATTCATTATTACCTCCTATGATTTCCTCTACTCTAAAACCACCCAAATAGTTTGGTTTTTGATCTACCTAAATTGTTACAACTGTCCAGGAAATGACAAAAATCATTAATATTTAATATTAATTGGTGTGTGCCTGTTCATAAATAAACACAACCATGTTATGAATGATATTGAATTGTTTTTGGTTTCCCTACATAAATTATCCTGATTCAAATATAAATATTGAATGAGTGGACACCTGCATGATATATTATGGGGGTAAAATAAAATTAAACTATTCTGAATGTGGTTTTTTCTCTCAGTTATGTAAGCTAACAAAGGCATTTCTTTAACGTCTTTTTTACAATAGATAGTCCAATACAGTCCACATGGCATCAAAATCAATATTCACAATCATAATCTTGAAGGAATACTTCTAAAATGAGTGAAACAGTTAATTTTACTTAAACAGCTACATAATAATAATATATTTAAAAAAATATGCTCCATAGTTCAATAAAATAGAAACAGGATAAATAATAAAACAATACCATTGATATTCAGTAGGTACTTGTAACTGTGGTTCATTCCCGATTCATCTTAAAATATCAATCTTAGAAACTACTGGTTCGAATTGAAAAAATACTTTTAGTGTTGGATAGCCCATTTATATAGAAAGGCTATATCATCATGCTATGATCAATAGGTTTGGTGTAAAATGTAATGCAGACAAAGTTGTGCTAATCATAATTATGCTAGTCTTAACATGTGTAATTATCCTGAACTGCAGTTTGCTGTTTGTTGTTTTAAGTCTTCTGTTTATTATAACTTAGACCACATGTTTTAGGTTTCTTTAGACCAAAAATTTACTTTAGAATTCCTTGAAATCAAAGAGGAAACTCTGTATCAGCATTACCAGTAAGAATCCAAATTTTCCTGTTTTGTTTCGACTGGAACATTTGCCCATTTGTTGGTCATTAATGTGACCATCACACAATCTTATGAAGACATCCTCGATGTCTTTCCCAGAAACACGATCTTTGGCATTCGCTTTTTGCCTTGTTTTCTGACATACCTAAACATAAGCAAAATTCCTCAATAGCTATGAGATAATCAGCTGTTATTCTACAAAATATACGCCCACATATTTTAATTAGCAGCGTATTTAAAACAGATGGGGCTTTTCCCTCGTTAACACCTAGCGAGCGCTGTGTTGTCATCGACGCATCGCTTAGCCACTGAGATTGCTAATTTGGTTGATCTTGGCCGTGTCGGCAGATTGAAAGTCCAAAGCGGCCAACAATCTGAAGTACCGCCAGAAACTGAGGGTCCTTTTATTACACCCCTACAGAAAAGGTGCTACCCACTCCTCTCTATGGACAGTAGTCAGTAGGTCAAACTCGCCTCTTTGAAACTCCGTACTACGCTAGGCCATATCAAGGTCAGTGTTACCACCTACGTGCGGTCGACAGTACTATTTCTACTACAAAGAAACAGTCTCGTATTGGTTATTGATTTTATTTACGCAACAAAAGAAGCTATTCTATTGATAATAATACGCTGAACGCTTTCTACAACACGCGCGGGATGATAAAAGACCGGTTGTCGGTGTATTGCAGGGAACCAGTCGTCAAAACTTACACGTAAATGTTTTTAATAATAGGCGCTTCTGCTGAGCATGAAGTCCTGGGCTCAATTCCCGGGTCAGACAAAGTGTTATTGAGTTTTGCGTCTGAGACTCGATAGCAGCTTGGATTCTGAATTTTATGGCAGTAGGCTCGCATCTTACTGCATGGAACTAAACCTGTACAGGTTTATCAATACTTAATCTATACTAATATTATAAAGAGGTAACATTTGTTTGTAAGTTTGTATATAGGGGGTGATCTCAGAAACTACTGGTCCGATTTGAAAAATTCTTTCAGTGTTAGATAGCCCATTTATCGAGGAAGGATATAGGCTACATATCATCACGCTAAGACTAAAAGGAGCCGAGCATTAATAGAAAATATGACGCAGACAAAGTTGCGTGGGTCAGCTAGTAGTATAATAAAGAAATAAAGTTCGTGAGGTTGTAGGGGGTAATCTCTAGATCTACTGAACCGATTTAAAAAAATATTTTACCAATAGAAAGCCACGTTATTTGTGAGTGTCATAGGCTATAATTAGAAATACAGGTCCCTACAATAATAGCAATACTAAACCCGCGCGAACGAAGTCGCGGGCGAAATGCTAGTTTGAAAGAAATGCTCTGAGTCTTGAATCTATGCTCGCCTAGATCTTCGCCCATTCAACTGATTCGATGATTCCATCTTTATTTGGAAGTTAATTTCTCTAATTTTCCTGTTCGTTATTCCAGGACGACGTGTGCTACGTGGTCGCGAAGTACGACTACGCGGCGCAGGGCGCGCAGGAGTTGGACCTGCGCAAGAACGAGCGCTACCTGCTGCTGGACGACTCCAAGCACTGGTGGCGCGTGCAGAACGCGCGCAGCCAGTCCGGATACGTGCCCAGCAACTATGTCAAGAAGGAGAAGCCTTCGTTGTTTGACAGGTGAGACCACATCCAGGTGTATTCTATTCTATTTTTTATTAATGGCAAGTAGAGCCGATGTCGACTATTCTGCCAAAGTCAAAAGTAAATTGGAAAAGCAAGTGTGCATTAGACTAAGTTTTTGTAAACTGGTCAGCAATATGATAAAAATCTTTGATTGATACAGTTGAACTTGGCGGGTTAGTACTGGACTGAAACAAACAAAAAATAAAAATACATAAATATAATAATGGTTAAAACATTAAATATACATATACCACAACTACAAAGACAGATAGATTTCGGGCTACGACTCATAGTTTTATGTTGTTGTGACGGATGAAGCTCATCAGCGCCACAAGCAGTTCAGACGAAGAATTTGTTAGAAGGGAGGGGAAATTAATCCAGGTGTACATGACTAAAAAGATCTAATTAGTCCGTCAGATAGATTTCCAAAAAATATTGGACACATTTTTTCTTTTTCACGTAAACACAGATATTAAGACGATACGTTAGTGCGTTCAAAACTCGCGTGACGTCTCTTTTCAGTACACTTTTTACTTGTAGTGACGTCACATTACAAGCCCCCACTCCTGATCCTTGAGTCAAGAACTCAAGATTCATTTGTTGGTGTGATACATCTTTGTCAAAATTTATTGATTTGATAAAGCAAAAAATACGTGTCGTATTTCGACAATCTAAGTGACGGACTAAATAGAATCATTTTTTGTTACTCAGGATTCATCCCTACTCTGATGTGTTTTCCACGAATGATATCCATCCAGCTAGGAAAATATTTGGGATATTTAGGCTTGAGTCAGTCATAGGCGAAGTCGCCTATCTCTAGAAATGCCACAATTTATAGAAACCAATAGTATAGCTCCTTGCTGTCACCTGTCGCTGCTGTTGGTCCCTGGTGGTGAACTCAAGTCTTTAACGTTCTTTCTTTAGGGACTAGGGTTGCGGCTTTGTGAGGAAGCGGTCTTAATCCACCATTGAGATTCGAGTCTCCTCTCTATCAAAGGGAGTAGGGTCTATAACATGGCTACCTTAAGGTGATGTACCTACCTACATCTTTTAAAACTACTAAAGTGTAAAATGCGGGATTACGAACGGCATCTGACCTCTGGCAATGAAATCTGACCCATAGAATGCAGATTATCATTTGCACATGTGGGTATTGTAAATTACTCATATCGAACTGGGAAATAATATCTAATATTTAAAAATCTCGTGTCACGGTGTTATCGAGCTCCTCCGAAATTTTTTGTGTATATTTGGTAGGTCTGAGAAAAGGTTGTTAGGTTTTTTTTTTAATATGGCAAACAAGGTATGCCGAGTGAACTAGTACTTACCTAAATTAAATTATTTAAAGGTTTGATGCAATTTGAACCAAACTAATTAAATAATGGCATAGTTGCGCATACAAAATGCGGAAGTCTATTATAGCAGTGTGTCATACTTGCAAAATTCTAATCTGATATTTTGTAAATCCGCAACGAGGGGTTGGGCTCGAACCCTGGCAGGCGTATTTTTTTACGTCATATCATCGACACTGGTCTCAAAACAGTAAAGGATAAAATCTTGAGGAAACCGTATGTCTTAGAACAAAAAAGAGTGAAACCTATCAATCCTCACTGGGCATTACTCCCAACAGTGCAGGGGGAACGTTACAGGCTGATTATGCTTATTTAATGGCAGCAGTACGACCCTTGTTTGCACCAAATCTAACGATTCAAGGATGCGTGCTATGGATGGTCGCGAGAGTGGTGTAGCAGAGAATTGCGTGCATCCCCTATTGTCGATACGTGGTATAACTCTAGTTGCGATTCATCCTCGCTCAGCTACCTCGCGGCGGCGCATTTTCTTAGCGCATCTCACTCGCTCCGCTATATAGCTTAGCCACAGTAGAAATTGTACATGACACATGGTCTCGTAGCTTAGCTTTTACATTCTCGCTGCATAGTTCATCTCTGAAAGAAAGGCACCCTTATATTCGAGAATAATGATAAGTTGATGCAGTACAGCAGTGTGAATCGGGGACCTCTGCGGGATCGAACCCATTCGTTCCGTGGACGCCATTTTTTACATCCCAAAACAGGGCTTACTTATTTTAGCCTTTGTTTTGTCAGCGACTCTAATGCTGTTTGGCAGTTCAGCCGTTATTTACAATTGTCACGGCCATTTTAAATCGGTCAACTACGCACTTCTTTATGTCTTCAAATCAATTGGCAATTCAATTATAGAATCAATGGCGTACAATAACAAATCTGCAGTAACTGATGCCTCGTTAGATTCACAATCATTTATTCTCATGTAAACGACGCATGTGACTAGAAGAGTCAATCTACCTAGCATTTCCACAGACCAAATATGATGGGATCCAGCAAAAAATCTGCCTAGCCAACATACCAGATGCAGGAGCTATTCCACAAATCAGAACTTCCCGGGCAAGACTGGTGTCAGATTTTCTGGCATCTGACTACCCATAACTTCTTTCAAAGATCTACAAACTGAGATTAGGCTTACCGTGCTTTCCGAGGTTTTTATTCACATAAACCTCGGAAAGAAGGATTTATCTTAACGTGGATTAAAGGCTCAAAGAAAATGATGGGTGTATTGTGTGAAGAAGAAATGAAAGAAAATGGATTGAATGCTAGTGTGATATTTGACAGGGGAGAATGGAAACAGAAACACGCTGCCACAAGTTGGTAACATGGGACAAGGAAGACGATGATTATTATAGGAGAATGGAAGCATACTTATTAAAACTCTGTATTTACATCATCATCTAACTTGTCATTTCCCAACTATATTGGGGTCGGCTTCCAGTCAAACCGGATTCAGCTGAATACCAGTATTTTACGTGGAGCGGCTGCCTACCAGACCTCCACAACCCATTAACTGGGTAACACGGTACTCCTTGGCAAGACTGGTGTCAGATTTTCTGGCTTCTGACTATCCGTAACGACTGCCAAAGATCTCCAAATGACAGCCGGGACCAACAGCTTAACGTGCTTTCCGAGGCACGGAGTAAACTCGGTATGTTGAGATGGTCACCCATCCACAGACCAACCTCGGCAAGCGTTGCTTAACCTTAAAGATCGACCTGTGCGGCTGTTATTATTTAGCCACGAGCTCCTCAAAAACTCTGTATTTACAATACTTACCTAAAACCTAGATCTTAGTCCCCGATATTATAATTTTACTTTAATAACATCAAATGCATAATCTCAAGGAATATGTCCAAAACAAACATGGAACGGTCTTGAGTTTTATCTATGTGTTACAAAGGTGACATTGAAGTTATCAAGCTTGCATTAATACCAAAATTGCATTATGTAAACATGTAATCTGTTTGTTTACCTAAATAAATATAAATCGGCGACGATTTACGTGAACCGCAATTCTGCTGCGCTGCGTATATCTAGGTCTGTTCGCGATAAACTCTAAAACTACTGCAACGATTTTCATGCTGTTGTCACCAATGGATAGAGTCGTTCTCGAGGAAGGTTTTAGTAAATAATTTGTCAAGCGGGCGAAGCCGCGAGTATCAACGTCTAGTTTTATATATTAGAATAATGATGTATTAATGTTACCTCTGAGCAGGAAATATGTAGGAAGGCGCATAGGAAAGTCTATATATCTTTCCTACTCTGAATAATACCTTATATTCAAGAAAAAATATTTTGTGCCGTTCAATGCACAATACACATTGTACAGTTCGCTAATAACAAGTCAGTCTTGCACAATAAATACCGAGCGTAGGTAGCCGTCATTGCCGATTACGCTAAACAAATCACTTTTTTTTTTCTACATCCATATTATTATAGCCTAGCTCTTCGTTATAATATATAGCCTGCTAGCTGATACCCGCGTCTTTCCCCGCTTTACAAATTTTGTACTAAAACCTTCCTCGAGAACCACTCTATCCATTGTTTTTTGAGTTTATCGCAAACAGACAGACAAACAGACGCGGCGAAAGACTTAGCTTTGTAGTGATCACACTCACAAATAACGTGGCTTTCTTTTGGTGAAAGAACTTTCAAAATCGGCTCGGTAGATCCAGAGATTACCCCCTACAACCTCACGAACTCACAAACTTTACCCTTTTATAATATTGGTATCATCTATACTATATATCTTATATCTATACTAATATTATAAAGCAGAAGAGTTTGTTTGTTTGTTTGGTTGAACGCGCTAATCTCAGGAACTACTGGTCCGATTTGAAAAAATCTTTTAGTGTAAGATAGCCCATTTATCGAGGAAGACTATAGACTATAGGATATATCATCATGCTAGGACAAATAGGAGCGGAGCAATAATGGAAAATGTGACGCAGACGAAGTTGCGCGGGTCAGCTAGTCTAGTATAAATGAGTGTGTGAGTGATAAATGTTTACATCAATCTATCTGCCTAGCCTTTCCCAAACCCAGTCGGCTTTTAGTCCAACCGTAAGCAGTTGAGTACCAGTACCTTCCATCGAGCTTTGATGATAACGTAGGTGTATATTTTTTGGGCACAATAGGCTAGATTCCATCATCCACAAATTGCAAAACTATTTAGTCCGTCAGTTAGAGTATTGAAAAATAATGGACACGTATTTTTTGTTTCTGTAAATCAAGGGAGTGGGAGCTCGTGACGTCACGACTCAGTAAAAAATATGCGAAGGTGTGACGTATTGAGAATTTTAAAAGCATCGTAACTTCGTCAAATTTGGTTCCCGTAACAAAAGAATAAACACGGGTAAATATTTTTTGTTAATCTAACTGACGGACTAATTAGATTTTTTTTAGTCATCTACCCTATTGTGGCGGTAAGTCCTCTCTTTGGGGAGTGGTTAGAGAGGTGAAGCATACGGTGGTGTTCTGCCCTGTTTGGGCAAAGCGACGCTGTGTCCTCGTAGAGGCGATCCAAGCAATCCAAGGTCCTGAGCGAGGAGGCATGGAAAGCAGTCATCTCCTCAGGCCCGGGTGACGGCGCGTTGTGTTCCACGCACGCGTTTGCACCACAATGCGTTTCAAATAAGAATAGGGACATCAATGACCTCTATCTGTCAAATGTCTCTTGAAAAGTACGGTTTGCATAGAAAACTTAGTTGCATATCAATAACGGCTTATCAAATTTTAAATAAAAACGTTCTATAGTAGTAAATTATGTAAAGTCATTACATAGTTATTTTTAACCATACCATAACACTTATTTCACTCAATATTTGTAAATAACAATAAAAAAATAATAATCTTGCTTTGCTCACCCTACCCCAGGTTTGAATAGACATCTATGACGTCACAATATGGCGCTAAGTCGATCCTATTCTTATTTGAATCGCATTGTGCGTCGCCATACTAAGGGCTACGTTCAAAACACTATTAATAGTAACATTCCTGCTCAGTGAAGTATGTACACAAGCATAAATAGGATATCAGTTGTTTCTGTTTCCGTATTGTTGAAATTCCGAGGGAAAATAATAATGACTGTGTTTAAAGGATATAGGGTAATCAGTAGGTGTAATTACTGGTACAACCTTGTTAGTCAGTCAAATTGTTGCTGTCTCCTTGATTTGATTTATTGTTGGTGAAAAGTATGCGGGTAACATTTCAACAGTTTAACATAGTAGTGTTCGTTACTTTTCCAAGTTTTTGTAGCATAATGTCACCTTTCCATTCTTATAGAGTTACCCGAGTCTTCGACGGTAGAATTTGTAATTGCTTCAAGTATCTCTTAGAAAATAAAACAAAATATGATAACACCACATCTACACTTATATGTCACACTAGCTGACCCGCGCAACTTCGTCTGCGTCACATTTTCCATTAATGCTCCGCTCCTATTTTTCTTAGCGTGATGATAATTATATAGCCTATAACCTTCCTCGATAAATGGGCCATCTAACACTGAAATAATTTTTCAAATCGGACCAGTAGTTCTTGAGATTAGCGCGTTCAACCAAACAAACAAACTCTTCTGCATTATAATATTACGAGTAGTATTGATTACTATAGTATACCTAGTGTTGTCCTCGGGATTGCTCGTTGTAATAAATATTTTTGAAAAAAAAAAGTAGCATAGAACCGTTTACGAGTCCCATCTATTGCTACCAAAATTCATCACAATCAGTTCAGGGATTTATTAAGGTGTGAAAGCGTAACATTCGTTCGCTTTTATAATATTAGTTAGGATGTGGTGATGTCGACGTAAATTCCATGCCCGCGCACCAAGACTTCATTCAAATACAATAATATAATGATGTGTCATGTCGGCAGACAATGAGGGAAAACATCACAAGAAAACAAGCGTCTATCGGATAACTGTACAAGTATTAGTTGAGAGGAAATAACAACAATAAACACATTAGTTGGCTGGCTTCTGCTACAGATACTACACTAATCTGCTCTCGTGGATCATACGTGCGTGCGCGCAGAACTCGGAAAACTCTTCAAAAAGTGCTCACTGTAGTACCTAGTGCCGAACTGATTGATTGTTCAAAACGCTGCCGGATAAGTTACAGTGATGTGGGGCAGGCCTGTTTTACCCCTACATAATGCGTACTAAGCTTATAATTGTGTAAAACTATGTGTATTAGAAGCAAGACTTAGAATAGTAACCGTTGTATTCAAGCCACTTAAAATGTGTATTTGATAAGGTCGTGTAGACCAACATTAATCAGTGTACTTGTATAAATTTAGTGATACGGCCAGCCAATATAATCCAGCCTTAACTAAACTGTATTACGTAAGTGTCACCAACAATGATGACCACTACTCCCGAACTAAATTCCAGTATTAAGAAGAAGGTGAAGAAGGGCTCGGGCTCCAAGACGCTGCCGCCCAACAGCTCGCCGGTGCGGGGCGCGGGCGGCGCGGGGGAGGCGGGCGCGCGGCGCGTGGAGCCGGCGGACGCGCTGGGCACGGCCGTGGTCAAGTACAACTACCAGGCGCAGCAGCCCGACGAGCTGTCGCTCACCAAGGGCACCCGGATACTCATCCTGGAGAAGAGCAACGACGGCTGGTGGAGAGGACAGTATCAGCAGCATACTGGCTGGTGAGTGTTTTGTTTTATTATCAACTAGCTGACCCACGCAACTTCGTCTGCGTCACATTTTCCATTAATGCTCGGATCCTTTTAGTCTTAGCGTGATGATATGTAGCCTATAAATTTACAAACAAATGTTACCTCTTTATAATATTAGTATTTAGTATAGTACCCAGCGAACTTCGTTCCGCCTAACAGTCGATTCTTTATTTTATTTTAAATAAACGTAGCCTAAGTTACTCCTTATTACATCAGCTACCTGCCAATAAAAGTCCCGTCAAAATCGGTCCAGCCATTTCAGAAATTAGCCGGATTAAACAGACAGACAGACAGACAAAAATTGTAAAAAATGTTAATTTGGTGTATGGTATGTACCGTATAAATATTCATAATACATGTAGTAAAAAACGGTTATTTCAATATTACAAACAGACACTCCAATTTTACACATATTTTACAAAAAATTTTATATGTATCTATAAATAGTATAAAAAAAAAATGTTAATAGATGTATAGATGAATAGAGTTTACCCGCGGTTTTGATCGGGTTAAAGTAGCCTATATCCGTTACCTGGCTTTCATTTATTTCTGTACTAAAGGTCAAAGAATGAAATCGGAACAAAAAGTCTCAATTTCGCATTTTTATTATTGAGGAGGAACACAAACACTTTTGTTTATGAAAAACTCGAATATACAGTAGAAATAATAGGATAACATTACGTTAGGCCGTTACGTGACTTACGTCATTTCAAAGGTAAATTAGATGACTTCATTCTCTTACTATCCTTGCAAATATTATAAAATATCATATTTTGTATGGAGCAACGTCATCGTGAACGTCACCGGGATCAAACCTACTATTTAAGTTAATGTTCTATATCTATCATAAAATGTCTGTCATAAATTTAAGTTTTTCAAACATACAGTTAGTTTTGCGTTGCTGGGGAGTTTGTTCCGCCATTTCTTCCCAGCTGAAACACTAGGAAGTGGTGACAGGCGGGCGATTTTGGAGATGTCTTCACGTAAATTTTGATGTTCAAAAAGTGCTGATTTTCAGCCAATTTTAATAAATGTCTTGATTTTAACTGACAGAACTATTACGGTATAAGATCTGTGGTCAAATCTCATCTAATATAATCTAGCTCGTTATGTCCCACTGAGGCCACAAAGCGGGAGGCCACAGCTGGGCAAAGGTCTCTGTAGCCTTAGTGTAAAAAACCCGACCCTAAGACGACCCACTGACCAAAACCTGAAAGTACAACAGATTTAGATAAAATTGCGACGGATGAGGTCGGAGTTCGTTGGTTGCTTTACCCGAGGTATGATATAACTAACGGAGACATTCGTCTGCAGGTTCCCTTCGAACTACACCAGCGAAGAGGGTGACAATGAAGACCCCGTGCACACGTACGCTATGGCGGAAAACGTGCTCGACATCGTGGTGAGTGTTAATGCATTTCATCATCTTTCCACCAGCCTCATCCCTGGTCTAACCAAATTATATCGACATCATCGTTTAGCAGACTCATTTCTATAAATAATTGACAAAAACAAAACAAAAATAATATTCAGTACAGCTTTCTAAGCTACGGGGTCGTTGATGAGACCGTAACAATGTTGTTAAAGCAAATAAATCTTCCTGCGTTTGTCCTATGTTTCTTGGTCGGCGCAATACGTTGTCTTTTCCTTTTTCCCAGTCATCGTCACGCTATCATTAATTTCCTTTTCTTCCATTAATAAAAACCATAATGACATTCAAAACCAAAACTATATTTTTTGGTAAGGCTGATCATTTTTAAAATTGCTTTTGCCCTCAGTACATCCCCCCTTCCTCTCTCCTTACTATTAAATATCTTGTTAAACATACGACCACTGTACCATCACTGACATTTGCGGTGTACCACTTTTCGACCTTATAACTGCTCATTGTGTATGTGAGTTTGTATGTTTGTGAACGCAACCAAAATACAGGAGAAATTCCTAGCATGGGGCTGGTGATAAGGTTCAAAAGTGGTTGTCCGCTAATGTGCGATGGTACATGAACATGTAGTGCACGTGCGAGTGCTGCATCCCGCCCAGTACTCCCCGCAGGTGGCGCTGTACTCGTTCACGTCGAACAACGAGCAAGAGCTGTCGTTCGAGAAGGGCGACCGCCTGGAGATCATCGAGCGGCCGCCCTCCGACCCCGAGTGGTACCGCGCGCGGGACTCCCGGGGACACGTGGGGCTGGTGCCCAGGAACTACCTGCAGGAGCTGGCCGACTACCTCACCACGCCCTATAGGTAACTACGAGCTTTTTGATCAACCTTACCAAACTTGAATTTAGACGCGATCTGAAGCTTGTCGTAAACCACTATAATATTTTCATTTCGTGTTCCCCTAGTGACGGCGGCGAGGGCGGTCGTCCTGTGGCCGGCGTGGCAGGAGGGACGTCCCTCGCGGGGCGCGCGTGGTACTACGGCGCCATCACGCGCACGCACTGCGACGCACTGCTCAACACGCACGGACATGATGGGGACTTCCTCATCCGGGACTCTGAGACCAACGTACGTATAGCCTACAGTCAGTCGCGGGTACTACGGCGCCATCACGCGCACGCACTGCGACGCACTGCTCAACACGCACGGACATGATGGGGACTTCCTCATCCGGGACTCTGAGACCAACGTACGTATAGCCTACAGTCAGTCGCGGGTACTACGGCGCCATCACGCGCACGCACTGCGACGCACTGCTCAACACGCACGGACATGATGGGGACTTCCTCATCCGGGACTCTGAGACCAACGTACGTTTAGCCTACAGTCCCAGCTCACGCGCTGTTCCCTGTGTCAGGTGGGCGACTACTGTAGGTAAAGCCTGCAGTCCCAGCTCACGCGCTGTTCCCTGTGTCAGGTGGGCGACTACTGTAGGTAAAGCCTGCAGTCCCAGCTCACGCGCTGTTCCCTGTGTCAGGTGGGCGACTACTGTAGGTAAAGCCTGCAGTCCCAGCTCACGCGCTGTTCCCTGTGTCAGGTGGGCGACTACTGTAGGTAAAGCCTGCAGTCCCAGCTCACGCGCTGTTCCCTGTGTCAGGTGGGCGACTACTGTAGGTATAGCCTGCAGTCCCAGCTCACGCGCCGTTCCCTGTGTCAGGTGGGCGACTACTGTAGGTATAGCCTGCAGTCCCAGCTCACGCGCCGTTCCCTGTGTCAGGTGGGCGACTACTGTTATAGGTATAGCCCACAGTCCCAGCTCACGCGCCGTTCCCTGTGTCAGGTGGGCGACTACTGTAGGTATAGCCTACAGTCCCAGCTCACGCGCCGTTCCCTGTGTCAGGTGGGCGACTACTGTTATAGGTATAGCCCACAGTCCCAGCTCACGCGCCGTTCCCTGTGTCAGGTGGGCGACTACTGTAGGTAAAGCCTGCAGTCCCAGCTCACGCGCTGTTCCCTGTGTCAGGTGGGCGACTACTGTAGGTAAAGCCTGCAGTCCCAGCTCACGCGCTGTTCCCTGTGTCAGGTGGGCGACTACTGTAGGTATAGCCTGCAGTCCCAGCTCACGCGCTGTTCCCTGTGTCAGGTGGGCGACTACTGTAGGTATAGCCCACAGTCCCAGCTCACGCGCCGTTCCCTGTGTCAGGTGGGCGACTACTGTAGGTAAAGCCTGCAGCTGCAGGCTTTACCTACAGTAGTCGCCCACCTGACACAGGGAACAGCGCGTGAGCTGGGACTAGTCCCAGCTCACGCGCTGTTCCCTGTGTCAGGTGGGCGACTACTGTAGGTATAGCCTGCAGTCCCAGCTCACGCGCTGTTCCCTGTGTCAGGTGGGCGACTACTGTAGGTATAGCCCACAGTCCCAGCTCACGCGCCGTTCCCTGTGTCAGGTGGGCGACTACTGTAGGTAAAGCCTGCAGTCCCAGCTCACGCGCTGTTCCCTGTGTCAGGTGGGCGACTACTGTAGGTAAAGCCTGCAGTCCCAGCTCACGCGCTGTTCCCTGTGTCAGGTGGGCGACTACTGTAGGTATAGCCTGCAGTCCCAGCTCACGCGCCGTTCCCTGTGTCAGGTGGGCGACTACTGTAGGTATAGCCCACAGTCCCAGCTCACGCGCCGTTCCCTGTGTCAGGTGGGCGACTACTGTAGGTATAGCCCACAGTCCCAGCTCACGCGCCGTTCCCTGTGTCAGGTGGGCGACTACTGTAGGTATAGCCCACAGTCCCAGCTCACGCGCCGTTCCCTGTGTCAGGTGGGCGACTACTGTAGGTATAGCCCACAGTCCCAGCTCACGCGCCGTTCCCTGTGTCAGGTGGGCGACTACTGTAGGTATAGCCCACAGTCCCAGCTCACGCGCCGTTCCCTGTGTCAGGTGGGCGACTACTGTAGGTATAGCCCACAGTCCCAGCTCACGCGCCGTTCCCTGTGTCAGGTGGGCGACTACTGTAGGTATAGCCCACAGTCCCAGCTCACGCGCCGTTCCCTGTGTCAGGTGGGCGACTACTGTAGGTATAGCCCACAGTCCCAGCTCACGCGCCGTTCCCTGTGTCAGGTGGGCGACTACTGTAGGTATAGCCCACAGTCCCAGCTCACGCGCCGTTCCCTGTGTCAGGTGGGCGACTACTGTAGGTATAGCCCACAGTCCCAGCTCACGCGCCGTTCCCTGTGTCAGGTGGGCGACTACTGTAGGTATAGCCCACAGTCCCAGCTCACGCGCCGTTCCCTGTGTCAGGTGGGCGACTACTGTAGGTATAGCCCACAGTCCCAGCTCACGCGCCGTTCCCTGTGTCAGGTGGGCGACTACTGTAGGTATAGCCCACAGTCCCAGCTCACGCGCCGTTCCCTGTGTCAGGTGGGCGACTACTGTAGGTATAGCCCACAGTCCCAGCTCACGCGCCGTTCCCTGTGTCAGGTGGGCGACTACTGTAGGTATAGCCCACAGTCCCAGCTCACGCGCCGTTCCCTGTGTCAGGTGGGCGACTACTGTAGGTATAGCCCACAGTCCCAGCTCACGCGCCGTTCCCTGTGTCAGGTGGGCGACTACTGTAGGTATAGCCCACAGTCCCAGCTCACGCGCCGTTCCCTGTGTCAGGTGGGCGACTACTGTAGGTATAGCCCACAGTCCCAGCTCACGCGCCGTTCCCTGTGTCAGGTGGGCGACTACTGTAGGTATAGCCCACAGTCCCAGCTCACGCGCCGTTCCCTGTGTCAGGTGGGCGACTACTGTAGGTATAGCCCACAGTCCCAGCTCACGCGCCGTTCCCTGTGTCAGGTGGGCGACTACTGTAGGTATAGCCCACAGTCCCAGCTCACGCGCCGTTCCCTGTGTCAGGTGGGCGACTACTCGGTGTCGCTGAAGGCTCCGGGCCGCAACAAGCACTTCCGCGTGCACGTGGAGGGCAGCCTGTACTGCATCGGGCAGCGCAAGTTCCCCACGCTGGACGGGCTGGTGGCGCACTACCAGCGCGCGCCCATCTACACCAACAAGCAGGGCGAGAAGCTCTACCTCGTGCGCCCGCTGCCCAAGGCCACGCAGCCCTGCTGAGTCACAGGTGCCCCATAACAGATGTACGGAACCACTCAACAAGCGGTTGCTGTAGTTCTGCCGTTTTAGCATGCCAGTAGCGATCATTGGATTTTTTCTATATCGAAATGTAAAGGATTGTTACCGTTTTTCATGTTTGGAAAACGTTGACGATCAATTGATATTGATCAGGACGCTAACGGAACTTTAAGTAGAATTGAAGAGTGTTAGAAAAGAGATTAGTGATAGCTACTACCACACTAAAACGCAACAACTATAGACTATTGACATAAGAGTGGCCTGACAAGTGTGATATATTCATTTCCTACAAAATCTGTTTCGTTTAATTTCGAGTCGACGAGCCGTTCCGTACAAATGTATCTATAATTAGCGTTTCCCGTTTTGTACTCCGGTGTCCACTATTTACTCGTTAAACTAGTTCAGAGCTTCCGTATATGCATTGTCAATTTTGTACGAAATTTGTATCCAGTTTCCGCACACTCGATCGGAACCGACCACCTTAGTGAGGGTTTTGCACGAATGTAGTCGATATCGAGTCGCACAGATTCCCTCGCGCTCACTCAGTACAAGGCGGCGGGAGTCTGTTCGAACACCTACATAATATACTGTCACGACTTAGTGTAATGCGGCGTTGAAGCAACGCCTCAACTTAATTAAACATCAATAACAAAACCAAAAATTGGCTTCTTTATCTCTATTAGTGTTAAATAACATTTTATATCATATTATTTAGGTAAGTTCGATAGCGTAATTTTTATAATGAGTTATAGTTAAACTGTGTTTTACGCATATTATAATCGATGATCGCGTCTTGGAGTTCCCGCGAATATGTGACGTATTACTAAATATACACGGATGCATAATGTTGTGATGTTTGGCTAAGTAAGATATAATGTAAGTCATGATCAGGGAAAATCGTGGAATGTGCAAGGAAGGCAACTTATTGTAAGTGAGTGGGAATTTTGTAAGGTTTTTCTAACGCGCTCAACGTTTAGAGGATTCTGTTGCGATTGACAGCATTTTGGAACAAGCATTTACTAGCATATGACATGGATTTTTGATGTGCAAACTGTATTACATAAAACTCTGTTCTACCAAACTGAATTTTCTATCATCTTGGACATTTCGGGCTGTGCAAAGCTCAAAAAAGTATTAACAAGAAACATTCCTTATCTTATAAAACAATAGGGAATATGCACGCGATTTTTTTATTTATAAAATGATTTACTTATAAGCTCCAGTAAACACTCTAGAAAATATTTTTTAAATATCTTCATCAGCGAAGAAGTTATAACGCTTCAAAGATTACTTTTAGAACGAGAAGTCCGACATGGAATTTGACGTCACGTTACGTGACGTCTATACATCTGCCATATAAAACAGCGTTTTCGCGAGAGGGACAGATATATTTGTTTAAAATAATTGTATCTCGTTCGTTTTTCGAGCAATTTAGATTCTAATTTCACAGTTAGTATTATATTTTTGAATACTTTAAGATAAACTGTTCAGATCATAAATACTTTTTTCATGCATATTCCCTATTGAATAGTTGGTTCACGAGTGTCAGTCGCAACAGCTCCTACAAGTGGCGAGTGAGTGCTGGTTGGCGATGGCATCAACTGTATAAGTCTGACTAGTGGAATCGCGTAGTCAAATATATCAAGAGTAAACAATATTCCTACGTTTTAGTCTATACGACAACGAATTAGGTAACGTTTGGTTGGTACCGCACCAGTTTACACTTACATTTTGATGAGAATGAGATGGTTAAAAAAGATTTTTGATACTTGGAGAAAAGTAATTTGGTTAGTGAAGTCGTTCACTTCTATTATCCTGTATTGAACACTCACTGGTATCGCGTATATTTCCGATTAGTGGATGTTGTAGTATTTATTTAATTATAAATTAATAAATTATTGAAATTAGTAGGTTAGTAGGTCTATGTCTGGCCTACAGTTGGATAACTACACCACGGGTCACAATTTTGTTGTAATAGGGTAGATGACTAGAAAAAATCTAATTAGTCCGTTAGATAGATTTCTAAAAAACAATGGATACCTACTTTTTTTCTGTCTTCATGTAAACAAAAAAATAAGACGATACAGTGCTTTGAAAACTCGTGTGACGTCACTTGTAAGTACACATTTTACAGAATATTGACGTCATAAGCCCCACTCCTGATCTTTAGTGCGTTTATCTTCGTAAATTTTAATTGATTCGATGAAGCAAAAAAAACCTTGTCCAATATTTTTTAGACAATCTAACTGGCGGACAATTAGAATCATATTTTTACTACTCAGAAATTATCCCTATTACCCAAATCCAAAAGAAAAGGCAGCCAGATCTCTTACACTGTAGATTTACAGTATAAATGAAGTTTAAACTGGTGTGGTGGGCATGGAATCTCAATGGGTTGATTTCCACTGAGGTGACAATCGCTAGTCAATATTATACGCCGACATCACAAACACCTCTCCTATATTACAGTCTTATTTACTTTGTAAAGCTAGTGCGCGCACCCTGTCCGGGCGACCTAATCTTAAGACGAAACATGAAGATTATGCTCCAGTCACAAAATACACCATAATATATTATTAATATAAATAAATCTATGATTAATTTCAAGGTTTAAAATTTAATTGTTAACCTATGTTAGTGTTAGCCTTAAATGAATGACGTCAGTCGTATTCGGTCCGTTCTATTGGCGATAATTCTATCAAAACATGGTGTCATACGTGACTTAGAATTTGTTATTATTAAGTGGAATTGAGGGTTGTACGTTATGTATTATAAATTATACGCAGCCCGGGCATGTCGCGCGCACATTCCGTAATTCGATCCACATGTAAAAATAACAATGGCAGCTTGTTTGTTGTTTTATTCATATTATTTGTTTATAATATATTAATTTTGTAGATACCAATATATAAATTAAAATGCGAATCACATTCAACGATTAATTTTAAGTTAAACCTTGACACATTCATTTGTAGCACCTGTATCTTGTAACGGTAATGTCCAACACTTTAGTAACTTCATAACGGCAAGTATTAAGTAAAATAGCTTTTACACAGCATCATTATTTTTGTATGGACTTTTTATTTTACATATTGACAGTTGATGATGCACCAAGTGTAGAGATTTTTGTATGCGAAAACTTAGCGATAAGGTTAGGTTACATGTACCACTGTATGATAGATGATTGAGGGTGTTTTCCTCGGTTTATAATGTTCTGCGCGTGTGTGAGCGATTATTTGCATTTATATTATAGTAACGCATTCTATACGACTTTACTAATTTGAGATTAATTTATCAATGTCTCATTAATTTAACAAAAACTGCTTTTTTAAAACGTTTATAAACAAAATTAATTTATTGTTGTGTATACGAAATTGTCTGGTCTCGGTTGCATTTGCTAAATTGATGCTTATCGCCGTATAGGAGTTGAAACAATACGTCAAAAAATGCTTCGATTTATTTGTGAAGTAGGATATAGTTTCCTTAAATAATTTGTATGGAAAACATCCTTGAGATGGCGATGTCTCCGACATTGGTAACGCACTATAATTAATTACACTTGATACTTTTGAGATATAACTTCTGTCTGCACTAGTGAAAGCATAATATATGAAGTCAAACGAAAGGCGTGTTTATGTAATTTAAGTAAGAGTATGCATACGATCTAGCCTGTTAGTTGTAAAAAAGATTTTGGATTGGAATTTTCTTTAAAACTTTCAAAAAATAATATTATATTGTGTTGGTACAATATTGTTGGTGATTTCGATGGAGACTCAACCAAGAAGGTTCAATGAACTTAGAGAAACGATTTGTTATCATATATTATGTAAGTATACATAAGGACATGCATATTTATGAGCGTTGTTCTACTCAAAAAGCTTACTCCATACAACAATCATGAAACGAGTTATGTTAAGACTAGCTCTCATCGAAATGCATATTCGAATGATATAATAATGTCTCTGAAATTATTGGTGGAATCTATATCTCCATACTACTCATAATACTAGTTATCAAAGTACACGAGCGACACAAGTCATATCTCAAAACACAGTGATCGTAAGTTACTAGATCTTTTTGATGTATTTAATACGTTTTATACTCAATAATGTAATTAGAATTAAATGCGAGGCAAACTGAATGTAGAGATTTATTAGTAAAAAAAAAATAGCAAAATCTACCGCCGTTGCAGGTTTTGAGCGATTTTTACAAACAAAACTTTACAAGCTGAATTGTTTGTATTGGACACATTAGGTTATTTTGAAATTAAATCCGTGTCTAAGGTGTACATTTGAAGTGAACCACAGGCTTTAATGAGCGAGATCGAAGATTGTTAACCACTATATAAGCACATGCACCGGTACAAGAAAGTCTTCCTAGAGTGTGGCAGCATTTAAAGCCGCATTTATTGAATGCAAGCACAAAGCCAGTAGCGACCAGCACGGGGTAATAATTAAGATGGAAATATTGAATTGTTTGAAATTAACGAGAGTTAGACACTGTCATGAGTTGTATATTTAATGTTCGATTGACGGACAAACGAATGATAAAACTAAATGAATGATTGCGAATAAGAAAACTATAGTGCACTAATTCTAAAAAGCTTTATAAAATAAACATTGCCAAACTTAGAAAGGAATTAAAGCCGACTTTACATTCCTAAGCTGTTTATAATAACACTTGCGACGATTAGCTTAAATCTTAAGTATTGGGTACTAAAGTACCACCCTACCAGTTCTTCAAAAATCGACTAAACTACATAACTGTATCAAACGTTTTAATAGTATAACTAGGTATAGATTATAGAGTGATTCGGTTTTTTATTTTTATATTGCTCAAAGTATATTATTTTATAATTTGTATTTGTGAACTTGTGTTTGTACGTTTTTGTGAATGTATATTATCCGATGTAACGAGCCAATGTAAGTGCAGTATGTAATATTTAACAATAATTTATTTATTAATTTGCCATCCGGTGTTTTATTCAGACAACACTTCCCACTTCATTCATATTTCCCTTTTAGCTAATTTCATAACATCCATTGGTGAAGGTCGCGGGTGGCCGGTGGATGCGAGATGCAGAGGACCAGTCGTTGTGGCGACGCGCCTATGTCCAGTAGCGGACGTCTGCAAGCTAACAGCATTCTTATATTGATACTTACTATAAATTTTACTCAAAGGAACCTGATATAAGAAAAAAAGAGAACATTTGTGAAAAATTGCCTCGGTCCAGGATGGTCCGATGTCAATCACCAAGTACGACTCCTTCGTATGGATCAAATATTAGGGACTCGGCTGGGTAGGTCCCATTTGGTCTATGGAACATGACGTAATAGAACAAATTGAGAAAATATTGTCCTTATTTGTACTATAGAACTACATACTAGCTTTTGCTTCTGTTTTTATTTGTCTGTGGATGCACAGAACTAAATGGGAATCACTTTTCCCAAATTCTTCCATGATGAGATATATAAGACGTGAATGAAAAATCCGTTAACATTTCTGTCGGTGAGTAACCATCTAATCATCAATGTCACAAGACAAATGGTACTAGCAAATCATTCTCGAGACACCAGTTCACATATCAACCTCAAAAAGTTTATATACTTAGTTCGTTCTATGGAACAATTTGAGACAAAACCGTGACAAACTGTTCTATAGTAGGTACAAATAGGGACAATATTTTCTCAATTTTGTTCTATTACGTCATGTTCCATAGAACAAATGGGACCTACCTACCCACTCGGCTTCGATCACAAAGGAACGGACTCTGTCATAGTTACCGAATGCTTCCTGCCAGTACCCTGGCTACAAACAACTATTGATCTAACAGACATTCAGAATCAAAACAAGATCACGAGCCCGACAGTTGCTTACTCCGTGCCGTTAGAATCCGTCGTAGAATGTTATCGCGCAGAGATAAACTACTGATCCAGCCGTGGGAGGACCGCCGATTCAAAGATCATCGTTCAAAAGTGAGTCGCTAATTAGAGATACAAAGTTAAGTGATTGGTAAGGATTACATTATTCATATTCGAAATCAAAGCGTAAATCCTAACAAATTTAGAATTTTTGCAAATACATTGGGACGGCTTCTAAACTAAAAACTGCTAATGCTGAACAATACCAGTTTCCACATGGAGCGACCCATCTGACCTCCTCACCAGTAACTGGGTAACTCTATAGGTACTCTTTGAAGAATGGTGACCCACTGATCATAGTCAAATAGTAGCCGGGACAAACGTAAGCGTGCTTTCTGAGGCACGAAGGAAACCTAGTCTGTAACGGACGGACACCCATCCACGGACCGACCTCGGCAAGCGTTGCTTAACCTTAAAGTTCGACCAAGGCTGGTGTTATTATTTATCCACGTGCTCCTCCAATTAATGAATCTGGCAGACAGGTTCACATTTTTAAGTGCCTTATATCTGCTAAATAAGCAATACAGTCATGGGCTCCGGGATGAGGGTGGGTGCAAGGGTGCAAGGGCGCATAATTTATTGAAAACCAGAGGTTTTCAATAAATTATGTGAAAACAAAGTACAAAAAAAATGAGAAGGACGGATTAGGATTGCATCCATGTTCTATATCTCTGTAAATGGGCAAAAGAAAACCTATCCTAATTCACGGGGTTTTGAAGATTTATCGCCCTGAAAGTAGCCGGTGGCCATGGATACAGCCCCTATTTCTTTCTAATTCGAGGTAAGGTCCGCTCTGCCGGCTATAGACGACCGCGCGCCGGCCGCCCGCCCGCACGTGGCACTCAAGCTGAAAAAGAACCAGCGCGAGCTGGACAGGAAGCACAAGATCCAGAGCGAGAACTTCAGCCTGCTGCAGCGCCTCAACGACATCATGAAAGTCAACCGACTCGACAACCACTGGGCGAAGCCGCTGCGCAAGTAAGTGGGTGGAGAACACCCAGATTCGCAAGATATCGTCGCGTCGTTATACGCAACTAGCAACTTCGCTCGAGCTGCAATTTTTTAAATAATTTTTAACCGATATGTTACTTCCTCATAATTTAGCTTAGTTTTAGTGAGAAAATGGTTAAAATCGGTCCAGTCGTTTTGGAGCCTATTCGGTACAAACAAACGAAAAAAAACATCGTTCCTCTTTATATTACGGTACTAGCGACCCGCCCCGGCTTCGCACGGGTGCAATGCTGATACTAAATACACTACAGAAAAACTGTAATGTTATTATACACAAACCTTCCTCTTCAATCACAAAAAAACCGCATCAAAATCCGTTGCGTAGTTTTACATAGGGATATAGGGACAAAGAAAGCGACTTTGTTTTATACTATGTAGTGATAGTGATATCTAGATTTATGTGATGAAGTTGAATGTTGACAATCACATTTCACGCATTTGACAATCTATCTTATTGATTTTGCTATAATTTTTTACTTATGTTCCGGGCGTTTCGGCAGCCTGGTTCTCCTAGTTGTATCTACATTTTAATCATAATGAACCATCTATAGTCATGGATAAATTTCTGGTAAGACAGCACTTTAATTTTTTACATTAATTAAACACACACACACAGCAAAATTAATTAATTATTTATTACATAAATTTAATTTTATACACATTAGTTTTGCTGTGTGTGTGTTAACTAGGTTTTGGTGATTAATGACAGTAAAATATTAGTTTCCAGCAAAAGGTGGGCTTGTTCTACGACGCGGAGTCTCTGAACAGCAAAGTGACGGCGCGCTCTGTGCCCGAGCCTTCCGACGACAGCTACAGCAACGTCAAGTGCTACGCGTGCGAGATACGGAAAGTAAGTAATGAGCGAGTGCGACAATCCAGGAGTTGTTGAGATTGTGACATCACTTACAATGACTACTCTTTGTTCACAGAAACAGTACGAATACATGTACAAACAGTTGCATCGAGACTCACTGCCTTCTATTTACTCTAATTAATATTGTAATGTCAGTTTTTAAAATAAAACGATTATTATATTGGACAGAATTTATTGGTTTATATAGATACAATACAAATGGGCTGAAGTCAACATAATTCATATCGGGACAGCCGTTTCGGTCCCGAATCCTGGGTACTGTATTTAAATTATTATCGGTCGGAGTTAAAATCGAAACATAAATACTATGTTATATCAAAAGCATCATTTCAATCGGTAAGCAGATTACACTAAACGCATACGTCGCGTATGCGGCACTTAACATTAAAGCTATCCACTTCGTGTCCATCGTCCGTTACTCGGTACATTACGAAATCGAAAAAACAAGATGAAATTTTCAAACATCACAATAGAGCTGTATCACACCGGTACGCAGCACCACACCGCGCCACCACCGGCGCTGAGACGTGCGACATAGTCAGCAGGTGGACATGTCAGTGAGCCGTCAGCAGCAGTCAGCAGGTGGACATGTCAGGGAGCCGTCAGCAGGTGGCCAGGTCAGGCGGCAGGCGGCAGGCGGCAGTCAGCAGCCGTGCGGGCCTCGTGGCGCGTGCTGCGGCGCGCGGCGGCACTAGAAGCGGAAGCCCTCGTGCGGGCCGGCCGCGGCCGCCGCGTCGAACTGGAAGCCCGACTCCGCCGCCGCCGGCACCAACGTCGCATCCTCTTCCTGCAAACAACATCACTCATTTTAACTTTAACTTAAAGTACATACCAAGTTGCCTTACCAACTACCACTCCATAAAATTACACACAAATGAAATAAAAACTTCATAACATCACACATCTGACACCTCAATGAACAATAACAAATGGTTCACTAGGGAAATCATAAATATCCCTTTGTCCATGTAGGCTTACATCGTTCAACAATAAGTAAGTAACGTACCTCTCCTGCGAAGTATTGCTCAATGATATCGTAGGCCATTTTGTAGATCTCCACCTTCTCGTGGCTCTGCAGCGCCTCGATCTTGTCGATGCCGCCGCACTCCTCGATCATGTTAGCGACCTGGTCGGCGTTCTCGCCAGCCATCTTCAACATGTTGCTTAATCCATCTAGCACAACCTGAGGACAAAATATAGGCATTCGTTTCGTGAATAGAATCAACAATACCTCTCACCACCAGTCTCAGTTGAAAATGCCTTGGGCATTAAATCCACCTTTGTCCTTTGTGTATGAAATCTAAATGAATAAACTAAATCTAGTTGGCTAAGATTATGGCGAAAAAAGCAGGCACTGATGTGATGACAACTCGTACACATTATCCTGGGTCTTACAACAATATTCATGAAATATCTTGATATTCAAGATAGTTGCAAAGTAAGAGATGTTTTCCTAGAGGAATCCATACCTTAATCATGAGCTAGCTACCAAAGTCAGTATGTTCCAAAACACAACCCTCTAGCACTAGAGACAAAATGAAATGGCTGGGAAATGGGCAGTTTGCAACATTTTCTCCTTTGTAAAGCTTACAGAAGATTGCTAAATAACTTACATTAATAACTTGAGTATCTTTGCAGCTGAGCAGTTTGCAGAAGGGCGGTATGACGCCGCAGTTGATGAGCGCGGCGACCTGTTCCTTGGTCCCACTGATGCTGAGGTTAGACACGGCCCAGGCCGCTTCCTTTTGCGTCTGGAACTCGCCCTTCGTGAGGTTCTCCACAATCTTGGGCAGCAAGCCTGCGTCGATGACCGCTTGCACTTGCTGCTTATTACCCGCTGTGATATTTGACAGGAACCATACGGCCTCTTTGCAGATCTTCTCTTTCTGTTAAATAAAATATTCATTTGTATAATAAACTAAGCACTTTCAGATTATTGAGCTTAAACTGTCTTCATTCACTACAGTGAAAGAGATCTATCAATTTAATTACCCTTAGTACATTCACTACAGTGAAAGAAATCTATCAATTTAATTACCGATAATAAAGTCCATGTTTACAATAACCTCTTATCATTATAATAACATTACGAAACTGCATCAATTAAATTTCTTTCAGCTGACCCTCCACAATGACGTTGCAGTTCCTCTTCTGTAAAAATGCCGCGAATAATGATGAGTTCGTGTATGTACGCACATCCGATTGAGAGGCCGCAATGTGAATCAAGCAGTGCATTAAACTGGTACTTTAGATGATGCTATAAATAGAATGATGCGGACAAACAGATGTGGGAAGTAAATAACTTGGGAGTGGCCTATGTTCCACAGTGGACTGCTATAGACCAAGAGGATTGGTCGGCTTAAATAGGCGTATTCAATTAACGAAAATAAACTTATTCAGTAAAACCGCAACTTTTAGCGTCACGTAGCCGAATAATAAATTGACAAAATGAAGGTCAAGACATCTAGTTATCATTATCAGTCAATGACCACTCAACTAAGCATGTCAATGTACTGTACATCTAATGTTTTATGTCAACGGATTCCAAGCAGACGGTGCGCTTGACTGCGGTAACTCGCGCGCGTACAATAATAGATAATTACCATCTTGGCCGCCGACCAGACGCGCGGACATCTCTACGCGTTCACACATTTTATGTATTTCTGTGTGAAACAGTCCTGTATGCATATTTGTTTACATTCTATTTTCTGTGCGAGGAATTGACGCTGTCCTATTCGCTTTAACATCGTTACACGCGTCAATATACAGGGCCAGAAACATAGTCTAATTTGGAACAGCAGATTAGCAGATTTAGCATACAATTTAACCCAGTCTAGGTTAATAACAATACAGTATTTTAGCAATAAAATTGTGTCTTTGTACTGGCAAACAATACTAATTTAGTGTAGTAGCCTGTTACTTAAGCATACAGTAAAGTAGCACAAGTGTGAATGGCCAATAACATTCCAATCTCTCTCAGTTTGTTTACAGAATACTAATTTGTTTATTTTGGTGAAATTGGCAGGTTTACAAAAATAATCTCCACTTGTATAACATTAAATCAAGCATACCTGGTGGGACAGTAAGGCGGGGAAGTGTGACAGTGCTTCACAGTTGAGCACCACTTGTGTCTGCTCGTCCGTGCCTGTGACGATGTTGCCCACTGCTCTCAAAGCTGCCGTCTGAACCTTCACCTCCTTGTGTGACAGCAACGGGATGAGCTTCGGTACTATTCCTGATTCTATCACCATTTGAATCTGCTCATTGCCTCCATCCGTTAAATAACTGATTGCCCAAACTGTGTCTACTAATATCTGAAACATAGCAGAGAATTCACGTTATTTATGGAGGTATAAAAACCACAGTAGTTTGTAATTATCCACATGGAGTCAGATTGTACTATTAGTATCATGTTGTCAGGTTGATACACACATAAGACTAAGTATTCAGAAGGAACTTCAAGAACAATATATCATGATGTTTAATGTAGAAACAATAACATTTAGATTCATACCTAGTCAGAGCAGATAGTTATTATCTTAACAGATTCACTTTCAGATAAATACCTACTTGGTCTGAATTTTAAAATAGCAGTGAGTTGGAATATTAAATATCAAGACATAATTAAATTATTTGGAAGAAAAATTTTTATATGGAGTTATCAATTGAGGTGCCACAGATTATTCCATCAGATAAGTTTGTTTTTATCATGTTTGTGGTCATAGATAAATAAATTGAAGTCAACAAAACATGTCACAAAACTGCCTTTGTTATAAATATTCAGTTAACCCTGTTTTAGAAAATTCTAGATCTTTATATCACAATAATGACCTCTTGTAAGGTTTCCACTCAATAGATTATTAAGTAATTGAGTGAGTCATTATGACTTTATGTCTGTCTATGTAATCTATTCACAGAAACATCCATGATTTAATTGATTCCACGTTAAAACAAAATCAAAAATGTTTGTTTACTTTAATATAATAAAAATAAAAAAGTTTACCCCACATTTTGTTGCATCTAATTAATAAATTTAATGTGTCAAAATAAGCAATATTCTTTCAAGAAAAATGGAAATATTTTACTTCAACATGGCATTGTTGTGAAACTACCTGCAGTTTATAAAATAATTTATAATTGAGGCCTTAATACAATTAAACTTCTGAAGCCTGACCTAGTCAGGTTTCTTTGGAGAAGTCTCCTAGTTACACAGTTGGCATGTTTATCAAGTATAAGCATAGTATTTTCTAGCTCTGCAGTTGAATGAACTTGGGTAACCTAGCTTACAAAGTAGGTGATTTAAAAGTTTATAAAGGCACTTACGTTGGTGTCAGTGTGTGTGATGAGGACATTGAGTGCTGGAAGAATTTCTTGAATGGTTTTAACCGGTGGTGGAGGGTCCTTACTCCTGCACAGGTTCACAATGACCCAGGTCACGTTGCGAAGGAAAGAAATGGGGATATCTGGCTTGATGAAACTTAACAAAGGCTTTACAACTCCCAACTCGATAACAAAGTCTCGGAGCACTGGTCCATCTCCAATGATGTTACCTAGAGCCCAGACTGCCTGCTCGCACACATTCTCGTGAGGAGACATGAGCAGCTGGAGGAAGACAGGGACAGCACCAGCGTGGACAACTTTGTTTGTCTGTGCGGAGGTGCCTGATGCGATGTTTGTTAAGGCCCAAGCGGTTTCGAACTGAAGTGTAGGATTGTCAGCCCTCGAGAGACATTGCACGAGGATAGGGAGGATGCCGGTGGCGATGAGCTCGTCGATGGGCGGGTTCTTATCAGATGACAATAGCTTCCTGCACTGCTGCACGGCGGCTAGCTGAACGTCAGGATTGTCACCGTTCGCTGCGTTCATCACCAACTCCTTGAGGTCCGTGGACGCCAGGGTCTTCTCGATTTCATCTTCGTCTGTTGAGTAGCTGATAGGGACATTACGACGTTTCTGTAGCGTTTCGTCCCTTTTATTTTTTCTCAGTTCTACTGTTACTTCGTTCCTCCGCCTGCGCATTTCCTAAAAATCACACGAAACGTCATTTCAGTGTCGAAAACTATCTTTGCTATAATTACATTATTACGCGGCATTGAACTACGTTTCCATACTTACGTCGACATCTTTGCCAGTGTTCTTGAAAACATGCATGCGGTTCTTCACTTGATCAGTCGCCATTTTATTTTTGTGCTCGCAGCCTCGTTACAAACGTGGTAATTACACAATGAAACAAAGGATCAACATAAAATAATGACGAAGAAAACTAATCAAACATGTTTTAACGGCACTACTAGCGTTGCGGATTCATTAACCTCTTTTTAACATAGAATATTCTACAACACGAAATAATTCGTCCGTTTCCTCCTCGAATTTCTTTCTATCTTTTTTTTTCGGTTGAACTAACTATAGACAAGTTCTCATCTCAATGTTGCAAACATCAATCTTTTCTACAATCGAAAGCAAATCACAGCTCTTGAAAACGAAAGCATCGAATAGTCCAACGCAGGATTCGACTATCGTTTGACAAACGATTTAGTGTTGCAATTAAAATATAAAAACATACAATACTTATTTTCATTGCTGGTAAGAAATCAACACGATATTGATGTATTTTCTTTCATTTTACGCACTTCCGTATTTGAGTCAAAACAGGAGTGTTGTAAAATATAAACAATTTATTTGAATTCGTGAAATATATTTTGTGAAAATGACGATATTGACGAAGCCAAGCCTCACAATAAAGAAAACTCCGTTGATAGACGAAAGCAATTGCGATGAAGTATGTATAATATTATTATCACTTACTATGCACTCATGAATCTTGTGTAATTTTTTCATCGATCGGAGGTGCAGTTTACTTTTTTCAATGCGATAAATAAGAAGCGACTTAAATCTTGCTGTTTAGAAAAATTGCGCTTCAATTTATCACAAATCTTGCATCGAATTGATTAGTAAGCTGCGCCTATCGCGCAGTAAAATATTTTTGATGCAGTTACTGCGACATAAATCTTTATTGATTTTCAGTTTTCGGACGACGATTCTGTAGCTAAAAATACCGATACTGAAAAATGTGTAGGTAATTGTTTCAATCCCGCGCAATCATCTAGCCCTTCAAATGGCCGGAACGCAGATCCACAAGGCGAGAATCCACCAAAAAAGAAAAGGAGTTGCTTTATTGGCTGTGGCTGCGGCTTTAATGTTGGCGTCAGAAGGGCGGCTAAGGTTATTATAAGTATCTGTTAGTTTTGTAATAAATGTATTGGATGGCGACTATTAGCAGATGCACTTTGCGGGACTATGTTTTTACGGTTGTAGGTGTTTGCATGTTTCTGTAACAAGTGTTGACGAACTTAGGAATACTGTTTATTTATTTTGTGTTGTACCTTCGTTCATACATTAAAATTGATCTTCCAACCAGATTTTTTGGTTCTTAGGGCCTCTGTACACGACGTTTTAACGCGCCGACGACGTGCAGATGACGCGCGCTAACGCGCTTTTTACTAAAATTAGACGCAGGCAGTAGATTCTGGTTTTTGATCACCTATAGTGCCGTGATTGCGCGCTAAGCGTGCGTCGTCGGCGCGTTAAAATACGCCGTGTGCTAGGCTCTTAGCGTAAACATTCATAACACTCATAATTATGTACACGATGACAGACGAATACAGGCAAGAATTGCGTAAGATCAGTTTGGTCATTTATAGGTCATCGAGATGCCGGTGGGGCCGGCAGTCAAGCGGCGCGGCTTGGGGGCCCTCCTGTGCATGACCATCACGGTTTTCCTGCTGGTGCTGATGGGTATCATCACGGCGTTGCAGATCTACGAGCAGGTCACCAGTGACGTCTCCCAGCGCAACCACTACCAGGGCTTCTGCTCCATCCCTCTGTCCAGGGTACGTTTGGTTCGCTTTGATTGTGCCTTTCAGGTATTGGCGTTGGCGGCGGCAGAAATGTGGAGGAAAGTGGGTATTGACGGACGAAAATGGGAATTGTATTTTGGCTGGTATAAAATTAGCTTGCTGGTATTACCTATTATATTATCAACTAGCTGAAGCCCGCGGCTTCACCCGATTGACTCCGCCCCTAAGACGACCCACTGACCAAATTATATACTAAAATCTTCCTCGAGAACCACTCTACCCATTGGTGGAAACAGCATGAAAATCGGTGCAGTAGTTTTTGAATTTATCGTGAACACACAGACAGACGCGGCGGAGGACTTTGTGTTTTTTTATAATAAGTATATAATATGTAGTGATAGTGATGGCTGACCCGCGCAACTTCCTTTGCGTCACATTTTCATGAATGCTTCGCTCCTGTTGGTCGCAGCCTATAGCCTGCCTCGTTAAAAGGCTATCCAACACTAAAAGTTTTTTTTCACTTCGATACAGAATTGAAAAAAATCTTTTAGTATCTCTCTCTGAGATCCACTAAAGATTTTTATCTTCCTGAGATTAGCGCGTTCAACCAAACAAACATACAAACTTCAGCTTTATAATATTAGTAATTAGGAGCTCGTGGCTAAATAATAACAGCCGCACAGGGCGATCTTTTAGGTTAAGCAACGCTTGCCGAGGTTGGTCTGTGGATGGGTGACCATCCTAACATAACTAGTTTACTCCGTGTCTCGAAAAGCACGTTAAGTTGTTGGTCCCGGCTGTCATTTGGAGATCTTTGGCAGTCGTTACGGATAGCCAGAAGCCAGAAAATCTGACACCGGTCTTGCCAAGGAAAACCGTGTTACCCAGTTAATGGGTTGTGAAGGTCTGGTAGGCAGTCGCTCCACGTAAAATACTGGTTCTCAGCTAAATCCGGTTTGACTGGAAGCCGACCCCAATATAGTTAGGAAAAGGCTAGGCAGATGATGAATTAGTATAGATTAGGTGCACTAAACCACACCACAAAGATTTTGGTCTAAATCTCCGTCGATTAAGTAAAAACCGCCGCTCAGGAAGATCTGCAAGGTTAGGTAATTACCTGGCAAAAAGAGCAAGAGGATCAGACCAGCATGACGAAGTATATAGTGGATCAGACAGGCATTCAAAAATACAATAATAACCAGCAGGGGATCCGACTGGAATATCTAATAATTCGGTGAAAATGACATGGACCACAATTCGACACAATAATTCCTTCTGTTACTCTAATTTACTATGAAGAGATCGATAAACTTATGCAGTTAGAAACACACAAATATGTACCTAGGTATCCTAAGCCTTTAATAAACTGTACCAAGAACTATCAAATATTTAATTTTCCCCTTACTTACCTAACCTTGGCAGCATGGCCTAGCTCCACGAATCAATAATATCGCTGCGTCCCCTTAAAATTATACATTTCACCTTCGCGATGCATATTAAATGACCGTTCGAAGAAATTATACCCTCCATGCACTGCTGTAGATGTTATACGGTTTCAAGGCCGCCGCCACGTCAGTCTGTAGACTCCTTGATATATGGATTAGGTAGATAATGTAACACGCGTGTTTTGAAAACGCTCTTGGCCTAGTTATCGACGAGGGGGAATCCACATGGCATGTTGGGAGCCATTGACGCGTGTATGTAGATATTTGGTGACTGTGAATGGGAACGGTGTCACAGGAACACAGGGTGACATTGAAGGCACAGACACAAAAGTGTAGCAGTTGTTTGATCAATTACAAAGCCGTTTTATATCTCGTTATGTTTATACTAAGATTCAGAAGAATATTTAATGGCATAATTGACATAAAGTCAGGCAGTATAAAAATCGTTTAAACATTTATAAGGATCCAAATCTAAATAAACAAAGCTAGCTTGTGTATTAGAACAAACAGCAAGAGATTTTTTATAACAATTTACGCATTAAAATCGCACTTGAAATCATGACATAAAATTCCAAAATTAGGCGAGATTTTTAGATCAAAACGGATAAAAGATGTCAGGTCTACTCCGAACAACAAAATAGATTTGCGAAAGTAGAATTATCTCCTGCCTTCGATATGAAACAATCACCTATCTGTTGTCTATGAAGCATCTCCTCTGCTCTCCGATTTAGAGCCTGATCTGGCTTGTAAGGGTTTGCATCGACCTTAAACATTTTTTGCTAACCTAATTTGTCCCTTTCTCATTCCATACCTCTCTACCGAAGACCGTCACGCACAGCATGCCAAAGGCAACACACACACAGGAACAAGGCAACTAAATACCAGGACCTATTTACATCAGCAAACGCATTACATCAAACGATCTAGTGTCAAACATATCGCTTACAGAACGTCGGTCGTCCTCGGTGCCGTATTCAATGTCGCGGGCCATTATGTCGGCAGGTACACACACACAAGCTGGGGTCAATCTGTTGACCCGCCCAGTTGACTCCGACCTCCAATAAAGAATAAAGGCCCTCCACCGTAATTGCATGTAGTATGGGAAGTCCGTTATTTTCTAACAATTTATTGTGATCTTGTTATGCAGCGTTTGCGTCATAACTGATCCATCTGCAGGATTTGAATGCGACGTAGTACGAATGTAGTCAGGAATTGTCAGGAATGTGTTTTATAAATCGACCAGCTGTCCCCCGCGGCTTCGCTCCCGTCAACTACCCTTTTTTTTTTGCTTTTAAACCTTCCCTGTATTCTGGCGAACTAAACAAAAAAAAAAATTACCGAAATCGGCCCAGCCGTTCTCGAGTTTTAGCGAGACTAACGAACAGCAATTCATTTTTATATATAAGATTAAATAGGTACTTAATTCAGCTATTACTTGCTGATTTTGGTTGGACGGCCTCTGAAGATACTTTGAAATAAATAAATTAGGTACTGCCTCGCTGGTTTAGAGGTCGGAAGCGCTAAGCTGCTGAAAATAAGGTCCTCGTTTAGATTCCCAGGTCAGGCATGCCTGGTTGGGTGTGGTATACTGTATGTCTGTACAAGTCGATGAGAAATGATTTTGTCGGTAGCGGTATAATTTCCGGAAAATTTCACTCCACACAAGTTCTTAACTTGGTGAATCGGCTGGCTCGTTTGATATTTATAATTTTGTTTATGAGGTTGGTTCATAATTTAGTTTTCCTTCCTGTCTGTAATTGCTTTTTAATTATCTAATAATAAATGTTATACCTAATTCGTTTAATAAGTAAGGTTTGTAGGTACTACATAGTACCTACATATTCCATTAATTCTATGGAACCATTTCTTTAACACATCTTATACTTTTTATTTATAAAAATGAATCCCTATTTCCCTATTTCCCTTGGTCATCTCATTACGCGTGAACGGCTGGACCGATTTCGTTAAATATTTTTGTTGTTGTATTTGTTACTGTCAGGAGAAGGTTGTTATGAAAGAAAAAAAAACCGGCCAAGTGCGAGTCGGACTCGCGCACCGAGGGTTCCGTACAAACCTGTAGGTATATATTATAAGCAAAAGTTGCGATTTACAATTTATGACTTATTAAAAAAAACTACTCACTAGATCATGTTCAAACCAATTTTCGTTGGTAGTTTACATGGTAATATACATCATATATTTTTTTTAGATTTATCATTCTCTTATTTTAGAAGTTACGGGGGGGGGGACACATTTTACCACTTTGGAAGTGTCTCTCTCGCAAACTATTCAGTTTAGAAAAAAAATATATAAACCCTCTATATTATTTTCAAAGACCTATCCATAGATACCCCACACATATGGGTTTGATGAAAAAAAAATTAAATTTCAGTTCTAAGTATGGGGACCCCCAAAATTATTGATTTTTTTCTATTCCTGTGTGAAAATCTTAATGCGGTTCACAGAATACATCTACTTACCAAGTTTCAACAGCATAGCTCTTATAGTTTCGGAGAAAAGTGGCTGTGATATACGGACGGACGGACAGACAGACATGACGAATCTATAAGGGTTCCGTTTTGCCATATGGCTACGGAACCCTAAAAATAAGAAATTTGCAGTTGACGGGAGCGAAGCCGCGGGGGATAGCTAGTACATTACATTTTAGGTATTGTGGTTTTGGGCCATTCATTTAAGTAAGGATTATTATTCTGACCGGTTGCAAGCGTATCACATAGGTGGATGAAAGCGATGACATTGTAATTTTATTGATTTGATTCAAGTAGGTACCTAATCGCTGCGGCCGTCGGAGTCGAGGTCACTGTAGCTGCATACTTATTTATTTATGGCATATCTTCCATATTTGATGATATTGGCCCTGCGATTTCTGATCTTGACCAGGGCGAGAAGGACTAACAGAGCATTGGTCGTCTGTTAGTGGAACCGTCTCCCCATGTTCTCCTTCGTTGTTACCTACTGCTGATGATCGTCAGCACATACGTCTCGTCTCCAAGTCTACCGGGCGTCTGCAGTGTGGACCGCTCTGCACCCAACAGCCTTCTTTATTCAATCTTTATATCTTTCTGGTGTTCTGCATTGGGCGTGTTCTCCCGTGGAAAACGGATGGGTTTTTAGTCAGTAAGAGTCTGACACTCCCGTCCGTTCCGTCCAGAACGGAGGGAATCAGTTGATGGCATCCCGTCCAAAAACAAAAGGAAGTTATCAAAATAAGATGTCAGACGAATTTGAAAGTATATTGTATCGTTTCTTTACAAACACATTCGTTTCTACGCATCCTCGCACATGGTCTCTGGTGGTAACGCAGCCTTATTTTCAGATCCGTCTGACATCTTATTTTGACATGTTCCTTTTGTTTTGGACGGGAAGCCATCAAATTACTCTTTTCACTCAAAAATCTGACCAAGCAACGCTGTCGTCATGGTTACCTACTCATTCTGGTGATTTGAAATACAGGCATTTTCATGCCTACCTCAGACACCAGCCATAGAGTATGTAAATTTCCAGCTTCTCACAAATTCTAGAATATCCACAAACCTGTATTTAAATAGATTTAAGTAACATCGTAATTATGTACGGGCTGTTTTTTTTGTGAGGAGAAATAAATAAACTTTATTATTGTCTGTCTGTTCCAGGACTTGCAGATGATGGAATCACGCAAGATGCCCCTCCGCTGGAAGACCACCCCCAACGTCGGCCGCGTCGAGCCTAACATTCAGGTGGGTTTACTCATCATTTAGAACCACCTAGCTACAGAACTGTAACAGGTAGACAGTTAAACTATTTGATAGATTAGAGCTGTTGCATCCAGACTGGATACAGCAGCTCCTTTTCATTTGTGTAGTTTGCTACTTTGAAAACACGATATCTGCCTAAAATTTTTGATGACTGATAAAATCTGCCCGTACCTAGCAGGGGTTAACAAATATACCGCTTCGACAGTATAATCCTTCTTTCAGTACCCAAGACCACTAATATTCCTCCGAAACATATCTGTACCTACCAAAAATCGTACCTTTAAAAACAAAACTCTAAGGCAACTAAAGAAGACCACATCTTCCATGAACCACATCCTTGATTCTAAACCAACCTCTTGGCCAGGTGGTGAGCTTCATGGACGAAGACCCTGAACATATCTTCGACCTGCTTCGCGAAGTGCTGGACATAGACATCGACGAGTCCGTGGAGAAGATCTCTGTGTTCAACAACGGTCACCCCGTCAGCTTCGTGCATGACTTCGAGTCTAATGTTACTGGTGAGTAAATAACCTTCGATGTGAATGTCGTCTCAGGCGACATTTACACAAGCGATTGTATAGCTGCGAGTTGACGTTCCTCGTCAATGTTGTCATAGAATAATATCGCCGCGATTCCCTCGCTCGTGGAGATGTTGGCGTTTCGATTGCATTTCTAAAAAAACTTTTTCCAAAAAAATACAAATGACTTCCAAATAAAAATAGCGTATTTTTTTATTTGGAAGTCGGTTGTATTTTTTTGTAAAAAGTTTTTTTTTTCACTTTTTTGTGGTACCCCACACCTAACAACACCACTGCAAAATCGCAGAAAAGCTAAATACGCAATTTCGATTTCGATTCCTTGGATGACAAAAAACCATCATCCAAGTAAACGAATTCCAGCTATTTTGATTTAAAATCCAAACTTCGTAACCGATTTTAAATGGGACCAATCTGCAAGTAAAATCCTTTCAAGAATTTTTCAAATCGGTTCATAATTGACGGAGTTATGAGGTAACAAACATAAGAAAAAAAAAATACAACCGAATTGAGAACCTCCTCCTTTCTGGGAAGTCGGTTACAAATAGAACTGGTGTTTATTTATAATTAGCTTTTGCCCGCAACTTCGTACTCTCATATCCCATTTTTTCCCGTTTCTATAAATATTTCAAATTTCATTTTCATCTTTATCGCTAACGCATTAGGTTTAAGGTTGATTGGGAAAATTTGACAGTGATAGGTAGCGTGATGCGCTTTCTGATTCTGCTAGAGTGGCCTTTTTAGAACCGCTGTCCATTTTCCTTGTTCCATATTTATGTGATGAGGGGTAATGGTGTGGGGTATCTCTTTATCCGTTATTGTAACAGAGTCTAGTTATAATTTGTATGTTTTTATGTCAGTGCTGTGATGTATAATAAGGTAACCTTTTTATGGGAAGGCATCAAATGACTTTTTCCGCTCTGGGCGGGGCGGAAGTTAGTGTCCGACTCTTACTAATTAAAACCCACCTGTGCTTTTCAAATGCTTTGCTTTCTATGGCCGGGGACACTTAGGAACAATAATTCCTCAACATGTGTTCTAACCTACGCGTTAAGAGTGAAGTCCACCTGGACTTTGAGGGTCGAGAAGTTGGAGTCGCGTCAAAACACCAATTTCAAGTCGTTTGTGGTGCGGGTTCCAACACCATCTCGAGATGTTTCTTAAAGCAGAATTTTGCCCGAAGGGTGTCGGGTATCGAAGTTTCCGCGGCCACTGCACGACACTAGTCAGTGAAACACGACGCCGATATATTATAGCATGTGTAGTAGTTTTCAGTTTCAAACTATTTTAATATCATTGTTATATCAGTCGAAAGACGTCCACTGCTGGAAATAGGCCCAAATGTTGTCACATCAACCGGTCCTGGCCGTCTGTTACTCTTGACTCTCACCAGATCATCGATCCACTTTATGGGAGGCCTTCCTACGTTGCATCTTTCAATACGCGGTCGCCACTCCAGAACTTTTCGGCCCCATCGACCATCTTTTCTGCGAGCAATGTGCCCTGCCCACTGCCACTTCAGTTTGGCTATCTTTCGGGCTATTTATAGTCATTGTTTTATGTTGATGCAATTTATTTGATGCCTGAAATAAAGTTAAATTGCCTAATTAAATGGAATGAACGTTTGCAGGCATCGTGGACTCGGAGCGCTGCTTCACGATGGACATGGACCCCGAGCTGGTGCTGCAGCCGGAGCTGTTCCTGCTGGGGCTGCAGCGCGGCGCGGAGTTCGACGTGTCGCGCGTGCGCTCGCAGCTGCGCGCCGCGCTGCCGCCGCTCAGCCCCGCCAGCGCGCAGCTGCTGGCCGCGCTCGACCAGTGCGCCGGGAAGCCCACCTACCGCCTCACCAAGGAGACCGGTGTTGTCAGTGAGTATACGTTTGATTTTTAGGGTTCTGTAACCAAAGGGTACCACGGGACCCTATTAATAGGACTTCACTGTCTGTCTGTCAACAGGCTGTATCTCAAGAACCACGATAGCTAGACAGTTGATATATAGTTCACGGATGATGTATTTCTGTTGCCACTAGCTATAACAACAAATACTAAAAAACAGAATAAAATAAATATTTAAGGGGGCTCCCATACAACAAACTTTTTTTTGCCGTTTTTATAGATAATGGTACGGAACCCTTCATGCGCGAGTCCGACACGCACTTGGTTTTTTTTCTCGGATGTTTAGGGGCACAGATGTAAGGTACTCTGTCTTTGCACAGAAATGTGCCCTGCGATGAGGTTGTGTTGAAGTCCGGAGTGAAATCATCCGGAGTCGTGGGACTATTCGAAAGAGATACCGTGGCTCCGGAACACAAAGGGCACATGAAGGAACATGGATGGGTTTTAGTCAGTAGCAGTCTGACACTCCCTCCCGCTCCGCCCAGAGCGGGGGAAGTCATTGGATGATTTCCCATCACTAAAAAATAAAAAAAGGAGTGAAATCATCCAATTTGAAACAGTAATATTACATATAGGTTAAGTTTGTAAGTTTTTTTGTTCGTGAGGAGATTGTGGCTAAATCATAGCAGCCGCACAGGTCCATCTTAATGTAAAGCAACGCTTCCTGAGCTCAGTCTATGCATAAGCGGCCATCTTAACATACTGAGACTACTCTATACCCCGGAAAGCAGGTTAAGCTTTCTCGGCTGTCATTTGAAGATCTTTGACAGTTACGGATTGTCAGTAGCCAGAGAAACTGAAACCAGTCTTGCCAAGAAATACCGTGTTACCCAGTACCTGGGTTGTAAAGACAGTCGCTCCACGAGAATACTGGTATTAAGCTGCATTAGGTCTGACTGGAAGCCGACCCTCAATGTACTTCTGAAAAGGCTAGGTAAATAGGCTATAGTTTACGCCAGATAAACGTGGAATAAAGTACATTGACCCACATACATTTATTGACTTTCTTAAGATCAAAATCAGAAATAATGACATAAAGGTGTCCTGAATCGACTTCTATCGTGATCCTTTACGTTCTCTAGTAATGAAAAATGGTTCAAAATTTATTGTTCTAGTATCTACTAAGAGATATTAGGGAAAAGTTGACTGGTAGAGAATGCCTATGGCATTAAGTCCGCCTCTGTATTTCTTTTTGTGCTGAAAGTGTTAAATAAATAAATAAAGGTCAATGTACTTTATTCCACGTTTATCTGGCGTAAACTATAGTTTCCACCATCAATACATTGCAAATCTATTTAGTCCGTCAGTTAGAGTATTGAAAAATAATGGACACGTATTTTTTATTTTTGTAAATCAATAAAAATTGAGAGAATGTGACAAAGATTTATAGTATCAAAACTTGGGAGTGGCGACTCGTGACGTCAGAACGCACTAAAAATTATACCACGTGACGTATTGAACATTTTAAAAGCGTCGTATCTTCGCCAATGTTGGTTTATGTAACAAAAGAATAAAAATCGGGTAAATTATTTTCTGATATAATCTAACTGACGGACTAATTAGATTGTTTCAGTGGACAAGCCTATTTATTGAGATAGTCTTGTGCTGAAGTGATGTAGTTAGATTTATAATGGAATTGACTTGAGTAAAAAATTAAATATATAACTACAGTAAATCATCGTTTTACTGCACCGCATAAAGAGGAAACTCTGGGCGCTGTTAACCTAAATTAATTAAACTGTTACCAACATTTATTATTACGTGTAATTCAATAAAAGGAAATAACAAATACGTTAATAAAATTAAACATCGAAAAAAATATGCTATTTTCAATAATGCTTCGTTATTTGTTATTCAACGTTTGTCTAAACCGCAAAGTAATACATATGTGGTATTCAAGAATTGGTAAACTTCGAGCTTATCTTAATTAACAACGTCATACGTACCTATAATGGAGCATGTGCCCATAATTAATTAGCAAATACACGGAAAACTTTATTTGTAACCATAATAACAAGCAATTCTGTGGTCATTATTAAATAATGATTAACAGCCGTTTTTTAAACCCGATCTATCTTCACTTCCATCTACTAAAGATAAACAAATCTATCATTTGATCATCACTTGCTTTTCAGTTACTTACTGACGGATAGCATTGTTTACTGAAGATATCTATCTGTTATGAGGAGGACGGATTTAACCTACTGTAGAGATAAGACGGCTCATACAAGCAGTTGTCTGAAAACGGCCATAAGAAAATGTTACTTCATATCCCTAGTCGTTTTTATACCATGTCGGGGTTCGCTTTCATTGTAACTGAGCGCGGCTGTATACCAGCGAGCGCTCTTGTGTGTCGCCGTTTTGTTAACTTGGCATGTCAGTCTCCGCACCATCCGTACCACCTAGTGTTAATGTTACCAGTGGCAAACGCCGTAAGATTGTAAAATACCGCGTGAAATTGTAAACTTATTTTTCTAAATAATATCTACACGTATAGATTGTAAAATATTGAAGCTCGTGGCTAAATAATAACCGCCGCACAGGTCAATCTTCAAGGTTAAGCAACGCTTGCCGAGGTTGGTCTATGGATGAGTAAACATCTTAACATACCGAGTTTCCTCCGTGCCTCGCAAAGCACGTTAAGCTGTTGGTCCCGACTGTCATTTGGAGATCTTTGGCAGTCGTTACGGATAGTCGGAAGCCAGAAAATCTGACACCAGTCTTGCCAAGGACTACCGTGTTACCCAGTTAATGGGTTGTGGAGGTCTGGTAGGCAGCCGCTCCACATACAATACTGGTATTCAGCTGAATCCGGTTCGACTTAAAGCCGACCCCAATTGAGTTGTGAAAAGGCTAGGCAGACAATAGATTGTAAAATATTGAATTTGGATGGGATTTATTCTAAACTAGCTTCTGCCAGCGGCTTCGCCCGCGTGATCCCTAGGGAACATATTCCCGGGATTAAAAGTAGCTTATGTGCTATTCCAGACTATAATCTATCTTTGTTCTAAATGTAATTAAGATCCGTTAAGCCGTTCTGGCGTGATTGAGTAACAAACAACCAAACTTTCACATTTATAATGTTACTCGTTTGGTGTAAAGCGAAATTATAACCATCTTCCCCTCGACATTATAATTATTAAAGGATATTGCAAACTGTCGTAAGCCGTTTTACGAAGCTACTCGCTAGCCTCTAGGCGCCAAGCTTGCCGCCTGCCTGTGCGTTCGGGACCTACAAAAATAATCCACATAATTCACATGATTCAGTATTCACGCGCGATGGCTTATTATTAGCGTATTTCATGTATAACTTTGGTGTTTCTATAGATACCGATTTCTATGATTCTTTTTTTATGGAATATTTAATAATGTTAACTTTTTTAATTAGGGATGACTGAGAGTGTTATAAACGTAAGAGTAGACAAATATAACCAGAAAGCTTCGAACTGCTAAGCTATCGGGAGTTACACGTGTTATTGTTCGTCAATCATAAAAGATAGACAACATGACTGACATAATTTTAATCAGATGTAACATCTTGCATGCTATGTGTGTGTATACTCATGTTTTGGACAAATAAATAAATTATCTTATCTTATCTTATCTTATCTTATAGACATATGCTGTCATTGGATATTTTTTATACTTTTAAGGAGAACTTTTCCGTCATACATGATTTCTGTGTAGCTTTCACCATTAAAGTTGCACACGCGACGGAAGCTTAAAAAATGGAGTAACTTCTCCCGTTTTCCCAACATTTCCCTTCACTGCTCTGCTCCTATTGATTGTAGCGTGATGAAAAGTATACTATAACCTGCTCAGGAGTATGAATAATAATTGTTCCAAGTTTCGTTAAAATCCGTCGAGTAGTTTTTGTTTCTATAACGGTTATACAGACAGACAGACAGACAGACAGACAGACAAAAATTGTACTGATTGCATTTTTGGCATCAGTATCGATCCCTAATCACCCCCTGATAGTTATTTTGGAAATATATTTCATGTACAGAATTGACCTCTCTACAGATTTATTATAAGTATAGATAAGTAGACAAAAGATTTTTTCATAATATGTCGAGAAAATATAATCTAATCAAGATTTATTAAAATCTTACGGAGTCTGCCATTTTCCGGTGATGTTTGTAACATATATTCTAGCTGACCCCCGCAACTTCATCTGAGTCACTTTTTTCAATAATGCTCCAAGCCTCTCTTAGCATGATGTTATAATATAGCCTATACACCGTGTTCTTCACGTTATCCATAAACTTTAGCAAACGCTTCTACTTTAACAAATCAAATCAAACAAAGGAAGTAAATAGTAATTAAAAAGGCTTCGTTACAAAGACATTTGTTATTTTTAATTTAATTGAGCTATGCAGTATGAAAGGGTTTAGTGCATCTATAATGAAAATTCTATGAAATGCTATTTGAAGTTAATTTAATTGTTGTTGCCAATTTGGATAAAGAGGGGCATGCATTTCGGGTGATTTGCGTCAAGGTATTTAGTTTGTATGAAAGATAACAAAAAAAAAACTTGATTGATGTGTTCATAATAAAAAAATGCTTTCCATGTTTTGAACATCCGTCGAAGTTTATGTTTATCGTCTGGAATAAAAGCCATCCTTGATAAATGGACTATTTAACAATTAATCGACCCAGTAGTTCCTAAGATAAGTGCGTAAAACAAACAATCTCTTCAACTGTAATATTAATAAGGAGCTATAGATTAAAACAGTAACGTCTCCACATTCCAGTCCGCAAGCGGTCCGCCGACGCGCCGCCGCACGACTTCATGCAGTTCGCCGGCAAGCGCGTGCAGGAGATCGAGATCAGCAACCTGGCCGAGCTGCTGCAGTACGAGCAGCAGGACACGCTGGACCAGTAGACCTCGCGGGGGGGGCAGGGGGGGCAGGGGGGGGGGGGCAGCGATCTGTGACTTGTTACGCTTGATTGGTTGAAGGCTCACTTACATCAACATGTTCTCAGTCCGCACAGCAGACAGTCGTTTGACAACCAGCGAAGATCACATGTGCTTCGTGGGACTGTGAACGGTTTAAGGCCGTTTTACATAATATGTCTATAACTTGCAAAAAGGGTTGAAGTAGCTTGGATGCTATAGGAACATGCAGGAACTGTAGATGGCAGCATAGAAGTGTCAAAGTCAAGTATTTCTTTGAACTTGCTTCAACAGATCGTATAGTCAACACGCTGTGCGCGTGCTCTATAGTGACATACACCAGTCAGAACTTGTGATGGTACAATGGTATGCAAGTTAAGTTACAGGCATGTGTATTACGTTTGATGAAGCGACCAAAGTCGGCCACGTTTGGTGTCAAGCGACTTGGGCATTTGCAGGCTGAAGGTCGTAAGTAACACGGATGCTAATCAATAATTTACTTAGTCGCAGGTTTGGTGTTAGGTTAGTACTCCATGTGCTATCGCCGCCGTGCTAGGGATGTACCGGTGTGGATGTAGGATACGAGTGTACTCGTTTATGGAACCATTTTAGTCGATTCTCAAAACTATTCGACTAGAGTTGTTCTGATTGGAAGGATGGCGTTATTACTGTGATTATTATCGTTTAGTTTTCTTATGCTCTCTCTATTTTAATTTCCTGAAATATTGTAAATGACAAACAGTTTGAAACTGATTCGTCAACAAGAGGATTGTTTTTTGGAAGTGTGCGCACATAATGCATGGTTGTGTATGTATTTGGATATAGAGATGGACGACATAGTTTGTTATTAAGCTATGGTCGTATTTGTAACTCAAATTTTATAATAACTAACGTATCGAATAATAATCGATTTTAAAAATCGATTCAGCTGTCTGTATTTGATCTCTGTAACTTTTCAAACACCAAAGATTTATTCTTTCATTTTGATATCAGAGAATGCTACTGTATTTACTTCAATGTAATTTTATGTATTTTCTCTCTCCCTCTGTTTCAATTTTGCATTAATTTTACGAAAAGAGAAAGGTTGAAATACTGCCCATTGTAATATAACATGAGCAAGACAAATATAGTTTTAAGGCATGAGAAATAATATTTTGTGCCAAAGACAATACTACCAACCTTATCAAAAGAATCATTTCTTTTGCTATAATATGCTTCAAGATAAATTTAATGCCAATATCACTAAAATATAGGTAGGAAAGTAACATGTTGTATTACAAAAGACAGAAATATTCTCCTATATCCACATCTAAGTGAGAATAGAATAGATAAGATTTAAACTTAGTCCAATTTTAATGTAAGCACCATATTAATACTCAATGTGTTAGACTTTGAACATTAGTTAAGTTTTTTAGTCTTTTGTCACTTTTTAGTCGATTATCTGACACCGTTGTATGATTTAGTCGATTGCAAAAAGTATTACTTAGTTTTGTTTAATATTTTAGTGCCATATTTCACGTGGTTTTAAAATTAAGTATACAAGATGATAGATCTTTAAATGTAAGGATATAAATTAATCGTAGAGCACGAAATATCGTGCGGTAAGCACAGATTACATATAAACGTTTATTATAGGATCTCATTTTAAGTATGGTTTTCTTTCTCAAATCTTTAGTTAACAATACCTTAGATTTATTTGAAACTATGTTGGTATTTTGGCACCGGTAGATCTGTTGGTGGCGTTTTAGTTCAAATAGTTTTATTTCACTTTGCTTGACCATGTAAGAGATTATGACAGAATAAAATGTTTAATGTGATTCTTGTTTCATTTTTTTATAGTTTTAGTAGTCTATAGGGTTCTGTACCCGAAGGGTTCGCCCGTCTGTATGTCTGTTAGTGGGCTATATCTCATGAACGGTAATAGGTAGACAGTTGAGTAGGTATTTCTATTGCAAATAAATTAAACGAGCCGAAACTGAAAAAAAAACACGTTTCTTATATGGGAGCCCTCATACAAGAAATAAGTTTCTTTTTTTCGGCTTATGGTACGGAACCCTTCGTTTGAACGTCAGAATCGCACTTGTGGTTTTTATTTTGTTCCTCGTTTATTTATGATGAAATTCATAAATGCTTTCCTATGTACTGCATTTGTTTTGCCAGCGAAACTACCCGTTTTATCTCCCTACCCAAAAACAAACCAGAATCCAGTTGCTTCTAGCGGCCTTGTGAAGATCGTCGCCCCACCTACATTGAAGGCCTAATGCTAGGTTTGCCGCTCCAAACCACAGGGTAGTTTGACCCATTGACTTGGTTAATCATTTTGAATTTAGTTCTTGCTGAATACTTTAGATGGCGCTGTGCAAAGAAAACAGTTTACAGCTATTTTATAGAGATATAATTGTAGAGAAGTTTTCTGCTCCTACACAAGTTTTTGGACAAGTTATTTGTATTTGGAAAATTATGATATAGGTACCTATTGCTAAACTAACACAAGCTCACACTTGTAGCTATGGTTTTCAGCTAGCTTGGCAATATCCCTTATGTTATGGGTCAGGCTCCTGTCCCTTTAGGGTCAAGGCATACCTATACCCTTAGAATAATAACGCATAGAAGCCGCGTCTAGAACAAAACCCGACCAAAATCGTGTGTCCACTTCATTTTCTTTGTGTGCGTGAGCCGAATGTGTCTACGTTCCTCTAACGCACACAGATATAGCTTTCAGTGATACCATTACTAAGCCGTTACCCACAAAATATGGGAAGACGCATTACTATTTTGCTATCAAGGCAAGTATTTTATGTTGTTGGGAACTGGAAAAGGTAAACATGATTTTTCATGTAATATGACATATTTTTTCGGAAGGTATAATTCAATTTATTTCAAAACTAGCTGACCCGTGCAACGTCGTCTGCGTAACATTTTTCATTACTGCTCCGTTCCTATTGGTCTTAGCGTGATGATATATAGCCTATAGCCTTCCTCGATAAATGGGCTATCTAACGCTCAAAGAATTTTTCAAATCGGAGCAGTAGTTCCTGAGATTAGCGCGTTCAACCAAACAAACAAACTCTTCTGCTTTATAATATTAGTATAGATAAAAGGAAATAAATCGCATAAAGAATGAGATATAGTTCAATGCGTTTAGAATGCTTGAATTATAAACAATGTTAAAACATCGGGTTTGATATGAATTAACAGTAAGTATTGTATTTTAAAATTACAAAAATGAAAAACATGAATGAAAGCAATGTGGGTATTTCTTCCTCACAAATAGCAACACTGTGTTATGACAAGTTAGGTCATGTATCCATGGTCAAGAATAAAATTATTAAAAAACAAGTTAGGTTATTAGAATTTTGTTTTATTTATTGATTTACGTAAAAATAGTGCATAGAATGTGAGTACTTATTTGTGAAATGTTATTTTATCACATTTTTTTGTTTTCCTGATGTGCTATAACATCCTTTCACGCAACAAACTGTCATTTTCAATTATTTACTCGCGAGCTGTGTTCGACGGAACGTGACATTGAGTACTGACGGCCTGATGGCTAAGTTTGACGGATTAGGCTAAGTTTTAGTTGCCTCACTTTTTGCAATCGTACTAGGTTTCTATGCGTTATTATTCTAAGCCTATACCTAAAAAAATGCCATTCTAAATAGAGTGGCATTTTTGTTTGTTTTTTATTTTTATTATTTGTGATGGGTTTGCTCTTGACTCTAGTCTGTCTGGAGTTAAAACAAACCGACCAATTCTCTTTTGAATGTGCGTGCATTAGTATTCCATTTTCGCGTAAATGCGCTTGAACTCATGGATGGTAATAGATCATCATAAAATATTCGAGGAGAGGTGCTACAATCCAAATCGCTTCACTCACTACTAATTACCTAAGTTCTCTTAATTTTTTAACTTTTCTGCACAAGGCGACAAAATCCCATCACATTCAAATACCATTTTTGTATGAATAGTCTCAGAAATCTAAACGAGGTCACCTCGTTGGGACACCGCGTGGTCATTCTGCCCATCACTACTCTGACTTAGCTCATTATTTTATTTTTATTTATTAAAACTTTATGCACAAGTAATGTACAAAGGCGGACTTAATGCCATAGGCATTTTCTACCAGTCGACCTTAGGGTGGTGCAGAGACAGCATGGTAGGTGCAACATATAGAAAATACAAACCGAGAGGAAGAAAAAAAAAATACAATCTATAATAAATACATAAATACATACATACACATAACCAAAATTATTAAGAAAACATGAATCCAACGAATTACCGCTGTAATGATTCTTCCAACTTCTTGCGAATATGCTCACGAGCCTTCACCTTAAAGGACAACCGACTTGTTGCCATCCTGATGTTCAGAGGGAGCGCATTCCAAAGGAATATCGCCTGGACAAAGAAAGAGGAGTGGATAAACCCAGAGCGGTGTGAGGGACATCGTAAAAGACGATTGTTGGTAGAGCGAAGATTTTTATTGTGGGCGGAACAAAGGAATTGAATTTGTGAAGTTAAATAAGAGGGAGAAGAAGGATTATTTAGGAAAGAAAACAGACTAGTTAAGGCCCTGAGGGCTCTGCGCTGGCGAATGGGTAACCATTTTAATTGTGATCGATGCGCGGACACGTGATCATATTTACGAAGGTTGAAGACGAATCGAATGCAGTTATTTAGAAGGCGGTCAAGTTTATTGAGGAGATCTGCATTCAGGTCATAGTAGCATACATCACCATAGTCAATTATGGGGAAAATTAGGGACTGTACAAGCATTGCCTTTATGTGAGCAGGAAGAAGATTTCTCAGTCGATACAGTGACCGCAACGCTCCGGTAACTTTTTGACTGACACTCGAGACCTGCTTACGCCAGTTAAGACCTGTGTCGACAATCAAACCGAGATCCTTAACCTCGGAGCCAAAGGGAATGACTGTATTGTCAAAGACTACGGGTGGTACAGTCAAGCCATTTAGTTTTCTCAAGCTATGGGGACTCCCAACTATTATAGCCTGACACTTTAAAGGGTTGACCGCCACCCCAAATCGGTCTGACCAGTTCTTAATGATACTCAAATCCCGGTTGAGCTCCTCGATCGCAGCCGATAAGTTGTCAACACCCGCCCTACAATAAAGCTGTAAGTCATCAGCATAGAGATGATACGCACACTGAAGCTGAGTAGTTATAAGATTAATAAAAATTGAGAACAAAAGAGGAGATAAAATACCGCCTTGAGGGACGCCAGCTGCAAGGTCGCACCACCCAGACGAAGAGTCTCCAGCAAGAACTGACTGCTGACGCCCCCGAAGATAGGAAGAAAACCAGTTTAGTACGTCAGGAGAGACCATGAGATATGACAGGATAGATAGGAGGACTTCGTGACTGACGGTATTAAACGCATTGGAGAAGTCGATCAACACCAAAGCAGTAACTTTAGTGTCTTCCATTCCCCGCCTAATATCGTCAGTCACTTTAAGGAGAGCTGTCACGGTACTGTGCCCGGGCCTGAAACCAGATTGAAATGGGCTTATGAGGGAGTTGCGGTAAATATAACTGGTAAACTGTTTATGAACACAGGCCTCGAGCACTTTGGACAGAAAAGGCAGGATGGAAATAGGACGAAAATGATTGGGTAAAGTGGGATTGGGAATCTTAGGCAGGGGCCGGACATGAGCTCTACGCCATAGAGAAGGAAAGGTAGCAGAAAAAAGGGAAAAGTTAACGATGTGGGATATGGCAGGAAGAAGTTGATCCAAAGCCGAAACGATCATATGACGACTGATGTTATCGCATCCCACGGCTTTGGATTTAATGGATAGGATGATCTTTTTGATCTCTCCCGAATCAACTGGGGTGAAAACAAAGGGGTCAATATTGGGACGCGTCAGACCAGCAAGGTAGTCGATAGTTTGACATTGGGTTAGACTATCCAACATTGGGACAGTGGAGAAATAGCGGTTTAAATCGTCCAGCCCAATTGTGTTAGGAAGGTCTGAATTCCGCGATTTGCCGATACCTAGAGTTCCAAGGAATTTCCAGATATCAGCAGAAGAAGATGAAGTGATGTTACTAAGAATGTGACGGCGTTTAGCGTTGCGTATCATCTGGTTACACCGATTCCTAGCAGTCTTGAAGAAGTTCCAATTTTCTTCAGAGCGGTCCCCTTTAAACTTCCGAAACGAGCGGTCCCTCCGGCGCATTGCCATTTGAATTCCTCTATTCATCCATGGTGCAGGTGGTCGCTTCAACTTGACTTTCCTGACAGGAGCATGTGCATCATAAAGATTGGTAACAATATTGTTGAAGACGCAAACTTTGTCATCAACTGTGGCAGCCTCTTGCAAGGGTGTCCAGTCGATGCCGGATGCATCTTTTTGGAGCTGCTCACTATTCATCCGTGCAAAGGCACGCCTGTACTGGAAGGTGGGTTTGGGTTTAGGAGGTTTGAGGACATAGGACAAATAAATAAGGTCATGATGGGAAAAGCCAGGAGCATCAAACTGACCATGTGAGGAAACTAGGGAAGGATTAGAAGTGAGGATCAGGTCAAGCCAAGTATCATCACTTACTTTATTATGATGAGTGGGTAGGAGAGGCAGTACGTGAAGACCAGTTGACTCGACCAGGTGCAGGAGTGTACGGGATCGAAACGAATTCTGGGCAAGGAGGTTGGTGTTAAAGTCCCCCATGATGATATGATGTGCATATACCGGACCCAAAGATTCCAGTACCGATTCGAATTCGGTGAAATAATCGAGGGTAGGAGGGCAATAGGCGACACCTAGAACAGCTTTAGTTCCTTTGACACAAACCTCTAGAAAAAGAAACTCTGCAGAATCATTAGAAGAAGAAGTAGCAAGAACTTTAAAAGGAAAATCACCGGGGCTTCTTTTTTTAAAGTTCAACTCATATACCATATCAGCCAATAGGGAATATGCACGCGATTTCGATATTTACAAAATGAATTACTTTTATGCTCCAGTAAGCACTCAAGAAAATATTTTTGAAATATCTTCATCAGCGATGAAGTTATATTGCTTCAAAGATTACTATTAGAACGAGAAGTCCGACATGGAATTTGACGTCACAGTCCGTGACGTCTATACATCTGCCATAGAAAACAGCGTTTTCGCGAGAGGGATAGATATATTTGTTAAAATAATTATATCTCGTTTGTTTTTCGAGCAATTTTGATTCTATTTACAAAGTTAGTAATATATTTTTAGATAAACTGTTTAGATAATAAATATTTTTTATGCATATTCCCTATTGCCGTCCACAGCTGAACGTTAGCCTCCCCCAAAGAGCGCTATAGCAATCCCGGTCTTGAGCAGTCCGCATGCATCCGCTGCCATGCCACAGGGCGTCCCACGCTACGTTTACCCTTACTCGGTCTCCACTCTAACACATGTCTGCTCCATCGACTCTGTCCGTCTACAGAGGATCTACTCTTTGGAACTGCCGTGCTGGACATAGGGTCGGTGAGTGTGTTTTGTTTCAGAACAACTTGCTGCTCTTGTCGCTAGCGCGGCAGAATTAGCTTCATCTATTTGACTGACAGACCTTGACTATTCAAAAGTCCCTGTATTGTGCCTATTTGAAATAAAGGATTTTGTATTTGAAATTAAGGATCACTACATCATACTAATTGTACGCGCAATGTCGGTGAATTTAGTTCTCTGGCGAATAACTTTTTTTGTTTTTGTTGTGAATTCTATCCATCCCAGAAACCCCGACCATTGCTTTCTCCATTGTACGCTGAGCAACCTTGAATTTGTGGACCAGGCGTATGGTGAGTGTCCACGTATCGGCTCCGTAAGTCATTTTGTGATCATTTTCTGCTATTTCATAATGCTACTTAGCTACCTGTTAACTCTCTGATGAAAATTTCGGATTTACACTGAATAAAAAGAAAACAATGATTGTAAAATATAAAGCATTTGAAAACGGCATGAACAGTTATACACGAGCCACAGCGCAATATTTTCATCTTAGCATAAATCTGGTAAATAGCAGTACAATAAAATATCCAAACAATTGCACCGTAGCATATATAAATATGTCAACAAAAGATTTACAAGCCATGTATTCCGTAATAAAGTAGAACGAATTCCTATACAGAGTGCCGCATTGTGCCGGGACAAAACTCTCAGAATGTACGACGCGCGCTTTCTTCCATTCCATAGTTCCATTTTTGAATTTTATGGGAACGCGGGCTATTCACGGCGGCGGCGGGGGGAGCACGGCGGCGGCGGCACGGCACGCCATTCACCTGCATGCGCACACACTATTGTGCACCACCTGAATGCCAAAACTTTGATGTCTCCGCGAATTTCCCGATGTACAGTTTTGTGTTATTACTTTTTACTCAATACAACAACGCCGCCATCTTTCACTGCCGCAGACCGCGTTCATTTACATATTTCAACAATTAAACACTAGATCCATTATAATTAATCTGTAATTACGAGAGTGTCGTATCGTCCCCTATGGTTTGTTTGCGAAGCCGTGTCGTTTGTTTATTGAGCCAATATTAGCTAGTATCGGGAGCTCAGAGCTCGCTGCTCAGCCTGCTGTGTGGGGCAGGCGCGAGAACCCGCGGGCGCGCATTAAGATATGCAAATGTTATTAGGAGACTACACGCGCATTATCTTTTAACTGGCGCGGAGATACGGCGATGTTTTCCCGCTTATAAACAGCTATTGTATCGGAGATCTTTCTAGATAATGTGATCATTAACGTGCACCTTCAGACTCGGCTGGCTACTAACTAGCTTCTGGGTTATCTTGGGGGATATTGAGGGCTGTAAACTTCGATATTGGGTCATTAGGTACTCAATTAAGATACCTTCCGAACGTTGGAGGCGTCATTGTGGCTTACCGTTACTTGGGACGGGACTGTCTTGAGGGAAATATCAGTAATCGTAGGGTATGAAACATGATTTTAATTGAGTTATCAAATCCCAGTGGTAATGTTAATCGTCATCCTTCTAGCTGAATCGTATTATTTTTAGAACAGACGACTGCAAATTTTCTATCGTCATGTTCGACCACATGATCGTTTTCCGCTGTAAAAATAATCTGGCCAAATGGCCCATTCTTCACCCAACCCAAACGCAGTGCCAGTGCGGAGCCCCTTCACAGGACATGCGTCTCCTCCTCCTTAATTGCCCGTCATGCACAACTTCCTGCATCATCCGATTTAAACAAGGCCATTGTTATAGATGTACATACAGGTCAAGTAGTGACTTGTCGGACTTTGACATGATTAATCGACACGAAAAGAAGAACAAGATTGCTTTCCACCACGTTCACGTGAGCTTGTGTTCAAAAGTGAACCATAATATAATAAAAAAGTTTTGTTCGATTTTAAATACCAAATAATCGATAAAACCGGTGAATAAAACATTTTCACTCTTCTCAAAGACCGTTACTTATCCCTAATCGTAGTCTATGGTGCACTGACCTAATTATTCGTCGGACCTCCTTTGTCAAAGGGCATCCCAATCGGATTTAAGTTATGCAAATCCGTAGCGGCCAGTCCCTTGCCCTTTCGACTAGGAAAGGCTCCATAAGTAAATTATGCAGCTCCTGATGAGGAATAGTTTCGGAATAATTAGTTCTTGGAAGTTATTTTTCGTGTTACGGAAATCGAGTGTTTATTTATTTAATTGAGGTTCTGTAATACCTCTTTATTGTTCAGGTGGTTGGTGACCGATATATGTAAAGGGTCTTTGACCTCTGACCCCATTCTGTTATTGTTTTCTTTTGTTTATGTGTGTGTGTGTGTAGTTTCTTTTAAATGCTATAGGCAACGCCGTGCGGTAGCCTATGCTACGCTGCACTGCGAAACTTGCTACGGCACTACGAAATTTGCTACGGCACTACGAAATTTGCTACGGCGCTACGAAATTTGCTACGGCGCTACGCCGTTGCTTATTATTTTGTCGTAGATGGTTGTGCTACGAAGCTATGACGTGATCTCTCTATATCAGAGTGGAGTAGGAACTCCATTTTCTGTACATAGACTCCCATTCGATCCGTTGTGCTCAGACTCCAATGTATTGTTGGGTGAATTTCAGCGGTTTCCACGGATTGACGTGGGATTGACCTTTGATTGTTAACTACTTTTTTTCTCAGTACATAAATATATAATTTATTATTCCTTAAAACTAACTGACAAGCTTATTATATACAGCGGGGGCGCGAATCCCGCGGTACATAATATGCAAACGGTCCGATTCGGTGGCGCGCCGGCACAACGGGCCGGAAGCGATAAACACGGACACAATACGCGCCGGACGGCCGCGGATCCGAGATATACGGACCGGACGAGACTTTGTGTTCTGTTATGTTATTGTGCAGACAAATAGAATAAATGTAAGCTAGTAGTATGGTCTCTCTTCTTGACGATAGATTATTTTGGCCAAAACTCTGCTTCTTACATGAGCTATGTAAGAAGAACAGTCAATCACTATAGTTACAGAGAGAGCGTAGCACGAATATTATTTAGGTAAAATTTTACCAGAACCACAATAATCGTTTCGCACATCATATTTATTTGAATTAGATTCTATATTCATACTTTTAAATTATATGCATTGTGTATGTTCCATAAAATTAAATTTCAAAATACTATGTGGTTGCAGTTTCACATTCAAGATTCACTTTCTTTAACGTTACTATAATAATACGTCAAAATATTCGTGCTAGCCCCTTGGATCATCACAATCCATCTCATTGCACTCCTGCACTCAATAAAACCTAATCTGTATATTTTCTTCTTTTTTAAACTAAGTAGGCAGTATTACGATAAAAAAAAAAATGTTTTTGTTGTTTAGACTCAAATCTTTTGTGGTTATTTTAAACCAAATATGTTGTACGCCATAAATGGCAAAACATGCAGATCTAACCATTATTATAAGACCTTGCACAATGTTATGATGTATACTCATGTTTTACAATAAAAATATATTCTATTCTATTCTTTCGGAAGATGAAGATGAGAAGCGGAAAGCGATTCGATTTTACGATTGTATGGAATTTAAAAGAAGCTTGGCTTCTGAGTTTGTTTCGGTGTTTCTTCTCAGGGTAGGTAGTCAGCTAGGAAACACCGGCCCTATCTAGTTCTACAGATGGGCAATCTACCCGGTTTAAACCCGGTACTTCGGTGAAAAACCCAGGAAACTGGGTGTTAGTCGGGTGTTATGCCAAAGCACCGGGTGGATTGCCAATCTATATCTAGTTCAAATCAACGAAGATTTATCATTCAGTTGAAGACCCTTGACCGTAACGGTAGCCTGGACGGACAGACAGAGGGTAGGTACCACTCATCATCTGCCTAGCCTTTTCCCAACTATACTGGGGTCGGCTTTCAGTCAAACCGGATTCAACTGAATAACTGTATTTTACGCGAAGCGGCTGCCTACCGGACCTCCACAACCCTTACCACCAGATCTCCGTAAACCTTAACTGGGTAACAAGGTATTTCTTGGTAAGTCTGGAGTCAGATTTACTGGCTTCTGAAGTTCTGACAATCCGTAACGACTGCCAAAGATCTACAAACGCAGCCGGGACCAACGGCTTAATGTGCTTTTCGAGGCACGGTGGAAACTCGTTATGTTAAGATGGTCACCCATTCACAGACCAACCTTGGCAAGCGTTGCTTAACCTTAAAGATCGACCCGTGCGGCTGTTACTATTTAGCCACGATCTTCTCAGGGTAGGTACCACTGCAGCCAAAATAATAGTTTTGTTTCACTAGCGACCTTGGCACGGTTGCAGATTGTAGGTATGCTTGTGCATACAATCTGCAACTAATAAATACAATCTTTCTCGTTTATCACATTTTCTTTTATTGACAACCTTGTTAATATAAGTAGTAAGCGGAGAAGCAGAGGGATGCAGACAGCGACTTCGTTTTGTACTATTTAGAGATAAGAGTTTTTAGAATTAGCTACCAACTACTGGTTAAGTATAAAGATATCACTGCTGCAGTCCTGCACAAGACAAAAAGGAGTAGATAACAAGATTTTAATATAATATGCAGACATATGGATATCCTGTACAGATTACGTCTTCGATAAAATACTGCAGCTTAGTATGTAAACGGAATCATCAAGTTGTAATGAGCGCGAAGTTAAGCAAGTTGTGATGGAGTTAGTGCCCCACCTGTCTCGGAAGAGTTGTAAGGATATTACGTCACTTCCGACATCGAGGTCAAATAGGAGGTGAATAGAGAAGGTAAACTCTTAACCATCTCACATCTCTCTCTCTTCTTACTACGCCATCGTCAAGGTGTTGACGAGTGTAACAAACATGACATTTTACTCTTGAGTTTTTTTTTGTAACGTTTTACGCTTAAATCGCGACTTTGATGTGTTTAGGTACAGAGAAAGGTTAAATAATAACGGCAAAATAAATTAACTAAAATTATAATGTGAATTAATCATTATTCTGATTCTTTTTAAATGTATTATAAATGTTTATTTGTTATTTTATATTTTTATGTAGTTTAATTTTTTGTCATGAATTAATTCTATCTTTATTTTTTTTATTTGAGATGATTTGCTCTTGACTTTCGTCTTGGTCAGAGATGATAGAGACAAAGTCTACGACATAATCTTTTGACATTTTCTATTTTTTGGCATGTATAAATGAATTAATAATAACGATGAAGCATGGTATCAAACGAACGCCAGTCGTTGGATACGTTTGACACGAGTCATCAGATTCACCGCTCGTGGAATACAAATGCTTTGGTCTTCCACTCCTGGATTTCAGGTCCGTTGCGTGATTCACTTACCGCATCGCCTTCGATCGAGTCTTGTTGTCGTTGGGGTCGCGTTGGTCTCCCCTAGGTACTATATATTATGTCCAGTTATGGAAACCCGCCCTGAGGATACTTCTACTTCGTTGTGTTAATCTAATTAAGTGTTCGTTTCGTACCTTCACATAAGCGTTTTTTGCCAGATTATGTTTGACATTAATTTTTCAAACCACAGCAATACGCCATGGGGCTTTTGAGCTTATCTTTAGCGTGATAATAGTGTTATTGAGTGTCTGGAAGTGCTGCTCATGTCAGCTAATGGAATGCGCTTCTGACGTGTTTTGGTTGGTTTTAGTTTGTGAGCTAAGGTTAGTATAAGATGCACGTGTCTAAGAAATGGCCTCTACAAGATTGGAAACAGCATTCTCCAGTAGACCACCAACAAGGAGTCACGATGATGAATCTCTCAATCTTCTATTGTTCTTTTGAAGTCAGATCATTGACAGTTGTAGCGGATAGTCAGAAGCCAGAAAATCTGACACCATGATTACCAGGAGGTATCGTGTTACCCAGTTACTGGTTTGTGAAGGACAGGTAGGCAGTCGTTCGATGTAATAATACTGGCACTCAGTGGCATCCTGTTGCCGTTGCTGGAAGCCGTTCTTCTCCATAAGAATGTACCTTTTGTGAACGGACGACTGGAGCCACTAAAATATTTTATTTTCATTTGACCTTCAAAAATGCCTTAAATGGTCTAGTTGAAATAAATGATTTGACTTTGACTTTGACCAATTAACGGGTTGTGGAGGTCAGGTAGGCAGCCGCTCTACGTAAAATACTGGTTTTCAGCTAAATCCGGTTTGACTGGAAGCCACCCCAATTCAGTTGGGAAAAGGCCAGGCAGATGATGACTTTAACCAACATATAGAAAAGGCTAAAAAGAAAAATCCTAGACAGATTGATTGTTGCGGAATTATCGGTAAGAGTTACCGCAGGTTTGGAACGCATAGGGCAAACGGAAGAACACTGGTGGATTTTAGTCAGTTAAGAGTCTGACATTGATTTCCCATCCTTTTCGATTGAAAAACTTTTCCAAGTAAAAGGCAGCGATCATCAAGAGCAGTTTTAATAGATATTCCTTCCTTATTTTTGTGAATGATGTAATTCGAGAATGGAGAATTCAGTGAGTGGGACGTTCTCAAATAGGGTTTTCTGAGAAAAGTACCTACGTTTGGCGACAGCCTGCCTAACCACTTGTTATTTTAGGTCATCCTAAACCTAAACCTTAATCATTTGTGGCTATTTCAAGAACTCAATAATGGTATACCAAAATATTTTTTTAGAAAAAAATATGATTTTACCAAGAAATAAAAGAAAAACAGCTTCTTGCCCCAAGTTCGTAGAAATTCGTCAAGTAAATAAACCAAAATATGGAAGATAATTTTTTTTGTGCTCACATTACGCCGGGAGATGTCTCCAGAGGTTTTGCGCGAACCTCGTGACCTACACGTGAGGCCGTCAAGGTAGGGCGAGTCGAAATAATTATGTTCTTGTTTAAATATTTGTTTTTACGTCAGTAGCCCGTAAACTGTAAAGTTTCCTGTTGAACATGGTCCAGCATTGGCTATTCTGGAGCAAGTTAAAGTGCACCCGTCTTTCATTAAGAACCGTACTGCCATGATCGCCATGTTTAGCACACAGATTGGCGGGGTTGCTACCCAGCACAACTATCTGTGTTATGTACCCATATGGAGATAGTAGATAATTCGGCCAATATTATCACCAAAACCTATGTTTTTCTTCAATCCCAACTCACATAACAAAATAACAATATTATACAGTCTTAATTAAGCCCTTATCTGCTCTCTAACATTGCCAATAGGCCGTTCACACACGATCCAATCGCGCAGATACAGGACGTGTGCGAATGAGTTGTTTTGTCTGCACGTTTGTGTCGAGCCGATATCATTTGCATATCTTAATCCGGTGGAGGTGGCGCCTGTCCCGGGGGCTCCGGGCCTCGCCTTTATAATGCTAACTGACGGTGGATGTAATCAAGGGAGATGCTGGTACACAGGTAACACAAGGCAGGTGTTTTGAAAAGCCAATGTAGCGCTGTGACTTGTTAAACGGCGGAGCGGGGTCGATTCTGTAGCTGTCGTGTTTTCTGTTATGACTTCTTTCGATCGGAATTCTGATAGAATTGAGGAAGATAGGAATTGGAAATCTTGTCAGGGGACAAGTTCCTGAATCTGATATGTTTGTGTATCGACAAATGCAATGTTGTGCCTATACTCGTATATAGGCGAATTGTACTATCTATAGGTAGATAGAATACTATCATCTACTACACTTTCAATAAACTACCTACCACGCTTAACTACGTACATTCATAACACTTAATTTATTTATCCAAATATCTTATAACGAGGCCAAGAATATCAACTACAGATCTAATTCTCTAGTGATTTGTTCTATGTTCAAAATGTTTATCCACTCTTTGATTAAAAAATCCAGTATGAATTTTATTAATCCAGTAAAATCAGAGGAATTCTTATATTCTTCACGAAACAATAAGTCAAAAAGTTGAAAATTTCCATTATTATAAGCAAACCTCTTTCGTAACTCTCCAAGCTGGCATGCGAACACTCCCAAGTCTTTGAAGTCTCTGAGCTAATAAACACAATGTCTGAAGCCGTGTCATACGAGGCCGCCTGACCAGACTTCAACTATTTTAATCTAACTTGCAGCCCTTGGACCGTCTTTGTAAAATTCGCAACGAGTATTACCCTTGTTTAACGTTTCTTAATAAATAACCACAAAGTTCACATTACACTCAACTTCAACTTTAACTTTCGAGACGTAAAGGCGATTTTCCTTTGTAACAACTCCCAGGCCTGTGGTATTTAAGATGTATCGTGGCATCGGAAAAGTTCGCAGGATTTTCGTTATTGAATTTTGTTAGTGAGATGTAAGGTTAATGGCAGTGTTGCGGCTTCACGCCGTAGTCACGTAGGGGTAGGCACAGAGGGGTTATTCAATATTTGCTGACACTGCCTTCACGTGCGATCGTTTAACTGAATGTTGTTTGGTGTGTGTATGTGTTAAGCCACTTTAGTCGAGCTTTAAGAAGGAGAAAGACAATAATATCGGCTTATTTGCAAGTTCCTGAATCTGATATGTTTGTGTATCGACAAATGCAATGTTGTTCCTATACTCGTATATAGGCTCGTATGTCTGCTTTAATAACGGTTTGTTTTTTGTCGTTCGTGCGTGACCTTTTGCTAGCTCTCCTCCTTACTCGACATTTGGCTTCAAAATTTCAATACGTAACGCCATTTTATATTTTTTTGAATGACACAGCAGTAAATGTCTAGACACACTATTCCGAAAGTACGCGACCGAAGTTCGGCGTGATTACGCCTGCTATGCTGTTTGAATTACTGATGACACGTTATGCCATTGTTGTGTTACTAAAAAATAGGGACCTACACCATTTATTTATTTATTTTATTATTTATGTACACACAGAAAAATAGTCAAAGTTAACATTATAAATATAAGTACAAAGGAACTGTTCATGAAAATAATGATCGCGGGTGAGTCGCGACTATTTTTATGGATCAATTATTTGTCTGTCTCAATGAACGTCTGTCTCTCCGGCTGTTTAGATAACACGACGCCAAGACAGCGCTCGAGGCACTAAATACAAACAAAGTTGCGCAATTTTATTTCTGCTGCGTCAGTCCGGCAATTATGGTGTGTCATATCAGCCGAATAAGTTGGAACGTAAAATCAGCCGCAGAACTTCAGTCGCGTACTTTCGGCATATTGTGTTTAGACACTAATAATACGTGATACAGTGTAAGGACTTCCTAGTCCTACCATTGAGCAAAGATCAGAAGACTAGGGTGACCATAACTTGTGCAACTATTTCCCGGACAAAAATTGTTTTCGCCTATCCTTTAAAACTTGATACTTTATATCTGTATTCAAATGTAATGTTTTTTTTTAGGGGGTTCCTTGATGACGTCATAAAGGACAATGTGCTTTACGGTGTCAACCCGCGAACTTTGCCTATAAAGTGTGGAATTTGGGCGGGAGCACCGCAATGGCGCTCCGTATGCATAATACAAATACATTCATGAATTATTCGCCAACATGGCGGATGGAAACGTTATTGAATGTCATTCGTAGCCGTAAACGTGTGCTTTCCGAAATATCTAGTTCTGGCTGCAGGTGTTGTCGTATAAAAATATGGAGCTTTGATTTCGGGTTGGTGAAGGCTTTTTTGATGAAACACCATTCTAGAATTTCAAAGTCTTCTCACGTTGTCAGTATTTTGAGTTAAATTTTCATATTTTTCATTAAATAACTATCACGGTTAACGACGGCCAAGTGCGAGCCCGACTCTCAAACGGCCGGTTCCGTACCAAAAACCGTAAAACAAACACGTTTCTTATAAATTTATTAATTTTCTATTGTATATTACAATTTAATATTTCTATAAAAATAAATATAAAAATGATAGCCCACCGGTATCGGGAACAGGGTCCAAACTACCGGTGGTCAGGGAGTCCCGAGAGAGAAACCTCCTCACTATACGCGCCGTATCCAGGAGTGCTTTTTGAATCAAACCCTTGATAATAATATAATATATATATATTTTTTTTTACTTTTAAATTATTAATTTGTTTTTTAGAGGAAATGGTAATCAACTTTCAACTGTCAACCTAAGTTAAGATTCTTGAGGTCCTCAGACAAATAGACGGACGGACAGACAGCGGGGGCTTATTAATAGGGTTCCGTTGGTTATTAATACAGAAAAATGTTGTTTTTTTTTATTTTCCATTCAAAGTTAGCAAAATTATTCGCAGTAGTAGATCAATAGACATCCCTTAAGCCATTTTTCCGCGTAAGTTTCAGGACTAATTAGATGCAGCGGAACAGCATTTCATATGCTAACGATGCAAACGTGAAGATCAAAGAGAAATATGAAGAGCACAAGTTTTTCTTTACCCCCGAGTTGGAGCAGGTTCGCTCTTTTACATAGTTAAAACATAAATATTTCTCGAACATCCCGTGTGAGGGTTCGAGGGGGTAGGTAGGCAGATGTGGTACACAACTTAGTTTGTAGATAATTTGTAGTTTGTGAATTTATAATTATTTATAACAGTAACATTAATAGCCTGAAGTCTTTCAGTAAGATCGGTTTTTGGTAAGAAAGTAAATCATCAATTCATGGTTTTTATTCGTTCGTTGTGAAGGTGGTCTTGGTCACTGTCACTGTATATCGTCGTGTTTTCAACCGGCTTCTTCAAAGAGGAGGTATGTTCGGCTGTTTGTATTTTTAACCGACTTCCCAAAATGGAGGTTTTCAATTCAGTTGTATTACTTTTTTATGTTTGTTACCTCATAATTCCGACAATAGGCTAGATTCCATCATCCACTAATTGCAAAATTATTTAGTCCGTTAGTTAGAGTATTGAAAAATAATGGACACGTATTTTTTGTTTTTGTAAATCAATGAATATTGACAAAGATAAAACGCATCAAAACTCGGGAGTGGGCGCTCGTGACGTCACGACTCACTAAAAATTATGCGAAGGTGTGACGTATGAGAATTTTAAAAGCGTCGTAACTTCATCAATTTTGGTTCCCGTAACAAAAGAAAAAACACGGGTCAAATATTTTTTGATAATTTAACTGACGGACTAATTAGATTTTTTCAGGACAGAGGATTTGAAAAATTCTTGTTTTAAGATAAGATAAGATAAGATATATTTATTTGTCAAAAACATGTGTAGGTTAACAATCAGTCAGGAATGATTACAAAAAAAAAAAAGTTTCAACATGTTTTGCCTATAAAGGCGTACAAATACAAAAGTTAACAAAATTTTTAGAATAAAAATCATAGTTAAGTATGTCAGATCAATAATAACAAAATTGTCTAAATTACATCATTTAAATATTCGTCAACACTATAATAACACTTATTTATTAAAAGTTTCTTCATGCTTTTATTAAAACTAGTATTGTTTAGATCTTTGTATGCCTTTGGTACCTTATTATATAATATTGGGGATATAACATACAGAATGCACTCTTACGCATTAGAGCCGTTTTAGCACTATGTGAGCGAAGTTTCCGATTATCCCGTTGACTTCTTAGGGACCCATCTGAAGACCTCGGAAACAGTTGAGGATTGTTTTTTACAAATAATAAGATTACTAATATGTACAAGGAAGGAAGTGAGAGAATTTGATATTTAATAAAATATGGTTTGCAACTGTCTGTACTTTTTAGACCAAACATAGCTCTTATGCATCGTTTTTGGATTCTAAATATCACTTCTTTATGCGTAGAGTTGCCCCAGAAAATAATGCCGAATCTAAGGATCGATGCAACAAGTCCGTGATAGGCAGTAAGCAATGTATCCATATTTACGATAGGGGCGAGTTTATGCAATGCGTAGGAAGAACTACTTTCCTACTAATTTCTTCAATGTGTTCTTTCCAGTCAAGTTTTTTGTCAATGGTTAGTCCAAGGAATTTGGCACTATCAACTCTACAAATGGTGTGATTTTTATAGCTTAAGTTAATGTCATTTCTTACTGGTATTCTTTGACTAAAATGTAAGATTTGTGTTTTTTTTTAAATTAATTTTTAGATTATTATTGTTTAACCAGTGTATGATAGAGACTAAAGCATTATTAATGTCAAGGTCATAGGTGACAGTATTCTTCCATGCTATTATGACTGTGCTATCGTCTGCAAAAAGAGTCATTGGATGCTCAATAGCTTTCGGAAAGTCATTTATATATATAATAAATAATAATGGTCCCAGAACGCTTCCCTGGGGTACACCGTATTTCACTATACGTTCCTGTGACAAATATGTAGTCTCTTTTTTTGTTTTATCAATTCTTTGGATTGCTGTTATCTGCCTTCTATTAGACAAATAGGATTCAATTAATTTAAGAACGTTGCCTCTAATTCCATATGCGTTTAGTTTTTTAAGTAAAGTAGTTTGGTCAACGTAGTCGAATGCTTGTGTCATATCGCATAGTACAGCACAAATGGGAGTCTTTTCATCCATCCGTAACATTACAGTGTGAAGAAAGTCATAGACCGCCATATTTTATCTGAAAGGATATACTTACTTGCAGATTGGTCCCATTTAATTTATTTATTTATTTATTTATTAAAAGGAGAACCAACAGCTATAACAAATGGTTAACAACATTATAAGAGACAAAGAGCCAATTACAGGTTCTCACGGGTAAAAACAGAAAAAGTAGTAGAAATCTTAGGATCACTAGCAAGCACAATAGAAAAGAATATAAATATATAAACATGTATTTATGTTACAATAATCACTATGCACTTTTAAAAAAGTCGGCGTTCAGCCGAGTACGTACAGAATAGTTTTTGGTGACAAATGGGTCAAATGAGAACTCTTTACAAAGAATATTGAAATCCTTACTCGCTCGCACCATGTATGAGTTTTGCCTATAATTAGAAGAAGAAAAAGGAATGGAGATAGGCGGATTGAATCTAACTGATCTCTGTGGGACATTGAAACGCAGTTTATGCAGGTGATCAGGACAGTCAATCTCGCTATTTATAATTTTTAAAAGAAAAGTGCAATCTGCTAGTCGACGACGATTTATATTATAAGTGGCTGTAAGTGAAATTTCTTGCAAAGGTTTATGTAATTATCAGAATGGTATGGTATACGTAGCCGAAAACATAGAAAACGAATAAATCTTTTTTGTATATTCTCAATACGATCTATGTATTTGCTATAAAACGGGTTCCAAATTTGTGACGCATATTCAAGATGACTTCTCACAAAAGAACAATAAAGAATCTTAAGGGTTTTGGCCTCCTTGAAACAGCCTGCGAGTCTCATAACAAAACCTAGTGACTTCGAAGCTTTGGACACTATTTGCTCAATGTGCACGTTAAATAAAAGTTTGGAATCACGAAAAACGCCTAGGTCGCGTACACCGTCGCTTCTCTGTAGTAGCTGCCCTTTAAGTTTATAAGTTGTAGGGAGGGGGACGCGTTTTCTGGTGAAGGAGATTACTGAACATTTAACAGGATTCAAATCAAGTTTATTAATCAAACAATAATCATCCAATCGCGCCAGGTCAGATTGGAGAGCATCCATGTCGTCATCCGATGATATTGCAGAAAAAATCTTCATATCATCAGCAAAACAAAGTAAATTCGAGTTATGGAAACATGAGTCGATGTCCCCCACATAAATGATAAAGAGCAACGGACCCATCAAGGAACCTTGAGGAACACCACTGGGAGCTGAGACCCAGCTCGATATGTAGTTACTGATAACGACAGCTTGAGATCTGTTTTCAAGGTAAGAAATAAACCAACGAAGTAGGTCTCCTCTGACACCATTGTTAAAAAGCTTTGCTATGAGAATATTGTGGTCAATTCTATCAAACGCCTTACTGTAATCCGTGTACACGACGTCAACCTGTGCCCCATTGTCCATTCTATCCGTTAGAAAGTCATTGAGCAAAGCCAGGTTAGATACAGTAGAACGGCCTTTAAGAAATCCATGCTGAGAAGGGCTAAAAGACTGGCTCAGTGCTGCATAAACTTGGTTGTAAACAACTCTCTCAAAAACTTTAGCTAATATGCACAGTTTGGAAATAAGTCTGTAATTAACTATTTCATTCTTGTGCCCTTTTTTATCCACCGGAGTTATAAAGGCAGATTTCCAGATTTGGGGAACAGAATGTGAAGAAAGCGATTTTTTAAACAATAGAGATACTGGCAAGGCAATGGTTTTAGCACACTCAATCAGCAATTTAGGTGATAAGTGGTCCGGACCAGCAGATTTAGATGGATCAATTTGGCTAATTAGCTTAATTATAACATTTACGTCAATGTCAATTGAGTGAATATCCGAGGATATATTAAAATCTGAAGCAGTTTGGGGAGGAAAATAGTTAGTAGGTACATCATTGGTACGATTAAGAAAAGTAGAATAAAAGTGAGAAGAAAATGCATTACAGATAGACTCGGGAGAAGAAATCGTCACATCACCATACTTAAGGAAACTGGGTATAGCATTGGACTTAGATCGTTGCTTTACAAAGCTCTAAAAGCGTTTAGGATTCTTTTCAATGGAGGCTTCTGTAGCAGTTAAGTAGTTGGTGTAACATTCCGCTTCAAGTTTATTAACCCGCTCACGTAAATGTTTAAAGGTCGCCATGTCTGAAAGTCTGCCATACGTCTTAAATTTACGGAGATATTTACCTTTCTCTTTAATCAAACGTTTTAGTGCTGGGGAATACCAAATAGGGTATGAGCTGTGAAAAACTGTCTTAGTAGGAACAAACTTATTTTGAATATTCGCTATAGTAGTATAAAAGTAGTTTACCGCGTCATTAAGCGACATGTCAAAAAATACGTTCGTCCAGTCTATAGCTGCTATTTCCCTATTAATTGCCGCAAAGTCAGCTTTACCGTAAAGGTAACGAATAAAGGGAGCGGGAGTTAAATAGGTATACTCAGCAAAGTTCACGTCAATACACAGGGCCGGATGATATTTGTCAACGGGTGATAAAGGCACCAAACATTCACGCACTGAAACAATTTCATTACATAAAACTAAATCCAGAATCTTACCATATTCATTTAATATTCCATTACATTGATTGAACCCCAAAACACGCAATTCATCTGTTAGCATACTCATCGCCACTACAAATATTCACAGGCAATAATGTGTTGTTATTTAATTGCCACAAAATTCCACTCAAGTTAAAATCACCAATTAAATTTTATCAAAATCGGTTACGAACTTTGGATTTTGAATCGTAATAGCTGGAATTCGTCTACTTGGATGATGGTTTTATGTCATCCAAGTAATCGAAATTGCGTATTTTGCTTTTTTGGGTTTTGCAGTGGTGTTGTTAGGTGTGGGGTACCACTAAAAAGTGAAATATAAAAAACCATCGGTGTCGGTGTCAAAATACGAAGAAACTAACAAAAACACCGACTTCCGAAATTAAATTTATTTTTTTCTTTGTAGTGTTTTTTTTTGGAAGTCGGTTGTATTTTTTTGTAAAAAGTTTTTTTTGTACTTAAAAACGTTTTGTATCGCAAATGTATATTTTTAAATTACTTTATTTCGTGTAAAAGATCAAAAATCTATTGCTTATACACCTTAGTCGAACTGCAAAAGTAAAGTTTACTTAACCTGTATTTTGATAAGTGATTGATGGACACGAAGTTCTTCGGAATAGCCACGAAATACGAAGCGAGAACATTTGCACAAGTTTGGAAGCTCGGGGAAGTTAAAAGCTGCGCCACTTTCAGATAGTTTTGTCAGGTATCCGGTACCGAGTTACGTCAATAAGTACTTATAGTAGGATAGGATAGTAGGACGGTAGGATATTCAAGTACTTATGTATTTTCGTACAACTTCAACAGTCCTATTTAAATAATAAAAAAAACATTTAATTTAAATTCTGATTAGCGGATTCGAAATTCAAATTCTCCATAGAAAGTTCCAATGAAGAATTTGCTAATCACATACAACAAGCTTATGGTTAGATTTTTATATTCAATCAATCAATCAATCAATTTATTTAATCAGACAAATAGTCCATTTGTTAGTAACAAAAATATCTTAGAAACTAAGTTAGTAGGTACACATTGGAAAAAGGGTGGGTTCGTAACATTTGGTATGCAATATTGTCATGAACTCTTTCGTTCGAGTTCAGCCCAGACTGTATCGCTATCCGACCAGAATCCGAACGAAAGCCTTCATGACTGCCGAGTCATATTTCTCAGCAATTTCTTGTAGGATACTGTTAGTGCTGCCCCGCACATTGCTCAGTAGGGAGGCGGTTCGCTTGCGCATTATTGCCTGGAAGCCATCAACACGAGCCTCCACAAACATACCTGAAGCACTGCAGAACCGGGGCAGCCCTAGCAGCATCCTGAATTCATCATTATACTGGACGTGCAAGGCATTGATCGACCTTTGAGCATAGCTGACCCACAGGCTACTCGTGTAATAAGTTTGGCAGTAGGCTTTAAAAAGTGTAACCTTCACCTGTTTACTGCAGCGAGCGAACCTTCGTGTCAGCATATCCCTTAATAAATAAAAATAAAAAAATATTATAAAACAAAGTCCACCGCCGCGTCTGTTTGCCTGTCTGTTCGCGATAAGCTCAAAAACTACGGCATTGATTTTCATGGTGTTTTCACCAATGGATAGAATGGTTTTCGAGGAAGGTTTTAGTATATAATTGGTCAAGCGGGCGAAGCCGCGGGCATCAGCTAGTTTAAAATAAAATTAAAAATCAAATCCAACTTCACTAAAATACTATGATGTAAAATTAGGATAGGTTTTCAAATGTCGGTTAGATAGCTTTCGATAAAAATGACATATTTATGTACTCTTGAGTAAAAAATTAAACCAAAGAAAATCGCCCCTAATTACAAAATAATAATAAAATTGTGTTCGCTTCAATATTATTAAGTAATGGTGCGTATTTTCTCCAGGGCCTAGTTATGGAGCGCCGCCAACGCTACGCTATCACCGTGACAAGCTGCCCATTGGCACTAGGGATGTGATACGCTTCAATTTTCATGCTATGGGATCGTTATTCGATTTAAATTTCTGTGTGATAAAATATTTTGTTGAAGAAAAAGAAAAAAAACAGGCTACTTTTAAATTCTTTGATCCAAATTGAGGCTACGCAAACTACTTTAAAAATACCTTTAGACCATTTGAATATTTCAACATTCATTCAGAATCTATTTGCGCCTTAAGCCTTACCCAAATTCTATACCCTGCATACATATTATTTAGCGAGCGAATCTAAATTCACACTAAAAAGTGTGTCACGTCAATATCAAACAGGCCGAATGAATAAAACAATTGACGATCGTTTCATGTTCCACATTTAAATCAATAGAACGATGTCGGTTAGACATGTGAACTGCAACAGAGTGACCCGAATCGTTCGGAATCGGTTACCGAATCGATATTCATCTTCATACGAGTAGCATCTTCTGGTTATAGTCATATCGAGTGTCAGATTCTCATATTTCATTCAACGTTTGACGTTCGGAATGGTCTGCGGGATATGGGGAGGCGCTTGCCAAACGTTTGCTACGGTATGCGATTATGCATTGGGTTTGATTCCATTTGCTTCGTTAGATGTTAAGTTCTGATTGTTGAACGTAAAAGGGTCAAAAATTTTAATCGATACTCATGTAAAAATTGTGTTTTAAAAGTATGCAGAGACAAACATTTTAAAGAATTAATAAAAAAAAAGAATATTATAAGCATATATACGCACAAAACGTTTTGGGTATACATTCTTTGTGCGTACGGCTAAGGAGTGGAATTCCCTGCCTGAGTCTGTGTTTCCTGATAGCTACAACCTGGGAGTCTTTAAGTCAAAAGTGAATAGGTTACTTCTAGGCAAGCGTGCTCAATCTTAGACCGCATTATCGCTTAACATCAGGTGAGATAGCGGTCAAACGTATGCTTATTAGCCTATCAATAATAAAAAAACCGGCCAAGTGCGAGTCAGACTCGCGCACCGAGGGTTCCGTACAAACCTGTAGGTATATAAGTAAAAGTTATGGTATTTTTATTGCTAAATGAAATCCATAACATAACAATGTGGAAAGCTGACGGTACCTTGTCAATACATATATGAAAACATTATGTATGTTCGGAAAAATCTTCATCTCTTTAAGAAGAGAAGTGATAGACATAATTTTAATACTAGAAATAGGCACAATTTGGATCAATCTCGGTTTAGATTGGCTAACTCCTCCGAAACGGCTGAACCGATTTGCATGAAATTTTGTGTGCATATCGGGTAGGTCTGAGAATTGGCCAACATCTGTTTTTTTTTTTAATCGCTGAACAACGTTTGCTGGGTCAGCTAGTAAGTTTATGATTATTAAAAAAAATATACTATGTGATGTAACTAAAAATTTAAGATTTTCGGAATTTTTCCTATATGTGTACTTTATAACGTTGCTTCATGCCAAATTTCAAGATTCCAGGTCGTCTGGAAGTATCCTTTAGGTTTTGATTCCCTTGCGAGTAGTTGCGAGTTTCAAAATATGCGGCTTTAATTGCTGTATTTTTGATTGCGTTGACGTAGAAGTTTGATTTTGTTACAGCTTAAAGATATTATAGACTTGAGTATTTGTTAAGAATTTCAATATAATACCACTACGCGTTCATGAGTAAAGGGGTAATAAGTTTTAAATTATTAAAAATATTTTTATTATATGATGTAACTAAAAATTTATGCTTTTCGCAATTTTTCCTTTATCTGTGTTATAAGACGTTGCTTCGTACCAAATTTCAAGATTCTGAGTTCACGGGAAGTACCCTGTAGGTTTTGATTCCCTTGCGAGTGTCGAAAATTTGCGGCATAAACGGGAGTATCTTTTGATCGCGTTGACTTAGAAGTTTGATTTTTTCACAGCTCCAAGAGACCATAGACTTGAGTATTTGATATGAATTTCAGCTTGATACCTCCACGCGTTCCTGAGAAAAAAGGTCTTGACAGACAGACAGACAGACAGACAGACGGACAACAAAGTGATCCTATAAGGGTTCCGTTTTTACCTTTTGAGGTACGGAACCCTAAAAAGGCATGGTGTGACAAAACTCGCTCCACTTGTTATTTAATAATGCAGATAATAGCTACAGTCTAGTCTCAAACCAAAGAGAACATCGTTTGAGTCTTGTTAGTCTTCTCTTGCAAACCTCAAACGTCTCATGAATTCCTATCAGTTTCACCTCAGAGACCAGTTAGCTAGAACGCGGTTCTTTCAGTTCAGACCCCGTTATTAGTCTGCGGCAAAGTATTAATATTAATGGATAACTACGAAACTAATTTGGTAAAGTTGCTGCTGTAAGTTTATCTTAGTTTCTTGGGATTTTTAAGCAGTTCTGTCACAGCTTGTTGTGGGTTGCGACCTGAATAAAATTCGGACCAGTAAAGTGGACTTTACCAGCCATTTGATGAAATAAAATACTTCCCTGTTTGCTGAAGTGTCATTATTTTTCACATGACAGTATAAAAAATTAAATGATTTGTTTAAATCAAATCAAATCAAATCAATTTATTCATATTTTAACAATACACATGTGTATAAATAGTCACAGAAAGATAATATAATATAGTAAAAATCTTACAAAAGGTAATTAATGGCTATCTTAAATTATTTAAATTTATTACTACTTAAATTACTTAAATTTATTATTATTATTTATTATTAACTAGGAACTTAAAATATATGTAGCGACCTGCCCGAACTAGGTCTATTTAAACCTGTGTTTCAGGCCAACACTTCATCACAATTTAAATTGGTCAGATAAATATGTTAACTAAAACAATATAAAAATAGATCTTAATCGACTATAAAAATAAGCAAACGTTACAAAGATGAACAGAAACTTTTTCACAATAAACCAAAATAAATAAATAGTTACGAAGTAATATTAAATAACAATTATCATAGGTACTAAGACTTCTATCAATTTTTCTGTGTCAATGTAATTGAGTTTCGATAAATATTCCGCAAGCGTAGAACTACATTTTTTATAATTTAAACTATTATATTTTGAGCAACTTGTTGAATTTGTTATATAGGCAAGGTCCTAAAAACACAAAAAAAATTGTGCAAAAGCATGTTTGGTTTGAGACTTTTTACAAACCAAATCTTTCCTTCTCTTGCCTGAAGGTACTTGTTCTTAAGGAAGTTCAGTGTGCTGATGCAGTACGATATTTAGAATAGCCAGTTGACGTACTGTTAGTACCTTACATGCCATGTACTAATTAAATAAACAAAATTTAATAAGTATACAACGTAAAACAGGACTGTCCCAAGATGATTACAACATTTGGTCACATTAGTCATACTCTTTAAATTATGATAACAGACTGCTACATTCTTTCTAACCTTGCTTCATTTATTTGATGAATTTATTGAAAATATCAAATATATACAGGGAAATTGAAAAAATACCCGAAACCTCTTAGGCAGTGAAAGTACACATGATTATAAGCAACTTTTGTTTTGGTAAAACTCCGAAATCTCGAAAAAAATATCAGCTGTTTCATACATTTTCATTGGCTAAATACTGCATTTTGTATGAAACAGTTGATATTTTTTTCGAGATTTCGGAGTTTTACCAAAACAAAAGTTGCTTATAATCATGTGTACTTTCACTGCCTAAGAGGTTTCGGGTATTTTTTCAATTTCCCTGTATAAAGGTTTTACTATCTGATTCCACTGTTAGGTCTTTTTAACTCTTTTGTAATTTTTAGTGTAGAAGAATTAACATAAAATCTTGCATTTAAACCTCTGCTATTTAATTTCAAAAGAAAAATTATTTTAAAACAGTGTGAACGGAAATCATAATGGCCTCTTTTATTACGATATATACAGCTCAGCACTCTCATTAAAAATCTGCAGCCATACAGAGTCTAACATCTCACTGCAGTTAATTTTATTGTCCGTGGCGTCTGCATTGTTTTTCGGCAATAATTTTAATTTTTAGCGCGAGCACGGCCGGCGGAATGGAACGGTGCATAAAGCGCACCATGCATGTGTGTATTGTTGTTAATTCTGCGACTAAGACAAAACCTCGGCTGTCGTGGGGCTTGTCCGCGGGCCCCGTGTAGGAAGCATAAAAATAATTTATATGTCGCTCGCCGCCGACGATGTTCGGTGTGTTACTGCTTCGGGAGTTTGTTTGGATAGCTGGGAGGACGCTGTTTTATCCTCAGGTATTGTGATTGTACATGGTTTCCCAAAGAAACGCATAAATAGCATAAAATTCTATAACTAAGTTTGCATGAAATTTTCTTATAACCAAGACAAGATTTAGTTTTCCCCAGTGTTAGCGCTCCTACGAACTAGCGCACTAGTTGTAGTTGAACCACCTAGGCGGTTCGCTTGAGCAGCCAGCGCAGCGGTTGGAATAGTTTTGTGGCCGTTAAGAAACACTAGCGGTTGCATATTAAACTGCAAAAGTGGCCAGCAGCGCGTTCAGCCGCCCTCAAAGCCAACCGCTAGTGCGTACGAGGGCTTATAGATAGAGCTCAGGACAATGATACCAAACCAATGCAATCCGTTAGTCACGCTGAGGAAACCTAATATTTTATGGTCTGACTTTTAATAAGTGCACAAGGTTCATTTGGAATATTTAAAATTTGAAAGAGACTACGCTTGCAGCATAGTGAAATAATTTGCGGTCGCTTCTGAATGGCAGAAGTACTACACAACATAACCAATGACAACTGTGCGAAGCAGTAGCCAGCTTAGCTCAGCAAACTTGCAGTGGCATCGTTCGCGCCTGCAGTGGCATCGTTCACAGTCGCTTCTGAATGACAGAAACATGACAACTCTACCCAAAGACAACTGTGCGAAGCAGGAGCCAGCCTGGCTCAGCAAACAGAGACGTCACGCTTGCAGAGGCATCGTTCACAGTCGCTTCTGAATGACAGAAACATGACAACTCTGCCCAATGACAACTGTGCGAAGCAGGAGCCGGCCTGGCTCAGCAAACAGAGAGGTCACGCCTGCAGTGGCATCGTTCGCAGTCACTGCTGAATTAAAGTATCGCGGCTACGTGTTACAAACCGCCATTTTTAACGCAGCGCCATATTTTCGATACGGAAGTCTAACTAAAAGTTATTATAATGCGAAGTGCTGCTCTGAATGAAAATAATGTCGGAATACAAGATTTTAAACAAAGATGCTGAGGGCTTGTTTGCGAAAGAAACGGATTTAAAGTATGGAAATGGGAATTTGTCTTGTTAGTTCGCCGGGAATGTTGTTTTTTTGTGGTTTTGTCTTGATGTGGATTAATAACAGGTTCAGCTACCTATGTATAGTTTACGCCAAATAAACGTGGAATAAAGTACATTGACCTTTCCCTAATATCTCTTCGTAGATACTAGAACAATAAATTAAGAACTGTTTTTCATTACTAAAGAACGTAAAGGAACACGATAGAAGTCGATTCATGACAGCTTTATGTCATGTATGTGGGTCAATGTACTTTATTCCACGTTTATCTGGCGTAAACTATAGTAATTTTGTTCATAAAATGTTGAGGCGACTTTGAAAGGGTGTCGAGTACCTATATCCAAATTTAGCATAGAGTTTGATTCTGATATGAATATGTCTGTGTGTGGTATTTGGATGGATGGAGGGAGATTGATAGCAAATTAAAGTTGGTTGGATTGTGTGTCGTGTGAGGAATTATATACAATAAAACGGAGTCAGTGATTGCTTGACAGTTGACAAGATGGATTGGAAAAAGAAAACGTGTTGCGGTACCAATTCCGAAAAGCCCGTTCCATCATCGGACCATAAGACGTACGGCGATGCGCCACCGGTACAAGGTGGACATCCCACCCACACGCACAAAACGTTTTGGGAGCATATTTATAGTGCGTACAGCAAAGGACTGGAATTCCCTGCCGGAGTATGTGTTTCCTGATAGCTACAACCTGGGAGTCTTTAAGTCAAGAGTGAATAGGTTACTTCTAGGCAAACGTGCTCCATCTTAGACCGCACCATCGCTAATTACATACCGCCAGGTCAGATGGTGGTTAATTAAACGCGTGCCTATCAAAAGTAAAAAAAAAAAGTTAATTTTGTCTCTGTCATCTCTGACCAAGAGCAAACCCATCACAAATAAAAAAATGAAGATGATTTGCCTCGCCTTAATGCATTTTTTTTTTAGATTCTTTATTGCTGTATGTACTGTGAAGTCTTTGAATATAATTCAGCACATCTAAGAACCACTGATCCTACTAATTGATCTCCGGTAATGGCGGCCGATGACGACATCGACTAATTAATGTCCCAGACATAATAGGCACATGCATGGGCAACATTAGATGTTGACAGTTGTGACGTCATTACCAGGTGACAGGTGAGGGATGTCAATGAGTGACGGTTATGAGAGGTAAAGCAACAGTTTACGAAGTTAATTATTGTAGTTATCTCGGGCGATTACGGTTGAAGCCTAAGAGACAAGGAATTCTGTTGGTGCCTTTTCTTCTAGTTTTTATGAAACAAAAAAATGTTTTACAAAATAAGCTTGGTTGTTTGTTGGTAAAAGTACATCATCATCATCTGCCTAGCCTTTTCCCAACTTTACTGGGGTCGGCTTCCAGTCAAACCGGATTCAGCTGAATAGCAGTATTTTACGTGGAGCATCTGCCTACCAGACCTCTGGGTACACGGTACTCCTTGGCAAGACTGGTGTCAGATTTTCAGCCTTCTGACAATCCGTAACGACTGCCAAAGATCTCCAAATGACAGCCGGGACCAAACAGCTTAACGTGCTTTCCGAGGCACGGAGGAAACTAGGTATATTAAGATGGTCACCCATCCACAGACCAACCTCGGCAAGCGTTGCTTAACCATGAAGATCAACCTGTGCGACTGTTATTATTTAGTCACGAGCTCCTCACGGTAAAAGTATAAAGTAAAGTATAACAATTACAAAATTAATTTAAAAAAAACCATTGTTTATTTAATATTTATTCAGTTTGTCAAGTTGTTATTTCTCTTCAAACAGCGCTATGATTTGCGAATGTTTTAATCTTCATGGAAACACAAAAACGGCAGTGGACTATAAACAACCTGGCTAAGTAGTCTTTAATTAATTGATGAATTAACGATTGTGAAAAGTTTGAATTTACCACGTGTCATACTTGATCAATTAGATTTATTTTGTAAATCTATCTTCTATATAAATAAAAATGAATCGCCGAAATGTGTGTACGCGCATAACTTCATAACGACTGATGCAAATTGGATAATTATTTTATAGTGATGTTCGTAATTGTCAGGGTGAGGTTTGCATGAAAAAAAATAGGACGAAAAAAAAAAGTCTTATTTATAAAAAAATAATCCCTATTTAACATTATTTTAGGCCAATATTGACGGCAATTGTCTTTTGACAATCTATACTAATATTATAAAGCAGAAGAGTTTGTTTGGTTGTTTGGTTGAACGCGCTAATCTCAGGAACTACTGGTCCGATTTGAAAAATTCTTTCAGAGTTAGATAGCCCATTTATCGAGGAAGGCTATAGGCTATATATCATCACGCTAAGACCAATAGGAGCGGAGCAGTAATGAAAAATGTTACGCAGACGACGTTGCACGGGTCAGCTAGTAATATTTATAATTTGTTATAGCTAATACTTAGTGACATTGTGTTTTTGTCATCAAACCTCTTTTTATACAAATCTAATATCTTTAAAGCATTCCCATTGCTGGTGGCAGGCAGTATGTAAAAGGCACTCGGTGCTCAGTCGAGATTAGCTCGCGAAGTGGAATGCTTCTCTGTTGACTATTGAAACCGCGCGCTCCGCCATATTGATCTGTTAGAGATGCTTGCTACCTCCCACTGTATTTTGTGAGTATTCAACTGTATGCATTTAGGATTTAAGAATAGGGGCTCATCTTCGAGGAGTTCCTCTGTGCAAGAGGATTCCGGATGAAACTCGCTTCCATTTTCGGCCTAATCACTTTCCATCAGGTGAGATTTGGGCCAAGAGTTTCCCCGTTTTGTATAAAAAAAAAGAGTTTATTCGATAATAAACTCTTTTTTATATACAAAATTTTATAGAGCTAGAGCAGAAAAACAACACAAAAATATACACAACTAGCTGACCCGCTCAACTTCGTCTGCGCCTATAGCCTTCCTCGACAAATGGGCTATCTAACACTGAAAGAATTTTTCAAATTGGTCCAGTTGTTTTGGAGCCTATTCATTTCAAACAGGAAATATTTGTTTGTTGGGTTGTTTGTTACAAACCTGACAAATATTTCCTCTTTATAATATTAGTAATTAGATGTACAGTATTTGACCAGGCTACCGACCTACTAAACCAGGCTTGTTTAGCCTATGCGCGCACTGGTGACTTTTGTCACCGTGACAGTATAATATATCTCTCAGTTTCACTTCACAATTGCGTAAGAGAGAAATGTACTGTTACGGTGACAAAAAGTCACCAGTGCGCGCCTAGCATTTAGCACCACTAATCATCATCATCTGCCTAGCCTTTTCCCAACTATATTGGGGTCGGCTTCCAGTCAAACCGGATTCAGCTGAATACCAGTATTTTACGTGGAGCGGCTGCCTACCAGACCTCCACAACCCATTAACTGGGTAACACGGTACTCCTTGGTAAGACTGGTGTCAGATTTTCTGGCCTCTGATTATCCGTAACGACCGCCAACGATGTCCAAATGACAGCCGGGACCAACAGCTTAACGTGCTTTCCGAGGCACGGAGGAAACTCAGTACTTAGTCACTACTAATCGAGTCTTGGAAAGTATGTTAAGCTGTTGGTACCAGCTGTTATTTGTAGATCTTTGACAATCGGTACGGATAGTCAAAAACCGGAAAATCTGACACCAGTCCTACAAAGGAGTTTGAATAACACTAGTCACTCTTAAAGTGTAGTTATAAGCTCATATAACCTGGCAATAATTGGCCTTTAAAGTGAAATCTAAAGTTAGAGTTATTTTTCTTGTCCAATGATGAATCTTGGTTTTCAAAAGACAGCATGGTTTTATCTTGAGGAAGGATAATCAAGCATCTCATCATCTGTCTAGTGTTTTCCCCAACTGTAAGGGCCGGCTTCCAGTGAAACTGTATTCAGCTGAATACCGGTATTTTACGTAGAGCGACTGCCTACCAGTTAAGGGTTGTGGAGCCCGCTAACTGGGTAACACGGTACTTCTTAATCAATTACCTAAAGCTGTTAAATAATGTGATATGATTTTTAGTTAAACATTAACCAGCATAAAATAGAAACATTTGACCGTGATTTTCAAGTAATAAGATCCAAAATGACCCTTTTTAACCGACTTGCCAAAAAGGAGGTTATCAATTCGGTTGTATGTTTTTTTTATGTTTGTTACCTCATAACTCCGATAATTATGAACCGATTTAAAAATTCTTGTTTTATCTGAAAGGATACAGTTACTTGCAGATTGGTCCCATTTAAATTTTATGAAAATCGGTTACGAACTTTGGATTATAAATCGAAATAGCTGGACTTCGTCTACTTGGATGATAGTTTTATGTCATCCAAGTAATCGAAATTGCGTATTTTGCTTTTCTGCGATTTTGCAGTGGTGTAGTTAGGTGTGGGGAACCACTAAAAAGTGAAAAATAAAAAACTTTTTACAAAAAAATACAACCTACTTCCAAAAAAAAACACTACAAAGTAAAAAATAACTTTAATTTCGGAAGTCGGTGTCAAAATACGAAGAAACTAACAAAAACACCGACTTCCAAAATTAAAGTTATTTTTTACTTTGTAGTTTTTTTTTTTTGGAAGTCGGCTGTATTTTTTTGTAAAAAGTTTTTTCCTGTCAAATAGCATTACCTAAACAAACCCGACCACACAGCTTGCACCCACTTAACTACAACAAACCAGCTTGATTCAGCTGATTACTGTAAGTAGCTTATGATCGTCATAATCCCCAGCTATATACAGCGGGTTCACAGAAATAATACAATGCCTGTATAATCCAATTAGCCGTAGGTAAAAATAAATGGCATTGCGCCATCACTCATGAGATTGAATGCAGTGGATGTCCACACAATGGGACGGAGTGGTAATCAGCGTCATTATCATTTTGATGTGTATTGTGTGTAAACATGGGGTTTTTCAGGATATTTTGTTCTCGAGGTAGATTTGCTAGTAGGTTAACATCAGGTGAGATAGTGGTCAAACGTATGCCTATCAATAGTAAAAAAAATAAATGGTTGTGTATACCTACTCAATCTTAATTAATTATCTGGAATTAGATTGTGCGCTCTGGTGACCAAAACATTTTGTCAAACCGACCAAGGGCGAGTCGGATTTGCACACAAAGAGTGCCCTAATATGAACCGAAAAAACAAAGTTCTTTTTAAGTTTTCCGTTTTCGAGCGTTGAGCTAATAAATAACGTCATTATAAACACATTATTCACATAAATATCATCATATTTCATCATTTCAATCTAATAACCTCCACTGCTGGACTTGCCCCTGGCCCCCAAGTGTCGCCAAGTCTCGCAGTCCCGCGTCTCACATCCAGCGGGTACCAGCGGCTCTCACCTTATGAGAGGCTTTCCAACGCTAAGTCTTCTCGTATGCAGACGCCAATACAGAGGGCCTAATCTCTAAAGCGTAGTTTCGGCTTTAGTTACGGGACGGAGCAGAAAACACCCTTCACTAAGGCCGAAACTACGGCCTGCTCTCAAAACCCGAAGTTTGTAGTTTCGGCCTTAGTTACGGGACAGAGAAAAAACGCCCGTCACAAAGGCCGAAACTACGGCCTACTCTCTAAGCCCGAAGTTCGTAATTTTGGCCTTAGTTATGGGACGGACCAAAAAACACCCGTCACCATGGTCGAAACTACGGCCTACTCTCTAAGCTCGAAGTACGTAATTTATACCGCACAGATAATCGATGGTTTTGGAAGGAACCGGGGACCTCCCCAGAACCTTTCAAAACCATCGACTATATGTATGTACTATTTTATTTATACTCCCTATGATAACTGAACTAAACTTTATTTTTTATTTTTTATACAAAACGGGGAAACTCTTGGCCCAAATCTCACCTGATGGAAAGTGATGATTAGGCCAAAGATGGAAGCTAGTTTCACCCGGAATCCTCTTACACAGAGGAACTGGCTATCATACCTCTAATTGCCGGAACGCAACAATGCTGTTAACATAGTTGTTATGGCGACAGACTTAGACATGATGGTGGTAGCTTGCCAGGCGGACTTAGAACAAGTCCTACCACCAACCAAACGGAGCAAAAAATTTGCCTCCGCTGGGAATCGAACCCGGGACCTCTGGGTCTGAATCAGGTGGTATAACAACTAGACCACGGAGGCGGTTAGTGTCACCTGTTTAGCACCACCCGGGGACCACGTGTAGGGATTCGTTGAAGGGTATTCTCCTACGGACGCGGGTGACTCGGCCCCCAAACTTAGGTAGGTCTTGTGCAACTAAACATAAAAGATAGAATTCAATACTTAAAAACTCCTACGCATGTTCAGTTAATAGCTCTTTGTTAAGGCTGGGACAATCACTCTTTATTCTAATTTACAAGAGAAATGAAATAGTGTGACATAATTCTTTCAGCGCATAAACCAAGAACTAAATAAATGGTGGTAAGTAATAGCTTTTTAAATATTATAATGGCTTTTGAACGTCTCACTAAGCGAGTTGTGAGCGAACTGAGTGCCTGTAATTTTATTTATGTGAATAATGTTCTTTTTCGTGTCCTATATTTATATTTTGAAATTGCCTTCATAAAAATATGGAATAGAGACTTATAGTTAGTGGTCGTGCCCTTAAGACGTGGTCGTGGCAGTTACAAATATTTTTGCAGACACAGATTTTGTCTAAGCAATCGATAAAGCAGTCTGTATCATCATTTGTCTAGCCTTTTCCCAAATACATTGGGGTCTGGCTTCTGACAATCCGTAACGACTGCCAAATATCTACAAATGACAACCAGGACCAACGGCTAAACGTGCTTTTTGAGGGAGGAACCTCGATATGTTAAGATGGTCACCTATCCACAGACCAAAATTCAAAATTCAAAAATTCAAAATTCAAAAGTCATTTATTCAAATTAGGCTGAGGGCCAGCACTTTTTGAACGTCATGTTTTACAAAAGACAGTCCCCCAAAACGCCCGCCCGTCACCACTTCCTAGTGTTTTAGCTGTGGAGAAGAAGTGGCCAACAAACTCCCCAGCAACACAACTGTCTGTTACGTTTTAGGAACTAGAATTTTACAATAATTAATATGCAAAGTAATCCAAAAATTCAAAATTCCTTCTAAAATTTACATGACACAAAGATAAATATATTCATTATTTATCACTTGTTAGCTACTAGCACTATGGCACTAAACAAAAAGTGTTGACGTATGTGGATTTAAATAAGTATAAAAAAAATGACCTACATAGTCAGACAAATAAATAAAAAAAAGAAAATAAAAGAACAAATAAAATAAAATAAAATAAAAAATTATATGAACACATATAACCTGTCATAAAACTACTATACTATCTACTTATACACAAGGAACATGATAATTTGTCTTGCGTTCAACACAGCGACCAACTATTCTTATCGTCTAAATAATCATTAATAGAATAGTATGCCTTGGAACAGAGGTTATATTTTACTTTTTCTTTAAATGAGTTAAAAGGCAGATCAAGATAAGAAATTGGAAGTCTATTGTATAAACGGATACCGAGCCCCACAAATGAATCATGGACCTTACGAAGTCGGTGTGAAGGAGCATGTAGCTTGTGCTTGTTTCTGGTGTTAAAGTTGTGGATGTCGCTCGTTTTACTGTATAAATGTATGTTTTGCCTAATATATAAAATGTTTGCAAAAATAAATTGAGATGCTACCGTGAGAATTCCAATCTCTTTGAAAATTTCTCTTAATGAAGCTTTTGACCCTAGCTGATATATTGCTCCGACCAACCTTGGCAAGCGTTGCTTAACCTTGAAGATCGATCCGTGTGGATGTTTTATTTAGCCACGAGCTCCTCCGTAAAAGCATTCTGTATGGGGGAGCGCAATTGTACTACAACCTACCAAATGGCATAAAGGAATGTACTAAACTAAACATGTATAAAAATAAATTAAAATAGCATCTTGTCAGTACCTACTGTAGCTACGGCCGTTAATATACATACAATATATATGTATTGTTATGTTATTTTGAATACAAAGCCAGAGAAGAAATAAGTCTATTTAAATTTACTGAGCCACGCAACTTCGTCTGCGTCACATTTTCCATTAATGCTCGGCTCCTTTTAGTCTTAGCGTGATTATATGTAGCCTATAGCCTTCCTCGATAAATGGGCTATCTAATACTGAAAGAATTTTTCAAATCGGACCAGTAGTTCCTGAGATTACCCCCTACATACAAACTTACAAACAAATGTTACCTCTTTATAATATTAGTATAGATAGTAAAGATAAAGTTCTTAAAACTTAAACCTGATTAATAAGGTGTAAATTATAGTGGCTGCACAGCATACTTGTTAGTTAGGTACCTATAAGTTGAAGCAGCACTACATACATGTTTACAAACGCAGAAACTTTGTTTGCCTAAGTTCATGAATTCTCTCTATGCTATGATTTTTAACCGACTTCCCAAAAACGAGGAGGTTCTCAATTCGGTTGTAAATATTTTAATATGTTTGTTACCTCATAACTCCGACAATTATGAACCGATTTGAAAAATTCTTTTTTATCTGAAAGGATATACTTGCAGATTGGTCGCGTTTAAATTTTATCAACATCGGTTTCGAAATTTGTATTTTAAATCGAAATAGCTGGAATTCGTTTACTTGGCTGATGGTTTTATGTTATCCAATTAATCGAAATTGCGTATTTTGCTTTTCTGAGATTTTGTAGTGGTGTTGTTAGGTGTGGGGTACCACTAAAAAGAAGTGAAAAATAAAAACCCTTTTCAACCAAAAAAACAACCGACTTCCAAAAAAAAAAACGCTACAAAGTAAAAGTAGGTTTGCACGGTGTACTTACGACGTTAAAATGACGCTTTTTCGAGCTTACTGTCAGACTTTTTACACCTGCAGCCTTTGGGTCAAGTATACGCAGAAGGCATACAGCGCCCTGCGTGTACAGTATAACAATGCCTTCAGGATGATTGTGGGGCTGCCGCGGTATTGTAGCGCTTCGGGTATGTTTGCCGATGCGAGAGTGGATGATTTTTATGCCATTATTCGAAAACGATGCGCTTCTCTCCGGCACAGAACAGATACCAGCACCCACAGCATGTTGAGGGCATTGAGTGACCGGTGGGACTGCCCGATGCTTGGTCGTTGGGTGGGACTGCACACACGGGTAGGTTCTGGATAGCTGTACGTAAATTTATTTTATTTTGTCTTTGTTGCTTTTATGTTATTGTTATTCTGCCTTTTTGTGATTCTTATGTGTGTTTATTGAGTTTATTATTATGTAATTTTGTGTTGTTTCTATCGACTTCAATGTGTGAAAAAAAAAAAAAAAAAAAACTTTAATTTCGGAAATCGGTGTCAAAATACGAAGAAATTAACAAAAACAATGTATTTTTTTGTAAAAAGTTTTTTTATTTCCACAGGCAAGAAATTTACCTAAATCAGATAAATAAAGATACTAGTACCTATGTCAGTGGTGTTATTGACACGGCATAATACTTCCATAGCAATTAAACAGGTGTTAATTCGGATATTTCCTATAGTGTTCGTCTATTTCTTATAGAAATGCCTATGGAATTGAATAGGGAAACTACTCACAGTGTTAGGAGATTCCAAACATCTCTAAGGCAGTCTAAAACCAGCACGAGGTAGTCAACAGACAGGAAAAAGGTGCCACTAAGCTTCTGTGATATCCCTGAGGAATTTTGGGACGCCAGGTTTGCCGCAATTTTGTGCAGACAGCTGCCACGATACCAACTATTCCGGGCTGTTATCGCTAGCTAGGGATATTTATAACAGTGGAATGAGGTATTTTGTGTTAAAGAAGGCTGGGTAGGTGCTGAAAAGTGACTAAATAGTGTGATATAGGTAGATATGTAGTAGTTAGAACCTTTGGCAATTTTATCTGAACTCATTCAATTTATTTTTCAGCTTACTACAAAAAAAAAACTAGTAATTGGCTTAGAGCTGAGGTCCTTATGGTATTGTTTTTTTATTGGGTTTAACCCTTTCGAACCTAGGTGCGTCAAATGTCAGCTTAAACACGTTCTTACATCTCATCCATATGGCTAGTTTACACATTGCGAGCTGCTGATTAGACAGTAAACGGTTACTCGGATCGTTTAATCGTATGCCAGTATCTCGGCTCGCCTAACTTATTACACGGTACACAGAAGAGACTGTGTGCAAGGTGCACCACCCAAAAAATAAAGGTTCCGCTCGCAACAAGCTGGCTGACACTGGCGAGCTATTGCCGAACGCGTCCGAAAGAGTTGAGTGATGGGCTATCTGCTGCCATGACAAGTTAGGTACTGTAAGGTGAGCAGGCAGTAAAAACAAAAAAGTGTTAAAGTAATTCGGATGCGAGCTACTATCCAACTCGCACGTGGCAGTAACAGTGCGAGTTACTGCACTGCTACTCGGCAGGCTGCCTCGCACGCTAGCTCACACTGTGTTAACTGGCCATAAGGAGTGGAAGTCCCAGCTGGTGTCTGTGTTTCCTGCCAGCCACAAACTGGGGTTCTTTAAGTCAACAATGTGTACGTTACTTCAATTCCAGCACATCATCGCTTTCCATCAGGTGAGATCTGATTAAACGTGAGCCTTTTTAACCGACTTCCCAAAAAGGAGGAGGTTCTCAATTCGGTTGTAGATATTTTTTTTTTCTTATGTTTGTTACTAACTCCGTCAATTATGAACCGATTTGATTGTTTTTTATCTGAAAGGATATACTTGTAGATTGGTCCCATTTAAATTTTATCAAAATCGGTTACGAAGTTTGGATTTTAAATCGAAATAGCTGGAATTCGTTTGCTTGGATGATGGTTTGTTGTCATCCAAGTAAACGAAATTGCGTATTTTGCTTTTCTGAGATTTTGCAGTGTGGGATACCACTAAAAAGTAAAAAATAAAAAGGTTTTTACAAAAAAAATACAACCGACTTCCAAATAAATAAAAAAAACACTACAAAGTAAAAAATAACTTTAATTTCGGAAGTCGGTGTCAAAATACGAAGAAACTGACAAAAACACCGACTTCCGAAATTAAAGTTATGTTTTACTTTGCAGTGTTTTTTTTATTTATTTGGAAGTCGGTTGTATTTTGTTTATTTGAGATGGGTTTGCTCTTGACCCTAGTCTTGGTCAGAGATGAAAGAGACAAAGTCTACGATGGAGCGATCTTACCCAGAAGGAGCCTGTTTACTCTAACTTTGAAGAGATTAGGGTTGCAAGTACAAACGCAGGCAGCGAGTTCCACTCCTTTGTTGTGCGATTATAAAAGACGTTTGGAAATGCTTAGTGCGAATTGTTGGAATAGCAACAAGTAGGGATGGTAAGTTGCAGTGCGTCTGGATGTCCGATGGTAGAAGGGGGCCGGTGGGATGAGGTTGTGGAGTTCTTGAGCACACTCTCCGAAGTACAATCTGTAGAAGACCGTCCATCTGTAGAGCCTACCAATAGTTATAAAAAAAATGCTTGAAATCCACTGAAAATACGCCCATTATCTATACTTCTATACTAATATTATAATGAGGTAACATTTGTTTGTAAGTTTGTATGTAGGGGGTAATCTCAGAAACTACTGGTCTGATTTGAAAAATTCTTTCAGTATTAGATAGCCCATGTATCGAGGAAGGATTTAGTCTACATATCATCACGCTGAGACTAAAAGGAGCCGAGCATTAATGGAAAATGTGACGCAGACGAAGTTGCGTGGGTCAGCTAGTACTTAAACAAAGTTATGATTTTGTACCTAGTGTACCTATTTCTTCACACATTACGAAGATCCAGACATGAGCTTACATGTTCACCTACACATACCTAGCACAATACTAGTTATAATAATTATGCAGTACATGGAATTAGTCGCGTTAGTCGTGCTTATCCTGCGACATTGTTATATTATGCTAATGTCTGATGTATTGTCTCGCTGATAGGGGAATTAAACAAAAACAATGACAGGATCATGCGGTTTGAAAGGTAGGGTGATTAGGTTATTGAATTGTTACTTGTGAAAGCTTTTTCTCTATATAAGGTATATTTATTTAGTACACGGAGGATAGAGCTCAACAAAAACTTAAAAAAATACAACCGACTTCTAAACAAAGAATGCGTTTTTGTTAGTATCTTCGTATTTTGACACCGACTTCCGAAATTAAGTTATTTTTTACTTTTTAATGTTTTTTTTATTTGGAAGTCGATTGTATTTTTTTGTAGAAAGTTTTTTTAATTTTCAATTTCTAGTGGTAGGTACCACACCTAACAACGCCACTGCAAAATCGCAGGAAAGTAAAGCAATAATAAGCAATTTCGATTACTTGGATGACAAAAAACCATCATCCAAGTAAACGATTTTTTTTCCATTTCTATCCAAATATATATTAAAATCCAAACATCGTAACCGATTTTGATAAAATGTAAGTTGGACCAATCGACAAGTATATCCTCACTGTATAAAACTCACTGTCTGCCTCTGTCCTCTGTTTAATTCTTCGAAACGATGCTACGGATTTTGCTGCAGAAGGAGAATAATATAAACGAGAAAGGTTTGTGTGTACAAATTGAATCCGTGAGAGCAGCGCCTTAATTGCTTGGGTTGCATTGCATTTTGAAACTTGTCCCATTAACATACGTAACTTATGGGTTGTGTTCGTATATCGTGTTCTCCTTTTGAAGTATTCGATAACCTACCGATCCGACTCGATAACTATCCATGGCTAAGGAAGACATATGATTCTGCCAACGCACTGCACTTCTGTATCTTGAATCCCTTACGCATGTCTAATGACTACGTCATTCGCAATCATCCATATCACGTTATGGTTAGCAGTGGTTCGTGCTCATACCGTGTCATTACTGGCGCAATTATAGAGGTCGGGACAGCACTCGTGAATGGAATGAGAACGAATGCATATTGTAAACAGGGTTTCGAGTTTTGAAATAGTGGAATGGCTGCAGTGAGTCTAATCTCTTGAGGACTTTGTCGGATGAAATCCCGGAGGAATTTGTTGGGTGAAACATCACTACCACCACAGTGTAGTATTTTAGAGTTTCGATTCTCAGTATTGAAAACGGAACCCTTAGGAGGGTCACTTAGTTGTCTGTCTTTCTGGCCGTTTGTCACAACCAATTTTCCCAGAGTCAACTGGACCGATTCAGTTAAAATTTGGTACCCATATAATTCTCCTTCCAAGTCGCACTTGGGTGGAGAATTATATGGGTTTTTTGTCATCCAAAGGTTTTCTGTTACAGAACTTCGTAACTGAATGACAACATTTGAAATCGCTGTTTTTGTTTGTCTTGATTTTTTCACAGTCCTGAAAAATACAACTCAAAAGTGACGTAGATTACAATTTGTTTTCCGAATTTTTCAGTTCGCTTGAAAAACAAACCGTAGAAGGAAAAACTGAGGATTTTCCGCAAACAAGGTGTTTAAATAATAAAAAACTCCATAAAGCCTCTATCACGGCGAAGTGTCACCGAATTTAAAGTTCATTAATCATTTTTAAGAGGTCGGTAACTTATTTTCGTAGAAATATCAATCAAGTTAACGTGATCTCCGATTATTTAATTGAAGCGGAGTTTTTGACAAGACACTCCGCTCGCTTTTTATCAATATCAAATTTTGATTGATGAAGCCGCCGTGCTGGGGAAAATAGGGCTCGTGGTGAGGTGTAAATATGGCGCAGCATCTGGCACTTTTAGTTAAAACATGGCAGATTTACTAAAAATCGGCCAAGTGTGAGTCGGACTCACGCATGAAGGGTTCCGAACCGGTAACAGAAATACACATTGTGAAAGTTTCAACTTACTAGTGGGCTGTATATATGAATCTATCTTACGAGATATAGCGAAATTGCAAAAGGTTTCGTTGTTGATTTAAGCGATATAATAGTATCGAGAGCATGTCATTTTCTAATACAATTTGTCTGATTTACCATAAACAATTAAAGTTTAATCAATCAATCCTAATATATATAATTCTTCCGTTACTGAGTAAGAAAGAAAGAAGAAAGAAAGTAGAAAGCTGAAGGCCTTTGGCATGTAGGTTCTTTGGGGTGTGTATGGAAGCACTAAGGAAGGAACTTGAGCTACGCAGACGACATGGTGTTGCTGAGCCCATCTATCTGTGGAATGAGAAAGTTGATTTCTATTTGTGAGGGGTATGCAGAGCAGTATGGGCTAAGGTGCAACCCTACGAAAAGTGAACTGTTGGTGTTCAGAGGTAGAAATAAAAGTCCATCACATATCCCTCCGGTAAGGCTGTGCGGTTCACTTTTACAGAGAGTAACCCAGTTTAAATATATCTGGGCCACATTGTTACCGAAGACCTGAAAGACAACTTAGATATGGAAAGGGAGCGCAGGGCATTGGCTGTACGGGGAAATATGGTGGCTCGAAGGTTTGCTGGTTGCTCAGTACCAGTAAAAATTAGACTATTCAAGGCTTACTGCCAAACATTTTATACCAGCAGCCTTTGGGCTAATCATACCCAAAAGGCAAACAATGCCCTGCGAGTACAATACAATAATACCTTTAGGGTGCTGTTGAGGCTAGTGCGTCAGGTATGTTCGCCAATTCGCATACTGACGACTAATTCGCTATAATGCGTAAGAAAGTGGCGTCGATGACTCGCAGAGTGGGAAGAAGCACCAACAGTATCCTGAGGGTGTTTGCTGAAAGGCTGGGTGGGCCTACCATGGATAGGTTTATCAAGGTTTATCACGGTACTTGATGAAACTATCTGGTCGATATATTATAACGGCTTTTTTGGTTCCAAGTATTTACTAACATAGTTTATAAGATAATTTAGACACTAACACAATGTAGGCCTATGTAGTCTGTGAATAAAAGATTTTTATTTATTTATTACCCGCGGGAACGGAAAAAAAAAGACCGGGATATACGCGAAAACAGTCGCGGGCAAAAGCTAGTCAACATTAAAGTTCTTTCGTTACTGGTGACAGACTACGCACAGCCAAAACTACTGCTCGTTGAAAGTTGATATTTGGCTTGTAGGTTCCTTAGAAAATTTAGGGGAGACTAAGAGATGATTTTCCGAAGTTCCTACGGGAACAGAAAAAAGGGGATATGCGCGTTGCGGACAAAAGCTAGTTTACCATAAAATCCCGTGATTTCGCGCGAACTCAAGTATATCAATATCTAGATACTGTATCTCCCTATCCATCTAGAGTCCTTTGAAGTGGCCAATGATATCAGTGCCGAGTAATTAATTAGTGCATTACCTGTAATTTAATTAATTAATGTCAGGATGAACTCGCTTGTCTGGACTTAATTAACTGGATATTCTCACAACAATGCATGGGCTGGTAGTTACGGATATCTTGACTTTGACCTAGTTGTACTGAGGATTGTAATGTTGTAATTTTGGTTTTTCCTTTTTAACCGACTTCAAAGAATAGGAGGTTCTCAATACGGTTGTATTTTTAAGTTGGTTACCTTAAAACCGTCATTTATGAACCGATTTCAAAAATTCTTGTTTGGTCCCATTTAATGTTTATGAAAATCGATTGTGTTTTCGTAAAAACGTTTTTTATTGATCTCAAAATCACACAAATTCCTACTATAATAACCCCGTATATCACACGGGTCGATTTTCAAGACTAAGTAACGCTCGATTGTAGTCTGTCATTGGTAGATCTGTGACAGTCTTTACAGGTAGTCAAAACCAAGATCTGACACCAAATATGAGAAATGGTGTCGTGTTACCCAGTTCGTAGTTTGTGGGAGATATAAAGGCAGTCGCTCCATGCAAAATACTGGTATTTAGCTACATCCAATCTAGGTAGGAAAAGGATGGGCAGACTTGCCTTTGCGTTTATGAGTCAGAGACGAAGTTCGGATGTCTATAATAGGCCTGTTATATGTTCAGCACATTTCATATCGAACTCCAGCAGAGCTAATCGCAGTTTTCCGGGTAGACTCGCGCAGGATACTGTACCACGACAAAATTGACCCAATAACTCAGCGACCGTTCCAACACAATAGGACCCCAAATAATCAACTGATGCATTCCACTCCCGGATCAAAACGGCGCACTTACGCACAACCAAATGATTCTCCTGCAAACATTTAGATACGGAAAATGGCTCTTACCTATATTTTGGATAGTTTCACGTGCGGGCCGTATCTTCATAATGTTTTTATATTATGAGTTTGTGTCGGCGATGTCAGAGCGCTCGTTATGGCGGGAACGGAGGCCATTACGGACAAACTACGTCACTAAATAATAGGCTCTACGAACTGGCTACAGTAGCTGCTCTGCTATAAATTATAATAGTCGTGTTTTTGGATCGGATGCGCAGTATTTTTGGGGGCTTAACCAGTAAGGTATGGTGGTTGAGGTCGTTTCTTGACGTGGCTTAGGTTGGGCTGAAGACGTCTGTATTTACGATACCACGCATTGCGACTTCTAATTGATGGTAAAATCAAAACTACACAAATTTGCATATGCCCTTCGTGAAATAAAAAAGACTACAAGTCTCCAAACCGCGCTAGTTACATACTACGCATATGCCCACGCATGGTTTACCTATGGCATAGTTTTATGGGGAAATAGCACAGACGCTCCCTCCTTATTCATCCTACAAAAAAAGCTTATACGAATAATCACTAATATAAAACAAACAGATAGTTGCAAGCCTTACTTCCAAAAACACAAGATACTAACATTGGTCAGCATTTATATCTTAGAGTTATGTAAACTGGTCCGCAAATTCCCGGAATCCTACAACACACGGGGAGACATTCAAACGAGCCATTCACTGCGCCATAAAAACAGGCTAAATTTGCCTCCGTCCCGCCTAAAAATACATGCTTCTAGTCCATATTCTATGTCGATCAAAATATATAATAAATTACCGGAAAACATAAAGCAAGAAAATAAAACTAGTATATTTTTAAATAAGTTAAAACAATTCTTAATTAAAAAAAGTTATTACACAGTAGATGAATACCATACGGATAAATTTAAATAATAACAATTTTGATATGTTTATCTTAATAATTACAAATCAATGAAATTCTATTCTATTAATAATGATAAATATATATGACACTATTATATTAATGATAACAAATAAATGACATTAAATTCTATTAATGACAAATAAATAATTGAAATTCTATTCTATTAATAATAAATAAATAAATGACACTCTATTCGACTGACAATAATAAATAAATGATATTCTAATCTATTAAAAATATTAAATAAATAACATAGGTAGTATTCTATTAATAATAAATAAATAAATTACATTCTATTCTATTAATAATAATAAATAAATGACATGCTATTTTATAAATAAAAAATATAGGTACTATATCTAAAAATGTATGTAAAATTAAATAAACTAATACCAATGCAGGAACTCCAAGCAAATAAAAACTAAAATGTAACTTAATCCAAAAATAAATATGTTGGTAATAATGATAATATTATACAACTAGCTTCTGCCAGCGGCTTCGCCCGCGTGATCCCTAGGGAACATATCCCGGGATGAAAAGTAGATTATGTGCTATTCCAGAATAGAATCTATCTTTGTTTTAAATTTCATTAAGATCCGTTAAGTCGTTCTGGCGTGATTGAGTAACAAACAACCAAACTTTCACATTTATAATATCACTCGTTTGGTGTAAAGCGAAATTATAACCATCTTCCCTTCGACATTATTTTTATTAAAGGATATTGCAAACTGTCGTAAGCCGTTTTCCGAAGCTACTCGCTAGCCTCTAGGCGCCAAGCTAGCCGCCTGCCTGTGCGTTCGCGACCTTATACAAAAATAATCCTTATAGCATGATTCAGTATTCACGCGCGATGCGTATTTCATGTATAACTTTGGTGTTTCTATACCGATTTCTATGATTCTTTTTTTATGGAATAGTTAATAATGTTAACTTTTATTCATGTTGATTAGGGACGACTGAGAGTTTTATAAACGTAAGAGTAGACAAATACAGTCAGAAAGCTTCGAACTGCTAAGCTATCGGGAGTTACACGTGTTATTGTTCGTCAATCATAAAAGATAGACATATGCTGTCGTGGGATATTTTTTATATAATTTTAAGGAGAACATTTCCGTCATACATGATTTCTGTGTAGCTTTCACCATTAAGGTTGCACACGCGACGGAAGCTTAAAAAATGGAGTAACTTCTCCCGTTTTCCCAACATTTCCCTTCACTGCTCTGCTCCTATTGATTGTAGCGTGATGAAAAGTATACTATAACCTGCTCAGGAGTATGAATAATAATTGTACCAAGTTTCATTAAAATCCGTCGAGTAGTTTTTGTTTCTATAACGGTTATACAGACAGACAGACAGACAAAAATTTTACTGATTGCATTTTTGGCATCAGTATCGATCCCTAATCACCCCCTGATAGTTATTTTGGAAATATATTTCATGTACAGAATTGACCTCTCTACAGATTTATTATAAGTATAGATAGATATAGATAGATAGAAGAAGATATTGCAAACTGTCGTAAGCCGTTTTACGAAGCTACTCGCTAGCCTCTAGGCACCAAGCAAGCCGCCTGCCTGTGCGTTCGCGACCTTATACAAAAATAATCCTTATAACATGATTCAGTATTCACGCGCGATGGCTTATTATTAGCGTATTCATGTATAACTTTGGTGTTTCTATACCGATTTCTATGATTCTTTTTTTATGGAATATTTAATAATGTTAACTTTTTTAATTAGGGATGACTGAGAGTTTTATAAATGTAAGAGTAGACAAATATAATCAGAAAGCTTCGAACTGCTAAGCTATCGGGAGTTACACGTGTTATTGTGCGTCAGTCATAAAAAATAGACATATGCTGTCGTGGGATATTTTTTATATAATTTTAAGGAGAACATTTCCGTCATACATGATTTCTGTGTAGCTTTAACCATTAAGGTTGCACACGCGACGGAAGCTTAAAAAATGGAGTAACTTCTCCCGTTTTCCCAACATTTCCCTTCACTGCTCTGTTCCTATTGATTGCAGCGTGGTGAAAAGTATACTATAACCTGCTCAGGAGTATGAAAAATAATTGTACCAAGTTTCATTAAAATCCGTCGAGTAGTTTTTGTTTCTATAACGGTTATACAGACAGACAGACAGACAGACAGACAGACAGACAGACAGACAGACAAAAATTTTACTGATTGCATTTTTGGCATCAGTATCGATCCCTAATCACCCCCTGATAGTTATTTTGGAAATATATTTCATGTACAGAATTGACCTCTCTACAGATTTATTATAAGTATAGATGGTTACAAACTAGTCAGGAAATGATAAACATTTACTTTATAATAAAAGTCATTTAAAGCGCTCTTCCTCTCTCCTAATTATTTAATGTTTTGCTGTGCCCGACAGGGTCCATAATTGTTTCTTTTTTATTATTTTTACCATCTGAATGTGTACATTATGGATTGCAATAAACATTTTGAGATTTGATTTGAGATTTAATTTTGATGGAATTGACTGACCGAACAGCCATCTACATTTGACTTTACTGGCTTTATCTACACTATCTACACTATATATATATATATAATAATATTATAAAGAGGAAAACTTTGTTTGTTTGTTTGTTTGTTTGATTGTAATGAATAGACTCAAAAACTACTGGACCGATTTTAAAAATTCTTTCACCATTCGAAAGCTACATTATCCACGAGTAACATAGGCTATATTTTATTTTGGAAAAAAATAGGGTTCCGTAAGATATTTGGGTTTTTCGGAAACAAGGTGTAAAAATCAACCATAAAAGTTACTTATTTTGCGTACGCTGCCTAAACTATAAAAGATAGAACCATAAATTGTTCTAATTAATTGTAGATATCTTATAAATATCGACAAAAAAGTCCGCGACACACTATACCTATCTATGTCGAGTGAGGCACAACAATCATTTTTTTATTTAAAAATCTTGATTTTTTTTGGACTACATTTAGACGCGTTTATTTTACTCATGCTATTAATCCTTTTATCGAAATAAAGTATTTCATCACTAAGTACAGTTTATGTAGATAATCTTGGTCTGTGAATGATTAAAATCGGACGTTTGGTTTTGAAGTTATGGCGAAATTAAAATATTACGATTTCTGCTGCACGGCCCGTTGCGAAGTAGACGTCACCAAGGCGAGGGTGCGCGTGCGGGAAAGGAGTATAGATCTAAGAGTAAGGTACCTACCCGCGCGGCTAAGACGCGAGCACTGAGTACTTTTATACTATATAGGTAGACGCGAGGTCGGCTCCCTACACCGCCATTTTCCGGCCTCGCCGTCGAAGCCCATCGCGACGACCCGGTAACGATATTACTCCCCGTCTTTTGCAAAACGAGCCAGCCCGCGAAGCTGAGCCAGTAGTTTTAAACTCCCTAAATAATGGAACCATGACCCAGCCTGTCCCTTGCTGTCCTCCCCATAACGATGCCGCTGAGCCGAGGCCCGTACCCCACAGGGGGTGCCCCCAGCGAGCGAAGTTGTAGCTTTTAGTTTTTGTTGCCTTGGCTGGGGGCCTTAAATTCATTTGAGGCCACCACAGGTTAGCCCGGTTCAGCAATCTCCGTCCCTCAGAGGGGGTGAACTGCGAGTGGTCCGTCCGAAAAAAAAAAAAAACAGTCGGCTCCCTACGCAGCGGTCGTGCGCGAAGTCTAATAATTTTCGTGCGATTTTTTTTTAGATTTCGTTCTTAAAACTACACCTACGCAAAAGTTCTTCTCAGAGCTAAACAACAGTTCTTCTCAGGGCTAACCAACAGTTCTTTTCAGGGCTAACCACTACTGGTCCGATTTGAAAAATTCTTTCAGTGTGAGATAGCCCATTTATCGAGGAAGGCTATAGGCTATATGTATATCATTAGGCTAAGTCAAAAAAGAGCGCAGAATTAATGGAAAATGTGACGCAGACGAAGTTGCGCGGGTCAGCTAGTATTAAATAAATCAATATGGACTTTAAATTAAAACCTCAGCAAAAACACCTTACTTAACGCACCCTACATCCCTACCTTGTTACTATTCCACCAACTCACACTAAGCGCTTCCAAGCGCATTTCATAATGCGCACAGCAAAGGAGTGGAACTCTTTGCCTGCGTCTGTGTTTCCGAACGCTCACAACCCTAATCTATTTAAAGTTAGAGTGAACAGGCTACTTCTGGGTAAGCTCGCTCCATCATAGACTTGGTCTCTATCATCTCTAACCTAGACTAAAGTAAAGAGCAAACCCGTCTCAAAAAAAACATCGCGTGGCACTCCGGGAGTGCCGGCAGAAGTGAAAGGTTGAACATTAACGAATTTTCGATCAGATCACGTGTCCTGACGCGAGTTTAACATTTTATACCCATCCCAAGACAAGTGCTCAACGCCTTTAAAGAAGTTTTCACTTCAAAAAACCACCACTTAAAGCCAAACAGTCCCACATCACTCAACACACAAAAAACCTCCCACCATTTCACCGGCTACCAACCACCGTACAACCCCCCTAATTAACCTGTCCATTAATTAAACATCTCATTAATAACCGTTAAGCACATAAATTGAAACTAGTGGCACAAAGGACCACCCGTTCGGGCCGAAGGGGACGAAGGGGGACGAAGGGGACGAAAGGGGCACAATTTGTTCGCTCGTTACTAAACAAAGGCAACATTAGGGGTAATCTCGGCACTGTCTCATTGTAATGCGGCAGGTCGCACAGGGCTGCCTAATTTGTGACTGTGGCTGAATCACCATGAGGCCTAAAGGGTGTGGAAATACGAAACTATGTGTATTTTTGTTTTGGAAGTAACAACGTCGTTGATTCTCATCTGCCTAGCCTTTTCCCAAATACATTGGGGTCAGCTTCCAATCACACTGGATTCAGCTGAATACTAGTATTTCAAGTGGAGTGACTGGCTACCAGACCTCCACAACCTACTATCTAAGTAACACTTATACAAATAACACTTACACGTATTGGCAAGACTGGAGTCAGATTTACTGGCTTCTGAGAATCCGTAACGTCTGCCAAAGATCTACAAATGACAGCCGGGACCAACGGCTTAACGTGCTTTACGAGGCACGGAGAAAACTCGATATGTTAAGATGGTCACCCATCCACAGACCAACCTTGGCAAGCGTTGCTTAACCTTGAAGATCGACCCGTGCGGCTCTTGTTATTTAGCCACGAGCTCCTCAATCGTTGATTCTATCACAACATATTATAAAACAAAGTCCTCCGCCACGTCTGTCTGTCTGTCTGTTCGCGATAAACTCAAAACTACTGCCCCGATTTTCATGATGTTTTCACCAATGGTTTTAGTATATAACTAGCTGACCCGTGCAACTTCGTCTGCATCACATTTTCCATTACTGCTCCGCTTCTATTTGTTTTAGCGTGATGATATATAGCCTATAACCTTCCTCGATAAATGGGCTATCTAACACTGAAAGATTTTTTTAAATCGGACCAGTAGTTCCTGAGATTAGCGCGTTCAACCAAACAAACATACAAACTCTTCTGCTTTATAATATTAGTATAGATTTATCAAACGGGCGAAGCCGCGGGCATCAGCTAGTGTCTTATAAGTTTGGATTGAGTAGTAAGTAGTCAATTGTAATTTTGCTTTGGTTCACAAAATCGACTTCGTTCTTTATAAATGTACTACGACACTAATTTAATCAGATTTATATCCCCTTGACGCTCCGTTGCTGTTCCATCTATTACATCCACTGGTATTGTAAACCAATTCGGATCACTTCGTTGTATAACGTACGTAAGCCTACTTCAGATAGACTGGTCTACAGAGAAACTAATCCGAAGCCTTCCTAACATTAATATCCTCACAACTCGCTAACAAAAGCAGGCACAATGAAGTCTTACATCCTCTTCAATACCTCGCGCTAAAGACGAATGCTCAGTGCACCTCCGTGGAGGTAGCTCAGAGCTCATTGTCAGCCCTAGTGAGCGCACTCGGGGCACATAATGAGCACATTACATAAAAGAGCTCACTCCATTCACGGGAATAAATTAGATTCGCACAATGAGTGCTGTAGACGCCGCCCGTGCCATGCCGTCGTCTGCCGATAATTATATGTACAATGGAGAGATGGTAATTGGTGATATGGCCTGTTGTCTGTTGTTGCGTCTACACAGTGGTTTATGTTGGTCAGTCTTTGTTTACCTACTTATAAAATTACATGCTGTTATGAAAGATTTCATCTGGAGTACTAATAATTACGTTTCGGTCGCAGGATTTTTTTGAAAGAGTTGAAAATTGAAGTACTCGTTGGAAAATATTTTGATTGATGATTAAAATTTTTTAATGCCGGAAGTGGATGTGCAAGTTCATATCGAGCGAACCTTCATTATTTATACGAAAAAAAAAAATCTAAATGGAAAATGTACTGTAGCATAGCTATGAGCGTAAGCTATACTAACACTACACGGGAATCTAACCCGTATAGCCAAGCTATTAAGCACTATAATAGCAAGCGAAGCGAAGCAGGAAGAATGAAGGTGAAGGCGTTGAAATAAAGAATATTATTTAGAAGAAAAACTAATTGGATATATTATAGAAAGAAAGCATTAAAGATAGGCACAACTTAAGGACTGACAAATAGAAATTAAATAAAAGTTATAAGCAATAGTGTTAGCGCGGCGCGACGGTTAGGCTGGCTAGTCAGAAGACGACTGGTGCTCGGAGGTTGGAGCGCGCGCAGGCGGCCTCGTGTGCACGGAGTTCCTGCGCAGCTCAAGGCCGTCGACGCGCCGGCCGGTACAAATATCACGCGCTGGCTGCGTGCGCGCGGCGCGTGTATTAATGAGGTCGTTGCTCCCTCGACGAACAAAGGATGGCGTGATCTTTCGGATCTGGCGCAATTTCATAAGCGGTGGCGGATTCGTTCTGATTAATTGTTTAATTTAATTAAGTTCCGCCACATATTCCCCCTGGCCAGACCGTAACTATGGTCGATAAAAATCTGGGAATCTTACTCGCCGCCCGCTTCTCGTCCTCTTTTCTTCTCTTGCAGATGGAGTAGTAGGGTCAGCAGGGGTGATATGATTGTCACTGACTTCTTCCCGTAGCAAGTATGCTGGTTTGAGTCGATCAACTGATACATTACTTGGCTTCCCTTGTATCTCGATGGTGAAGTGTTTCGCGTGCCTCTGTAAAACCTTGTAGGGTCCAGCATATGGTGGTTCCAAAGGGCGTCGTACGTAGTCTCTTCGGAGGAACACGTGAGAGGAAGAGTGAAGATCTCGTGGCACGTAGAAGGGTGATGTGGTGTGCCACGCTGTTGGTTTTGGAGTCAGCCTGGCCATGTGACAACGTAGACGGTTTGCATACTCGGTGACGTCTGATGTAGTGAAGTCTTCTCGTGATGACAGGAACTGGCCAGGAAGCTGAAGTGCTTCCCCGTAGACGAGTTCAGCCGGCGTGGCTTGGATGTCTTCGTTCCACGAGTTACGCATGCCGAGAAGTACCAGTGGAAGAGCTTCAGTCCACTGTGAGGTAGTGTGGCACATGATGGCGGCCTTCAGCTGCCGGTGCAGCCGTTCCACGATTCCATTCGCTGCCGGGTGGTAGGCAGTGGTGCGGAAGTGGTCTGCCCCCAACAAGGCAGTGAGAGCCTTGAACAGGTGACTCTCGAATTGGCGACCACGGTCGGTGGTAACCCGGGCAGGACAGCCGAACCTGGCCACCCAGCCAGTCACCAGAGCGGATGCGCAGGTCTCCGCCGTGATTTCTTTCATGGGGTACGCCTCAGGCCATCGAGTGAATCTATCGATGACAGTGAGGCAATACCTGTAATCAGATGAAAGGGTTAATGGCCCTATGATGTCGAGGTGGATGTGGGAAAAACGAGAGGATGGGGTCAGGTAAGAGGTAAGTGGAGATTTCGTGTGGCGTGTAATTTTACACGCCTGGCATTGCACACATTGCCTTGCCCACTCTCTACAGTCTCTGCGTATCCCTGGCCACACAAAGTGTTGTGAGACCAGTCGCACTGTAGCGGACTTCCCTGGATGATGCATGTTATGCAGTGAGTTAAAAACTTCCCTTCGCAGCGTTGGCGTAACGTAAGGTCGAGGTACCTGAGTGGTGGTGTCGCAGTAAACGGGTAAGTTTCCACTGTAAGTTGATGCTATCCTTTTCAGTTTTAGAGCTGAGCCATGAAGCAGGAGGTCTTGCAGCTCTGGATCATCATCCTGCAGTTTTGCAAGGTCCTCGAAGTTGATAGCAATCGATACCTCTTCCACGCGTGACAACGCGCCAGCGACGATGTTCTCACTGCCTGGTAGATACCTTAAGTCCGTTGTGAACTGTCCGATATAATCCAGGTATCGGTACTGCCTTGGTGGAAGACTGTCCTTGTTTGCCTTAAAGGCGAAGATAAGTGGCTTGTGGTCAGTGTAAATCGCAAAAGTTCTTGCCTCGACCATGTGACGAAAGTATTTGATGGCCTCGTACACTGCTAGTAGCTCTCGGTCGTACGGGCTGTACTTCTTCTGAGCGTTGCTCAGCTTGTGTGAGTAAAAGGCTAGTGGCTGCCAGTTCTCACCTTTACGCTGCTGAAGAGCTGCGCCTATAGCTGCCTGCGATGCATCCGTTACGATTGCTAATTCTGCTGTTGCATCTGGATGGGCCAAGAGTGTTGCTGTAGACAGCGAGGACTTACTCTCGTCGAATGCTTTTAGCAGCTCTGGAGTAATTTGCACTGGATGCGAGCCTTTTACCTTAGGACCGGCAAGGACTGAGTTTAAAGGTGCTTGAATTTGGGCTGCGTTTGGGATAAATCGGCGATAAAAATTTATCATGCCCAAGTATCTTCGCAGCTCCTTCACTGTCTTGGGTACCGGGTATTCCTGGATTGCCTGCACCTTGGATTGAGGTGGTTTTATGCCTTCGGCTGACACACTATACCCTAGAAAAGTCACCTCTGGTTGTCCAATGTGGCACTTGGCTGTGTTGATGACTACACCATACTGCTTCAGGCGATCGAACAACTGGCGTAAATGTATCTTGTGTTCTTCAGCAGTTGCTGAAAATACCAAAATGTCATCAATGTACCCATAGCAGAAGTCTAGGCTCAGTAAGACTTCGTCAATGAACCTTTGAAAAGTCTGGGCAGCGTTCCTCAATCCAAACGTCATAAAGGGAAATTCGTATAGTCCAAATGGTGTGGTTATCGCGGTTTTAGGGATGTCGTCAGGGTTTACCGCTGACCAAGAGCTCTCCGAGCGCCGTGCTACGCCGCTTGCAAGCATTTCTTCAAACTCCTTCTTAGCAGCCTGCAGTCGAGAAGGATCCAGGCGTCTAGGCTTACATGCTACAGGTGGGCCTGGCGTCGTCCTGATGAAATGCAGCGTGTTGTGTTTGCCTGGTAGGTGTTTACCTGGGGGTCGCGTTATCTCTGGATACTCACGTAGTATCTGATGGTAGTCTGTGTCTCCTACCACTGCCTTCACGGAAGCGATGTCAAAAGAATTACAGTGTGCGGCAGGAACTGATAGAGACGTATGGTTGTCAATCAGGCGTTGTTTTCTGCAATCTACCAACAGATTATAAAAACTGAGAAAGTCCACCCCAATAATGGCCTTAGAAACATCCGCGATTGTGAAGTTCCAGCTGTAGTTCCTTCTGAGTCCCAAGTTTAGTTGTAGTTGTAGTGGGCCGTAAGTGTGGATTACAGTGTTGTTTGCAGCTACTAAGTCGTATTTAGATTGTCTGCAGGGAACCTTGACAGCAGACCGGGGAAAAACACATAGGTCTGAGCCAGTGTCCACTAGAAACTGCATTTTTGACGTTCGGTCGGTAATAAATAAACGGCCTGATGAAGAAGGGCAGTCGTTAGCCGCTACTTGCGACAACCCTTCGTGTTTTCCGACTTAAATGAGCATGGTTGTCTACATTTTTGTGCTTTGTCTCCGTATGTGTAATGGTAAAAACAGTGTGGGTGATTCTGTGGTGGTTGCTGTGGTCTGGATTTAGAACGAGCATACCTTCGGTGGTTGTCACGTGGTCTAGAGCGCGAGCGTTGTCTCCCTCTGTTGTTCAAGCGTGTGGTAAGCGTCGCTACTTGCTTTTGAAGCTCGCTCACCTGCCTCGCTAGGTCCGATGAATTAGCGGTGGTAGCAGCGGAAGTGCTTGCTATCTGCGGTGTCATTGGGGCGATTTCATGTACCCTGTCCGCTATCTCCGCCAATTTTTCAATCTGTAAATCAGCAATTTGTGAGGCGATTACTGTTTGAATATTTTGGGGCAACCGGTTAGTCCATATGCTTTTGATAAACTCTGCTGCGCCTGATGGCCCTGCTAGATTTTGCAGGTGCCTCAGGAATTGTGACGGCTTGCGATCACCTAACTCCTCATGCAGTAAAAGCTGTTGTATTCGCTTTTCTTGCGACGCCGTCAACCGACTTATGAGCTCGGTTTTCAGCTTTTCGTACTTGTTCGTCTCGGGTGGGTTGGTGATGATGTCCTTGACTTGAATGGCGTATTTAGCATCGAGTTGAGACGACGCGATACAAAATTTGGTCGTGTCGCTGCTTATACGCGACAAAAAAAATTGAAATTCAAGCTGCGCAAACCACAGATCCGGTTCATCCGGATAAAATGGTGGACAGCGCAATGGCATCCCAGCTGCCGCTACCTCACCCGAGATCACAGGAGCATCCTTACAATCAACGAAAGGTTCCGCCTCGGCCATGGTAAAATTAATTAAAATCGCTCACCGCTTATGTTTCGTACCACCCACGATCTGTTTTTTCGTCAGCAACCGATGTAAACAAACCACAATCCTGCTCTTCGAGTCCACCGATGTCTTGCAGGCTTGAGTAACGTCGTAGCCGATCACCAATGGATGTTCATCACGTCGGGGTCACCAATGTAGCATAGCTATGAGCGTAAGCTATACTAACACTACACGGGAATCTAACCCGTATAGCCAAGCTATTAAGCACTATAATAGCAAGCGAAGCGAAGCAGGAAGAATGAAGGTGAAGGCGTTGAAATAAAGAATATTATTTAGAAGAAAAACTAATTGGATATATTATAGAAAGAAAGCATTAAAGATAGGAACAACTTAAGGACTGACAAATAGAAATTAAATAAAAGTTATAAGCAATAGTGTTAGCGCGGCGCGACGGTTAGTCTGGCTAGTCAGAAGACGACTGGTGCTCGGAGGTTGGAGCGCGCGCAGGCGGCCTCGTGTGCACGGAGTTCCTGCGCAGCTCAAGGCCGTCGACGCGCCGGCCGGTACAAATATCACGCGCTGGCTGCGTGCGCGCGGCGCGTGTATTAATGAGGTCGTTGCTCCCTCGACGAGCAAAGGATGGCGTGATCTTTCGGATCTGGCGCAATTTCATAAGCGGTGGCGGATTCGTTCTGATTAATTGTTTAATTTAATTAAGTTCCGCCACAGTACAATGCACAACGAAATGGTAATGATAAGTTTTTTTTTATAAATAGTTTAATGTTGTATTTGGCTATCCAAAAATTAATTACTGTATGTAATCGATAGATTTAACGATTGTGTTTATTAATTAAGATATTTTTTTTTATAAAGTTTCTCATATTAAAGTGAACTTTGTTGTTATTTTTTTTTTGAGAAACATTTTCTTTAAACCGAAGTTTAAAGAAAAGAAGTACATGCAACAATATCATAAATACGTTGCTATGCAAACAAAGGCCATCGAGGACACGAACCTCTGCCTAGCCTCGTTCTCTTACAAAGCGAAATAGTCGAACTCGAATTAAACTGAAAAGCGTTGTTGAAATTCTATTTCCAGTGCAAATGTTTGCTTCGGCTTTGTCGGCAGGATTACTTAGGCTACAGTTGAATCTAGTCAGAACCTGTTACCTGCTTGACCTGACTCTCGACACCTAATCGAGAGCTTGGCATACTCCTCAAATAGAGAGAATACGTAAGACCGATTTTGGAACAGGTGGATTGTTTTGGCCATTGAAATCTGAATAGCTTTGAGCAATACACGCGGTTATAGACATAATTATAATGTTCTGAAACTTGAACAAAGAATATTGTATTTAGTACGAAGTTAGAGCAGAGCAGAATTTAGAGCAGAAAATCATCATCTGCCTAGCCTTTTTCCCAACAGTATTCGGGTCGGCTTCCAGTCAAACCGGATATAGCTGAGTACCAGTATTTCACGTGGAGCGACTACCTGACTGACCTCCAAACCCAGTAACTCAGTAAAAAAGATATGACGAAGAATCTTGAACGAAGAATTATAATCAGAATTGTGATTTGCGGATCTAAATAGGTCACTTTAGCAGAATCAGAAAGCAAATCACACTACCCTTCACTGTCTTTTCCCAATCAAAATGCGTTAGAGATAAAAATGAAATTTGACAGATTGTTGTGTGATTAATATTATGATTTTGCTAAGAAAAAAACGGGAGAGGGCGCTAGCGAGCTCTTGTTTACTTCGGCTCCGTGCTATTTTGCGTTCTTAAAATTAATCATTGTGCGAAAAAGTTATTGAAATAGAAATAAAACAGTGCAAACCTAATAAATCATCACATACAGTGTTGGCAGAACCCAATAACAAACAATAACTGTAAAAATCGGTGAAGTTCAGTGTCGAATGTTTTCTACCTACCCAACGCACCTACCGCCATTGCAAGGAAGAACAAAGTCAAAGGACTAAATAGAGAGGTTCAAGGAAGCAAACCGTGAGTAAAAAATCACCAAGTGCAGCTTAAAACAAAGAATCGAAATTATAACCTAATTGCATATTATAATGATTTGCAATAAAAAATAACGACAACCCATATAGAAACTAACGCCATCTATTGAAAAAACCACAAATTACGTCGTCAAGCTTCTAATCGACTATCAACGATCGAAAAGTTGCCGATCACTTACGGAGAGCTTCTGCGCAGAATCACTAGAGGGCGCTTGCAGTTTTAAAACAAACCTAGTCCAGATACCTCAACTATCATGGAAGAGGTAATGATTGCACTACGTAAAATTCAAAGCGAACTCGATTCACATAAAAATACCATCCTAAAAAGCGGCGAAAAGGTAACAGAAACAGTAACACAAAATATAAATAACATATTAGAAGATAAATTTAAAATTTGGGATGAAAAGTATGAAAACCTTAAAGAAAAGTTAGAAAACCAAGAAAAACGAATTTACTTCATTGAAAAACAGGCAAGAAAAAATAACATCGTCTTCTTCGGCATTGAAGATACCGAAAACTCATACCAAATGCTGGAAAATATCATAATAGACTTTGTAAATAAAAATTTCTCTCTAGTTCTAGACCATAGAGATATACAAGAAGTGAAGAGGATCGGCAAAAAAGGAGAAATGTCTAGACCGATAATCGCTACATTTACTACACTTGGAATAAAAATAAACATATTCAAACAGAGAAGAGCACTAAAAGAAACCACATACTATATAACGGAAGACTACCCGAAGCAAATATTAGAGAAGAGAAAAGAGCTACAAGAGCAGGCTAAACTCGAGAGAGAAAAGGGCAATATAGCGAAGATTAAGTACGATAAACTTATGATAATACCTAGAAACAAATCCACAAGAAACAATAAAAGAATGCTGACACCATCTCCTGAAACACCTACCAACGTGGCTACTAATGTACAGGCTAGCAAGAAAAATCGACAACTCACACAATCAAGAAGAACCTCAAGTCTGTCTGAAGGAATTGTGAAACCAAGCATGCTTAACTTCCTAGTAAGTAAAAACGCAAACAACACGCCCAGCGATCAGTTTACCACAACCGACAACTACTAGCAATTACCGCCCTCCTCAGAAACAGAAAAAACGCAACAGACAACATTAACCACTATACCTTATCTTCCAATCCGGCTGGGCACCGTGGGAGATCAAGTCCAAAACCCTCTAAAGAAGAAATGCCAAACATTCTCAAAAACACGTGAAAAGACATCAACACAAGTATTACAAAACCCTACATATAAAATAAAAGAAAAGATATATATAATAACCTACAACGTAAGAACTTTATCTACTCATGAACGATTAATCGAACTAAGTGAAGCAATACAAGGAATTAAATACGACATAATTGGCTTGTGCGAAATAAGGCGCAAAGGCACTAAAATAGAAGAACATGAAAATTTCATACTATGCTACACCGGACACACACCAGGTAGAAATGGAGTTGGCTTTATAATAAATAAAGATTGCAAAAAATGGATCGTAAGCTTCACTGGCATAAACGAGAGAGTCGCATTACTAAACTTGGATATTCACGGATTGGCCATGTCACTTATACAAGTATATGCGCCGACTGAAGCAGCAAGCGAGGACGAGATAAACTCTTTCTACTCAAATGTCAACAAAGCTATCACCCAAGCTTATAAAAATTGTTTCATTTTGGGGGATTTTAATGCCAAAATAGGACAACCAAGAAAAGACGAACGTTTAATAATGAAACCCTACGGTTACGGCGAAAGAAACGGTAGAGGCCAGAGGCTTATCGAATTCGCCCTCGAACACAAACTAGTAATTCTAAATACCTTCTATCTCAAAAAACCCAACCAAAGATGGACCTGGCGCTCTCCAACCGGAGATTACAAAAACGAAATAGACTATATATTATCAAGTACTCCCAATTTATGCCAAAATATAGAAGTCCTAAACCTAAACTATCCCTCAGATCACAGACCAATCAGAGCAACCCTGACCATCACAGAACAAAAGAAGAAACGCACAGGATATAAAAACAAGGGACATTTATCATTGAAAACAGACATAGAAATATCGAACTATAAACAAGGCCTCTTGTCTCATCTACAAGGTATAACTATGTGCCAAGGAAAAACATCAGTACAAGACTATTATAACAAACTAACAAATGCCATAACTCAGAGCTTACGCGACGCACGAGCGCCTAAAGTAACATCAAAAGGTACCCATAGAGTCTTAAGAGAACGTACGTTGGCACTCATCAGAAGAAGACAGGAGCTCCAGCATGCTAAGTCAAAAACTCGAGCTGAAAAAAATGAACTGTCAGCACTATACAAGCTAACAAGTAAGTACATAAGACACGACTACAAAACTTACAGATCGTTGACATATGAAAAACACTTGAAACAAGCGGGAAGCTCAAAAAAAGCTCTTAAAGAATTAAAAACATACAAGCTCTGGATAGATAGTTTAAACCGGGAAGACAGGACAGTGAATAATCGTAAGGAAATTATAGGGGTAGCTACAGATTTCTACAAAGCTCTATATAGCGCCAAAGACAAAGGGTGCACAAACCATAGCTACGCTAATCCTACAAACAGTAAAGAGAGTGGAAATATAACACCAATATCCGAAAATGAAATCTTACAAGAGATAAAAAGATTAAAGACAGAAAAAAGCACAGGGCCCGACAGAATTTCCAACGAAACCATTAAAGCCGCAAACGCGATACTGATTCCACCCTTAACATATTTATTTAACCAAATCTTAGTAACTGCCGAAATACCATCACAATGGCTAGAATCAGAAATTATTCTTATCTACAAAAAAGGAGATCCGAAAGACATTGCTAACTACAGACCTATAAGTCTACTCTCATGTATCTACAAATTGTTCTCTTCCATCATAAACAAAAGAATTAGCGTCACATTAGAATCAAAACAACCAATCGAACAAGCAGGCTTTCGTAAGAAATTTTCAACCATCGATCATATACACACACTAGAATTAATAATAGAAAAATACAAGGAAAAGCAAAGAGCGCTCTACATCGCGTTCGTAGATTATAAAAAAGCTTTCGACACCGTGTCTCACTCCAGTATTTGGACTGCTCTACAGGCTCAAGACGTTGAACCAGAGTATATAGAAGTAATTAAAAATATTTACAAGAGAAGCACAGCCAAAATAAAACTAGAAGTTACTGGCCCTTCATTTCCCATCAAAAGAGGAGTGAAACAAGGTGACCCGTTGTCCCCAAAAATATTTATATCGATCCTAGAGTCAATAATAAGCAAACTTAACTGGGACAAAACAGGACTCAACATAAATGGCAAATATTTAAACCATCTACGCTTCGCAGATGACTTAGTACTACTTTCCGAATCTCACGTACACTTACAATCTATGCTTGATTCACTAAACGCATCCAGCAAAGAGGTAGGACTTGAAATGAATCTTTCAAAAACAATGGTCATGACAAACAGCACAAATGTAAAAATATCAATAGACAATGAAATTTTGAAATATACAGATAAATACATATACCTTGGGAAACAAATTGGCTTCGACAGTAAACAAAATGAACAAGAAGTTGAACGCAGAGCACAAAATACTTGGAATAAGTACTGGTCCTTAAAAGAAATATTTAAAAGCAACATGCCAATTAATCTCAAAACAAAAGTATGGACTTCATGCCTCCTACCATGCCTTACCTACGCGTGTCAGACCTGGAAATATACTACGAAAATAAAAAACAAAATAACTACTTGCCAACGCGGAATGGAACGAAGCATGCTGAATATTAAAAAGCTCCAAAAAGTTCGACACACTAAAATAAGACAAATAACCAAAGCCAAAGATGCTTTAAGCTTTGCTAAAAAACTAAAGTGGAAGTGGGCAGGGCACGTAGCGAGGCTAACAGACGAGAGGTGGACCGGCAGGGTAACTAAATGGAAGGGCCCACAGGGTAAGCGCCTTAGAGGCAGACCTTATATGAGATGGGAAGACGAAATAGTCAAAATCGCTGGCCCCTGCTGGCCACAAATAGCGCAACACAGAGATAAATGGATTTCTTTAGAGGAGGCCTTCACCTTCACCTGAGGAGGGGTTCTTGCAATTAACAACAGTATCAAGATTTAGATTGTAAAAACTAGCATGTATTAATTTTCTTTCCCAAACAACTTTTTTAATCTATTATTAAGCTATATTTTATAATGCAAGAAATAAAAGGCTTTTTATTTTATTATTTATTATTTGCTAAATTTGGCCTTATCTGCCCCCTGCCTGAACTGACCTGAACTGCTCTTTTTACAAAAAATTACAATGAAGTGAGTAGATCCAATCAACAGCCCAGTAACCGCCAAAATCATCATAGAAATTAAAAAACTTTTCATAATCTGCATAGTACACGATCTGGAACTTCCAACAGTGTGCAAATAAAATTATGGCCCGAATAATTGATGGGTTCGTTCAATCAATTAATTCTATTCATTAATATTCACGCCGCCCGAGGTGACGATGAAAAACGGGAGAAAAATGAGAGGGCGACCCTCTACAGGACCTCTGCTCACCCCACTTTCAATACGACTTAAAAATTATTTTATAATTTGATTCTTTAAGATGGAAGCGTCTTGGCGCATTGAGGAAGAATTTTATGAATCGTTTTAATTTATCGAACGGATTTTTTTATTTAAGTTTTAAAATGCAACTCAGATAGATTTTTAAACTACGTTTTTGGTTAATTAGATTATCTTGAGGCAATATGAACGAAGTATGTCATTGTCCTATTCTGCTCAAAGCTAAAATACGAACTCAGAAAGATGTCAACGGAAACTCGGCGATGTGTGTATTAGATGTGAGAACGTGCATTGTTCGAGTAGCTTCTACACCCAAAGAAAAGCTAACATGACAATTTAATACAAAAACCTTAATAAGTAACCTATACAATAGAAAGTTAAGACACAGCAGTACGGGTTCCTAGGTAAGGTTAGCGTCCGTGACTCCGTGTGTGTAGCGCAATCATCTGATTGCGAAGTTTAGTTGTTTACGCAGCGCAATAGAAAACGCCGTATTACCGGGACATTGCGCCCCGCGGCCCCGGGGAATGGCCCACCGGTAATGTACACTGTGAGCCCGAAGAACGTAATGCACTAAAATTATCCAGACTGAACGACTGTGATGAAAATGAGGAGAAACTCGTAGTAAAGTAATAATAGTCGCGTCGTTCGATCTTTATGGTTAAGCAACTCTTGCCGAGGTCGGTCCATGGATGAGTGAGAAAATCGTATTTTACCTACTTCTGAAAAAAAAACACATTAGTCCAGTACAATAATGGATTCAGTATGTTGCTAGGGCTGCCCTGATTTTGCAGTGCTTCAGGTATGTTTGTGGAGGCTCGTGTTGATGGCTTCCATGGACCGTCTCCCTACTGAGAAGAGTGCGGGGCAGCACTAACAGTATCCTTCAAGTAATTGCTGAGAAATATGACTCGGCAGTCATGAAAGCTTTCGTTCGGATTCTGGTCGGATAGTGATAAAATCTAGGGTGAACTCGAGCGAAGGGTTTCATGACTGTACTACCTACGAAATGTTATGTACCCACCCTTTTTGTAATGTGTCTAACATAGTTTGTAAGACATTTTTGTTACTAACAAATGACTATTCGTCTGAATAAATAAATTGATTGATTTCATGAGTCATGCGTAGATCTTTGACGCTCTTTGGTTGCTCATAATGGGCCTCATCAGAAGGCTTAAAATCACTGAAAGGGTGATGGAGAGGGCAAGGTTTGGAGTTTGTTTTTCTTGATCGAATCAAGAATACGCAAGAGAATCAAAGTAACTGACATAGCTAGTTGGATTACCAAACTGAAGTGGCAGTGAGCAGGGCACATTGCTCGCAAAACAGATGATCGATGGGGCTGTAAAGTTCTGGAGAGGCGACCGCGTACCCAAAAACGCAACGTTGTAAGGCCTCCCTTAAAGTGGACCGATGAGCTGGTGGGGGTTGCCGGTGGCTGGTGGATGCGAAACGCACAGGACCGAGTGTTGTGGCGACTTTTAGGGGAGACAGGGAGACCTATGCCCTTCACTGAACTTCTTTAGGCTGACATGGTGATGATGAACACAAGATCTTTGACAAGAACTCAACAGCCTGTAAATCTGACAAGCTGTGTTTCTATGGGTTATCGTATTACCAGGTTACAGGATTGTGGTGGTCAGATAGTCAGCCACTCCAGGGATCATACTGGTACACAGCTGTATCTGGTTATGCTGGAAGCAGACCCCAACATAGTTGTGAAAAGTTAGGTTACGGCTACTCTTTCGAAAAAAGCTTAAAAGTGTGCAGATGATGCAACTTTTCATCGGCATTCACCGAGAAATTATATCGAAAAAAAAATAGTTAGTAATGTATGATTATGATACGTAATTTGGCTTAGCCATAATTTTTCTATAGGCACGATAAGAAAAAAAAGAACCACCAAATCACCTGAAATATTTGAGATGAAACCATTTTTTCCTTAATTTTTATCAAGAGTGTAAAAAAAAAACATCTACAGCTTTGCAATATAAACAAAAAATATTTGTTTTTTTTTTTACTTTAAAAAAATGTGCATTATTTCATTATAATAAATTAAAATGCGATAGGTTAAAGTCAGTGTCTATATCACTCCCACACTCGTCCTAATGCACAAGGTCTTTGGCATGAATACAAGCCTAATTCAATTCTAGGCACTGATGAAAATATCCAAGCTTGCTTTTAGTTTCGATTTTTATTTGTTTATTAAGTTTTACTTATGCTGTTTTGTTAAACGGGCCATTTCGAACTGAACCGAGCATGATTTGCATTTACAAATTAAAATAAACTTTCATTCTAGTTCAGTTAGCTTTTTATTTCTGTGGGTTTTGTGTATGTATTTAGTAGAATTTGCGTTTTATGAGTTCTAATTTAGAAACCATCGTGAAATCCATTCATAATATATTTTGTTTTGCCAAAGTCACAGTTGATAGCCACCTTAAGGATGAGGGGCAAAACGGTTCTAGGTATTTCTTGTTTTTTACGTTTTACCAAAATGCTTTCAGAAAGCTGCCGTTAAAACATTTATAATGTTACAAAGATTTTAACAAAATGGAAGGTTTTTCAACTTCCTTATTAATAATGTATATCTTTTTTGTAGTAAGTGAAAAAAATCCAGATTGATAAAAGAATTTTCGAAACTTTCAGGTTTTAATATCTTTTCCAGTAATCTGTTTCTAAACCAAAGCTTACAGCAAACTACTTTATATCCCAAATACGAAAAAAACTTTCCTGAAACGAGCTTATTCTTGAAACTACAACTAATATTAAAGGCAACCTTGATGTTACCCCAAAGTTTCACAAGTTCCCGCTTCTGAATATTTATAATTTTCCGTGTGTGGGTAAACTTTCGGGGCCGGCAGTGTACGTAGGAGAAACTATCGCGAGGTATTGCTCTATTGGGCCGCCGCGCGCTGCCGCCTGTTTGCTTAGGCCGGGCAGCTTTGCACAGCAAATATCATTTGCCACCCGATTCTGGCGTAATAGATTTTTATTGCAGCTATTCAAAACGGGTGTGAATCTCCCGCAGTTAGCTAGTCAGCGCTGATCAAATGTGTTTTCTTATTCCGGTAATAGTTTTCGGATGTGAGCCTTAGAGGGAGCGAGGATGAAAGGTTTGTTTTTGTTTGACATCTTTGTAGGTTGAGAAAGGCGTTTGTTAACAAGTTTGCTTTTATTTACTTCACTCTGTCATCATCATCTACCTAGCCTTTTCCCAACTATATTGGGGTTGGCTTCCAGTCAAACCGGATTTAGCTGAATACCAGTATTTTACGCGGAGCGGCTGCCTACCAGATATCCACAACCCATTAACTGGGTAAACACGGTACTTCATGGAAAGACTGGAGCCAGATTAACTGGCTTCTGACTATCCGTAACGACTGCCAAAGATGACAAAAAACCATGTACAAATGACAGCCGGGACCAACGGCTTAACGTGCTTTCCGAGGCACGGAGGAAACTCGGTATGTTAAGATGGTCACCTATCCACAGACCAACCTTGAAAAGCGTTGCTGAACCTTGAAGATCGACCCGTGCGGCTTTTTATTATAGCCTCGAGCTCCTCAAATTTACTTCACTCTGTATTGTAGTTATTGTATTGATATTTGGTACTTACTGATTACATATCGTGACAGCGCATCGGAAGACGCAACTTTGGAAGGCCTCTTACAAGGTGGACCGATGACCTGATAGATAGATAGATAGATAGATAGATAGATAGATAGATAGATAGATAGATAGATAGATAGATAGATAGATAGATAGATAGATAGATAGATAGATAGATAGATAGATAGATAGATAGATAGATAGATAGATAGATAGATAGATAGATAGATAGATAGATAGATAGATAGATAGATAGATAGATAGATAGATAGATAGATAGATAGATAGATAGATAGATAGATAGATAGATAGATAGATAGATAGATAGATAGATAGATAGATAGATAGATAGATAGATAGATAGATAGATAGATAGATAGATAGATAGATAGATAGATAGATAGATAGATAGATAGATAGATAGATAGATAGATAGATAGATAGATAGATAGATAGATAGATAGATAGATAGATAGATAGATAGATAGATAGATAGATAGATAGATAGATAGATAGATAGATAGATAGATAGATAGATAGATAGATAGATAGATAGATAGATAGACAGATAGATAGATAGATAGATAGATAGATAGATAGATAGATAGATAGACAGATAGATAGATAGATAGATAGACAGATAGATAGATAGATAGATAGTTAGATAGATAGATAGATAGATAGATAAATCATTTATTTAGTGCACATAAAAGACAGCACAACACACAGAAGACCTGGTGAGGATCGCGGGTAGCCGATGGCTGCGAAACACTCAGGACCGGTTCTTGTTGCCACACTTGGGGAAGGCCGCAGCAGTGGACGTCTTTCGGCTGATATGATTATGATGGCTGGTTACACAATGGCCCATTTATTTGAGTACAACCTGTATGCCATTTTATGTCATGCCATGCGCCTTGTATGTCCAAGTGTAAATGTAATACTATTGTGTCTATAGTTGATTTTTTTCTTAATTTGTTTGTTTGTACTAGGTATAAGTGAAAACTTGTAATTGGCCCTCATTTGAGTAGAATAAGTAAGCTTTATACCTTGTAAGCTTTATAGCTGTAAGTTTTCCAATTATAATAAAATAAAATAAGGCTCCATAGTGAAGCTTAGTTTCAAGTTGCTGAAAAACTTTTCAGAACAGATATAACGATTTAAGTGGATTGCATGGTAAAACGTTATAGTTATTGCATTAGAACATAAAATTATATCAGTTTTAATATCGAAGGTTATTCAAATATACTACAGTAATCTAGATACACATGAGCACTGAGCACATTCGCTTCGATTAAATTCAAATATCGCACGAGGAAAGGACCGTTAAAAATGAATCGAAGTGTAACATAGTACTGAATCCGAGGTGACACTCCCATATTACTGAGAGTTCGAAATTGTCGATACATTGCATTTTTATACATTGTCTACAGTTATGGGCTTGACCGATTTATAACCCCGATACAAAGAGAGGGGGTGTTATAAGTTTAACGTGTCTGTCTGTGTGTCTGTCTGTGTATCTGTGCATCTATTCGTGGTATTGTAGCTCCCAAAAGGATGAAACAATTTTCATTTACTTTTTTTTTTTTGGGTACATTCAGTAGGTCTGAGATTAGGTCGTAGGCTATTTATTTTTATTTGTTAATCAAGATTTGCCGAGTCAGCTAGTATCTATATAAATAAAAAATAATCGCCGAAATGTACCTATGTACGCGCATAGCTTTGAAAAAAGATACATCCGGGCGGAGCCGGGTCGGTTTTTTATTTGTTACTGAGTGTTTGACTGACATACAACGCACAGTCAAAACACTGGTCGTAGGTAGCTGTACGTAGGGTCCTTGGGGAGTTTAGGGGAGCTGTAAGAGATGATTTCCCGAAATTCCTACGGGAACGGGAATAATCGGGACAAACGCGTACGAAGTCGCGGGAAAAAGCTAGCAAATAAAAAGTAACTTGTTTCTAGTGTTCACGAGTAACCGAACACAATGTCCCAAATCACTGGTTATTTTCGTGGTGTGCCGGCTCTACACCTTGACCCTCAGGTCTATGGTAGAACGAGCAAAATTCAAAATTCAAAAGTCATTTATTCAAATTAGGCTGAGGGCCAGCACTTTTTGAACGTCAAGTTTTACAAAAGACAGTCCCCCAAAACGAACGCCCGTCACCACTTCCTAGTGTTTTAGCTGTGGAGAAGAAGTGGCCAACAAACTCCCCAGCAACACAACTGTCTGTTACGTTTTAAGAACTAGAATTATACAATAATTAATATGCAAAGTAATCCAAAAATTCAAAATTCCTTCTAAAATTTACGTGACACAAAAATAAATATATACATTATTCATCACTTGTTAGCTACTAGCACTATGACACTAAAACAAAATACACACTTAAGCAAGTGTTGACGTATGTGGATTAAATAAGCATAAAAAAATGACCTACATAGTCTTTCAAATAAATAAAAAAAACAAATAAAAATAAAAAATAAAAGCGCGAACCCAGAAGAGGCCTAGCTTAGATTAGAAAAGAGGCGACATTCCAGTATTTAACTTGATTATCTTACAACCGCGACAATTACTTGCGACCGCGATCCACTGCTGCTTTGTATTTACTATAGAACACTTTCGGGTACGCGACCGACACGTAAGTGTTGCACCTTTACTGAAAATCACATTAATTTAATTACATGTCATCATCTGCCTAGCCTTTTCGCAAGTGCATTGGGGTCGGCTTCCAGTCAAACCGGATTAAGCTGAATACCAGTGTTTCACGTGGAGCGGCTGCCTACCAGACCTCCACAGCCCATTAACTAGGTAACACGGTACTCCTTGGCAAGACTGGAGTCAGATTAACTGGCTTCTGACAATCCGTAACGACTGCCAAAGATTTACAAATGATAGCCGGGACCAACGGCTTAACGTGCTTTACGAGGCACAGAGGAAACTCGGTATGTTAAGATGGTCACCCATCCACAGACCAACATAGACAAGCATTGCTTAACCTTAAAGATCGACCCGTGCGGCTGTTATAATTTAGCCACGAGCCTTAATTTAATAACATGTTGTCTTCAAATACTCGGATTAAAGTATAGAAAATCATTTCTCCACTAGATCAAAGCACAAATAGGGATTGCGCCGATAAACAGACGCAGTATGTTGAATAGTTGATGGTCCCAGTCCCACATAGTTGGCAGCAGTTTTCGACCAACAATCTCAAACTCCGCGGCTTAAGTAATCGCCGAAGTGCGCGAAAGTCGGACTTTTTCTTTAATCCCGGCTTTGTAACGTTTCGTCTCTATCTTTTTACGCGACTTACTGTAATGTGTGTTCGTTGTGAGTTCTTTTTTACATACTTTGGCAGTTTTTTTGAGTTTTTACTGTGTGTTGTAGAAGTCGTTTTTTTGGTGATGTTTGGCTTACGCTTACTCTTAGGGGAATATTATTTTTATTTGTTGTAAGTTTTCGCCACTGATATTAACTTAATCTTGGTTCTTTATTGAACAACTAGCTGACCCGCATAACTTCTTTTGCTTCAGATTTTCCATTATGGCTCCGCTCCTATTTGTTTAAGCGTGATGATAAATATAACCTTCCTTGATAAATGGGCTATCTAACACTGAAAGAATTTTTCAAATCGGTCCAGCAGTTTCGGAGCCTATTCAATTCAAACAAACAAACAAACAAACAAATCTTTTCTCTTTATAATATTAGTGTAGACTAGCTGACCCAGGCAACTTCTTTTGCTTCACATTTTTCAGTAATGCTGCGCTCCTATTGGCTATAGCGTGATATTATAATAGCCTATGCCCTATAACATTCCTCGATAAATGAGTTATCAAACACTAAATGAATTTTTCGATGCAAAGCAGGAGTTCCTGAGATTAGCGCGTTCAACAATAGAGTATCCCCGTTTTGAATAAAAAAATAAAAAAAACTATTCAGCTTTACAATACGTTAATTTGTATAGATTAGTAAAGTAGGGAATATGCACGCGATTTTTTTATTTATGAAATGAATTACTTATAAGCTCCAATAAACACTCTAGAAAATATTTTTTAAATATCTTCATCTTTAAATATCGATGAAGTTATAACGCTTCAAAGATTACTTTTAGAACGAGAAGTCCGACATGGAATTTGACGTCACATTACGTGACGTGTATACATCTGCCATAGAAAACAGCGTTTTCGCGAGAGGGACAGATATATTTGTTTAAAATAATTATATCTCGTTTGTTTTTCGAGCAATTTTGATTTATTTCCACTGTTAGTAATATATTTTTGTATATTTTTAGATAAAGTGTTTAGATAATAAATATTTTTTTTATGCATATTCCCTATTGTCACTTCACCTCACTTCATCAACTTCTGCTAAAGTTTTTCACAAGAACATAGTTGATTTTCCAGTTCTCACAATATTGATAATTACTTAATTTTTTTCCCGAGTTTAATGTTTTACCAAAATCGTAACAGTTAGTGTTAGCCAAGCTCACCTGTTGAGTCCAATCAATTACAAGTGCTGCCCAAATGCACGCAGTTTTCCGCCGTTTGTTACCGCCGGCTTTTCCCAATGTTTAAAGTTTTAAATCAAATATTTGTACGTTTATTAACTAGCAATCAATGATTTAAATCAGGAATATTTTTATTTGTCTGAAAAAGTGCAGAATGCCATGCAAATGCAATCCGTGCTGTGATTGGAATGATAAAATAAGTTCGGAATTAAATGTGCGCCGTATATGTAATTTGAATTTTTGAGGTATATATTGCTGCTCAGTTTGGGTTTTATTTTTGGATGAGACGCATAATTTTCATGACTTCAGATGAAATTTTGGAAGGACTTACAGTTTTATAAATAAATCTTCAGCTGATATGAAATCTTTTTGGTGCATCATAACGTACTGCTTGACATAATACTATTATACCCATCCCAAATTGCGAAACAGTATGTGTTAGGCACAGTGGCGGAGCAAGACTAAAACTTGATGTGGGCAAGATTGGCAATTTGCGAGGTCCTATATTCCCTACCTAGAGTGGGATTTTTCGGGTTTTTAGATGTTTTCAGAGGTTGGATTCTACGATTGAGGGTAAGATGCGGCGAACTAATTGTACCCCGTCACAAGTAGTATTGGTTTTCTATTGACTTTTTGTGCAAAAGTATTAAAATAATCCAAGAAAAGTAAACTAAAAGAAGCTATGATGTAAAAGCGAGCGTAGAGTATCCTGCCGCAGCTGATATTACAAAACTTACGGAACGAAAATAATTCAAACAGCAAGAGTAAGCACAGCGAGCTCTAAAAAAATTAGAACTAGGCACGGATAAGTTGGATTTTTTTATAGCCTTAGCTACCATTTTTCATGAGTTGTAAAAGCCAAAGCTGCGAGGCCCTTTGGACCGCGAGGCCGTGGTCGGAGGCCCACGTCACCCACGCCTTGCGCCGCCTCTGGTTGTGCGTCTTAAAATAACAAGATCTCTTTATCTATGTGACGAGAAACTTACAAACTTAAAGTGAAGAAGGAAACAGGTTACAGGGAATAGGCTAGTTTCCATCATCCACAAATTGCAAAACTATTTAGTCCGTCAGTTAGAGTATTGAAAAATAATGGACACGTATTTTTTGTTTTTGTAAATCATTGAATATTGACACAGATAAAACGCATTAAAGCTCGTGACGTCACTTATACCCGCTAAAAATTATGCCACGGCATGACATATTGAGAATTTTAAAAGCGTCGTAACTTTCTCAATGTTGGTGCCCGTAACAAAAGAAAAAATACTGGTCAAATATTTTCTGATAATCTAACTCACGGACTAATTAGATTTTTTCAGTAAACAAGCCTATTGTTATCAAATGTGGTACACAATAATTAATTTCATGGCTTTATCAAATCTACCTAGAATTGAATCCCTAAAGCTATAAACAAGGATCGATTAGCCGAGCTCTGAGGTTTGTTTTCACTAAGAGAGCAGTACTAGGTCAGTACACCCGGCCGGTCCTAAGTAAGCACGGACTTCAATGGCCCGACTTCGGACCCTTTGCCACAATTAACGACTAACTGCCGAATTGGCAATATTGTTGTGTTTGACTACTTCGATTAAAAGTTAGCCGGGGAGCCGAAATTGTGAGTTATAGCGAGAAAAGTTAGCAATTTGATGATGTAGACGGATCGATCTGATGAAGTTCTCTTTTAGAAGTTAAAGATAATTTCGAGTTATCTTTTTCGTGGAATATTGAAGTGAAAGTTGAAGTTTGAGGCTTAGAGAGGAGGTAGACTTGTTGAGAATTGGCAGCAATTTATTTGAAGATTAATGTTTTTGATGAGAGCGGTTACGTCGGTGTGGGTTTATTGGGGCAACTTGAAAGGATGGCTTTTTAAAATATTGTGAGTCTGATAGGCGTAAGTATGATCAACATGTCCTTGCTTTGTAAATTTATTTGTGGGATTATCCTAAATATGTTCCAGATTTTCCTGGTCATTTTGGGTTGATTAGCTGATATACAGTAATGCAAATAAAATAGTTAAACAGCAAAACAGACTTAAAAAATACTGGACAACTCACTTTTCTAGCAATCTGGTCTGATTGGACATGCATTTATTGTAGTTCAATCATTGATTTGATGTCACCATCTGCATCCGACTGCTTGAAATACGAGTTTTTTATACTTTTTGTCGCTTTTAGGGTTTTATACGTGCCCAAAGGGTAACCAACGGAACCCTATTACTAAGCTTCCGCTGTCCGTCCGTCTGTCTGTCAGCGAGCTGTATCTCAAGAACTGTAGGTAATAGGTAGACAGTTGAAATTATCACGGAACGTGAATTTCTATTGCCGCTTAAAACAAAATATAATAAAAATAATGGTTTATGGTACTGTACCCTTCGCGAGTATGACTCGCACGGGGCCGGTTTTCGAGATAATTTATTTTAGTTATTTTTAACTGACTTCCCAAAAAGGAGGAGGTTCTCAATTCGGTTTTTTTTTTAATGTTTGTAGAAAATAGGGGTGTTATAAGCTTGGGAGCTACGATACCACAGACAGATACACAAATATACACAGACAGACACGTTAAACATATAACACCCCTCTTTTTGCGTCAGCGGTTAAAAACAATTATAAAAACGTTGTTTTTGTTAGTTTTTATGCATTTTGACACTGACTTCCGAAATTAAAGTTATTTTTGACTTTGTAGTTTTTTTTTTTGGAAGTCTGTTGTATATTTTTGTAAAAACTTTTTTATTTTTCACTTTTCAGTGGTATCCCACACCTAACAACACCACTGCCAAATCGCAGAAAAGCAAAATACGCAATTTCGATTACTTGGATGACATAAAACGATCATCCAAGTAGACGAATTCCAGCTATTTCGATTTAAAATTCAAAGTTCGTAACAGATTTTCATAAAATGTAAATGGGTCCAATCTGTGAGTACCTATATCCTTTCAATAAAACAAGAATTTTTCAAATGGGTTCATAACTGTCGGAGTTATGAGGTAACAAACATAAAAAAAAAACATACTACTGAATTGATAACCTCCTTTTTGGGAAGTCGGTTAAAAAGGACAAAATAAATAATTTAACTTTTTGCTATTGTTTCTTAACAGCTTATCAGCTCGACATCATCCTTAAATATATCACGCACTTGAACTTCTGAAGCACCCTGTATACCAGAAAATAGAGATTCCAGAATATTCCATTCTTCTTCCCATTTCGTATCTATTCGGATTTGCACTGCAAAAACAAAAAAACACACAAAAACAAAGTCTGAACGTAGCTCGTAGGCTGTATCTAATACAATGACGTGTTTCCTATAAAAGTGTTCATGTTTGTTTAAGGGGTGGTCTCGATGCGGCGACCGACGTGCCAAACAGTAGAACTCGGTGTGTGGAACTAACTTGAGAGGCAATAAATTGAGATTAACGGTTTCGCTAGATTGTTTTCTGATTTGGTACGTAAACTTGACTAGTTTAGGGAAGGCGTTTGTATTTTATTTAAGTTCGTAGTCATTTAGTGTTGTATGTAAGTATGTTTGTTGATATATACGAACGAATTATATATTTATTTCCTTGTGTTTTGATTAATTTTGTTGTGTTTCCAAGTGTTTTTGTTGAATATTTTCTAAAGGACTCTTCGATTTATCATTACTGCAGCGCTATTTTTGTGGTCCACACTGTTGATTCCGGCCGTTGCAGTGGTGGAGCATAATTAATGTGGCTTCATAAGTATTAATCCAGTAAACAAATGAAACAATATGACCTTTAAGAAGAAGTGTACCATCTCTACTTCACAGAAGCGAATGCACTTTCCATATTAAAATTTTACGACGACCCTCAATTTTATTGACGTTTTTATTAGTTTGCGTCGCATCCATGGAACCGCACCTTACCGCACTTAAGCCGGGATCAGATTGAGCGGTACAGCCGCGGTACAGCGGCGCGGGAGGAACTCATTGTCCTAAATAAGCAAGCTTTGCGTTAAGACAACACGTGACACACAAGACACAATTTATGCTTCTATGGAGATTATACGAAAACAATCTCTATGTTTGTCCTATGGGATTTTTATGAAAAGCCAAATTTGGTGATGTATTGTATTTATGTGCTTATTTCTAAAGTCCTTTTCACACGTTTCAGCTGCTTGAGAGTCAACGTCAGGCACAATTTACTTAGATTTTTCCCTACTATGTTGCTTCTGGTCTTTTTTTTCTATGTTTGCAGTTCAGTTGCAGTGAGTATTAAATAAATAAATAAATCCATTTATTCAGGTAACTATAACCCAATTTACATATTGTACACGGAGCGACTGCTTACTCTCTTCAAAAACCACAATCCAATAACTGGTTAACACGATACTACTTGGCAAGACTGATATTACATTTTCACTACTTAAAGAAATCGGTTTCTGTTTGTTTGAAGTTTTTATTTATTTATTTATTTTCTGGAATTAACATCTGCTTTTGTTAAATTGGAGGTCATTAAGTTGCGCTTGTGGTTTCAATTGTTATCTATCCCTTGACACTAAATTATTATTATTTGTTATCGTTTACTACATACTATTATATATTTATTTACTTGTATATTTAACACTGTGAAACTGATTCACGTACACTCAACGTAAGGTTCAGTTGAAAACCAGCGTCGGGCAGCACCTAGTTGTCCGCTTTTTTTTGCTGAACTGGACCTATTTGGCGCAGCCGTGGGGCACACAATGGTATTGTTTTAGAATTAAGTTCCCTTTTACTTATACCTAAATTGTGTGCATCTGTGTGTGCCAAATAAATTTGTTTTCTTTCTTTCTTTTACATTTTCTGACAACCTGCAACAAATGTCAAAGATCTCTAAGTGACAGCCAATCAACGTTCCCAGCGAAATTTAAAAACCGAATAGAGCGTAATATTTACCTGGCATGCAAAGACCGACTACCTGGAAACTATCCGGCAGTCTGTGCGTGTGAAAACGCCCTAAGGATAGTGTGGGAGAAAAAGTTATTGTAGGTTCGCGAAATTAGGTGGTGTTTGTTACAAAATAAACAGATAGTGTAAGTGTTTTTTTTCAATTTAAGGATCGATGAGAGGAACAGCAAAAAACTGAGTGGGCAATGTTGTTCCAATGTTTATTGTAAGTTTGAATAGAGATCGTCTTAACCTGTTTTAGAAATTGAAAACTAAACTATTAATTTTATTTGGTTGTTATAAAAGAAAAATATAAAAATTATACTTCTTCAATAGCACCTTAGCTACGTTTCATTTGGTGCCTTAGATTTGTGGTACTAGCCAGGTAAAAATATGATTTTTAGTTTTTCTTTCGAATTTCAAGAGTTTATAGTATACCTACGTAAGTTTCGTACACAAAGAGAATGACTTTAAAACAGTTTTATGACATTATAAAACGAACAAGCAACCTTACCTAAAGTAACTTCGATTTAAACCAAACCAAGCCAACCGCATTGCCGTATCGGCAAAACGAAAAACCTCAACAGGATCAGGGAACGGCGCAAAAAGAGCATTAGTGCTTCCGTGCGCGTAGTGACAAGCGCGCACAATAGATGGCGCTGTGCCGTCATAACTCGCACTCGTCGCGCGTCGGCGCAAATCATCGTAAAAAGTCGCGAGCGGGGTCGGAACGCCGGTTAAAGGGACTTTAGCTTTGTCGCCGTGATACGGATGTTGTTTTAGACCTAGGTTCTTGTTGATTATTTTGGAATTGAGTTGTGAGGTGAAAAGTTTCTTTCATCAGAAAATGTCGGGGTTAAAAACAACGTTGTTAAAAGCTTTGTCGGGCCACAACCAGTTTTTAACAGTGTTGTTTTTTTTAAATTGAGTTTGAATGGAGAAACTAGACGTGTGTGTGTGTGTTTAGTGTGTGAATGCCGGGCACACACTGTTTCTCCATTCATCAAAGCTCTTGTTTGTCATCCTTGAGTTACTTGAAATTTAGGTACACATAAATTGAAAAAAAAAAAACTAAATCAAAATCGGCTCATCCGTTTAGAAGCGAATATGCCACAAAAATATACAAAGATACACATATCAAACGTATGACACCTCTCTGTTTTTGGTCGGGCCTTATAGAGTACAGTTGAATGGTTACTTACTCAAGTGGGGGGAGGGGACCTGCGACTGTGTCTTGGTAGTTGCTGGTCAAAAATCCGACCCAAGCTAAATGATGAGCAGTACCGCTATCCAAATATTGACTTTTAAATGACATTTAAATTGTACTACCTAGTAACATGTGTGTGTGGATTGAGTGATGTTTTTCTAGACAAAATTATATTAAAATCTGAAAGATTTTAGTACCTAAATAGTAAAAACTTCAGGTTAAAAAGTTATGGTCAAATAACTAGATCACACTCAATCCACACACTTCACGAAAATGACAAATAGATCCCGAAATATTGAGAACCTCCTCGTTTTTTGAAGTCGGTTTAAAACGCTTTTTTTAGATTTTAATAAAAGCCCTACAAATTTTTTTCTTTTGAAATAAAAATCTAAATTATTTCTTAAAGTTCAGCACTTACCAAATCAGTTGATATGTCCAATTTAAGTAAAAAAAAATTAACGATTTCTATTGTAACTTCTGATTATCTACGATGTTGCGTTTAGAAAATAGAGACCAAAATATGGATCACTCAGACTGTCATTTCTACAATTAATTTTCAACGTTCGTTTACTTTAGCAGTACGTTTATCATCGCGATTTTTGTTTTACAAATTCTTCCTAGCATTAAGTAGGTATAATATCTGGAAGAAATATTATTCATTAATTCCGTCTGAAGAGGTTCATTCAAATATCACTCAATCCACTCGCACATCCTAGTAACTGATGCAGCCATTACCGTTATTGTCCTGCACTTAATGCAACGAGTCTCTATAGTCGAAATAAGTGAATTAAATAACGCCACCCGACGACCACAAGTACCAGGCACTCAGAATAAGTGAGGATATAAACAGATCAGGGTAATTTAACACATAAAATAGCAACCCACGCTGTCGTCAACGAGTTTATAGTGGTGTGAGCGATAAACGAACCGCCACTGTATCCGAGTGAGCTCGGTAATCGAATACTAGTGTACTAACATTTTTTACGTCAGACCGAATAGGATCAAATATACCGAAGTACTTCAACCTGTATGACTCTGAACGGTCGATTTGTCGAATGAATGTTTTTATGAATAACATTTCAGTTTTTGTTTTTAATCAAATGTTTTTTTGAAAATTGCTATTGGGTGTATTATTGGGTTACGGTCTGTGTGTGTTGGTCAGAGAGGCGGCGTGTACACTCGATTTTATGTTGTTGCTGTGATTTTGGATATCGTGTCGGGTAGATTTTTACTGAATGGACAAATTAGCAGTAAAAATGCAGTTTTGGCTTTAAATAAGAAGGCGATTGATACTAATATTATAAAGCTGAAGAGTTTGTTTGTTTATTTCAATGCGCTTATCTCAGGAACTACTGGTGCGAGTATTCTTTTAATGTTGACTAGTTAATTGTTCGAAGAAGGCTATTTAAATAAGATTACGCTACAGCCAATAGATGCGGCGCATTCATTAAAATGTACGAGTCAGTTAGTCTTATATGAAGTTGATTTATGACAAAATTTGAGATAAGTTCAAAGTGTGTATATATTTAAATAGAACTTAATGGTACATTTGTATACACCATATCTTTTTTAGTCTGGGAAATCCTCATCGATAAGTACCCTTCGACTAGGAAGCATGGAGGGTTATGTTAAACTATGGCGTGTTGTTATACTATGGGGTAACTCAACTGACGCAAATAAAGCCTTCAGGGTACAAAAAAATGCATTCGAGCCATGGTTGGTTTTCCACCATGGGAATCTTGTAAGCCATTGTTTCTAAAATTTAGAATCCTAACATTACCCAGTATGTATATTTTAGAATGTGCTAAATTTGTCCGACAGCACTGGAACCTTAAAAAGGCTCAAGACCGTTGCCCCCGAAGAGTTAGAGATCCAGATAGACTTGTCTTGCCTAGGGCACCGAAAACTTCTTTATATAAAAATAATTGTTATAATATGAGTGACGTTATTTACAACAAAATACCAAAGAACTTTAAAGAGCTACCTAATAATATTTTTTTTTGTAAAACTAAAATTATGGCTGCTGGATAAACGATTCTACTCTATAAATGAATTTATAAATTGTAATAATGTAAAATAATAACAATAATATTTTGAATTAATGTGACAACCAATATTGAATGCATGGTAAAAAATAATGAATACCTATTATGGTCTAGTGTTACTTAAGTAAGTATCTACATTGTTAAATTTTGCATGTCAAATGTCTGACTATGTATTCGGAACTTAAGTACTAACTTTAAGACCCATATTGTACCAATACTGTTACGGGCTTGGGGTTCGTGACAATAAAAACAGCCGATTATTTAACCAAAAAAATGACACTTTAATTATCAAAACTAATTAACACTTTAAACACACTAATTACAACCACAATCGCACTATTAAACACTTCACTTCACTTAACTCGCAGTTGAAGATCGCTTCCGAAGATTCGCTTGTATCGCCAATTCAATACTGCCTGAGTCGCGAGCTTTGCGCACCTTATACCTATGTATAGTCCGACAGTAATTTCCAGAACCTTCGAGAATGGAAATATCTAGAAAGTTCGGGAACATATCGGTCCCGACTGACTAGGTGTCGAAACATCGAGAATGTTCTAGCATCGAAAATTCTAGAAAGATCGTGACCCAATTAGTTCCACTACTCGATACTAGATGGCGTTAGTAGTACGTTGTGAACCCGGCATTAATTCTGGCGCGTAACAATACTTATTGCAAATAAATGATTATGATTATGATTAATATGTCGGACTCCAATCAACTATAACCGTAACGTTCCTATCATTAACACCACTTGGGAGTCCAGGAGAGGCTTCTTTTCTCAAAGTGTGGATACCGTGACGTATCAACTGCAGTATGTGGGTGTGTAGCCGAGACAAAAACCCATGCTCCACCTCGCATCCTGCCCTCTGTGCACCAAAACATGCAACCTAAGTAATCAATGTACTGCCACCAACGATGCTATAGAAGGTTTCAAAATAATGTCGTGCCAACGTTGCGAAGAAGAAGGAGATACTCCTACAGACACGTGGATCCGACCTACGCTGAGTGTTCAAGGCACGTGTAAGGTATTATGTGCGATACTAAAAATATATATACTACTATCTTACTAATCCTATCCTACTTAATTAATATTATAAATGCGAAAGTTTGTAAGGATGGATGTTTGTTACTATTTTACGTCAGAACGCCTGAAAGGATATTCATGAAATTTGGTAAAGAAGTCTGAAATAACACATAGGCTACTTTATAACCCAGGATAATGTTCCCTAGTAATCACGCGGGCAAAGCCGCTGGCAGAAGCTAGTATACATAAAAGTGAAAACCACGAAGGACGATGTATTAATAAAGGTAGGTATTATTATAATTACCAACGATTTATCGCCATAATATTTTTTCCTAGATTTTTAATCAGCCTATAAAACTAAATAAAGCTTTTCAATATTCACTTCTGCATAAATCGGAACGCAAACCAATCTGCACACGATTAAATTAAATTGAAAGTATCGGAATCGGTTACAAATGTAGGCTATGTTTCAAACTAATACTTTTAGTTCATTGGAACACGCTGTTCAAAGCAAAGTTTTCAAATATAAACGAGAACCTATCTGCGGGAAATATGTGGGAAACTTAACCTATAGGGCTAAGAATACCGCATGGGATTCAATATTGGTAGAAAGCCAAGGGTACCTATTTATACACACCACATAGGTATAACATGATATAGTGCGTGCATTCGAAAGGTTTCCAGGTGTAAATACATGAGTTACTCTCGCATTTTCGGGTTATGTTCCAAGTCCCATGTAATAAGCGGCGGGACTATTACACAATTTAGACACCTACATCTTTCTGCCGAGCCTTTTCCCAGCTATGTTGGGGTCGGCTGCCCGTCTTACCGGATACAGCTGACCACTAGTATTTAATCTGACCTACACAACCCACAACTGGCTAATACGATAGCTCTAGGCAAGATCAGTGTACAAAGCACAAGTTCGATCCTGCACGGAGTATTGCAGCCACCTTTGGGATGGCTCAGGTAATTATCAACTTGCCGCGCTTGACTCGGTGGAAGGCAGAGTTAAGAGGCTCATTGGCGACGTAAAAATTGGTGGATGCGGGCTCATCACCGCAAGGTTGCCTGCTTGTCGGTCTTCTACAGACTGTACTTTGGAGAGTGTGCCTCATCCCAACAGCCCCCTTCTACCATCGGACATCCAGGCGCACTGCAACTTACCATCCTAACCTTGTTGCTATTCCAGCAATTCGCACTAAGCGTTTCCAAGTGTCTTTCATAATGCGCACAGCAAAGGAGTGGAACTCTCTGCCTGCGTCTGTGTTTCCGAACATAACAACCCTAATCTTTTCAAAGTTGGAGTGAACGGGCTACTTCTAGGTAAGCTCGCTCCATCTATTTATTATTTATTTATTTAATAATTCACCGCGGCCCTGGAATGCAAAGCACTAGGATGAACACGGATGGGTTTTAGTCAGTAATTTTCTGACACTCCTTTCTGCTTCGCCCAAAGTAGGAGGAGTCATTTGATGATTTCCCATACATAAAAAAAAGCTCTGAAACCCAGTGGTGTCTAAATACGGGTTTCAGAAGGCCTCTAAAATACCTTTAAGTAAACATCGAGGAACAACAGCCCAAGGTACCTATGCAATAAAACCGTATTTTGATTAGACCTACAACTCCTATATTTTATCTGTGAAAGGACCCGTGACCCACACTCGTAAAAACTTGCAACAAAATTTTAGACTATCCATTTAGCTACCTAATTCTTATGTCCATAAAAAATATGTTTTATGCCTCAGTTATGGGGGTCGTAACGCCGTGATAGAGGGAGAAACAGAAGGCGAATGGGGCGATGCCAATCTGGTCAAGTTCAATGCTGCGAAGACCCAAGCGTGTCTTTTTTCCGCTAAAAGGAGTCAATTCGACCCTGCTCCATCTGTCCGCGGTGTAACCCTGCCGATAACCGACAGACTTGAGCTTCTTGGTGTTACATTAACATCTACCCTCAATTTTGGCCCCTTCATTCAGCCTTGGCCTTATTTCTTCAGCCTTGGCCTCTGCCAAGGCTCTAGTGGCTGCTAGAAAGTTGGGGATCCTGGCAAAAGTGAGACGGTAGGTACTTCAGGCCGGAACAGCTTCTTAAACTGTATCAAGCGCAAGTTCGATCATGTATGGAATACTGCTCTCATCTTTGGGACGGATCTGCCAGATACCAGCTTGACGCCCTCGAGTCAATTGATAAACGAGCCAAGAGGATCATCGGCGATGATAAGCTCGTCGAATCGAAGCTCCAAAGTCTTGAGCATCGACGCCGAGTTGCTGGCCTGTCGGTTTTCTATCGGTTACATGTTGGGGAGTGTGCGACGGAATTGCATAACTTAATTCCGCCAAGCCCGTTCCACCATCGGACCACAAGACGTACGGCGATGTGCCACCGGTATATGGTGGACATCCCACCTATACGCAAAAAACGTTTTGGAAATACATTCATTGTGCGTACAGCTAAGGAGTGGAATTCCCTGCCTGAGTCTGTGTTTCCTGATTGCTACAACCTGAGAGTCTTTAAGTCAAGAGTGAATAGGTTACTTCTAGGCAAGCGTGCTCAACCTTAGACCGCATCATCGCTTAACATCAGGTGAGATAGCGGTCAAACGTACGCCTAAAGGCTTAAAAAAAAGGCTTGCTTGGGGTTTATAGATAGTGTTTTTGTAGGAAGTACTCACAGCCAGTCTATGTGACGAGGGCGACGCTTGGAGAGGCGTACGTACTGCAGTCTTTCGGCTAAAATGATGACGAAGTCCACAGAAAATGAACATAGAGTCGCTAAAGGATGTTAATATGGCCACATGTTAGAGGTAGCGAGACTAGCAAGAACCATTTAATCACTCAAATTGGTAGTATCTAAATAATCAAATCTATCTTTCAGCTTTGAGTTGGTGGATAGGCAGCCAGTATTTAGATGAGAATTGCGATCGATTTGAATGGAGAGGTCTGTGTCCAGCAGTAAGGCTGACGACGACGAGATCGCTTTGCCGATGTCATTTTATCATTCCAAATCCATAGCTAACTACACAATTTAAAGTATGAGACAGAGTGAACATTCTCCACTTACCAACACAGCGATATAGCCAGGGTATCGGAACTCGGAAGCCGGTGACGCGGCCGAGTCGTAAAGTGCCAGTCCGAAGCGATACGGCCGCGATAAAATAAACTATCACTGTGCGCCTGATCTGGCAACATCATGGCTGGATGAAATTAATAAAATAAAAAATTGAGGAAGCAAAGTAAAAATATTAATGAAATAGAGTTCAGATTTTTTGCATCGAGTTCATGATTTTACTTAAGGCTCAGTGAGATTGTTCTCTAGGACTTAAAAAGCACCCTTCAATGCGAATTAATATTGGCGGCGAATCTTTTTGGCCATTCAATAAAGTGAATATGTGATATAATGGCGTGGCAGTTTAAAAAAAAAAAAACCCGTTGCTCCCCACTAGGAATTTCTCCTGTATCGTGGGTGCGTTCACAAACATACAAAGTCACACACACAAACAGCCAGACCCGGAACAACTATCTGTAGGTCATACAAATATTTGTTCCGTGCGGGAATCGAACCCACGACTCGCGGCGCAGCAGTCGATAGCTCAACCACTGCGCCAACCGTGCTGTCAAGGTACTTTGTATTCGAGAATGCACTTTGACTTATGAGACTGAAGAGGCGAGTCCGATAGTTGATTGATGTTGCTATGTGTGCAAAGTACGACGTAGTACAGCAGTGCGATTCTGTAAACCTGTCGAAGTGAACACTTAGGCGAAGTGAACAACAAGTGACTTGTCAAACCATACAAACAAGATGGCATGACAGCTCACTTGTCGTTCACTCCACCTAAGTGATCACGGTGAGATGTCAATAGAATCGACCGGCAGGGGATTGGCGGCACGATGGCACGGTTGGCACAGTGGTTTTGCGATTGGTTGTTACGCTGCGTGTCGCTGGTTCGATTCCCGCAGAGAACAAATTGTTTTATGACCTACAGATAGTTTATCCAGGTCTGAAAGTTTTTGTATGTGAGGTTATATGTTTGTTAACGCACCGACAATACAGGAGAAATTTTGAGTGTGCGGCAAAGTTTAAAAATAAAACAATTTCATCTTACAAAAATTCTGCTCCACAACATAAACAGATGTACTGTCTTTCTCCTAACGATGGAATCCGTCAGTTTGTCTCTACTTCGTTTTTGTCCCTACACGTTTCAGTGTTAATTCCTAAAATAGCTTTGTAGGTCTTTGAATGTAGACCTTTGAATACATGTCGGTTACTCAGTTTCGACAGGAATAGAACTAAACAAGGCTATTTGTGGTGCGGCTTGCTTTTGATGTATTTATATCTCAACAAATAAGCTAATAGGTACAATACTTACTTACTTACTTAATACATACCTAGTTGGAAATGACTTTGCCTTATTATAAGCTTAATTGCCTCAGGTGAGCATAACTTTCTCATTGGACCCCAATAATTGTTTGTTGTTATTATGGCGTGATAAAAAAGCTCGTGGCTACATAATAACAGCCGCATAGGTTGATCTACAAGGTTAAGCAAAGCTTGCCGAGGTTGGTCTGTGGATGGGTGACCTATCTTAACATGCCGAGTTTCCTCCGTGCCTCGGAAAGCACGTTAAACCGTTGGTCCCGGCTGTCATTTGTAGATCTTTGGCAGTCGTTACGGATTGTCAGAAGCCAGTAAATCTGACCCCAGTCTTACCAAGATGTACCGTGTTACCCAGTTAATGGGTTGTGGAGGTCTGGTAGGCAGCCGCTCCACATAAAACACTTCAGCTGAATCCGGTTTGACTAGAAGCCGACCCCAATATACTTAGTTGGGAAAGGCTAGGCAGATCTGCTGGTCTTTAGACTGCTTTCGATAATTCTGTTCGGCTAAGTGTGTAAACACACTATGCCGAAGTTTCGCAACGGAAGTTCCGCGGCTGATTTTACGTTCCAACGTATTCGGCTGATATTCAGACACACCATATGTGCCAAATTTACAGAAATTCAGTTGCGCAACTTTGTCTGTATTCAATGTCTCTAGCGCTGAAAAAAAAAACACGGTCGCGACTCAACCGCGGAAATATTTTTTTCTGAAACAAACAAGGTGTGTTTTAATGACACAACAAAGCACGTGCGCCGTACCTCTCGCTGTTCCCTGCCCTGGATCTTCGTCGGCAATCGAACCGAACTTCGGTCGCGTATAATGTGTACTCTACAGAATACGTTGCCGCCGAATGGTTGCTGAACTTACGCCCGACCGAAGTTCGGCGTACGCTATAACGCAGCGTAATTTCGGCATAATGTGTTGTCCGTAATTCAAATAGTATTGCAGGCGTAATCAAGCCGAACTTCGGTCGCGTATCTTCGGCATAGAGTTTATAGACATTAAGAAGTCAGAAGGTAATCGGAATTATGTTGAATATCGATGTTGTTTTCATCTGTAACCTAGTTTGACGGCACGGTTGGTGCAGTGGTTGAGCGATTGACTGCTGCAGTACGTGTCGCGGGTTCGATGCTCGCACGGAATTAATATGTGTATGGTCTATAGATACTTGTTCCTGGGCCTGGCTGCTCGTTTTTGTGGTTTTTATGTTAGTTAACGTACCCACGATAGGATAGATTCGTAGTTTGTCGCAACGTTACTGGCGTGATTTAAAAATTATAAAAAAGACTCTCTTTCAAAGGGTGAAAATAGTCGTAAATGTAACTTCTTCTAACGTTTCTTCAACTCGTATGGTGTACCAACATAACAAAAAGTATCATTTTTTGCTCTGATTTTTTCTGTGGGATCAGTTCCAAGACGTATAAAAAATTATAATAGGGATGTTAAAGGTTTCGTCGTAAGTATTGCAGGAGAGCACTATAATAATGTACTTCAACAGTACGACACCCTGAAAATTATTATTATCTATGCTTTTCAATCACTACGTTATTATAAAATAAAGTCTGTCTGTCTGTCTGTTCGCCATAAACTCAAAAACTACTGTAGCCATTTTCATGCTGTTTTCACCAATGAACAGTGTGGTTCTTGAGGAAGTACATATATAATTTGTCAAGCGGTCGAAATCGCGGGAATCAGCTAGTTTCATATACTTGGCTATGAGTGAAGGTACGTTATATTGTTACCTTTCGTTTCGTAACGTAATAAATAAACTTTAAATTACGACTCGACAAGAAATCCCCGCATTTCTATTACAATTTTCGACGTCATAAAAAGATACACTCCAGTTTCGACCCCTATTATAATATTTTTGCTCCGAGTTTGATACATGGCGACTTTTATAATGTAAGCTGTTAGAATCTTATTACAACGATATAAGGTTTATTTTGGCTAGATCTAGCAGTGAAATAAGGTTTGTTTCATGTATAAATAATTCATTGGCGGTGGACCGCGTTGGATTAACTCCACCGCGCAAAACTGTTCATCTTTCAGTTAGTTTTTAGCGAGAGAACTATTAACATAAATGGTTTTGTTTTAAATGTCCGCCCACCGTGTGCTTCATTACGTAATTAATCTATTCTGGGTCTTATTTAAAATTAATTGTTTGCCTTTAGTGAGCTATTTATTTTAATTACATGAATAATGTTGATGAGTGAATTTATTTTAACTTATTGTGATACTAGCTGACCCGCGCAACTTCGTCTGCGTCACATTTTCCATTATTGCTCCGCTTTTATTTGTCTTAGCGTGATGATATATAGCCTATATAACCTTCCTCGATAAATGGGCTATCTAACACAGAATTTTTTTTTCAAATCAGACCAGCAGTGCCTGAGATTAGCGCGTTCAACCAAACAAACAAACAAACTCTTCTGCTTTATAATATTAGTATAGATTCCAAGCATAATGAACAATTCTAACCATGCACTAAGTTTAAATGCTAATTAGCGAATTTATAAATTTAAACTCGGATTTTTTAATACCTATAGAAACTGCTTATTAATATTTGCAAATAGTCAAAAAGAAATATTAATAAGACTGTAATAGTTTAGAAATAGTTTAAATGTGCTTTAAAATACAGTGTGTATACCAGTAACTATTTCTCTATCATCAAATTCAAATTCAAATAATTTATTGTGGATCATAGGTTCATAAGATGTTGTGTTAAATACAGGTAGCTCTGCTATGTCCCGCCATTGAGGCATACAAAATACATGTCACAAGTTACAAGTTACATTGTAATTCGAATAAATAAAAGAATATTTTGTTTCCTTTTTAATCCATAAAAAATCTGTCATAGTGAACATTCAACCAACCAATCACATCACATGTTATATTTATTTCCGTTCAAAAGTTATAACAACTAAACCGTGGGTTAATTGTTAACTACGACTATTGAAATTAAATTTTCATACAACATTTACCTTCATATCGGCGTGTAAACAATTTGTTTAAAATATTACTCAAACAGCAAGTTGTACCGCAAGCTTTCGCTGAATTTATTACCTCTGGCAACACAAAGTGATTCGAGTTCATTATCGCTAAAGTTTGGAACTATAAATACAGTGAACAAACGTAAATCGTGCTCATCATTTAATTTAGTGTTTTGTGTATGTGTGTGTGTGTGTGTACCTGTGAAATGTGTGAAGCGTCGTAATTTGTGAGTTTGTTGGTGAAATATGCGTGGAGGGTGAATTAAGATGTGATGTTGAACTGTAGCGGTTTTTGTTTTAAAATTGTATTGATAGTAGCCGACTGGCTTTTGTGACATGTTTTGGTATGTATGAAGGTCAATTCTTATGCTTCAAAACTTTCAAATTCAAGTTGCGATTACAGTTCAGCGAAAATCACTGTCAAAATCTTTCCAGAATTTTTTCAAAACGAAAATTGCGTCTCTGGAATGAAAAGTAGTTTTAAGATGTACAGAAAACTCTCTCTCTTCTGTTGGGGTTTTGAAAAAATTATAGGCCCAATGTTTAGCAGCACGTGAGATTTATTCCCTTCTGGATTTACAGTCATGATAGGTCCACTCATACCTACGTGGTACTTTCCTCAAAAGGCCAAAACAGACGTAAACCTACATGATTTTTATGTATTATTTAGGATTGTTTTGTATTTAAAAGAGACTATGATCTCTGAGTTTGTTTCGGTGTTTCTTCTCTGGGTAGTCAGCTAGGAAACATCGGCCTCATCTAGAATAATATGACCAAAAAAGATTGACGCGTAAAAGAGTTACATTGTAACCTATTTGCAAAATAAATATGATTTATGATTTACAAATACTATTTACCTTAAACACCGGACAGTTTTCAGACAGATTTAGAGTCATGCAAAAGATAATAATAGCTATATAAAGCTAATAAAAAAAAAAAAAACAAAAAAAATTTGCAGCATAAGAGATTTGTTCCCAATACTTTATCTTTACTCGTTTTCTTCTTTTTTTTTGAGTAATAACACTTCATGTGCGACTTTGTTCTCGCGTATTTTGTATTGCAATTTTCATAGAGTTCTATTTATTTCTAGTTATAAATCTATACTAATATTATAAAGCAGAAGAGTTTGTTTGTTTGGTTTACTACTGGTCCGATTTGAAAAATTATTTCAGTGTTAGATAGCCCATTATATAGCCATATCGAGGAAGGCTATAGGCTATATATCATCACGCTAAGACCAATAGGAGCGGAGCAGTAATGAAAAATGTTTCGCAGACGACGTTGCACGGGTCAGCTAGTATAGCATATTATGACACTCACACAAATATCGTGGCTTTCTATGAGTGAAAGAATTTTCAAATCGGTTCAACAGGTTCATAGATTACCCCTACTACCTCACAAACTCACAAAATTTACTTATTATTATAAATATATGCAGAAGTATAGATGAGTCAGTGGATTTCATATTGCTACCAAGCTACATATTTCCCAGAAATCCGTCAAGCTAAAAACTTCATTTATGTACTGACGATACACAGACTGACTGCGTCATTTATATTGATGTCTTAATCTAGGATGCTCAATTTATACTTTTTTACTGAAGTCAGTTCCAGATAAACGTGCAATAAAGTACATTGACCTTACCCTAATATCTCTTCGTAGATACTAGAACAATAAATTAAGAACTGATTTTCATTATTAGAAAACGTAAAGGATCACGATAGAAGTCGATTCAGGACAGCTTTATGTCATTATTCCTGATTTTGATCTTAAGAAAGTCAATAAATGTATGTGGGTCAATGTACTTTATTGCACGTTTATCTGGAACCGACTTTAAGTGTTTTTAATGATAAACCTTGGTCTTGTATTGTGAGTGCGCTTACAAACCTACGCCTTGTGGGTACCATAATATTCAAACACAAAAACATTTGTTTAAGAACAGTTGGCAAGGGATTACTATAAATCGATTACATTATCATCGTCAATTCAATCACATATTGATCTTCTCCATATTCCGAACTTACGAACAGTTGCTGAAGTATAACGATCGTACAAACATCGTATTATTGTCACTAGAGGGCGCCTCGGGCGAAGTTTGCCAAACTTTTTATTTGAACCAGTGTTTGGCAAACTTTATTTGTGCCAGTGTTTGGTTGGCGTGGGAGAATTAAGTTTGGGGCGATTGTGTATGAATCGAGTGATGTTTGATGTGTAGGTTATTGAATAAAATATTATGTTGAGAATATTGAGTTGAAATAAATGTGATGACAGAGACAAAGTTTATGATAAAGCGAGCTTACCTAGAAGTAGCCTGTTCACTCTAACTTTGAAAAGATTAGGGTTGTTTTGTTCACTATACGGACTATATTTTTTTATGATTGATTTACAAATGTATAGTTTTCAGACTTTTCCCTATATTTGTAGTATAAGAAGGTATTACTTGTGAATTTTCTAGGTCAGCGGGAAATATCCTAGACTTTTTGATTCCTTTCCGATAGTGTCGAAATATAAATGCGGCATAAAGCCGAAAAAAACGTATATTTCGACATAAAGGGTTTTGACAAAAAATGAAAGGACAGATGGTCCTATAAGGGTTCCGTTTTTTCCTTGTGAGTTAAGGAACCCAAAAAAAAACAGATCCACTGATTTAAGTGGAGTTTCATTAAACTTCCTCCATGTGTATCCAGCTCACACTTTTTAATGCACCATAATTCATGAAAACTTCTAAAAATAATATGAAAATATAAAACCATACAGCCATTTAAATCTCACACCGTAACGAAAACGCGACACCAACAAGATTAAGAAATTCATACTTAAAGGTTTCGTAGCATCCGTAGCGTTGCCGCGTAACTCCGTAGCGCCGTAGCCGCGTAGCTCCGAACGCCATGTTCATGAATTATTCAGCCACTGCGAGTTGTGCCAATTCTGTTGCAGTTAGCACAACTTGTTGCAGAAATAACTACCGACAGTTGTGTGTAGTGCAGTGTTACTTTATGCCTTTTAAAATAGTTCTCAGTTGACTTTTATAAGACCTTGTTACTTGGACTTTATGTGGGATGTATAAATCGGGGTTTGTTTTTAGAGGACGCTGAAAATACTTATTGTTAGAGAACTTGTAACTATACGTTTTTCCTGTGAATGTAATTTCAAACTGACATGATATGTGAAGCCGTATTTTGGTTGTTACCAAATGCTACTAACAATAAAAGGTTCAAAATCGGTAGTTATTATTATTAACTAACTATTTATTTCGGACAGTGTTAGTAACATTTTTTCTGACAATCTACGTTTGTAAGTACATAGCATGATAATAGACAATTAAATATTTTTCACTCCTTTCCTTCCTTTTCTTCCTTTTTCTTTTTAATATCTTATATTTCATGCTAGTTTCTGCCATCGGCTTCGCTCGCGTGATCCCTAGGGAACATTTGTCGCGGATGAAAAGCCTATGTGCTATTCCAGACTATAATCTATATTTGTTCCAAATTTCATCTAGATCCAATCAGCCGTTCTGGCGTGATTGAATAACAAACATCCAAAATTATACATGAATTATTTTAAATATGATAGTAGTCGTCAACTTGTGCCTAGTCCGTGAATCTAGGTTTGAATTTCAGGTTGAGTGTTTGGTTTCTCCAATGGGAATTTCTCAGTACGAGTCTAGATTAGCGCTCGGTTGATCGCGTCCCCTATTATACAAGACTTCAAAATAACTGTCGATATACTTATAGGTATTATAAGTACACCTCTGCTTTACCTCTCGGAGAATACAAGCGCGACGCCATGTATCACTAAGCCCAAAACCGCAATAAAGTCGAAAACACTTTCACTATTTAGAAATGAATATAAACGACTAAGTCACCGTAAGCTATGGACTCAAACTTGTTTCTATTTATGTGACTTTAAATCAGTTTCAGGATCTAACTTACACACTTACTTAACAGCCATTAACTTTAATGAAACAACAAATACTGGAACCACTGCTAAGAGCTAATAAAACACGACTTAGGTGAGGACTTAGATCTTGGATGAGTTCGCCAACCCATCCAATTATTATCAGACATCTTTTACTTCTCAAGTATTCTGTATTCTGTACTCCAATTGCAAATTCGTGAAGTATTTATTCGGGAAAAAATACTTTATGAAAATACACAGCTAAAAATAACCAGTAAAACGCCTATATAACTTTTTCTCTCAAAATGTAAAGGAAATTCCTAATCCAATACGACGTCTTCATTTAAAAATATATTTTGTTCGAAAATGTAAATACCGAATTGAATTGCATTGTCAAAACGAAAAGCAAAGCTATGTAGTGGGTATGTTACGCAATTACTTCGCTATTTTCCATTAAAACAGAACAGTATTTAGCATAGAATTCTCGTGATTTGTGAGCTGCAACCAATTTTCCAAGTTCGGAGCGGTTTAATTTTCCGGGTTGTAACTGTGGGGTATGTCAATCGGTAGTCCATGGTGTTCTTTGTAGCGTGCAAGGTTCACAATGTGTTAGGAATTATTGTTAACCCATCTTGAACACCACTGCTAAGCCCTTCTGAAAGATTCATCATATTTACCCTCTTTTATTTTAGAAGGGTTTGCTCTTGACTCTAGTCTTTTTAGGTTTCCGTAGCCAAATGGCAAAAACGGAACCCTTATAGATTCGTCAGGGCTGTCTGTCTGTCCGTCCGTATGTCACATCCACTTTTCTCCGAAACTATAAGAACTATGCTGTTAAAACTTGGTAAGTAGATGAATTGTATTCTGTGAACCGCATTAAGATTTTTACACAAAAATAGATAAAAATCAATACATTTTAGGGGTCGAGACACTTCCAAAGTGGTAAAATGTGTCCCCCCCCCGTGACTTCTAAAATAAGAGAATGATAAATCTATAAAAAATATATGATGTATATTACATTTTACCTTGTAAACTACCAGCAAAAATTGGTTTCAATATGATCTAGTTAGTAGTTTTTTTTTAATACTTACGTCATAAATTGTAAATCGCAACTTTTGCTTATGATATACCTACAGGTTTGTACGGAACTCTCGGTGCGCGAGTCCGACTCGCCCTTGGCCAGTTTTTTTTACTATTGGACCATACGTTATACCACTATCGCACCTGAAGTTAAGCGATGATGCGGTCTAATATGGAGCACGCTTGCCTAGAAGTAACCGGTTCACTCTTGGCCTAAAGACTACCAGGTTGTAGCCATCAGGAAACACAGACTTTGGCAGGGAATAGCACTCCTTAGCTGTACGCACAATGAATGTATTCCCAAAACGTCCGTAAAGATGGGATGTAGTCTACGTCAAAGATGACTGCGGCAAAGTCTACTAGGGACCAAGCTAACCCAGAAGGAGCCTGTTCACTCTAACTTTGAAAATATTAGGGTTGTAAGCGTTCGGAAACACAGACGCAGGCAGAGACTTCTTTAGTGTGCGCTTATGAAAGAGGCTTGGTAACGATTAGTGTGAATTGGTGGAAAAGCAACAAGGGTAAGACGCACTGCAACTTACCATCCCAAGTTGCAGTGCGTCTTACCCTTGTTCAGTACGCAAAAAATCCAGATATAAAAACCCGACAAAACCAAGATAAGCAGTAATGCCTGCAAATAGTAAACTGCGAGACAATTCCCTCATATTACTAAACAAATAACATAACACAATATCAACCATTTCGATCGCGGATCTCCATAAATATGTAAGCAACTTATTCCACAACACCATTTCTCTCACTAACACATCACGCAACACAGACTGCACAAGTGCACATGTCTCGTGCACAGATGCACATGTTTACGACGCTCGGAACACTCTTATTGACTCAGTGGAGATATGTTTCTTGTCTTGTGCCGGTGCCGCATGCTTCAGCTCAAATTATTGCCCAGTACGACTGTAACCGGTGCGCAGTGTTCGGAGTTACGCCTCCTGAATTGAGATGTATTGTGTGGTTGTTTGCCGTATGAACGGTATTATATCATTTGTTCCCTACATACGATAATGGTGGTAATTTGATTTGTAATTTACAGTAAAATTACATAATTATTACGTAGAGACAAGAATAAAACGAAAATAATGAGAACGGAAAAACCAATGAATATTAAAGAATACGGCCTTACTAAACATTAATCATAATTTATTTTCCTATGTTAATTTTTTGCTTACTCAATACATTATTAATATTAAAAAAAAACATTAAAAAATAGAGTTTTTTTATTATTTCAAGAAAGATTTTGGCATAATAACTTCGTTATGTTAACAAACTTCACCGACAACATCGACCTGCTCCATTTATCTAATAACTACTAAAATAGACTATTGTTCAACAAGTTTCAGTTCATTTTACAATTTTACTAACGACTCTGTGTGGGCGATGGACATTGTATTTAGCCGCCATTAACAAAACCCCTTCAGACGGTAGACAAACCTGTATTTCTTTACACAAAGTTTAAAATAGGGAATACTCTTCAATCTTTATTAAGACACCAACAATATACGGTGCTATCACTTCGCCCGCGACTGCGTCTGGAAGATTTAGTATAGACGATGGTCCCCATTTTCATCCCCTGAAAGGTTGTTGAGCCGTTTGGGGTTGAAACTCTTGGACCGTTGGGTCCGAATGCCCACGTCCAATTTAAAGACCTAGCAAGACGCTTAGTTGACGCTTCGCGTGACCCAAAGGCTGGCTTTTACCTTGGATAGAGGATAAATATTGCCATATAAAGTGGCAATGCCGCCAGTTTTTTGGGCTCACTTCCAGTCGATAGCGATGAGGACCAATGTTTTGACGCCATATTTTATTTAGGAGTTTTGTTTTCTATTTTAAGTGTACATTGTTTGTTCTTTTTTCTAAATATTCTGAAAGGTTGAATATCCAAACTCCCATCTTCGTGCTCATCATCTTCATCCTTAGCATATAACAGTCCACTGCTGGACTTAAGCTTCTTCTAGTGCACGCCATTCAACTCTACTTCCGGCAACTTTCATCCAGCTGCTACCAACCAGCCAGCGAAGATCATTGCTCCACCGAGCTTTCGTGCTCACCTAAATAATTATGCAGCAAGTCTGGTACAAAATTTAATGTCATAATCCTTTTTTTTTTTAAGGATGTGAAATCATCAAATGACTCCTCCCGCTCTGATCAGAGCAGAGGACAGGGGTCAGACTCTTACTGACTAAAACCCATCCATGTGCCCTTTGCGTTCCAGGGCCGCGGTAACTCTTTCGAACAAATTCCGCAAAAAATGTCATGTTCTTAGTCCCAGTAATTTCGTCTGTACGTTGCTATGACAGCCAGTCAGTTTCCTTTTTATACTCGTAGATAGCAAAGTACAAAGCAGTAAGCAGCAGCACTAACAATGACATAATTTGTCGTAAGCAGTGCTCCCATTATGGCCGCCGGGACTCCGGGAGGCAACTATTCAATGTCTATTCGATTTATTTTAATTCACCTCGTACTAGTAAGGGGTACTTCAGGGCTGTCACGTATGTTACTTAAACTATGATAGATAGTGAACTTGTTAGTTGCAGTTAGCAGTTTTCAACTCTACCATACTGGCATGTCAACCGCACACCCGTGAGGATACTTTTGGAGGATTTGACGCCGCTTGGGCATGGTGTTTCCCTTTAAGATTGATTCACATATTTCAGGGACTTTGACCGGGACGAGTCCGGGCCATGGCCCATCACAATCTGATACATCTGGTCACGACTCGGCCATGTGTGGCCCAACCTTTATATTCGTCCACCTTTGTGAGTCAATATGCCTTAAAATGTTTCTCAGACATCAGACGGTTGGGGGACCAGCGTCTAAAATTCTACCTGATAATACAAAAATACAAATATGTCATCAATCCTCAATCTCATCAAGGTTTCAATACCCGAAGCAGTTCGCCAGCCCTACCGACACATTTTTCTCCACACCATTTGGCTCATTGTGTCGGCCGGCTCAGTGCGACAGGCCGGCTTCCATCTGCGACTAGATGGAAGTCGGCAGTCTCTGACTGGAAGCCGCGGCACTCGTCGCGGAAATGCACTTACTTAGGCTTCTTCCTTCGCTTGATTTTAATGTAATATTCTTAGTCGCTCTTCTGAAGTAATGTTTTCGAACATTCCCGGTGGCGCCGACTTTAATTATGCCTTGAAGCCGGCGCGTTTAATGTGTTCTCCGCTTAACGTTCTCTGCATAATCTTTGTGGAGAAAAGTTTCTATACGCTGATGTCTTTGTAGTTTATTGGGGCTTTTATAGTTTTTATTACATAATTAGGTTAGTTGTTACGCGTGTTTGTTTATTAATTATTTTGTCTTCTATCTTCGGCTTCTGCGTTTATTCATAGATTGCATTGCTTGCACTCATCGCATACTGACGTGCCCATCAATGCATAATACAAACAAAATAAATTAACGTTTGCATAAAAAGTGACCTAGTTTTAGTGTATCAGCGCGTTATACAGACTTTTAAAGTGTAATAAGTTGAAATAATGATCTAACTGGGTTGGATTATATTTTTAAATATGGAAGGCAGCCCTTTTAATCGGAGCGGGATGACGCGACGCAGCCCCCCGCCAACACCTACCCCGACACCGCCCCAACAACCAAGCCGAGACCAGGAAGACAGGGTCCTTGAAGCTGTTGCAACTCCTGAAATCCAACGCTGGATGAGTATGATTGAGCAGTATTTGAACGAGATTTGTGCTATTACTTCGGAAGGAAAATTGAACACAGAGCAGAAGCTGAAAATCAGCAGCCTGTGCAGAAAAGTTGGACATGGCACTTCGCAAATGGCTGTCCAATACCAATCGCTCAAACAAAATGCCTATCAGTCACATGAATCCCTGAAAACTTTGACCGAAGCTCGAGACCTAAAAGACTGCGTAAAGGAGATGCAGCGGACGATCCAGGAGTCCTGTGCGAAGCAGGGAGCAACTGTTTCGTCCTTTGCAGACATGGTAAAGAAGGGAGCCAACAGCTATGTTCGTCCCAATACCGTTAGTTCTGTGGCTATTTATCCCTGCGACCATTCCAAGACAAGCGACGAAACCAAAAGCATTGTCAAAAAAATTATATGCCCTGGAGAAATGAAGCTCAAAGTTCGTGGCGTGCGCAATATAGGGAAAGGAGGACTTATCATCAGCACGGAGACCAAAGAGGACCTCGAGAAACTAAAACAGACAGTGCAACTCTCTTCGTCAGGGCTCACCGTCGACGAACCTAAAAAGCGTAAACCGCGTATTATAGTATTAGGAGTTCCTGCGACAATGGCTGAAAACGATGTTTTCAAATGTATTTATGACCAAAATTTGGCTGAAAAACTGCCAACTATGTCCATGGATACATTTTTGACCTCGAGTAAACTTAGCCATAAATCTGGAAGGAAAGACGCTGAGAACTGCAATTTCATAATAGAAGTCCCAGCCGTCGTTCGAAAGGCCCTCATTTCACAGGACAGAATTTTCATAAATTGGACGTCCTGCCCAGTGCGAGACTTCACTCTGGTAACGAGATGTTACAAATGTCAGCAGTACGGTCATTCGGCCAAGACGTGCAAAATTGCTGCTCCTATATGCGGACATTGCGGTGAAGAAGGTCACAAAATCGAAGAATGCAAAAGGAAAGACGAGTCGCCAAAATGTGCTTCATGCTTGCGGTTCAAAAAACAGGCCAATCATAAGACGGGAGATCCAGAGTGCCCAGCAAAAAATCTGCAGTGTCCAGGTACATCAACTCCATTGATTATGAAGGCGCCTAAGAGCGCCACTTACATCTTTATATTCTAGACTTAATTTATTCTCCAACACCTTTTATTTTATTTTTCTGTTTTAATTTTTACTGTCTTAATTATGATTAATAATGTAATTGATGATTTAGATAATTTCTCTGTATCCGAGTCTAAGGTTTGTGAAGCTGAAAACTGCAAACGATATCTATCCGGCTACAATAACCCATTAACCTTACTAACACAAAACATTCGCAGTGTTTTTAAGAATTTTGATAACTTTAGCACATTTCAACAACGACTACACATAAACTGTGATATTATTGTTTTGACCGAATGCTGGCTTGCCAAACATTACAACATACCACTAATTCCGGACTATAATATGTACAGAAGTAATGTTAATATTAATCAAAACGATGGAGTGATAGTTTATGCAAGAAATCATCTGAATGTCTCTGTTGAGGAACCTGATATACAGGACTGTAACAGTTTGTTGGTCAAAATTGATTCAGATTTTGCAATATTAGCAATATATCGGCCCCCGTCTTTTAAAAATACCAACAATTTCACTGATTCTCTCAATGACACCTTGCAGACCCTATCACCCTTCAAAAACATTATTTTAATTGGCGATATCAATATCAATATTCTTTCAGGAAGTTCTATTAATGCACCCGCTCAGGACTACCTCAATTTATGCGCCTTTCATGGCCTACTCCCTGCACACAGTTTTCCGACACACCAAAGTGGTTCTTGTTTGGACCATATCATGCTTAAAACCGATTTTCCCTCGCTTGCACTTGTTATTAATTCAACAATAACCGATCACAATGCTGTCCTACTAGCTCTTAATTGTAAATTACCTAAACCTAACACTCGCACAATTTCAAAATTAAACATAAATAGACTTGAAGAAGATTTACGCGTCATCGATTTTGATCCAGTCTACAACTCCGCTGACCCACAGTTTAGTATGTTGTATGTGATTGAAAATGTACGACATGCTATTCAGAAAAACACTGTCTTATCACTGTTGAGTAACAAAAATCACAATCTGAAACCTTGGATCACGATCGGTCTTATCCGGTGTATGAAACATAGGGATAAACTACACTTAAAAGCTAAATCTAATCCAGACAATGCAATACTGCAACTTTCGTACAAAAGATATAGAAATTTTTGCAATGACCTCCTGAGGAAACTTAAACACAGCTATGATAAAAGTGAACTGGAAAAGGCTGGAAAAGACAGTAAAAAAATCTGGAGACATATTAAAAATGTAACATTTAGTACGTCAAAACAAAATGAGTCATCTTCAGGTTTATTACAAGCACACGCGTCACAGCTGACATCTGCTAACATGGCAAATAATTTCTTTGCAAATGTCGGAAAGTGCCTGGCAGAAAATGTTCCGAAAGAATCACTTTCCACACATTGCCTGACAAGCGCTTCCACATCTAGCACCACCCTAACATCATTTGCGCTGCTACCTACTGATGAGACTGAGGTGGAAAATATAATTATGACCCTGAGAGACGACTGTGCAGTTGGATGGGATAACATACCCAATAAGATTCTAAAACAGTTCAGGCATATTTTAATTCCACCACTGACTTATATTTTCCGCATCTGTCTATCATCGGGACTTTTTCCCGAGTGCCTAAAAAAAGCAATTGTTATTCCTGTCTATAAGTCAGGCAGTAAAGAGCAAGTGACAAATTATAGACCTATTTCTATACTGCCTGGTATCTCTAAAATATTGGAGAAAATAATTAATAAGAGATTGTTCGACTATCTGGAGAATAAATCAATTTTATCCGAGCGGCAATTTGGATTTAGACCTAAATTATCAACAGCCGATGCCGTACATCATTTGACTGACTATCTATCACAAGAACTTGACAAGGGTAACCACACAGTAGGTATTTTCCTGGACCTCGCCAAGGCTTTTGACTCCGTTTCCATTCCCATTCTGTTGCGCAAGCTTGAGACCATAGGTGTTAGAGGCTCCCAACTGAAATTATTTAGAAGTTTTTTAGAAGATCGTACTCAGTGCGTAAAGATTGGCAATGTTCTCAGCGCTGATCAAAAAAACACGTCATTTGGTGTTCCACAAGGGAGTATCTTATCATCTTCCCTTTTTTTAATTTACATTAATGACCTTTGCAATCTAAAGCTGGGACATGGCATAATCGTATCTTACGCTGACGACACTGCCTTACTTTTTTCAGCTGACTCAGAGAATGAAGTGTTCAAACATGCGCAACTCGGATTTAATATTGTAAATAATTGGCTTCAACATAATTTATTAACCCTAAACGCTGATAAGACAAACTACATTAAGTTTTCGATGCGCAAACAAATTCCAAATATTGCACCAACGCTGTATGCTCATTGCTGCTCAACCCCGACTGATATTGCGTGTATGTGTCCAAATATTAAAGTAACTAACACAATAAAATACTTAGGCGTAATTTTAGATGAAACCCTTTCTTTTAAGCAGCATATAGAAGCTTTAAACAATAGAATACGTAAGCTAATATTCATATTCAAAAAGCTACGATATATTGCAGACCCAATAATAATTAGACAAGTATACTTTGCTCTATGTCAATCAATTTTGACCTATTGCATTACCTCGTGGGGTGGGGTAGGTAAAACTCTATTACTACCCATCGAGAGAGCGCAAAGAGCGATCCTCAAGGTGTCCACTAGCCGTCCTTTCCTTTTTCCAACTAACCTTCTCTATAAGTCCTGTAATGTACTAACAGTCCGACAGTTATTCATAATGAGCACTGTGCTAAAACAACACGCAGCCCTCCCCTATCGCACTGAAGTTACTAAAAAGAGACGGAAAGATATGGTTTGCCCTAAGAAACCTACAAAACATGCTTTCACAACAAAATTTTATGTGTTCCTTGGACCGCTGCTCTATAACAGACTTAACGCAACAGCAGACATATTTTCCCTAAATTACATTAAGTGTAAGAAAGTTGTCAAGGAAACTCTTCAAAGTATGTCCTATGATGATACAGAGGAGTTATTATTAGTTCTAAAATAAAGATTGTTTTGATTTGTATTTTAATAATGTATTTAAAAGTATGAGTCTAAGATGTTAGGAAATAAGTATTTTATAATATTATTTACACCTTATATAAGCCTTTTAACTTATTACCTAAGATAAATATATGTAGATCGTTAAGTATTATGCTTCCATCATTGAAAAATGTAATCTCTTCTCGCCTGAAACACAGGATTACCTAGCTCAGGCACATAACACGTGTGAACTTGACATAGATTTAAGCAAAACTGTATTTATTGTGTACCTTATTATTTTGAATAAACTTTAATATTATTATTTCGTTTATTCATTTTTAAAATACTTATTGATTACATTTTTAAATATATCTTTAAAAAACATTAAAAAATACATTTAAAAATACAAAAAATAGTAGTCCGCCGGTGTCGGGAGCAGGGTCCAAGCTACCGGTGGTTAGGGCTCCAGAGAAAGGAACCTCCTCACAATACGAGCCGTATCGAGGAGTACTGCCTTCTGTATCAGGCCCTTTACCCAACTGTGTAATCCCAGCTTCGACAGGTGGTCGTCGAAGCTTTTGGCCATCAGGCCATTAGCCGTAACGACAATCGGCACAATGACTGCCGAGTCCACATTCCACATGTCGACAACCTCGTGTGCTAAGTCGAGATACTTTATCTGTTTCTCTTTCTCAGCTTTCACGAGATTCTCGTCATGTGGGATGGTAACATCGATAATCATTGTGCGGCGCGCTAATCGGTCTATCACCACTATGTCAGGCTTATTGGCAACAATAGTCCTGTCAGTGATGATAGACCGATCCCAGTACAACGTGACATGGTCATTTTCAAGAACTGGGTCGGGCACATACTTGTAATACGGTACCTCAGAGTCCACAAGTTTGTATTTCAAAGCAAGTTGCTGATGGATGATCCTGGCCACTTGGTTATGTCGGTGCAAGTACTCGCCGTTAGCCAGACGAGAACAACCAGAGATAATATGTCTGATGGACTCACCCGGACGGTGGCATGCCCGACACACGTCCACCGTCCCATCCTTCATAATATGTCTCCGGTAGTTATTCGTCAAGATAACTTCGTCCATAATCGCACAGACAAAACCTTCAGTTTCTCCGAAGAGATCACTGAAGCGTAGCCAAGCCACGGACGCTGCAAAATCTACATCGGACCCATGAAGAGCCCGATAGAAGCGCCCGTGAAGCTCCTTGCCTTTCCATACCTCCTTGCGGTCATCTGTGGTAAGTATCACAGGTTTGCGCCAGTTCTCTTTAGCCATGGACAACGGGGTGAGTCCTTTGTCCACTGCGACCACATCTCGGTGCATACCCACATCAGCTTTAAGAAAATATTCTCTGAGACTGCACATCTCGCGGTTGTGGAGAGTTTTGGCGTTTAAAAAGCCTCGACCTCCACACTTCCGTGGGATGTACAGTCTCATCACCGACGATCGTGGGTGATGCATCCGGTTTGCGGTCAGCAGTGTACGGACCCTCCTATCCAGGGCGTCGAGTTCGGTTTGAGTCCATTTGAGTACGCCGAAAGAGTACATTAATACCGGCATGACCCAACCGTTGAAGGCGCGCACCTTATTTCCGCCCGACAAAAGGCTATTCAAAACCTTCTTCAGGCGGCCAAAGAAGCGCTCCTTCAACGATTGCTTCATGCTGGCAACATCAATGCCCAACGCTTCCGACATACCCAAATACTTGTACGTTTCGGTTGAGCTGAGGGATCTAACCTGTATGGAATCCGAGAGTTGAATTCCCTCAGATTCCATAATCTCCCCTTTTTTAACATGCATGACTGCACATTTGTCCACACCAAATTCCATCCTGATGGCACTACTGAAGGTTTCAGTGACCTTCAGTAGCTCCATCAGTCGCGAATTGTTGGGGGCAAAGAGTTTCAAATCATCCATGTAAAGAAGGTGGGATATGGTCTGACCACCTCTTCTCAACCGATAGCCTAGACCTGAATCCTCCAGCAATGTGTTTAGAGGATTCAGAGCTAAGCAAAACCAAAGCGGACTCAAACTGTCGCCCTGAAATATTCCCTGTTTAATCCATACAGGCTCGTCATTCCCCTGAATTGGTCGACATCCTGGATAGCGAAGGACTGTTTTCCATTGCCTCATACATGACTCAAGGAAGGTGCGTAGAGTTGCATCTATTTTATACAGCTCCAACACCTTCGTGAGCCATGTATGTGGCACAGAATCATAGGCCTTCTTGTAATCTATCCAACATGTCGACAGATCCTTGCGAGATCGACGAACCTGTTGGCTTATGGCCATGTCTATGAGGAGTAGCTCCTTAGTGCCGCGGGACCTCTTCCTACATCCATTCTGAGAGGCAGACATAATTGAGTTAATCTCAATGTGATCATTAATTTTCACTCTCAGGATGGATGTAAGAAGCTTATAGACCGTCGACAAACAAGTAATCGGTCTATAATTCTTGGGTTCCGCGGGACTACCTGTCTTATGGAGCAAGTGGGTAACGCCAGTTGTTAGAAACTGTGGTAGCGACCCAGACTCTAAGCATGACTGGAATTGAGATGCCAAGAGCGCGTGCGAGCTGCTATACCACTTAAGCCAGAAGTTGTGCAGTCCGTCCGGTCCCGGAGATTTCCAATTCGGTAACGGACGAACTGCTTTGGCTATATCTAATGTAGATATTGTAATTTTTTCCATTTGTGGTATAGCTTCACACACACTCTCGACATCGCGCATCCAGTCACCCTCGGTGTGACAAACGGGCACCGACCAAATGCTGCGCCAGAGAGTACTCGTGGCGACATCATCCGGGCGGCACACGTCTGACACACTTTGTTCAGGTCGCTCCCAAGCTCTGTATACCCACCTCTCGTCGCTCTGGAACATGCGATTCTGCGAGTATCGATCAACCCGCCGCTTATACCGCCGAATACGGTTTGCCCATGCACAAACTTTCTGCCTCAGGAAGTCGATGCGCTCTGTGACACGGGACGTGTAATCTCGAGGGCTGATACCAGTCCCCGAAAACGCCCGTCTCACAAAGCGCATCACGCGTGGTCGTGTGTTGCCCTCCCTGAAGCAGTATAGTTTGCCGATGAGTGCCCTTGCCTCATCGATACGCCGCTCGATCCTGCACTGCCAAGCTGGTGCAGCAGGTTTTTGTCGTATAACAGCCCCGCAAAACAGAATTGAGTGCGTATCAACGAGGCTCTCGCTGCTTGCAAAGATGTTCTGCAGCAGCGAGTCCAAGGCACACACCAGCGCCCTATTTTTTTTGTGCATGGGTAACCGTGGTAATCGGGGCCTAAGTTCGGTCGGAGTCGATCTATACTCGCGAAGCGCATCCTCCAGTGCGCTCCTCAGTCTATCGTTGCACTGGCTACTTACCGTGACAACCCTATTATCTACCTCATCACTGATGTTATTGGACCGCGGTGTGACTGCGCCACGAGCTGGCGCCTGAGTCGCGGTCTGTATTGGGGTCGAGATAATAAGGTTGTTCAGTACCTCTGAGCGCAGCCTATCAAGTACGGCATCGTCCAACCTGTGATTACGTTGGATGACCCGCACTTGATCCGACAACCGTTGGGCCGAGACGTTCACAGTTGGTTCCAAGTCCTGAAACAGAGACAGCATCCTGACACGGTACGCAGTAAGGCTAGTTCCCCCCTCTGTAGACCCGTAGTATGCGCGCATGACGTTTTCATTCATAGACTGCGTCCATCTCATGCGCTGCACACAACCACCGGTAGCGGGGACCCGGCTCGGGGCCGGTTGGCCCCTAGGTCCCAAGCCCCTCGGTGGCCGGCCTCTCCCCTGCCGACGCACAGGTGTTGGCGACGTCGGCGGGGAAAAATACTCGTCGCTGGAGCTCGACGCGACTGCGGCCGCCGGTGACTCTGGTAATCCGCTGTCCGGCGGCGGCGAGGCGGAGCTCAGCGACGGGTCCGGGGATGGTGGGCGTGCGCGTCTCATAGCTGCTGCTCTCGTTAACATTGTATCATAATTTCATTTCATTCGTCATAATTACGTTATTTTCATTTGGATTGGTGACATATGTCATATTCTGTCCGAGACATATAATTTACTTTTCTTTCGTTGCATTGTTGTGCTGTATGTTTTTGCAGGTTGTTATATGTTTTTCTTTGTTTGTGGGTGCCTTTGGGTGGAAATCGTGCTTTAATTTGATAGGAAACTATTATTTTAAATTTAAGTTACGGACGAATAAAAATCAAACTGGGGTTGTCAACGAGAGTTGCCAGTTTTTTATTATTATTCCGTTTATTCATTTCTATATACATAAAATTTACATTTTTAAATATACCTTAAAAAAAAAACATTAGAAAATACATTTAAAAATATAAAAAATAGTAGCCCACCGGTATCGGGAACAGGGTCCAAGCTACCGGTGGTCAGGGCTCCCGAGAGAGGAATCTCCTAACAATACGCGCCGTGTCCAGGAGTACTGCTTTCTGGATCAAGCCCTTGATCCAGCTGCCCAACGAGAGCCTCTTTAGATGTTGGTCGAGGCTCTTGGCAATTATGCCATTGGCCGTCACGACTATCGGCACAATGACTGCTGTGTTCACATCCCACATGTCGACAACCTCGCGAGCCAAGTCAAGATACTTACTTTGTTTCTCTTTCTCAGACTTCACGAGGTTCTCGTCATGAGGGACTGCTATATCAACAATCATTGCGCGACGCTCTAGTCGGTCTATCACCACTATGTCAGGCTTATTGGCAACAATAGTCCTGTCAGTGATGATAGACCGATCCCAGTACAACGTGCAATTGCCATTTTCGAGAACTGGGTCGGGCACATACCTATAGTACGGTACTTCCGATTCCACAAGATTGTATTTCAAAGCAAGTTGCTGGTGGATAATCCTGGCTACAAGGTTGTGCCTGTGCAAATAGTCTCCGTTAGCCAGACTGGAACAACCGGAAATAATGTGGCGAATGGATTCCCCGGGTCGGTGACATGCCCGACATATGTCAACCGTACCGTCCTTCACAATGTATTTCCGGTAGTTGTTCGTCATCATAACTTCGTCCATAATCGCACAGACAAAACCTTCGGTTTCCCCAAAGAGGTCACCAAAACGCAGCCAGGCTACGGACGCTAAGAAATCTACATCAGGCCCATGTAGGACCCGATAAAAGCGTCCGTGAAGCTCCTTGCTTTGCCATACCTCCCTGCGGTCGTTTGTATCTAATACCACAGGTTTGCGCCAGTTCTCGTTAGCCAAGGCGAGCGCGGTAAGGCCTTTGTCCACTGCTACCACATCTCGATACATACCCACGTCGGCCTCAAGGTAGTACTCCCTAAGGCTGCATACCTCACGGTTGTGCAGGGTCTTAGCATTTAAGAAGCCACGACCCCCATTATTATTATTATTATAGTCATTTATTATTATTATTATTATAGTCAAAATAAATAATTAATAGATCTCAGTTTTATTTACCTACTTCAGATAATTATGTAACTTTAGATGAAAGATAATACTCATAAAATTGTTACTGGAATAAAAAGCAACCCGGATATTAGTCACGGTGAAAAAACACTCAATTTAGCCACAAAGCAGCGAAAACATTCTAAGTTCAAATCCAACAGCCCATCACTATCTGACAGCGAAAGCCGATAAAAAAAATAAAAAACATTAATAAATTCAGTAACGTAGTACGTCATTATTCGGGGGCGGGCGCGCCACCAAATGTCCCGGAAAGATAAAAAAGTAAAAAGAAAGAAAGGCTCGTCCTAAATCATCCTGTATCAAGCGGGTTCAGGCCTTTGTTCAACGCGCACTATGGCTATAGTGGCAAGTACATTCGTATGGAAAATATTCAGATAAGTTCTCGCTCTTAAAGGGACGTTTTTTGTTATGTCTCACTCGATTATCGTGTTACCTTTAAGGGATTATTATACTTCACGGTATTCAGGGTTTAAGGTCCTTTTTTCTTCTTTTTTTAAGAATGGGAAATCATCAAATGACTCCTCCAGCTCTGGGTAAACCAGGAGGGAGTGTCAGACCCCTACTGACTAAAACCCATCCGTGTTCCTCCTAATGCCCTTTGTGTTCCAGGGCCGCGGTTACTCTTTCGAACAGATTTCGCAACCCCGGCAGGCACTGGCCCTAGCGGGCCCCATCTGCTTTGCTGACAACTCTTTGAGGCGCGCGTGGAACACAGCGCGCCGTCGACCCGGGCCTGATTCTGATCAGATGGCGAGCCACCCAATGCTCGCCGTCCACAGGCCCACGCCTACGGTGGCTGGGAATCACCCTGCGACTCCTGACGCAGGGTTTAGTGTCCTGAGTTATCAGTCACAGAGTCAGGGTCCCTATTCAGGGTGACCGGAGCAGCTTGGTCTACCTAGCTGCATAACTCCCCTACTACCGGGCAGTGTTATACCGTTTAGGTCGCTAGGGAGCAGTGCTGTCACACCAGTCTAACAAATTCCCCGAAAATGCAAGACGAATTCTCCAATACGGGGACAAAAAATCTACTGAATTATCTATTTTTCTAAATATCGAATTTGTGGGGACAAATTCGATATTTAGAAAAATATCAGAAGAAAAAATCGATATTTAGAATCCCCACATAATCTATACTAATAATAATTACCAAGCAGCCGATCGATTCTGTAAACATGTCAAAGTGAGGACTTGGGTGAAGTGATCACGAAGTGAGCTGTCAAACCATACAAACAAGATGGAATGACAGCTCACTTGTCGTTCACTCCACCTAAGTGAACATCGTGAGATGTTGACAGAATCGACCGGCTGCTTGGTAATTATTATTAGTATAGATTATGTGGGGATTCTAAATATCGATTTTTTCTTCTGATATTTTTCTAAATATCGAATTTGTCCCCACAAATTCGATATTTAGAAAAATAGATAATTCAGTAGATTCAGTAGATGTTTTGTTTGTGTGGTTGAACAAGCTAATCTCAGGAACTACTGGCTCGAATTGAAAAATAATTAATATAGTCTACATCACGCTGCGACCAATAGGAGCGGAGCATGAATGATAAATGTGACGCAGACGAAGTTGCGCGACTCAACTAGTGTGTAATAAATGATTATTAAAAATAAAACCTATTGGTAATTGTAATTATATGATGATAAATTTTGTTACTTTTGATAGGCATGACGTGTTTGACCACTATCTCACCTGATGGTAAGCGATGATGCGGTCTAAGATGGAGCACGCTTGCCTTGTTGCTATTCCACCAATTCGCACTAAGCGTTTCCAAACGTTTTTTATAATGCGCACAGCAAAGGAGTGGAACTCTGCCTGCGTCTGTGTTTCCGAACGCTAACAACCCGAATCTCTTCGAAGTTAGAGTGAATAGGCTCCTTCTGGGTAAACTCTCTTCATCGGCATCGTATACTTTTGTCTCTGTCATCTCTGACCAAGACTAGAGTTCCAGGTTTTAGCTATCAGGAAACACAGACTGCGGCAAGGAATTCTAGTCCTTTGCTGTATATTTGATTTGATAAAAACACATGGTCTCTAATTTCATCCTCACTTACGTATGGCAGTACCTACTATAAGAAACTGCTCCCGTTGCTATGAACTTTTAAAACACCGGTATAAATCATAATGTATTTATAAAGTTATACATATTTACTTCAATCTATAAACTGTCAGTCCAAAAGTAATGAATTAGAATTCCGTTGTGTCGTAAAGTCAGATTTCAGACCGTAAGTGATCGGTCAAGGAAATTGACAGCACAAAATTCTTTCGCCTATTTGATATTACATAGTGGTCCTTATAATCTATAGCACAGTATATATATTTTAATACGTTAAAAACTAGATTTTCCAAAATATTCATCGTGTCTTAAACCACTATTAAACCCCGTATTTTTAAACCACTATCGTTAGTTTTTACTTACACAAGCACCAGCATATATGAACATAATAAATACTGAAGCACAAAGGTCTAGCAAAAAGCACGCCATTTCGGTGAAATGTATTATTTTCGAGAGAAGGCAAAAAACGGCAATTAGCAAGGAAACGCCGCTTTGGAACCACCATGTTTTATTTTTAAAAGTTTTTTCCGAATCTTCTAATGGCGACGCTGGATATAAAACTTGGAGTTTATCGCCTAAAATGCAATATGAGTGGAGTTTGCTTTATTAGCATATAAATAGAACTGTGTTGTGGTTTTGTGCGCCGTAGATCTTTGGCGCGCTGAAAGAATACTAATCCCGGTGCATCGGGGAAGAGATTAGAACGAACCCGTTTCACATAAACTGCGGTAATAAAAGCCGGTGATAGTAAACCGAGGTTGATATTTAACTTAAAGTGCAGTTTATTTACGGGAATATACTTAAAATTGGATTTCCGTGCTGAATGCGGAGTTAGGAACCGCGCTTCGAACGCTTTCGCACTAAGACAAGTGATGGTCTGTAAAAACTTTTGACGTTTCAGGGGATTGTTTTCTATATCCAGAAAAGACTTGGAACAATAATCCTTTAAAGGATGAGCAATCAAACGGCTGAATATTTTACAGCATTAAAATCAAGAGCACGACGAAATCCAACAGCCAAACAATTGCTTGACAATCTGAAATCTCTGAAACTCAATAAAACGGCGAATTGGGATCATAAAGCTGAGTCATCAAATATTATCATAATCAGATCTATGCTCATTGATAGCGATGCGGAGATACCGCACATTATCCGAAAGAGGGAAGAGGCTCAATAAAACTTATCAAGCAGTTTTATTAGAGCGTCGTCGGTTTAACGGGGATGCTGTATCAGTAATGAGAGATAAGAGACAGGGAGATACTTCTGACGGAGAAACGATGTCGATGTGACGAGATGTACATTATTTTGAAGACGTGACGGTAGTTTCTGGTGTTTGTTTTCGTTGTGAGTTGAGAGTTGAAAATACTTCTAGGTTTTCTTGTGTAAATCAGGTCTTACCTATTTCAGGGTTATCTAAGTTTATCTGTGTTGCTTACGCAAAAGAACTTATCTATATTATACTGGTAATCACTTACTTGTGAGCTAGGTTGCTCGTGTCCGATTCGCATCGAAAAAAATACAAATCAAAACTAGCACTGCGCACGCGACTTCGTCTGCGCAGATTAAGTACAAACAATTTTACCCCTTTTCACTCCCTTAAAATTTAAATTTTCAAAAATCCCGTCGTTTTGCTCACCTTGGACCTACACTAATATTATAAAGAGGAAAGATTTGTTTGTTTGAATTGAATAGGCTCCGAAACTACTGGACCGATTTGAAAAAATCATTCAGTGTTAGATAGCCCATTTATCGAGGAAGGTTATAGGCTATACATCATCACGCTAAGACAAATAGGAGCGGAGCAATAATGGAAAATGTGACGCAGACGAAGTTGCGCGGGTCAGCTGATGTTAAATATGTTCCTAATTCTAGACATTTCTGCTAAACTACTAGCTTTAACAAGACTAGAAGTAGGTAATGTACTTGTAACACAAATCGTTGGAGTCCTCTGTATGTTCATGTGGAGAGTTCCCCGGTTGTAGTTTCAGTACAATCATAATCATAATCATTGATTTGTCTGAATATGGTACATAATAGTCAGATATGTTAGTGGTGTCATCATATTCTGCCAATTGTGGCGTGAAAATTTAGTGTTAGGCACATACAGATAATAAAGGAATTAAGCATTAACATTAGATAAATATATAGCTGCTCGTGGCTAAATAATAACAGCCACACAGGATGATCTTCAAGGTTAAGCAACGTTTGCCGAGGTTGGTCTGTGGATGGGCGACCATCTTAACATACCGAGTTTCCTCTGGGCCTCGGAAAGCATGTTAAGCTGTTGATCCCGGCTGTCATTTGGAGATCTTTGGCAGTCGTTACGGATAGTCAGTAGCCAGAAAAATCAGACACCAGTCTTACCAAGGAGTACCGTGTTACCCAGTTAATGGGTTGTGGAGGTCTGGTAAGCAGCTGCTCCACGTAAAATACTGGTATTCAGCTGAATCCGGTCTGACTGGAAGCCGACCACAATATAGTTGGGAAAAGGCTAGGCAGATGATGATTAGATAAATAAATAAATATAAAAAAATTCGCTATGTATTCAATAGATAAGCTTTCCTTCTATACAGGTTGTATAGTCGTGAAGGCTGCGTCGTAACCCACCAGGCTACATTAGCGGCATAGTAATCCTGAAGCTAAGCCCCGAACACACGGGAAAACGCCACACGACCGCGACGCCGCGTACGCCACGCTATGCAAAGCTACGCTACGCCACGCCAGGCGGTTATTATCTCCGCTGTAAATAGGTTGATGCCTTTATAAACCATGAGGAGTTATCATGTGTGGATTTTTATAAAATACTAGCTTTTGCTCGCGACTTCGTATGCGCATTTTCCATTTTACCCGATTCCGTAGGAATTTCAGGACGCATTACTAAATCTTTCTCTTGAATCACTCTGTCTATTGAAGAAAACTGCATTAAAATCCGTTGCGCAGTTCAAAAGATATATAGAAAACTAGCTGTCCCGCGCAACTTCGTCTGCGTCACATTTTCCGCTCCTAAATAATATTGCAACAAAAAATTGAGATTTAAACTATCCTATCTCTCAAGTTGGATCGAACTGCACATGGTGTGCGAATTTTATTATAATCGGTTAAGTGGTTTAGGAGTCCATTGAGGACAAACATTGTGACACGAGATTTATATATATTAAGATATAAATATATAGAAAATGTGTAAATTTGTTATAAAATATGTAGACGTGACATAGGGTGCTTTGGTTGTTAATTTAGCTCCTTTCCTTATGGCCTGTAACAGCAAAGTTTAAACTTAGATTTGTTATTTCACAGACTTTAATTCCTTACGTTCAAGAAGCCCTCTACTAAAAAAATCTGTACTTTTTTCGGTTAATCTTTTTTCAGAACTTTCATTTTGGATTACTTTGTTCGTTGCGACCTTCACTCTCTTATCAATGCTGTTAGAACTTGGACGAAAACGAACATGAATCTTCACAAATTACCATCAAGTCATTTTTACGAAGCAAAGAAAGTACATTTTTATTAAGGAGATAAAACAGGCATAATTACAACTCTATCTGGGGGCAGTGAATCAAAAATTTTACGTGTTATATTTTATGTTTTATCAAAATTTTCGAACGAGTAGCAATAAAAGTTTTTTATGTAAAACGAATTTACGAGTTCAGTGGCAGACATTTTAAATGTACGAGCAGAGACGATGGTGTGAGGCTGAGACAACATTTATATTAGCGACTAGCTGTCCCCCGTGGCTTCGCACCCGTCAACTATAATTCATTTTTCCTGACTGAATCGGTGCAGCCGTTGCGCGTGAATCGTGATGCGATGACCAAGGGAAATAGTTTTTATATATTTTTATATTTTGTTTTTAATTGTGTGTAATCTACATATGAGTCATGCTTGCTCGAAATAAATGTATTTTATTTATTTATTTATTTATATATTTATAGATGTCCAAGTACTTGTTTCATGGCATGATATGATGCGCTGCAGATTTATAACTTTTTTTATTAACTTTTTTTATTTATTCACACATCAAATTGTCTACGTTTGAATAGGTATTGTCTGGTCTATGATATGGGGCCTTTCATCTTGCGTTGTATGCCCTCTAAGCTTGAAGATTGTATGACTACGTCATCGAGAGTTCGAATGACAGAATTTTGAGTCAAATGTAAAACCTATTTGAATTTTTAGTGGCCATAAAAGGCTTAGATAAAGAAGGAACTACCTATGCAACAATCAAAGTTTTGTTATGTAATGGAGGATATTTTTTTGTGTTTGCTACCTACTAAGTGGCTTCAGAAAGCAAGAATCGGTCTGTGTAAGGAGTGTGTCTTCCCCTCCTTATTGTTTTTACGACAACATAAATGTTTTATGTTCCTCCTAAATCAGCAAGTATTTAAAATATCCCCCAGTATTACCAATACATCCTCATACTGGAACAATTCTCCAACTCCCATATATATTAAATCGGCACCATTATGAAAACGTTCGTAATCCATTAATTAAACGAATATAATACAATTGAATTTCACAGGATTTAAGTCGCATATGTTATCCACGTAATAGCTATCCGATTCCAGGGAGAAAGCCAGCTTCTAATTTATGTCCGCGTCGCCAATAACTTGGTTCGTTTAATGATTCGTTTCGTTTTACACTGCATTTTCTATTAATAAAGGAATTATTGTAGATTGGATTTCTAATCGGGAATTGCTCGTAAATGTTATTAACGGTTTTGGTTGGTTTTGCGGAGTTGCCAGTTTTGATGGGGACTGGGAAATTAAGTCATAGTGTAATGCTCTAGTTGGTATCACTACAGAACGTTTTATTTTTCACTAGCTTCTTTCTGCCAGCGGCTTCGCCCGCGTGATCCCTAGGGAACATATTCCCGGGGTGAAAAGTAGCTTATGTGCTATTCCAGACTATAATCTATATTTGTTTTAAATTTCATTAAGATCCGTTAAGCCGTTCTGGCGTGATTGAGTAACAAACAACCAAACTTTCACATTTATAATATTACTCGTTTGGTGTAAAGCGAAATTATAACCATCTTCCCCTCGACATTATATTTATTAAAGGATATTGCAAACTGTCGTAAGCCGTTTTCCGAAGCTACTCGCTAGCCTCCAGGCGCCAAGCTAGCCTGTGCGTTCGCGACTTTAAACAAAAATAATCCTTATAGCATGATTCAGTATTTACGCGCGATGGCTTATTATTAGCGTATTTCATGTATAACTTTGGTGTTTCTATACCGATTTCTATGATTCTTTTTTTATGGAATAGTTAATAATGTTAACTTTTATTAATGTTAATAAGGGACGACTGAGAGTTTTATAAACGTAAGAGTAGACAAATACAATCAGAAAGCTTCGAACTGCTAAGCTATCGGGAGTTACACGTGTTATTGTTCGTCAATCATAAAAGATAGACATATGCTGTTGTGGGAATTTTTTTATATAATTTTATAGAGAACATTTCCGTCATACATTATTTCTGTGTAGCTTTCACCATTAAGGTTGCACACGCGACGGAAGTTTAAAAATGGAGTAACTTCTCCCGTTTTCCCAACATTTCCCTTCACTGCTCTGCTCCTATTGATTGTAGCGTGATGAAAAGTATATTATAACCTGCTCAGGAGTATGAATAATAATTGTACCAAGTTTCATTAAAATCCGTCGAGTAGTTTTTGTTTCTATAACGGTTATACAGACAGACAGACAGACAGACAGACAGACAGACAGACAGACAAAAATTGTACTGATTGCATTTTTGGCATCAGTATCGATCCCTAATCACCCCCTGATAGTTATTTTGGAAATATATTTCATGTACAGAATTGACCTCTCTACAGATTTATTATAAGTATAGAATAGATAGATAGAAGATAGATATAGATTATTGATTGGCTTGCGTTTGACCACACAAATGCTCGGTAATGAAGACCATATGATCGTACAGGTTCTGTCTATTAAGGCTCTGCAAGTCGAGCCAGCAGGTCTTTGGAAGCTCTCGTCCACCCGTGAACTGAACTGGATTCTCTTAACTGACAGAACGCAAACTAGTAAACAAAACATCAGGAAAACTATGAAATATAAATAAATTAACCTGTCAACACCCACCCGTAAGAACAGGCCAAAGTTGTATTGTCATACTATTGTCCTAAAAAAAAAAAAAAATTATCAGTGTTTGAATCACCACTTTCAAACAAAATCTTTATAAAATGCTTTACTTTAAAGATTTGGCTATACACTGCGCTTTTTTTTCTCGTGAAAATATATTGACATTGTTCGGTGCTCTGCGGGGGCCGCCCCTTTAGGAAGGCAAAAGAGGCACCCACCGCCGCTACACCGAATACCTGGACAAAGATAATCCACAACGCTATGTTGACGATGGCCTTAGCGCCGGAAATGACACAAAATCGCCAAGAGTAGCGAAAATATAAGGAAAATGTGCCACGGGATTGATTGATTGTGGCTAGCGTGCGACCACAATCATGGTTGCAAGTGCGATCACCGACGGAGCAAGTTTGCAGTAGAAGTAACCTGATAACTCTTTAGTTTAGGACACCCAGGTTGTAACTATTAGAGAACAAGCAGGCAGGGAATTCTACTCCTTATCTATGCTATCTTACTTAGGTACTCCATCGTTCTGAACAAGATTAAATTTCGAAAATAAATAATGGATATATCTTCAAACGATTGAATGTTTATATAGATAGGAATTATCGAGACTGTATAAGACACATGATACTTTTGATCATGGGGGGCTACTCTCTAAACCCGAAATCCGTAGTTTCGGGCGTATTCTATCCCGTATCACCTAACCACTAAGAATTAATGACAACACGATTTCCTCGATTTTCTGTACTTGTTGGGCAAGGCTAGGCAGATTGTACACCTCAAGGTGTACAATCTGCCTAGCCTTTTCCCAACAACATTGGGGTTGACTTCCAGTCAAACCGAATTCAGCTGAATACCAGTATTTTAAGTGGAGCGGCTGCCTACCAGACCTCCACAACCCGTTAACAGGGTAACACGGTTTTTTTTTGGGACAAACCCGCCACACATTCCCAACCGGACACCGGTTGATACTTATTGGCAGGACTGGAGTCAGATTTACCTACTGGCTTCTGACAATCCGGAACGACTGCCAAAGATCTACAAATGACAGCCGGGACCAACGGCTTAACGTGTTTTTCGAGGCACAGAGGAAACTCGATATGTTAAGATGGTCACCCACCCACAGACCAACCTTGGCAAGCGTTGCTTTACCTTGAAGAGCGACCCATGCGGCTGTTATTATTAAGCCACGAGCTCGTTATGAGGTGTACAATAAAGTATATAATAATAATAATAGTTACTGTAAAATCGTGTTGTCATTCATTCTTAGTTCGAGTTTGAGACTAATCATAAGTCCGTAGGTGATACTAAATTCCAGTGGGATTAATTTTGTAATTTTCCTAAATAATAAAAACATTCCTTGTGTATTTTTTCTCATATTTCCATTATTTTCTTAGAACTCTGAAGAGCTTTTCAGGTACAAGTGAACTAATTGAAAATATTGGCTTTTAGTTGATTAGAAAACTTTCGTTCGCCACAGTGGAGTCGACAATAGCACTTCGATTATTTTAAGATTCAGCCAGAAATAGCCGAGAGGCGGGTGGGTTCAGAAACAGACCTAAATGTCAAGAGATATAAACCTTAACGTTGTTATAGTTAAGTCTATTTTTAGATACGAACTGTGACGTCATAATACACAACGACTATACAGCTGCCATAGAAAACAGCGTTTTAGCGAGAGGGACAGATATACTTGTTTAAAATAATTGTATCTCGTTCGTAGCAATTAAGATTCTAATTTCACTGTTAGTATTATATTTTCGAATACTATAAATACTTTTTTCATGCATAATTATTATCCCCTATTGGCCTCGCCCATAAAATGCAGAGTAAAATTTTAATGTCAGTTAGCGAGGCCAGAATAATAAAAAATCAACAAAACCTTGATAAAATAGTTTCCAAAACGAATTAAACCTACAAAAAGGATATTGCATCGGCCGGGAATCGAACCCGGGCCGCCCGCGTGGCAGGCGAGCATTCTACCACTGAACCACCGATGCTGATGTTTCAATTGGCGAAATTATTGTGTTTATCCATTGACGTTCAAAGTGAACGTGTTCCGTCGACGCGGTCTATTAATATTAACACAAATATTACGTCATCGGAAGATTTACTCAATGATGATTTGATATCGTTTGCATGCTCGCTGTGATTTTGTGTGTTGCTTGTTTGTATAATAATATCAATTTATCATTCTGGTTAGTGGAGGTCTTACGCAGTCATTTTACTGATTAAAAGAGTTATGTAAATAAGCGAATATTGTGGGTTTGATTTTTCGAGATATCATCTGAATGATTGTAAAATCGATACATTTAAATTTTATTAAGGCCCGCTTGTGCAAAGTAGAGTTTATTTATCTTCTAACTCAGAGTTAGTTGCTAACACGAGGTTAAACTAACTCAGAGTTAAAAATAACTGGTTTGTAGATTAGACTAGAATAGAATATAAATTTTATTTTCTGACCAGAGTCTTTAGGGTTAGTAACTTAAGTAAGTTTAAGTACCTACTTAAGTTCTAGTGTAAGCAGAGTGCCAATTCTGCTCATTTTCACATTCGCACCTCAATCGCAATCTGTCAAAAATGTATGAAAATTAAAGCTTTTTTGACAGTTTGCGATTGACATGCGAATGCGAAAGTTGTAAAATTAATAGAATTGGCCCTCCGGTTATAGATGACAGACACAGATGAAAATATAATATACAAGTACAGTCGCCAAAACATACGGCGATCTGAAACTGTCAAGTTATCCCAATCAAATCCTACTATATATATATATAATATTATAAATGTGAAAGTTTGTATGTTTGTATGTTTGTATGTTTGTATGTTTGTATGTTTGTTCGTCAATCACGCAAAAATGGCTGATGGGATTTGAATGAAATTTGGCACACATATAGTTCACATCCTGGAATAACACATAGGCTACTTTTTATCCCGATAAAAGGCATAGCTTAATGGCGGCGGAGGAGGAAGTGGAAATCAGACGTTTCTGCTGCCTTAGTACTTCTGATTCACAAGTACCAGGAGAGCATAAACATGTCGAAATATTGTCGGGTCTGAATTTGTGAGCGCCAAAGATTCTCGAGTACCAGGAGAGCAGACATATGTCAAAGTATTTTTGGTCAGGTTTTTTTTTTTTTGCTGGAAAATAGATTGGCTTTCATTGCAAGCGTTCATGTTTGTATGTTTGGATGTCTGTCCGTCAATCACGCAAAAACGACTGAAGGGATTTAGATGAAATTTGGCACATATGTAGGTCACATCCTGAAATAACACATAGACTACTTTTTATCCCGGTAACATACATGACTTAATGGAGACAGAGGAAGAAGTGGAAGTACAAAGTTTCTGCTACCTTAGTACTTCAGATTCAAAAGTACCAGGAGAACAGAAACATGTCGAAATTGTTTACCGGGCTAGAATTGTATTACAAGTGCTAAAAGATTCACAAGTACCAGGAGACCAGCAACATGTCAAATAATTTTTGGGCAAGTTTTTTTTTATTAGCAGAGCAGAAACTTTTCGAAGTATTTTCGGGACTAGAATTCCGAGCGCTACAGATTCACCTGGAGAGCAGAAACATATCGAGTCCTACTATATAATCCTACTTTTTGGCAAGATTTTTTTTTATTAGTGTAGCAGTAACGTGTCAAAGTATTTTCGGGACTGGAATTCCGAGAGCTACAGATTCACAAGTACCAGGAGAGCAGAAACATGTCGAGTCGAGGTATTCTGGGGCCGGAATTACAAGCGCTACAGATTCACAAGTACCAGGAAAGCAGAAACATCTCGGAAGTTTTTTTGGGGCTTGAATTATGAGCGCTTTAGATTCAAAAGTACCCGGAGATCAGAAATATGTCGAAGCAATTTTCCGCGCTAGAATTGTGAACGCTCTATATTTTCATTAGTACTAGGAGAGCAGGAACATGTCAATTTACATTCGATGCCGGAATTGTGAACAGTTAAGTTTAAAAAAAAATTTCAAGAGAACAGAAACATGTTGAAGTTTATTTTCGAGGCTGGAAATTGTGAACGCTATAGATTTTCAAGTACCAGGAGAGCAGAAATATGTCGAGGTAAACCGCGGCCATATTTACGAGCGCTACAGATTCACAAATACCAGGATAGCAGGAACATGTCGAAGTTCTTTGGGGCTGGAATTATGAGCGCTATTGATTCCCAAGTACCAGGAGACCAGGAAAATGTCGAAGCATTCCGGGGCCGGAATAACGAGCGCTATAGATTCACAAGTACCAGGACAGCAAAAAACATGTCGAGGCATTCCGGGGCCGGAATTACGAGCGCTATAGATTCTTCACATGTACCAGGAGACCAGAAACATGCCGAATTTTTTTAATGGCTGGAAACTTCACAAGTATCCGGAGAGCAGAAACATGTCGATGTATTTTCGGGGCCGCAATTATGAGCGCTAAAGAATCAAAATTACTAGGAGATCAGAAACATGTCAAAGTTTTTCTGGGGTTTTAATTCGACCTAAAACATGTCGTCGTTTTTCCATGCAGGAGTTAATATTATGAGTGGCTTGGATCAATAGTCCAGGAGAAAAACATGTCGAAGTACTTTCGAGGCTGGAAATATGAGCGCTAAAGATTCAAAAGTACCAGGAGTGCAGAAACATGTCGAAGTATTTTCGTGGCTGAATTGTGAGTGCCATAGATTATCGAGTACCAGCCATGGAACTGACAAAATACTTAGGGTAGGTTTTTTTACTGGAAAGAAGATGGCTTTCATTGCAAGCGATTCAAAAGTACCAGGGGACCAAAAACATGTAGTTTTTTTCCGTGCAGGAATTATGAGTAGCATGGATCAATAATACCAGGAGAACAAAAACATGTCGGAGTATTTTCGAGGCTGCCAATATGAGCGCTTAAAATTCACAAGGGTCTACCACGAGATCACAAACATGTCGAAGTAATTTCGGGGCTGAAATCTTACTTGCAGCTGCACCGCAGACTCACAATGTCCGGATACCTGAATCATGAAGATGCAATTCCAAGGATGAGACAATGAGGCAAAAAGTTGCGCGGCAGTTCTAAAGTCTACGCAGACGAAGTCGCGGGAGGAAGCTAGTAACCTATAAAATAACTTCCGTGATAAATTTGAAAAAAATTGAAAATCTAAAGAGGTGGTGAGGCGAGCTGGACTCGTACCGTGAGGGCTGGCACGAGGTGGCGCGGGAAAAATATACTTGGAAATACTTGGGGGAGGCCTTTGCCCAGCAGTGGGACAGTACAGGCTAAAAAAAAAAAACTTCCGTGAAAAATTTGAATATCTGATCTACTAAAGAATTTTGACAGATTATTTAACTTGATATCCTGGCGTCTCTACAAGTACAAGTGGACCTAATCCCATCAAAGACTCATTGCTAAGCAATTAATTTCCTAACTTTGCAAACATCACACAATTATCTAGCGCGTCATGACCCCCGATTTTTTCTGATAAATGTGATAAGACATAGGTATTTCCGTTACCGTTCGCCATGACTTCCATAACATCTTCCGAAGCAATATACGCCCGGTTAGCCCGCGGTCCCATCCAGCGAGCTATAAATCTGCCCCCCTCCGACTGTGTTCGGCTCAATAAACTAAAATGGTTGGAATTTTTCTCGACTTTTTACTCTATTCAAGAGTATTTTATTTGAATTTTGTCACTTATTTAGACAACGCTTCGGTTCTGCTGTTGGTTTATTACCTACTTACAGTGTTTTTGAGTAAATGTAGAATTTTGTTCATCGGCGCAGGCCTTTACCACTGATAATTATGTTTATTAATCTGTCAGCACTCGCAAATTAAAAGAACAGTAAGACGCTACAACTTTGGCCCAATAGGGTCAAAGGGCCTTATCTTAACTTATCACAGGTCAGAGGGCCAATTCTACTATTTTTTAAACAACTTTCGCATTCGCATGTCAATCGCAAACTGTCAAGCCTTAATTTTCATACATTTTTGTCAGATTGCGATTGAGATGCGAATGTGAAAATTAGTAGAATTGACCGTCAATCAATTTATCTGCCTAGCATCTTTCCTATCGTATTGGGGTCAACTGCTTGCTTTTTTATGTTTTTGCCACTCTTTTTATACTTAATGTTTTTTTTTGCTGTGTCAGTGTCGAATAAATGTTATCTATTCTATTCTTTTCTATTCTATTCTAACTTCCAACCTTACCAAATGCATTTGTTTTTACTATTAATAGGCACACGCTTGACCACTATCTCACCTGATGTTAAGCGATGATGCGGTCGAAGATTGAGCACGCTTGCCTAGAAGTAACCTATTCACTCTTGACTTAAAGACTCCCAGGTTGTAGCTATCAGGAAACACAGACTCTGGCGGGGAATTCCAATCCTTAGCTGTACGCACAATGAATGTTTCCGAAACGTTTTGTACGTGCGGGTAGGCAGCAGTCATTTACATGGTATTATACACGATAGTTTGGCCAAATAGTGCCTCATTTCTTAGCTTCTGACCACCTGAAATGATCGTCAAAGATCTGAATGCTTTCCGAGGCACGGAGAAGTCTTGAATCCGAGGACAATTTCTGCAAGCCCTGCGCGCATTCCATGCATGATATTCATTTAGCTTAACTACTCAAGTAGATGCTTGTTTATGGTTTATCAAAAGCGGACTGTCATCATCTGCCTAGTCTTTTCCCAACTGTATTGGGGTCGGCTTCCAGTCAAACCGGATTTAGCTGAATACTAGTATTTTACATAGAGCGGCTGCCTACCAGACCTCCACAACCCGTTAACTGGGTAACACGGTACTTATTGGCAAGACTGGAGTCAGATTTACTGGTTCCTGACAATCCGTAACGACTGCCAAAGATCTACAAATGACAGCCGAAACCAACGGCTTAACGTGCATTCCGAGGCACAGAGGAAACTCGATATATATTATGATGGTCACCCATCCACAGACCAACCTTGGCAAGCGTTAATAAAAACATAAATAAACGACAATTTCATGGTCAGTTCATCGAGTAGGTATTCCTAATACCTACTCCACAGGTCTACATATATTTACTTGTACTCGTAGTATCGAGGTATTACGGTACTGCGGCAGTCAGGCGTCGTGTTTAGCTAAGAATTTCATCCAACGGTATCAGCGATGTATAGACGGCGTATTGCTGCTGCAATGGCGCTGCTACTTAGCTGGAAGTTTCTACTTGGGGCTAAGGGAAGAGGTCTGAATCTCCTTGCGTATATGTTGTTAACCTTAGCCGTGAAAAATTAACAAAGCCTTTTACATAAAGTACAACCGACTTCCAAATAAAGAAACACTACAAGTAAAAAATATTTTTCCTTTGTAGTGTTTTTTATTTGAAATTCGGTTGTATCTTTTTCTAAAAGGCTTTATTTTTAACTTTTTAGTGGTATCCCACTCCTAACTACACCACTGAAAATTGCAGGAAAGCAAAATACGCAATTTCGATTAATTGGATAACATAAAACCATCAGCCAAGTAAATGAATTCCAGCTGTTTTGATTTAAAAGCCAAACTTCCTAACCGATTTTGATAAAACCTCACCTTAGCCTCGGCCCAAATTTACACGTTCGTCCATCAGTGCCTCTTTTGCTGGCCGCAGCAGTAATGTACTGATGTGTAGACACCCCTTAAGGTACAGTTTACTAAACACCAAGACAGGAAAACAGCATAGCTAAACTATTAAAAGCTTCGTAGATTTCCTTCCTAGAATTTATTTTAAACATCAAGTTGGAGGCGGGTCACAGTGTCGAGTCCCAAGAGGACGACACCAGCACAAGTCTTGTACACGTCGCCCGAACTACGTCGCGGGAATTATTAATGTGTACCAAACATAGCTAGCACCTGGACACGCCTGGATGTGCCAGCTCTTGACAACTAATGTGGAGTCATGACTTTGAACAGGGGACTGTTTCTAGATAGCTATTCTGTGATTTTAGAAGAGTGTTATTATGGTGAGTATAATAGCCTAACACCTGGACACTGGAAGTGTCAGTTCTTGACAAATTATTGGAGGAATGGCCGAAAAGCCAGGATTATTTCTTGATATAGAAAGAACTAGAGTCAAGAGCAAACCCATCTCAAATAAAAAAAAATCTGCTATTTGAGAAGAGTGTGTGCCAAACATAGTTTGACACCTGGACACACCTGGAAACACCAGGATTTGACATGTTTTTTTCATATGTATCGACGCTGAGTTTGCTCCAAATGTTTTCGTTAAACTTCAACCCGTATAAATTTATCTAAATGTTGGTCCCATACTCACTATGATAAATATCGAAACTTTAAAAAAATATTGGATACTACTTGAAATTATAAACTCTCGAACATAAAGCAAAACAACTTCTACCACACCACACCATATCTCACAATACCTAGTCTCAGTTTAAGGAGTTTAGAGCACCGTCCAAATTCTACGATGACGTCACCAGCTGCCATATGACCTGACGATATGGAAATCAGATGGCAATCAGCTGAGTCACGGTAAACCGGGATCTGAAGTTATTTCTCGTGCATTAAATATTTAATGATTAAACGAACTTACCTGTAAGTGAAGTTCTATCATAATTATACGAAGCGCCTCGTCCGAAGAGATTAGTAGTTACATGTAGTATCGCATAGATGTCGCCACTCTGCACTAGTTGAGAATATTCATTAGCCTAGCTTGCTTTTTTTTTTTTTTTTTTTTATTGCGGGTAGTCTACTCTTGTTACGCGGTGACCGCTACTATACTGGTTCGTCATTTAGTTTAGAGTATGATCTACAAATCATTGATGTATTTCCTAAGAGATTAGTAACGGGATGGTTAGGGTGGGCGGGAGGTTACTAATCTCTTCGGACGAGGCGCTTCGTATAATTATGATAGAACTTCACTTACAGGTAAGTTCGTTTAATCATTAATTATACTTCACGCCTCGTCCTCGAGATTAGTAGTTACATGTAGAATTTGAGAGTATATGTGGGAAATATATCATCAATGATACCATTTTCTAGGCGAAAATAACGAATGTTTATTTTCCAACAAAGTAGGTATGTGTTACAAACATTTTTGTTTTAATTTTACAAATTTAATCACTTGAACTGAAATAATAAATAAAGTTCTGCCTTAACATAACATGAATACAATTATTCTTATAGTAATTGTAACAGTTACAAAATTATAATGCAACTCATTTTTAGTTTTTAGTTATTGATTATCGAATGAGCCAAGGATGTACAATCATTATTCAAAATCGTTCTATTATAGAACCTCGCAAACACAGTTGAGTTGCCGCTCCAGCCGGCTGTGTTGCGAATAGCATCGACGCTTACGCCGAGTGAGTGCGCACGCGACGTGCTCGCGTGCCTTGTGCTGTGCGCAGAGAACACGGATGTGTCGATCCCGCACTCACTCAGTGTATTTTTTACCCAGCGGCTGAGGGTTTGGGTGCCTACTGCTTTGTGCGGCTTTTTTATACCTATGAACAATACGTCAGATTTTCTTAAGGGCGTAGATTTATTTGTATAGCAGAGCAATGTGGCAGCGGGACAAATGGCGGGTTTTTGATTAAAGAATGGAACGTAAAGCAATGGTTGTTTGGAACCTGCTTTAGATGTTTTGATGATATCTGGGATCCTAATACTGATTTGGTTTGATGAAACATTAATGTTCTTGATATTTATTTTGGATAAGGTTTGCAATCTATGGGCGGTTGTAAGTGCTAGTAATGTGATAGTTTTCCTAGTTAATTTATCAAATGACAGCTCTTCATTTGGAAACCATTGACTAAGGTGGTCAAGTACGCAATTCGTGTCCCATGTATAGCTATACTTTGGTAAAGATGGTCGAAGACGAAACACGCCTTTAAAAAATCTCTGGATTCTGTCGTCTTTAGATATATAAGAGCCTAACAAAATTGCGAGAGCCGACCGGCAAGAGTTGAGGGTACCATATTGGGCACCGTTATGAAATTGTTCGGTCAAAAAATGGATGACAGTTGGAACAGAAGCACTAAACACACTGGTGTGAGTATTGTTACAGTAGTGCCACCATTTCCTCAGACAGGTATCGTATTGCTTGATGGAGTTAGTCGATAATGATGCCATCATTATTTCCAGTGAGGATGGTGGTATGCTTCTTCTTGATAGTGCTTCCCGGATAAGACAGCAGCCTCCAGGGTAATCGTCTGATGTATCCGACTGGAGCTGGAATGCGAGATTAAAGCTTGTTTGTGAGGTGGAAAAGTTAATACCTTAGATACTTTAAGGGCTTGAAAGACTGGATACCACGGCTGGGTGGGCCATGACGGGACAACTACAATACCTTTAGATTTTTCGGTGATTATTTTCCTAAGAACTTTCAAAATAATCGAAAAAGGGGGAAAAGCATAGAAAAGCGTATTTGCCCAGGATATTGTGAAAGCGTCGATAGCTGCTGCATCAGGGTCTCTATGCCATGAGATATAGGCTTTATATTTTTTATTGATGCGGCTTGCGAAAAGGTCAACTTTGGGTGAGCCAAAACAATGAGTTAGGTGGTCGAAAGCCCAGTCGGCTAACTCCCACTCAATGTCTGGGTGGTTTCTCCGTGACTCTGTATCTGCGACGACGTTATTACTTGATTTAATATAAGATGCGTAAATGTACAGTCTTTGATCCTCGCACCATTCCCAAATTTCTCTCGTAATTTGGGTAAGATGTGGGTACTGAACACCGCCCATCCGGTTTATATAGGCAACTGCAGTTGAGTTATCTACGCGCAAAAGAATCTGGCAGTCGGACATGCCTTTTGCAAAGATTTTTAGGGCGATAAAAGCAGCCAACAATTCAAGATAGTTGATGTGCTTTTTGCGTTCGTTGTTTGACCAACTACCACTAGCTGTCATGTCCCTACTGGCTGCGCCCCACCCCGTCGTTGAGGCGTCAGAGAATATTTCAGTGTGATAGTCGTCATTTCTTATGCGACGTACTGAATTCCAAATGTGATTTAACCACCATTGAATATCTATCTGCAATGAGTCGGGGATATTTATTACTTTTTCATAATCATCATCGTTTTTCAGATTAAGAAATTTGCAGCGCTCCAGCTCCTTGGTGTGGAGTAGCCCGTATTCTATTCCAGGGCAGGCTGACACAAGTAACCCCGTTACTTGAGCTAATTTCCTGACTGTACAGTGACGCAACTTCTGAAATTCTAGTAGTTCGGAACTGATGCGTGCCCTTTTTTCTAAGGGCAAGCATAGGGTTAGCTCGTGGGAGTTAATAATCATGCCTAAAAACTTACATGTCATGGAGGGTACAAGAATGCTCTTTTCTTCGTTAATAACGAAGCCAAGTGAAACCAACAATTTTTTGGTAATTTCGAGGTTTAGGGCACAATCTGAAGAGGTACGTCCCAGCAGGAGCCAATCGTCTAAATATAGGGTGGAGAGCAAACCAGCGGTTCGAAGTAACTTTACTATTGGTTTGGTTATTTTCGTGAATACGAACGGGGCTGTATTGAGCCCGAATGGCAGTACGTTAAACTGGTATAGTTTTTGGTCATAAATAAATCGAAGGTATTTTTTGGAGTCCTCGTGAATTTTTACCAAGAGGTATGCGTCCTTAAGGTCGAGGGTAGTCATCCAACAGTCTTGGGTTACAAGTTTAATAGCTGTACGGAGGTCTTCCAACTTAAAATGTTCGGTATTAATGAAGCGGTTTAGATTTTTGAGATTTAAAATAAATCTATATTTTCCATTAGGCTTGGGGGTAAGAAAAATATTAGAAATAAATTGGCCCTCGCACGGTTTACATATAGATACCGCGCCGATATGTAATAAATCACCTATTGCTTCACTGAACTGTCTTTTTTCTTCACTGGACTGTGATGGGGTAGACGGAATGTAGTTTTGAACTGGGGGACTTGAGAAAGGGATTTTATAACCGTCAATCCAAGAAAGGACTGTACGGTCCTCTGTTATAAGTGACCATTGATTTTGAAAAAGATGTAAGCGACCGGCATACTCAACTGTATTTACTGGCGGCGTCGAGTTTGAGTAGGGGGCGGCAGTTGCTGACGCGGCCACGGTCTCGATGAGTGCGCTGGCGACGGCAGCGGTGGGGCTGCGCGGGTTCTCGCTGCAGGCTCGCGGCTCCTCTGCGGGGGGCCCGACTGCCTGTAAGCCAGACCGGGAGCCTTCCTGTTTAAATTCCGGTTGTAAGGTAATTTTGATCGCTTCGATGAGTTGTTGCTAGCTTGGTCAGCTTTAAGCTCGACCCCTGATTTATTAATTGACTTGGCTGCCTTTAATGTGTCAGCCAACGTTTCGCCAAATAGGAAAGCGTCAATCTTTGTACTCGAAAGATGTTCCGACATGTCCTTTTTCAATGAAAACAAGATAAAGTTTCTTCTTGTCACGGAGTCAGCGTGTTGGACGTCGCAAATTAATCTGCCAAGATCCATCAATTTTTGAAGTAACTCTTTGTCTTTATTTTCAGAATTTAATTGTGTTGTGATTATATCACCCAGGCATGAGATCGCACTCGCCACCTGCTTTTGTTTGGCTTCAATGCCTTTATCGCGTTTTAGGAAACTTTCTTGCATGGCGGCTTTTACTTCGGGATTTATTTTAGGGGAGTCAATACGAAGACAATTTCCAGGAGGCGGGTATTTTAACATTAGCTCCTTTCTGGTGTCTTTGTTTAAACCCTCTGTGGCTATATGTCCAAATCGAGATGCAACTTCATCATGGATATCCTTCCCACGTTTGTCCGCGAGTAAAGGGTCTTCACCGAGAATTTCCAGAACTTCTGTGTCTAAACGTGTGCTAGACGGCGCTGTGACTATGACCTCTTCTAAGAGTGGCGCGGACGTGGCAGGTTGTTCTTGAGAAGACAGTGTGCCGTTTTGGTTATCATTAGGTAATGATTGCTCAATGACATTGGTGTCGTCGTTTTCGAACATTTCCTGTTCGTGTTCTTCGCTCAGCCAATCCGATGGCTCTAGCGTATCAGGTGGGTCTAGAAAAAACACGAATATCGGTTATGATAATCGGTTTATTTTAATCGTTAAGCGTGCGGTGAAATAGCCCCAATGGCCATTCAGGTTACACACTTAAAATCATCGCAACGTAAATACGTCAAGTTAATAAGGGTACGTAGTTTTAAAGTGCAAATAAGAATTAATTAAGTAGATTAATTGTATCGAAAAAACCACAAAATTGCACATATTTGATAACGAAAGTTATCGTGTTCAGGTTAGGTAACAATCCCCAATGAATTGAACGCCAACCGTCACATTTAAATTGCTACGAAAAAGCCCCAATGGCTGATTCTGATTGCATTATGTAGGTACCCGTAACAACACTCAATAAAGTTATCACTTTCATATTTACACATATTAGTACAAACCTGTTTCAACGGTGTACGCGGTTCCCAGTAATTCCTCCGTTTGTTCCACGGTATTGTTGGCGTGGATTTTCTTTTCCAGTTTACGCATTTTCCGCATTAAATGTTCAAGCTCTTCTTCACATGTCCTAGATACTTTACGTTTCGGCATTTTGAGCACGAAATAGTGGTAAACTATTTAGAATGATAGTGTCTTGAGTGGCCGAGCACTAAACTGCGAATGACGAACCAGTATAGTAGCGGTCACCGCGTAACAAGAGTAGACTACCCGCAATAAAAAAAAAAAAAAAAAAGCAAGCTAGGCTAATGAATATTCTCAACTAGTGCAGAGTGGCGACATCTATGCGATACTACATGTAACTACTAATCTCGAGGACGAGGCGTGAAGTATAATGTAATTAAATCACTGCGTTGTGCCGAGGCTCCTTAATTGATTGTTTTAAGTAAGTCGTTAATTGGACTTTTGACCTTTTGCTCTGCGAAGAGAATTTAAAATGATTCTGGATATAATTTGCTTCGAGTATTTTAATTTAGAAGGTACTTTTGGACTTGGTTCAAAGAAGGTCATATCTTTTTATGTGGAAACTAGACAAAATTATCAACCAATGGCCCATAGTTACTAGCCCGCCTGGACTAAGACAGGTGGTAAAGAAAACATTAAAATTGAGGCATTTTTAGCAGACTGCGAATGTGGTTTAAATCTAATCAGAATTGGCCATCAGAGTGACAATTCTACTAATATTCACATTCGCATCACAATCGCAAATTGTCAAAAAAGCCTTAATTTTCATACATTTTTGACATTAGAATGGTTAATAACGGGGTTTTTGACAGATTACGGTTAAAATAAGCAGATTTGACCATTGACAGAACAAGTAAAACAAGTAAATAGTTAAAAAAACATTAAATCATTCCTCTTTTAAAACATCAAAAATAGTGTGCTTCCTGGCTGCGTCAAAAAGGTCCAGTTCAGCAAAAAGTCAGGGTTACCAGTAACCAGATGGGATTTTAGTCAGTAAGAGCCTAAGGGAGCCTGTCCATTGCGAGCGAGCAAGGCAGCAGAGCGGAGATTGGAGTAATTTAACCACTCTGCTCGACAAGATTTTGACATATGACACACCAGCTGAGTCGACGGGATTTTACGAATTACGTCATCAAATTCAGGAATAACAACAAATTTCGGCAATCGAATTTACTATGAAAAATTTGTTTCCGTAGCTATATTATACGATAACTTTGTGAGAAATATCTTAAACTACAAGTTAAGGTCGTTCAAATTGCTTCAGTCTACTTAAAAATGTGTCTTAAATATGAATTACTTCACCTCTCAAAAAAGGTAGTCAACTTAGATTTTCTGAAAATATATAAGTAAACTGAGTTCTTGCTTGTTAAAAAAATGCAATACGAAAAAATTAAGACATAATCATTCTATTTGCGTTCTTCGTTTTGTCTTTTTTCATACATAAGTTAACTAAAAATACGAACGAATCTTGACAATAAATAATTACGTTGAAGTTTTGATGACAACGATGTTTAAGGCTAAAAAACATGAAAATTGTGGATTTGAGGATACTCAAACTCAATTACAGGGATAACGGTTTCCTCATCATTTGATTTTCTGACGAATGTATCCATATTTCTAACGACATATGAAGCGGTAATGAAGTTTTTGGATTTCCAAAGTCGGAGTTTCGCGCCAGCTGTGTTTGTTTACGTTTTTGTTTTTCACAAATATCACCAACGCACATGTAAAAACGATTTCAAGTATGAAAATTATGAATCTAAATATCATGAAGAACAATAAAACCCCAGATTTAAAAGCAATTTACAAGCACAGATCAAATAACACGTAATTTCATTACCGCAACACTTAATTTGTGTTCAAAATGTTCAACCATTTTGTTTTTTTTTTAATTTTTAGGGTGTGTCATATTATTATCAATTATGCTAATCGATATTTTTTTAAATTTCATTCGACTCGATTAACTTTAAATGAGAGATTTTTATAAATCGATTCTTAGTAACTAGAATTAATACTTTTAAGCCATAAAATACAATTAGCACTGATTATAATATTTTTATGGTGTCTTATTACACTTAAATAGATTTTTAGGCGGCAATTTTTGAAAATTAGAAAAAAAAAACAACTCATCCATGACCAATTTCGCGCGGAATTTTCTTTTATTCGAAATTTAAATTTAGAATGTGCTCGTGATTCAGAAAAAAATAATTAGACAAAAATTATTGCGAGTTTTACATTTGACTTGTATCTGTCCGCGGCTTCCCCCGCGATATTACTATTTCCATGAGTTTTGATTTTTTGACGGAATCCTTTCTAAAATGAGTATTTCATTTAAAAAACGTCATTAAAACAGGTGTTTTTGTTTATGCTGACGTATACACTTTCATATGGATTTAGAAAAAAGCTGTTATTTCGCTATTCCAAACAGATACTTGTAAAACATACCTATGTATGTATGTTTGAAGGTATGCTTTTTTAATTTAGAACGCCCGGTAAAGTAATGGTTGACTAATATTACAAATGCATGAAAATATTAAATGACTATGTTTTCAGCGATGCAAATTACCTAATAATAATAATAAAACCTTTATTTCCGAACTTTGACAGTTTTTCATTAACAAACATAGATTTTGCTTAAATAAATAGATTAACAGCTGGTTAAAAACGTGATACACATCATATTATAAAAGGTCTCTCAGTTCGGTGTGCCTTACGGCAAAGGCCTCCTCCAACTCTTTCCACTGATGTCTGTCTGCCGCCACTCTTGTCCAGAGCGGACCCAGAGTCATTTTCAGGTCATCCTCCCATCTTCTCTTTTTGCGACCTCGACTCCTAATGCCATCTCTTGGGTACCAGACTGTCACCTGTTTGCTCCATTTCTCCTTTTTACACCTGAGCATATGTCCAGTCCACCTCCATTTAAGTTGGTCAATACGATGCAACAACAAACACAGATATAAGAAAAACTCTAATGCAAATTACCTACTACAGATTAAAAATATTTTAAAATTGAACATCTAATATTGTGAAGCTCATGGCTAAATAAAAACAGTCGCACGGGTCGATCTTCAAGGTTAAGCAACGCTAGCCAAGGTTGGTTTGTGGATGGGTGACCACCCTTTTTTTTTTTTTTAGGGATCGGAAATCATCCAATGACTCCTCCCGCTCTGGGTGTAGCGGGAGGGAGTGTCAGACTTCTACTGACTAAAACCCATCCATGTTCCTTCATTGCCCTTTGTGTTCCGGAGCCATGGTGTCTCTTGCGAATAATCCCGCGACTCCGGCAGGCGTCGGCCCTTTCGGGCCCCTCTGTGTGCTGACTCTCTTTGAGGCGCGCGTGGAACACTAACGCGCCGTCGACACGGCCTGTCGTCACTAGACGGACGGACGGCGAGCCACCCATAGCTCGCCGTACACAGGCCCGCGCCTACGGTGGCCGGAGGTCACCAGGTGGTGTCCCCCGACGCCCGCGGCGTCCACCACGGCGTCCGGGACGAGAGGGTCTCCTCTCCCTCTCCGCCACCTCCTTCGCTAGCATGACTGCTTCGCAGAAGGAGGCAACGGCGTCCCATTCTGTCTCGCTCCGGACCATGGCTTGGACCAGGGCCGGACGCGAGAGGTTGCCGCCTATCGCCGTCCCATTCTGTCTCGCTCCGGACCATGGCTTGGACCAGGGCCGGACGCGAGAGGTTGCCGCCTATCGCCGTTTCGAGGACACGGCGGTGCGCCGCCCAAGCGGGGCACACCTGCACAGTGTGCTCCACCGTGTCCTCCGGTCGATCCTCGCAGTGGTGACACCCGGGCGTTTCCTCCCGCCCGATTCGATGCAGGTACCTCCCGAAACATCCGTGTCCGGTGAGGACCTGCGTCAGGCGGAAGGTGAGGACGCCGTGGCGCCTCTCTAGCCACTCCTCAAAGAGGGGACTTATAGCCACTATCGTGGCGTGCCCTGCACTGGGTTGCGACAGTCGTCGTCTCCATGACGCCATGAGATCGCGCCGGAGGTCTGTCCGCTGCGCGACAATTTGCCGCGTCAGCGGAGTTTCCCCCCGGCGTAGTACCTCCACGCGCCAATCATGCAGGCGCGCGAGGACTATCGCCTCCAGATCCCATGGCGGCAATCCGGCAAGGAGACACACCGCTTCGCGCGAGATCGTGCGGTACCCTCGGGCCATCCTTAGGGCCATCACCTTTTGGGGCGCGATCAGATAGTTGGCAGCACGCTGCCGCAAGGAACGCGCCCACACCGGGGCCCCGTAGAGGGCCATGATGGGTGACCACCCTAACATATCGAGTTTCCTCCGTGCCTCGGACGTGTTGTTTTTAACACAGCTTTAAGCTACCAGGCGTTCCAAAATAATAGACATACCTTCCTACAAACATCCACACATGCACACACATACATCATCTGCCTAGCCTTTTCCCAACTTTATTGGGGTCGGGTGAATACCAGGATTTTACGTAGAGCGGCTGTCTACCAGACCTCCACAACCCGTTAACTGGGTTACACGGTCCTTCTTGGCACGACTGGAGTCAGATTTGAAGGCTTCTGACTATCCGTAACCACTGCCAAAGATCTACAAATGACAGCCGGGACCAACGGCTTAACGTGCTTTCCGAGGCACGGAGGAAACCCAGTATGTTAAGATGGTCACCCATCCACAGACCAACCTTGACAGCGTTGCTTAACCTGGAAAATCGACCTGTGCGGCTTTGAATGTTTAGCCGCGAGCTCACTCACATGCACTCACATACATACTGCCAAAAAGCATTCACACCTTCCTTTTGAAGCAGAAGAAAAAAAACCACCTACCTACTTGACGTATACGAACATTATTTTATACTGGGGATTCTGTATGGGTTTCATAATATGGAATGCTCGGTATATTTTTAAAAATATCAACACAAAACTCTCAATATTTTCAATAAAATATAACAGTTTTGAATTACGAGCGCATTCTGAATTCAAATTTTGAGTAAGTAAGTAAAGTAAAAACCTTTTTGAATTACTTGAGAAAATTGTACTTCATGCCTGAAACGTATTTTTTCTTAGAATCGATTTGCGATAGTTGCTCATTTAAAAATCATCGACTTGCATAATCGTTTTATTACACCCAAAAAATTAAAAAAAAAACAATATGGTTGATGGTGGACGGCGATTATCACATTTAAAAACTTGGATTTTATTTTGAAAAAATAGTAACTTTGCGGGTTATAAACGAAAGAATTATTGACGCTATTATATGACGTTTTTATCCAATTGTTTTAGTTAACAGTCGTACATAAGATTCTTTAAGTAGTTTTATTAATAACAGCGTTAATAATAAGGATGTCGTATGACCTAACTCTTAGTACCATTTGGTACTACAACCGAGCCGGCGGAGGTTTGCCTGTCAAGATCCAATTGGTACTACAACCGAACTATACGGTTAAAAAGGCAGCGGCCAAGTGCGAGTCGGACTCGCGCACCGAGGGTTCCGTACAAACCTGTAGGTATATTTTATAAGCAAAAGTTGCGGTTTACGATTTATGACGTATTAAAAAAAAACTACTTACTGGATCTCGCTCAAACCAATTTTCGGTGGAAGTTTATATGGTCATTACCATATAAACTTCCACCGTACATCATATATTTTTTTTAGTTCTGTCTTTCTCTTATTTTAAAAGTTAAAGGGGGGGGGGGGGACACATTTTGCCACTTTGGAAGTGTCTCTCGCGTAAACTATTCAGTTTAGAAAAAAATGATTTTAAAAAACTCATATAATTTTTGAAGACCTATCCATAGATACCCCACACTATTATACCCAATTCAGTTCAAAGTATGGGGACCTCCAAAATTTATTGTTTTTTTTCTATCGCGGTTTACAGAATACATCTACTTACCAAGTTTCAACAGGATACTTCATAAAGTTTCGGAATAAAGTGGCTGTGACATACGGACGGACAACAGACATACAGACAGAAAGACAGACATGACGAATCTTTAAGGGTTCCGGATTTTACCATTTGGCTATGGAACCCTAAAAATGAAATTGCATAAAATCTCCGTACCACGTCAGTCCCACGAGAGCATAGAGAATGTTAACCACGTCACTGATATTTTGACTGACATTATCTAATTGATTAACATTTCTCCGTTTCTCCACTCCGATCGCAATGTATAGGCACCTTAATACTCCTTTCTGCTCCGCCCAGAGTTGAAGGAATCACTTGAAGACTTCCCATCCATAAAAAGGTAACTAAAGAAAAACGAGCCGAAGCCAATTAAAATGCATTTTAAAAGCGAACAGAACTTTTATTCGATTATTAAAGAAATTTATTAAATAATGAGACAATGTTCAAAGAAGGCGCCTGCTACACGCAATAAATCGCAGCGGTTCGCAGCGGACCGCAGCGTTTACGCCGCGTTCATTAATTCCGCCACGAGACAACAGCATGCCCCTATATTTTTAATTAATATGTCTCTTTATTGTTTTAGCTAGTTTCGAGAATGCTGGAACCGATAATTATTTAATGTTCGTATTTCAGGCTTGTGTTTGTACAAACAAAAGGTTATAAATATTTTCTTTTTGAATTTCTGTTACTTGAATGACAATGACGTTTGAATGTCCTACCGGTCGATTCTGTACCCATGTCGAAGTGAAGGCTTGGGTGAAGTGATTACGAAATGAAAAAAGTAATCAAGCAATCAAGTTGAAAAGACAACTCACTTGACCCAAGCGTTCACTTCGACGTTTATAGAATCGACCGGCTGTAATAAAATAAATAAATCTCTAAAACATTAACTATTTTCTTTATTCAAGTGTTCTTGCTTTTTGAAATCCCCCGAAATAGTAAAAAAAAATGAATTCACTAAAGTAATAGCAAACATGCCAATTGCAACTACTCGTAGGTACATATTTCTAAACTATCCATACATTTTATAAACTAGCTACAAAACACTGCACTTCAATCCCGGCAAATTAATATTCCCGTTTCGCAACCTTTTCTCAAATTACCCTCCCTGGGGTATCAACTAGAGAACAACTATTTAATTATATGACCCTTAGATGTTTCCGTACGGCTGGCTCTTTTGAATCCGACTCGAAGTAGGTGGGAGCTGCTGGAACCTTCGGGAATTAGATTGTTTTTTGCAAGACAGTTATAGCTCTCGTTATGTAGTGCAGTGTCTGGACGTAAATACTTGCATTTTGTAGCGTTTCGGAGAAGGAATTGTTTTAAGTTAGAGTTGATTGTGATGTTGGGGAGTTTGTATATCGGTGCTCGATGTCACTGTTATTGGAACAGAAATGGATGGTCAGCTTTTTTGGGTGGGAAAAAATTGGCCAAGCTCGAGTCGGGCTCGCTCACGTGTGTTCCTTAGAAAACTGAATTAATCACATTTCTTGTTTCTCATGATGGTTTTAAAATGGCCCCTTTCGTTTTTAATAATTTTTTTTTGTTATAGCGACAAAAGACGATATAAAGACCATTCACAGGTAGATGGCGGTCGATATGGTTCCGTTGGTTTTCCTTCGGTTACGGAGCCCTAATAGGATAAACTTATAAAATCCACATTTATTGATTATCAACCACATATTTTCGATAAGAATAATAAATCTAAGAAAATTATTTAGCATGCTCCAGCCGGTCGATTCTGTCGTCATCTCACCGTGATCACTTAGATGAAGTGAACGACAAGTGATATGTCAAACCATAGAAACAATGTGGCAAGACAGCTCACTTGTCGTTCACTTCGTCTATGTGTTCACTTCGACATGTTTATACCCGGTCTATTCTATCGACATCTCTGCGTGATCACTTAGGTGGAGTGAACGACAAGTGAGCTATCAAACCGAAGAAACAAGATGGCAAGGCAGCTCACTTGTCCTTCACTTCGACATGTTTACAGAATTGCACTTTAAAATCGCACAATAATCGGGTTAAATCAATGAATTTACCAGTCAGTACTAAAGGCTGCCCTTTTTAATTAGTTTTAATAGTAAAAGCAAACATTTTCATCATGTTTAAATATTCGCTCATCAATTATGTGAAGTTTCCGTTTCAGCTGGGCCACATTCATTTCAGGAGGATTACCTTCTACGCTTAGAATATTAATTTAAACTAAAGATTAAAAACTTTCCTGAAACTTTTTATGTAATCTTGATTATACTTCTTGTTCCGAAGGGTCGGCAAGTTTTATTACGAGTGGCTGGACTTCAGCGGAATTTGTGTGCGCCGATCGCCATAATATTTAACCGACTTCCAAAAAAAGGAGGAGGTTCTCAATTCGGTCGGTATTTTTTTTTTATGTTTGTACACCGATTATTCCGAGGTTTCTGATCCGATTTCTGTGATTCTTTTATAGTTCGATGCGGCATACTTGCTATAAAGTCCCGTCAAAAATTGTTTTGTTTTAGCTCAGTAGTTTTTATTTTTTTTATGAGCAATTTTGCGAATTTTAATTTCTGCGTCGATGATGACGTCGTCCAAGTTTTCCACACAGGGAAAAATAAAAACTAACCTAACCAATTTCGGAAATTGGTGTTTTTGGTTTTGTTCCTTTGTTTTTTAACCCCGATTTCCGAAATTATAGTTAATTATGATACAAGAGCGGTAAGTTGGTCTTTACAAACGATTAGACAAATGTAAGCCCGAGACGAAGTTGAGGGTTTACCATATAAATAGATAACAATAGACACATTACATAAATAGATAATGAAACAAACTTTTTCAGTATCTTTTAAAAAATATTGTTAATCATTAAATAGCGTTCTCGCGATTTTGGCGGCAAGAGACCATTTTCTGCAATTGGCGCCTCATTCAAGATATCTAGTTTGATTCCATATTTAAATATGATTCCTCGCTTGAACACATATTCTTATAATATTAAAATTAAAAGTCGCTACTATCTTTGACGTTTCTTATTGAAAATGGCGCAAATTTGCTAATGGGGAAACGTGTGCGTTTTTAAAATGAGAAAGCGCTTCCGTTTGCGTCTGCGTCTGCGTGAAACATTTTAGTAGAATTATATGTATTGTAAATTGTATTATGTATTGTACCGGTCGGATTTTTTTGACAAAATCATTTATTGATTTCCTACATTTTAATAAGTTACAGTTTTTAAATTGTCTCCTCGAGCCCTTTATATTGATACCCCTCTCGATAGGTTAAAAAAGTTGAAGTCATTTAAATGGCACCGAAGCTCAGATATTTTAATTTTTATATACCTATCGAGTATCATTCTCACTATTTATACGCATCTAACGACACCTTTCAAGCTAAAATTTATCAAGCCACAGGGTTAGGCTACAGAGTGTGCTAAAGAAATATACATATTTTTCTTTAATATTAAAGTGCGACAAACCTTCTGAGCAAAACGTTCTTCGCAAAAAAATCAGCGTCTGTACGCAGACGCAAGTGGAAGCGTTTTTTGCTGATGGATGCAGACGGATTGAATTTTTATAATTATATTGTTTATGGACAATTTAAAAAAATACCGTAAAGAATACGCACGGTGCCATAAATCGGAGCGTGCGGTAAAGTAGGTACTCTCACCTAAGTACTTACCTACTTTACCGCACGCTCCATTGTATGGTCCGTAATGTTGAACTTTCGAACAATGTATAGAGGCTTCGTAAATGCATTTTTTGAGAAAATGTGTCGAGAAACTTATTTTGTACTTTGTAGTGTTTTGTTTGGAAGTCGGTTAAATTTTTTGTAAAAAAGTTTTTATGATGGAGAGTTTTTTGAAAAGAGAATACGCTTGCGACATTTGTAAAATTGTCTTCAAATGTTATGTTTTCAAAGTAGAGAACCATCGTTCAACAATAGCCAGAGTATATCGTATTGCAAGGGATTTTTAAGCACTGGACGATTATATTCCCGCGGATTCGCTCCTATGACAGGAACCGTGCATATTTTCGGAATAAAAATTACCCAGTCTATGACACTAAGCAGTACCGTAGCTTTATATTAGATCAAGACCTTTGTAAAATGGGGTCAGCTGGTTTGAAAAGGCCACTTCAGTAGAATCAGCAACCACTTCATATTACCTGAAACCATCAAGTTTTCCCAATTATCCTTGAGCCTTATGCTTTAGCGATCATCATCTGCCTAGCCTTTTCCCAACTCAACATGGGTAACATGGTATTCCTTGACAAGACCGGTGTCAGATTTTCTGGCTTCTGACTATCCGTAACGAATGCCAAAGATCTCCAAATGACAGCCGGGACCAACAGCTTAACGTGCTTTCCGAGGCACGGAGGAAACTCGGTATGTTTAGATGGTCACCCATCCACGAACCAACCTCGTCGAGCGTTGCTTAACCTTGAAGATTGATCTGTGCGTGCGGCTGTTATTAGTTAGCCACAAGCTTGCTTTAGCGATAAAGATGAAAATGTTTGACAGATTGTTGTGTGATTATTCATAATTTATGATCCTTATTATGATTTTATTAGATTTCCAGAGATTAAGATTCTTTCTTTCTTTATATTAAGTCCAACAATGTCCTCCTCCTGTATATTATTTCTAGCTGACTCGCATAACTTCGTCTGCGAAAATTTTTTCATAAATACTCCGCTCCGTCGCAGCGTGATGTGATAAACTATAATTTTGCTCTAGAAATGGTCTATCGAACGCTCAAGTTCAATATGAACCTGTTGTTCATGACACTAGCGTGTTCAACCAAACAAACTCTTCATGATATTAAGTAAAATAGGAGCGGACCAATAAGTAAAAATGTGACGCAGACGTACCTAGTTGCGCGGGTCAGAGTTTAGCATAGATTACTTCAGAACTTAAGATTATTTTTAGATATTTTTTTTTGGGTTAAGCCTGCCACACATTCCCTACCAATGCAACGCCTTTTTTTTTTTTCGGCTGGGAAAAAAATGCGTTATGCACTCGGGGGAGTGGGAGGGGTATGTGGGACTCCCCGGGCAAGCCCGGTATACCCACTAAAACAACCCAGCATAAAATTCCCGCATCGTCCGAGTGGGGGTGGACTGGGAGATCGGCGTAGCCTTTACGTCCAGTGGGCCCTTCACGCCCCCCCCGTTTGGGGAGGGCCAGGAACCTCCGACGATAGTGGTGATGCGTGCAATGCGGGCGGAGGCGGCCCCGCGCCTGTCACCCGCCCATCACCACCGCGAGGAGGGAGAAGAGGACGTCTTCTCCGACCTCGCCTTCGTCTGCGGAGCGGCGCAGCGAGAGGATCGTCCTCCCGCGCGCGCTCCGCCGCCTCCTTCTACGAGATGACATCCTCGCAAAAGGAGGCGACCGCGGCCCAGGACTCCTCACTCCCCAGCATGCATCTGATCACGCTGGGAAGGGAGAGGTCCCGTCCGATTTCCGCAGTGAGACTGCGACGCGGCTCGGACCAAGCTGGGCACACCTCCAGTGTGTGCTGCGCCGTGTCCTCCGCCGCGCCACAGTCGTGACACGCCGGTGTCTCCTCCCTCCCGATCCGGTGCAGGTGCGTGCCGAAACAGCCGTGGCCAGACAACACCTGCATCAGACGGAAGGAGAGGAAGCCGTGCGGCCGCTCGAGCCAGTCTTGCAAGACTGGACCGAGCGCGTCCAGCGTTCGACGGCCAAAGGCGGCGGAGGCGAGGTCCTCTGTCCAATGGACGATGATGGCGTCCCTCGCCTCCCTCCGCACGGCCTCCTGCTCCTCAGCGACGGGGCGCTCCCCGAGCGCTTTTCGGCGCGCCTTCCATTCGTACACTCTGGCGAGCACCCACGCCTCCAACTCCCAAGGAGGGGTGCTGACCAGAGCACACGCCGCCGAAAAGCCTACAGATCGGTAGGCCCTCGCCACCCGCTGCGCGATGGCCCTTTGGGGCCTGCGGATTGCCGTCTTATTCTCCCTCCTGTGGAGGGAGTCCGCCCAAATGGGGGCCCCGTAAAGGGACATACTCCGCAAGATGCCGGCATAAAAGCGCCGGCATCGTGAACTGGGCCCCCCCAGGTTGGGGAGGAGCCACGACAGGGCGCCGGCGGCCTTCAGCAGGCGCGTCGACAGCCCGCTGACCAATGCAACACCTGAAACCCAGAAGCAACAGTGGCGACCTCCAGAAAAACACCGAGCTAATGAAACCCGACGAGTCCCGGGAAACGATTCAACTGTCTTGGATCCCGCAACTAAATTAATCAGAAGAGTACAGCGGAGGAGTAGGAAACATATCAGATTTTTAGAATTAGTGAAATAAGAACACATTCGTCACAACTAGGTTACTGATGAAACTGAAATCGGTATTCAACATAGTCCGATTACCATCTGACCTACTGGTTTTACGATAGTCGAATATTGACCGGAAATGCACCGACGAACAGAATTTATCGAAAGCAGTCTAACGACCAGCCGGGCTGCGTTAAAAAGAGGAATGTTTTTATTAAGTCCAGCGGAAATTCATGCGCTCTTACCCGACCACTGGGTCGTACTGAGGATTTTCTCGAAGGAGATTTCTGTTGACTTAGTTAGGGAGATAATGTGATGTCATTATCGGATGGTGTGCGACCTCATCATCTGCCTAGCCTTTTCCCAACTATATTGGGGTCGGCTTCCAGTCAAACCGGATTCAGCTGAATACCTACCAGTATTTTACGTGGAGCGGCTGCCTACCAGACCTCCACAACCCATTAACTGGGTTAAACACGGTTCACCTTGGCAAGACTGGTGTCAGATTTTACTGGCTTCTGACTATCCATAACGACTGCCAAAGATTTACAAATGACAGCCGGGACCAACGGCTTAACCTGCTTTCCAAGGCACGGAGGAAAGTCGGTAGGTCCATCCAAAGACCAACATTGGCAAGCGTTGATTAACCTTGGAGATCGTTCCTTGCGGCTTTTTTATTATATAGCCAACGAGCTCCTCCAATATGGTATACGACCTATTAGGTACTTATCTTTACAACGAATATAACTTCATGCGTCTGCATGGTTTCTTAAAAACTAGATTAAGATTTACCAGTTCCAGTTGTGCCCATAACAGTGAGCCAACAGCAGTGGAATCTTTGTGAGTTGTCGTCATGACAAGCCTTTAAGGGTGCCTGTCCATTACAACAGAGCGAGGCAGCAGAGCGGAGAAACAGAGAAATTTTAACTAATCAAATTGCATAACAAATCAAACCACGTTATTCACTGACTTTTTTACTAACATAATTGGTTTATATTTCTCCGTTTCTCCGCTCCGCTGCCTCGTTCCGGGCAACTCGACAGACACTCTTAAGATCCCTTCAGATTTCCAAAAAAACAATGCACACACATGTCACATGCTTCTCTGTACAGCACAATCTACAAAACAAAAGAATACCAAAAACATAAAAACACAAGCTTAATGAGCCCAATTGTTGTGTCAACACTTTTTAAACGCAGTGTTATCTAACCCTCTCTGTTGACCTCCATAGGGCCGGACCTACATGGTGTACGAGTATGTAGGCACGCTTCGCCCGGCCCCCGTCGGTACACAGTCCGTTTTCCGTTTTAAACGGACGCGACGGGGCATGCCCGATCCGTATTCAAATAAAATCATTTGTTCGGCAAACAGACAGCAAGCGCACCCCTTTTTGTGAGCTTTTTATTCACACACGTGAGTGGATGCATAAATGGACATGCCATTCGGTTAGATGTTTAAAACAACTTTTGATTGTGTTCGATCTGAGCAAAAAATATTGTCAAACTAGTTCTTGTCATCGGCTTCACCCGCGAGACAGTCGAAAATTGTCTAAAGAGAAAATACCCCAAGGAATTTCTTCTGCAAAGAGGGTGTTCAGAAACATATGAATTCACATACACAAACAGCCAGACCCGGGACAACTATCTGTAGGCCATTCAAATATTTATAACTTGCCGGAATTGAACCGGTGACATGCAGCGCAGCAGCCAATCGCTAAACCACTATCCTAGGACTTAATTCTGTTCTAAACTATTGTCCTATTCCAAACGATTTTCTATCTGTGTACTAAATGTCACCCAGATACGTTCAGCCCTTCTGTCGTGATTGAATCAGTTTTTACAAGTTTTTAGTCAACAAAACTTGTAAAAACTCATTCAATCAAACACCATTGCTTTAATCTCAACAATTCGGCATCTAACACGACTACCACTTTATACTCCGATTTGTGAACGGCAAATGTAATTTATATACATATATATTTTTTAATATAAAAAAACACTTGTTTTCCCCAATAGAGAGAGAACTAACCAAAAATACAATAATTGTAGAAATAATTTCGATAAAAAGTCAAAGTAAAGCTTTATGCCGACTAGTTAACCTCCATATAACCTCGCTACCACCCAGCCGGGAGCGACAGAAGTGCAGGGACCACCGCAAGGCTGCGGGTATCAAACGTACAGGCACGGAAGCTCATTGCACTCCATTTCCGGTGGATAATCACTTCCGGTAGGTACGCGGCTCGTTTGACTGACGTCAGTTTAGCGACTCGACTGTCGATTCTTCTTTGGATTAAAGGAATTTGTGATATAAGTGCATTTTCAGTACATGTTTATTTATTTATTTAATACTTTACTCACACACATGTACGGAGGCGGACTTTTGCCTTAGGCATTTTCTACGAGTCAACTTTTGGGTGATGCAGAGAATAATAGTGGCAGGTGCAATGTGGAGAAACCAGAAATGCAATGAATAGTAAAATTAATACAAAGATAAATGTATACCTACATATAAACTATACATACAATAAAATACTAAAATATATACTCAAATTAATAAACTAATGCACACGAATTTACTTGAAAAGTTTATGCAAAAAAAAATTAGCGCTGTGACGATACTACTGCCAACTTCTTACGTACTCGTATGTGCTCTCGAACGTTAACTTTGAAGGTTAATCGGTTGGTTGATATCGTAATTTCCTGGGGAAGCGCATTCCACAGAGAAATTGATTGTATGAAAAAGGATGTTGTATGTTCATGTTCTTAAAAATATTTTTAAGTTTATTATTCCAAAAGTTTGGTTCTCAGGTTTACTATAAGTAGCTACATAAAAATAATGTTCTCTAATTGACTTAATGAAATTATATTCTTTCAATACTTCTGCCAAATTAAATTCATGACAAGCAATAAACTGTAAAGTTCTCAACTATTTTCAATTAGACTTCAAGCGAATCAAACTCTATTGAAAATATTATTTTACACAAAAACTTTGGAATAAGTACAAAAACTCTGACATCAACTTTTACAGATAGAAAACTCTAATTGACAACTGTTATTGGATCTTCTCAGTATTAAAAACGATCATTCATGAATATTTTAATATATTTTCGATCGATTGAGACATAAAACTCTTCTCCATTTAAAGAGGCGACGGCTATCTAAATCAAGATGGAGAGAATTCTCTGCGAGAATTTCTTAAATCATTATTATCCATACCGAAGGTGGATAAAACCAATATTTTGCCTAAAATTCGTATTAAACACACCTGTTCGCAAAATTTGTGACTTGAACACCCATCCCTTATAGGTACGATTTTGTCTAGAAATGCTCCTAAACTTTGCATATTTATGACTTAACCCGCAAAAGGCCACGAGGGTCTATGTGAACGGACAATTTATCTTTATGTTTATACTCGAGTCATGCTCCAACAAGAGGTGAGGCTTATGGTGAGTAATGGCTTTCAGATTTACTCCGCGCTCAAATGTATTTGTTAACACTGCAAATTAAAGTGTACATTTATAAAGCCTGGCACTAGTTTATAGCTGCGAGGGTCGGAGATATTATATTAGTTTTGAGACGCCGTAAAATTGGATCATACGAGCAAATCCGGGTGAATCATATACCGGCTGTATCAGCCGGAGGGAGATTGTAAAGTTTGGTATATTTGTTCGGTTACTTACCCTTTTGTTTATTGATTTATTGCCCAATCCGGCTTAAACAGTTCACTGCTGGACAAAGGTCAGACCCGGTATTGATTTATCCTCAAATAAAAATTGTAATATCATTTGTAATTTGGGCCAAGCCAGAAACTTTTTTGCATGGATCGCCCTCTGTAGTAGGTAGCTAATGATTTATATCCAATGTCAGCCAGTTCGTTTGTCATCTCGCAGGGCTCGTCGGACTGTCACTCCCTGTCATTACATGCCATTCGTTATACCTTCAAAGAGATATTAATGCTCGAAATAAACAGATTCTCTAATACAAATACTTCACTGAAAATTAAATTACTTACATAATGTTTATTATTCATACATTAATAATAAGCAATTATTCCAATGAAAACATTATTCGGAACATTGAATATTAAACATTTAGTTCTCTATTCAAATCCCATTGCCATCCAATGGAATTGAAAATTGTATAAAATTATAAAATGAGAAAAAAGTCGGTCGCTCCGAGGCTGCACCTAACGCAATTCAAAAGGAATAAATTAAACGCTTTTAAATTATTACATAGCTTTTCTGTCTGATAATTTATCTTTTTCTGTTCTGGGGTATGTGGTGGGGGTAGCCTGGCCGGAGTGCCCGGTCTGACTGCGAATGCCCGGCTGGCCCAAATGCCCGGGCATGAATTAACATATTGAAGGCGGCGCGCGGCGCTGGAGGGTTGCTCGTAACACGTTAGTAGCGAACTTACTTTCATTGCGGTAATTAATTTGTGAATCCTTCGCCTTAATTTGTGGGCTGTCATAAGCGAGTTTTATTTGTTTTGTTGTTGCTTGCTATGGGGTTAATTACTGTGTGTTGATTATCTCTTGTTTTAGTCATGTTGTCCGTGTGAGTCATGGGAGAAGTTATGTCATAATTTTGAATCTTCTTTTGTGGATTAAACATATTTTTTTCTCAAACATGCTTGGAAATGTGAGCATTGTTTTGAAAACCTTCTTCGAGATCAATGGTTTGCTATACTGGCCAAGCAGCGGCCGGCAAAAGTTGTATGAAAATCCATACTGTTCGTGTTTGCGGCCAAATAAATTACATAGTAGGTAAACTCATAACTGTCGTCTAATTTAAAAATGGAACGATTTTTTATTCCGAAACATGGCAGCCGAGGAGGTAACTTTTCAAATGTTTTATTTAAATTTTGAACTAGCTTGAAAATATAAAGCTGTTTATTGATATAAAAAAATTAACACTTTTACGCGGGAATTAATATTGTTGTTGGTTTTTCGACATTGACTTTAAAAAGTAACTGTTTGTTCATTTGCGCGCATTATTTGAGAAAAGGAGTATACAAGCCTTGGCCACAACTAAGCATGGTTCTATTCTTCAAACTACGAAGATAAAAAAATACTTTATTTATGAATAAAGTTGACTCGAATTAATTTCGAACCCCGAACGTAAATCATAAATTTATGTTAAGTTTTTAGAAAACAGTTAGACATCCGATTAACCGAGCGAATCGACTGTTTTAGCGACTCCTCTATTATGGGGCTCCGCCACCTGCTCGCGGGTGGTATGACATGACCCCTGGCTTCATGCCTGTAAAGATTAATTCTTCTTCTTCTTTTCAAGTCGATGGTTAAATATTTTGTCTCAAACATGCTTGGAAAGCGCTATATTGACATTGACAACCTTCTTCGAGATAAATCGAAATTGCTGTACTGGCCGAGCGCTATATTGACATTGACAACCTTCTTCGAGATAAATCGAAATTGCTGTACTGGTCGAGCAGCGGCTGGCAAAAGACGTATGAAAATCCATATCAGATCGTGTTTTGCGGCCAAGTAAATTACATAGTAAACTCCTTACTTTCGTGTAATTTAAAAATAGAACGGTCATAGATTCCGAAACATGGCAACCAAGTAGGTAACTTATCAAAGGTTTTATTTAAATTTCGAACTGGCTTGCAAATTATAAAGCTGTTTATTGAAAAAACCAGCCGCCAAGTGCGAGTCGGACTCGCGCACGAAGGGTTCCGTACCATCTATAATAAAAATGAATCGTTGAATGTGTTGCTGAGCGCAAATCTCGAGAACAGCAGAACCGATTTCGCTGATTCTATTTTTGTAGTGTGTTGTATTTTTGTAGTGTAGGGAATTATTATTTTTGTAGTGAACAAAAATAATAATTCCCGCGTAAATGTGTTCATTTTTAGGGTTCCGTACCTAAAAAGTAAAAACGGGACTCTTTGATTACTAAGACTTCGCTGTCTACCTGTCTGTCATCAGGCTGTATCTCAAGTACCGCGATATCTGATGTATTTCTGTTTGCACGATAACAACAATTACTAAAAAACAGAATAAAATAAATATTTAAGGGGGCTCCCATATAACAAACTCGATTTTTTGCCGTTTTTATAGATAACTAGCTGTCCCCCGCGGCTTCGCTCCCGTCAACTGGCTACCCTACCTACCCGAACTATACGAAAAAGAATTCGTATTTCCTGTTTTGTTATGAGGTGTACAATAAAGTATATAATAAATAAATAAATAAATAATAAATTATTCAACTTGGCCCAGCCGTTCTCGAGTTTTAGCGAGACTAACGAACAGTAATTCATTTTTTTTAAATAAGAAAGATATAGATATATATGTATGTATAGATTTGATGATATTTGTAGCACGTGAAACATTTCTAAATTAATAAGTAACTACTTTGCAACTACACAATAATTAATTGATCAAAATAAGTTTTTATTATAAAACTCATTATTGATTATTATAATTACTTGTTGAATTATTTCGTTTATAAGCAAATACGATTCTAAATTTAATTCTTGTTTTATTAGTAGACAATGTATACTAAACTGAATGTCAATATTTGCGAAGCTTTTTGCATTGCCAAATATTGTTTAGTACTCTAATTAATTTGTTATTGGTTAAAATCATTGTTATGTGCACTATTTTATGATTTTCGCTCGTATTATAAAATCAACACCCACGTGATTATGTGTGCCCACAGTTTTGTGGACATACAGTCTAAATAGTAGCGGTATTCAAAACGAGAGGACCTATTAGCTAAAGAAGCCGGCCGCACGGGTCGATCTGCAGTTTAAGCTTGCCGCAGTTGGTCTGGATGGGTTGACCATCTGAACACAATGAGACTTCTCCGTGCCTCGGAAAGCACGTTAAGCCGTTGGTCCCGGCTGTCTTTGTGGATCTTTGTGCATTCGTTACGAATAGTCAAAAGCCAGAAGATCTGACACTAGTCTTGCTAAAGAGTACCTTGTTACCAAGTTTATGGGTTGTGGAGGTCTGGTAGGCAGCCAGTCGACTTAAAATACTGGTATTCCGCTAAATACGGTTTGACTGGTAGTCAACCCCTATATATTTGGGAAAAGGCTAGGCAGATGATGATATTAAAGGTTAAGGGCGGGTTGTTTCAATTACACTTAACGCACGCGTAAACGTTAAAATGGTGCTAACTATCGTCAAATCAAAAAATTGGGTTGTTTCACATAATGTCAGCGTTAACGCACGTAAAATATAACGTTTACGTTAACAGATGGTCTGAGCACTGGTTAACGTAACTTTAATTGCGTCAAATAGTAATACAATATTGTGAAATTTCTTTTAAATTCCTCAATACCACATCTTTTTTTTTATATTTATAGGCGTACGTTTGACCGCTATCTCACCTCTCTTCTGATGACACAAATATGTGGTGGAATGCAAAAAACTCTATTTAGGTAGGACCCGTGTCAATAACTTAGCTATTGGGCTGAGCAGGAATTTATACCAGAATGTTTTGAAACAACGGTACGCTTCTTATTTAACGAACGTCAAACATCGTACGTAATTGTAACTTTTTGACGTACGTATGTTACGTTAACCAACTGTTTGATACAACCCGCCCTAAGTACTGCAATAGTCACGTATATGGGTGGCCTGGCCTCCCCTTAAATAACTTGACACCGCCGTGCCTTGACCGGGCTCTGACTGTTTCTTCGGGTCGACAGAACAATTTTTTTTTTTCAATGCTCTAAGAGCAGGCAGTTGATGATTTTGTCTCTCATCTCGGCAAAAAAAAAACAAATTGTGATATCTATCTACTACTATTATAAAAAAAACGCAATAACTGTAAAGGGGTCACTAGGGGACAACACTGAAATAATTAAAAAAAGGAAACGTATAACTTGACAAAATGTACTAAACAGTTGTTTTTTATTTGCGTTACTCGTGTCATTCGTTATTGTCGACGTACGTTGGTAATTAATACTGATAGAAATTTCAAAAGGTCAAATTTCGGAAGAGGTATGTTTTTCTCTCATTAATATGGAGATTTATTTTCTAAAACGTATTTCGGAAAGCACCAATTTCTCAGAAATGCTGTCAAGATTTGCATATAATTGTTTTTCGTAGCTTTAAACTAAATTGTGTTTAAAGTAAATACACTATATTGTTTAGTTTTAAATTTTAAGAGTTCTTTTACTCAGTAAGAAAAAAAATGAAACCCTTAAATCAGGATCACTTTGTTGTTCTTACAAATACAAATACAAATTTTTATTTGTTGAACATAGGTAGGTAGATTAAGTACAGGTGTTATTAATATTTATGAACGCTATGTCTAGCCGTCATCGGCGTACAAATATTATTGAGAACAATGTAAGTTTATCAATATTAAAAAAGTCAAGAGCAAAAAAAAAAAAAACTAATATTAATTTACTTATATCTAGACCCTTTTTCTCGGGAAAACGTGGAAGAATTAAGCTGTAAAAAATCAAACTTTTAAAGTCAACGCAATCTAAAGATAAGGATGTTTATCCTCCGTTTATGACGCATGTTTTGACGCTCGCAAGAGAATCCAAACCTATAGGGTGCTTCCCGTTGACCTACAATGATCATGAAATTTGGCAAGGAACAAGGTCTCATAGCATAAAAGTTTTTAACTTTGAGGTGTTTTTATTTATATATGCCACTTTTCTTTCTAAGTAAAACAGAAATTCTGCAAATAAAAAAAAATAGTCGTATCAAATAAAAAAACACATTAAAAGTTAGAGTGGCTCCTTCTGGGTAAGCTCGCTCCATCGTTCCGACGCTTGGTCCCCAAACTGGAGTGGGCCGGGGCTGCTTTCAGGCGGCTCCTGCCCAACCTGGGGGGACCGAACGCCTCCTGCCGTAGGCTATACGTGGGGGTCGTGCGGTCCATGGCCCTTTACGGGGCCCCGGTGTGGGCGCGTTCATTGAGGCAGCGTGCTGCGAACCACTTGAACGCGCCCCAAAAGGTGGTGGCCCTCAGGATGACCAGAGGGTACCGCACGATCTCGCGCGAAGCGGCGGGTCTCCTTGCCGGATTGCCGCCATGGGATCTGGAGGCGGTGGTCCTCGCGCGCCTGCATGATTGGCGCGCGGAGGTACTAAGCCGGGGGGAAACTCCGCTGACGCGGCAAATTGTCGCGCAGCGGACGGACTTCCGGCGCGATCTCATGGCGTCATGGAGACGACGACTATCGCAACCCAGCGCAGGGCACGCCACAATAGCGGCGATAAGTCCCCTCTTTGAGGAGTGGCTTGACAGGCGCCTCGGCGTCCTCACCTTCCGCCTGACGCAGGTCCTCACCGGACATGGATGTTTCGGGAGGTTCCTGCACCGAATTCGGCGGGAGGAAACGCCCGGGTGTCACCACTGCGAGGATCGACCGGAGGACACGGTAGAGCACACTGTGCAGGTGTGCCCCGCTTGGGCGGCGCACCGCCGTGTCCTCGAAACGGCGATTGGCGGCGACCTCTCGCGTCCGGCCCTGGTCCAAGCCATGGTCCGGAGCGAGACGGAATGGGACGCCGTTGCCTCCTTCTGCGAAGCAGTCATGCTAGCGAAGGAGGTGGCGGAGCGGGAGAGAAGACCCTCTCGTCCCGGCCGCCGTGGTGGACGCCGCGGGCGTCGGGGGCCACCTGGTGACCTCCGGCCACTGTAGGCGCGGGCCTGTGGACGGCGAGCTATGGGTGGCTCGCCGTCCGTCCGTCTAGTGACGACAGGCCGTGTCGACGGCGCGTTAGTGTTCCACGCGCGCCTCAAAGAGAGTCAGCAACACAGAGGGGCCCGAAAGGGCCGACGCCTGCCGGAGTCGCGGGATTATTCGCAAGAGACACCGTGGCTCCGGAACACAAAGGGCAATGAAGGAACATGGATGGGTTTTAGTCAGTAGAAGTCTGACACTCCCTCCCGCTACACCCAGAGCGGGAGGAGTCATTGGATGATTTCCCATCCCTAAAAAAAAAAAAAAAAAGCTCGCTCCATCGTAGACTTTGTCTCTGTCATCTTTGACCAAGTCAAGAGCGTAGCCATAAAAAAATCGTTTACTTACAATTACTTTAAAATTGCAGTTGAAGAAGTGATCGTGACTTACAATTATGGAAAAACAGTTTTTCAGCTGAAACGTTAACTTTGTCTTAACTACTTGTCATTTCGTCAGAATAATGAGTGCTTTGATAAAAAATCGAAACTCCATTCCCTTAATAAATTAACTAATCTATATACGAGTTGATCAGAGCACTCAGAGCACGTGTTATAATCACAGTGTCTTGTTGTTTTTTATTATTCATGTGTGTATCTGTTAGAATGTTGTAAACATTTTTTTTTTGCGTTATTGCTGAACAACATCGCCTTAAGCGCAGCCCGTTCCCCTCCCCGCTCCCACTACCCCTCAGTTCACTAGCCACCACCTAAAAAAATTAACGCAGATTTACACTTTATAGTGCCGCACACACTACGCGCACACACACACTGTGTATTCAGTCAGTTTGCCTAAATCAACATTGTTAACAAAATTTAACGCGTGTATGAGTCTTGAATTAATTATATTAGATTGTTCGGCGTCATGTTATGATTGCTTACAATCTAGGATTATGAGGAGTCGGCAGAGTTATAGGTTAAAGGTTTTTTTTTAAGTTGGTTGTAATGCACGTTGAAGTTGCAGTTTTACCGGGCTGGAACTATGAGCGCTAAAGATTTACAAGTACTAGGAAACCAGAAACATGTCGAAGTGTTTCCGGCGCTGGAATTGTGAGCAGTTAACATTTTTGGCGGCTGTCCATTCAGAGAGGTAGTTAGACTGGGTAGCTACAATTAGGGAATATGCATGAAAAAAGTATTTATGATCTGAACAGTTTATCTTAAAGTATTCGAAAATATAATACTAACTGTGAAATTAGAATCTAAATTGCTCGAAAAACGAACGAGATACAATTATTTTAAACAAATATAAATGTCCCTCTCGCGAAAACGCTGTTTTCAATGGCAGCTGTATAGTCATCGTGTAATTTGACGTCACATTACGTATCGGACTTCTCTTTCTAACTGTAGTCTTTGAAGCTTTATAACTTAATAAATGATGAAGGTATTTAAAAAATAATTTCATGATTGTTTACTAGAGCTAATAAGTATTTCATTTTGCAAATAAAAAAAATTGCACGCATATTCCCTATTATGTCTTAATTGTCAATCATTACGTTGTTTCGAAAATGTACTAGCACTATCGGCTTTGCCCGCTTGAAACTCAAATACTATCCAACAGGATCGCATTAGAGTAGTACAGAGATAAAAGTATTCATATCCTAGTTACTATGCAAGCCATGGTCATACTGTGTTCCATATTCATCCAAATTCGGCGGTAAGGTGTAAAGGGAAGGATTATTTGACATCCAAACATATCTGATATTAGTTCGTCTAATCAAGTAATATACTGAGTAGACAAAATCGTGCTAAAATCAACTTCTACACCGAGTTTCTTTCGAAAATAGGCAGCCAGGATTTGCTTTTGTAAGCCGAAAAATTGACTCCAGCTACCCAGTAAACTAATCTAAACCTCCAATAACAATTAACTGAAAAAATCTCGCCGTGACCCGTAACCCGTCTCGACAATGGCGGCCGTCGGTTAAGGTTGTGATTGGACGGGCGACATTTTTGTCGCATCAGCGCGCGCCAGCAAATGTAGTGGAAAGATAAAGGCGGCGGCACACGACCGGCACAGACCTTACTACGTTATTACTGGCGTTATGACGTAAGGACCGTACGTTTAAACTCGGCCTTATCTCTGCTTATTGATGTATGGATGGAATTGTGTGACGTAGGGCTTTGGGGACCGTATGGTTTGTAGGACAGGTAGGATTAAATTTAATTTTCTGTAGCCGCGTACTGCCGTTTGCCCCGATTGTGGCTGCTCTTAGATATGAAAGGGTTCAGGCCCGAACATCAGTTTTGTAAGTTGTTACTCTAGTATTCATAAAAGTTAGCCTGACTGTGGGAATCCAAGTACAAGTTTCCCTAAACCAAATCTTTTAGATTGTTGTCGCCTTGGGAATTGTCAACAGCTTAGTATTTTTGACCTTCATGCAACTGGTAACGTTCGTCTTAAATGTTATGTGAAATATCTATATTAGTATAAAAAATATATATATATATATTGCTAGAATTCCTTTGGTCCACTATATACTATACAGGATAATTTGTAAAACACAACAACCTCTTAGGGAGTGAAAGTACACGCGATTATAAACAACATTTACTTGGAGACCAATTCTGGAAACTCGAAAAAATATCAGCTGTTTAAGAGCGCTTTGACAAAATCGAATTGCTCAGGTTGACTAAAGTTGAATATCGCGCGTCACAAGATTTATATTGATTTTGCATACAACAATTTAAAAATATTTACTTTACTTTTAATTAGACTAATTTTTTTTTCAAGCAATATAGCAACGCCTCCTTAATTATTAAATATTTTTTATTTGAATTTGGATTATAATTTCATAGATAAAAATTATAGTTTCGTACGGAAAATTGTCAATAACTCTCAGTTTTACAGAATTATTTTTGGTGTATTACTGTATGAATCGTAATAAATTGATTTGAACATTCCAAAGTAGAAGATACAGTTGTACCGTGGACATTTTAATAAATGATTAAATTATAATATCTTCGGTGTATCAAGGCATCAAAAGATTCCCTAAAGCAACGTTTTGTGAAACATCTTTTGCGGAGTCAAGGATTTTACTGATGTACGTGAACAAATTGAAATATTTATTTAGAACACTCCCAACATAAATGATCAAACTGTCGTAGGCATATTTTTTTTTTTTAAGGCTATAATTATCTAAAGCAAAATCACACATCAAACTCGAATAAAACGCTAAAATTCAAGAAAAATTGTGAAAGCCCTCTTAATACAAAAAAACTTCCGAAATTAAAGTAATTTTTTACTTTGTAGTTTTTTTTTTGGATGTCGGTTTATTTTTTTGTAAAAAGTTATTTATTTTTCACTTTGTAGTGGTATCCCACACCTAACAGCACCACTGCAAAATCGCAGAAAAGCAAAATACGCAATTTCGATTACTTGGATGACATAAAACCATCATCCAAGTAGACGAATTCCAGCAATTTCGATTTAAAATCCAAAGTTCGTAACCGATTTTGATAAAATTATGGGACCAATCTGCAAGTATATCCTTTCAGATAAAATAAGAAAGAATTTTAGAGAGAGAATTTTTCATATCGGTTCATAATTGTCGGACTTATGTGGTAACAAACATAAAAAAATACAACCGAATTGAGAACCTCCTCCGTTTTGGGAAGTTGGTTAAAACAACAATATTTAGTGAAAAGTGACGAAAAAAATGTTTTTTTTCGAGTTTTCAGAAACCTCACACTAATAATATTATGTACTTAGAGTGTTTAACCATATATCTACGCTAAACGTACCCTAAGTTGTGCTTGCATTATTTTTGGCAAATGAAAAAACTTTTACATCATACTTGTTATATTTTGAAGCAAGCACCACCGCAACTTATGTATTTAAACTATTTCCGAGATGGAATACACAACACAAAACACCCGCAAAAATATTGCTCAATACCCTGGGGTATTTATTGCATAAGCTGTTTGTTGAAGTATGTAATTATAACTAACACGTAACACACTTGTAATCACTATTATGAGATTTTTGAAGGAAATTCCTATTACTACATCATCATCATCTATTAATCATCATAACTGAATATCTTTCAAAAGTCCGTTTGCTCGACAACGTCAGAAACGCGAACGAAATGTCTGATGCTGTACTGTCAAAATTAATGGTCAGTGAATTAATATTTTTCATACGTAACATACGTATGAAAAATATTAATTATTATTAAATATTAATTCACTGACCACACTGACCAAATTGTTCTGATAGTTATAAGTACACTAAATTAAACACCCCTATACTGATTGATTTTCAATCCATTTTGCAATGCTCAGAATCTTTGAGACAGTCTCCTAAACTTGTTATATTATAATATTGCCATTTCTATTTTTAGAGTCACGTTTTAACACTATCTCTAAGAAAGATATGGGACACGATGGGGCACGCTTAGTCAAAGTGCTATACTATTAGCGAATGCTAAAACAAAGGACCGATCACATTATATTTTGACCGCATTTGTGACACGCCACCACTGACAGCATTGCACTTATCTAGAGCCTATATTTTACAAAAAAATCATAAAAAATCCCGATAAAGCCCCTCAGCCTAGCCAAAATACAATATTGAATGTAGTTTTAAACTTACATCGAATTTAGCTCCGTTGAAATATTTCCTCTACAGCTGGTCTCATTCATACACTCGCTCACAATACATTCCGCCTCGGACCGTTCATATTGAATGGCGCATATTTGATTCCGTAATGTACATCTTTACGAGGTAACTCGCATGCGAATTGTGGCCGCCATTGAATTTCAAACTATCCTCGACTATATATTGTAGAATAGAAACTCCGTAGTCGATATACTAGAGAATGTTGATGCAGAAAATGTATGCTGTTTTCAGAGATTATTTTGTTTTGGAGATTCAGTACGGAATATGTGAACCAGGCTACTGAAAAAATGGTTTTTTGACTTCATCTACTCAGATCTTAAAAGGTACGAAATCGTAAACATACATAGAAAAAAAATACATGCAGCCGAACATAGAACCTCCTCCTTTGATTAAAAGGTGTCTCCTAAGTTATGATCGAAGATAGATAAATAAAACATTTATTCGATGCAACAGAATTACTTCAAAAAATATTAGAAAACCAACAAAATTTAAAAAGTTAACACCCAGTCCGAATTCGCACACTTCCAGTTACGTGTTATTTTTATTTAGTTTTTTCAATACAATTCAACACACTTATATCTACTTACAATAACTTTGAAACACAATCGAAGCATAGTTTGAGAGGACACGTTAACTATTCAGCGCCTCAAATTAGACTCTCGCTCTGTTATGTAACATTTCAGATTCGACTTTGACTGACGAGCATTTCCATTAAAATCTAACAATAAATAATTAATTAATCAATTAATTAATCTAACAATCGAAATACGATTTTGAGCATATTCACAACTACCATGAGAACAGAAACATGTTGAAGTACGAGTATTTTGGTGGCTGGCATTGTTAGCTGGAAAACATCACAAGTACCAGGAGACCACAAACATGTTGGACTATTTCCGGGCCTGAAATAGGCTAGTTTTCACCATCAATAAATTGAATGTCTATATAGTCCGTCAGTTAGAGTATTGAAAAATAATGGACACATAATTTTTGTTTTTGTAAATCAATGAATATTGAACAAGATAAAACGCATCCAAACTCGGTTGGGGGGCTCGTGACATGAAAACGCAGTAAAAATTATACCACGCCGTTACGTATTGAGAATTACGTAACAAAATAAATGGTTAAATATTTTTTGATAATCTAATTGACGGACTAATTAGATTTTTTTTTGTCGACAAGCCTATTGTCACGGCGGCTAAAGATTCTCTAGTACCAGGAGAACGGAAATATTGCGAAGTATTTCCGGGGTTGGAATTGAGAGCGCTATAGATCAGCGCTGCTAAGATGCCAGTATAATCATTTCAATTACAAATTGAATTTGAGTCCAACTAAATTGACGACAAATCCATTAGAATTAATTCTCTTCAATTGGTTCTTCTTTTTTTCGAGTGTTAAAAAAATAGTATTGGTTTAAATTGGCATGACATCAAACAAACTTTTCCGGATCACATCTTTAAAAACGTTCTACAAACGATCCAAAGACCGTCCAAATATCGCAGCAAATATCGCTAAAAAGCTACAAAGATTTAATTTGAACGCAAATTAAAAATGAGTAAAACAAGAGGGTCGGGAACAAACGCCACGAAATAAAAGAAAATAAGTGCATATGTGCACAGCGCGTTAGCGAGCGGGTCCGATGTCAATGGGGGACTATTCTATAACCTACCGCCGACTTTTTGTGATAAAGACATTTTTTTTTGAGATGGTTTTGCTCTTGACTAGTCTAGCTCAGAGATGACAGAGACAAAGTCTACGATGGAGCGAGCTTACCCAGAAGGACCCTGTTTACTCTAACTTTGAAGAGATTAGGGTTGTAAGCGTTTGGAAACACAGACGCAGGCAGAGAGTTCCACTCCTTTGCTGTGCGCATTATAAAAGACGACAATTTTGATTAGAAGAGGGATTATTGCTATATTGCTAGGCTACAACAGTATTGTATAATTAAAACGTATCGTAACTTTTAGAACACTTTCGCACTTGCTTAAACAAAACATTAACTTGAGCACACTGAATTTTAAAACAGAAAACAAACTTAGTCCCTTTTTTTAATTCTGTTGGAAACGAAACGGTGCGTTATGTAAACTAAACTAGATCTCTGTTTACTTTAAAATCAAGAAATTCGATGTTACTCTAAGTACCTAATCGTATCAGAAATTATCTGAATTCTATTTATCTTAGCCAGATTCAGACAAAATCCACGTATTAAACTGCCAAATAGTACCCATTTCGATTGTCTATTAGGTTGATTAATTTGTAAATAATTGATTTCAAATGGACGTTTTAAGAGGATTGGGTACTACTTTATCTGCGAGATTATCCTTGTAAAATGATATTGGACTTAAAATAATGAACGAAGAAGATTTGAATTATTTATGGCTTATATTCAAACGATTGAAAAGAGGAACGTGTACCAGTTAAACTAATTAATGGTAATGAACGAAATATTTCGTATATTTTTAAAAGGGTCAACTTTTTAATTTCTGGTAAATGGCATTTATAGATTAACTAGTTTCTGCCAGCGGATTCGTCCGCTTGTTCTCTACAGAACATACTCCTGGAATATATAGCCTATGTGTTATTCCAGACTTTAATCTACCTCTGTTCCAAATTTCATGAAGATCATTTCAGGACTTCTGACGTGAAAGAGTAACAAACATCCATTAATCTACCTTCAAAAACTTTCGCAGTTATAATATTATAGTAGGATTAGTTTATTCTTATGTGTATGGGTATGCTGGATTATCCCAGAAAAAAAGTAGATACTTAGTGATGCTTCTTATCAGTCAAAGTTTTGACATCGGATGAGTATTTCAGTATACGACTAGTAAGGAGTTTAGCTCTTACATCCAAACTTTACACATAGCATACGTTTATTTATTACATAGTTAAGAAAAACATAAAAGAAGTCATTCGTCACAATACAACAATTCACCCAAAAACATCTTTGAAAATTTCGCCCACCATCAAAATGGCCGACAACATTAAATACAAATACAGAATAGCGTCTCGAGCGCGTTTTTGCGCGGGGACATTTATTGTTGTAATGGGGCCCACTCATATTTCTCCTCTTTGTTAGTTTTTACTTATTACCACGTCGCAGTCCGCGTATGAATAATTCCCAGGGAATGTACCGGCGTGATCATTTCAGATTAAATTTTCATTTCGCATTTGGCTTTGGGTCGGTCGCAAGGAGCAGTAAGCTTGCAATATTCATAATATGGGTTCGGATCTGCATTCATAGTTGCGCCGAGGCCGCGGGTGGCGGTGTCGCATATTGAGCTCTATTACAGCATTACAGCTTCAATGGATTGGATGTTTCACTTTGTTGGGAAGGTTTGTGGTTGGCTTTTTGTGGGATTTTGTTTGAGTCATGGATGGAATGGAAGTTTTCTTAGATTACCGAAATTGTTTCATAGTTTTGTTGGATCTCATTGATAGAGGAGCTCGTGGCTAAATAGTAACAGCCACACAGGTCGATCTCCAAGATTAAGCAACGCCTGCCATGGTTGGTCAGTGGATGGGTGACCATCTTAACATACCGAGTTTCCGCCGTGCCAAGCACGTTAAGCTGTTGCTCCCGGCTGTCATTTGGAGATCTTTGGCAGTCGTTAGGGATCGTCAGAGGCCAGAAAATCTGACACCAGTCTTGCCAAGGAGTAGGTCCGTGTTACCGAGTTAATGGGTTGTGGAGGTCTGGTAGGCAGCCGCTCCACGTAAAATACTGGTATTCAGCTGAATCCGGTTTGACTGGAAGCCGACCCCAATATAGTTGGGAAAAGGCTAGGCAGATGATGGAGGATCCCATTGACCTTGTCAAGACCTCGTGGCTGAATAATAATAGTCACACAGGTCGATTTTTAGGTTAAGCAACGCTTGCCGATGTTGGTCTGCGCATGGGTAACCAATTTTACATACATAACACATACATACTCTGTTGGTCATGGCTGTTATTTGGAGATCTTTGGCAGTCGTTACGGATTGTCAGAAGGCAGAGAATCGGTCTCTCATCTTGCCAAGAAGAACTGTGTTTTCCAGAAATTGTAGAGGTAAGGTAGGCAGTCGCTCTACGTAGAATATTGGTATTCAGGTGGATCTGGTCTGGGAGCCAACCCCAATATACATAGTTGGGAAAAGGTTCGGCAGACTCATTTTTAGGGTTCCGTACCCAAAGGGTAACCAACGGAACCCTAATAGGGCTTAGCCTCCACTGTCCGTCCGTCCGTCTGCCATGTTTGTCAGCGGACTGTATTTAAAACAGACAGTTGACATTTTCACAGATTGTGTATTTCTATTACCGCTATAGTCACAAATAATAAAAATTAAATTTTATGGTACTGCCTTCATGTGCGAGTCCAACTCGCACTTGTCCGGTATTTGAGCAATTAGATAGTAAAGAAAACCAAAGTTTTCGAATTCCTGGAACTATTTTGCGAGCAAACACAACAGGACCCATGACCCCGCCTGTGTGGATCATCCGTCCTCCAGGTACCTAAATATTCAAGCGACGACCACAAAAAGCGATGGCGATATAAAGAGGTTCAGAGAACGCAGGTTTTTGCCCAAACGTTTATAATACACGGTGCTAAAAGCATAATATCCACAAAAACTCGTTGCCTAGTCGCTGCGTTATAACCGTATAACAGGCAGGATAGGAAAAAGTGTAAAATAAAGGCCCGAGGCACACCGGGCGCCGACGTATCCGCATGAATATTTTAGCGAAAGTTTGCTTCAATATTTCGTATCTGTTGTTTTGCTAGTCCGTTAAATAGGTCATTTTGTACATAACGCAAATAGTGATGTTTATAGGCTCTATGGAATAAAGTGGAAGAATAAACTTATTCGACGCTGAAAAATAAATTCACAGATAATTTTTTGTAACAAGTTTTCGAGATAGCTCAAATAACTCCGAGTAACTGATCCGATAGTCAAGCAGATCAATAGATCAAATCTCAAACTTGAGCATACGAATCGGATGAACCAATCGATTTCAGAAACTGAAACTTTGCCAGTTAACTATCGAGACTTTGCAAGTTTCTCGTAGATTAAAAGTCCGCCATGTGTCCGTGAGATCCGCAGGGGTGAATATCCGAAGCGCGGTGTGCTTAGGGGCTGAAACAGGGTGAAAGAGGTGGCCGTTGTGTGCCCTAATTACCGCCCATTTATAACGGCCGCGGTCCGAGCGATTTTTATACTTTTTGCTGCCACACCACCTACGCGTTATATTTTAAGAGAAAAACGCGCGTTAAATGTTACTCGGTGTGCATCGGAGTTAAGTAGCATTTTAATTGTCGAGGCATTCAGGTGTTTGGGAGATTAGGAATGTTTTAAGTAGTGTGTGCTGGTGTCTTAATACCTACTTATAGCTTGGAAGGCTTTCCAAGTACCGTAACCACTGTAGATTTCTTTGGTGAGAAGGTAGGACATCAACCATACTCAGCTACCACAATAGGAGATACCGCGGCTCCAGTACACAAAGGGCAATGAAGGAACATGGATGGGTTTTAGTCAGTAAAAGTCTGACATTCCCTTCCGCTCCGCCCAGAGTGGCCCAGTCATTTGATGATTTCCCATCCGAAAAAAAAGGCATCTTGTTTTATTAGATACTAGCTTCTGCCAGCGGCTTCACCCGCGTGATCCCTAGAGAACATATTCCCGGGATGAAAAGTAGCTTATGTGCTATTCCAGACTATAATCTATCTTTGTTCTAAATTTCATTAAGATCCGTTAAGCCGTTCTGGCGTAATTGAGTAACAAACAGCCAAACTTTCACATTTATAATATTACTCGTTTGGTGTAAAGCGAAATTATAACCATCTTCCCCTCGACATTATAATTATTAAAGGATATTGCAAACTGTCGTAAGCCGTTTTCCGAAGCTACTCGCTAGCCTCTAGGCGCCAAGCTAGCCGCCTGCCTGTGCGTTCGCGACCACAAAAATAATCCTTATAGCATGATTCAGTATTGTATGTATAACTTTGGTGTTTCTATACCGATTTCGATGATTCTTTTTTTATGGAATAGTTAATAATGTTAACTTTTATTAATGTTAATTAGGGACGACTGAGAGTTTTATAAACGTAAGAGTAGACAAATACAATCAGAAAGCTTGGAACTGCTAAGCTATCGGGAGTTACACGTGTTATTGTTCGTCAATCATAAAAGATAGACATATGCTGTAATTGGATATTTTTTATATAATTTTAAGGAGAACATTTCCGTCATACATGATTTCTGTGTAGCTTTCACCATTAAGGTTGCACACGCGACGGAGGCTTAAAAAATGGAGTAACTTCTCCCGTTTTCCCAACATTTCCCTTCACTGTTCTGCTCCTGTTGATTGTAGCGTGATGAAAAGTATACTACACCCTGCTCAGAAGTATGAATAATAATTCTACCAAGTTTCATTAAAATCCGTCGAGTAGTTTTTGTTTCTATAACGGTTACACAGACAGACAGACAGACAGACAGACAGACCGACAGACAGACAGACAAAAATTGTACTGATTGCATTTTTGGTATCAGTATCGATCCCTAATCACCCCCTGATAGTTATTTTGGAAATATATTTCATGTACAGAATTGACCGATTCTCTACAGATTTATTATAAGTATAGAAGATCGATATAGATAGATAGATTTTTTCAAGAGTGTAGATAAATGAGAAAAAGTATCGACGGACGTATTCATAAAAAATCTCACCATTGTTATGTTATGTGGGGATTGTTATACACCCACTGATTAGTGGTAAAAAAAACTAATACATTTTTAAATTAAGCTTGAGCCTGTAAACATGAGCCGGTTGTTCGGGTCAGTGGACGTCTTTCAGCTGATATACTGATGATGGTGATGAGCCTGTAAATGCTTAGGTACATCATTTATTCGATGCCGTTCACCATTAATCGTATATTTCCGTAGAAATGTGCGCATTTCTCAACAAGCCATTATATCTGAAAGCGCTGCTCTTGTCAACTTCTGCACATTCTGCAGTAAGGCGATCAAATTGTTTGTCGTTTGTTCGCCGCTCTCCGGATAACGAAGCGCGCTTCTAACGTGCAGTGCTTCGGTGCTTCAGTGCTTCTAACAATGCTTGCCTCGACTACTAGCTCGGTCATTAAAATTCAGTTTCAGTTAGGATGTAAGAAGTTTTGATCAATAAATGGTGCCAATAGGTAACCTACCAATTTATTTTTGTGGTTTATGAATGGCTTAAATCCTTACCAAGTAAATACCTACTAAGGTATTTATAATAGGCCAATTAACTAACCACTAAGGTTTTACAATAGGCAGATTGTGTGTGTGTGTGTGTGTGTGGTATTGGTGTGTGAGGGTGTGTTGGTGTGTGTGTGTGTGGTACTTTTGATATGCGTCATATTGTCCGCTAAATAAACTCTTTTTCTTTCTTTTCTTTCTTTATGTGGTGGCAGAGACTGGAGAGTGTTTGTCTTACATTGAGCAGAACCAAAACCGAATACCTGTTCTGCGATTTCGGTGGTCTCTCCAGTCCCGTGCCTATAGCTCTCACCGGAACGCCTATACCGATTTGCTCCGACTTTCGGTACCTCGGGTCGCTTGTTCACGGGAATGGCGATATAGACCGAGACGCAACGTACTGGGACAACTTGCGACCCACGGATGCCTCTCAAGTTGAAAGGGAAAATCTACAAGTCCGTGATAAGACCTGTCGTAATGTATGGATCAGAATATTTGGCTGTGAAAAAGACGGATGGAAATAGATTTCATGTAGCGGAGATGAGAATGTTGAGATGGATGTGTGAAGTAACAAGAATGGATAAAGTGAGAAATGACTACATTAGAGGTAGTTTAAGAGTGGCGCCAGTGACGGAAAAGTTAAAAGGGAATCGCTTGTCTTGGTATGGTCATGTGAAGAGGAGGGAGGAAACGCATGTAACTAAAAGATAAGAAAGAAAAGATGGATGGATTGTATGAGGACGGCTGATAAGGCAGAATCTACTCATCTACGAGTGGACGAAAAAAACGACCCTAAGTAACATGGGATAAGGAAGGAAGATGATGACTAAGATAGGATATTGTCTTGAAAAAGGCTCTTTTTGAATACAAAACGGGGAAACTCTTGGCCCAAATCTCACCTGATGGAAAATGATGATTAAGCCGAAGATGGAAGAGAGTTTCACCCGGAATCCTCTTACACAGAGGAACTGGCTATCATACCTCTAACTGACGGAACACAAAAATGCCGTTAACATTGTTTTTATGGCGACAGACTTAGACATGATGGTGGTAGCTTGCCAGGCGGACTTAGAACAAGTCCTACTACAAACCAAACCGAGCAAAACATTTGCCTCCGCTGGGAATCGAACCCGGGACCTCTGGGTCTGAATCAGGTGGTATAACCACTAGACCACGGAGGCGGTTAGTGTCACCTGTTTAGCACCACCCGGGGACCACGTGTAGGGATTCGCTGAAGGGTATTCTCCTACGGACGCGGGTGACTCGGCCCCCAAAGGCTCGGCTGCATCTGATTCAATTGCCCCCTCTCCCCCTCATAATGTAGCGGGACTGGGTGGTTTTCTTCATATTTTGGTTGGTTTCTTTTTCTAATTAGTGGACTCTGTAACTAAAAAAAAGTTAAAACAAATAATGTTTATATTGCAAATTGGTCATGCCTTTCACACGTCAATATTTTTTCGACCATTTAAATCACATGAGGCTTGTATTTCTTAGCTGACTACCCTGTGAAGAAACATCGACACAAACTAAGAGATCAAAAGTCTCTTTTGAAAGATTCCATAGATAAGTTAACATAACTTACTGGATCACCTAAATCGACTCTCTCCATAACGACCAATTTTAATCAAAACTGACCCTTACTCGCTTACAATAAGACTAACAAAGTTTCAGCCAAGAGAAACAGAAATAAAAGTACACAGTCAAACACTGACTCAACAGTTCTCAAGCCGAATTAGCGTACAAATATTAATTAACTATACTCTTGGCTTAATCCTGAGGACTTGGAGTTAGTGATAACAGGACAGTACTTGGCCATCATAGAGCCAATGAGTCGGTTATCTCAGCCCGACGTCTGCAGATTATTTACACATTTATTCATGTTATAAGCCGGTTTAGCAACTACAGTCCTCGATGATGAGGCTTATATAGATGTGGGGTTAAATAAAGGGGTTTGTGTGTTGTATAGAGTGGTTTAGTTGTGTCTGTGTTTTTGGAGTTATAAGAATGAATGTTTTGTTTGCCTATTTGCTATCTTCAAATATATACTATTAGGTTAAGAATAAGTTTATGTACAGCTGTCATCTGAGACGTCACTCCAACGCCTATAAAAGCGGTTGTCAACCGAGTCACGGCCCTTTTTTCCTGTCAGCGCTCGCGCAGAGAGGTTGTTGGATTTCGTCTCGGATCACAGCTAAGTCTTTGTTTGGTGGCCGTTTTCTTTTTATGTGCAAATATTGCCTTTGTTTATTGTGTTTTGTTGAAGTTGATTGTTTCCTATTAAATCGTGCGTGATACTTGTGCTAATTATTTAGTTTGTTATTTAAATATAAGTTAGGCCGACTTGACAGTTATTTTTTTTATTTAAATACCACTCCTGGTCCCTAAAATCAGAAGTGGGATTCGCCCTAGTCCACTTAATTTGATTTACACTAGGAAACAATCAACTTATACCGTTGTTTTGAAAAATGCCACGATCTAGTTCGCGTAGTGTGTCATCCGAATCGAACTACCCACATAAACGTAAACAGCACCGTTCTCGATATCGCGATCGAGCCCGTTCCCGCGATCGAGCCCATTCCCGTTCTCGTTCTCGCGATCGGTCCCGTTCTCGCTCCCATCACGTTTCACGTTCGCGAGATCATCATAAGTCGCGTGAACGATCGAACCGAAGATCTCGTAGCCGGAAAAGCTCCGTAAAACAGGCATTGCAAACGATCGTCTCGCGTTTGAATGCAATCGAGGAAAGTTCCGCAAGCGTACCCCAAACTCCACCGCGACCCGCTGGTCACAGCACGCCTCAAGATGTCAGTGTACCCTCAACGACACAAACATTAGCAGAGTTACTAAACATGTTAAATCCTGCAAAGTCACATGGTTATTTCGTATCCAATTTTGACCCCGCTATCCATGACATTGAGGTGTGGTGTGAAGAGGTGGAACGCGCTAAAGCATCAAATCATTGGAATGATTACGAATGTCTTTCGCGAGTGTCTAACTGCCTTAAAGGCGATGCAAAAACCTGGCTTAGCGAGTGGAATACCAATGACCGTTGCTGGTCTAATTTTAAATTAGAGTTTAAACCTTTGTGCCCCCGCAAACTTGACTACGCTAATATTTTGTTTGAGGTTATGAATTCTACTTCAGATAAGTATTCGACTTATGCAGAATATGCCCGGCGTTCGCTGTTACGTTTGCGTATTGTTAAAGGTCTGAGTAATGAGCTCATAGTGCAGATTGTAGTACGTGGTATAACGGATCCACATGTTCGTGCAGCGGCCGCGAATGCCGACCTAACAATTGATAATTTGGTATCGTTTTTAGCAATTTATGTCAAGCCTACCCGTACCAAGAATGAAACACGCGTGTCTTCTTCTAACACAATAAAAAGGCGCCATATTTCTACTAATGATAAATGCTTTTCTTGCGGTCAGACTGGACATAAAAGCTACAAATGTCTGAAAAATCAGAAATCTTCGGAAAGTGCGGCAAAATCTTCGGAAAGTCTTTCAAAACCAACGTGCTCGTTTTGTAAGAAGATTGGACATAAGGAAATAGACTGCTTTGCCAAGCAGCGTTCAGAGGCACGGAACGATAATCAAAGAAAAGTTAACCTGTGTAGGGAACTCGCGGGTAGTACTAGTGGCAGTGATGTATCTACTGCTGTCGTTCAAGGTATTCCAGTAGATGTTCTGATAGATAGCGGTGCGATTAATATTTCTTTGATCTCTTCAGACGTCGCCAAACTATTTTCCGGTCCGCGTAGATCCACTTTTTGCGTTATTAAAGGGGTGAGCGATAGCGAAATAGTTTCTCGAGAATACATGACTCTCACTATCGAGTTTGAACACATTTCCCTCGAAGTAGACTTAGTAGTCATACCCTCTTCGTGCATGAATGCTCCAATTGTTATCGGCACGGATGTTCTTAACAGGAACGACATTGTTTACGTTCGCACAAAACACAAACAGTACTTAAGCCGTGCCCCAAATGAAGTTTTTCAAGTAAACTCCACTCAAACTGATATGCGAATTAAAGTAAATACGCCCGTTCAGGGAGACGATCTTGCTGCGTTAATGATCGTCATTAATGAGTTCTCAGAGTTTCTAATATCTGGCACTGCTACCACTACGGTGAAAACAGGACAGATGCATATCAGTTTGACAAGTGAGACGCCTATAGTTTATCATCCCTACCGTCTTTCCTATCAAGAAAAAATTAAAGTAAGAGAGATCATACAAGATTTGTTGCATAAAAACATAATTAGAGAATCTGAATCTGAGTACGCCAGTCCTATTCTACTGGTCAAAAAGAAAGATGGCTCTGATAGGTTATGCGTGGATTTTCGTGCTCTCAATCGGATTACCGTTAAGGACAGATATCCACTACCTCTCATAGACGACCATATCGATCGCTTAGGATCCTCTAAATACTTCTCCTGTCTTGATATGGCCTCAGGCTTTTATCAGATTCCGATTCATAAGGATTCTATTCACAAAACTGGTTTTGTTACCCCCGAAGGCCATTTTGAATTTTTAAAAATGCCATTTGGCTTATGTAATTCCCCCACCGTTTACCAAAGAATAATAAACAATACTCTTCGGAAGTTGATTGAGGCCGGGAATGTCCTGGTGTACGTCGATGATGTTCTTCTTGTGAGTGAAACCATTGCCGATGGCATAAAATTATTACACGAAGTGCTACAAACACTCACCGAAGTCGGTTTCTCTGTCAATATCCGAAAATGCTCGTTTCTAACCACCGAAGTAGAGTACCTAGGCCGCATTATATCACATGGTCAGGTTAGGCCGAGTCAGCGCAAAATCTTAGCTTTGGTTAACACCCCGGCCCCGGCCAACGTTAAACAAGTCCGGCAATTTTTGGGTTTAGCTGGGTACTTTCGACGTTATATCGAAGGTTACGTGACGAAAACAGCAAGTATCTCACGTTTAACTAAAAAGGACGTAAAATTCGAATGGGGACCCGAACAGGAGACTGTTCGGCAAGACCTATTAAAGAGACTAACAAGTGAGCCCTGTTACGTTGTTTTTCTTGAACCTAACATTTACCTTAGGTTTCCAAGTAAAATGATCATTGTAGTTTGTGCAACTGACTTTGACTTGCGATTTATGAAAGGAGTTATTTGCTTCATTTTTACGGCGTCACTAGACCCTAATGATAACACTTTCTGTCGATAAATCACTTTTCTAAACCCTAAATAAACAGATTTTCACAATAATATAAATACGTCATATCATAATGTTGTGACAGTCGACATTGCAAATGTCATTCTGTTGAAACGTCAGTCTCTGTCAGTTGGAGGCGACCTCTAGCGGTTGCCGATTCAAAGTTGTAGTTTAATCGATATTATTAGTTGATTTTGTCAGATTGCTTGGAAACTAATACTAATATCGTATAGAACAATCCTTAATAGTTTTCGGCTTTTGGTGAAAAGACACTGGTCTTTTAACCATAGACGGAAATGTAATTATTTTTTCATTATAGACATTGTTCTAGAAATTTCGAAAACCACATTGTCTATGGTTTGTCACTGGTTTGGTGTGGCCAGGTTGTACATTCTCGATTAGCCGATTTTATCAAAGAATTACCCCACTCAAGACAAACGATAGTGTTGGAAGTGGGAAATGATGAGTTTGTTAGCTTGGATCCTGATTATTATTATTGTTCCAGGGTGTAAACGTCAAGTTAGACGGTTGTTAGGGATTTTTCCAGGAATTTAATATCTTGTTGTAGTGATTCAGTCACCCGAGTTCCCACATGTTTTACCTTGAAAGGGGGAAGTCTGTTTTGTTCTGGTTGACATCCCTGATAAAACATTGATCCATCATTGATCGAGCATTTTCGATTTGTCACGCTTGACTGAGCAACAAATTTTATTCTCTTGTTTTAAAAGGTAAGATTTTGGATTGTGTTAGTCTCTGAAAGTGATCTTCGAGACCTTCCAAGGTCGTTTAAAAGGATATTGTTGTGATCCCTGGATATTTATTACAGGACTCCATGTTTTGAAAGGATTCGCTAAGGAAATTAGGCGGACCCGTCTACAGCCGGTCGAAGCTTGCAGCCAAGTGTCTTCAGCCACAATCAACCGTAAGTTTTGCACCCCCATGGGTTTCTTATTGTCCAACCATGCAGGGTTAGCGTTGAAAGTCGTAGCTAATTGTGTTGCGTTTGCGGAAGGCCACGTGGTCCGGCTATTGTTTTAGCCTTTAGATTTCCTAGCTCGGACCCCTTAATTCCTTCTCAGGGAAAGTACCGTAGCTTTCATATAAATAATAGGCTCCCCGTGTTGTCAATTCCAGGTGAGGCAACTCGAGAGATTCGTCTCGCCGCCAGGATCTAGAGGCGCCTCTGGAGCCTGGACGTGAGACCCGTTCCTCGAGTCCACACAACGCCTCCTGTGGAGACGACCGTGCAGTGGCAGAGTCCGCCTAGCGATATAGCGCAGGCGGGACGGTTTTTTTTTTATATTTAACTTTTACCCTCAATTTTCAACCGGTTCATTCTAGAACCAGTTTACTACCTACCCGGTTTTCAAAATTAGAAGCCGGTCTTTATCTACCTTCAATTAATGGACCCCGGGTTCGACACCTACGCTTAACTGGAAGGATATTGAACATCTTAGTCGGCTCAGGGATCCGGGACTCTTCAAGTCCCTGGCGCCCATTTAGTTTAATTAATTTAAGATTATAATTCTCATTCACTAAACTGGAAGGTTGTCCTTGAAATTTATTAAGAACAATTAATAGTTAATTTAAATTTAAATAATAGGTACAGTACTGGGTTATCTTCAACCCCCCACTACCCAAGTTCCACCGACTGAACTTTATGCTGGCTGGCATTACCCTAACCTCTACCTAAGCCTAACCATTTTTATATTTTTAGTGGGTAGTTGCCTGCAAATAAAATTATATTGTTTAAGACAATTCGTTGTTTCTTTGCATTACAACCTCAACCCACCTTGCATCTGGGCTTTGGTTCCTACTCCCTAGAGGGACAAAATCTCATATGTAACAGCCCATACTTGCTATTTTAGCCTACCCACGGAGCTCCACACTGATGCTAGCAGTGCTGGATATGGGGCCGTACTAATGCAAGTCCATATCGACGGCACTAAACGAGTGGTGGCTTATTTTAGTAAAGTTACACAAGGCGCTGAAAGTAGGTACCACTCCTACGAATTGGAGACGCTGGCTGTTGTCAGGGCATTGCAGCATTTCAGACATTATCTAATTGGGTTAGAGTTCAAAATCATAACTGATTGCAACGCCCTGAAATCAACCGAGCACAAAAAAGACTTGCTTCCTCGAGTGGCACGCTGGTGGATTTACCTACAAGATTTTAACTTTACCATCGAATATAGAAAAGGCGCACTAATGTCACATGCCGACTATTTAAGTAGGAATCCACTGGTGACGCACGTAAGTCAGGTTGATAGACCTCGCAACTGGGCCCAGATTGCGCAAAGTGCAGATAGTGAGACACAGGAGCTCATTCAAAAGTTAAATGAGGGATGGATCCGCGACGTTATGTCTGTCAACATGACGTTTTGTATTACCGCTACTCGCCTACTGGTGAAGAATCTCGCTTATTGTGCTATATCCCCAAAGGCCACAGGCTTAGCCTGCTACGGATATATCACGATGAGCATGAACACATCGGGGTAGAGAAAACATTGGATCTTATCCTTAAGCATTTTTGGTTTCCCGGACTTAAAGCTTTTGTGTGTAAATATGTTTCCCACTGTCTTACTTGTATTTCAAAAAAACGTGTACCTCGAGCCCCATTACAACCCATAACATCATGGGAAAAATCAGACACTCCATTCAGCACTATACATGCCGACGCTTTGGGCCCTTTGCCAGAATCGAGTGGTTACAAGTTTGTGCTAGTCTTAATCGACTCGTTCACAAAATTTTGTCTGCTTTACCCCATGAGTCGACAAGACGCAGAGGAGTTAAAGCGCGTGTTTAATAACGCGATCTCGCTGTTTGGTGTTCCAAAATTAGTAGTTTGCGACCGTGGTCGTATGTTTGAGGCATCCAGTTTTGTGAGTCTGGTTACCGAAATGGGCTGCAATATCCACTATATCACACCCGAGATGCATCACGCAAACGGCCAAGCAGAGCGTTACATACGCACTGTTTTGAACATGATTCGCATCGAGACGAGTAATAAAAATACTCGTTGGTCCGATTCGTTATGGAAAATTCAATTAGTTTTAAATATTACAAAACATAAAACCACGAAATCATCCGCTTTAAACCTGCTAATTGGTACTGAGGCGACTACACCTATAATTCGTGCTTTGGTACGAGATTTGGCGGTGGATAACGCTAACCCAAATCGTGAGGCTTGGCGTGAGATATGCAGAAGCCGCGCGAGTGAGCTCCTCAAAAGGAATCAGGACGAACAAGACTCTCGTGTTAATCGACACCGTGGATCTCCTAAGGGATTTAAATTAAATGACTTAGTGTTTGTAATCAAGTATTCACAGAGCACTGGAAAGTTGGACTCTGGTATGAGAGGCCCGTACAAGGTCACAAAGATCTTACCAAGTGACCGGTATGAGCTCAAATTACTGACCGGTGCTCGAGGCAAGACAACACAGGCTGCGGCGCAATATATGGTGCCGTGGAAAGGAGAATGGTGTCCTGACACCTGTTCAGCCTTTTTTGAATGTGAGTAATTTTTTGTTGGCTTTGTCGTTCAGATTGGTTCGTGTATGTGATGCTTTTCGTCGGCTGCCCTAGCGGGGCTGCAATGAAACGGTGCGAGTGCGAAGCTGGCAAACTACTGGCTTGATGCGCGCTGCGGTGCAACTCTTCAGCCTCGCCGCCATGTGTGGCGACCGGTACTGCGGTGCTGGTTGAGAGGACAGATATGCGCTGCGGTGCTTCTGTTTGTGTGCTGATGATGGATTAGTGCTGCGGTACTCTTCCACGAGTTTTTGGACATGCGCTGCGGTGCCTCTGTCTTGCAGACACGGCTTGTACGTGTATTATCGGACATGTGCTGCGGTACAATGATCTCGATATTATGTAGAAATGTGCTGCGGTGCATTTGTTGCGTTAACACTTTCTAATAATGAGAATGTGTGGCGCTGGATGATATAGAGTGATGTATGTGAGAGCAATATAACTGTGATTGACTGAAAGCGATTTGAGATCTTAGCTGGATTGTTTCATTGAAAGAGGGCCTCGAATGTGTGATGAATGATTGAGTAGGCAAAAATAAGCTTTTGGGTCTTCACTAATGATGTCATGATTTCAGGCGAAGATAATGGAGTCCACCCGCAGGCGGGACCCTCTGCTGATCCACCTGCGAGCCAAGACGAGGAGCCAGCTCAAGATGCCGCCACATCAGACGTGCCCGAGGACGGTGCACAGTCAGGAGAAGCCGTATTAGGTTAAGAATAAGTTTATGTACAGCTGTCATCTGAGACGTCACTCCAACGCCTATAAAAGCGGTTGTCAACCGAGTCACGGCCCTTTTTTCCTGTCAGCGCTCGCGCAGAGAGGTTGTTGGATTTCGTCTCGGATCACAGCTAAGTCTTTGTTTGGTGGCCGTTTTCTTTTTATGTGCAAATATTGCCTTTGTTTATTGTGTTTTGTTGAAGTTGATTGTTTCCTATTAAATCGTGCGTGATACTTGTGCTAATTATTTAGTTTGTTATTTAAATATAAGTTAGGCCGACTTGACAGTTATTTTTTTTATTTAAATACCACTCCTGGTCCCTAAAAATACATTTAAACATGAGTGATTGATACAAAAAACATCAATGTTTGAAATGCTTTAAAAAAAATACTTTACATTTATCCGCCTCTGCACCATCTTCAATGAAATCAATTAATGTATACGTACCAAATATTGCTAGAATTTGTTTGAAAAGAGAGCTTAAAGGCTTATGGAGTTCTCCATAACCCTCTCATCAAATCAGAATCAGTTAATATTTTTTATATCAATTTTTAACTGTCAATGTTAACTTTCAAAGGTGCCTTAAATTGAAATAATTTTTTTGACTTTGACCCTCTTTAACCAAAGAGATCATTATTAGAATCGGAGCTCGTTACCCCAAAACAAGCAAACTAAGTTGAAACAATATCAACGAAAAACAATCTTCTAAATGGCAAGTAAACGAGAGAGGCGGAAAAATGCATTTTTACTAGCCCGATATAAAGTGTGGCCGCTTGTTTACGGGGCTCTTAAGAGGGCAGATGTCGGCTTTAAAACCATTAGTGAGATAAATTATAGCTGCCTCCCCCCGCGGCCCGCCCCGCTCCCTAATCCTCGGATAAAGATTTTATTTTTGGTGTAAAATGAAGAGACATCTTTTGGGTAGTGGTATGAGGTACGGGCGGAGCGCGTGTGCACGACTAATTGATTTTGTGTATATTAGAATAGGTTCTGCAGGTTTTCTTCTGCTTGTCTTCTTGGGAAATATATGTGAGTTATTTTGACATGTTGATATATATATTTTCTCGACTTGTTTGTGCGACTTAAACCTTATTTCCTTCAGAGAGTCAAGAGCAGTATCAATAATCAAGAAATATCGATGAATTGACATGTATTCAGCATTATAAAGCGCTGTTTCAAGGTTAAAAATAGTTATGTGTTTACGCTCGGTCATTGGTGGTTCGGACTGTATTACTTCCAGCTACACTACTTACAGATGCAGAGTTGTAGAACTTAGGAAAACTAGCCAAATCACAAACAAATTGAATAAGCATTAATAAATAATTACTTGATGGGTTTCGGACTGCTACAATAACAGTTTTTTTCTGGTTAAGCTTGCATTAAAATGTTTCCCTAGATGTTTTACAATTGCGAAATAAATTAAAATGATAACTAATATTTATTTTGTAAGTGTGTCTCTCTCGACATCTCGAAGGCTTTTGACAGGGTCTGGCACGCAAGTCTGCTCAGCAAGCTTCCTGCATATGGCATCCCAGCTGGTTTTTGCAGCTGGATATCGGACTTCCTTAGAGAACGGTCGATCCGAGTAGTTGTTGACGGCTGCTCCTCTGACCTCATGGCTATTGATGCCGGTGTTCCTCAGGGGTCTGTTCTCTCTGCAACTCTTTTCCTGCTGCACATCAATGACCTACTTCAGCCTGGTCTTGTTGGGTACGCAGATGACAGTACGGTTACAGAGAGATACTTGTCCGGCGCCACAACCGGCGGAGATGAAGTTCGTTCCTTGAGAGAGGTCATGGTAGAGCGGACAAATTTGACCTTAAGCCTTGTCTCCCAGTGGGGTGACGACAATCTGGTCTCTTTTAACGCCACCAAAACACAGGCGTGTCTCTTTACCGCAAAAAGGATATGTTTCAACCAAACTCCTATTTTTCGGGGTGCATCTATTCCAATGACTGATCGGGTCGAGCTCCTAGGCATGGAGCTGTCATCCAGTCTCAACTTCGGCGCCACCATTGAGTGCAAAGCCCAAACTGCGGCCAACAAGCTGGGCATCCTAAATAGGGTGAAGCGATACTCCAAGCCTGAGCAGCTTTTAACTCTTTATAAAGCACAGGTCCGATCCTGCATGGAGTATGGCAGCCACCTTTGGGATGGCTCAGCTAAGTATCAGCTTGCCGCGCTTGACTCGGTGGAACGCAGAGCTAAGAGGCTCATTGGTGACGTAAAACTGGTGGATACCAAGCTACACAGCTTGGCTCATCGCCGCAAGGTTGCCTGCTTGTCGGTCTTCTACAGATTGTACTTCGGAGAGTGTGCCCAGGAACTCCACGACCTCATCCCACCAGCCCCCTTCTACCATCGGACATCCAGACGCACTGCAACTTGCCATCCCTACCTTGTTGCTATTCCACCAACTCGCACTAAGCGCTTCCAAGCGTCTTTCATTATGCGCACAGCAAAGGAGTGGAACTCTTTGCCTGTGTTTGTGTTTCCGAATGCTTACAACCCTAATCTTTTCAAAGTTAGAGTAAACAGGCTACTTCTGGGTAAGCTCGCTCCATCGTAGACTTTGTCTCTGTCATCTCTGACCAAGACTAGAGTCAAGAGCAAACCCATACAAAGTAAAAAAAAAAAAAGTAGGTTGTAAATAACAATCTTACATGATAATCTTTTTTGGTAATTTTAAGCTAGATGAGGCCGAAATAAAAAGTGAGAGTAAACAATTAGAGAAAATAATCGAAAATCGCTGTCGTTCATGCCTTGCACCTCATACAGGGTCTTGTAAGAGCTTACAGCGAGCCTTGTCTCGTATCAATATGATTTAGCCCCACAGACCCCCCCCCCTCCCCTAGCCCCTCAGCCGCTGTCCCCAGCAGGCAGTGGCTTCAAGCCACTCCTAATTACAAAACCTTTGTTTTTACAATAATTACATTCCCCGCTAATTCTAGGATTTGTTCGGGATTCCTTTGGCCTAAATACCTACGCAGCGTAATTTTGTGTAAATTAATTACAAGACGTGAGTTGTCTTTGAGAGATATTAATTGCGATTAGTGATTTAATTACCTAAGTGTAAGAACTGAAGTCGGAGATTGCGATCTTCGTGTATTGTGTGTGCTGTAAGTTGATCATGCTGGGTTAGTACTCAGAAATAAATTAAGGAACGATGAATATGCTTTCTTTTAGAAGTAGGTAGAAGCTTTTACAATCGAGAAAGTAAATACATAAATAGAGTACATTAGAGCTGGAATTTCAGGTTCAGCGTTTGACATTCGATAAAACTATAGTCTTGGACATAGGTACAATGTACCCAGTGAAGTTAGCAAAATTTTGTAAATGTGAGTACCGTGGAGCCATTTACATAGTATATTTGTGATGATTTTGTTTGACATAAACGAGCATGGTGATTGAGAGTATGTCGTGCTCAATCTAATGTTTCGCTGATGGCGGCGCGTGTGTTGGATCATTCGGTTCCCTTCAAAATGGATGAGCTGATTATGGTACCGATACATGCGTCAGGTTTGTAAACGGGCGCCGTCAGGTAATAAGTTTATTTTTATTTTGCATTGTCCTCACCTGCAGAAGAAACAAGTACATGTAACTAAGATTTTTATAAAACATCACATGATTTAAAAGAGTGTCCGTGGAGTTTCTTGCACGTTCTTTACCATAGAGATCTAGATACGCTTTGTAACGTGCAAATAGCTTCATGTTTTTGACTGACCGACCTAAGTGCCTGTAAATGTTTTATTTAAAATAAATGTTTTAAATATTGAATCTTGAATCCAACAAAAATTACGCACAATGAAGATAGAATAGACGCAAAAATGAGAAATATACTGTTAATACTCATATGAGGCAAAACTCCAAGATGAAGAGAATACAAAAGAAGCAGCCTTGAAAAGAAAAGAAGTAACTAGTTCTTAGTTCTTGCTTGCCGCATGCTTGAGGACGCTCTATAAAACCTGGTTAGTGAGACCGAAGTGCTTAATGCCCAGATTATGCTAATCATATTATTTTATGTTTCATAGTTGAAGCTCTTTGTCTACGAACCACACAGCAAGAAATGTGCCGAAGTTCCATTTCAACTGGTTCCATACGTCGCGTCGTTTGTTTCGTAAGGTAGTTCCTTCTTGGTGCAGTAAGTTTCAGTTAGGAAACGCTGTCCCTAGTGGCAATTCTACTGATTTTTAAGCAATTTTCGCATTCGCATGTCAATCGCAAACTGTCAAATAAGCACTAATTTTCATAATTTTTTGACAGATAGCGATTGAGATGCGAATTCGATGTGAATAGAATTGACACTCTCATCTGTTTTAAATTGCTCAATCTATTGGGTCAACATCTCTAGATAAGTGACATATTGTCACGCCGGTTCCACACGTTGGTCCCAACGCTCGTACCAACGTTGGACTGCAAATTCGGTGAGGCGTACACACGCTGGCTAATAAACTAGTTAGAAGTTTAGAAACTAGTGTGAAGATGTCCAGAACAGATATCGAAACTGCTCTGAGCGCTTTTATAGTACTGATGAGTGCACATTTATATTTGTTACTGAGAAAAAATAAAAAGGCCATGTGTTCATTGATGATTCTCGCCTTTTTTTAAAACTTCAATTAATAAATTCATTCCCATATTCTGTTCAATAGTGCGCCATGCATCAGCTATAGTTTACGCCAGATAAACGTGGAATAAAGTACATTGACCCACATACATTTATTTCAATTCTTAAGATCAAAATCAGAAATAATGACTTATAGCTGTCCTGAACCGACTTCTATCATGATCCTTTACGTTTTCTAATAATGAAAATCAGTTCTTTAATTTATTATTCTAGTATCTACGAAGAGATATTAGGGAAAGGTCAATGTACTTTATTCCACGTTTATCTGGCGTAAACTATAATAAATTTTTATTTTTATGATCCTATCGAGTTGCGTCCCATATTATTGGATGTGCTTGATAAAGTTCAATAAATTCTATGACTTTTTCATTTGTCAATGCCGGTGGCGATTTTGTGGATGAGGAAGCCATTCTCGCTCGACGTACGCACTCGCTGCGTGTTGCAACAGAACTGAGCAAAGCGCCAACGTGTGGACAGGTCGCGAGCGTTGGCGCAGATTCCTTTGATGAAACCGACATGAGCTGGCCAACTACCAACGCTCGCCCAAACGTTGGAACCAATGCCATTATCTAGATCCACACGTTGGACGAGTAGCGTTGGGGCCAATATTGGGGCCAACGTGTGGAGCCGGCGTCAGCTGTAGCGAGACGAAGCGATTGTCAAAAACGTCAAAAATCTATAATCAATCTATCTATATATCTATATCTACATCTATATGTATATCTTTATCTACATCTATACTAAAATGAATTGGAAAGTTTGTATTTATGGGAGGTTGTTTGTTACCCAATCACGTCACAAGCAACAGTTGAAAGATCCGTATCTTTAAGGAATTTGACACAGGAGTAGATTGTAGTCTGGAAAAATAATATGTAAAGCATGTTTTAGAATTTCAACACTCGCCTTCGCTAATAGACGCACTTTGTATAGATTCTGGATATCCCTGACAGAGAAATATCTCACATTGCACCTGTCTAGAGGTTAACACAGGTTGACCCGGAACTTACGTGCTAAGTAAGCCCTTTGTGAAAAGTTGATCTTCTGCATTTTCCTCAACTGTGGGAAACCTTAGCCTTAACGACGCGTTTTTTAACTTAATGGCGTTATTAAATTAAATAAATGTGTCGCTTATGAAAGTTTTTCTCGAGTATTGCGTAGCGCTGCGATACTTCCTGCTGTCATTAGTCATCGGCTTGTTTGATGTATACTAAAGTGTTTCCAGCAACTAAGTACTTGTCATCGCTTTTAGACTACAGATATTATTAACAGTATTTTTTGCAAGTTCTTCTTCGGGGTAAGTGCGTAACACGCAAATTCGCACAGTCGTCTGCTGAGCTTTTTCCCAACTACTTATGTTGGGGTCAACTTCAGTCAAAAAAAATTCAACTGTCTACCAATAGGTGGACAGTTGAATTTTTTTTTTGGTTTTGAGATACTGTCCGCTGACATACAGACGGACGGACGGATTGACGGCGGAGGCTTAGTATTAAGGTTCCGTACAGTTACCTTTTCGGTACGGAACCCTAAAAACTGCCTATTAGACCTCCAAAAGTCATTAAACTGGGTCATATGTTATCCTTTTGTCAACAGTGCACTGGTGTCAGACTTACTTGTTTCTGAGTCCCCGAAATGACTGTCAAAGATTTGTAAATGATAACTGTTACCTTTTTCATCAACGTGCTTTCCAAAGCACGAAAAGGTCTTGGTTTAGATGAACGGTCACACCATCATCGTATTGCTCTCGACAAGCGTTGCTTAACCTTAAAAATCTACTCGGACGATCATTTGACAGATTGGGAAAGACAATTAAGTTAAAGATTTGTTGATGACTAAACAAATCTTTAACTTAATTGTCTTTCCCAATCTCGAACAAGAAGTTCTAAAAATGGAACCATCCCTAAAGAAATGGGTAGAATTCAGGCGTAGAATCACTTGCCACTAAATCACTGTTGTTCTCAGGAAATTAACGTCAGGCTGAAGAAATTGCCGCTTGTTTTAAATTCAAGGCGCGGCCTGATGCGGGATCCAAAAGGGGCGGGGCAGGCTTTACAGACATTACCGAGATAAATTACGACTGCTGTGGATTTCTTCGTCGTTCGTTGTTTGAGTGCGGACTGTCTGTAATCCCCTCTAGGTAAGAAAATAATAAAATATTTGAATTGTGTTGGCAGCTGAGGAAATTTTTTTTTGGAATTGGAACATTGGAAGCTAGGGTTAACCCTTGGAGCTTGTGGCTACATAATAACAGCCGTACAGGTTGATCTTCAAGGTTAAGCAACGCTTGTCGAGGTTGGTCTGTGGATGGGTGACCATCTTAACACCGAGTTTCCTCCGTGCCTCGGAAAGCACGTTAAACTTTTGGTCCCGGCTGTCCTTTGGAGATCTTTGGCAGTCAATACGAATAGTCAGGAGCCAGAAAATCTGACTCCAGTCTTGCCAAGGAGTACCGTGTTACCCAGTTAATGGGTTGTGGAGGTCTGGTAGGCAGCCGCTCTACGTAAAATACTGATATTCAAATTAATCCGGTTTGACTGGAACACGACCCCAATATAGTTGGGAAAAGGCTTGGCAGATGATAAGGGATTCCGAACATAAGATAAGGGGAAGATAAGGGATTCCGAAACACAAAATCCTTAGGTATAGGATCACTCGGTGTCTGTCCGTCTGTCCTTCTGTCACAGCCAGTTTTCTCCGGATCCACTGGACCGATTCTGTAGGAATTCGGTATACTTCTGTGACCCTAACACGGACGCGTTATTTAAATAAATAAATTTTGAGTATGGGGGTCACTTTTAAGGGTCAAACTAGAAAAATAAAGAAAAAAAGTTTTTCAAAGTAGTGGTAAGTAGGTATCTGAAAAGGTTTTTATATTTTAAAATAAATAGTTTGGTAGTTATTAAAGAAATTAGACCAATAATTACCATTCCCCGTCCTTATATCCGAAACTACGGAGCCTTCTCAAATATTACAGGAAAACCTATATTAAGTCTGTAGTGTTTTTGCTTTGGAACACAATCGTGGTTAACCAATATGTGTATGAGTGTAAAACCATTATTATAAATTCACTTCAATTAATTTTGTTTGGTTTGTTTATTTTATATTTAATTTCACTTCCGTCTTAAGTAATTGAATTATTATTTGAACTTCATTAAAAAAAATATATATATCTTGGTGAGTTTATCAAGGAAAATCTTCTAAAAAAGTATGCTATTATCCGGTTTAAATGTAAGGATTTGATTCGATGATTATGTTTTTTTCCTCATTCGTTTTTTTTAATTTGTTTTTTCTAGTATTATATTATTATAATGCATTTTTCCACCGCCTAAGTAATTTAATGATTTTTTATTATTAAGGAGTTGGTTCACTCCATATTATAAAACTAAGTCATCCGCCGTGTCTGTTTGTTCGCGATAAACACAAAAGCTACTGCAACGATTTTCATGCTGTTTTCACCAATGGATAGAGTGATTCTCGAAGAAGAAGTATATTATTTATCAAGCGGGCGAAGCCACGTGCATCAGCTTGTATTTGTATAATTTTAGTAATGTCAATTTCATGCTTGTGCGTGCTTTCGTTGACTGTGTTTAAGTAACGCGAATAAAAGGTAATTGTTTGGGAATCCCACTAAGATGGTTTGAAGTTTAGATAAACAGCTCCTTCTGGGTAAGCTCGCTCCATCGTAGACTTTGTCTCTGAAACCAAACTCAAATAAAAAAAATATTTAAATATTTATATCATGTAAATATAAATATTTAAATATTTATATCATGTAAATATAAATAAAAAATATGTTGTTAATCTGGAGCGCCTGAAATTCCAATAAAATCCTAAAACTCGTGAAATTATTCTGCGGCGAGGTTAAAGAAGAACAACTTTTGAGTAGATCTCTAGGTATCGCTTTTTTTCTAAATAAATGTAGAAAATGTCTTCAGATCAAACTTGGAATGTTTTGATTGCCAATACCGTTTCATTGAAAGCTATTTAGTGGACCGTTCAGTAATTACAGGCCGTAGCGGCCATTCGGGCTGAAAATAAAATGCGCGTTTAATTTACTAAAATAAAATATTTTACTAGTGCTGCTAGTAAATGGTTTATGCTTGAACGGATTTAATGTTGACTCAATTTTGCAATTTAGTTGGATTTATCAACACATTTTACTGAAAATTTTCAGATTTATTTATATAAAAAACCAAACTGTGTTTTATTAAAGTTTAAATACTGACATCAGATTTTTTATTCAAAATGTCTAGGGAGAAATTTGAATTGATACTTCACTCGTGGCTAAATAATAACAGCCGCACAGGTCGATCTTCAAGGTTAAGCAACGCTTGCTGATGTTGGTCTGTGAATGGGTGACACTCTTAACATACCGAGTTTCCTCCATGCCTGGGAAAGCACGTTAAGCCGTTAGTCCCGGCTGTCATTCGGTGATCTTTGGCATTCGTTACGAATAGTCAGAAGCCAGAAAATCTGACACCAGTCTTGCCATGGAGAACCGTGTTACCCATTTAATGGGTTGTGGAGATCTGGTAGGCAGCCGCGCCACGTAAAATAGTTGGGAAAAGGCTAGGCAGATGACTTCACTATCTTTCCATCAGGTGAGATGGTAGTCGAAAACGTGCCTATCAACAGTAAAAAAAACTCAGCAGAAGGCACGTCCAGATTTTTGTAACGTAAGCGGCAACGCACCAAACGTGCTTTAAATAATAAAATAACTCTTAATTACAGGCAAGATTCCCATACATGTGTTAGTAGTGACTTGTAACCTATGTTAGTATATTAACAATTTTATTTAAAATCTTCTGGGCACATCTGACAGGAACAAGTGTCTCCCACACAACTGTCCCTCAGTTTTGCTGGCAATAACGCATAAGAGACTGTTACCACTGCCACGCACACGACGCTACAGGAATACTGATCTTTCACGCATGATCACAAAAAACCCAATAACCTCTGAAATATTGTATAAAACCAAAGACTTTTAAAAGTAAGTTTTAGTAACAAAACGACGGTATAATAAACCCTATCGGTATTCAATAAAGCCGGTCTTTTTGGCGATATACTTATTTACGAGGCAAGTTTGCTTCGGAGCTGTAAAAGAGCGTCGGTTGGGTGTCACTGCGGGCCTTTCGTTTTAGCGTCACGCCTATCATAACCCGAAGGTTGGCGGAGACTCACGATTGTCAAATAACAAAGGCACTTGCGATTCCTTTTTAAATATTTGCGTTCTTTATTTGAGAAAAAAATCGCCGGTGAAACAATGCATAGTACTTCCATTTTTGTTAGATCTTTTAATAAACTGGGTCTTACCAGACTCACTGCCTTCTCAAAGACTATGGTTTTTCTTTTGGCGACATTGATGCCGCTACAAAACCACACAACCCACGGCTTTGTAATACTGCTGGACACAATCAGAATATTGTTAGTAGGTATTGCACGCTGTTTGGTAACGGGAATAGATGTTAGCTAATGCACTTGAAAAACTTCAATTTTAACTTGACTTTCTTCTTTAAAATATTATTATCTTAACTAATATTTTAAAGAAGAAAGTCAAGTTAAAATTTAAGTTTTCTTCCATGTTTGTAAAAGGTTGAGACCTCTGGAAATACTGATACGATTACAAAAGTGCATTCATTAATAGGATGCTATAAAGCTTATATCATTTGACTTGATAACTATTTCTTGCATCCCAAAAAATGCACAGTCCTTATCGTAAAAGCCACGGGAACACAGCCACAGAAGGCTAGAACTTATTTAATACTTCTCAGTGACATAACGCCTTTAAGAAAACATAGCGACATCGGAGTCAGTCGCTCAGTACTCAGTAATTCATTCTGGGTATTATAGTAAGCCTTATCAGGAGTAAAAGTTTACGGTCTCAGGAGTGAAACGTTAATCGCTGGCTGCGAGATTATGCTGGAGCGGGCCCACTGCGCAGGGCCGGATTAGGGACGCGGCCGGGGTGCTTACGAAAGTTATTGTTTAAAAATAATTTTGATACCTAAATTGCTGAAGTGATGTTACGCCGTGGAAAACTGCGGTCAAAGCTATTTTCGTTAAAAGGCTTCATTTGTTGAGCAAGTCCTTATTTCTATTAAATACTTTTGCAGTAGCGAATGGAGATTAAACGTTGATCTTTTTCTTTGATTTAAAAAAGTAAATCTTGAAAATATTTCCAACATTATATATTCCCATATATAATATTAGAAATTTATTCATTTATATATTATATAGTCCTTCAATATTTTCGCAGCTATCACAAGTTCATATAATTCAAAAAATTCAAAACTCAAATCATATTAGGCTGAGAGCCAGCACTTTTTGAACGTCAAGTTTTACAAAAGAAAGTCCCCCAAAACGCCCGCCCGTCACCACTTCCTAGTGTTTTATCAATACATGAATGGTCTTGGACAGGTTTTCTTTGCTCCCGCCCCGATCTGTCCCTGTAGCAAACAAGCCAGCGTCCAGCCAAGCTTGCAGTGATATTTTACTTCCCCTAATGGGTTTAAAACGGAGCCGCCCACGCCTCAAGACTCGACCGCCATCATTAGTTTTCATAAGCCCCTAACACTCACAGTTATTGCTTATGTTTTATTCACAAAATGAATTACATCAAGCTTGTATGAATTAATTAGTTTTTGTCAAACATTGCTGCGTTTCTGTCTGTACTGGTTTGAATCTTTAGGTAATTTACTATAGATCATTATCTGAAGTCATTGCTTAATTACATAATAGTTTTGGCACTAACAAAAAGATTTAACGTTTTTTTTTTTAGAAGAAGGATAAATTCAATATTATTTAGATTTTACTATTATAAAATTTATTTAGGGTATTATTAAATTATGAGTTGGCTAGATTGTGTAGTACTAACTTAGACAGAAATGACCCAGCCTCTGCTCAAATAAATTCTACGCTTAACACTACTAAAGTAGAAGGTCTCTTGTTGAAATCCCTCGTAGATGACACTACAAAGTCTCTTATAACCGCTGGCGAGAATTTACAGCATATTATTAATATTTACGTCTTCCTTTATAAACTAGAGTTATGAAGTAACAAAGAAGCTCGCAGTGCGCTGTGTAGCCTGTGTTGTCACGGATTATGTGCGAAACCTGAATTTATTAGCTCGCACATTAGCGGTGGGTACTTAAAAATGCTTTCAAGATGTCGTGTTCCTCCGTCCTCGGCACCCTTCTAGCGGTCTTGTAGGAGTTACTCTGGTTATATAGAGGTAGTTACATGTATGGTACGAAGGGTTGAAATTTTGCTACGCTTCATCTACAGCCGGTCGATTCTGTTGACATTTCACCGTGTTCACTTAGGTGAAGTGAACGACAAGTGAGCTGTCATTCCGTCTTATTTGTATGGTTTGACAGCTCATTTCGTGATCACTTCACCCACGACTTCACTTCGACATGTTTACAGAATCGCACTCTTAGGCGAAGTGAATGACAAGTGAGCTGTCAAACCATAAAAACAAGATGGCATGTAAGCTCACTTGTCGTTCATTTCATCTAAGTGATCACGATGAAATATAATGTCAACAGAATCGACCGGCTATATTGTTGACGATACAGACACTACGTTAATTTTTCAAAAACTTGGCTAAGGTTCTTTGCAATGCCAAAATTTTCTTACTAGTATCATTTACTGGAACAAAAAGCTTATTTTACTACTTTTGTTCTGTAAAACCAAGAGACTATAAACTTGCATGCAAATTGAATAATTTTTTTTTCCCATTAACAAAATATCTCAAGTGTATAAAAACTCGGAACAATTTTTACTCGCTAGAAACAAACAACTCCGAAATCAACTCTTTAAAAACCTTCCATTCAAAAACAAAATCTACCTCAAATCCGATTAATCAAAACGTTATCTGAACCAGTTATAAGTGTAGAGCATAGCCGCGATAAGCCGCGTGATCGCGCGTCTCCTGTTTGCGAATCGCGCGATTACCATGCCGACTGAGCGCGGCCCTTTTAGTGCCTGCAATAAAACAATTACTGGCGACGTCTTTGAGGACCCAGGACTAGGCGAGCGCAGAACCAACAAGCCGGGTTTGTAGTCTTGTTTGCCTACACGCCCCTGAATCGACGGGGAATCGGAGTTGTGACGTTTTATTTATTTATATTTATTATCATTTTATTTCGGAATACTTCCATATCTTGTTATAGTAAGCTTAATAACTATGTTAGTATTACATGCAGGTTTGACAAATAATGGATGAGCGGGCAATCAAATTTCCCCGCAATTACATTCAGGAGGCTGTTCGAGCTGCCGCGGACCCTCTGCAGCAGCGACGCGGCACGCTTACGTCTGATGGCTGCGAAGCCATCAGTGTGCACATCAGCAAACATTCCCGACGCACTGCAGAAGCGTGGCAGCCCCAGCAGCATCCTGAATGCATTGTTGTACTGAACTCGAAGAGCCTTGATGGCTTTCTGCGTACAACTTGTCCAGAGGCTGCATGTGTAAAATGTCTGGCAATATGCTTTAAAAAGCGTCACTTTTACTTCACACGTGCACCGAACAAACCTACGGACAAGCATGTTGCATCGAACCGCCAATGCTCTTCGTTCCCTTTCGACATCCAGATCATCTTTGATACCCGCTGTGACAATGTGACCGTGATATTTAAATTGATGAACACGATTCAAGATATTACCTGCCAATCTAATGAACAATTTTAATGAACGTGTGGGGGTTGTTGATTGGAATGTATTGATGGGGTAAATAAGCAAAATCCGTGATTGTAATATTAGTCTTTTCTATATGTAAGTTTAATTTGGTGCTCACACTAAACTACAGTATCACTTTCCTGTCCCAATTTCTCAAAAGAATCATGGCATAATATAAGGGGATTGATAACTTCAAGAAACAAAGACGATTTTCGTTTTAAAGTTGTAAAAGTACCACAGAGAGTTATTGAAATGCAGTTGTTAAATTGCCAAGATAATGTCCTAAACTGCAAAACTAGAGATGATTGTTTTTGCAAATAGAATGGTCATATTTTTGGTACTGACGCCAGTACATCAGGCAACCCGAAACCGTCGAATTTTCCCAATAAAATTTGAATCCAATCACTATAGCAATAAAGTTGATAATCTATTAGAGAGATTTGACAGATTCTTGTAGGTTGATGTGCGTCTGTACACTACAGTCACACGTTTGACCGAGAGCTAACCGCACATTATGACTTATTAATAGTAAAGTAGGTAAACAGTTTACACCGGTTCCGTCGCCACTGATGAGCGGCGTACTGAACCAAACACACAAATCATCTAAAGAAACATTAGCCTACGGCAACACGGTACAAAAACATTTGAAAGGAAACGACAAGCTTACATCTAAGGAAGGCAAACACAAACACACGTCCTTTTCCGTCAAAATAACATCGGAATGTCCTTGACCTTGAACGTCCTCCGCCGTTTCTGCCTACCCGCCCGTCTGTTCGTGTGTCTGCTCTATCCCGCTATGCTTGTTGCTATTTGCTCTCCCCGCGACGCATATTAATGGCGTCCTTATTTTAAATCCCGGGATGTAAAGCGGTTAAGTCGAATCCCGGATAAATTACTTAGCGGGCCCGGTGTAACCCGGTATTACTGGAGAGGCCACTGAGTAAGACACTGGAGAAGGTTCGGCAAGACGATCGATATGAAAGATTTTATAATAAAATACCTAGTGAAATAAACATTTCGTTTTTTGAGTATTATTCCGTGAGTAAACGTATTACTTGTAAATTTGACTGATTTTTAGGGTTCCCTAGCCAAATGGCAAAAACGGAACCCTTATAGATTCGTCATGTCTGTCTGTCTGTCCGTCCGTATGTCACAACCACTTTTTTCGGTAACTATAAAGGCTTGACCGCACTTGGCGACGCTTCGCGGCAGCGGAGTGACGCGACACGCAACGGCAAAATATTCTTTGTAAGAAATTGTATGAGGTTTAACGCACTACGCAGCAGCGTAACTACGCGCCGCGACACTTCAAGTGCGAACGTTGTTACGTGTCGCGTCGCTCCGCTGCCGCGAAGCGTCGCCCAGTGCGGTCGAGCCTTAAGAACTATGCTATTGAAAGGTAGGTAAGTAGATGTATTCTGTGAACCGCAAAGATTTTCACACAAAAATAGAAAAAAAGAAACAATAAATTTTGGGGGTCCCCATACTTAGCACTGAAACTCATTTTTTTTTTTTTTATCATACCTATACGTGTGGTGTGGGGTATCTATAGATGGGTATTCAAAAATGATATTGAGGTTACTGATATTTTTTTTCTAAACTGAATAGTTTGCGCGAGAGACACTTCCAAAGTCGTAAAATGTGTCCCCCCCCTGTAACTTCTAAAATAATAGAATGATAAAACTAAAAAAAATATATGATGTACTTTACTATGTAAACTTCCACCGAAAATTGGTTTGAACGAGATCTAGTAAATAGTTTTTTTTAATACGTCATAAATCGTAAAATACGATAATGGTACGGAACCCTTCGTGCGCGAGTCCGACTTGCACTTGGCCAGTTTTTGTGAACTCTCTTTGGCTCAGTTTTCCATTGTTTTTCTTCTTTTCATGTCAATTTGTAGATGCGTAGTCATCTAGATAGCTCTGACATTTAATTTTATATTTCCACATACAAACAGTGTAACCTCCATAAATTGAAAATTAAATTAATTACGTAAAGAGAAACGACCAACAGAGTAATTAACGTTAGTAAAGTAATAGGTACATTAGAAAAGAAAATATAGTAGAAACTAATTAAGTTAGATACTTATAGTGAGCTGGATCATTTTCCTAGGTACTAATGTTGAATTAGGTTTTTCATTTTATGTACCTACGAATTTGTGAGAATATTGTTAAATTAATTAGAGAGATTAGTATTGGTTATATATCGTGGCTAAGGTACCTAATAATAGACGGGCAGGTCAATCTTCGAGGTTAAGCAACGCTTGCCGAGGTGGGTGTGTGGATGGGTGACCATCCATTACATATCGAGATTCCTTCTTGCCTCAGTAAGCTAACTCTCCGGTTGTCTGAAGTACAACCTTGACAGGCGGTAAGGGTGGTCAGAAGCCATAAAATCTGGCACTAGTAGCAGTGTCTTGCCAAGAAGTGTTAGCCAGCTTGATCGTAAGGGTCAGATGAGAGAAGCTTCATGTAAAATACTGGTATTCAGCTGTATCCGGATAAACTGGAAGCTGATCCCAATTTATCTAGTTGCGAAAAGACTAGGCAGATCGAAACAGTAACACACACGTCATTGTCTAAATCATCCAATTTTTTTCACTTCTCCGTATAGATCCAAGTCATAACAACCTATAAATTATCTTTTCTCAAACATGCTTGGAAATTTGACCATTATTTTGACATAAATCGAAGTAACTGTACTGGCCGAGCAGCGGCCGGCAAAAGTTGTATGAAAATCTATATTATAGTCTACGCATACCGGGACGCAATGGCAAAGAATTTTAATTTTTACTAAAGTACATTGAAACTTATCTAGTAGGAATAAGACACATAACGCCAATGTTATAAATTGATTCCATGGCATCGAAAAGGTTTCCTTGACACAACATAGGAGAAAGTGTTCCGTTTTTAATTCAAACCCGTAACCCAAAAGCCCGTTTTTCAAACTGTTCCCCTAGATCTAAGTAATAAAAGCCTAACAATATCCTAGTTCTGAACCCACAACACCTATTTCCTGTATATTAGCTACTCGTGTCTCCCTTATAACTCCCCAGTTGACAGTAAACGCTACAAGCCGCGAACTACCGCCGCCGCCATGTCGTATTGAACAACCTATTCAATTTGATCATATTCCAACCGAGAACTGATATCCTAGTTAAATGTAACGACAGTTTGTTCTTATTGGTTTGAAGGTGGCTTACAGGGAATATTAGAAGGTTTTTGGAGGTTATGTAAAGCGTTTGTTTTTCTGAGAGAGGCAGACATTGCCGTTTCTAGCTGTCTCATCTGATATTTTTTTCATAGTCATAAGGTAGGGCGAGGGCCAGAAGACGTACGGTGACGCGCCACCGGCACATGGTGGACATCCCACCTATGCGCACAAAACGTTTTGGGAATACTTTCATTGTGCAGCTAAGGAGTGGAATTCCTTGTCTGAGTCTGTATTTCTTGATAGCTACAACCTGCGAGTCTTTAAGTCATGAGTGAATAAGTTACTTCTAGGCAAGCTTCTGAAACCGCATCATCGCTTAACATCAGGTGAGATAGTGGTCAAACGTACGCATAACAATAGTAAAAAAAAGTCATCTCAAATACAACTCTTTCATTGTAGTTACTTATGAGTTTGTGACTTTTTGCGTGAAATAAGTCCTGCAACGTAGTAAGGGATTTCAAAAGGTGCACCTATGACCTTGTGTAGGTCGCTGGAACTCGCTGCATGCGAGAAGCTCAGCACAGATGGAAGTGGTGCCAATTGCAAAAAAAAACACAAGGTATAAAGTAAAAAAAATTCTAATAATAATTTATTTTCAGAAGTCGGTGTTTTTGTTAGTTTCTTCGTATTTTGACACCGACTTCCGAAATTAAAGTAATTTTTTACTTTGCAGTGTTTTTTTTTGGAAGTCGATTGTATTTTTTGTAAAAAAGTTTTTTATTTTTCACTTTTTAGTGGTACCGCACACCTAACAACACCACTGCAAAATCGAAGAAAAGCAAAATACGCAATTTCGATTACTTGGATGACATAAAACCATCATCCAAGTAGACGAATTCCAGCTATTTCGATTTAAAATCCAAAGTTCGTAACCGATTTTGATAAAATTTAAATGGGTGGTAAAAAAATTTTCAAATCGTTTCATAATTGTCGGAGTTATGAGGTAACAAACATAAAACTAAAAAACCGTATTGAGAACCTCCTCGTTTTTGGGAAGTTGGTTTAAAAGTAGTCGGTATGGCAGTAACGTGATTATATTTATCATTTGTACATCAAACATGTTAAAACATAATTGCAGCACTTTAACCTTTCACTTACAACGTTACCATTTTATTTTTAAACCCTCGTTACGTTTCAGGCTCGGTTTAAAGCATAAACTTGGTACGGAAGGTGTCTCTTACAATTCAATTAATTAAAACGTACGAGAGTGTTTCAAATTAATTGTTTACGAGAAGCCTCGTGGGATGATGTGGGATGAACCACGGCCTGTGGCCTGTGGGATGTGGGATGAACACCGAGATTGACTTCGGTTATTTTCTTACTCTTGGCTTTAATTAAAGCTTAGGCTTAGAGGAGTTTTTTGAGTTTATTAGCTCACATAGGTGTTGTGTTTCTAATAACTTGGTTTACCTATTTATTTTACTTTTGGGGGCCGAGTCACCCGCGTCCGTAGGAGAATACCCTTCAGCGAATCCCTACACGTGGTCCCCGGGTGATGCTAAACAGGTGACACTAACCGCCTCCGTGTTCTAGTGGTTATACCACCTGATTCAGACCCAGAGGTCCCGGGTTTGATTCCCAGCGGGGGCAATTTTTTTGCTCAGTTTGGTTGGTGGTAGGACTTGTTCTAAGTCCGCCTGGCAAGCTACCACCATCATGTCTAAGTCTGTCGCCATAACAACAATGTTAACAGCATTGTTGTGTTCCGGCAGTTAGAGGTAAGATAGCCAGTTCCTCTGTGTAAGAGGATTCCGGGTGAAACTCGCTCCCATCTTCGGCCTAATCATCACTTTCCATCAGGTGAGATTTGGGCCAAGAGTTTCCCCGTTTTGTATAAAAAAAAAAGTTTAAAATTTGGGAAAATTTGTCAGTTTCGGATAGCGTATGGTATGTTTTGGCGACTGTACTTGTATATTTTCATCTGTGTCTGTCACCTATAACCAGAGAGCCAGTTCTACTTACTATATAACTATAACATTATGACGTCGAAAGTTTGTCAGTTTCGGATAGCGTATGGTATGTTTTGGCGACTGTACTTGTATATTTTCATCTGTGTCTGTCACCTATAACCAGAGAGCCAGTTCTACTTACTATATAACTATAACATTATGACGTCGAAAGTTTGTCAGTTTCGGATAGCGTATGGTATGTTTTGGCGACTGTACTTGTATATTTTCATCTGTGTCTGTCACCTATAACCAGAGAGCCAGTTCTACTTACTATATAACTATAACATTATGACGTCGAAAGTTTGTCAGTTTCGGATAGCGTATGGTATGTTTTGGCGACTGTACTTGTATATTTTCATCTGTGTCTGTCACCTATAACCAGAGAGCCAGTTCTACTTACTATATAACTATAACATTATGACGTCGAAAGTTTGGTCCTCATCACCATTGGTAATGTGCCCAAAAGGCTTGCATCATTGCCACGTTGCATGGCAAAACTTATCCTTTGACCGAGGTAAAAGCCATCATTCTGTTTTCGTTTCAATATCGCCATGGTCCAGTGGTTAAGACCAACGCCTCTCTAGCTGGTTGTGGGTTGAAATCCGAGCAAATGTGACTTTTGTGTCTTTTCCATGTATGTTCTAATCCTGTCATTTTGCTTGTGTTACTGATGCAACTGTTTTCGACTAGTAACTTAATTTTCTTCTATGTCTCTTGTCCTTTTGATTTTTTACTTAATTCATCAAACGAAAATTATAAATGCAATTAATGTAATTTGTCTGTTTCCTCGTCAGGCTTTAACGGCTAGACCGGTTTAGAGCAAACTTGGCACATTTCCTCGATTAGAACATAAGATACTATCTATGTTTTCATGGGATAATTTTCGATCTTCAAACTTTAAAGTAACGAGATGATATTCACCCACTGTAGAGGTCAAGAAATACATTCATAGAACAAAATTATCACAGCTATCCTCTTTAATTACTGCGAACAATCAACAGTTAAAGATAACATAAACAGCGGCAGTTAGCGAGGCAGTCAGTATGCGGAGCCGGTCACAGTTATAGCACGAGTTAAAAGTAACGGCTCAGTTACCGAGACGTAACGGTTCAATATCGACAACTGTTACCGACTTTGTTTCTCTTCTAAACCGTAGAGATGGGCGGTGTGCGGATATTCGGATATGGCGGATATTTGGGAGGGAGGTTTGGGAAATGAGAGCTGCGTTCACAAAGTTTGCATCGCATTTATCTGTCAAAAGTTTTTTCTGTGCAATTTTATGCTGTGTAGCTTAATTTATATATTACTCATTAAAAGTGACGTCGATCTATTTAAATGTCACCATTATATAAAATAACTTGAGAGAATGTAAACTTTCGATAAATTGTCAACTGAACATTTGGAATGCTTAGGCTTCAAAGTTTGATAGTTCATAATTTCTCGATTTCGTTAGCAGAAGTAAAAGTAAAACGGCTACCAATCAGAGCACAAGTCTACAAGAATATGTATGTACGCCACAAAGCGTATGTGACGTCATATGTATGTACGCCACAAAGCGTGCTGCAATTATCTTATCTTCAATTTTTTTCCAGTAATGCTGTAGGTGGTAGGCGTGTGTGATCGAGTCACTAAAGGTAACTAAAATAATAATGTTACTTAGCGATATTGTAGCATTATAGTGGTGAAATATTTTTTTAAATCGGTCCAGTAGAAAGATTTGTATGTTTGTCACGAATCTTTACTGTTATAATGTTAGTGTAGATAGACCAATAGTTTCGCCAGTAATACCTTACATTACCTTAAACCCCAATCTAAGAACTGCCAAAAATATCCGCACAAACCCTAATAATATCCGAACGTCCAGCCTCACGCAAAAAATCCGTATTTGTCAAGTCATAACCCTAACAATACGAGATAGGGAATTAATATCCGCGCCGGATCCGAAACTGTTGGAACACGGCGAAGATAAGCGGTAGTTGTTCCGAATAATGTTTCCTTTGTTCAATAGATACTTTTCGATAAACTGACATAATTTCTGAGACGCGGGCTGAATACTAATGGGGTGTTGTTTTATGTGAATGGCGGCGGTATTTGAAGGTTGGGTTCTGTTGTTTTTAATTTGGCTTAATTAAATGATTCTGAGGATATGGTAGGAGATCGAGTGTAGCGATAGACAGAGCTATGATAGATATAACTGTAATTAATATGGAGTTTTTTGTTCGGTCGTCTACATAATAAATAATGTTTGTAAGAACCTATGCGAATGGGCAACGAAAGGCCCTTTATATTTTATTTATTTAACTGTTTTGACGTTCAAGTGCCCTTTAATGGTCTCATTTTAATAAATGTTTTACTCTGACTCCGCCAATCTGCTTAAAAGGTTTTAAAAGGCTACTTTAGTAGAATTATATTAGAATCATAATATTAATCATACAGCAATACCTATGTCGCATTTAATTTCACCTTTATGTCCCAAACTGTTAGGTTCAAGGTCGATTGGGAAAATTTGACAGTTTCAAGTAGCTTGAATTGCTGGCTGATTCTGCAAGTGCCCTTTTTAGACCCCTAGGAGGTAAGAAATGACGTAGTACTAGGAAATTTGTAGAAGATTGTTAATTTATCAAACAAAAATTTATGTGACAATAATTAATGTGACAGTTGTCACATGAGTTAACTGCTGTGATTGGTTGTTGTCAATTTATTCGCTTGATGAATGTGTCCGAATGCATACAACCCTAATCTCTTCAAAGTTAGAGTGAACAAGCTACTTCTGGGTATGCTCGCTCCATCGTAGACTTTGTCTCTGTCATCTCTCACCAAGACTAGAGACAAGAGCAAACCCATCACAAAAAAACATTGAATATTTTTATTTATAGTTACAAATAGTTACAAAAACTGGAAGCCGGAATTTTAAATATTTTTTGAAAACCATCGCTTTAACAGTGGATCACAGTGTACCGGGATAAATAAACATATTTTTACATTTTAAATGTGTGTTTCGTACAAGAAATTTGTGCCCAGTGTCGGCAGCTTAGCACCTCAGCAATATGGCTGAAGTGAAGTCATAAACATAATATCTCCACACACTCGCATATGCAGAAGTTCGGTTATCGCACAGAAAACAATATTCCCCTCAGCTGTGTTAACTACTGGGGTGGCAGCTGCTCCCTGACAGAATACAAGGTTTTATATGCCAATGAATATAGTAGTAAATAAGACTTCTATCAGCATAAATAGACTACGCTTTAGTTATTATTCGATAAAGTACCTACACATCTGTATTCCCTTCCACATAATTACCTCTTATAGCCTTCAACGCATGAGTGAACAGGCATCTTCTGGATGTTCGCCCCATCATATACCTCACCCATAGTTTTCTATCAGGCGACATCGAGGTCAAGATCAAGCCCAATAATAAAAAAAAAAACGCTTTTTGACTGCATTGAGGGATTTTAGTAAGGTACCTATTCTTCTAATTAATTTTTCTAAATCAGTGACCATGATGAACTAGAAAATTATTAACTACTAGCTGACCCGCGCAACTTCGTCTGCGCCACATTTTCCATTAATGCTCCGCTCCTATTTGTCTTAGCGTGATGATATATAGCCTATAGCCTTCCTCGATAAGTGGGCTATCTAACTGAAAGATTTTTTCAAATCGGACCAGTAGTTCCTGAGATTAGCGCGTTCAACCAACCAAACAAACAACTCTTCTGCTTTATAATATTAGTATAGATTTGGAAAATAGATTGATTGATGATTAAGGAATTGAATTCTTATGCTCACGTAGCACTGCATATAAAGGGCTTGCTTTCCATTTAAAATATTTAACAGATCTCTACAGCCTCAAAAATAAGGCATGCACACACGGCCGTCAGATCGCAGGCCGCAGACGCATTGCCGCGACATAAATACCGCGATGACATGCGGTACAGCGCGGCTCGACGCGTCCTCGACACGCGCGCGGTGCGTCATTCCGCTGCGCCGCGCGGTAAATGCTCCTCGGCAATCGTCTATCAGATGCAGGTGGTAAGGCTGCGATTACATGGATGTAGTATTCTGGTGTGTTTTGTCGATCAAAGGTGCAACGTTCATATTTTCAACGAGTGTTCGTATTTGCATCGCAGTTGCATTTTATTAAGGCACTTTTAATTTCTCTACATTTTGACAGGGTTTTGTTATTGATTCTTGAATTGATACATTTTATAAACTAAGACAATGTTTGTTCTGCTTATAAAATTGAGCTGTAGGGGTAAACCTAGACGAGCGTAATTTTGTGAGTTGTGATTCGCATAAAATGAGTCGGCGACATTTACGCTGCATTCGGTTTCATACTAAAGCCCTGTTTGTGCCACTCGGCGACGCAAAATGAGTTGGACTTTAGTTAAATACGCAGCGTAAGTTCCGACGACTCATTTTACGCAACTCACAACTCACAAAATTACGTTCGTTTGGCCTCACGCTACGTCTCACGTGATGGACTCCAATTACATGTGTTTTATTCGTTCATTCATCACCTCCACCCCATCCCACATAACACCATGAATGTTTTACTCGAAAGCTTAGGTTGAAATGTGTCTATGTGTATTACACCCACATTCTCCGGTTATGTTTAGGTTTTATGTAAGTAATATGGGCGACCCTATTGCTATCAACCACGGTACAAATCCAAACCCTGGGTCTACCACTGACGGATTCCAGGAGGGACCATGTATTAACCCAATCACCTGACACGGTAATCGAAGCTAGGATCTCATGTTCAGCAGTAATGCTTGCGATCACTTAACAACAAAGCGGTTGCTCGTCTTAGTATTATTTTGAGTGTACATTTCATGCCCGGGAAAATTTTACCCACTGTTTTGAGTTAAATATTTCTAATACGCCTAAAGCAACACTACGATTATGAGTGTTGTTTAAAACGACAATAACACAAACAAAGCAGTACAAACCATCTGACGGCCCCTAAAGTCTAAAACTACTCCGCATCAGATCTAGATTAGGAGCAATTTATATCAGTTAACTCTCGATTACGCCTCATTTGGGAAAACTCGATACTTTTGCTGTAAGGCCGCTCTAATCTTGATTTAACTCAAGACTTACTTGTTTCAAATGTAAGTTTCGGCTGAGGGTTGAGGGGGGGGGAGGGGTTATTAGGTCTTTTAAGGCAACTGTCTGTTGTTGGAACTTGGAGGGCCTTTGTCTTTATTTGTTTTTCATTATTTGGGTTGCTTGACGATTGATTGATTTTCAGATGGAATTGCGTAGGTAAAAGTGGTTTTACTTCGGTGTGTCCGCAGCTTTATTTGTGGCTAGTCAAAACAAGTGTGTGGTAAATCATGTTTATTGGTTTGTGCTACGTCACTATAGTTAACTTTATAATAATTTTAGCTGTTAAAAATTGTTTACAGGTAATCAGCAATATAAATTAAAACAGAGAGCCAATTCTACCTACTAATTTTCACATTCGCATCGCATTCGCATCTCAATCGCAATCTGTCAAAATGTATGAAAATTAAGGCTTTCTAGACAGTTTGCGAATGACATGCGAATGCGAATGTTGTTTAAAAATTAGTAAAATGGGCCCTCAGATCTCACAGGTCATTTGAAAACCAGTGATCGATCACAGCCTATCGTCGTCCACGACTGGACAAAGGAATATCGGTGCCCCAGTGGCGTAACTCATAATATCGGTGCCCCAGTGGCGTAACTCATATTATCGATGCCCCAGTGGCGTAACTCATAATATCGGTGCCCCAGTGGCGTAACTCATAATATTGGTGCCCCAGTGGCGGAACTCATAATATTGGTGCCCCAGTGGCGTAACTCATAATATTGGTGCCCCAGTGGCGTAACTCATAATAGTAGTGCCCCAGTGGCGTAACTCATAATATTGGTGCCCCAGTGGCGTAACTCATAATATTGGTACCCCAGTGGCGTAACTCATAATACTGGTGCCCCAGTGGCGTAACTCATAATATTGCATAATTTTTCACAATCGAAAGGATCTTCAGATCATTGCTGCATATGTTTATAAAAATCCTCGGCTCGTTAACTTCAAACCCGCAAATTGTAAGTATTCATTTTACTCATCACCTGCCTAGCCTTTTCCCAACTACATTGGGGTCAGCTTCCAGTCAAACTGGATTCAGCTGAATACCCGTATTTTTCGTTGAGCGGCTGCCTACCAGACCACCACAACCTATTAACTGGGTAACACGGTATCTCTTGGTAATACTGGAGTCAGAGGGCGAATTCTATTAATTTTTAAACAACTTTCGCATTCGCATGTCAATCGCAAACTGTCAAAAAAGCCTTAATTTTCATTAATTCTTAACAGCATGCGATTGAGACTGTCAAAGATCCACAAATGACAGCCGGGATCAACAGCTTAACGTGCTTTCTGAGGCACGGAGGAAACTCGATAGGTATGTTAAGATGGTCACCCATCTACAGACCAACCTTGGCAAGTGTTGATTAACTTTGAAGATCAACCCTATTACGCAAAAATTATAAATTAGGCTACCAGTCCTCTAACTGAATCATCCAGAATTTTCAGACAACTGGGTCTTCCTTACGCTTGCAGCCTTGGAGTGCACACTTATTGGCCTCATTTCCTCCACCAGCTGCGGATATCTTCCCGAGCACAAAAAAATATATGATGCACAAGTCATCTCCCCCAAACAAGTCAATAAATAAGTACCCATAGAATTACCGTAACGTTTTATTGCCGCGTCGCGGCGGCGGCGGAGAGCATCAATACGAACACCGGGCTCTCGTATATTATGATAAACATGCTCCCTTTGCCCCACTTATTGAACATCTATGGCACATGCAGTAGATAGGTGCAGAAGGAGAAGAAAGGCAATGCTTGGCTAGCGATGTGCAAGAGGATCATCAGTGATGATAAGCTCGTCGAATCGAAGCTCCAAAGTCTTGAGCATCGACGCCGAGTTGCTGGCCTGTCGGTTTTCTATCGTTTACATTTTGGGGAGTGTGCGACGGAATTGCATAACTTAATTCCGCCAAGCCCGTTCCACCATCGGACCACAAGACGTACGGCGATGTACCACCGGTACATGGTGGACATCCCACCTATACGCACAAAACGTTTTGGGAATATATTCATTGTGCATACAGCTAAGGAGTGGAATTCCCTGCCTGAGTCTGTGTTTCCTGATAGCTACAACCTGGGAGTCTTTAAGTCAAGAGTGAATAGGTTACTTCTAGGCAAGCGTGCTCCACCTTAGACCGCATCATCGCTTAACATCAGGTGAGATAGCGGTCAAACGTACGCCTATCAATATTAAAAAAAAAAAAAAAGATGTGCCAAACATGACTGTAAATTTTACCTACAGTAGGTACTGTATTTCCTTTTTTTTTCTTCAAAATCCATCCAAAGGTTGTCTTGAAAAGATCGCTCTTAGCGATAAGGCCACCCATTGTGTCACCCTATGTAATGTTTTCTTCATCTATTTTTTCTGTAACTTATACCGCGTGTATCTGACATCGACGCACAAACGATTTCCATGGGTCCGGGGCATGATTCTGGACACCCTAGACTTAGAATTTTTCGTCGGCTTTTTTCTCATTTTTTTATTTTTTTCAAGGGTTTTTTACTTTAGACTGCTCATAATCGTTATTCTGACCTAACCCAATGAGATTTTTAATCAAAGAATAATTAAATAACTACTTTCACTAAAAAGAGCAATCTGAATAAAGCCACAAATAATATCAGCTCAGCTGAGCGGATACTTTGTAGTACTCTTAAAAAAAATCAGAAAAGAACCGACGAAAAATTCCAACACTGGGGTGTCCAGAATCATGCCCTGGACCCATGGAAATCGTTTGTGCGTCGATGTCAGATACACGCGGTATGGTGTACATAATAAAGAGTATTCTATTCTATTCTTACGCTCTTCTATTTTGATCATAGGTTTAATCTCATTGGAGCTATAGAAAACGAGATAATCGCAAAAAAGTGACCTTTGACCTTCAACAACTTACGACGCAAACTCAAGATTGTATGAGACTTGACACGACATTTAGAACGCAAAGCTGAAAATGTATACGAGTTTGAAGTTTTGTATCTCTCATTTCGAGGTGAAAGCATAGCGATTCAACTCGAAACGAGAGATTTAGACTGGATTCATTATATAGTCGTTGTTTAGAACTAGGCTAAGTGACATAATGAATATGTTGTAGAAAAGTATTTTAATAGATCATATTTATTTTGCAAGTTAGAGGAGCTCGTGGCTAAATAATAACAGAGGTTGGTCTGTGGATGGGTGACCATCTCAACATACCGAGTTTCCTCCGTGACTCGGAAAGTACGTTAAGCTCTCGGTCCCGGCTGTTATTTGGAGATCTTTGGCAGTCGTTACGGATAGTCAGAAGCCAGAAAATCTGACACCAGTCTTGCCAAGGAGTAACGTGTTACCCAGTTAATGGGTTGTGGAGGTCGGGTAGGCAGCCACTCCACGTAAAATACTGGTATTCAGCTACATCTGGTTTGACTGGAAGCCGACCCCAATATAGTTGGGAAAAGGCTAGGCAGATGATGATATTAATTTTGCAAGTAGGTTATACCGCGTGTATCTGACATCGACGCACAAACGATTTCCATGGGTCCAGGGCATGATTCTGGACACCCAGAGTTAGAATTTCTCGTCGGCTTTTTTCATTTTTTTCAAGGGTTTTTTTTTACTTTAGACTGCTCATAATCGTTATTCTGACCCAATGAGATTTTTAATAAAAAAATAATTAATTAACTACTTTCACTAAAAAGAGCAATCTGAATAAAGCCACAAATAGATATTCGTTAATCGTTTGTGCGTCGATGTCAGATACACGCGGTATGTAACTCTTTTACACTTCAATATTTTGTTGGTTATCGATGCAATTTAAAACATTGACGTTGTCTGAAGCATGTATTCTGCGACTTGTTTGTATTGTGTGCCGAAATATACTCGCGTTTCGTAATACTCACCTGATCGTAGACTATGGCTTTATTAGGACGTTATTGCCTCTCCAATTCGACATGCCGCCATTTTTTTTTTATTTGTGAATTCAGAAAGGCATCGATAAAGTTTGAAGGTATTAAAGGCGTGAATGTGTTACAATTGGTCTTTACGTTGGTCAATTGGTTATGTACTACATGCTAACAATCGATTTTTCATGTAATTTTTGCAGCTTGATGCCCTCGAGTCAATTGAAAAACGAGCCAAGAGGATGATCGGCAATGATAGGCTCGTCGAATCGAAGCTCCAAAGTCTAGAGCATCGACGCCCAGTTGCTGGCCTGTCGGTTTTCTATCGGTTACATTTTGGGGAGTGTGCGACGGAATTGCATAATTTAATTCCGCCAAGCCCGTTCCACCATTGGACCACAAGACGTACGGCGATGCGCCACCGGTACATGGTGGACATTCCACCGATACGCACAAAACGTTTTGGGAATACATTCATTGTGCGTACAGCTAAGGAGTGAAATTCCCTGCCGGAGTCTGTGTTTCCTGATAGCTACAACCTGGGAGTCTTTAAGTCAAGAGTCAATAGGTTACTTCTAGGCAAGCGTGCTCCACCTTAGACCGTATCATCGCTTAACATCAGGTGAGATAGCGGTCGTTTGACCGCGATCTATGCCTATGCCTATCAATAGTAAAAAAAAATAAAAAAAATTGGGAACGTTAAAAAAAACACATCTGAAATATTTTTGTTGCATATTCATCCCGCCTTTCCTACATTTTATCATTGCCAAAATGAACTGAAAGATTTTTGATTAATTATGAAAGCAATTAAACTAAAATAGATTTGCAATAACCCCAGATCCTCTTGCTCTGGATCTTTTCATTTAAATCGAATTTAAAACAAAGAACTCGGTTATTTCCCGGACCATTCCGATCATTAAAACCGTCAATAATTATCCGTTCCTTTATAAGAAACCAATTAATACGAAAAAAAACCGAAAGGGAAAAATGGCGAGATGCTTTAATTGCGCGCCCAAATTACTAAAGCGATTACAAAAGAAAATATGACAAAGGTGGTTCGTTTAACGTAATGGCCGACTTTACAACCATTTCTAGTCCATTTGATTAAAAAAGCTCGCATCCAGGGCCGATTGATTTTCTTTTACAACCCAATTGCTCTTCAGTTTGGCGAAGACAGCTTTATCATTGAGGCAGTAAGGGTGATTTTTCCGTTTCCTACGTTGTTTAAATTTGTAATTTCAATAACACGGAACCTCTTCATTTGGAATGGCATTACGATAAAAGAAAAGGCTTCAGTGACTATTAAGAATGTTGGAAGTTCCCCTTTTGTTGGCGGCTCGGCTGCTGAGCTCGCTGGGAGGAGGGAATCACCCGTGTAATGATTATAATCTACTGTTAATTTTGGATGGAAATGCATTCTAATTTTATTAACCTAATTGGATTCCCGAATATAAAATTAATTTAATTAGGTTTAATTTCGTGTAAAAGAATTTATATTACGCAAGACATAGGCTGTGGTATTTGGAAGAATTTTATAAAAAAATATACGGTCTACATACAGCCGAACATATAACCTTTTCGAGGAAGTCTGTTAAAATTGTTGGGCGATCACTGTACCTTCGTCTTTTAAAGCTAGGAATCAGGCTAATTGAGCTTAAAAGTCTAAGTTTCAAGTACGTCGTTGCTACAAATAGCCACAATTTTCTCAAGACATCCACCATGTTTTCATACCGGTCGTAAAACTAATCTAAGACAGCACGCCCGTCAAATAAAACTTGAAAGCGAAAAGCAAGCGAGTGTTCCCATTATTTTCCATTAAAAACAGTGCACTTGAGGCGTGACCTCATTCTCCGATGCATATTCTATGTCTTATATTTTCTTGTTCGCCCGACCGTGCAGACTAGCTCCATTGCGATATACCTCCATGATTGGTGTTCCGATCGCCCTCGGAAATATTGTTCGCGGCAAAAACAATTTCAGAAGATATTGTTTGTTTGAAATACTGGATATATTTTGCTTTTAAAATTGATTTTGAAATAGAGGACGCTGGTCGCTGTGTCAAGATTGAGCAGTAGATGGGGGCTTTGTGAGGGTTGTACTTTGTATTTGTTGTGCGATCAAATGGAAGAAGGGTGCTGCTAGTGTGTTTCCTGTGAATGTATTTTCGACACATTTTCTCATAAAATGCATTTACGAAGCCTGTATACATTGTTCGAAAGTTCGAAATTACGGACCATACAATGGAGCGTGCGTATTCTGTACGGTATTTTTTAATGTCCATAAACAATATAATTTACAAGAGTTCAATCCGTCTGCATCCTTCAGCCAAAAATGCTTCCGTCTGCGTCCGTTCCGGATGCGTTACATACGCGTTTTTTTTTGCGAAGAACTGTTTGCTCAGAAGGTTTGTCGTACTTTAATATTGAAGAAAAAATTAGACAATGGATGTAGTTCTAATTACCCGACTGTTACACTTATGTTTTTTTCGAGTGTATTTATGTATGATGTCATATTTCTTTGGCACACAGTAGCCTAACCCTGTGGCTTCATAGATTTTAGCTTGAAAGGTGTCGTTAGATTCGTCTAAATAGTGAGAATGATACTGGATAGGTACCTATATAAAAATTAAAATATCTGAGCTTCGGTGCCTTTTTAATGACTTCAGCTTTTTTAACCTATCGAGTAGGGTATCAATATAAAAGCTCGAGGAGACAATTTAAAAACTGTAACTTATTAAATAAATGATTTTGTCAAAAAAATCCGATTGGTACAATATATAATACAATTTACAATACAATATAATTCTACTAAAATGTTTCACGCAGACGCAAACGGAAGCGCGTTCTTATTTTAAAAACGCACTCTATTCCAAACACACACTCCCCATTTGCAAATTCGCGCCATTTTCAATTAGAAACGTCAAAAATAGTTGCGACTTTTAACAAATATTAATTAGAATATTTGTGTTCAAGCGAGGAATCAGATATAAATATGGAATCAACTCCACCTGACATCTTGAATGAGGCGCCAATTGCAGAAAATGGTCTCTTGCCGCCAAAATGGCGAGAACGCTATTTTATGATTAACAATAATTTTTAATAGATAATGAAAAAGTTTGTTTAATAATCATTATTAAAAATTATTGTTAATCATTAAATCGCAAACTGTCAAAAAAGTCTTAATTTTCATATATTGTTGAGAGATTGCGATTGAGATGCGAATGTAGATTTGGCACTCTGACCATTGCAAAATCAGCCCTAAGTATATCGTAAGAGCAACTAAAGAGACGAGTAACAAACTTGTCTGTTGCTTATCTATCTTCTCTCTCCCCTATCACACTTTCATGCTTACCTATGAACGTAACAAACAAGTTATTGTTATTTACATTGTATCGTGAATCTGTCCTCACAATATAACACTCTGTCTGCGGCATAATCGACGGCAGATCAGCAATAACCGCCATTTTATATGCCACGCGAGTAATGAACGTCGTCATGTGGACGGGGAACCAATGAATGAATACAAGCATTGATACATATTCAAGGCTTCAGTATTCTCCAGCTTCTAGCGTTTCTTGATGTATTTGATGAATATTATTCAAGTGTAGGCATTACATTATATGAATACTTTGATTTAAAATAAATAAATAAATAATAATAATTACTAACAAAATGATTTCTTAATTCTTTGTTTTACACCATTAGAACTTATACTAATTACAGTGATTAAAAAGTTCATGTATGTACAAAATATACATGGTGAGTTATTTTTTTCTTTTTTTTTAAAACGAGGAAACTCTTGGCCCAAATCTCACCTGATGGAAAGTGATGATTAGGCCGAAGATGGAAGCGAGTTTCACCCGGAATCCTCTTACACAGAGGAACTGGCTATCATACCTCTAACTGCCGGAACACAACAACGCTGTTAACGTTGTTGTTATGGCGACAGACTTAGACATGATGGTGGTAGCTTGCCAGGCGGACTTATAATAAGTCCTACCACCAACCAAACCGAGCAAAAAATTTGCCCCCGCTGGGAATCGAACCCGGGACTTCTGGGTCTGAATCAGGTGGTATAACCACTAGACCACGGAGGCGGTTAGTGTCACCTGTTTTGCACCACCCGGGGACCACGTGTAGGGATTCGCTGAAGGGTTTTTCTCCTACGGACGCGGGTGACTCGGCCCCCAAAAACTAAAAAAATACATTTATACCAGCAAACGTCAAACAATCCATTTGGTTAGCCTTTTTCTATTATGATGTGATGGTTTATTTTCTCTTAAAAGCAATAAATTCTAAGATAATATAGTTTTGCAGTGCGAGCAACATTTGAGTACCTACAAGTATTAGTCAGTGAGTAATTTTGTTGTGAATGTCCATAGAAATTACAGTCTTTTTCTGAATTTTAAAAGTGGAGACTTGTAATTGGCTGACAGTCCTATTTACTGATCTTGATGTGTTTGTTTTAGCTGTAAGTCTTCCATATTGCTTAAATAAATAAATAAATAAATAATATCCTTCGTTCGTGTTTCCGAACGCTCACGACCCTAATGTTTTCAAAGTTAGAGTGAACAGGCTCCTTCTGGGTAAGCTCGCTCCATCGTAGACTTTGTCTCTGTCATCTCTGACTTAGACTAGAGTCAAGAGCAAACCTATCTCAAATAAAAAATAAATATATATATATATATTTTTTTTTAGGCTTACGTACCAAAATGGTAAAAGAATCTGTTATGGTGTTACTAGGTCTGTCCGTCTGTCACAGCTAAATATCTCAAGAAATATTCATACTAATATCAACTTGTTTGGAATAGTTGTAGTGAATTTTATGTGAAGATTACAGGAAAAATAAGACGATGTCTATGAAATAACACACTTTTTCAGAAATCATGAACAAAACTTACATGAGCTCCACTATCGGTCTAGGGATGGCTGCTGGGTTCCAATTTTTTTTTTTTTTATTCCTCTAGGCCCGTTCCACCATCGTACAACAAGACGTACGGCGATGCGACACCGGTAGATGGTGGATATCCCACCTATACGCAGAAAACGTTTTAGGAATACATTCATTGTGCGTACAGCTAAGGAGTGGAATTCTTTCCACTACGAAAACCTGGGAGTATTTAAGTCAAGAGTGAATATGTTACTTCTAGGCAAGCGTGCTCCAACTTAGACCGCATCATCGCTTAAGGCCGTACCCTGACCAAATAACCTTGAGCATTTTTTCCCTCAATAATAGCGCAAGAGATACAATAGCAAATACGCTCAGAATGTTGAATAAAATCGTTATAAAATCTAATTTTGGTCGTTTGAAAAAAATACTTCTACCAAAATGTTCATAATTAAATTGCCTATCCATTAGTGTAAGTACAAAATCAAAATAATCGTTAGTTTTCGAGAAGATGCATGGTTTCAGTATTTTTTTCTCATTTCTGTGGTTTCGTTGTGAGGAGATTACTTAAACATTATACTTAGTAATAAAATCTACCATTTTGAAGCTAAAATTATGTAGAAATTTAATGTATTTTTTATTAGTTGATATTTCTTTTGGATAAAGAGTAGATAGCTCCAAAAACGGCACAAAAAACGGCTAGCGCTGCGTTTTGCTCGGGGACGCGCCTTAACATCAGGTGAGATAGCGGTCAAACGTATGCCATTCAATGGTAAAAAAAAAACAACAATATGGCCTCGCCGTTGAAAATTTAAAATATTTCACTTGTTATATGATAGTCCGACTCACTCTTGACCGGTCTTTATTGTAGCCCCACGTGTATTGATACTGTAGACTATTACCCGAGGTGTCACTGTGTATGTACTGAGACTGTTTATTTTAATAAGTGTGGTACTTCCAAACAGACAGTTGTGGTGTCGAGTCGCAAACTGGTTTCTCACGTCGCGATATCATTAACTGCGCGTAATTTACTGCTATCCAACGCACATTGCAAAGCGCCTCCGCACATTACTATGCGCCTACGCACGTAGCTACGCGCCTACGCACGTAACTACGCGCCTACGAACGAAAAAACAAAGCTCGTAGCCACATTACTGTCCTATAAAAAGTTTCGATGGAACACTTTTCTAGATTATGGCCTACGCAATAAAGATAGATCGGTAATGTATATTTTATTGTACACCAAAAGTAGTTACAAAACTCTTTTGCACTGTAAATGTATGGGTGTAATGACGGTGTTATCACTGCTAGCGATTTTTGCCATACTACTTTTGGATAGACTGCTAGCCTTAAAATCAAAATAATATAAATCCTTTTATATAAATAATAAACCTAGAATTTTTGCAGATATAACTGCTTACATAAACATACAATGTTTATCACACACAAACATTAACAATAGCAAAAACCTCATTTTCAAACAGGGTGTCACTTCGCTTTGAAATTTTATTCACAAAAACGTGCGTAATACGAGTTTGGCCTTAATTGAGCCCATTCTATTGGGAAATAATGAACTGACCCACAGAGCACCGAGCAGCCGCAGTGGCTACTACTAGATACGGTATTTTCAATAGTTATACACTTGTGTACTTAGAGAAGCTCGTGGCTAAAGAATAACGGCTTATGTTTAACTTACCACCAGATATAGTAACAAATAGCAGACAAAAGTAGTAAATGATCAACAAATTAAACCCGCATTTTAATGTAAAATTATAACCAAAGGTTTTAACACTTTGCTATCCTATTTAAGTAAAATGACTCCAAGTAAATCATGAGTAACCCAAAAATAGTAAATGATCACCAAAATTAAACCAATCTGGCGCTCGGCGGCCGCTGCCGCGGTACGCTCGCTTCGCTCGCTCACCTTCGCGCGCTAATGGTCTTGGTTCTAACCTAACCTAACCCACGTGTTTCACCAGCCATAGAGGGGATCTGACGCAGACACGTTACTATAGAATTTGAATATTATAATAACTGAATGTTAATTTGCTCGCTAAGATTTGGTGATCATTTACTAAATTTGGTGGTCGAATACAATTTCAAGTGGAGTGGTGACTATTTTTCTGTATTCGTATCAAAGCATTTTATGGTGGTCATTATATTTATTCCCAAGAATAACCGCCGTACGGATCGATCTTCAAGGTTAAGCAACGCTGCCGTGTCGACGGCGCGTTCGTGTTCCACGCGCGCCTCAAAGAGAGTCAGCACACAGAGGGGCCCGATAGGGCCGACGCCTGCCAGAGTCGCGGGACTATTCGAAAGAGATACCGTGGCACCGGAACACAAAGGGCAATGAAGGAACATGGATGGGTTTTAGTCAGTAAGAGTCTGACACTCCCTCCCACTACGCAAAAAAAAAAAGAAAAAAAAAGGTTAAGCAACGCTTGCTAAAGTTGTTCGGTGAATGGGTGACCATCATAACATACTGAGTTTCTTCCATGCCTCGGAAAGCACGTTAAGCCGTTGGTCCCAGTTGTCATTTGTATAACTGACTCCAGTCTAGCCGAGAAGTACCATGTTACCCTGTCAATGGGTTGTGGTGCTTCAGCTTCAGCTGAATCCGGTTTGACTGGAAACCCAATACAGTTGGGAAAAGGCTAGGCAGATATTGACCCAATGACAACTGTGTGAAGTAGGAGCTGGCCTAGCTCAGCAAACAGAAAGGCTACGCCTGGAGTGGCAATGTGTGTGGCGTGCATGCAGTGTTAATGGGTTATGGGGGGCTGCAATAGGCTAGGCACAGATGATGCTAGCACTCTGGAACAGTTGCGTTTTTAGGTAGCCGTCAAAAAGTAATTCACACTGAGGACAAGTTACTCCCACCGATGCGAGCATTCTGTGCTCTGTAACCTAATCACTCGTTATCCTTGATGACCTTGAAACAATAGATCCTTTTATATCACCGCCGTCAAACTCGATTGGGTTTTTAACCGGCCCTTTGAAAGAATTGGATCACGTTTTGTTTTAATTATTATATACATCAATTGGTGGATCTAATTGTGTGGCGTTTTTTCGTGCGTTTGTTTTATTTTTAATTAAATTGGTATGTTCAATGTAAAATCAAACTAAATGATTATGTTGAGGGTAAGGTTCTATTACTTATGAAGTTACTAGTTATGGAGTAGCTGCACTTTTTATATTTTAAGTATAATTTGCATTAGGCTAGGCAGATGAATTTGAATTGAGATAATTATCTCAATTCAAATTCATCTGCCTAGCCTTTTCCCAATTATATTAGGTTCGGCTTCCAGTCAAACAGGATTCAGCGGAATACCAGTATTTTTCGTGGAGCGGCCTACCAGACCTCCACTCCTTGGCAAGACTAGTGTCAGATTTTCTGGCTTCTGACTATCCGTAACGACTGCCAAATATTTCCAAATGACAGCCGGGACCAACAGCTTATTGTGCTATCCGAGGCACGGAGGAAACTCGGTATGTTAAGATGGTCACCCATCCACAGACCAACCTTGGCAAGCGTTGCTTAACCTTGAAGATCGACCTGTGCGGCTGTTATTATTTAGCCACGAGCTCCTTCTGAATTGAAATTAAACTTACATAAAGACCATTAAGAGCCTAGGTCAATAATTTCTGACAGTTCGAAAGTCGTGGCTTGGCATCTAGCTCCCCAAGCACACTGCACACTCTTCTCAGAAAGTTAAAAAAACTAATGTAGCGACACGCTGTCAACTAATTCAAACCGCCAAATTATTCAGTGAACCAAAATATTAAATAAATTTAACAGATACATACTTAAAGAGCAATATTTTATTAATTGTAATTTATTATAAGTTGCTATAGTGCACAATAAATAATCTATATTAATATTATAAAGCAGAAGAGTTTGTTTGTTTGTTTGTTTGTTTGTTTGGTTAAACGCGCTAATCTCAGGAACTACTGGTCCGATTTGAAAAATTCTTTCAGTGTTAGATAGCCTATTTATCGAGGAAGGCTATAGGCTACATATCATCACGCTAAGACTAAAAGGAGGCGAGCATTAATGGAAAATGTGACGCAGACGAATTTGCGTGGGTCAGCTAGTTAATGATAAATGCATAATCACGTCTAAACGGCCATTCGTAATTTTTTGGAAAAAAAATATTATGTTACATTAGACTAATCTATACTTCTGTACTAATATTATAAAGAGGTAACATTTGTTTGTAAGTTTGTATGTAGGGGGTAATCTCAGGAACTACTGGTCCGATTTAAAAAAAAAATCAGTATTAGATAGCCCATGTATCGAGAAAGGATATAGGCTACATGTCATCACGCTAAGACTAAAAGGAGCCGAGCATTAATGGAAAATGTGACGCAGACGAAGTTGCGTGGGTCAGCTAGTAGGGTAATGTGTAGATTACTTATGACTCAACGTAGGACAGTTCGCTCTAATCACAACATTTTCTTACTTAGAGCATTTTATACCCGGCGTATCTTAAACGAAAGGTCAGATTTGAATAATTTTAAGTGTGATGTACATGTACATAAACAACCTTGATTATTAAACCATGTAAGTGGATAAGCATTAATATCATTATACCAAAATCACAAAAGCAAAATCTAAGGCTACTTGTGGTCTATGATTTCAAACCTTAAAAACTATTTATGGGGCTACTTACTTAGGTTGTATGTGCTACGGCTATAGGTATATCATCACGCTAAGACCAATAGGAGCGGAGCAGTAATGAAAAATGTTACGCAGACGACGTTGCACGGGTCAGCTAGTTTTGAATAATTAGAATAGGTAGACGACTTGAAGAAGATCAAAGCCTGAAACCTAGGTTTAAGTAAACTTAGATCAGGGAACGCACTACATTACCTACAGAGTTCTTTTTTGACTGTAATCTCATATTTGTCATTCCATAGTTTAAACTCAGATACCTAAAATCGTAATGTAGACTTAGATTAATATATCTATACTATAATATTATACAGCAGAAGAGTTTGTTTGTTTGGTTGAACGCGCTAATCTCAGGAACTGCTGGTCCGATTTGAAAAATTGTTTCACTGTTAGTGTTATCTATCATCACGCTAAGACAAATAGGAGCGGAGCAATAATGGAAAATGTGACGCAGAAGAAGTTGCGCGGGTCAGCTAGTATATTATAATTATGTTAACCTAGGTCTACATTAGGATACCATGCACCATGTAGGTACACTTAATTAAACAAGAAGAAGGACATTCATGGGGTTAATTACACGTTCTTCCCCATAAAGATCTACTCTTTGGAATGTGCAAAACTTCATATTTTTGACTGACCGACTTCTTCATAATTCAAAAGTGGTTGGAGCATGCTGCGTCAATGCTAAAATAAAATAAACTGGGATAATGGCAGGAGATGAAGGCTTAAATCACATAGTTTTCGCACGTCTACTGATGGTTCGTAGTACAGAAAAAAAGTAAATATAAATAAGTAGAAAAAGCAAACCTTTCGTTTCGACCTGTCACCCACAGAACCCTAGAAAAGAAGGACCTTGTTAATAAAAACCTGCGTTTTTATTCGCAAATTGTAAAATTCAGTTGTAGCCCACCAATAAAGATTCGGCGTACGTTTAATAAAATCGGGCGGTCCGCACGAATGATTGCGGAGTCGTCCTGTGACGAGACGTGACGAGATGTGACGAGCGGTGACGAGCGGTGACGGCCGGTAACTTGCGACTGTTGACGTTTATAATTGTCGTGTCGGACAGCGCCAATTCGTTTCCCGTTGCCGTACGCTCATTTGAATTGTATATTTACGGATACTAAAATTGATTCGGTTCGGACGAGATGTATTTTGATGGCGTTTTTTTTTATGTCGTGTGTTTTGTTACTGTTCTTATTATTGTTAGTGTAGAAGTGTATACTACAGATATACAAATACGCATATTATGCTATATTTTGTATTCAATGAGAAAAAAGGCTTCAATGAGAAAAAAATAACAATGCTAAGGTCAATTTGAAAAGAATTGTAGGTATTTAGTGGAACGCCCCGTTTTATGAGAAGCATTTGACATAATAACCGAAGACTTCTGAAGAGTTATACGGTCGATAGGTAGTTAATTATAATTAGCAAACGCACACTAAAATTAAAGAATTTGGGTGCGTCTCATAACGTATAAACTCATTAGGTCTAATTTCATTGTATTACCTATCGTTCATAAGATATAAGATATTCATAAGATATCGTTCTTTGGGGGCCGAGTCACCCGCGTTCGTAGGAGAATACCCTTCAGCGAATCCCTACACGTGGTCCCCGGGTGGTGCTAAACAGGTGACACTAACCGCCTCCGTGGTCTAGTGGTTAAACCACCTGATTCAGACCCAGAGGTCCCGGGTTCGATTCCCAGCGGGGGCAAATTTTTTGCTCGGTTTGGTTGGTGGTAGGACTTGTTCTAAGTCCGCCTGGCAAGCTACCACCATCATGTCTAAGTCTGTCGCCATAACAACAATGTTAACAGCATTGTTGTGTTCCGGCAGTTAGAGGTATGATAGCCAGTTCCTCTCTGTAAGAGGATTCCGGGTGAAACTCGCTTCCATCTTCGGCCTAATCATCACTTTCCATCAGGTGAGATTTGGGCCAAGAGTTTCCCCGTTTCGCATAAAAAAAAAAAAATATATATAATCAACGTGAGATGTACCAACTGTTGATATAATTTCTTTACATATAACATTATTTTATTCATTCTATACCTTAATTAGTATAACGTTGTTTGATATAACGTATATGTAATCGAAAATCATTTGGTCTAACGTTTAATATGTATATTGTTTATTTAATCGAAAATCAGTAGGTCTTTTTTTTTTTTTAAGGATGGGAAATCATCAAATGACTCCTCCCGCTCTGGGTAAAGCTGGAGGGAGTGTCAGACTCCTACTGACTAAAACCCATCCGTGTTCCTCCTAATGCCCTTTGCGTTCCAGGGCCGCGGTGACTCTTTCAAACAAATTCCGCAACCTCGGCAGGCTCTGGCCCTAGCGGGCCCCACTTACTTTGCTGACAACTCTTTGAAGCGCACGTGGAACACAGCGCGCCGTCGACCCGGGCCTGATTCTGATCAGATGGCTAGCCACCCAATGCTCGCCGTCCGCAGGCCCACGCCTATGGTGGCCGGGAATCGCCCTGCGACTCCCGACGCCCGGGGTGTCTTCTTCTGGTGCGGCGGCCGGGGCGCGAGGTCTCCCTCACACGTTCGGCCTCCTCCTTCGCTTGCATTACTGCTTCGCAGAAGGAGATGACCGCTTCCCATGCCTCCTTGCTCCGGATCGTGGCTTGAACCAGGGCCGGACGCGAGAGGTTGCCACCGCTGATCGCCTCAACGAGGACACAGCGTTGCTCCACCCACGCAGAGCAGACCTCCACCGTATGCTCCACCGTGTCTTCCGGGCGATCCTCGCAGTGTTGACACCCGGGCGTATCCTCTCGCTGAATTCGAAACAGGTACCTTCCGAAACAACCATGTCCGGTGAGTACCTGCGTCAGGCGGAAGGTGAGGACGCCGTGGCGCCTCTCTAGCCACTCCTCAAAGAGGGGACTTATCGCCACAATTGTGGCTTGCCCAAAAATCAGTAGGTCTAACGTTTAATATATATAAAAAACGTCATTATGGTTAACACCCCGACTCAGAGTACCTACCTTTTATTATAATTAATTTATTAACCACCCAGAAATAGGAGCCCTGCGAAGCGGGGCTCCGGCGACCTATCTTAGCGCAGGTGGTAATCAGTTACTAGTTTTGTTTAATATCTACTTAGGTTACTATTACCTATAACTACGATAGAACTTACAAAGAATAAAACAAAGAAAAAATACTTAAAAAATATTTATTGAACAAAATACAAAGTTATTGTTTTTATAAACTGTGTCTATGCAATTTTGCTTTGTGTTTTTAAGTAGGCGTTTTCATCATATTAGACCAAATAAGTTTTATAATTTATCTTTTGTATGTATGTTAAGTCAAACGATGTTATATTTAATATTATGTTATGCTTATAAAAATTAGTTATTTTAAAATTATATCAATCGTTCATTATATTAACTAATCGCTATATTACATAAAATTATAGGTTCCGTTGTTATACGTTGTTAATATTAGAGATTTTGTTGTTATATCATCTATTACTGGCCCACCGAATTTTGTTGAGTAGTTACAATACACAATAAATAGTAAAACACTGTCTGTTCAGCAAAAAAATACAAAATAAGGTCTTTGAGAATTTAACCCTCAGTATCCTAAGAAAAAGTCGCGCTACATTATTCAAGGCATCCAAATAGTAAAATATTTGTAACATTGTAAAGAAACACGTGTAACGAAATGGGCAAGAAAGTGAATTTTCTATTAGGGCCAACGAAAAGAGTCGAATTGTTTTGCGAGAGCGTTTAAACCTATTTTTCTTTGGGGCACGGAAGGTTCCCAATGCCTTCAATGTTTTGATGTTGTTTAAAAGAACCTTAACAAGGATATGCCGTCAAAAAACCTTTCACCCACGCACCGGGAAACGAAACAATTTAACAAAATCGGTAAAAGAAAAAGTTTTGTTAATGTCACAAAATGATAAAATCCTGGGTTGTATCAGTTTTGTAAAAGCAACCAGTCCAAGAAAAACTTTAATTGTACTTAACTGAATTAAGGAGGCAGCTTCTGAATTGGAATAAAGTTTTAGGGATCCGTACGAACAGAACTCTGCTGTATCTCAAGAAACGGAATAGACAGTTGAAATTTTCACAGAGTTTGTATTTCTATACAAGAATAACGTTTTGTTTTCCGGTTTATGGTACGGAACCTTTCGTGTGAGAGTTCGGCTCACATTTTTCCGGTAAAAGACTTGCAAATGACAGCCGGGATCAACGGCTTGAGGTGCTTTAGGTGCTCGAAGCACGGCCGAGTCTCGGCATGTTTATGATGACAACCCAGCAACAGACCGACCTCGACAAAACGTTGTTTAACTTCAAAGATTGACCCCTTCTTTAAGGTTGGGAAATCATAAAACGACTCCTCTCACTCTGGACAAAGCAGTAGGAAGTATCGAACTCTTACTGACTAAAATCCATCCGTGTTCCTCCTAATGTTTTTTGCGTTCCAGGGCCGCGGTGATTCTTTCGAATAAATTCCGCAACTCTGGAAAGATTGACCCCTACGGCTGCTATTATTTATCAACGCACTACTGTGCTAAAATAAACAAGAAATAATTAATAAAAAAAATCGCCAAAGTATCCCATTACGAATCTTTTTGCAACCACGACACCACAAAGAAACTTGTTGGCTTTGCGACCCCTTACTTTTTGATCGAATAGCAAGATGGTAGCCGGTATAGCAACAGGATAAACGATCCGTTGACAAAGTATTTAGTAAACAAGGGATTTGTTTTCTTTAACGAAAGATGGAAGAGGAATCGACCAAAATGTCAAACATTTTAAATTGACAAATCAAATTCATCAAATTGTATTTGTGATGAAAAAATATCTGTAATTAAAAATAAAAATAAATAGCTATTTTTACTTCAAAATCCTTAGGATTGTGATAGAAATGATGTCACGAAGTTGGGGTGCTGGTCATGGGCGCCGGTAGGACTATTTTTAGGGGGACGTGCATCTTCAAAACCCCGCTTCGAAAAATATTGTTTTTTTTTTTACCCTGAAAGCGAGGGCGCTCGAATTTGCTAGGTGTCTTTTACTATATTCTCTTCTCTAATTTTCATGTTTCGCCGTCTACTCGTTTTATATCTTCATGTTTTCGTATGTTTTACTGAACGCCGCCCATGGTGTTAGTCCAGTCCATAAAAAATGTTTGTTGTTATGGTGATAATGCATGTCCTGGCAAGGTTAGGCGAAATAACATATTAGATAGTTGGCTGTGGCAGTGAGACTGACTGCTCAGGGTATACAAGACGTAAAGCCAGGTATATCAGCCATAGGGCACGCCACGATAGCGGCGGTAAGTCCCCTCTTTGAGGAGTGGCTTGAGAGGCGCCACGGCGTCCTCACCTACCGCCTGACGCAGGTCCTCACCGGACATGGTTGTTTCGGGAGGTTCCTGCACCGAATCAGGCGGGAGGAAACGCCCGGGTGTCACCACTGCGAGGATCGACCAGAGGACACGGTAGAGCACACTGTGCAGGTGTGCCCCGCTTGGGCGGCGCACCGCCGTGTCCTCGAAACGGCGATCGGCGGCGACCTCTCGCGTCCGGCCCTGGTCCAAGCCATGGTCCGGAGCGAGACGGAATGGGACGCCGTTGCCTCCTTCTGCGAAGCAGTCATGCTAGCGAAGGAGGTGGCGGAGCGGGAGAGGAGACCCTCTCGTCCCGGCCGCCGTGGTGGACGCCGCGGGCGTCGGGGGCCACCTGGTGACCTCCGGCCACCGTAGGCGCGGGCCTGTGGACGGCGAGCTATGGGTGGCTCGCCGTCCGTCCATCTAGACAGGCCGTGTCGACGGCGCGTTAGTGTTCCACGCGCGCCTCAAAGAGAGTCAGCATCACAGAGGGGCCCGAAAGGGCCGACGCCTGCCGGAGTCGCGGGATTATTCGCAAGAGACACCGTGGCTCCGGAACACAAAGGGCAATGAAGGAACATGGATGGGTTTTAGTCAGTAGAAGTCTGACACTCCCTCCCACTACACCCAGAGCGGGAGGAGTCATTGGATGATTTCCCATCCCTAAAAAAAAAAAAAAGGTATATCAGCCATATCATTATAAGGTTTTGATCATTAAGTGTGCTCTCTCCCTTTCATTAGCGTCAAACTGATAGTAAATTCATTATGCGCAAGTGATAATCGATGTAGTATATGTTGTAATTGTTGTCAGTTTCTTACACGTCCTAAGTGAGCCTAATTGATGGAACCCCAATCTCTTGAGGTGAGTGACGGGCTGATTACGGTCTATTTCATAACAGATTCAAACTGCTTTATAGGTTTAACTAACTTTTGCTACCGGCTTCGCCCGAGTGTATATTGATATTATTTCTCTCACACGTAATATCGGGATTGATACTATGTCCTAAGTTAGGCTGTGGTTTATCTGTGTTGTAAATTTCATCCAAATTCGTAGCTATTGAAGCGTGATTGATCTAATAAATTAAAAAAATCGAACTTACTGCCTGCGTATGTGTTTCCGAACGCCTACAACCTTAATCTCTTCAAAGTTAAAGTAAACAGGCTCCTTCTGGGTAAGCTCACTCCATCGTAGACTTTGTCTCTGTCATCTCTGACCAAGACGAAAGTCAAGAGCAAACCCATCTCAAATAAATAAAAAAAAAGAACATAAATACCCTTTATTATCCAATTTCACTGAGAGGACCTTATTCAGGATAATAACATCGTAAAAGTTTGACAAACGCAAAAGCGACTAATAAGTTCTATTCAGTTTTCAAGCAATCTGATGCAGTTCATCATCATCATTTACATCAGCCAAAAGACTGCTGGACATAGGCCTTCCCCAAGTGTCGCCACAACAACCAGCCCTGTGTGTCTCACATCCATCAGCTACCCGCGACCATCAACAGCAGTATAATTCTGTAAACATGTCGAAGTGAACGCTTAGGCGAAGTGAACAACAAGTGAGCTGTCAAACCATACAAACAAGATGGCGTGACAGCTCACTTGTAGTTCACTCTACCTAAGTCATCACGGTGAGATGGACGGCAGATCATCGGTCCACCTTGTGTAAAGCCTTCCAATGTTGCGTCTTCCGGTACGCGGTTGCCACTCCAGAGCTCAGAATTGGGGGCCGAGTCACCCGCGTCCGTAGGAGAATACCCTTCAGCGAATCCCTACACGTGGTCCCCGGGTGGTGCTAAACAGATGACACTAACCGCCTCCGTGGTCTAGTGGTTAAACCACCTGATTCAGACCCAGAGGTCCCGGGTTCGATTCCCAGCGAGGGCAAATTTTTTGCTCGGTTTGGTTGGTGGTAGGACTTCTTCTAAGTCCGCCTGGCAAGCTACCATCATCATATCTAAGTCTGTCGCCATAACAACAATGTTAACAGCATCGTTGTGTTCCGGCAGTTAGAGGTATGATAGCCAGTTCCTCTGTGTAAGAGGATTCCGGGTGAAATTCGCTTCCATCTTCGGCCTAATCATCACTTTCCATCTAGTGAGATTTGGGCCAAGAGTTTCCCCGTTTTGCATAAAAAAAAGCTTTTCAGCCCCTGATGCAGTTGGTGGCATCAAACATTGTGATTGAGCTAAAATAAACCAAAACAACGTTATTTTCGTGATCACATCACCCCCAATCAATATTATAATTAACAAAACCAATAAAAAATCTTGTTAAGATTTAATAAGTTCAGTTCAAATTCGTTTTAGTGAGGAACCATTAGTCAAACGCCAATATTTCATTGTTAATTTTAACGAGGAATATCCCCATTCATCCCTAATTCCTGGGGGATGAATTTTTTGCGTGAAATTAAAAAAGTTTGAGACGTCTGTGCGAGTGAGGCGCATCTTTGTGTTATGTCCAGTCACCGGGGCAGTACGGGATAATTGACACGGGGTTCAAATTAGATTAATTACACATTTATGGGTCACAAGTCTTCGTAGTCTGGTGGAACAAAGAGATTGCCTTCTCTACAAATGCTGTCGAAAGGAGGCCTATTTTAGATTGAATATATTAGCTGTACACAAAGAATATTCCATGCAAATAAAAGAAGTATTGAAGCTTTATTGTATCGTCTGTCTACAACATTTCTTTGTCATTATTTGCCTTTAATTTCTAGTCCTTGGATTTATTTACCTATCTGATATTGTAAGACATGTAGTCTAATGTATTGTTTAAAATACACATGTTTAACGTTAAGAATCACAAAACAATCCCCTGCGGCCCGCTATACATTATGTTAGAGACGTTTTAAATATGAATTCCGTCGTGATCCTCCGTACCCGCCTCTCCCCGCGACTATCAGCGTCCCGATAATTTCCCTTAGGTACGTATCGACCAAATTGACTTATGGAATTGTTACACGCTCCTGGAATTTCAACAATTCATCATTTCTCGTTCAGCCAGCCGGTCGTATTTTATTATCAACTTTTTGCTCTCGATAACTGGTTTCCTTCCTCCGACCTCCGAGGGAGGGTCCTCCCATTTCTTTCGAACATGAATATTTTTTCATCGACAATTTTTAATGGTTACGTTTCGAGTGTCAGATAATAAAATATCGTCGGCGCTTTCAAAAATATTTTAACGGAATTCGTTTTGGACCAAAAGTACATGTATAATGTGATTTGTGGGTGGTTGCCGAATTGAAAATATGGGAAGAGTTTCGGGTCGGAGATAATAATATGTAAAAGATGGGTCCCACGCATTGACACAAGTCGTTACACTGTTATGAGGAACTTTCACGATTATAATATTCATTCGGTTGAGAAGAGATACTTTGACAAAGTTTTCGCTGCTTTATAAATAGAAGTACGACATTCTGGCTCCGAGTCTACTGTCTTATATGGTTTTTAGAAGTCTATGAAAAGTTTGAACATTAACATTATAATGTAACAAGGCCTTAGAAATAACCTGAGACTAAGAAAGTCATCATCATCTGCCTAGCCTTTTCCCATGTAAGTATATTGGTTCCAGTGAAACTGGATTCAGCTGAATACCAGTGTTTTTCGTGGAGCGGCTGCCTACCAGACCTCCACAACCCATAAACTGGGTAACACGGGCGTTCTTGACAAAACTGGAGTCAGATTTACTGGCTTCTGACAATCCGAATCCAAACCAAAATCACAAAAGCAAAAAAGAACTTCTACGCCTTGACGAGAATATCTAAGGCTACTTGTGGTGGTATAATTTCAAACCTTAAAAACTATTTATGGGGCTACTTACTTGGGTTGTATGTGCTACGGAGCACCTGTCTGGGCCGTAAATTGCTTCAAAATCAGCGTTTGGCTTTAAAATTCTTATGCAAGGCGTATAGGACGGTTAGTACTGAAGCCTTACCAGTGCTGTTGGGTGTTCTTCCAGTAGATCTGGAGGTGCAGCGACGTGCTGGAATGTACTACTACGCTAGAAAGATCACGAACCCAGAGTTTTTGCCGCAACACGACCGTGCTCGGGTTTTGAATTATTTCAACAAAAAGCAGTCATTGCGACGTAACCATAATAGTTGGGTAGATACCCACCCTTGCGACATTTTTTATAGATGACTAGCTGACCCGCACAACTTCTTCTGCGTCACATTTTCTATTATTGCTCCGCTCCTTTTTGTCTTGGCGTTATGATATATAGTCTATAGCCTTCCTCGATAAATAGGCTATCTAATACTGAAAGAATTTTTCAAATCGGACCAGTATTTCCTGAGATTACCCCCTACATACAAACTTACAAACAACTGTTATCTCTTTATAATATTAGTATAGATAATATAAGTACTTCAATTATGTAGTACATTATTTTTATGTATCATTAATAGTTTTCTCAGCGCACGCCAAATAATGAATTTTATGGGCAAAATTTTGCTACTTTGGGTTTTATTATGGCAATTTTCTTAAGTATCTCAAATTTTTTTGAAAATATAATAAGCTTTGTTCATTAGGGATAATGTCGAATTCTACTGGTTAAAGAATTTTTTAAAGCGGTCCAGCAGTTTCGAAGCCTATTCATTTTAAACAAACAAACGTCCAAACAAACAAAGAAATCTTTCCTCTTTGTAATATTAGTGTAAACGTAGATGTCGATAAATTAATAAAACTTCGAAAGTAAAGAGCACTTAAAATATGTGTTTAGAAAGTGATTAAAAATGCGGGTGATCACAGTTGGGACCTTCGAAGCCTCTGAGCAGCGATACAAGACCTGATGTGGACAACTTTCTACGACTGCTCCTGCAAGTTTCAGATGAATAGGAAATCCAACAAATAGAGATGCGCCAGGACTGATCTATACAATAAATCAATTAAATTGAACCGTCTCTTTGTAATATGCAAATAACTACTTTTTGCTGTATAATACATATTTTTATTTATTTATTAGCTTAAATTTCCCTCTACACTTTTATTTTAAACACATGTATCTTGTTTATGTATATTATATAATATTTATGTATTTGTTAGTATATGTAAGTTAGTATATTTATTTATTTATATTTACGTTAGTATTGTTAATGTATGTAGGGGCCGCCTTTTGCGGTATAAGCCTCCTCCAAACTTTGCCAGATAAATCTGTCATGTGCCAGTCTGGGCCATAAAGGCGAACGGCAAAATTCGTACAGCAAACTTTTTTTTTTGTTTGGTTATAGAATTTGTACCACTTATTAAGGAAACTCAGCCATTTATTTCCATGTAAGTAAACAACTTCTAGAACATGGGATTAATTAATACTATCAATTAAAAGATTTCAATAATTATACCAAACAAAACAGTAAACTAAACGCAGATGTTTTTCGAAGTCGCCATAAGTAAAATATCACAAACTTCGGAATGACAATTAATTATTTAGAAATAGATTGGTACGATCCTCATCTCAATCTACCTACTTAATAGTAAGTAAAACACAACAAAGATTAATACAAGGAATCTAGAACATCTTTTTTATCATCATAACAATGTTAATGTACCTACCTGTAATTACAACCTACATTTCTACACTAGTACAAATAACCTCAAAAAATAAAACTGGGTATAGCTTTTAAGTCCCAAGTTCTAAAAATCTAAGATTTTAAATAGTGCCTTTATATCGTATGAACTACCTAATAAAACAAACATGATCCCAAAACTCGAAAATTTACTAGCTGTACGAAACTACCATACAAGCCTGCCGTTCGCCTTTCCTGTGGTCGCCACGATGTCGTCACTCCATCTTTTGAGCGGTCTGCCCTTCTTTTTTTTCTTGTCTAATACATATTATGAAAATATTATACACACTTAGATACATTACAGACAGACAATATAAAATAAAATATTTATTGTTATAAAAATAACAAAAACATTTTTATTTAAACTTTCGGTCCGTATGTATGTTTGTTCTAGCTAATCTCCGTAATGGCTAGACACGATGTAAAAATCGTTATTGAATAAATTAATTGAATTGAATTGACTAATTTTGATGGGACTCTCACGGTCAGGTTGCAAGTAACTTAGGCTATTTTATAATCCCATTGAAATTGTCATTGGTATTGATTTACCAGTTTGATGCGGACGAAGTCACGGGCGGTAGCTAGATTGTATTAATAATGCTCTTTATAATACTCTCTCCATGCTTTCCTTTTTAAGTTGGCAGTATGGCGAGTTTCCGTTGAAAGGTGTAGTTTTCGATGACATTACAGGAACATGATTCAATTTTGCCTTTGAGTCACGAGCAGGATTTCATTTCATGAAACCTTGTGAAAATTCTCGCTGTTTTTAAAAACAATGGGTTCACTTGCAGTTTGTAAAGTGGGTCTCGGTAACTACTTTGTTTTTCAGGCTGTGTAGCGCAGAAAGACTACCTACTAGGAAGTTCTCTAAAAACTTAATTGGGAGAGGTACATCCTCTTGACATCTACCTAGGATACATTACCATCAGGATATCACGTACAATATGTACCTATAAGCCAGATACTTTAAAAAACCAGGTAAAATTTTCTACGAACTGAGTTACAGTTTTGGAGTCAATTTTGAGAACTCTTTATTTTCATACCCCATGTAGCGGCATCAATGCCGCCACAAGAAAAATCAACGAAACAAATCTGCATCGCAGCAAAACAAAAAAGAACCACGACGCGCAAGCAGAGTTTACCATGCGATTTGAACATATACATCCACCCGAATATGAACTATCGGGCAGTAGCCCCCCAGGCACAACAACCGCCTGGGCGGAGGATCCTCCTTTGCAATGGGGATGTGCGGGACTTTACTCTCTGTACCGCATACTCCCCAAACCCCACATCATTTTTTCTTATGTAACAACACGAGTTTTCTTACCTAACAGCAGGGGCTGCAATCTTGTTTCGTAAACCATAAGTCACTTCGAAAAACATTATCCTCATTCTGGGGCAGTCGGGTAAAGAGTACTGTTCCTACCCACATACTTCCTTACCTCATTTATCCCAAGATATGTAAAACGTTGGTGGCAGTACCGCGTCCAGAGTGGCGGAGAGGGGTGCGGGAGGGGCTTGCACTCAAAAATGCAATAAACGCACCTCGTGGACCACTCTGCGCGCATTCTTGAGTCGACTCCTCCACTCCTGCCGCCCGCCCCACCCCCGCACTGCTGCAGGACATATTAAAGTGGAAAGCATTGTGTATGTGATTATATCTTGCTGTTGGTTACTTACTTATGTAACATTTTAGGATTTTTGATGGCTGGGAATTTTGTAAAGCACTATCTCTTACAGGCATACAAAACGAGCGACAAAGTCGTCAAATAGTAGTGACGGGTGTTGCCTACACAATATTATGCAATAGTCCGCTAGACCAATTTTTGCTACACTAGGCTCAGTAGTGCTACGCTAGACGTAGGCTTGCTACGAAAAGTGCTACGACACTATATTGTCTGTAAGCTACGAGATTTGTAGATGGCTACGCGAATTCCACTTAGAAGTTCCTCGTAGTACTTTAACTAAAGCCTCATTAAACAAAAGTATTGCCAGCTTCTTAATCCACTACTGTTTATTTTGTTAACAAAACAATACTCAGTTTCCAACAGGGACTGTCAACAAAGTAAAAACAAATACAAAGTCTTATCACAACACTAATTTGTCCGACTCATTCCTGACCATAAAACCCTCAGGGAAGCAAATGCCATTTAATTACACATAACATCTTGAACAAACATTCAATTCAATTAACTTACTTTGTAACGAAAGCTCACTAATGCAAATTAAATTAATCATTTTGCGCCTCGCCGTAGGAGCAATTGTAAAAAACAATTAAATTGAACGAAACGATGCTCAGCAGACGAAATCTTAATTAGCGATGAGATGAAATGCATTTCATGTGGCGCTATCGTGTAACTGCGACTAGTAGTTCTGATGATGATTTGTATCGATGTGGCATTAGGCTTTACAAAAAGTTAGATTGAATCAGCGATAGCACTTTTGAATCTTGTTAGCTCAACTCTTGTTAATCGCATTTGGTTTTCTTATGGTAAAGCTTTTTTTTTAGACTTAAAAGAGCACGAATGAGACTTCTCCACCTTCTAAAAATTTAATTAACTTTAAACCAGCAAAAATAAACTGATCTATCACTATTCGCCCGCTATAACTCCTTAAAAACTATCAAAAAAAAAACCTAACAATAAATTCATCTTGCGTCCTCATCAGGCATCGTCACACTTCAAAAAAAGGCCCGTAATGAGTTAAAAACAATTTAAGTTTTAAAAGTAACCACCGTACAGTAATCGCGCAACTCTCTCTGATACGGCACAAACGTGGCTCTGTTTCCCATCGCAATGTTCACGGGGGACAGCGGACGGCATTAATTGCAGTTTCCGAACTAAACAACGCTCCGCCTGTCTTGTTACTAATAAAAACTTTAATGTTACACGATAAGGCGCCCGCGATAAGCGGAGCGGAGCGGGTAATGCGTGAAGTTTTGTATAGCTGTTGTTGATACCGGGATTCTGTTGTAGAATAGAAATGTGAGGAAGGTAAATGGTATCTGAGTTTCCTTTAACACTAAAAAGCATTCTATTGAAAAGTAGCTTCCATTTCTGCACAGTAGTACTTAATAGTTTTTTTTTTAAAGTTAAGACATATTTTATGTAGAGTCGATAAGTGCCTGTAAATAATTTGATAAATTACAGGATACTCTCTAGGGTTTACGAGGGAACGTATTTTGTTATGCTAAATAAATATTCCAGCCAATTACAGTACCGTGGAAGCATGCTATTTTTCATTTTAAAGGCTAATTCCAAATTAAATTTGGCTACCCCGTGCTGAAACTACATTTCTTAAACTAAAGACTACCAACATAACCTGCCAGAAAACAAGGCTACCACAAAAAAAACTTTTACAAAATATTACAAAATCGCTTCCACTTTTGACTTGAACCGATCTTACTGAACCGTGCCGGTTACAGAAAAATGAAAATCAGCTCGCAAACAGCTAGTGAGAATGAATTCGTTGCACATCGTCCGGTCTGGCGCGGCGGCGGCGGCGCGTGCTCGGGCCGGAACCGGACCGGTTTGTTTAGCTGATTATATACTGCATAATGAGTTTTATTACTTCATGGCTTACTGACTTTTTTGTATAAAGAATATTATTTTATGGCTAGTTTTATTTTGTAGTTTAGGTAGAGCTACATTCCATCGAGGGGTGAGGATAGTACGTGTGTCTCCTGGATAGTAGTAAGAACCATTTGCTTTTAGTCAAACACTCCGTTCTCTGGAGAAAAAAATTCCAAGTCTAAGTGGATTATAAATAATTTTAATCACATTATAGAATTGAAAACGTGCTCGTGACTAAATAATAATAACAGCCGCACAGGTCTATCTTGAAATTTAATCAATGCTTGCCAATGTTGGTCTGTGGATGGGTGACCATCTTAACATATCGAGTTTCTCTCGCGCCTCGGAAAGCACGTTAAGCTGTTGGTCCCGGCTGTCATTTGGAGATCTTTGGCAGTCGTTATGGTTAGTCAGAAAGATGCCAGACAATCTGACACCAGTCTTGACAAGGAGTACCGGGTTACCCAGTTAATGTCAAATACTGGTATTCAGCTGAATCCGGTTTGACTGGAAGGCAGATGATGAACATTAAAACAATTTTTTTTGAAAACGGTTCCCCACTAAGAATTTCTCCTGTATCGTGAGTGAGTTCAGAAACATACAAACTCTTATACACCATCAGCTAGACCCGGAACAACTTATCTGTAGGCTATTCAAATATTTGTTCCGTGCGGGAATCGAACCCTCGACACGTAACACATGCAGCAGCCGATCGCTCAACCACTGCGCAAACCGTGTCGACAAATATTAGTCGTATGGCAGGTACACATTATAAATTGTCCATTTTGGATTTATGGTGTATTTCATCAATCTGAAACTGAACGCGATCAACATATGACCCACGTTTATGAGCGAGTGTCATTATTTTCTGTAATACTAGCTGTCCCCCGCGGCTTCGCTCCCGTCAATAAATGAAGAACCGCTCGAACGATTTTGTGCAAACTTCACATAAACCATCTACTAAATATACCGAACAAAGCCTAAACATTTGGCTTGGTTAGGTGAGCCTGTTCTTCAGTTATAAAATTACAACGAAAAGTGGCATTGATTTTTATATAAACTGATTGACAGTGACAACTCTTGAACGCAGCTTGATGGCGATCAGTTTCATTGGTGAAATCCGTTCTTAGTGACTGACTTTTTACCATAGACAAGCGTAGCTAAGAGAAATATAAAACTCTCTGTCTTTCAGTTCATTAGACAAAAGACCAATTTTTGACTAATGACCAATTTATTCAATTTAAAACGTGTTTTCAGTTTCAAAACATCAATTTTATTGTAGTTATGTATCCACGTAAACAAAGTCCGAAGCACATTAAAATCATTAGCTCAATATAACAGTCAACATTATTTTAGCTTAATTTAATCCTCTGAACATCTATTCACAAACAGAGTACCTCCTTGATAACTAGCAGTAGGTACATTGTATTAATTAGCGAGAATCATTTCATAACTCAGTAGAGCAACTCTTTTGTCTATCCTCCGTTGTTAGCCGGCGTAATTAAGGCTCTATGGTAACCTGGCCTTAACGTGAACTTTCATTATTAAGGGGAAATGTTTCACGTCATTGTTTTTGGTTATTTAGAAGTTTGGTTATTGTGTTTATGTTGAAGTTTGTAAATGAAAAAGATTGTTGTAAGACAAGGGTTGTAATTGGTATGGTCAGTTAATAGCGCTACTTTTTCTTACTCTTTTTTATTTTATTTGTGATGGGTTTGTTCTTTGACTCTAGTCTTGGTCAGAGATGACAGAGACAAAAAAGTCTACGGTCTACGATGGAGCGAGCTTGCCCGGAAGTAGCCTGTTTACTCTTACTTCGAAACGATTAGGGTTGCAATCGTCGACGATCGACGCAGGCAGAGAGTTCCACTCCTTTGCTGTGCGCATTATAAAAGACGTTTGGAAACGCTTAGTGCGAATTGGTGGAATAGTAACAAGGTAGGGGGAGTAAGTTGCAGTGCGTCTGGATGTCCGATGGTTGAAGGGGGATGGTGGAATGAGGTCGTGGAGTTCTTGGGCACACTCTCCGAAGTACAATCTGTGGAAGGCGGACAAGCAGGCAACCTTGCGGCGATGAGCCAAGCTGTGTAGCTTGGCATCCACCAGTATATCGTCGTCGCCAATAAGCCTCTTAGCTCTGCGTTCCACCGAGTGAAGCGCGGCAAGCTAGCTGGTACTTAGCTGAGCCATCCCAAAGGTGACTGACTGCAATACTCCATGCAGGATCGGACTTGTTCTTATAGAAATGATAATTCAGTAGAAGAGTAACAAACAACAAGCTTTATCGTTTCATTGTCACATAATCTATGCATAGAATAAAACAGTAGAAACCATGAATTCTGTACATTAAACAAAAATACCAACTATCAAATAATCAAATAACCAAAAATCGAGTATAGATCGCAAGCCAGGCTCAAATTTTGTCATATGTACATTTCTTCCCGGACCATAACTTGTAGAATATTTTGTTAAGAAAGCGTTATCATGAAATTTAATTTAATTAATTTTTTATATTATTTTTTGTTGTTAAAGCGGATATAGAAAAACATTGAATATTTCAGTTGTCTAACTATTGCGGGTATGAGATACATCATGCTGACACATAGATGGATGTACGGACGGACTGCGGAAGCTTTATAATAGGTTTTTGTTGATTACCTTTAAAATACGGAATCCTAATAAGAACCTTACATGGACTGTAGGGTTCTAACAGTCCGTCAGCTCTATGTGCTTCAAACCATTCTCAGAAGGCATGTTAGTGTACCCCCTTCTGATCCTAATAAGCGTATTAACCTTCCTTTGGGTACCCAGCACAAAACACAGTCTTTGCTAAACACCAGTTTTACATTTCAAGCACTTACATTTACAAAAAAATCCATAGAATACTTAACATAATAGACCTAAATAAAAATCTGCTTAAATCTAAATTAATGGAATGGCTTCTCCAACAGATATACTCGCAAACAGAATCTTTGCTCACATACATCGTCTAAAAACTTCCAATCCTCACATATCCAAACATACTTATACCCACATATCCACACTTCTCCATTCATTCAATCACACACCTCCATTCAAATACACACACACACCCCCATACACACACGCACACACCCTTACACACACACTCAATAAATTGTTGCTTACAGCAGTATACTTATTATTTATTTATTTATTTAATACTTTACGCACACATGTACAGAGGCGGACTTAATGCCTTAGGCATTTTCTACCAGTCAACCTTTGGGTGATGCAGAGAATAATAGTGGTAGGTGCAAAATGGATAAAGAGAAGCCAAAAACGCGATTAATAGTAAAAAATAATACAAAGATAAATAAATACAAATTAAACTATACATACAATAAAATACCAACTTATAGTCAAATTAATAAACTAGTACACGAAAATACTTGAACAGTTTATGTAAACCAAAATTAGCGCTGTGACGATATTACTGCCAACTTCCTACGAATGTGCTCTCGAACCTTAACTTTGAAGGTTAATCGGTTGTTTGCCATCCTAATTTCCTGAGGAAGCGCATTCCACAGAGAAATTGATTGTATAAAAAGGAATTGTGAATGAAGTCAGTACGGTGAGATGGACAGTGAAGAAGACGATTATGGGATGAGCGTAGATTTCTATAGTGGTTGGCGCAAATGTATTGGAAATGAGGGGCTAGATAACTAGGGGAATTAGGAGAGTCAAGAAATGAGAACAGGGTAGTTAGCGCTCTTTGCTCTCTGCGCTGACGTATGGGCAACCATTTTAGTAGCGAGCGGTGCCCTGAGACGTGATCATATTTGCGAAGATTGAAAACAAATCGAATGCAGTAATTTAGAAGGCGATCAAGTTTGTTGAGGAGAACTGCATTCAGGTCATAGTAGCACACGTCACCATAATCGATGATGGGGAAAATTAAGGTCTGCACAAGCATTGTCTTTGTGTTCGAAGGCAACATATTTACACCTATATACCTTCCTAGGTATACCTTCCAGTGCTTCCTAAATTCATTTCAAAACGTATTGTTTTTTACTAATAATTGTTTGGTAGACATAGTTGTAAAAGTTGTAACTCTTAGCCGAATCACTGCCTCCTATAATACAGGCTACCCGTATCTTTTGCAAATGCTCAATACTGCCTCAAATTATGTATAAAAATTACAATAGTTTAAAATTTGTAAGTTTGCTGAAATAAAAACTTTTTATTTTATTTATAAAGCCTTAAATAACTTAATAAGCCTATTTTAACCCTATTATAAGCCGATTCACCAACATCAATTCAAAACCCGCTCCGAACTGAAAAATCGCTCCCTCTCACATATCACAACATAATCGTATGTTCTACCGGCAACTTGGCCATTAATGAATAATGCAAGCATCAAGATAGTACTGCGAGCATCAAATGCATCCATAAGCGAGCTTCCAGTTACAAGCCAAACTTCCAGCAACTTTCAGTGGAAATATTTTTAAAATGCAAATACTGAGGATGAACATCGGAAGCGTTTCAGGACGTAGCGTTGTCTCCGTGTATTAGTTTCAGAATATTCATGTGTTTAACAAGTAACAAGTTGCCACACTTCAGACAACTTCGAATACTTTACACTTTTACACCTTTTTTTTTGAGACTTGTTTTTTGCATCACTCTCTATAAGTGGTCTCTCTGTATATGTAATGTTGAATAAGTTTTCTTGGAATCTTTGGGCCCACTAGGGCCAGTGCCTGCCAGAGTTGCGGAGTTTGTTCGAAAGAGTTACCGTGGCCCTGGAACCCAAAGGGCATTTCGAGGAACACGGATGGGTTTTAGTCAGTATGAGTCTGACATTCCTTTCCGCTCCACCCAGAGCAGAAGGAGTCATTTGATGATATCCCATCCTTAAAATAAATTAGTCTTAAGGTTAAGTCTAGACTTTATATTTGATGGTAAGAGATATTGTCGTTGACTTGAGACCACTTTCTCTGTCCTGGTTGAGAAGTCATCTTATGTGAATTTTAAAACAGTGATTGTTTACTTTGCAGTAGAAAGTCTTTATTGAATTCTCTTATGAATGATAGCTGACCCGTGCAACGTCTTCTGTGTAACATTTTTCATTACTGCTGCGCTCCTATTAGTCTTAGCGTGATGATATATAGCCTATAACCTTCCTCGATAAATGGGCTATCTAACACTGATATAATTTTTCAAATCGGACCGTTAGTTCCTGAGATTAGCGCGTTCAACCAAACAAACAAAAGAACAAACAAACTCTTCTGCTTTATAATATAAGTATAGATTTCTCTTCGTTCAAAAGCTGACTTGTATTCGCCAAGAAGCATTTACCGATGATACGTCCACTCACGACCCAACAAATTACAACACAAAAAAATCACAGTCGTTCGCCCAAAAACATCCAAGAAACTCGAAATCTTACAAACTGCACAGAAGCATTATCGATAAAACGGATTACACAATAAATCAGCAGCAAGAATCTCCCGCGGAATGTCCCGGCATCCTTGTTTTACGTCCCTCTCTAATTGACGAGCGCTCGCCGAACACTCAACTTTTACTAACCAACCGGTTGTTAGGGAAAATCGTCTTTTGTTTATTTTAAATGGATCAACCAAGAGAATCTTTTTAATCCTTTAACCCGGGTCATAGCCGGCGCCGGTCGAAGTAATCATTATTTGCGCAGTGTGATACTGTTAATACCGGTTTCAGTCGTTATTTTTATTTTCCGTTCCTGACAAAATAAATAAACGTTGAGAAGTAAAACGTGACTGTGTTACAACAGATAAAATAACGATGAGTAAATTATAAAGGGCAGAAGATTATTCAGAACTGTAGTATCATTGTACACTAAGATACACCACCTCCTTATAACTGTTTTCCTTAAAAGCCTAGCAAGTCGTAAATCTAAGCGTCCGACTTTTGTTAAACAAATTACTCGTAAAGCTTTTGTGAGAGTCGATCGGATAGTTAGGCGGGTAAGTTCGTACGGGTAACGGCGGATAAAGCTGGACAACTTTCGGGTAACTCCGGCCAAGTTCGGCAAGTTTGCGGCGAGGCGGACGGCCCTCCCTTGCGTTCTGTCTCCGCGCAACTTTAATTGCCAAGAAAGCGGGGTGCGGTGCCGCGGCGCAGGCCGGTCAATTGATACAATTTGATACGATTTGCGGTGGGATGCAAGTTGTGCTAAGTGGAGCCCATGTTACAAGGTGTTCTGATTGCATTCATTACTGATTGTTGTTTGTCTTGTTTCCGACTTGTAATTGTGTTTCGTCTTAGCTAGTCGGTTGACTCGCTCGTGCCTATCGATGTCGGCTTATTCGTTCATTTATTTACGCCATTCACCACACAGTAGCAGTACAGTGAACACAAATGTAGACAATGCTTATAATGAATGCATGCGCGGTTGACGTGTGTTTTTGTTTTGTGAACAGGTGATTACATTGTTAATAGGATTCCAGGCTCATCAGTAAGCCAATAATTGCGGATTAAGCAAAAATTCGGATAGTCTGACTTTCCTGATTAACATTTTGATTTATGTGGAGTTGGAGCTTAGTTATTTAGCGTCAAATAACATGGAATTTTTTCAGTACGAAAACATGTAACATGTTTTTAATTAAGTGAGTATATCAACAAGAACATAAACTTTTAACCCTTCCCTCTATATATATCTTGGAAATGTGCAAATTCGTAAGAAACAACCAACAATTACACACTACACGAGAAAACATACAAACTAAATTTACACTACGACACAAAAATAGGTTAAACCTACCCGGTTCTAAGCTGAAATTACACTCAACAAGCGCTTTAGTAATGTACCTGAATAAAAATGAAAAAAAAAAATACAACATTTGTCATTAAATTGAAACATCTTCTAATTTTAAAATGTTACTATACTGTTAACGAGTATCTAAGTGAAAATGTGAAATATATGAATAATATAATTATAGAAAATTCATAAATGTAAAAATAGCCCTCTTCCACTATCCAATTTTGCTGTGCCCGTCATGGTCCACAATGATCCAAAGCAATGTATTGTAATATATTATAAGTACCTACCACTTAAGCTCACATTGTGGAATGCAATAAAAATATTGAGTATTGAGTAACATAAAAAGGTATATTCCTCGCAGAACTCTCAAGAACTGTAATAGGTAGACAGTTGAAATTTTCAGTGTTTATTTCTATTGCTACTATAACAACAAATAATAAAAAAATAATTAAAATTAAAATTAAAGGGGGTTCTCATACAAGAAACGTGATTATTTCACTTTATGCTACGGAACCCTTCAAGTGAGAGTCCGACTCGAACTTGGCCGGTTTTTTATCTCGAAAGAATACACGGTTATAGGATAAGCTGCGAGCGACAGTCAGTATTTTACAGTACATTTATGTACAACAGGAAGTTTATTAAGGTGTTCGTAGAAGCTGTCACAACTCCAAGTACATCGTAATGCTTGCTAAACTCCCTTAATGCCGCGTAGCCCGGAGTGACGTCACTCGGTGTTGGTCTTTCAACTAGGAGTTTTGCTCCGGCTATGTACAACATGCGAACATACGCGTGTGTTGGAGTTTGGTTGAAGTGTTCGCTGTGTAGGTAGCGTTTGTAAAGGTCATAGTTTTGATTTCTAGAAAACGTATTTATAATTTTGTGCTAAATAATTGGCTGTAGTTACATGATTTTTATTTGTGTTGTGTGTGTACATGATGGTGTGTCATAAATTTCAGGTTTTCTTTATTTTCTAGGTCAATCTTAGATTCTTCATAAGAGTAACTTCATATGGGTAGGTATAAACCTGAATTTTATGCTGAATGTTAGCGCATTACTTAGGGACATGGCTGGACTGAAATGGTTATTTTTTTTCTTGTTCCTAACAGTCCAAGTATGGTTCTTAGGGAAAACTCTAGAGAAACTGAAATAATGACAGAAGGAATAAGAAAGATTTAGTGTTTTTTTTTATTCAAAACGGGGAAACTCTTGGCCCAAATTTCACCCGATGGAAAGTGATGATTAGGCCGAAGATGGAAGCGAGTTTCCGAAGATGGATGTGAAGAAGAAAAAGTTTTAATATATTTGTACTGTGTCATGTACTCCGAAATGCGTCCTTGATATTTAACACTAAGTATCTAAACACACTATGCGGAAGATACGCGACCGAAGCGAAATTCAGCATGATTACGCTTGCAATGCTATCTGAATTACTAACGACACATTATGCCGAAATTACGTTGCTATATAGCGTAAAGCTGAACTTCGGTCAGGCGTAAAATCAGCGGCAATTCGGCGGCAACGTATTTTGTAGAGCACACTTTATACGCGACCGTAGATCGGTTTGATTGCCGATGAAAATCCGGGCTGAAGACCAACGGGAGGCAGTCATGTCCGCGCACCGCGTGTCCGCCCTTTGTGTTTATTTCGCCTCTGTCTGAACACGACGCACGTGCTTTGTTGTGTTATTAAAACAAAGACATAAAAAATAAGCATCTCAGTTGAGTTGCGACCGTGTTTATAGATCAATCCATCTGTCTGTCTGTCCGGCTATATAGATAACACGACAGCGCTTGAGACACTAAATACCCAAAAAGTTGCTCGACTGAATTTCTGCCGCGTAAGTTCGGTACTTATGGTGTGCCAGCCGAGTACATTGGAAAGTAAAATCAGCCGCGGAACTTCCATCGCGTACCTTCGGCATAGTGTGTTTAGACACTTCATTGTTGTCCGTTATGAAGTTTTACGTTAAACCTTCTTATAAAGCGAATCACAAGTGTGGCTACTATAACAAAAACTGTTCAGTTTTGTCTATCTCTGATTTAGAGGAGACCTTTCCTCCACAGTCGCTTAGTAACAGGTAGTAATTAACAGTTAATTAATGTATCTGGAATAACCTCGGCCTTCTCTAATTCACCAGTAGGATATCCTGAAAGAAAATTAAGAACTTTTCACGTGGGCACTGGTAATTAAAAGCGGCTGCCAATTAGCGGTGAAATAACTAGATACTTTGTTATATTAATTAAAGCTTTGTAAGCAATAGAATTCATCTATAAAACTATCTTCCGCTAAAAAAATGTGTTCACGATCATGAATTAAGTTCTAACTAGTCCGCCATTTCATATTACAAGCAGAGAGTATTAATTACTGGCTGAAAGTAAATATTTTAGTCTGTGGTCTGCGAGTTCTGTGCAAGTGCGGCCCGGGTCAAAGGTTTTAATTTGCTAGGCAGAAATAATAAAGTATACTGACGGAATACCTCTCAATGGCCGAGTTAAAGAGGAAATGAAGAGCTTGTGTACGCCCTTTTGTAATTAACTGGGAACCCTTTAAATTGTCAACGAGACGAACGACGTCGAGGCCGCTTTTTACTATGATTTGAATTTTAAGTTCCTTCTGTTCGAGGTTTTTTGTTTTGAGAAATTACTGTTAAGTTGTTATTTGAGGAGCTCGTGGCTAAATAATAACAGCCGCACAGGTAGATCTTCAAGGTTAAGCAACGCTTGCCGAGGTTGGTCTGTGGATGGGTGACCATCTTAACATACCGAGTTTCCTCCGTGCCTCAGAAAGCACGTTAGGCTGTTGGTCTCGGCTGTTATTTGGAGATCTTTGGCAGTCGTTACGGATAGTCAGAAGCCAGAAAATCTGACACCAGTCTTGCCAATGAGTACCGTGTTACCCAGTTAATGGGTTGTGGAGGTCTGGTAGGCAGCCGCTCCACGTAAAATATGGTATTCAGCTGAATCCGGTTTGACTGGAAGCCGACACCAATATAGTTGGGAAAAGGCTAGGCAGATGACTGTTAAGTTGTTATTTTAGGTTGTTCTTTTCATAAAGAGTAAGTTTGCGTCAATTTCTTAATGGATAAATAGCAATAATCAGCCTACTGCGATTGCCAATCAATCAATGAATTAACTCAAACTTAGGCTTCTACCAAGCAGGGCCACAGAACCCCTCTACAATCACAAAGCCAAATGGGTAATAATGTTTTGTGTTAGTGTTAGTGTTCCACAATAAGAACAACTTAAGGAAAGCCCTATCTTCAGCAGTGTTACCTGTGAGGTGTAACTTTTAGGGTTCCGTTCCAAAATGGTAAATGGAATCCTTATGGTGTGACTAAGTCTGTCCGTCGGTCACAGCTAGATATCTCAAGAACTAGTAGTGCTATCAACTTGAAATTTAGAAGTTTTAGATGATGTTTGTTCAACTATTTTGCAAATAAAAAGAAATAAAAAAGTGTATTTTTTTGCAACAGCGGCTGTAAGGGTTTCTTTAAAACTCTAAGTGAGGCTACTACGGCATGTGAATAGTATGTATTACGGCATATGAAAGAGCGCTATTTGCACATTCTCAAACATTACTTTTATGTTGAATGGTTTTTACGCGAATTTTTAAGAAAAATTAAAAAATAATAATATGGCCATTGCATAGAAAAAAAAAAAACATTGTACGATAGAAATTTATGTAAAGATTACAGAAAAAATAACACGAAGTCTCTAAATAGCACACATCTTCAGAAATCATCAAATAAAATTACATTGGTTTCACTATCAGTCAAGAGATGATAATATATAAAACTGCAATATACACAGTGTAAATAAGTAGACCTCGTAGATGAAAAAAAATTATGGTACGGAACCCTCTGTGCGCGAGTCCGACTCGCTTTTGACCGTTTATGCATATTTTAGGTAGGTTTTTTTTTTTTACTATTATATAGATAGGCATACGTTTGACCGCTATCATATCGGTACATGTGTGTCCTATGAAAATTCTAATTATAGGCTCCTCTGTTAGTCTCTTTATTAAGTGCCCACCTTCGGTATATGGGACATCCGTTACTTAGCAGCTGGCGACGATACTTCACTAAGAGAAAGTTCCACATCCGGTGGTCGGCTGCGCTCATATCCGGTTCAGACCACTTTGCTCTGGAACTTTGATTTTTGAACTTACTGTAACTTAGTAATACTTCTGTTATATTCGCCTACGAGAAATAGTGGCTCTTTGGGCGAGGGATGACCTAATTTTATTTAATTGTATGTCTTGTATATTGTTTGTTATCCATTGAAATCATGTTTTACTGTACTGCCAAATAATGAGTCATAAATAATAATAAATTATGGCCTTTTGAACCGAATTGTACTTATATTACGTGAATAATAAGTTCGCTTCGTAGACCCTTTTTTTTAAGGATGGGAAATCATCAAATGACTCTTCCCACTCTGGGCAAAGCAGGAGGGAGTGTCAGACTCTACTGACTAAAACCTATCCGTGTTCCTCCTAATTCCCTTTGTATTCCAGGGCCGTGGTGACACTTTTGAACAAATTCCGCAGCCTCGGCAGGCACTGACCCTAACGGGCCCCATCTTCTGTGCTGGCAGCTCTTTAAGGCGCGCGAACACAGTGCGGTAGCTTCGTAGACCCTGATCTAGTGTTAATAGTTTAGCCAAAGAGGAACTTCAAGGGTATTTCTAGCTAGTGGAAAAGTTGTAAAAAAGACAACTTGAGAAACGACAGTGGCTGTTAGACTGGAGTTTCAAATAACCACTGCCCTCAGTTAAGTTGTCTCTCAGGAATAAATTATGACATGCCAATCAAGAGCACATATACACATAAGTATTACTTAAAGTAATCGGTACCCTCTTCCATTTCCATCCACATTAAACCAAGATCTTTCGACCGATAAAATCCGCACGAAAACAATTACACAACAAAATGGAACTCGTACCAATATGCACGCATCCAGACCGGCTAACGTGCTGACATAAATTAACATTTCTACATAAAAATCTGTGTAACATCGCTATCTGTGCGCGCGATACTATTTCACCATGATTAATCAACACTGTTGCTGTTTACCTTCAGCTTTCCGGGCAGACTAGCACTGTGAAATACTTCTATGAAATCGACTACACTCGTAGAACGTTGATCATTGCTTGGTGTGTTCTGTGAGCGAAGTTGAGAGGTGGAATGAAGCGAGCATTGGAAAGGGTGGAGTTTTTTTTATCGTTCATGGTACAGATCGCAATGTAAAAGCCCCAACCCCGCCTATCGTTATCAAGTTGAAATCAAACCGCCTTTTTGCGTTAGCACCCCTCGCCTCTTTCGGTGTTTGTATGTATTGTACTTTTCGACTTACCGGAATAATTCTGCTGTTCCTTTTAGTAACTGATACGTTTATGGTCGTGCAAACATTGCGTCCAATCGGTTTTTATGCATTGGTTACGGAATGGGGGCTTGAATAACAAACTTTTTTGTTATTTTTGGATCGTTTCATGGTTCTGAAGGCTTTTCCGGTTCGATTGTGTTGGAATAATTATTTCAGGCCCACTTCTCGAGCAATCCAATAATAGGGAATATGCATGAAAAAAGTATTTATGATCTGAACAATAAATCTAAAAGTATTCGAAAATATAATACTAACAGTGAAATTAGAATCTAAATTGCTCGAAAAACGAACGAGATACAATTATTTTAAACAAATATATCTGTCCCTCTCGCGAAAACGCTGTTTTCTATGGCAGCTGTATACTCGTCGTGTAATTTGACGTCACAGTTCGTATCGGACTTCTCTTTCTAACTGTAGTCTTTGAAGCTTTATAACTTCATAAATGAGGAAGGTATTTAAAAATAATTTCAAGATTGTTTACTAGACCTAATAAATATTTTATTTTGAAAATAAAAAAAATGCATGCATAATGATATTGCGTGTCAGCGCCAAGTTAGTACATAAATTCTATAAATTTCGAGTATATAAATAGTGTACCATATAACTGCATCAGATTTTTAACAATTCTACTTTAAAGGCAGCGTCGGAAGACTGCAAGAATGTTTAATATAAAAGTAAAATGCAGGTGTAAAAGGAGCACCTCCTTTACTTGACGCGACCACCTGACCGTCGTGCTTCCCTGGTACCCGGCGACGCGACATGAATTTATAATATTCATAAACAAAATGAATTTCTGGACTTAAGTGTGGTTCAGTGTTTTTTTTATTTCTCCGTCATATTTTATGTTTTGTATTTAGAATATTTTCTAGTTTAATTTTAGAGGATGTTTGCACACCTCTACATCGATTTCGGACTTGACAGCCAATCTCAACAGAGACTAGGTTATCGTCGCGGGACATACTATACTTTTAGTGCACAACTGCGAGCGCAAACACAGGTGCATCACTATGTTATTCCGATGGGACGGCTATCATCATATTCCGATGGGACGGCTATCATCATATTCCGATGGGACGGCCGGAGAGGGTTCTGGTGCAGGACCAACGGTTTAAATTGCTTTCCCAGGCACAGGGTCACACCACTAAATTCCAAACTCCAAGCTGTCACAGTGAGATTTATAATAAAAACCCAACAAAACTTTTCATGCTCGACCTGGGAATCAAACCAAAGACTCTATGCTCGGCAGTCACGAGAACAACGACACAGTGCACCACGGGCTAAGTATACAAAGCGACACCCAATTTTTAAAATATCAAAATGGTTGGAATTGTCTATGCAACATATTGTTGGCGCATAACCGTTTTTGACTTTTCGAAAATCTTTATTGCTGATAGAAAGTAATTTCGTTGATAGGCACTCGAGAATAAAATATTATAAGGTCAAAAGCCCCAGTAGAGTAATATTATGGTAAAACATATGTCGGGACAGATGTATTCTTTTTAGTTGGAATCGTCTGAGCAGTGAGGTCTCTATTAAACTGTTTTCTCTTTGTGGCTGTTATCGAGTACTCGGAATACACCATTAAATGCTGTACATTGCATTGAACAGTCTGGAGCTGCTGTAATTTTATTTACATGTGAAAACTCTTTTATCAATAAGTTACACGGGTCAGCTAGTTATTCATATAAACTTCTGAATCAATGCAACAATAAGTTTATATTTGGCTCTACATTATGTAGAGCGAAATATAAACTTATTGTTGAAGAAGAAACCACCGGTACATGGTGGACATCCCACCTATACGCACAAAACGTTTTGGGAAAACATTCATTGTGCGTACAGCTAAGGAGTGGAATTCCCTGGGAGTCTGTAAGTCAAGAGTGAATAGGTTACTTCTAGGCAAGCGTGCTCCACCTTAGACTGCATCATCGCTTAACATCAGGTGAGATAGCGGTCAAACGTATGCCTAACAATATTAAAAATAAAAAAAAACTTCGTCTGCGTCACATTTTCCATTAATGCTCCGCTCCTTTTTGTATTAGCGTGACCATAGTCTTCCTCGATAAGACTGCTATATGACACTAAAATAATTTTTCAAATCGGACCAGTAGTTCCGGAGATTAGCGCGTTCAAGCTAACAAACAAACGAACAAACTCTTCAGTTTTAAAATATTAGTATAGATAAATGTATTTTGCAGTTTTCTTTCACATTATTATCATAACAAATACAAATACAAAACACAGATCTCGCCAGTGCCCAAAGGACCATTTATCCGCTAGAACATCCAGCCACAATGTTCCACATACACGAGTCAGTCAGCTGATTACCATACAAAACGCGTTGGCGCGTGGGAAGCGAAATAAACAGACCGGCTTCCAAACCTACTGAATCTTGAAGCCGGGCTTCAGCGACAGGTAGGTAGTACCGGAGTTAGGTTACGGGGTCAGTGGCAAAGATGAGATACGTGGGATGCTGTAAACTTGATCCGAGGTAAGGAAGCGAAGATAATGGCTTACAAAATGGACGAGTAATTTAGGGATGTGTTGTAACTTTATTCTAAGAACCGTAGGGACGTAAACAACTACTTTTATGAGAGGATATGAATTACGAAATCTTTACTAATATTCTGAACCTGAACCTAAGATGAACCTGGAACCCTGGATACTGTTGTAATGTGTAATGTATAAATGCGAAAGTTGAGTTTATATTGTTGGCTCTGTAATTTAATTAGTATAATATGAAATCCAGCAGTGGCGGTTCCAGGAGTGGGGTGGAGCGGGGGGCTAAGAGGCGGAGGACGAAGTCATTGAGGAATTTTCGAAAAGTATTTCAAGGAGGCTTGTTATACGATAAGAAAACGTTTGATGTGCTTTTTTAGTGTTTACTTTTCTAAAACCCACCTTCATCGGGTTCAAGCCCCCACGACCATCTTGAAACCACACCTGAAATCTAGTAATAATGAAGTTCGTTGTGGCCAGTATTTTGTTTCTTTATATCAAGTCACTCGTGTAGATTCTTGATTAAGTTAGATGCCTACACAAATGGCCACTGTATTGACCGATAACGATCTGAATCGTTGAACTATGTCACATACCGATACCATCTGTTTACAAGACATTTAATATCGCCGATACTGATCACTTTATGGATAAACTTACGAGGAGGCGTGTCGACACCTCCGCTAATCGAAGGTGAGCATCTATTGCGATAATTAGCGGTTCGCGACCGCGCGAGATCGGCTGATACCGTGCGAGATTGCACGATACCGCGCTAGATCGTACGATATCGTACGAGATGGCATGATTACGTGCGACTGACTCCGATGCGCACGCGAGGCGTGCTTGTTTGAGTTACGGTGAGATTCATATCGTATGAGACATGATTCATACCAGGGTTTAGATGTAGTCGTAGATATTTTGTTAGGGCTTTTGTAAGTCAAATAGAGACTTACTTTTGTAAGTTAAAGTACCTTTGGTAGAGTTTAGTAGATAGTTAAGATAGGTTAGCAAAATATTAAATCGTTTTGCTAGAGAACTGGATGGAAACTGAACAACCAAAAAATAAATTTCAAACTAAAATTCGTCTACGGAAGAATAACGCTCTGAAAAATATGAAACAAGATTTGTTGGTTATTATTATCTAGAAACTATGTTAACTATAATATATATAATATAATATAATATAATATAATATAATAATATTATATAATATAATATCCTTGGACGTTTCACACAACGCCATACAGTCCCAAGCTAAGCAACCTAATGCTTGTGTTATGGTAACGAGATGGCTAATAAACTACTTACATACATTTTTTTTTGTAAATACTATTCAATATTTATTGCTATCTCTTTAAACTTTAATTTAATTTGACATAGGTAGTGATGTTCTGATTTCGGCTGTCAGTTCTATGCCACCAAAATCAATACGCTGTGATCAATATCACAATTACCTAAAATCTTATTTATTATTTATCTATGCCTAAAATGAATACCAGAGCCGGCCACATAATGGCCACTTCCTAAAACAAACAGAAGTCGTCCCAATAATTACTAAGCAAACATAACTTAATTAAAAAGACAAGCTAACTTTAACTTACTTTGTGATTTCAACACTATTTTGTAGATATTATTACAGTTCGTGGGTCGACTGACCTCATTCTGAATATATGAGAGAACATTATGAATTTGCTATAGGTAGTGAGTACATGTGTGTAGAGGGAATTAGGTCACACTCTAGACTTTATGGTAGAAACTGAAAGAACTTGAGTACATAATTACATTTTGCATTCATTTGATAAGCGGAATCATCATAAAAAAAAAATACTAAGATTATAAGCTACATATTCTTTATTTGGTAGAATGCGCCAATCTTAGAAAGTACTACTAGTTCGGGTTGAAAAATTCTTTTAGTATTGCAAAGCCTAATTTTCGAGGATTGCTATCGGCTATATACCATCACGCTTAGCCTTTTATGAGAGGAGCATTAAGCAAAAACGTGACTCAGACGAAGTTGCGCGGATCAGCTATATCTGTACTATAATATTATAAAGAGGTAAAATTTGTTTGTAAGTTTGTTTGTTTGTAAGTTTGTATGTAGGGGGTAATCTCAGGAACTATTGGTCCGATTTGAAAAATTCTTTCAGTATTAGATAGCCCATTTATCCGGGAAGGTAATAGGCTATATATCATCACGATAAGACTAAAAGGAGCCGAGCATTAATGGAAAATGTGACGCAGACGAAGTTGCGTGGGTCAGCTAGTTCATTATAAACTTGCCAGTGCAATCTACTAACTTCTTTGATAAATCCTTTACTGTCCAGGCTGCTCGTTTGTGGAATACTTTGCCAGTCCCAGTAAGATGAGCTCAATCGTTACTGGTGTTCAAGACTCGTGAGGTTTGCATTACTTGTCGCTGTGATATTATGTTCGTCATTTATTTGTTGCTTATATAATTGGTATATTTACACATTGATGAAATATATATTTAGCTGTGTATATATTTATATCACGAATTAAGTAGTGTCGCACCGATGACAACCCCATTTTATGTCCAGGCAATTGCTGTCCATTCCAACTGGAAGAGATCGCGGAATGCGATAAGGCTGCCCATTGTATGTATCTACATATATGTGTTTTACGTAGTTTTAATTTTATGTTTTTATCGGTGTACAATTAAGTATATAATAAGTAAATAAACTTAGATAGCTCATCATGGCATAGTATTTTTCCATCCTCGTTGGGCTTGGCTTTCAGTCTAACCGGCTGATATCCATAACTCTGTTGCTGAGAAAAACAGCTCCTCTTGGTAAAGTGTAGATAGATATTGTTGTATTTGCAGTTTTTTTTTTAAACTTCATGTATAACGCTAGGCGCGCTCTGGCGACTTTTATCACTGTGACAATCTTTCTATTTTACTTCACAATTGCGAAAGGGAGAAATAGGCTAATAGGGGTACATGGGTGGACTTAATGCAACGAGGCTATCCCTATCAGTCAGCCTTTGGGCTTAAAACAAATACACTGTGGAACGTACTGTGGTAAGTGTAGGAAAATAAATATTTTTAAAATATAATTTTAAAGGTTGTCAGTTGATGATCGATACTACCGTTTGAAAACTTTTATTTGGTTCGCTTTGTATTCGACAGCCTTTGAGCATATTTTTCAGTTTTATTTTATTTGACATTTCCTGTCAATTCCAATCGGTATGTCAGTTGAATATTTTATTCGTACGTTTTGTAATGCATGCATGTTACAACAAAACGGATGACAGAATTTCAAATTGTTTTTGTAACATGGATTACTGGAATTGTTTTCTGGAATGTTGATCAAAACGATAGGACAATATTAATTAGCGTTGTTTTCTGATCTTTACATATATTTTAAACTTCCTGACGCCAACGCAACGGTTCTTTACTTAGACGTGAGACTCATGAATGAATGATATCTTTCGGCCACAATGCCTCTCGTTACTACTCATTATGCAGACGGCGCACCTCTAGGCACCTATGTTACAATACGTTCGATGCAACCGAGTGCAACTCTACACTTGTGTCGGTTGCAGCATAAGCAGTATTATTACCAATAATGTTATGGAAAATTGTTTTCCAGCTCTAGCCTTTGTGGGATAATGAGGTATTATATAGTGTTTAACTTGTTTGTGTAGTGTAGTTATTTAACCCGTACTAGGATTGTTGTTTACTGCGTGTGTTCTATTCAGATTTCTAAGAGATTATTGGATAGTACTTTGTACACTTGTACCTTGTTACAACTTTGAAATGCTTCTAGCGAGAAACGCGTTCAAACTGAGAAAATAAAGTTTTTCCTTAACCCTTCACCGATTTGTACAAAAAATGCAAATCAACACCACATCAAATAAAGTCTCATAGAAAACACTTTGTCCAAATCGAAAATTTGGCGACGGATCCGAGGTCGGAGTGAGGGTCGCACATTCTCGCGGCGTATCGGCCATAGCCATCGTTTGTTAGGCCGGGATTCGGTGGCAAACTGCTTGCCATAGAAATGCTAAGCGTCCGCATTCGGTCCGTACGGTCCGCACGACTCCGGACTCGTCCGCAGCGTCTCGTGAGGCCCTGAGCTCACGACTTCGGATTTCAGAATCATAATGTAGGGATTTATGTTGATTCGCGTTTAGATGCGACGCTGCTACGCTACGACGCTGATGCTAAAATGTTTCGGGGTTAAACGTGATGTGAAGATATTTTGTTATTTGTTTTGTATTACTTTTTTGTGCACTGATCAATAAGATACTCTGAACGTTTCAGGATTACTTTTTACAGCTGCATGGGTCGAACGTCGAGGTAAAGCTGTGCTTGTCAAAGTTGGTCCGTGGATGGGTGACCATCTATTACATACTTACCGAAATTTCACGGTTCCCATTTGTCCCGGCCTTTGAAAATCTTTTACAGTCGTTAAGAAGTCAGAAGTCAGAAAAATCTAACACCAGTCTTGCTAAGATATATCGTAATCTAACACCAGTCTTGCTAAGATATATCGTAATCTAACACCAGTCTTGCCAGCAACTTTTTTAAAATAAGCTTTCTTACTTTCATGTTCGCCTCAGCGAGCCCTTTCATTTAATACACATACTGTAGTAGTGCAGAAAAAATAACTAGTTCGCCATCTTGGATGATCCGCCATATTAGAATTAGAATGACGTCGCATATCTAGGCATGCATTGTCAAACCAAGCGTGTATACCAAATTACAGCTCAATCGATTAAAGATAACCGATTTAAGGTGTAAGGGCCAGGGTAGCCCGCGAAATTCAAATATTTTTATGTTTTTTGCAATTTGTTTTTTTTTTTATGTTTTTTTTTTTTTGTTTTTTTTTGTAGACCAAAGCTACGAAACACATAATTAGAGCCAAGTATTTTATCAAGATATAGCCCTTCACTATCTAATTATTTACAGTATTTCTGAAATAATTTGCCTTCTAAACACAGCAGTATCTCTTTATTAATGCCCTTTATAAGTTAAAGCCGATACAATCTGTCTTTCATTCAGAGCGTGGGACTTCGCTTCAGAAAACTTGGTCGAACGCCTCAAGCCATTGAAAATTCTTTCTTAATTTATATTTTCCTTATTAAATATTTGTAAATTAAAAAGCACTATTTAGGAGATATTGAACAATTCTCGGAGCAGACTAAGGGCGGATTTCATCAATGAAATAGGCTAGATTCCATCACAAAAAAAAAAAAAAAATTCGTGCTAGGCGCGTTCAGTTTCATTGGTGAAATGCGCTGTAAACGAGTTCAGTGTTTGTATTTAATTTTGTGATGAAAACAACAAGTTTTATGATAGAATCAAGTGTATCGTTAACAGTTTGTAAGTGTGTCAAGTACTGTTGTGTATATCGACTGGTAGATTAATGGTACAAGACTCGCCCTCTGTTAGAAATATGGTCAAAATGTGCTTCTGTAAATACACCTCTTCCAAAACATTTCAAGAATTCAAGTTTGATCGTTGTGTTATGCAAATATTTCACAATCAGACATTTTATAAGTTACACATTACACAAAAAAATAGCTCCCTTTTTGTGTAATTTGGCCCAGTAACTAACACCACTATTATTTCTATAAGTTGTATACACTACACACTGATAACAGCTAATATATGAGCTGGTGAGTGAGCCGTAAGGATGGTCGGAAGGCGTCCGTGTAATAGCACCGATCGCGCGATATCGCGGCGCCGCGCACGCGATCGCGAGCCATCGCGCGATGTTCGCTTCAGCTAATTGTAAATGTGTTCGGTTAATTTGTGATTTCGGCAAGCTAGTGAGGTAGTCGAGCGCTCGGTGCAATTTAGAGGCTTTAATACGTTGGTTCATTTGATATAATGTGCCTTTTGGGTTTTACGTATTTGTTTTGTTATTTGTTTCTAGGTATGTAAAGCCGGGACGGGAAGTCTCGAAACAGTTAGAAATTCGGTAAGGCCACCTGTACACTGTTAATTTCGAACGCGATCCTCTAACAGATTTTTATTATTACTATTGATAGGCATACGTTTGTTTAGACACTATCTCACCTGATGTTAAGCGATGATGCCATCTATGATGGAGCACGCTTACCTAGAAGTAACCTATTCACTCTTGACTTATAGACTTAGGGCCAGTTTCACCGGTTACGGATAAAGTGTCGGTTAGTTATCTGATGGATAACTAACCGACACTTATAATACTATAAAACTTTATAATACTCAAATACTTAATAAATCTGCCAGATATCGCTATCCGACACCTGTGAAACCAAAAAATTTAGTTCATCTGCCAGATAAGTTCCTAATAGGCTAACCGACACTTTATCCGTAACCGGTGAAACTGGCCCTTAGACTCCCAGGTTGTAGCTATCAGGACTTAGATCATTTATTTTGATTATAGAATCTCTGATTGATATCGCGTAATCGTGTTGGTTTGGTAAATGTTTAATTTAGACAAGATACACCAGGGCAGCTAAAAAGGCCTCTTTAGGAGAATCGTGTTTTAATCACTAGTTGATGTCCGCGGCTTTGCCTGCTTGACAAATTATATACTATAATCTTCTTATTGACCTAGCTCTAATCTGTCTCCTGCTTGATAAGGAGGGAATTGATAATTACATTTATTTTTTCCTACTCCTCCGCTGTAGGTGCGGGATCCAAGACAGTTGAATCGATAGTCCGGGACTCGTCGGGCTTCATTAGCTCGGCGTTTTTCTGGTGGTCGCCACTGTTGATTCTGGCATTCAGGAGTTGCAGTGGTTGGGAATGTGTGGCGGGGTTGTCCCAAAACAAAAACCTTCCTTGAAAATCACTCTATCTATTGGTGACAACAGCATGAAAACCGGTGCAGTACTTTTTGCGTTTATCGCGAACAGACAGACAGACAGACGCGGCGGAGGACTTTGTTTGAAAATATGTAGTGATAATTTTAATCACACAACTATCTGTCAAGTTTAATTTTCACCTTTATGGCTAAACTTTAGCAGAATTAGAAAACACATCTCGGTAACCGTCACTGTCAATTTTTTTCCGATCAACCTTGAACCTAATGCGTTCGCCATAAAGGTAAAAATTAACCATAACAGATTGTTGTGTGATTAAAATTGCTAAAGTGGCCTTCTTAGACCCACTGTACATAGCTCCATCAGACATCCTAAACTTACTTATTTACAACTCGATATCATAATACCTTAATCCTTTTTAATACTCCAACTTCATATATCTCTGTCGCAACATTTTAGTCCAATTTGAGAATATTAGGGAATTCGCAGGGGCCGGTACGATCGGGCAGTAATAAGCGCTGGTGACGTCACGGCTCAGAGATAAAGAACGCGATGAAATGTGAGATAACAGCGCTTTGGAAGGCTTAGGAATCTCTTTTTTATTATAAAAAAATATTCCCTTTTTTTGGCGTTCGGTAGAGGTGTTTGTAAATCGGTTTGTGTGTTATGTAAAGCGGATTTTTGATTTCACTGATTCTTATGCTGTTAAATGTACTCAGTTCTGTTGTTGTAAGCACGACAGATATTGCAGGATTATGTTATGTCTAGCCGCACAGCCCACACGATCTTCAAGGTTAAGCAATGCTTGCCGAGGTTGGTCTGTGGATGGATGACCATCTCAACATACCGAGTTTGCTTCGTGCCTCGGAAAGCACGTTAAAATGTTGATACCGGTTGTCATTTGGAAAACTTTGGCAGTTGTAACGGATAGTCAGAAACCAGTAAATTTGACACCAGTCTTGCCAAGGAGTACCGTGTTACCCAGTTAATGGGTTGTGTAGGTCTGGTAGGCAGCCGATCCACGTAAAATACTGGTATTCAGCTGAATCCGGTTTGACTGGAAGCCGAACCCAATATAGTTGGGAAAAAGGCTAGGCAGATGAAGATGTTATGTCTAGGATGTATATAAAATCTGTTAATGGAGAAGTTTAAAGCAAGCTTTTTTTGTGGTAGGTATTATGGCTTAAAAGAATTCGTTCACTTAAAACGCGAGAATGTAATTCTTGGAAAGATTTTTGGGGTTTTGGCCCAGCGGTGAGACAGCGCTGGCTATAAAAAAAATGGTTTGAACAAACATAAGACGTTTATACATTTAATGTTCTTGTTAGTGTGACTTCAAGCAATTTTTAGTTATTATAATAATCTTTAACAGTCTATCTAAATACTAAAACGCTTCTGTAGACCATACGGAACCTACAAACAATACGAACTCACTCTTTCTCAGCTTTTTAATTTTGAATAATACCCCTAAATTAGGGCTGGCCTGTCCAAATGGCTGCAATAACGCTCATTTAGGGGTAACTAACGTTTTGTTGTAGGTCGCGGCCACGGAGCGAGGTAAGGATGGAGTGCTCATGCCAATGTTAATTAAATTCGTCAATAACATCAAAATTAATCGTATTTTTTCTTTTTCAAAGTAACGCAAAAGAAAAAATACTATTCATTTTGTATAGCACCGCCTCACTTTCTCTAGGTGCTTTGACTGAAACGTCTTAGTACGGCTCTAGACCCATAGCCTAGTCATACAGGAGATTCGTGTTATATTTTGACGCCCTAATTCAGGGTTTTAGTTAGGAGTTTTTAATTTTATTTCTAGTGTATATAGTTACTTAAGTATTTATTAAGAGTGTTGTAAATATCTATTTAAATCAATTTATATAAAATTCTTCCGTTACTCAGTGACTGACAGAAACGCACAGCCGAAAGTACGGGTCGTAGGAAGCTGAAATTTGGTATGTAGGTTTCTTGGTAGGGGAGCACTAAGTAATGATTTCCCAAGATTCCTACGGGAACAGAATATGCGCGTATGAAGTTGAGGGCAAAAGCTTACCCATCATTTGTACATTAATGCTCCATCGGTTCTTACTCCGTGGCCGCAGCTCGTTTCGGACAAAAATTATTCGCTGGCGTACTAAGGAAACGTATATAGTTGCCGCTCTTAAGAATTTCAGTTATTGTTGTTTATTTGAAGTAAAACTATGCGGAAAATGGAGAATGCTAAATTAAGTTGAATTACGTTGATTAAGTGGTTTACTGTTTTGAATATTAAAAGGTATCACGTCTTAATACAGCATTATTCTTGTGAAAAGACAGATGTGTTACTAGGTATGTGGTTGCGCTACTTCTTCCCAGCTAAATGATAGGAATAGACGGGAGGTACGAGATCTTTTGTAATGTTTGACGTCCGAACAATGCTGACTCAACCAGCCTTCTTGGAATACTTGACTTTTGATTTCGTATCGTTTTAAGGTACTTCAAGACAGAAACAACGAAACTGTAACCAAAATATGAGAGTGATGTTACAGCAGATAACCAACGAAGTTCAAGCTAAAATTTTAAAACAGAACTACATAAAATTCCAGCTACATTCAAAATAGAACAGAACAGGTTAATAAATTCAAGTTTCTATTTGGAAACTGGTTTATCTCCGAAACTTAGAGTTTCGTAACGGATGGAGCACCGCGGGGCAGGGCGGGGCGAATCTCCGGCTCGTACGGGGAGTACGGACGAAGCTAACCCCCATCGATCTTTATGCTAATGCCAGGATTTACCAGTTGCTTTTTGAACCTGTTTGGTTTAGCATTTTAGTGTTAAGTGGCCTTTCCGAATTGAGGTTTAATTTCTGGAATAGATTTTTGCTGGGAGGTGAACAGTTTATGTTTTTGTTGCGAGTAGAAAATTAGGAAGAGTAATTTATTATTTTATTTTATTAATTTTAGGAAAACTTACAGCTACGTTTAGTAATAGTATATACCTGGGTAGTTTCATTCTTTAAAACAAGCCAAGTATTTTATTGCGCTGTAAGTAGGTACGAATTATAGGAATCTAGGAAAACAGTGTATCTAAACAACCATTTCTGTATAAAAACATAGTAACGTTATTTAAATCAGTTCGGAATTTGACATTCTCCTTTGTGTATTTCATTATTTGTAAATACGCAACCGTCTGCTAGTTGGATATTTCAAAATGTATGAATAGCTATTGAACGGGGTACCGAGATATAATATGAAGGTTAGCACAGGTACGGTGTAAACGACCTGTAATGACCTTATTTGGGGTAGGTAAATGTGTATTGTAGTAGGTATAAATTTTAATTAAAGAATTTAATTGTTGCATTAAAATCGTCGAAGAAGATTGTTGTATAACTAACTTTGTTTTAAAATCTAGCAAGTACTTGACAGCTAAATCTTTGTTCAAACATAGGTAACTCCTTGTGACAAAACTTTTTTTCAAAGTTTTTATTGACCAAATACAAGAAATACTTTTGGCATTTGTTTTGCAAGAATTTTACGTAAGTTAAAGAGTCCAAACAATTGCATAAGTTCTTTAAAATGTGTTATGAAAGTATGGCCGCAAAACAGTGCATTGCTCACTGCAAAAGAATGCATGACGCAAATTACATTAGTTCATGGTAACGGCTATTTTCCAACATTTTGCACCAAGCAGTCGTGGCCGAGTGGTTAAGGCGTCTGACTCGAAATCAGATTCCCTCTGGGAGCGTAGGTTCGAATCCTACCGGCTGCGAAAGTTTTGCTTATAATAAATAGTAGAGTTAAGTGGATTTTTAGTTTGGGCGAAATAACTGCCTAAACTTGATAATTTTATAGGTTGTTAAGTTGTTTAGCTTATGATTGTGATTTTATAACAAGACATTACAAGATAGGTTACAAAATATCATATTTCGTTTATTAAAATCCTTTAAATGTGTAACTTAATTAAAAGTACGTTTGGTTAGAAAACCGGGGAACTTCAAAACTTTTTCGAAATAATATTAGACGTTGACTGACAAGCCGTCTCGGCGAAATCAATAAAGTTAGCAAGTTACGTACAACTTAATAACTTGGGCACGGAGCTTTTAAAAAGTAATGTTATTGGAGTTTGAGGATTAAGCTCGGGTACTGCTAGGGAAGGTTTACAACCTTAGATTCGATTTCCGACCGTCAGTGGGCTGTATCTCAAGAACTGTAGTAGGTAGACAGTTGAAATTTTCACAGAGTGTGCCGTTTTATCTAGAAATAGTAAAAATTACACTGAATAAAAATTAAAAGAGGCTCCCATACAATTTTTTTTTGTTTCTGGTACCCTTTGAGTTAGAGTCCAACTCGCACTTGGCCGGTTTCTTCTTGTCCCAAGAGGCCTACAAAAATAATAATGATATAATTCTAAATAATTCTTTCTTTTTTTTAATTGATGGATTTTAATTTTAATCTTAAAATTTTAATATTGCTGTTAATGTTTTAAGTGCATGTGATCGTTTTATCGTTCTTCGTCGTATTTGTTTGTATTTTATTATGTGTAATGTGTGTGCTGTGATGCCCGGTGGGTCGAAATAAACGTAATTTATTTTAATTAAATAAATTAACATCGTATGCTCAGGTGGCACCTTGAATCCTTTTTTTTTCGTAAATTATGTGAGATAATTATATATAGATAATTAGATATAAAGATATTATATTGATAATTCGAAGCATGTTATTGATTTTTGATACTGGTTATTTTAGTTAACCTGTAATCAAGGTTTCAAAAAAGGCCACTTTAGCGAATCGGAAAGCACATCACGCTAACCGTCACTGTAATATTTTCCCAATCAACAATGAACCTACTGCGGTTGATATTATGATTCTAATTTCTAATATGATTCTGCTGAAGTGGCCTTTTTAGAGGCCTTTTTAGCAGGACGAGTAGAATCGAGAGAGATTTTTTCAAGTTTATCAGCTATTAATTTCTTTTGTTTTGGTATTCTTATGTTGTACGAATTTGAATAAACGTCTTTCATCTATACTAGTATTATAAAGCTGAAGTGTTCGCTAACTCTCTCTATATATAATCACGCTGAGACAAATGGGAGCGAAGCATTAATGGAAAATGTGACGCAGACGAAGTTGCGCGGGTCACCTAGTAGAAAATACAATTGGATAAGTTTATTAACCTACATAGGAATATTCTTTGTTCCAATTTTGCAAAAGTCGTTAAACAAAAAGTCGTTTTATTAAATCGAATTTAATTAATCCAGACCAATATTGGATAAATTTTCAACAAACATTTAATATTTGTACATCCGAAAGCAAACGCAAATTCAATAAAAATTAATTCGTATCCATGGAGTTCCTGCGCCATGGCATGCGAAGTATTTTTAATAAAACCCTTCTCTTTGACGCGAGTTTGCCCCGCTAATATGTCAAATTAGTCCCTTTGTTTGATGTCACACCGCCGCTGTCAATCGGCTTTATAAAATGGCCGCTTCTTCCAAATTGGAGTGGAAGATAAAGATACGATAATATAAACAATTTGCGATTTATTAATTCGCGCTGATCTGAAGTATATTTTATCGATATAGAGACGTAAGAAAGGAGGTAAAAAAACATTGAATTGTTCTGTAAAATCGTTTTTTAGTTTCTACATTTTAGTGAGTTAAATTTTTGAAATAGTTTCCTAAAGTCCTTTTTTTTACATGAATATGTCACAAAAAAGTATGACTCTTACTTTTTGTAAAGAAAAAGAAAAAGGTGGTATGTCACCTCACCAACAAGCATAGGTATGTAGACATATTCTTGAAAAACTTTACCCTCCTTCTGGAGCAGTCGGGTAAATATTACATTAAATTTTATGTATTGTAAAAATTGTAAAAAAATCAATGATAAGTGCTCTGAAGCTTTTTATATGGGTTACCCTTTTCGTTTCTTTTTCCTCCAAAGAATTACATAAAACACACTGTACAATTTACGTACTTGTTAACAATAAACACGAAACAATAATTAAATCATAAAGATCCACACTTAATTAATAATGAACAACGACACATCGCCACAATATTCATAATTATTTGTTATTCTTTAATGAGAGACGATGATTAACCATTCAGAATGACCTCTGCATTTTGTTCTGCGGTGTTCAATAATATCGTCAGTCCGAATTGTTTGAGTTCAGGCACGTACACACCGATTCAAATACACCATATTATTACTGGCTAAATAAGAACAGCCGCACGGGTCGATCTTTCATGTTAAGCAACGCTTGCCAAGGTTGGTCTGTGGATGGGTGACCATCTTAACATACATAGTTTCCAAGTATATATTATAGTTTCCTCCGTGCCTCGGAAAGCACGTTAAGCCGTTGGTCCCGGCTGTAATTTGTAGATCTTTGGCAGTCGTTACTGATTGCCAGAAGCCAGTAAATCTGACTCCAGTCTCACCAAGAAGTAGGTACCGTGTTACTCAGTTAATGGGTTGTGGAGGTCTGGTAGGCAGCCACTCCTCGTAAAACACTGGTATTCAGCTGAATCCGGTTTGGCTGGAAGCCGACCCCAATATAGTTGGGAAAAGGCTAGGCAGATGATGACATTACTATGGAAAATTTGATGAATGAAAATACTTTATTTAAACAGCGTTGTAATAATTTACTTGCATAATGGAATGATGATCAAAAGCTTGGTAGTAATTTGAACTGTATTTGGTACAAAACAAACCAAAAGTATTCGCAGTCGGTAGGATTCGAACCTACGCTCCCAGAGGGAATCTGATTTCTAGTCAGACGCCTTAACCGCTCGGCCACGACTGCTACTGCTATTTTTCACCAAAGTCTAGTCTAGTAATAGAATGTTTTTTGATCATATTAATTCAATCACAAAGACGAACGATAACTTGCAGCAAATTCGCACGCGGATCATTGATCTAACAGTAACGAATTTAAAACTTCGTTGCGAGTGCTTCGTCGACTCGCTGTATGAGTGGATTACTCACATGTAGGTAGCTAATTAACTTTGTTAGTCGCTGACGTGATAAACAAAGCTAGGACTTTGATGTGAGATTATTAAATTTTAGAAGATACCATGGATACAACTAATCTTACCAGGGATATCATGTAACGCAGTTTCTGAGTTGTGGAGGTCATAGATAGACATTCGGTCCATGATCGGCGTCCGAAATTGTTAGCGAATAAAATATAACCGACTTCGAAGAAAAACACTACAAAGTTTTATATAACCTTAATTTCAGAAGTCGGTGTTTTTGGTTTTGTATCTTTGTTTTTAAAGCAGGTTTCCAAAATAGGTTATTTTAACTTTAGTGTATTTTTTTGGAAGTCTGTTATATTTATTTAGTAAAAAGTTGTTTATTTTTCACTTTTATGTGGTGATACTAAGAGGACGTCCTAGTCTTCGCAGATATTGACAAAAGAATGAATGCTCATAAAATAAAAACTAGTGAACCAAACTCAATTACCAAATAGCAAGTAAGTTGCATCGAAAAAAAAAAAAAACATCTCACAAATCATATGATATATACAAAAAAAAACCCGCCGAATTGAAAACCTCTTCTTTTTTGGAAGTCGTTTAAAAATGAAATGTACTACGACAGTGTAACGCACACGTCCTACAAAAAAAATCGCAATTTTTTTTACCGACCAATGTAAAATCGGCCCGATTATCGGTGCTATAAAAAGTCTGACGTGGGCGGGCAGAGTAAATACTGGTATTAAGTTTGCCTGTTCCATACTGTTAGGTTGGATTTCAATCCCAAATTGTTCATCTGATGATGGAGTAGGTACTTATGCAAAAGATATCATCGTCGTTATGTCAGACGAAAGACACGGACGGGGACATAGGTTCTCACCATGCGTCGTCACAACGAACGGTTCTGTGCGTCTCGTATTTCGTGAGTTCTCGTGGCCTGCACCAGGGTATCGGTTTACATTTGTGAAAGCTTCTAGATCTTCGTATTGCATGTGAAATTGTATTTCCGTGGGGTCTCCGAATTGGTCAACAGGAATTGAGATTGATTTCACCTTTGGCAGTCTGGAGTTAATTCTATATCTGGATTTTTGCCCCGATGATGTCACTAAGTTTGCTCCTTTTTAGGGTTCCGTAGCCAAATGGCAAAAACGGAACCCTTATAGATTCATCATGTCTGTCCGTCTGTCTGTCTGTCCGTCCGTATGTCACAGTCACTTTTCTCCGAAACTATAAGAACTATGCTGTTGGGTAAGTAGATGTATTCCGTGAACCGCATAAAGATTTTCACACAAAAATAGAAAAAAAAAACAATAAATTTTGGGGGTCCCCATACTTAAAACTGAAACTAATTTTTTTTTTTCATTGAACCCATACGCCCTTAACTTCTAAAATAAGAGAATGACAAAACTAAAAAAAAAATATGATGTACATTACCATGTAAACTACAAGCGAAAATTGGTTTGAACGAGATCTAGTTAGTAGTTTTTTTTTAAAACGTCATAAATCGTAAATCGCAACTTCTGCTTATAATATGTATAATACCTACTGGTTTTTACGGAACCCTCAGTGCGCGAGTCCGACTCGCACTTGGCCGGTTTTTTATTATTACAAAGGATCTCTATAGTTCCTAACTTCCTACAATCCTATCACAAATGGTGAAATCTGGTAACCCTTTTGCTTCACCCCTTGTGGAATATGGACTTGATGGTTTAAAATAGGTCAACGACCTCCTTGACACGAAGTGGTTTCCGCCACTTAAAGATACCTACTCATCAAGAGGTGAGCTTACTTGACAAATCGATGTCAACTTTAAAAAATTCGATGTAGCTTAGCAGAAAAAAATAAGTAAAACATTTTTTAAGTTAATCAGTTTTATAATGTACTAAAAGCTAAAAAATAATGGTGGCTCAGATCAGACAGATCTGAGCCACCCTGAAGAATATATTCAGAATACCCGTAGCGTCGGTCAAAGATGTACCTACTCACAAGTAATAGCCGGGAGCTTTCCGAGGCACGCAGGGGTTCCGGTATGCAATGGATTTCGGATCCCCTGTCTTATACCGTTAGTACCTAAAAATCATTGCTAAGTAGTTATTAGAGCACAATAAAAAACTTTTTACAAAAAAAATACAACAGACTTCCAAAAAAAAAACACTACAAAGTAAAAAATAACTTTAATTTCGGAAGTCGGTGTTTTTGTTAGTTTCTTCGTATTTTGACACCGACTTCCGAAATCAAAGTTATTTTTTACTTTGTAGTGTTTTTTTTTGGAAGTCGGTTGTATTTTTTTGTAAAAAGTTTTTTATTTTTCACTTTTTCGTGGTGCCCCACACCTAACAACACCACTGCAAAATCGCAGAAAAGCAAAATACGCAATTTTGATTATCAAAGAATCATCTAAATAGTCAAATTCTAGCTATTTCGATTTAAAATCCAAAGTTCGTAACCGATTTTGATATGATTTAAATGGGACCAATCTGCAAGTATATCCTTTCAGATAAAACAAGAATTATTCAAATCGGTTCATAATTGTCGGAGTTACGAGGTAACAAACATAAAAAAAAAAAAAAAAACATACAACCGAATTGATAACCTCCTCCTTTTTGGGAAGTCGGTTAAAAACTAGAAAAAATGTTTTTCTCGTAATGGAAAACTCCCACACGGAAATCTACTGACTAATAGTAGGATTATTATTGAACAAAATTATTATGTTATTTCGACCGTATCGGAAATCACACTGATTTTATTTATTTACACATACTCCATACTCAAACAGACGGTATATTGATGGCATTGGCTCGAGCTTTGTTGTAATATGATCATTTTATCGTAGTTATGTTATGTCAATATCAATTTTATAAATATCTCATAAAGTATGAACTAAACCAGTGGGTGGACGTGGGTAAATCAAATAACAAAGCTGTATAATAGTCACAGGATATTTGATACAGAAGGTTCAATCTAAGTTTGTGGAATGGGTCAAGTTAAGACTCGTATCATGAACCGTCTTATGAACCGAATGGAAGTCAGCTGGCTAAGCTGAAGGGTTTTCCAACTTACAGATAATATGATCAGGTGGTCTATTCCGTTGACTTCTCGCCGTGTACATGTATGTGAAGTGAACGATAAGTGAGCTGTCAGCAGTGCGATTCTGGTGTCGAAGTGAACACTTAGACAAAGTGAAGGACAAGTGAAACCATACAAACAAGATGAAATGACAGCTCACTTGTCGTTCACTCCACCCAAGCATACACGGTAATGTGTCGGCAGAATAGACCGGCTGTAAATATTTCGAAGTGAAGGTTTGGGTGAAGTTATCACAAAGTGAGCTGTCAATACAAGTAATCAAGATGGAATTTGGAGATCTTTTGCAGTCGTTACGGATAGTCATAAGCCAGAAAATTTGACACCAGTCTTGCCAAGGAGTACCGTGTTACCCAGTTAATGGGTTGTGGAGGTCTGGTAGGCAGCCGCTCCATGTAAAATACTGGTATTCAGCTGAATCCGGTTCGACTGGAAGCCGACCCCAATAGAGTTGGGAAAAGGTTAGGCAGATGATGAATTATAAGTTTTAAAGGGTAAAATGGAGATGGCATATTTGTTTAGATAAAAGCTTCAAACGAAATAAAGAGGAAAAATAGAGATCGGAGAATGATACGTCATTGACTAATAACACTTGAAAAACCTGGATGTAAAAAAATAATATTCACACGCGAGATTAAGGAACTTTTACTAAGCAACTGGTGACGCCAAAAAGCTGGTGATCGATTCGTAGTTACTCTAGAATTCTAGATTTTCTTTTATATTGTAAATTGCTTATTTGATAGTATATGTAATATGCTCATTCGTCATTTTTATGGATCTTTTTCTTGTTTGTGTATCTACAGGAAGAATTAGTTTATTGGCAATTTTACAGCTGACGTAAATAAAAAGCAACCTTTTCCTACATTGATCGAAAATTATAAAAATGATTTTTTTTTAATGTGTTTTTAGGGTTCCGTACCCAAAGGGTAACCAACGGAACCCCATTACTAAGCCTCCGTTGTTCGTCCATCCGTCCGTCCGTCCGTTTGTCTGTCTTTCAACGGGCTGTATCTCATGAACCGTAATAGGTAGAGAGTTAAAATGTTTATAGATTGTGTGTTAACATATATTAACGCTATAATCTGTAAATCTGTACATATAAATAAAATTAGAGTGTCTGTTTGTAATATTGAAATTACCGTTTTTTACTACATGTATATGAATATATATAGGTACGGTACATACACCAAAATAAATTTTTTTTCAATTTTTGTCTGTCTGTCTGTCTGTTTGTTCCGGCTAATCTTTGAAATGGCTGGACCGATTTTGACGGGAGTTTTATTGACTGGTAGCTGATGTAATAAAGAGTAACTTAGGCTACGTTTATTTTAGAAAAAAAACTAAAAAATTAAAGAATCGACTGTTAGACGGAACGAAGTTCGCCGGGTCAGCTAGTAAAAAATAAGGTTTATTATACGGAACCCTTCGTGTGCGAGTCCGACTCGCACTTTGCCGTTTTTTGAAATAATATTTTCACCACCTATATTCCAAGAATTACCGAACTCGGCATGTGTAACAGAATTTACTCTGTCTCTGTCACCTCTAACCTAGACTAGCGTCAAACGCAAACCAATCTCAAGTTAAAAAGTAAAAGGATTTGTTTTACTGTTTCCCATTTTATATCACAATGCAGTACCGACCATTCCAAAATTAGTTACAGACAGCTGATCCGCCATCCGCTATAAACCATAGACTACATACAACTAGCAATTAGTGCCGTCGCTCTAATGACAGTAGTTTGTAAACGAATACATACAATATCTGCTCGGATTGCGGAACTTTTGGCTTTCAACTGAGTATCAAACCTTTTATTGTAATTGTGTTTTGTATTAGAGCTTGCTGCCGGTATTTTACTGTGAGGACATAGATTATGGAGATGATAGATAGGAAAACAAAAATAACGATTGGTGTTTTGAAATGTGTGAGTTTGTCGTTAGAAATTACAAGAGATTTCTATTAACCGTGCCGTAATTCGAAATTCCAAGCCTACAAGGTTTGGAATTTCGATTCGAATTTCAGCATGGTGAATCGAAATCTCTCTATATTTTAATTAATACCTACCTAAAGTACCTTGTATCATAAGCTCATCATACCGATCCCAACCAAATGTGTCTGAAAATCAGGTATTTTACGTGAAAGCAATCCAATTAGCGAAGCTGCCGATACTCGGTAGTTAGACAGCCGTCAGAATTTCAGACTAGCTCTATACTGAATGCCTGTGACAGCAGTGTTACGCGTGTTACTGGGAATATGAGTCTATAACGTTCAATCAGTTTTCTAACGTGAAAGGTAGATTAGTTGAAACCTAATCCAATCTCATTTGTAGTAGGGAAGCTATGGAAAAACTGGGGGCCAATGGCGACTTTAGCGGAATCAGAAAGCACATACTGCACACACTACCCGTCACTGTCAAATTTTCCCAATCAATCTTGAACCTAATGCTTTAGCGATAAAGATGAAAATGAAATTTGTCATATTTTTATATAGTCTTGGTCAGAGATGACAGAGACAAAGTCTACGATGGAGCGAGCTTACCCAGAAGGAGCCTGAATACTCTAACTTTGAAGTGATTAAGGTTGTAAGCGTTCGGAAACATAGACGCAGGCAGAGAGTTCCACTCCTTTGCTGTGAGCATTATAAAAGACGTTTGGAAACGCTTACTGCGAATTCGTGGAATAGCAACAAGGTAGTTAAGGTAAGTTGCAGTGCGTCTGGATGTCCGATGGCAGAAGGGGGCCGGTGAAATGAGGTCGTGAAGTTCTTGGGCACACTCACCGAAGTACAACCTGTAGATGACCGACAAGCAGGCAACCTTGTTGTGTGGTTAATATTATTATTTTTGTGTGGTAGACTAAGGGCGGATTCGACCAAACGAGAGGACATGTATATACAATAAAATAAAATACAAAACTCTTAACTAACTAAAACTAAAAATAAAACTAACATATGTCGTCGAAATATTCGTCCGCATCGCTAACCACTGGTAATGAGCCCAAAAGGCTGGCAGCATTGCCACGTTGTATGGCAATGCTTATCCTTTGGCCGAGGTAAAAGCCAGCCCTTAGGTCACGCGAAGTGTCAACTAAGCGTCTTGACAGATCTTTAAACAAGTTATGAGCACTCGGACCCCACGAACCGAGAGTTTCAACCCCAAACGGCTCGAAAATATAATTTCCAACGAGGTTATTATATTTTCGCCGCTTGAGATTCTCTGCAGCCGCGGCGGCAGCGCCAGCACAGCATGAAGAGCTAGGAAGATGGGATGGCGCAAGAGTATCAACGCAGGTAGCGTCCCACACTAAAGGCCTACCCATCTTCCAAGGAAATAACAACATGTCGTCCGGTCTCTTGCCATCGTCACGTGCCAGGCCATTGGGTTCTAATACAGCCGGAACGCCGACGGCGACAAGAGCTCGTCGGATGATGTCATTTTTGTGTGGTTATTATTATTCATGCTAAAGTGGTCTTTGCCCAATAACTCCTGGCCCAACGGAGCAGTCAAACACATTACCTACTAGCTGACCCGAGCAACTACATCTGCGTCAGACCTATTGTTCGTAGCGTGATGTTATATAGTCAATAGCCTTCATCGATAAATGAACTATCTAACACTATAATATTTCTTCAATTCGAACCAGAAGTTTCTGAGGTTAAAGCGTTTAACAAAACAAACAAATTCTTCAGCTTATTAGTCAAGATGTCAGTACAAACAGTTGACATTAAATTAAGAGCATTTTAACACCAAGACACCATGTGCCACTTCTCGAATAACCCCTAGTCTATGCCAGTGATGCATGTCGCTACAACTTCAAAGTGTAACGCGTTCGTAAATTTTATGGCGGTCCGGGCTGATGGGATCTGGTAGACAAAGGATTAGTTTGAGGATATGCGACGCAGTCAAATGAGGAGTTAAGGAGAAGTGCGCTGATTTATTGAGTTCGCTTTGCGTGGAGGTCTGTTTCTGTGGAGACGGGGGGTGAACATCTAGGTACAAACTTATGACAGTTTTATGTTTTTTGTATTATTAAATATAACTTGTAAGTGTTGGCACAATAGATAATCACGCAAAGCAATATCGTGCTTGAGCAATTTTTTTTTATTACTGGGCTGTTATTGAGAGTTTGAATATGCAAAAACCCATTAATGTTTGCTCGTTTTGAGGGTCGAACCTCAAACGTCGCTTACCGTCGTTAACTGAAGATTAAGAGCCAGTTATGGTAAGATGAGACAGTTAAATAGTTTTTTTTCATTAACTGCCAGCTTTTATAACCAGCTTTTAACATTAGCTTCTTCCGCGTGGAAATTATCCTAAGGGAACATTCTCCAGTCGCGGGACTATTCGAAAGAGATACCGTGGCTCCGGAACACAAAGGGCACATGAAGGAACATGGATGGGTTTTAGTCAGTAGAAGTCTGACACTCCCTCCCGCTCCGCCCGAGAGCGGGGGAAGTCATTGGATGATTTCCCATCCCTAAAAAAAGGGGACATTATCCAGTCAAAAAAGTATTCTATGTCCTATTTGAGGATTTGGTCTACCCGAGTGCCAGCTTAATCTAGTTCAGCTGTTAAAACGTGACAATTTCAAACGGACAGACAGGGTAATCATCACATTTACAAAATTAAAATGAATAATTAAACATCTTTCATATACAATTCCAAACTAGTAGATAAAGCAGCATCTATCTTATCGCAGTTAAATATAACTCACACGTTTAACGTTCCATACAAACTCACCTGCCGCAAAACCCTCGTTTTTGCCGTCAACGTCAAAGTTATTTCAACGAAAGTTTGGGATTGTCGCGCGGCCGGAAGTCGGCGTACCCACCGCTTACGTACTTCCGGCGGGCCGCATTCAGGCCGCAACCACGGCCGATGGGCCGGAAATCGTCACACGCTGTTTTTCCTCGGCTTCACGATTACTTAAATATAGTATTGAGTGTTCTTTACAGATTGCTAAGTCGATGAATGTTATATATGAGGAAATATTTTAATACATAACATCATACGCATATTCCCCGAAAGCTTGGGCAGACGTGAGCGTATGGTATTTAGTACTCCTTACATTTTTCTTTTTCCTCCTTCTCATTCCTGTTTTTTACTTTTAAGTCGTTATGTTATAGAATCTGAACTAAGAAATAAGTAATTTATAATTTAAATATGTAAAAACCTAATAAGTCTTTGCTCAAATCGATAATCGAACCCAGGACTTCATGCTTAGCAGTAACGCTTGGAACCACAAAACAAGACTGACAAATGATGAAATCCATTAACAATAATTATCGTTGCTTCTATGGTCTTTTTTATGGATGGGAAATCATCAAATGACTCCTCCCACTTTGGGCGAAGCAGAAGGGAGTCTCAGAAGAGAGGAGGAGCAGAAGAGACTCTTACTGACTAAAACACATCCGTGTTCCTCTTAGTGCCATTTGCGTTTCAGGTCCGCGGTGACTCTATAGTCCTACGATGTGATAAAGTATCGCTAATGTAAAGAACATCTTTGTTATTTTCGGTCGGTTACTTTAAATTATTTTCAAAGTACTTAATAGACTTCTTACTACCAGCAGATGTGTTTTGCCGAAATCATAATCTTATCAAACAAGCATTATTGAGCATTTTGTAAAGGGATTACCAACAAGCAGTGGTTTAGGCAATGTGGACATCGGTGCAAGTGTCCAGTGTTTGTTGAACTAAGCCGGCGCTAAATCTTGGGATGGGACGCGAAACTAAAACAATAATAATAAATACGAATTCTAAATAGAGGGCGCCAGTTTGTTTGGCCACGAGAACAGATTCGGCCTCCATACCATTGAGCCTTAAGTTATTTCTTGTTTTAATTTCATTTGTAATTCTTATCTTTTACCCATTACATGTTAAGAGGGCCAATTCTACTAATTTTTAAACTAGTTTCGCATTTGCATGTTCAGCTCAGTTCAGCTCACTTTGATTTGCCCAAGCCTTCACTTTTTTTTTTTAACTATTTGTAGGCATACGTTTGACCGCTATCTCACCTGATGTTAAGCGATGATGCGGTCTAAGGTGGATCACGCTGGCCTAAAAGTAACCTATTCACTCTTGACTTACAGACTCCCAGGTTGTAGCTATCAAGAAACACAGACTCAGGCAGGGAATTCCACTCCTCAGCTGTACGCACAATGAATGTATTCCCAAAACGTTTTGCGCGTATAGGTGGGATGTCCACCATGTACCGGTGGCGCATCGCCGTACGTCTTGTGGTCCGATGGTGGAACGTGGGCTTGGCGGAATAAAATTATGCAATTCCGTCGTACACTCCCCAAAATGTAACCGATAGAAAACTGACAGGCCAGCAACTCGGTGACGATGCTCTCGACGATGCTTCACTTCGATATATTTACAGAATTGCACTGCAGGCCTGGTTGATGTGGCGACACTTGGAGGAAACCCATGTCCAGCGGTGGACGTCTTTGGCTGATATTACGATGATGAAAAAAAAAAAAAAAATTGGTTTTATTCATTTCGTGATTTTCAACTTTAGATCACTTACTTTAATTCAAAACAACATCATGCATCAGTTTTCGTGGCCCGACAGTAAAGCGGCTCAGCAACAAGCTCGAAACCGGCCTATTTAGCTTATTTACGGCCCCTCCAGACGTTCCGCCGATTATTACAATTTTAACGGAGCGATGTAAACTGCTCCTAATGCCTAATGACTGGGGTGTTCGGTGATGATCGAATGATTGTAATCGGTTCGGTCCCAAAGGGCTTAGTTCTCGTGTTGTTACAAGCTTGTGCTAGAGTTTACCGTGCGATTTGAACATATACATCAGCCCGAATATCAACCACGTCGGACACAACGGATGTTTCCTCCCTTTTCAATGGATGTTTGCGGTACTTTACTCTATGCACTCTATACCCTCCGTTAGGGCAATGCTTGGAGTTTCTTTGCCTTATCGAATTAAAATGAAGAAATCCGCAAGAGAATCAAGGTTACCGACGGCCCGAAGGACCGCCATACTGAAGTGGTAGTGGGCACATTGCACATTGCTTGCAGAACAGATGGTCGATGGGACCGAAACGTTCTGGTGTAGCAGCGCAAAACACAGCGTTTCAAGGCCTTTCACATGGTGGAGCGAAGGTCGCGGGTGGCCGATGGATGCAAGACTCATATGATCGGTTGTTGTGGCGACGCTTAGGGGAGGCCTATCTGCAGCAGTTGACGTCTTTCAGCTGATATGATACTGATGAACTATCACACTATCTTATATCACAATAATCCCTGCTAGGAAATTAGCTGAGTATAGGTACATCAACTCTATTGACTACGAAGAAGGCGAGTAGAGCGTCATACTCTAGGTTGGACTTCCGCGTTGAATGCATGTTGCTGACACATCAATATCAGCTACAGCTAAGGAGTGCCATTCCCTGCCTGAGTCTGTGTTTCCTGATAGCTACAACCTGGGAGTCTTTAAGTCAAGAGTGAATAGGTTACTTCTAGGCAAGCGTGCTCCAACTTAGACCGCATCATCGCTTAACATCAAGCAGATAGCGGTCAAACGTATGCCTATCAACAATAAAAATTAAAAAAACAGACCACTGCGCTGACATACTTACCATCGATTTATTTCAATGTCTGAATACATTAGTCGCTAGGTAAAAATATCATATTTAAACGACAGCGCCTCGAATGTGTGTTTGCAACCTAGTTTGTAATTTTGCTGACGCATATGCTTTATTGAAATAATTATTTGCTTAGTTGTAAGTTACTAGAGTTTCAGTAAATTAAAATAACTTTGCTATTACGTAGGTAACTATTTATATAAACAAAACAAAACTCTGTCCTACAAATAGCATTTTGTTAGAGCTACTGCAGCTTGTGATACAGGATTTTGTCCTAGTATCTTCCATTGTTATACCTACATTGTTAATTTTAGATTCTTATTGTATATTGCCTTTTGAGATTATATATAAAGATTTATTATTTATTATTATTTATCCATATTTTCTACAATTTGAAAGTATTAGGCGTATTATAGTAATCTGTCATTCTGTCTCCCGTTTCTACAGTAATCGGAATTGAAACCAATCTTAAGTTTCAATTTTCAACAAACGGTCCTCAGTAACGTATCGTAAGTGTAGCCGTAGTGAATCAAGTGGAGACCGGATCCCGGATGTAGTGCTGTACGGCGGCGACCGGCCCGGACGCCGGACGCACGGCTTGACCGGCTAATTGAGTAATCCGGTTACTGCCGGCCGAACAAAGAACATTGTTTGTACTGTTGTTTCGTTGACGAGATAACTCATATTTTTGGTTTTGTTTTGATAGCTTTAAAGTTTTGTTATTAGTGTGACAGGGTTTTAAGTTTATTTGGTTTTTGAAGGGGATTTTTTGTACGAAATTGTACGAGTATGAAGTGATTAGGTTTACCTATTACAGTAAATGACAACACAGTGAATGTCATTCATTTTTAGTGGGTGTCAGTGTCAGTACTATTGGTTCAGTTACTTAGGTGGGAACTTATGTTGGGATACTAGGCCGGTGTTCGGTAGGCAGAGGTCATTATAGTTCTAATAGAGATTTAAGAGTCAATGAAGACAGGCGTAAAAATAAAGGTCTAATCATAGGTACCTACCCATGCAATTTATTTGTTTTTGGTTTTGTCTTTTTGTTTGTTCCGAGTTTGTATGTTCGCAACAAAAATGAAGCAAATAGATAGTACGAAATACATTCTGTTAGTAGGGTTTTCTCGTTCCATTATTTTCGTTGGTTTCAACAAGGTAAGGTAGCCTAAAGGCCTAAAGTCCTTAGTCTCAAATAATTTCTGAGAAACCGTTCTGTAGAGCATGAAGAAATCAGCACAACAAAATACTACGCCATTCACATACTCATGACTGCTCCAAGGTCGGACTAACACATGGTTTCCCATAGCTATAGAGAGAGAATTTCCTCTACTTGCATATTGTATGAGCCAAATGAGGGTATCGTGAGGTAATGGCCTCGTAAGAGATGCCCACCCTAACTTATCACCATTTGCACTATCACGCACTGTTTCACTGAGGAATTTTGTATTACGGCTGGTCCTTCGAAAAAAACGCGTACTAGTAGAATCTATAGCAAGAGGTTCCCGAATGTCCACTAAGCTAATGATAGAGTTATGTACATAAATACAACGTCGACGTGTACCTCCTAACGCCCTTTGCGTTCCAGGGCCGTGGTGACTCTTTCGAACGAATTCCGCAGCCCTGGTGGAGTTAGGTACTCGGTAGCTACCAAACATAAATAAAACCGCTCACTCCCCAATATTATTCTTATTGTGTTTTCTGTGAGGCTGTGATTGACATCTTGTAACAAAGAAATTAATTTGAAAAGTAGCGAATTGTTTGTTTACCTTTTCTTTGATGAACAGTCTGTTTTCCGGGATATTGGGTATAGCCTTGTTTGAAAATATAATGTTAACATGTTCTGTTTATAATTCCGAAGGTTTAATTTAGGAACATTTTTGTGCAGTACGGTAATTTGGGCTCTCTCTCGTTTTTCGTTTTTATAAATAAAAATATATCGAATTAATAAATAAAAATGTCAACACAGACGCCGTAAGATTGTAACTGTTGAATTTGAATACAATTTATTGTTTTCAAAATTATTTGTTTATAATATAACTAGCTGACCCGCGCAACTTCGTCTGCGTCACATTTTCCATTAATTCTGCGCTCCTTTTTGACTTAGCCTAATGATATACATATTATTATAGCTTATAGCCTTCCTCGATAAATGGGCTATCTAACACTGAAAGAATTTTTCAAATCGGACCAGTATTTCCTGAGATTAGCGTACTCAACCAAACAAACAAACAAACTCTTCTGCTTTATAATATTATAACTCAGAGGTTCTCAGATTTTGTTGTGCAAGGCGTTGCGAACGTTCGACACTCGACTCTCGAGCGCGTACCAGAGAGTGTCTCTGATTTTGTTCAGCAAGGCGTTGTGAACGTTCAGGTGAAGATTCTCCCATACGGCGTATTCTTGCTGCCCGTGCTTGAGAACTATGTTTAGTAAGTTGAGACCTGGCTCTCTTAGGCATTTTCAAATGTTTAAGAAAATGTTAATAGCGTGTAATATTCTAGCTCTGAAAAGAACTGTTGGTTAGCCCTGAAAAGAACTGTTGGTTAGCCCTGAAAAGAACTGTTGTTTGGCTCTGAGAAGAACTGTTGTTTAGCTCTGAGAAGAACTTTTGCGTAGGTATAGTTCTAAGAACGAAATCTAAAAAAAATCGCACGAATATTATTAGACTTCGCGCACGACCGCTGCGTAGGGAGCCGACCTCGCGTCTTCTGAGCCACGCGTGTACCTTATGTAGCCTCCACACTATTCCCGAAGTTGATCGAAGTTGAGCGAATACGATAGTGTAGAAGGGCACTTCGCTTCGCCTCGTGCAACTTCGCTTCGCCCCGGGCGACTTCCAGTTGTTGTCGGTTTTTGCGCCCGAGTCAAAGGACTCGAAGTTCGAACACGAAGCGTCTGTCCACACTACTCGGCTCACTTCGGTTCGCGTCAGCCATAGTAAATACGCAGGAATTGTATTATGCGAGAGTACACATTGCAACGGCAGTTGCCACATGAACGTTATCCATTATGCCTATCGTGAGGGGAACGGGGGAACGGGCGACTGAGCTCTTCGCGAAGTTGCTCGAGTGTGTGGACACCTACTTCGGAATTCGGTCAACTTCGGAGAGCACTTCGCCTCGTGCAACTTCGGAATAGTGTGGAGGACACTTTATTACTCATAGATCTAAACTCCCCTCCCGCACGCGCACCCGGGGGCCTTGGTGACGTCCACTTCGCAACGGGCCGTGCAGCAGAAATCGTAATATTTTAATTTCGCCATAACTTCAAAACCAAACGTCCGATTTTAATCATTCAAAGACCAAATATTATCTACATAAACTGTAATTAGTGATGAAATACTTTATTTTGATAAGGATTAATAGCATGAGTAAAATAAACGCGTTTAAATATAGTCCAAAAAAAAATCAAGATTTAAAAATATAAAAGTGGTCGTTGTGCCTCACTCGACATAGATAGGTATAGTGTGTCGCGGACTTTTTTGTAGATATTTATAAGATCTACAATTAATTAGAACAATTCATGGTTCTATCTTTTATAGTTTAGGCAGCGTACGCAAAATAAATAACTTTTCTGGTTGATTTTTACACCTTGTGTCCGAAAAACCCCAATATCTTACGGAACCCTATTTTTTTCCAAAATAAAATATAGCCTATGTTACTCGTGGATAATGTAGCTTTCGAATGGTGAAAGAATTTTTAAAATCGGTCCAGTAGTTTTTGAGCCTATTCATTACAATCAAACAAACAAACAAACAAACAAACAAAGTTTTCCTCTTTATAATATTAGTGTAGATATCGAGAAATTATAATTAATTTATGACGATCTTACTTAAGGAGTATGCAATTTTCCGATGCCATACATTTATTAAAAAGGTACGGTGGCGATATTACTTCTCGTTTTGGATTTCAACAAAACCTGTCGAGTGCAAGTCGCACAGTTGTGTGGAGGCTTGATACAAAAAACGTGAATCTTTATAATTTTATTTAAATAGTTACACACTGAAAAATTTCAACTATCCACGTATTACGGTTCGTGAGATACAACTCACTGACAGATCGAGGTACAGCCGGTCGATTCTGTTGACATCTCACCGTGATCACTCAGGTGGAGTGAATGACAAGTGAGCTGTCATTCCATCTTTAGTATGGTTTGACAGCTCACTTCTTGATTTCTTCACCCACGCTTTCACTTCGACATGTTTACAAAATCGACCGACAGTTGTGGTTTTTTTGAAGGGTGTCGTTGGTCACCCTTCAAAAAAGAAATCCGCAGTCGGTAGGATTCGAACCTACGCTCCCAGAGGGAATCTGATTTCTAGTCAGACGCCTTAACCGCTCGGCCACGACTGCTATATGTTGTTGATATATATTTGATCAGCTGATTCAACTGATTCGAGATAAGTGAAAGGCTACATGAGCATGTTATGATGAAATTCTCATATAAAAGTAATTACTATTTGAATGTGTAACTGTATATATTATGTACATAGGTAGGTCGGGAGCACGCGGTTAATCATGTAGATTGGTAAACACATCTAAATTAAATGGAGTGTTTTCTCATTTAGGTTTAAGAACAACTTTATTTCTTATAAGAATTACATACATAATTCACTCACTGAGAAACTATATCTAAATTAAGATTATTAATTAATAATATAATTTAGATCGATGTACTTTCAGGATTTAACAGGCTTTTGGCTAGATTCTGATTTGAGAATTTGAATTGAGTTGAGAACGCTTCAAACTCTACTTTTGTGCCATAGTTTGTCAGGTTTTCAGACTAACCTAGAGTTTGACAAATATGCAACTTCAGAATAGGCTTGACCACTGAAAAAATCAAATTAGTCCGTTAGTTAGATTATCAAAATAAATTAGGAACCCATGTTTTTTCTCTGTTACGTAAACAAAAATATTATACGAAGATACGACGCTTTCAAAATTCTCAATTACTAGTTACTACGTCACGCCATGGTGTAACTTTTAGTGCGTTCGAACGTCACGATCCCTACTGGGTTTTGATGAGTTTTATTCGTGTCAAAATTCATTATTGATTTACAAAAACCAAAAAATTGTGTTCTTTATTTTTCAATACTCTAACTGACGGACTAAATAGATTTGCAATTTATTGATGGTGGAAACGAGCCTATTCGGTTATTAAACCACATTAGTCAAATTATTATTTCCAAATATTCTGAAACCAAATCTACTGGATTGATTTCTGGTTTGCATTTTATGCCCATAACCCTCCACGAAGGTAAAGAAAGTAGCTAAATGCAGGTAGGTTATTAACAACATCAGACATCCAGAACATAATATGTAGGTATTTTATTTAGATGAACATTTTATGATAACATCGTTTTTCACGAGCTCATTTGAAATAGGTCAAGCTAAAAATAAACTTCCCACAACAAAAAGTGTTCGCAGTCGGTAGGATTCGAACCTACGCTCCCAGAGGGAATCTGATTTCTAGTCAGACGCCTTAACCGCTCGGCCACGACTGCCGCATATTGAACCTTCAAAATATGCGTCAAACTTGTGCCAAAGACTTTCACTTTGTCATTTAAAACTGGTTTTGCGAGCGCGTGAGTTGGAGAAAGGAATGAAAATAATTTAATTTACGAAGGCTCAGTACCAAGTACAATGCGATTCAATATAAGAATAGGATCGACTTGGCGCCATATTGTGATGTCATAACTGTCAATTCAAACCAATTAGGTAGCCCTGAGCTACGCAAGATTATTATTTTTTAGTTATTATATACTTACAAATATATAGTGAAATAGGTGCTAAAGTATTGTTTAAAATAACATTAAACAATTACCTACATATTATGTTCAGGTAATTTACTGTGTACTATAGTACGTTTTTATTAAAATTTGATTAAAAATTTATTTAAACAAAGTAAAATAAACCGTTATTGATATATGCAACTAAGTTTTCTAAGCAACCCACACTTTTCAAGCGATTCGACGAATAGAGGTCATTGACGTTCCTATTCTTATTCGAAACGCATTGTACACGAAATATATTTAGAGATATAATATTTATTAGAGATATAATATTTAATAAGCATTATTTTATAAAGAGCTCGCGGCTAAATAATAACAGTCACACGGGTCGATTTCAAGGTTAAACAACGCTTGAGGAGATTGGCCTGTGGATGGGTGTCCATCTTAACATACCGAGACTCGACTCCTCGGAAAGCACGTTAAGCCGATGGTCCCGGCTGTCATTTGTAGCTCTTTTGCAGTCGTTACGGATAGTCAGAAGCCAGAAAACCTGACACTAGTCATGTCAAAGAGTACCGTGTTACCCAGTTAAAGGGTTGTGGAGGTCTGGCAAGCAGCCGCAACGTTAAATACTAGTATTCAGCTGAATCTGGTTTGACTAGAAGCTAACCCCAATAAAGTTGGGAAAAGGTTAGGTAGATGATAATGTTTTTTTAAGGTAGGAAACGACCAATTCAAACCGTGCACTAGCTACTGATGTATTATAACTAGCCATGTGAAATACTTTGAATTAAATTGGATTTAAAAATAAATTATGTTTACAAAGGCTATTCTATTTTTAGCTCAATATCAAATATATTTAGTTGTAGTTTATAAAAAACTTTTTACAAAAAAATACAACCGACTTCCAAAAAAAAAAAAAAAAACTTTAATTTCGGAACTCGGTGTGTTTGTTAATTTGTTCGTTGTTTGACACCGACTACTTCCGAAATTAAAGTAATTTTTTACTTTGTAGTGTTGTTTTTTTGGAAGTCGGTTGTATTTTTTTGTAAAAAGTTTTTATTTTTCACTTTTTAGTGGTACCCCACACCTAACAACACCACTGCAAAATCGCAGAAAAGCAAAATACAAACGCACTAGTTGCCCATACGACTTTCGAAAGTTCCCCTCGACTTCTCTGGGATGCCATCATCAGATCCTGGTTTCCTTATCATGGGACCATTTTGGAAGTATTCCCTTTCCAACCAAAAAATGATTTTTAAAATCGGTTGGCAAGCGACGGCGTTATGCCCGAACAAACATAAAAAAATACAAACTTCCGAATTGAGAACCTCCTCCTTTTTGGGAAGTCGGTTAAAAACCGAAAAAAGGCCAAAGTCTCGAAAGTGTGACTTTATGTGAATAAAACTTCCATAGTTGCTCGTTATATAAGGCTGGGCAGGAAGCCCCAAGAGTAGCCATTCCCATTATGTAATAGTTAGTGTTGGTGTTATGTTTACCCATTCAGTAAATATTATGAACCCTCTACCACTATCGAATGTATTTTGTACAGTAAACAAAGGAATTTCAAAACACCCTTACGTGGTACGTCTATTGTGTGATGCTGATGTGTTTTAAATACCTATTTTTGTTATTATTTTTGTCAGGAACACTACCTATATTAAGAAACTAATATTACCATATACCCCGCTATGGGCTATTGGTCCCGGCTGTCATTTGTAGATCTTTGGCTGTCGTTACCGATAGTCAGAAGCCAGAAAATCTGACACCAGTCTTGCCAAGGAGTACAGTGTTACCCAGTTAATGGGTTGTGGAGGTCTGGTAGGCAGCCGGTCCACGTAAAATACTGGTATTCAACTGAATCCGGTTTGACTGGAAGCCGACCCCAATATAGTTGGGAAAAGGCGAGGCAGATGATGATGATGAACACTATATTAGGAAACACAGACTTCGGCGGGGACTTCCATTCTCTAACTTTACGTTTTGTGCGTTGGGTGAGTCCACCAAGTTACCGGTAGCTCATTGCCGTTCATTTTGTAATTTGATAATTCTATTACTTTGCATACTTATTATTTTTGGCTAAATAACAACAGCCGCACGGGTCGATCTTCAAGGTTAAGCAACGCTTGCCACGGTTGGTCTATGGATGGGTGAGCATCTTAACATATCGAGTTTCCTCCGTGCCTCGGAAAGCACGTTAAGCCGTTGGTCCCGGCTGTCATTTGTAGATCTTTGGCAGTCGTTACGGATTGTCAGTACCCAGTAAATTTGACACCAGTCTCGCCAAGAAATACCGTGTTACCCAGTTAATGGGTTGTGGAGGTCTGGTAGGCAGCCGCTCAATGTAAAATACTGGTATTCAGCTGAATCCGGTTTGACTGGCAGCCGACCCCAATGTAGTTGAGAAAGGGCTAGGCAGATGATGATGCCTATTAATATAAGAACTGCCAAGGTATTAATACGAACAAATTTCACATAATTATCTCTTAGCTTAGTTGTTTTTATAAAAACGAAGAATATATAATCTGCTTAATCCTTGATAGGGTTTTAGGGGATTACATATACCATACCATATACCTACTGATTAAAGTTATCAGATAATATCTGTTTACTAAGTACCTACCAATTTTTACGAGATAGAGCAAATTTATTACCAACTAGCTGTCTCCCGTGGCTTTGTTCCCGCTAACTGCAACTTTTTATTTTGGTCTTTCATAGGAACCTTCTCCTGACAGTAAAAAACACAACAAAAAAAGAATTTGCGAAATCATCCCAGCCGTTCACGCGTGATGCTTGGACCAAGGGAAAAAGGGATTAATTTTTATATATAAGATTATTATTTTGATTTTATACTTACCCAATTATTATTGTAATTTTATACTTAGGTACAAAAGATATTTCATTTAACATTCATAATGTAGACCTGCAGCCAAATTACCTTACATTACATTACTTACCTAACAAGAATGAATGCAATCGGCACATAAATGCTTTCATTATAAGATAACAACTGTAATTCTTGCGAGTTTTTTTTAGATATCGAGCAGACGTTTTTTAAACATGAAGCAATGGCTTTGGAGATCCTTTAGATTGTGAATGAACATGAGACTATGAGTTACACAATAGAGCGCAGATTCACCGCATGACCACAATACTCAATTGCATCAGTTTTTGGTAACTTACAAAGGTAAAGAATCACTGCACAAATATATGATACGAGTATCTACTTCAATAAAGGATCTTAGTCGATCTCTTATCAATTAGATAGTGATGAGTAGCTTTCAGTAATCTCCTTTTATCAATTAGATAGTGATGAGTGGGTTTCAGTGATGACCTTTTATGAATTAGATAGTGATGAGTAGCTTTAGTGATCACCTATTGTCAATAAGATAGTGATTAGTAGCTTTAGTGATTACCTTTTATCAATAAAATAGTGATGAGTAGCTTTCAGTGATCAACTCTTATCAATTAGATAGTGATGAGTAGCTTTAGTGATCACCTTTTGTCAATAAGATAGTGATTAGTAGCTTTAGTGATCACCTTTTATCAATAAGATAGTGATGAGGAGCTTTTATTGATCACCTTTTATCAATTAGATAGTGATGAGTAGCTTTTAGTGATCACCTTTTATCAATTAGATAGTGATGAGTAGCTTTCAGTGATCACCTTTTTCAACATAGCTTGTTCAAGAATAATTTAAAAAGTATTCTCTTACCTCTAAGCTGAAACGTCAGAATTTTAAAAGGCAGTTCGCCAGTACATTTTCTCATGCACTTTTATATTCCGCCAGGTTTGCCTATAAATCAAAACTTACTATACTGTGAAAAGAAACTTAGTTTGACTGCTCCTTGGAAATACTGATGCCGACGCTGTTCTTTGGTAATTTTATTTTACGAACTACGTTTTATAAATATGTAGAATTTCACTCGAAAGTTGTATTTCATGTTTGTTGCTAGAGTGCTGTTCAATTAGGTTGAGTACATAAATACCAGTGACTTTCTGCTTTTATCAAGTTATGTCTGTGTATCTAAATTGGTTAATATTATTTCTGTGGTTGTTTTCAATCACTGTGCTTAATTTGATTTAATGCCAACATTTTGTATCAGATGATACAATAGAAATTAAATAACAGAACGGCGGGTCTAAAAGGCCATTTTATTAGAATCATAATATTTGTCACAAAACAATCTGTCAAATTTAATTTTCTTATTTATCCGTGACGTATTAGGTTCAAGGTTGATTGGGAAAGTTTGACAATGACGAGTAGCGTCATGTGCTTTCTGATTCAGCTAAAGTGGCATTTTTAGACCAGCTGATTCGACGAAGGAACCGAAAAGTAAAATTATTGGACTAACTTTAAAGCCTCGCTCACACGGTGGTGATCACTATGATATTTCACTGTAAGTATATTTTAGGACATTTTGACTGTGGTCAAGACAGAGTGTGCAACTATCAATTTTAATATATTATGACGGGTGATCCTATATTTTTACCGTAAAATATCCTTCTGATTCTCGTCGTGTGAATGGGGTCTAAGTTTAGCGGGTTGAACGCCGCACCATTGTTATGAACCCCATTTTTCTCAACAATAGATAAGGGTGTGAACAATTAAGTAGGTAGCACCCCTCGCATGGAATCTTGAGAGCTATACAATGTATGCCTATCTACCTATGAACGTAGCATCATGCTTGCGTCCTCACAAGGCTTGTGCATGATTCCGATGAAGAGAGTGACTCACAGCACCATCCCTTTTTTAACCGACTTCCCAATAAGGAGGAGTTATTAATTCGGTTGTATGTTTTTTTTTTATGTTTGTTACCTCATAACTCCGACAATTATGAACCGATTTGAAAAATTCTTAGTTTTATCTGAACGGATATACTTGCAGATTGGTCCCATTTAAATTTTATGAAAATCGGTTATCAACTTTGGATTTTAAATCGAAATAGCTGGATTTCGTCTACCTGGATGATAGTTTTATGTCATCCAAGTAATCGAAATTGCGTATTTTGCTTTTCTGCGATTTTGCTGTGGTGTTGTTAGGTGTGGGGTACCACTAAAAAGTGAAAAATAAAAAACTTTTTACGAAAAAACACAACCGACGAAATTTCGGAAGTCGGTGTCAAAATACGAAGAAACTAACAAAAACACCGACTTCCGAAATAAAAGTTATTTATTACTTTGTAGTGTTTTTTTTTTTGGAAGTCGGTTGTATTTTTTTACACCAGAAATTGCATTGACAAACTAGTAGGGCTTCTGGTGTTGTAGACTTAGGGCACAACACAGAGTTAGGTATAGTTAGTTTTAACCTGGGGTCATGTATGAGATAATTATATTTTATTCCACGTCGAGTTTTCCACTACCTCTGAGTTAAAAGGTAACACTGGTTGGCACAGTTTTACCTTTGCTGTTGCTATTTGAATTATTTTTATTGTTAAGGTTTACTTGTACGTTACGGTTTAGGCACTATGATTTACCCGTACAAGCTCATTCCGCTCTTAATTATTACTTTGTATTATTTATTTCTTGAATTTTCGCTTATTCGCAAAATATCCACTATTTCGCACAATAAGATCAAAAGAAAATCTCAACCTCAACTCGTAGAATCGAAGCTTTGAGAACCTCCTCAAAATATCACTATATTCTTAGGTAAGACTTAGAGGGCCTTGCAAAATACCAATCTTGCCCCAACCCAGTTTTAGCCTTGCCCCGCCACTGGCTACAATCACAATTCATGTACAACAGATCACAACCACCCAGCTCCAACTACGTGTGAATAGCCAGAACACTAGAGCACACGGCAAAGATTAACACGCGCCCATTGGCCGAGCGACCGAAATATTAGGTGACTACCTAAATCAGTTTATGAGGTTGCAATCAGCGGGCAGCCTGTAACGTTTGTTTTACGCTGATTGTGGCCTGTTTGCTCCCGAGCTGGTCGGCCATGACACTTTGAAGATAAGAGCAGAAAGTAAACTCCGATTAAAAGGTGTCATAGGTCTGCTCAAAGCTAGAATGTTATAGGAAACGTTTATTCGATACGGTCTCGACTAATCAGCTTCAATCATAAAGTGAACGAGAAGAGTATGTAGTACAGAAAACGACCGTTACGACCTGAGTGTTAATTCTAGTAATTCTTAAACAACGTTTGAATTCGCAAGTTAGTCGCAAAATGCCAAAAATCTATGGAAAATAAAGCTTTTTTACAGTTTGCGACTGACGTGCAAATGCAAATGTTGTTTAAAAAACCTTTTTACAAAAAAATACAAAGTCGAAGTCGGTTGTATTTTTTTGTAAAAAGTTTTTTATTTTTCACTTTTTAGTGGTACCCTTATACACCTAACAAAACCACTGCAAAATCGATACCATACGATTTTCGAAAGTTCCCCTCGACTTCTCTGGGATGCCATCATCAGATCCTGGTTTCCTTATCATGGGACCATTTGGGAAGTTCCAACAAAAAAAACATTTTTAAAATCGGTTGGCAAGCGACGGAGTTATGCCCGAATAAACATAAAAAAATACAAACATCCGAATTGAGATCCTCCTCCTTTTTGGGAAGTCGGTTAAATATAGCAGAATTGGCACCTCTAGGGTTCTTTGAGTCAAGAGTAAATAAGTTACTTCTGGGCAAGCGTGCTCCATCATCGATAACATCCTCGCTTTCCTTCAGGTGAGATTGAGGCCGAACGCGAGCTATTTAAAAAAAAATACCCGCCGAATAGAGAACCACCTCCTTTTTTGGAAGACGGTTAAAAAAAACAGTGTCATTAGTTAAGCGTGCCCAATTCCAACAGGGTTACCATCTCAGTATTTACTGGGCATTAGACACCTGGTTGGGTGAAGTGATCACGAAGTGAGCTGACAATCCAAGTAATCAAGATGGAATGACAGCTCACTCCGTGATTAATTCACCCACGGCTTCACTTCGACATGTTTACATGGCGAAATTGACCTGCAAACGGGTAGCGACAGATGGATGAACACAGGCGAAACGGCTTGTCTTCTTACCATGAAATCAGATGTTACTAAATCCAAATGATGCTGGTCCTAGTCGTGCCCTGCTAAGCCCCGACTAAGGTTTCCTTTCCATTAGGTACAGCGGATCGAGTCAGCGACATTTTGGCTGACTCACATAGTGCGTAGATTTAATGCAATTCCGTTGGATTAAATTTCTCCGTTTCTCCGCACCGCTACCGCTGACTCACTCCGCTGTAACGGACAGGCACCCTAATAGTGGGTTCAAACGATACAGACTTTTTTCTCTGCACAGACTTGTTGGACAAAAACAAAAAAAGAACTATAGAACTTTGTAGAAGTTTGAATCGTGTGGATGGTTCATAAAGAGTCATATTACGTAACTTCGAACGCAAACAGGCACTCAGGTACCAACCTCTACTTATGTAATGTGTAACATCCATGCACGTACTTTGCGGTCTGCCGATAGTGATATAATTATAACAACTCGTCAAGACAATATCCCTCCTTCTCCCTACAGTACAGTGCAGTACAAAACAAAAGGATTATCATTTACTACTTTCACCAAGTTCTAACTAATCTATATTAACTTTGCAGAAGAGTTTGTTTGTATGTTTGTTTGTTTGGTTGAACGCGCTAATCTCAGGAACTACTGGTCCGATTTGAAAAATTCTTTCAGTGTTAGATAGCCCATTTATCGAGGAAGGCTATAGGCTATATATCATCACGCTAAGGCCAATAGGAGCGGAGCAGTAACGAAAAATATTACGCAGACGACGTTGCACGGGTCAGCTAGTTGTTCCCTATTGTGCAGGTGCCATGTTCCCACTATGCCAACGTAAGTGACCGTTTGTCCGGACTAGCAGGTTTCTAACCTATCAGCTTGTACCGTGTCGTATTCGAAATCAAGTGAGTTTTCTGTTTGTCTCTGCTTGCTGTCCGGGAGTGCACATTTGGACATGTCCGAGCTACAACGACTGTAGGTAATTAGTTTTGCAGCTGCATTTTCTCGATTGATGTTACGTGCAGTTGATTGCCTTTTGAACGTTGGTTAGCGTTATTATTTCGATATTTCACGCATGAATTAATTGGGGGACAATTTAAGGAGTTTTATTTAGCCAAAACTTTAGTATATTATAAGGTGTACAAAAAAGCATATAGTAAAATACAAACCTACTACTGCCAAAACATTTGTCAATACCTTTTTTATTTCGTGGAAATGACTGATGAATGAACAGTGACGGGAAAAAAGAAATCCGCAGTCGGTAGGATTCGAACCTACGCTCCCAGAGGGAATCTGATTTCTAGTCAGACGCCTTAACCGCTCGGCCACGACTGCTACATGCAGCCGTGCTAGAAAAAAATATCATATTCACAAATAGAAAGTACTCCGACTTACTGTTGAAACAGCTGCTGCAACAGGTTTTGAAGGCGCCGACTTGACCTCATGAAAACACCATGTTTTATTGATACATGCGGTCAAAAATTTTAAAAAATTATATTGTATTTGTGTAAACAAAGTAGCTGACGGCCATGACGGTCTGGTTTTGCGCACATAATTCTTTTTTTTTATAAGCCTATGTCGTCCCACTGCTGGGTAAACGCCTCCCCATATTATACAAACCATGAAAAAGATTTTCAACGATAGAAATAGCTTAAACGAATAGACGAAATTTTGTACCTACCTATAGATATAATTTATTGAAACTACGATTTGGGTTGGCGGGTTGATAACATTTTTTGTAAGTTTAAGTTTTAATATCAATCTTGGTCTACCAAGATACATGTTGACAAGGAAGTGAACAAAATCTCTATTTGTCATAACAATACATTTGACTCTACTCTCGCGTCAGCATATTATTGCGGAGGCAAAGACAGATATTAATACTTGACGTTACATCAAGATCGTAACAAAAGTACACATACAGGATAATCTTGTACCTACTCGCTCGCATCTAGAGAGCCCTCCAGAACTTTCTGTACAACACAATAACTGGGAAATAACAACATTGCAAATAACGACATATTTCAACTGAACACGGGGAGGTACCAGGATATAATAAAATGTAGGAGTATGCTTTGAGTCGCACACTAAACGCGAGGAGCGCGGGAGTCTAATCGGCAAAGAGATTATCTGAGAGCAATCGAAAGGGTTGCCTTCATTTCTGCTATATGTTATTTGGGAGATACGTTTTGTGCTGGACTTTTAGATAATTGCAGTCGACTATCGACTACTACATATTAATTTAATAAAACGTTGCCCCACACTAGTAATTTATCCTGTATCGTGGGTGCGTACACACAAAGTCACATAAACAAACAGCCAGACCCGGAACAAAGTAACTATCTGTAGGCCATACAAATATTTGTTCCGTGCGGGAATCGAACCCACGATACGCGATATTGATTGTACTTGCTAAACGTTTTGTTTGGTTGAATTTAAAGCTTCTCAATGAACGAAGACCTTATTATGTTTGTCTCTACATCATCGTAATCATAATTTCAGCCGAGACACATCTACTGTTGGATATAGGCCTCTAGTGTTGCCACATCGTCCTGACGACGACGTCCTACGATCTTCTTATTTTCCGATTACCGTACTTAAGTAAAAACCGGCCAAGTGCGAGTCGGACTCGCGCACTGAGGGTTCCGTAAGCAGAAGTTGCGATTTACGATTTATGACGAATTAAAAAAAAACTACTCACTAGATCTCGTTCAAACCAATTTTCGCTGGTAGTTTACATGGTTATGTACATCATATATTTTTTTTTAGTTTTATAATTCTCTTATTTTAGAAGTTAAGGGGGGGGGGGACACATTTTTCCACTTTGGAAGTGTCTGTCGCGCAAACTATTCAGTTTAGGAAAAAATGATCTTAGAAACCTCAATATCATTTTTAAAGACCTATCCATAGATACCCCACACGTATGGGGACGATGAAAAAAAAATTTTTGAGATTCAGTTCTAAGTATGGGGACCCCCAAAATGTATTGTTTTTTTTTCTATTTTTATGTAAAAATCTTTATGCGGGTCACAAAATACATCTATTCACCAAATTTTAACAGCGTTGTTCTTATAGTTTCGGATAAAAATGGCTGTGACCCCTAAAAAACATTTTACATTTGCAACTGTCAAGAAAACTGAAGACTCAAAGGTGTCCAATGACAAACGACAAAACCGTATTTAATACCAACCTAAGTTTAAAAAAAAATCTTTCAAATCAGTGAATTTCCGCGTTGATCAGAAACCACATACTTAGTATCAATAAGACAGGGGTTCCAGCTCACAGTTCCGCCGACTCGGCTAGAGGCGTCTCAATTATTTCGATAGAGGAAGCCGTCATTGGGTCCCGGGTAATGGTTGCCGGGTCACCGCCGATCCTGTGGTTACGGCTCCAATAATTGAAGGCGTAGCTTCGTTTTCTGCTTAACCTTCGAAGGTATTCGTTGTTGGTACGTGTGCTAGGTGATCGTTGGTTGGTTAATTATATTTTCTCGTTAAGAGAGGACTGACTAGTTTTAATTAGCTGCCTGCACTTATAACACTTCAAGAAGATGTTATAGAGATTTATCTGGATTTATTTGCCTCCGTGGTCAAGTAGTTTATATAGGCGCTTGCCTTGTAATTCGGTGGTCGTTGGTTCGATTCCCACGAGAAGCATACTTTGTGAAATTGTTTCCAGTTTGGCTAGAACATTGCAGGCTTGAATCACCTGGTTCTCTGATAAAAAGATGATGCCGTGCTTCAGAAGTAGGATAAGCTGGTAGTCCCGGCCGCCAAATGGCGGTCTTTAGAACATGTCAGAGGCCCTTGAGGCGGTTTAGAAACTCTTTTATAGTTGTGTGGGTAGTAACCCACACGACAATACGAAGAAGGTCTGGAAACAGGGATGCAATTTTAAAATATGGATATAATTAATAGACAGTAAGTAAAGTAACATTTTGTCAACAACTAGCTGACCCGCGCAACTTCGTCTGCGTCACATTTTTAATTGATGCTCCGCTCCTATTGGTCGTAGCGTGATATTATATATAGCCTATTTTTTTTTCAACCAAACAAATAAACTTCAGCTTTAGGGCCAGAATCAAATCGCAAAATTTTGTATTTGGAGTAAAGGACGTAGGGTAATTCTACTAATTTTTAACTTTCGCATTCACATATCAATCGCAAACTGTCAAAAAAGCCTTAATTTTCATAAATTTTTGAGAGATTGAGATGCGAAACCGATGTGAATGTAAAAATTAGTAAAATTGGCGCTCTTGTCAAATTCTACGTTAATACCAAAGCGTGACAGGTTCTCAGAGAGTTTGATAAGGACTACTCACTTTCATGTAGGTACGTAAAAATAAACTTCCACCGAAAACTGGTTTGAAGGAGATCTAGTAAGTAGTTTTTTTTAATACGTCATTAATCGTAAACTGCAACTTAAAACACAATACCTACAAGTTTGTACGGAACCCTCGGTGCGCGGGTCCGACTCGCACTTAACCAGTTTTTTTTTTATATACGAGGTATTCATTGTTCAAAATTATGAGTATGAGTACCTACACTTTAACAGGTATCACGTTAATTCTGTTACAGTTTTATATTGATTGAATATGTAAATTGAATGACTTTGAACTGGAACACATTCATACCAGTTTAACTGCTAGATCAGCGCAATTACGTAATTGCATCGTATGTGAATGTATGAAGCAAAGATTTATTGACCTTCATTTCTCGCCAGCTGTTTCAACAGTAGGTCGGAGCACTTTCTATTAGTAAATATGATCATATTTTTTAATGCATCAGCACGTAGCAGTCGTGGCCGAGCGGTTAAGGCGTCTGACTAGAAATCAGATTCCCTCTGGGAGCGTAGGTTCGAATCCTACCGACTGCGAACACTTTTTGTTGATAAAAAAAGTATTTTGCAACTGCAAACAGTTCTGCTCGTTAATTACTGCCGTGATTGCTTCCCTAAATCATCACCATCATCATATCAACCGAAAGACGTCCACTGCTGGGTATAGGCCTCTCCCAAACGTCGCCACTACGATTTACGGTCCTGTGGGTCTCGCATCCATCGGCTACCCGTGACCTTCATCAGGTCATCGGTCCGTCTTGTGGGAGGCCTTCCAACATTGCGTCTTCCATATTCTGTACCATCTGTTCTGTGAGCAAAGTGCCTTGCTCACTGCCACTTAAGTTTGGCAATCCCACGGGCAACGAATTAAAAGATCTAAAAAATTGCAAATTAGCTCCCTAATAAAATAAAACTTCTTATTTTCTGTGTCTTCATACCTAGAGTTTTTTGGATCTGGAAAACTCTAAACATATTGAAAATTTTTAAACAACTTTCGCATACGCATGTCAATCGCAAACTGTCAAAAAAGCCTTAATTTTCATATCGATGCTTTACGGCCAAAAAGGGATAAGCGACATTTTTTGCGAAATCGACTTATATATATGGTTAAAATCAGCTTTTTTTCTGCGTCTATTGGTCTAAGTTTCGTAACTCTAGGTCGAACTTTTTGTCGCTTAGGCGGTAAAGGAATTAGGCTCCTAACACTAAGTTTTTCGTCGTTATTTTGGTGTATTTTTTATTATGGTGGTTGGATGAAAATAACATTTTAATACTGACAGGTATGCAATTTTGGCTTTGTATATTTTTTTTTTGCTCGAGTGTTAACTGGTTTTGGCTATAAATATGTTTTGCAAAAAATACATTAATAAAATTTTGCTTGAATCTTTGTTTATTAAACTTCCGGTTACCATATTATGGCAGTTTCTTTGTCTAAAATAATTGTCATTTATTACATTTCGCCCGCATTTCCGAGAATTTTGTTTGGTGCTTAGTGTTATTTTTCCAAGTCACTATATAAATTTCGAAGGCGCTTAGGATAAATCATTTAAACGAATGTCGCCCTAACATTGTCGCTTATCCTTTTTTTTCCTCTCAATAAATTTAACGAGAATGGTGGTTAGATAAGAAGGTAAATCAAAGATTTGGCGGCTAACTTGCGCAATAACAGCAAAAAACATCGGTTATCCTTGTCATTCATACGAATCAAATGTCATTTTCGTTGCATAACGAACATTCAGTGTGTAGACAACCGCGGCATAGTTGGCACCTAAAGCATGCATGCAAGCACCTATATCTAAAGCAGAACATGACGATTTACTCAAACTATATCGAGATAAAGTGATTCCACAAATGTTTCATAATGAATATCACAGTCTTACAAATGCTAACGCGTAAGCGTCAAGGATACTCTTCCAGAATCAGATCTCGAAGATGGTGGTATTGATTGAACAATGTTCTTTTAGTTTGTTTGTTTATATTTGTTGACAAATGTATTTTTTTTGAGAATTTATAGTAAGAATAAGAATTTGTAGTAAGTAGATCCATAATTAGCTATTGCGAATTGTAATGTGAATTGTTGTTTATTAGATTTTTATGAGGGTAATACTACTATTAAGGATGCTCATTTTAAGATTTTTGATTTTTTACTCGTGTTCCTGACTATTAATAAGCCGTCTGATTATTAAAAAGTACTAGTCGTTAAATTAATAAATATAAAACTTACACTAACGTCATTAAAAAAAAAATGGATTTGAATGATATTTGATTAATTTTTGCGATTCAAGTGCCTTTACTGGTGTTTATCTATACTAATATTATAAAACAGAAGCGTTTGTTTGTTTGGTTGAACGCGCTAATCTCAGGAACTACTGGTCCGATTTAAAAAATTATTTCAGTATTAGATAGCCCGTTTATTGACGAAGGCTATAGGCTATATTATCACGCTGAGACAAATAGGAGCGGATCATTCATGGAAAATGTGACGCAGACGAAGTTTCGCGGGTCAGCTAGTAATTTTTTTTTTTAAATATTTTAGTTGGGTTTCAAATTTAGTTTATTATTCTTTTGTTATACCTAAAAGTAGTCCCTAGGTACGAAATTTTAAGATGATTATTCTTTTGTCATACCTAAGAGTTTGGATTGTAGGTTGATACATTTTCGCTGCTGTTTTATGTGATTTTGAAAAATAAAGACTGATTTAACAAGAATCACTTTTTTAATAACCTGTCTATGGATAAAGGTATTATGAATGTATGTATGTATAATTTTATAAGAATAAAAAGAATGTGCTTTCGCGTTTTTTAAAAGAGCTGATTATATATTTTTATAGATAATTACTTACGACAATTTCCTTGTTCGTATGTCATAAACCAATAGCCGTTTATATCATATTGGCTCCACTTGATGAAGAGAAAACTGACTGGTATGCTCTTTTTCTTCAATTGAAATTAAACGAATGGTGCAGTTAAATCATTTCGGTTGGAAGTGAATTAGTGAGTAGTTTTCATTTACGACATATCTTCCTGTTAGCAAAACAAGGACCATTTGGGGGTAAACGACAGTAAATGGTGTTAGGAGTGTGATTTATTTTAACTAACAATGACATTTTGTACAGAGATACTTAACAGCTACACGGGTAAATTTTGAAACTTTTGGGACGTACAGAAAAATTTATATATTTTTTTTCTTTTATTTTGAACTTTAAACTATTCTCCTGTAAAGTTTGTAAAGTGTCGGTTATCCCTTTTTGGCCGTAAAGCATCGATATATTTTTGTCGGTTTGCGTTTGAGATGCGAATTTGAAAATTAGCAAAATTGGTACTCAGGTCAGCCGCACTAAAGATAACTTCCTCAGGTGGGGGTTCTTCCGTGTTTAGGAGGCATCGCTCCGCATTCCATAGCCCGCCTTTTGTGTTACGCCGGATACTTTGTGACCTGTATATGTGTACCTAAGGCTGAGTCACAGAACAAGTAAAAAAAAAAAAAAACTATTTAGTTTTGACTTTCTTTACTAAGGATATGTTTTTTTATGATTTCTAGCCATTTAATTTTGTTTTAAATTGATTTTTTATAAATTTAATTTGCCATTTTTATTTCTACCGTAACAAAGAAAAAGCAGGTGAAAATACAGCAGGTAAGTTGGTAATCCAAGTAAAATAGAACTCTTAAAAGTTTTCACTGTTGATGGCAACTTACGAATAGGTCAACATTTTATTTTAAGAAAATATTGTGTCCACGCTTATTAAACGGTGTTATATTTGAATTCAAAAATACTATGCTTTTGCTTATAAATCACATACCTAATAATTATATATTTGGGCACGACTTTTATAGGCCATTTGGCTTTGTTTATATCCACGAATAAATTTAACGATTATTATTTTAAATATCCCAATTATTATCGTCATCAAATCTAAATTAAGTTAACACATACAAACAGGGTGGACGATGGCCACAGTGTAGCATAAAACAGTTAATTAAATACGCAGCGACACGCCCATGTAATCAACGCTGTTTGATTATTAACTCGGCGGGACTTGATTATCGTGTAGTTATTATAATATTATCTGTAATCTCCCATTATCGTCTGCGGTGACGTCACAAATTAATACTATTACTTATGACATTGATTCGAATTTCGAATTACACTTCGTTCGGAATTGAAATGTTTTTTTTTTTCAGGTTGCTCGAAACTGAATTTTATTTGATACCTACCTGAGTATTTTTAAACGCAAAAACTGATAATGATCTCTAAAATTATGTCCGCAAGGCATAACTTACCTACTTCACATATTCGTTTACATTAAAACAATTTTAATTAAAATCCTAATACAACTACCTCTGATTTAAATTTCTATTATTAAACAATAGTACCTACACGTCATCGTCCAGGCGAGATACAGCGGGGCCCACTCGGGGCCCGGCCGGGTCCCACGCGGGGCCCGAGTGGCATTAAACGCATCGCCACAATCAGTGGAGCTCGTTAACTATAATTCGATCGCTGACCGCCACTGCTCACTAATCACTCGTTCATTTACATACAATTCATTTGTTTTGGTCAAGGGATGTGGCAAGTAAATCGATTGAGTATCGATTTTTTAGGTATCGATGAAGGTGGAACTGACTATCGAGATTAGTAAAGACGAAACAGTAAGCAAGTTTTAATAGATCAGCGGTGGCCATAAAGTGGTGGTATGATTGAACATAGTAATGAGCCAAGAGAAGGCAATCAAAATTGTTTTTAAGTTGAATAAATCTGATAAAATAATCGCTGGAGAATTTAGGCTTAGGCTATCGAAGAGAGGTGGAAATGTATTATATCTCTTCTCCTTGACATGGAAGACACTCTTTTGCCCTAGTAGTTGTAAAACTACTGAAAGTGAAAGTTACTGAAACTTTCAGTAATAAAGCTGAGTGGTAACGCTATATAGCACATAGCGGCATTTCATTTACTTTTACTGCAGCAGTAATTTCTTTGGAGTATTGTGAGAAAACGATCTGCAAATTACATTATTACGCGAAGTTTTTCAAGCTTTGTTGCTAAACGGAGAATCAAAGTTCACAGGATTCGATTCATCATAACCACCTGTAAGTGTTAGTTCAAAACAAACTTTGTACCAGCTAACGTAGTTATTGTTTTGCTATTATTTCTCGGCAAAATTTAATTTTACGTCAGTTTCACGATGAAGGGGTTAATGGTTTAATATTAATGGTTTAATATTAAACCATTAACTCCTTCATTCTTCTTCACTCAGAATTCTTTAATCGATTATACAGCATTTAGGAGTACATCCCTAGGCCGCAGCGTGTGACGTTTTCACAGCGCTACAATTTGGCGCGCAATTGTTTGACGCCATTTTAGATTTGTCTACATATTAGTTTAGGAATTCTGTTATTTACTGGGCAACTGTTAGAAATTAAACGCAGCTTCTATTCATTGTTTCTGAAATGAATCAATTCTGTTTGGAAGTGTATTCAGTTTTCGATTTTTGTTTTATGTTGTTCGTCAGAAAATTTAGATGGTTTGATATAACATATTGGGGTATTTTTAAATCTGTCAATGGTTCTTTGTAACACATTTTATTTATGTTCTTAAAAAAATAAATAATTTTTACATTCTTCCTCTCCTGAATGTATAGTTCGGTATACTCGATTATGTATTTGTATTTATTTCTCAGTATATGGTACACTAGCTTGCGTAATTCCTGGGAACATACACCCGGAGTATATATAACCTGTTTGTTTAGTTCCCGTTCCAGTGAGATTTCCAGGATAAAAACTATCCTAAGTCCTTTACCAGGTCTTAAACTATTTTTGTACAAAATTTCATCTAATGCGGTTCAGTGGTTTATGCATGAAGAAGAGACAGACAGACAGAGTTACTTTCGCATTTATTATATTAAATATCGTTTCACACATACTACCATTGCTGGTGTAGAAATATTAAATAATGAGACAAATATTAAAGATGCAAATCAAAATAAAATAATTACAATGATTAGGAATAAATCATGTAAAAAACACAATGTCAAAGTAAAAATTACAATGTCAGAATGTAAGAAAGACTATCATCTATACTAATATTATAAAGCAGAAGAGTTTGTTTGTTTGTTTGTTCGGTTGAACGCTAGCGCTAGCGCGCTCAGGAACTGCTGGCCTGATTTGAAAAATTCTTTCAGTGTTAGATAGCCCATTTATCGAGGAAGGTTATAGGCTATGTAACATCATGCTAAGATAAATAGAAGCGGAGCAGTAATGGAAAATGTGAGGCAGACGAAGTTGCGCGGGTCAGCTAGTCTTCAATAAGTAAAAAGCCGTCTCCACGAATGTCTTCCCTACGAACGTGTATTTACTCGTATTTCAACACATTCCCCTCGAAGCTCCCCTCCACTTAAATCTACATAACATAGTTAGTAATAAAGTTGTTGCTATATACTCGCGTCCTTCGAGGGACATGGAGCGAGCTCACCAAAGTAAATTCAAAGGGTTTAAAATCTACGCAGAGACGCAAAATAAATAAGAACAGAAGGTACACTTTACTGAGAACTTAGGCCTTTAGTGATGAAGTACTTGCTTAGTTTGTACAATTTACAATACTGCGTTATTGTATATAACAAATGGTAGAAGTCTGCTTATATTGGCTTTCAACTACAGCAGGACATATAATAATAAATAATAATAATTATTATTATGCTATATTTACGTGTGGCCTTTGAGTGAATATGCTAAGAGAGTATTGTTTGTTTTGTGTTATGTAGATTAGTGTAATAATTTGTTGTATAGTATTTTGTAAGTGTATAATTGAGTAAAAATATATTTAAGTAAAATAGATGTAAGACTATCGCATCAGGTAAAAAAATCTGTCATAATAGCTCTAAGTCAGTGGAGTCACACCTATGAATGTTTTACTACTTCTATTAGAAACGCGAAAGTTTGTGATGATGGATGAGCGTCTGTAACTCTTTCACACGCAATAACTACTAAACAGATTCAAGAGAATCTTTACAGTAGTTTATTCATCAAAATAACGCATAGGCTTTAATCAAAAATACTGGAGGAAATTCAAACTCCACACGAACAGCGTCGCTGGTCACCAATAAATAAATTTGTGAAATCCTTATGGTAGCCGAGAAGTGAAAATAAATATTCGACCTTCTGTAACTTTTTGCACCATGTGAAGTGCGTGGCTAAAAAAAGGCGACATACCCACAGGTACCAATGTCCCCGTCGTTGTAAAAACGTACCGTATTTTTGCAGGTTTTGTTACGCAGGCTTATCCAAGGTTTTCGTGTTCCGCTTAAAAATATTTTTTTAATAAACAGAAGGTTTTTTACGTTGATGAGTAATGTCATTGAGGTCAGGGGGGCAAGTCCCATGTGATTTAGGGTACGCAGCCCATTTACAAAATGATGATCAATAAAAATAAAAGCTCGATTTAGGGATGATTTTTCACTAGTAATGAAACGTTTACGTGTGGTGAGTTTTAAATTGTTTGACATCAATTACTTATCTGAAGGTCAGTTCTACTAATTTTTAATCAACTTTCGCATTCGCATGTCAATCTCAAACTGTCAAAAAAGCCTTAATTTTCATACATATTTTTATAAAATCAACAACATTTTTTTTTCACGCAAAGAAAATTTGTCTTACAAATTCTTGCATTGTAGATAACTGAGACCACGATTTCTCTTCAGATTTACTTCTCCTTCCTGCTTGTAAAAAATGAAATGCAACCCCAATTTCCCCCAGGTGTCGTAAGGGACAGTAAAAAGATTACAATCAGAAACATGAGTACTTACCCATCGCTGAAAATGTTTCATAAAAACGACAAATATCTCTCAATTTGAAATAATGCACGAAGATTTCCTTTTTCGGAGATAAAAGCAATGAAGTTTTCAATTCGGCGTGAGATATATATTTAAAATCAGTAGTGTATGTCCGGCCGTCATGATCATTCCAATAGTCACTGATTTAATAGTACTTGCTTTCATGCCCTCGCAATTATTCGCCTCCCACGATAATAACACCCAATTTAAACCCAGAATTAACGAGCAATCAATTATCCCAAAAAATATTCAGTTTGGGTGATTTTTAAAACGATTATACGGCCTCCGATGCGCGCCGAATTTAATTTTAAAGTTTGTATTTCATAGTTCACATATGAAATTTGACAATTTTGGGGTAGTTCATTATTTAATGTGACCTTTGGACTGGCGTGGCCAGGCCAATTAATAACATTTCGTTAGGCACGTACGGTGGTCCCCGATGTACTCGAGCCCCCGTCGAACCGACGGCGACGTAACTTTTAATCAGTGTATTTCGGTTAATTCTATTGATTCCGACGGATTGCTGTATATTTTTAGAAGAGATTGATTTGTTTTTGTGGCCTGAAATTGAAACTGTTTTTGTATTGTGACTGAATAGGGAATTTGCATGCGATTTTTTTATTTGTAAAACGAAATACATATTAGATCTAGTAAATAATCAGGAAATTGATTTTCAAATATCTTCAGCAGCTATTAATAACTATAAAGCTTCAAATGTTACGATTAGAAAGAGAAGTCCGATTTGAACTTGACGTCTATGGCGCTATAGGTACAGTTGCCATAGCAAACAGCGTTTTCGAGAGAGGTTCAGAATGATATAGGTACCTATTTGTATAAAATAAAATTATATCTCGTTTGTTTTTGGAGTAATTGTGATTCTATTTTTACATTTACTATTATATTTTTGTATAATTTTAAATAAACTGTATATAGATAATAAATAAATTTATTTCATGCATTTCCCTATTGGAGCTGCTATTGCACTGGTGGTCGGTTGGCTGCGTATTTTATTGTTTAAAGTTGTTTTCGGCATTTAAATGCTGACTTTTCAGCATTTAAATGCCGAAAACAACTTTAAAATTGATGACACAAAAAGTTGTAGCTACACAAGGGTAAAAAAAGTGATTGTTTCCGCCCGGGATCGAACCGGGGGCCTTGTGCGTGTGAAGCACACGTGATAACCGCTACACTACGGAAACTTACTGCTTATCGAGCAAAATAAGCTATCTATTTTCATAGACATTCAAATTGATTGTAACAATCTAAGGTTAGGGGTCGTCGACCTTCGGGAATATTTTAATTTATCTTTAAGAATTAGTTGATAAATGTATTATATATTTTACAAAATACTAAACTGAGATTGAGAGAAAATAATTGTGCTTTGTATTTCTTATCACCGACAATGGTCACTGTCTTGAATTATGTATCTATTTATTCTAAGTCGTGTAGGCTAAGAATACAAAACATAGATTATATCTGCTATTAAATAACGTAGTAATAGTTACCAGGCAGACATAAATTGCATAAAGCAAGCTGTATAAACAGCACACTCGCAATATCTCATACAAACCACAAAGATTGCATCAAAGCTCCAGTTTAGTTATTAAAAGCACTTTATTAGAGAGAGTTGCCAAAACCAGCGACAGTAGCGTGCAAGCTTCAGCGCCTGAGTCGCCATTATTTGAGTACAACTTAATGAGTCCTTTGAAGTCTTCCGCTTTTGTTTGACTTTTCAGAGCAGACGTCAGAATTAACTGCGTGCCTCGTCGCCGGTAATTACCAATAAGATTCCCTCTTCGCCCTTCTTTACCCCTCTTTCGCCCCACTTCCGTCTCTCTTCGCCCCGCCAATTACTTCTGGTTTGAAAACACAGTTAAACGTATTTTATTGACAGTACAATTTTGTTTTCCGCTTGATAGAATTATGGGTTTGTATTGGTATTCGGGATTTGGATCTGATGTAAGTCTTTAGTCGAGTAGGCTCTTTGTTTCGTTAAGGTGATACGTGGTATTATCTGCTGATATCTCAATTAGTCGGTCGATTAAATCGGCGACATTGATTGTTTCTTGGAATAAGTTTTGCACCATTTAGTTCGTCAAATTTGACTGCCATAACATCGCAAAAGACTATTATTGAATAACTTCATTCTAAATTTATGTAACACTAGGTGATGCCGCGGCTTCGCCCGCTTGACAAATTATATACTAAAATCTTCCTCGAGAGCCACTCTATCCATTGTTGAGAACCGCATGAAAATCGGTGCAGTATTTTTTAGTTTATCGCAAACAGACAGACAGACGCGGTGGAGGATTTTGTTTTATAATATGTAGTGATGACAAAGGAAGTAAATAATACATATTCGTTGGAAGAAACAGTTGCTTCTTCTCATAATCCAGCAGCATTTCTTGAAATCCATGGGAAGAAAAGCCAAGCCCTTATATTTCCGACTAAATTAATCTTTAATTCCATTCCACCCCTAATCTACATGCCGCCCGCCACTTAATTATCTGCACCCCAATCGTCACAACTCAATAATCTAACCTAATATGATTTCAATCCCTAAAGCTATAAAAACAAAGAGTATCAGCATTAAGTGAGCAAACGAGCCAGGGATCACCAACTTTAATTGTTGCCTACCCACATTAACCCTTGCCAATTCCGACCAGATCACTGTAGTCAATTCTTTAAACTTTGCCAATGGGAGACAATCTGGACCAATTATCTTGGGCTTAGTGCGGGCACGGAATAGGTAGGACAGAAGTTTAGCTCCAGTCCAAACATCAGGCGAAAACATTCACGCCACACAAAGACTTGTAGCAGCATCTATATTGCCACATACTAACTGAACTACTGATGTTGTAGCGACATCAATATCGCAAGATACGAACTAAAGGCCTGACGTCATAAAATGCCTAAATTATCCGCGCAATTGAAGCATTGTATATGTCACCTGAAAACAACGTCAGGCACTTGCCCACCAAAAGACAACGTCAGGCACTTGCCCACCAAAAGACAACGTCAGGCACTTGCCCACCAAAAGACAACGTCAGGCACTTGCCCACCAAAAGACAACGTCAGGCACTTGCCCACCAAAAGACAACGTCAGGCACTTGCCCACCAAAAGACAACGTCAGGCACTTGCCCACCAAAAGACAACGTCAGGCACTTGCCCACCAAAAGACAACGTCAGGCACTTGCCCACCAAAAGACAACGTCAGACACTTGCCCACCAAAAGACAACGTCAGGCACTTGCCCACCAAAAGACAACGTCAGGCACTTGCCCACCAAAAGACAACGTCAGGCACTTGCCCACCAAAAGAAAACGCCCGGTTTCGAGGATCCTCCCTTTTCAATATAGGTTTGCGAGACTACACTCTCAGTACACGCAGCTTGTCTAAGTAACATATTCTATAGGTTCATTATCCTCACATATATTTAATCAATTATGTTATACAACAATCATTGTAAAAACATTTATTTGTAAAGAGTAAATATGGAGTTTCTTGTCCATTCTTCTCTTCTGTCCTTTCTGAATGGACAGTAGAGTCAGTTTTTTAAATATCATTTTAAATTTTAAATTCAACGATGACGTTCAAAAGTGTCGTTTACTGGACTGATTGAAATTAACATTTTGATTTTATCTCATTGGCCCTTATGTCCCACTGCTGGGGAAAGATTTTCATGTCCCTTCTACACGTTTAATACGTCTGTCCTCTGCCATTGCAGAGCAGGTCTTAAGCAGGTAAGAGTCGGATCATGTCTCTACCATCATGTCTCCCTCATAGCCTAGCCTTTTCTCAACAACATTGGGGTCGGCTTCTAGTCAGACCGGATTCGGCTGTATACCAGTGTTTTACATGAAGCGGCTGCCTACCAGACTTCCACAACCCATTAACTGGGTAACACGCAACTTCTTGGTAAGACTGGAGTCAGATTTACTGGCTTCTAACAATTCGTAACAACTGCCAAAGATCTACAAATGACACCCGTGACCAACGGCTTAGGCCGCTATCCCGCTGGCGTTTTGCGAGCGTTGGCGTTTCTCTAACGTCCAAGTCTGTAGTGGCAAACGTTAACGTCGTGTCAACGCAACGTTAACCTTGCGTTTTTGCCAACAGGTAAAATCATGCAATCCTGCTCTTTCTGTGTGGGCGCAGACGAGACGGCGTGAATGTATCTGTTGCCAAAAACCGCAACGTCAACGTCGCGTCTGCGCAGCGCTGACACTGCATAGACGTTGGAGAAACGCCAACGCTCGTAAAACGCCAGTGGGATAGCGCCCTTAACGTGCTTTTCGAGGCACGCAGCAAACTCGGTATGTTAAGATGGTCATCCATCCACAGTTCAACCTTGGCAAGCGTTGCTTAACCGTAAAGATCGACCCGTGTGGCTGTTATTATTTAGCCACGAACTCCTCAAACTCTCCTCTCCACCATCATGTCTGTGTATGCAAAATCGCACTCTAGTTTTCGCTAGTTTTATGAATCTGGCCTTCTGACTACGTGTATTCTGTGGTGCGAGGTTTGACTTCACCGCTCCCAGATCCGTATTTAATTGTTCCGAGATGTGTGGAGCTGATTGATGGGCCGAGTTCCGACTTTTCGAGTTTTGTTTTTATTTTGTTTTGTTGCCTTGTTGAGTGTTGAGCTTTCGGAGGGATTTTCTTTGGGAGTTTAGTGAGTTTGGTGGCTTATCTGTGTTTAAAGATGTAGATTTAGTTTTAATTGCATTGATGTTTTCAATTTGTGCTTTTACTTTGTATAGTTGTTTTATTTGAATGGATTGGTGCAGAAAGTGACACTATTAGATACAATGGTAGACGTCGAATACCCGTGCAGTAACGGTCATGGTCCCACGTATATTTATTGACTTTCTTATTATAAAAAACAGAAATAATTACATTAAGGTATGTTGAATCGACTTCTATCGTGATCCTTTATTTCTCTAGTAAACAAAAACGGTTCAAATTTACTTTTCGAGTAAAATAACATGTTAAAAAAAATTGTTCGGAACCCTTTGCACGTGAACCGCGTGAACGACAAAATAGCTACCAATACCTACCGTTCGCTACACTCTGTATCAGAAAATAAACGACGCAGATAAATATGATGACGCGCTTCATATACTCACCAAATATTTATAGCACCACAAAACCGCGACACCACGATCAAAAATATCGAAAAATATTGTTCAATTTGGCTCCTGAGGGCCCAGTAAATATACTGTGATCTAATATTAATAATAAAAATGGTTGGTTGGCGAGGATCACTCAGCCCTAGGGAGCATCAATATTGCGCTTATCTGGCCCTCGCAGGCTGCTGCCTTGTTTCAGCTAGATGGCGTTAGCTGGATTTGGGTTGTGGTCACAGGAACGTTAAGTACCGAAGGACTACTTTGGATGATACTATAGCAATTATAATAGGGACTGAAAGTCTAGATAAGTTACTGACCCACAAAATTCTAGAAGCATGTTAGATTGTTAAAATGTCTTGTAGACACAAGTTGACTTTCGCTCTTTGGAGTAGTTTGGGGTAGGGCTCTAGAAAGCCCTACCCCAGGGCTACTCCTAGTGTGGGGGTGTTCCAATAAATATTTAAATTATTTAATACTAAGGTCCGCTGTGTCTGTGGCGAAAACGAGAAAGGCGGGGTGTAGTTGTTGTGGAGAGACTAAACAAACTATGGACTTTGTCCAATGTTTTTATACTCTATGAAAATAACTGTAAATTTTTGGAATTCCGACAAAAATTAAGCAGAAATATAGCTTTGCCACTATAGCTGATGGAGTACTGTATAGTTTAATTCAAGTTGAATTTCCGCATCAAGATTTGATTAGACAAGACTCTGTTTTGTTTTTAAATGTGTGAAATATAAAGTGTCAGACTCTTACTGACTAAAACGCATCCGTGTTCCTCCTAATTATAATAATAATAATAATAATATCCTTGGACATTTCACACAACGCCATATAGTCCCAAGCTAAGCAACCTAATGCTTGTGTTATGGAAACGAGATGGCTGATAAACTACTTATATACATTTTTTTTTTTTGTAAATACATACATATTATAGATAGAAAACACCCAGACTCGGAACAAATACATGTAGGTCGTACAAATATTTGTTCCGTGCGGGAATCGAACCCGCGACATGCTACGCAGCAGTCAATCGCTCAACCACTGCGCCAACCGTGTCGTCAAATATTTTCCCTTTGCGTTCCAGTACCTGGAGAACAAGACCCTTCTGGATGCTCTTCACTGTGACTTTAGGATACAGAATGCCGGTCAGGTTTCTAATTAATTTAACTTCAGGTTGTAACTGAGAAAGTTGTATTTGTTACTAACATTTGTTTAGTTTCTTAGGTTTCCTTTTGTCTATGCTTTCCAAGGCGTTTGTAATTAAATAGGGGCAATCAGTTGAACAAACTATGATAGACCTTTCCTGGACATGAACACTTCTATGTCATTCATATTAAAGCTAGTTTCCACCATCAATAACTTGCAAATATATTTAGTCCGTCAGTTAGAGTATTGAAAAATAATGGACACGTATTTTTTTATTTTGTACATCAATGAATTTATTTTTATTTATTTTTATTAAGGTTGACCAACAAATGTTTACACCATTACATTAAAGCTTATGGTTTATGGTATGATACAGTTGCGGGTGCAACAATTAATTATGGATCAACACCGCTAGCACAGATAACAGTGGTAAAATCATTAATTTTTAAATTACAACAGATTAATAAAACAAAAATACAAAGTGAACGAAATGTGGAAATTAAATTACATAATAGTTGATATAAAATTTGATTAGATTATAAATTAGACTATAAATAAAATAAATTATATTGACAATTTAAACAGAATGATATGATGAATATTGATAAAGATAAAACGCTTCAAGACTCGGGAGTGGGGGGGGACTCATAACGTCACAACCCGCTAAAATTATACCACGGCGTGACGTAATCTTCGTCAATTTAGCTTCACGTTACAAAAGAAAAAGAACGGGTCAAATATTTTTTGATAATCTAACTGACGATGACGGAGTTATTAGATTTTTTCAGTGGACATGCCTATTCACAAGTGTGTTATGGTATGGAAAACAGGTTCAACTTTTCTGCAAACCAGCATGACACTGCAACGCATTTATTTACATAGAAATTGATTTTTGGATATTTATGTTATTTGTAGAAAATATCACAATAGAGGCTTGTCGTATTGTCCACTTACGTTTGTCTAATACAGCCATTGTAGCTCAATCTTCTGCTGTTGGATACCATCACAGTATACTCGATTACAAGAACGTTACTCCTGATTAGTATTAGCGTAAATATAATTTAAATACGTTCCTAACAAGACATTAGCTTTACGCCAATTCAATTCCAAGGTTTCAGTGGATAGAGGAAATACGCATCGATGTTTTTGTTAGTTTCTTCGTATTTTGACACCGACTTCCGAAATTAAAGTTATTTTTTACTTTGTAGTGTTTTTTTTTTATTTGTAAGTCGGTTGTATTTTTTGTAAAAAGCTTTTTTTTCCATAATGAGGTTCGAAACACTAAAAAAACAGTTTATTGGACTTTACGTATTTCCTCCGTTTTTATTTGGAACTTGGTTGTATTTTTTTGTAAGAAGTTTTTTATTTTTCACTTTTTAGTGGTACCCCACACCTAACAACACCACTGCAAAGTCGCAGAAAAGCAAATACGCAATTTTGATTACTTGGATAACATAAAACCATCATCCAAGTAAACGAATTCCAGCTATTTCGATTTAAAATCCAAAATTCCTAACCGATTTTGATAAAATTTAAATGGGACCAATCTGCAAGTATATCCTTTCAGATAAGAATTTTTCAAATAAGTTCATTATTGACGGAGTTATCAAACATAAAAAAACATACAACCTAATTGAGAATATCCTCCTTTTTGGGAAGTCGGTTAAAAACCAAAACCCTTATAGGATAACTTGGTTGTCTGTTTGTCCGTCTGTCCGCCCATCACAGCCGATTTGCTCTGAAAGTACTGGACCGATTTAGTTGAAATTTAGTTCACATATTATGTTCACATGAAGTGGGATTGGGCAAGTCACATATTAGGGCTCGTACACAAAACTGCGATGCGATGCGAATTCGCAACGCAGAAAAGAGGGAGGTCGCACATTAACGTAGAGGGAGCTCGCACATTTTTGCGATGCGACGTCGCATCGCAGTTTTGTGTACGAGCCCTTAATTAGAATACATCAGAACAGGTGGACTACAGTCGTTACGCAGTGGGAGCCAGAGGACGGGCATTGTCGCCAAGGAAGGCCTAAGAAACACTGGCGTGACAAATGTGACGTTCATGACAGATTGGTCGGAGAAGGACAATACAGGCTGAAAAAAATGTTCTCTTACTCGGGTTGGAGAGAGGTTAGAGAGAGAGGTACGGACGTGTAACGACAAAAAAATATTATAAATATTCAAGAGATTAGTTGAAAATTACCATCTCCAAAAATTATTTATTGCAAAATTTTGAAAAATTACAAATTCAGCTTTTTCTTTGCCTAAAGATTAATTAAAGGAAAACCAATAAGAAGTCTATGCGTCGAAAGTAACATGTTAGAAAAATGAGATTCGTTCTGAGCGATGTCAGTCCGTCTCGCACTTGGCCAATTTTAATTAATTACAGAGCTAATTAGATACGTTATCTAACGATTACTACCTACTTCATAAGTCATTATTTTCTAAAATTGTATTCTGGCAAATCAAATTGTAGCTTTATTTTCAGTCTAAATGTTTTTAGTTCTCAAACCATGTTCGTGTTCATAATGGCACTCAAACTGTGTGCAAAACCGTTTACTTGGTACAAAAGTTCCATCTAAAAAAACCAAAGGTAACGCGCCTAATGTAACCTTAACAGTAACTACGCTAAAGAACTGATTGGGCGGTGCTTGTAAAACCTACGTAGATTAAAATAAAACTATACTAACTTCATCTATCTAATGACACACATTAGTTAATATATGATTATGAGCATTTGAATAAAAAATAAAAAAATCATTATCATGACGGTTGATAGTTTTTTTATTTTTTTACTATTGATAGGCATACATTTGCATGTCGCGGGTTCGATTCCCGCACGGAACAAATATTTGTACGACCTACATGTATTTGTTCCGAGTCTGGGTGTTTTTCTATCTACATATATATGTATGTATTTACAAAAAAAAAAAATGTATATAAGTAGTTTATCAGCCATCTCGTTACCATAACACAAGCATTAGGTTGCTTAGCTTGGGACTATATGGCGTTGTGAAATTTCCAAGGATATTATTTTTATTTTTTTTATTTATTACTACTAGCTGTCCCCCGCGACTTCACTCCCGTCAATTAAGTATTCATTGCACATATCGAGTTTTCATTGTTTTTAAGATGTATTCTGCTATTCGGGTCGGAGACAAATCCAACGAATCAATAACCATGAAAATTGGTTCAGCAGATCTCGAGTTATAAGTGTTGTAACAAACCCGTCTTTGTTTTATATAATATAGATTTGACCACTATCTCACCTGATGGTAAGCGATGATGCAGTCTAAGATGGAGCACGCTTGTTTAGTCGTAACCTAAGTTTGAAAGATTCAGGAGCAAGCGCAGCCTGAGCCTTGTGTTCTTAGGACAGCGACCTTTTTTCACACGTACACATTTATGAACAGGGCGTTTCATAATTCTCATGTTTTAGGTATTATTTTTTTTGAATATTTGTCTTAATTCATTATTTTAATGTAATTTTCGCGTCTAGAGGTACTTTATGTCGGGTACATTAAGTGGGCCGCCTTTATAAGGTGGCTCAAATGGCACTATGTATACACTGTATCCTTCACGTTATCCATAAACTTTAACGCTTCTATAGCTTTAACAAATAAAATCCAACAAAGAAAGTAGTACTAAAAAGGCTTCGTTACAAAGATATTTGTAATTTTATTTTGTTAAGCTGTGCAGTATGACAGGGTCGTAACTAAAGATCTATCAAATGCTATTTGAATTTCATTTGTTTTTCGTTGCCAATTCCGATAACAAGGGATGCATATCGGGTGATTTACATCAAGGTATTTAGTTTGAATGAATATTAACGACATTTTGACGACACGGTTGGCGCAGTGGTTGAGCGATTGACTGCTGCACAGCATGTCGCGGGTTCGATTCCCGCACGAAACAAATATTTGTACGACCTACATGTATTTGTTCCGAGTCTGGGTGTTTTTCTATCTATAATATGTATGTATTTACAAAAAAAATAAAAAATGTATATAAGTAGTTTATCAGCCATCTTGTTACCATAACACAAGCATTAGGTTGCTTAGCTTGGGACTATATGGCGTTGTGTGAAATATCCAAGGATATTATTATATTATTATTAACAAAAACTAAAAATCAAGAATAATTGTGCCCATAATGAAAAATGCTTTTTTCCATGTTCTGAACGTCCGGTTGAAGTTCATGTATATCGTCCGAAATACGGCGTATAACTAGTTACGTAGATTAAAATAAAACAGACTTTTGTAAAAAGTCTTTTTAGTGGTACCCCACACTTAACAACACCACTGCAAAATCGCAGAAAAGCAAAATACGCAATTTCGATTACTTGGATGACATAAAACTATCATCCAAGTAGACGAATTCCATTAATTTCGATTTAAAATCCAAAGTTCGTAACCGATTTTCAGAAAATTTAAATGGGACTAATCTGCAAGTATATCCTTTCAGATAAAACAATAATTTTTCAAATCGGTTCATAATTGTCGGAGTTATGAGATAACAAACATAAAAAAACACAACCGAATTGATAACCTCCTCCTTTTTGGGAAGTCGGTTAAAAATAAAATGAAAAGCATAAAACGGCCCGTCAAAGAGGACTGAAGTTGGTAATCCCCATCACATGTATCAACACAGTTTGGAACTTCGAAACTTTGAATTCAACGCGGGGGGAAAAATGTTGATATTTATTTGAAAGTCGAAGGGGCGGCCATGATGGGCGCAGAGTACAGGACTGTCTTGTTTTTTGTAAGAGGCCATTTTTTACCCTTGTCTGCCTTGCTGATACTAAGTGGAGAGGTCATTTTTATGGCTACCTTACTAAAGTTCTTCATCGTTCCTTCAAATCTAAATATTTATTTGCTAGAATATGGTACATAAGGTGTTACAGTAATTTTGTTTCAGCATAATATCCTGCCATAACATGGCGTGCAAATGTATTCACAATGTCAATAATGTTAATTAGTCTAGCTTACAAATTACAGATTCTATTGACTTGTCTTCTAAATAGTTTTTAATGGTATAATAGCTTTTACATAGTAATAGATTAAAAATTCTTTTTTAGGGTTCCGTAGCCAAATGGCAAAAACGGAACCCTTATAGATTCTTCATGTCTGTTTGTCTGTCTGTCTGTCCATCCGTACGTCACAGCCACTTTTCTCCGAAACTATAAGAACTATGTTGTTGAAACTTGGTAAGTAGATGTATTCTGTGAACCGCATTAAGATTTTCACACAAAATAGAAAAAGAACAATACATTTTGGGGGTCCCCATACTTAGAACTGAATTTCAAATTTTTTTTTCATCATACACATACGTGTGGGGTATCTATGGATAGGTCTTTGAAAATGATATTGAGGTTTCTAATATATTTTTTTTTTTCCGTTTGCGAGAGAATCACTTCCAAAGTGGTAAAATGTGTGTCCTCTCCCTGTAACTCCTAAAATACGAGAATGATAAATTTAAAAAAATAATAATAATATGATGTATATAATAACCATGTAAACGACCAGCGAGAATTGGTTTGAACGAGATCTAGTAAGTAGTTTTTTTTTAATACGTCATAAATCGTAAATTGCAACTTTTGCTTATTATAGGGATAATACCTACAGGTTTGTACGGAACCCTCGGTGCGCGAGTCCGACTCGCACTTGGCCGGTTTTTTAAACATTGTCAGCGGTAAGTCTTGAAAAGGTAAGTCTTGTATCGGTATAGACAAACGAGAATCATGCCATAGTTAAAAGTTGTTCTTATTACTAATAAAGTACTTATTGTGATTGAATATTTAAATAGTCAGTCAATCATTGTGTGTGTTCAGATTTTTTAACCGACTTCCAAAAAAGGAGGAGGTTCTCAATATTTTTTTTTAATATATTTACACCGATTACTCTGAGGTTTCTGATCCGATTTCTGTGATTCTTTTTTAGTTCGATGCAACATACTTATCATTTGCCCCTGTAAAAATTTGATTCGTTTTGGCTCAGCAGTTGTTATTTTATTAGTATTTTTAGTAATTTAAATTTCTGCGTAGACGATGACGTCGTCCAAGTTTCACCACTTCAAAGTGGAAAATAAAAACTTTTTTACAAATATATATAACCGACTTACAAACAAAACACTACAAAGTGTAAAATAACTTTCTGATTTCGGAAGTCGGTGTTAATTAAAAAACAAAGGAACTAAACCAAAATCACCGACTTCCGAAATTAAAGTTATTTTACACTTTGTAGTGTTTTGTTTGGAAGTCGGTTATATTTTTTATTCGTCGGTTTTTCCGTTCTGACGTCAAACGAGTAGTCGAAATCTGATTGAATTCCATTTAGATTGCCAAATCATGCTGAAAAAATTATGTGTTCATGGTACATTGCAGGCTCAAAAAAATGTCAACATACGTCCAAAAATCAAAAAAGATCTGCAATGTAATGGATGCAAGCATTCATATTAATAAAACGAGAGTTACGGTAAGTAGATCATCATATGCCTGCGTTTTCCCAACTATCTTGGGGTCGGCTTCCCCTCAAACAGGGTTCAGCCAGTATTTAAAGTGGAGCGGCTGCCTACCAGACCTCCATTAACTGTGTAACACGGTACTCCTTCTGGCTATTCGTAACGACTGCCGAAGATCTACAAATGACAAACGGGACGGCTTAATTAACGCTCTTTCCTAGGCACGGAGGAGTTTCGGTATATTAAGATGGTCACCCATCCACAGACCAACCTCCGTAAGCATTGCTTAATCTTGAGAACGACCCGTGCGGCTGTTATTATTTAGCCACGAGTTACTGTAAGTAGATAAGATTATAATATAGCAACACTAACCTTATAGCAACACTTTGGATCTCAAGATGATCTTTTTTTTTACTATTGATAGGCATACGTTTGACCGCTATCTCACCTGATGTGAAGAGATGATGCGATCTAAGGTAAAGCACATTTGCCTAGAAGTAACCTGTTCACTCTTGACTTAAAGACTCCCAGGTTGTAGCTATCAGAAAACACAGAATCCGGCAGGGAATTCCACTCCTTTGCTGTACGCACAGTGAATGTATTCCCAAAACGTTTTGTGCGTATAGGTGGGATGTCCACCATGTACCGGTGGCGCATCGCCGTACGTCTTGTGGTCCGATGGTGGAACGGGCTTGCCGGAATTAAATTATGCAATTCCGTCGCACAATCCCCAAATCTTATGTTGCCTGTGACAGTTGAGCAATTACAAAATGCCCTAGTACAATTAAAACACTATTTTTAACCAGTCCAATTCTCTCTTCCACACTTCCAAAACTTTCAGCAGCCGCTCTTCTTAAAACTTCGCTGTATAACTCGTTGCGAGGCGAGTTTATTGCAACAAATCAAAAGTTGCGCCGGTGACGCCGCGAATAGCGTTGCTTCCACTGTATCATGTAGTTACACAACGTGCGATTGTTCACGAATAAAAATGTGGAGAAAGTGGTTTTGATTTTACTTAGTTTACAAATTAGACCAATTTAAAGCAGCTAAGGTCATCCCTTTAAAAATGTACATAGCATCACAACTGAAGGGTCAGGGGGGTTTGGGCAGGGTTGAATATGTTGGGGGACCCCCTCACACTGTTTGCGTCCACGTCGCGTCCCCTGGAAACGACCCAGTTCTGTCACCGTAACGGAGTGGCAGACTGGGGTTCGGCCAAAGAACAGTGTGCACTCGCAGCGTTTTTATTTTACCTGGCGGTTTGAGCTGTGATCTCGGCGGAGGCAATATGCCTAAACCCAAGCGGGACGCCCAAGGGCGTTTCCTGATAGGCCCTTTTCAGGGCCAACCCAACGGCCCTTCTCAGGGCCAACCCAACGGCCCTTCTCAGGGCCAGTCTGACGCTTCGGCGTCAGAAGCTAGCCGCGCGCTGTCTGCAGCTAGCTTTTTTAGGAGGGCAGACGAGACGTCGGACTCTGACGAGTCCCTCGTCTCAGACGCGGGTGATTTGCGGTCGCGAAAGCGCACCGCACGTCGGAAGGGAGGGTCGGAGGGATCTTCGACCTCTGGATCGACGGGGCTGTCGAAGGCGAAGAGGCCAGCGACAGCCGCAGACACCCACTCAGTGGGTCTTTTGGATGCCCAGCTTGAGCTGGACCTGGCTCGGCGAGCACAGCTCCAGGTAGAGCTGGAGGAGAGAGTTGCTCTCAAGGAGCAGCGAGCGCGTGCCTCCCGGGCCAAGTCCGGATACGGCGCGTCCACCGTCCTCTACGCGGACTACTCCGTCGCGGAGCTCGAGCGGATGGCTCAGGAGGACGAGGAGGGTATTGTGGAGGTCGCCGCAAAGTCCTCCCACCTAAAAGGGACTTTTCAAAAGTCCCTTAAATGCAGGGCCGCGAGCTTGCGCGGCATTATAAAGGAGCTTGTCAGCCGGACGAGCACCGACGAGACGAGGCAGCTGCAGGCGAAAGTGGATCGCCTGCAATCGGAGGTCAGCCAGCTTCATCAGAAGTTGGCTGACGCCACCGCCCCGCCAAGTCAGGGCACGTCGCCTGCCGTGGAAGCCCCCGCCTCCAGCCAACTTGAGGATGTTATCCGCAAAGTGGTTATGGAGGAGCGGGCTTTCACCCGAGCCTGCTTTGCAGGCATTGAGGACCGGCTCTTGCCGGAGAAGCGCCTCCGACCGCCGCTTGCGGCGGACAAGAGGCGAGTCGAGCCGGGGCCGTCCTCGCAAGTGGAGGACGCCAATCTCCCTTCGACCACTCCGTCCAACCAGGAGGGTTGGATCGAGGTGGTCGGGAGGGGTAAAGGCAAAGGAAAGGGGAAAAAGACAGCGACAGCCGTCTCTGCTGTCCCCGCCACCACGCCTCCCAGCCAGTCACAGGCGACTGGCAAGGGGAAGAGGAAGGGGAGAAGGAGGGGGAAGCTTGTTCCCCCACAGTCCGCAGCCGTCGTGGTGACGCTCACTGCGGAGGCTGCGGAGCGCGGGGAAACGTACGCGTCCGTACTAGTGCGGGCGCGTGCCAATGCCGATCCCACCCAACTGGGGATCGGCAAAGTTACTTGCAGGCGGACCCAAACTGGGGCTCGAATTTTCGAGTTCCCAGGGGCGGAAGGCAGCGCCAGCGCCGACCTCTTCGCAGACAAGCTGCGGGAGGTCATCGCAGACGCGGCCAAGGTGGCCCGACCGGTGAAATCGGCGGCGATAGAGGTGACGGACCTCGACGACTCCGTCACCAAAGAGGAGGTAGTGGCGGCGGTCGCAGCGATTGGTGGCTGCAGCGTCGCAGCGGTACAGGGCCGGAACATAAGGATCGGCCGCGGCGGCATGGGTCTCATTCGTCTCGAGTGCCCAGTCGCCGCTGCCAAAGCCGTCCTAAGCAAAGGACGGCTCGCCGTCGGGTTCAGCTCCGGTGTGGTCCGGGCACTTGGTGAACAGCCTTTACGCTGCTTCAGGTGCTTCGGCATCGGACACACTGGAGCCCTCTGTCCGTCCAAGGTCAACAGGGCGGACAGCTGTTACCGCTGCGGCAAGGACGGCCACAAAGCCGCCTCCTGCATGGTCGCCAAGCCGCACTGCACGGTTTGTGCTGCCAGTGGCCGCCCGGCAGGACATGTGATGAAGGGGAGGACTTGCAATCCTCCCCCTAAGAGGGGCAAAGCGCAGGCACCAGCTGGGCCTGTTGCTAGCACAGCTGCGGAGGAGGGGGGTGCGATGTCCGACTAATGGCCAGAGTCGAACATCGCATCCTACAGACGAACGCCAACCACTGCCGGGCAGCCCAGGATCTGCTGATGCAGACCATGGCTGAGTGGTTGGTGGACTTGGCGGTGGTCGCCGAGCCTTACTCGGTCCCTGGCAGCTGGCTAGGCGACCGAGATGGCTTGGTGGCTTTGGTGTCGTGGTCTTCCACAGACTCCCCTCCCCTCTCGCTCTTAGAGAAGGGACCGGGATACGTGGCCGCCGCGTGGGGAGATCTGGCCCTGGTTGGGGTCTACTTCTCCCCTAACCGCCCTCTCTCAGACTTTGAGGACTTCCTGGAGGTCCTCACTGCGGTCATAGCGAGGGCGGCGCCACGCCAGGTCATGGTGTTGGGCGACCTGAACGCCAAGTCAGAGGCCTGGGGCAACCCGGCTGCCTCCTGCAACGTCCGGGGACGCGCCGTCGTGTTTTGGTCGGCGTCGTGTGGCGTGTCCCTTCTCAACAGGGGGGCGGTCCACACATGTGTGCGGCAACGGGGTGGGTCGGTGGTCGACGTTACGTTTGCCACCCCCGTCTTAGCCGCACGCATCGTGAACTGGCGGGTAGAGCTGGTGGAGACCTTGTCGGACCACAGATATGTGCGGTTCGACATCTCCACCCAGCATGGCTCCCAGGGGGAGATGGCCCGCTCTGGCAGGCCTCCCTTCCCTCGGTGGGCCCTCACTCGCCTGGACCGCGTGGTAGCCAAGGAGGCTGCCTTCCTGCAGGACTGGCTGTCGCCCCCTGTCGAGGCCCTGGACGTCGACGCAGCAGCAGCCCAGCTGAGGGGATCCCTGACCGAGGTATGCAACTCCAGCATGCCTCGGTCCCGTCGTCCGCCCCCCCGCCGTGCCGTCTATTGGTGGTCGGAGGAGCTGGCAGGCCTCCGGGCCACCTGCGTGGCGGCCCGTAGGGCCTACACGCGGAGCCGCCGGCGCAGCGCACGTAGTCAAGCAGACGAGGACCGTCTCTACGCTTCCTACCGGGAGGCAAAGGCGGCCCTCAAGTCAGCTATGTGCGCTGCGAAGGACTCGGCGAGGGCTGAGATGTTGGAGGGTCTCGATCGGGATCCCTTTGGGAGACCATACAGGGCGGCGCGGAACCAACTGCGGCCCCATGGTCCCCCATTGACCGAGACCCTCGAGCCGGCGCTACTGGATGGGGTGGTCCGGTCCCTGTTTCCGCGCAGGACCGACTTCACCCCACCAACGATGGACCCCCCGCGAGGGGCGGCACCACCGGCGGAGGCAGACGTGCCCCCGGGGACGGAGGAAGAGTTCCGCGAGGGTCTTCTCGGCCTCCGCGCCAAGAAGACGGCCCCCGGTCCGGACGGCGTCCCAGCACGAGTGGTGGCCATAGCTGCCGCTCAAATGGAGGACAGATTTCGGGACCTGTTCAGCGCGTGCCTCGCGTCTGGAAGGTTCCCGAAACTGTGGAAGGAGGGGCAGCTATGCCTCCTCCGCAAGGAGGGACGCCCGGCGGACTCCCCCTCGGCATACCGACCCATCGTCCTGCTTGATGAAATCGGCAAAATGTTCGAGGGGATCATCGCCTGCCGGCTCAACAGCCATCTGCGGGGGGTAGGGCCAGACCTGTCGGACGCCCAGTTTGGTTTCCGACAGGGGCGTTCGACCATCGACGCGCTGGCCCTGCTCAAGGGGCAGGTGAAGGGGGCAATCGAGGCGGGGGACGCAGTTTTGGCAGTGTCATTCGACATAGCCAACGCCTTCAACTCTGTCCCCCACTCGACGATATTGGAGGCACTCCGCTATCATGGAGTGCCCCAATACTTGCGGGACCTCCTGGCCGACTACTTGGAGGACCGAGAGGTCCTCCTTGTAGACAAAACGGCCAGGTTGCGGCGGTATGGCGCAGAGTCCGGTGTTCCACAGGGATCAGTCCTTGGACCACCCCTTTGAACATCGGGTTCAATTGGCTCCTGCGGGGAGCCCTCCTCCGTGGCACGAGTGTCATCTGCTACGCTGATGACACTCTGCTCACTGCCCGGGGGAGAAACTTCAGGGAGGCGGCCTGTCTGGCCTCGGCTGGCGGATCCTTGGTCGCAGGAAGGATCCGCCGCCTAGGGTTGAGGGTGGCGCTGAACAAGACCGAGGCCGTGTTCTTCCACGGGCCTCGGCAGCGCTGCCCTCCAGATGCCCACATCGTCGTGGAAGGCATCCGGGTGGAGGTTAAGGCCCAGATGAAATATCTGGGCCTGATACTGGACAGCAGGTGGCGCTTCGGCCCGCACTTCAGTGGGCTGTCGACGCGCCTGCTGAAGGCCGCCGGCGCCCTGTCGTGGCTCCTCCCGAACCTGGGTGAGCCCAGTGCGCGATGCCGGCGCTTGTATGCCGGCATCCTGCGGAGCATGGCCCTATACGGGGCCCCAATCTGGGTGGACTCCCTCCACAGGAGAGAGAATGCGACGGCGATCCGCAGGCCCCAAAGGGCCATCGCGCAGCGGGTAGCGAGGGCCTACCGTTCTGTGGGCTTCTCGGCAGCGTGCGCTCTGGCCAGCACCCCTCCTTAGGAGTTGGAGGCATGGGTGCTCGCCAGAGTGTACGAATGGACGGCGCGCCGAAAAGCGCTCGGGGAGCGCCCCGTCGCTGAGGAGCGGGAAGCCGTGCGGAGGGAGGCGAGGGACGCCATCATCGTCCATTGGACAGAGGACCTCGCCTCCGCCACCTTTGGCCGTCGAACGCTGGACGCGCTCGGTCCAGTCTTGCGAGACTGGCTCGAGCGGCCGCACGGCTTCCTCTCCTTCCGTCTGGTGCAGTTGTTGTCTGGCCACGGCTGTTTTGGCACGCACCTGCACCGGATCGGGAGGGAGGAGACACCGGCGTGTCACGACTGCGGCGCGGCGGAGGACACGGCGCAGCACACACTGGAGGTGTGCCCAGCTTGGTCCGAGCCGCGTCGCAGTCTCACTGCGGAGATCGGACAGGACCTCTCCCTTCCCAGCGTGGTCAGATGCATGCTGGGGAGTGAGGAGTCCTGGGCCGCGGTCGCCTCCTTTTGCGAGGATGTCATCTCGCAGAAGGAGGCGGCGGAGCGCGCGCGGGAGGACGATCCTCTCGCTGCACCGCTCCGCAGACGAAGGCGAGGTCGGAGAAGACGCCCTCTTCTCCCTCCTCGCGGTGGTGATGGGCGGGCGACAGGCGCGGGGGCGCCTCCGCCCGCATTGCACGCATCACCACCATCGTCGGAGGTTCCCGGCCCTCCCCCAACGGGGAGGGCGTGAAGGGCCCGCTGTGAAGGCGGGCGGTCGTCGGAGGTGGACTGGACGTAAAGGCTACGCCGATCTCCCAGTCCACCCCCACTAAGACGCTGCGGGAATTTCAGTGCTGGGTTGTTTTAGTGGGTATACCGGGCTTGCCCGGGGAGTCCCACATACCCCTCACACTCCCCCGAGTGAGAGGGCATGCGTAACGCATTTTTTCCCAGCCGAAAAAAAAAAAAAAAAAAAAAAAAAAGGGTTGAATATGTTCGAAAGAGTCACTGAGGCCCTGGGCCGGTCCAGGGCCGCGTCAAAGGGAATTTGAAGGAACACGGATGGGTTTTAGTCAGTAAGAATAAGACACTCCCTTTTGCTCCGCCCAAAGCAGAAGGAATCATTTGATGGTTTTTCAGCCCTTAAAAAAAGTGTATTTGTTAGGGTCCGTAGTTCAGTACCAAAATGGTAAAGGAACCATTAAGGTGTGACTAAGTCTGTCCGTCTGTAACAACTGGATATCTCAAAACTACTAAAATACTATAAAACTTGAAATTTGGAATAGTCTTAGATGACGTCTGCTTAGTTATTTTGCAACAGCGACAAAAACCGAAGAAAGAAGAAAATGTGTTTTTTTTTATGGAGTTATTGTTACGAAATAAGTGTCAAATGAAAGCATTTTACATAAAAACCATTTCACAAAAATATTTTTTCATAGGACATTCTGTTTTTCAAATATAAGGAAAAATTAAAGTGAAAATTAGTCACGTAGTATTTTGTAAGTTTTTGTTCCAGGATTTTTTCAATCTTCACAGTGTGGATTATATTATTGTTTTATATTATACAAGTTCTAAGAACTCTAAATATCTATAAATTGTAAGGGCTTTTCATGGAAAAATTAAAATAAAGGCTCCAAAGATTAATCTTTCAGTCGGACCATGATGCATAAAGTCGAGTAACATTAGACACATATCATTTATTCCAAAATAAAATTTATCAACTGATATAGTTAATATGATTCTGTAAGTAATAAAATAAATCAGCTGGCACGTCAGCTAGTGAATTTAAGTAGGCGACAGATACCCTACAGGGCAATATTATAGCTGACGTCGCTCCAATCGAGATACAGCTGTCTGACGTTTTGTTTTCTGCAAGGTAGGTTAGCTTCAATCTGACATAATTTTGAATTTGATTTTTTTTTTTTTTATCAACGTGTTTGGGAGGTTGTCACTGCTTAACCTATCCACCGAATCGCAGCTGACGTTCACAAAGGTCCATGATAAAGCTCTCTTAACCGTTTTACAAGTTATTTTCTAGGAGGACATATATGACAAAATTTACACATACATGACTAATAAAAATGAAGACATAATTATAATACATGACCAATAAAAAGTCGATAAAAAGAAATCATTAATAATATCCTTGGACATTTCACACAACGCCATATAGTCCCAAGCTAAGCAACCTAATGCTTGTGTTATGGTAACGAGATGGCTGATAAACTACATATATACATATTTTTTTTGTAAATACATACATATTATTAAAGATAGAATAATATGTATGTATTTAAAATATGTTGTATAAATACTTGTAGGTCGTACAAACATTTGTTCCGTGCGGGAATCGAACCCGCGACATGCTGCGCAGCAGTCAATCGCTCAACCACTGTGCCAACCGTGTCGTCGATTACACGTTTTATACGAAAAACGGAGTTTTGACCGAATTTTCGGTAGTTGTAAGAGACAAATATGAAAACTATACACTTAACATAAACTGTTAACGATATAATTGACCATATATCTGCTTTGTAGTTTGTCGTTTCTGTCCACATAACAGAAAAGATGATCTCAAATTAACGTTACCTTTCTTGTTGACGGCCTGTTGCCAGGAGAATAAAAGGGCCTTAGCTTACAACTATAAATACATACACAATACTTATTTCGATGGTCTCTAAGCGTTTCAAAGAATGAAAAAAGCCTCTCAACGGCTTTAAAGATCATGTAAAAATCACGCTATAATTCACAATTTCACAAAAAAACCCACGGGCTTTGCTCGCATCTTGTGATTTTATGTAACTTTATGTATGTTTTCTTGTTTTATTGGAGTAAATCCCGTTTTTACATACGCTCGACCCTTCAATCATTTCCTTGTGTAGTGGATTTTGGTATTCTTGACGGACCGTCATGGGCTCTCGAATTAACTCCTCAGGATAAGCCCTCTATTACATTTCTATGTTGGAGAATGTTCCAGAAATACTTTAGGCGTTATGAACAGAAAATTATAATGGATAGGTCGTAGTGTCGCATAAAAGCCTTCATTTGTGTTTTAATGACATATTTTAAATGGCGTGGCTAAATAATAACAGTCTCTCTAAGCAACGCTTGCCAAGGTTGGTCTGTGGATGGGTGACCATCTTAACATATCGAGTTTCCTCCGTGCCTGGAAAGCACGTTAGGCCGTTGGTCCCGGCTGTCATTTGTAGATCTTTGGCAGTCGTTACGGATTGTCAGAAGCTAATAAATCTGACTCCAGTCTTGCCAAGAATTACCGTGTTACCCAGTTTGTGGAGTTACGGGTTGTGGAGGTCTGGTAGGCAGCCGCTCCACGTAAAATACTGGTTTTCAGCAAAATCCGGTTTGACTGGAAGCCGACCCCAATCTATTTGGGAAAATGTTTCATGATCACATTAAATATTAAATTTATGTCTTACTTAAAGTTGTGACTAAACATTTTCTTCAATAGACGTGAAAATTGTAACTGAGTCTAATGAGAAGCTCCAGTAAGACAGATCGAGCATTCGAAAATATCAAATTATTATGGATAAGGAGGTCAGTTTCCAAGAAGGTATTTTCTCCATTGTTCTAAAAGATTAATAATTTGAGCGATTTAATTTTTATGTGCGATTAATTCGCGTTTCGTCGAGACGCCATTGTTTCGGGTAATGATCCGATTAATTGGCATCTCGAGCGATTTATCCGTGAGTGCCGAGATTTGGGTCCTGGAAGAAACGATCCCAATTAACCCTCACAACTGGGCAAACTTAAACTTCACCTAAAAGATTAACCCAGTGTTAAAATCTGTCCCCACGTCAATCAGCCCGGTGGCTTGCAGATTTGACGATTTCACACATTTATACAACTACATAATAATATATTTAAAAAACTGGCCAAGTGCGAGTGAGACTCGCGCACGAAGGGTTCCGTACCATTATATACCTATATAAAAACGGCAAAAAAATCAAGTTTGTTGTATAGGAGCCCCCTTAAATATTTATTTTATTTTATTCTGTTTTTTAGTATTTGTTGTTATAGCGGCGACAGAAATACATCATCTGTAAAAAAATTAACTGTCTAGCTATCGCGGTTCTTGAGATACAGCCTGGTGACAGACAGACAGCGAAGTCTTATTAATAGGGTCCCGTTTTTACCCTTTGGGTACGGAACCCTAAAAATACTTTTAAGAACAGTTTTTTTTTCTAATTTTTGTCTGATTATATTACTCACTAGCTTTTCCACGACTTTGTAGGCGCATATCCCGTTTCTTCCCGTTCCCGTCACGAAGGAATTTCAGGAAATCGACTCTTAAAGCTCCTCTATACTTCCCAAGGAACTTGTATACCCAGTTTCAGCTTTCCAGGACCAGTAGTTTCGGCTGTGAATTGTCTGTCAGTCACTCACTCCTTAACGGAAGTATTTTATATTTTGGGGGGGAATGCGGTACAGAGAGTTCCGCAAACCCCAATTGAAAAGGGAGGATCCTCCGCCCGGGCGGTTGTTGTGCCTGGGGGGCTACTGCCCGATAGTTAGGGCACACAATGTTATATTGTTTTCAATACTTAGTTTCAAACCCTTTAATTGTACCAACATTGTGTGAATCCGTGTGTGCCGAATAAATTAGTTTTCTTTCTTTCTTTCTATAGTTCATGTTCGGGCGGATGTATATGTTAGCATTTATTTAAAAAAAAAAAAACAGTATTTATAACAAATCTTACTTGTCAATATAACTAAGTTTTTTGCATATTGTATTTACCTTCGTCCGTGTGTAACTGCAGGGCGCCAAATAAAAACCAGCGTTGTGTGTTTGAGGCTGAGCACATGCTGAGATGGTAGCCCTTTCGGTATGGGCACGCTCAGCGTAATTCTGTTACTATTATTATTTATGTTATTTTGAATTTGTTTTGGTACGTTTTTGTATGTGCTGAATAAATGTTATCTATTCTAAAAAAAATATAAATTTTAAATTTCAAGTAACCCTGTTTTCCTTCATTAATTGCAGGGTTACTTGAAATTAAAAATCCCATTGAGTAGGTAAGTACACTGTTTTCGTAGTTTTTCTTTACCTGAATGGGGGAAAAACCATTTGACACAAGGTTAATATTATTCTGATATGTGTCGAACGCAATTAGGTAACTTTCCATTCACATTCATTGCTTACCACAAAATAATTGCCAGCTTATTTTAACTGTCCTTCTGTCTGAAAAATGTTCTTTTATTCTGATAAGACATTATCGCGTATCGTACGGGCTTTCATTCTCCTTCACGTTACGGCAAGCGACGTTCTCTTCCGTCACAGCAAGAGACGTCCCGTTCGTCACGGCGAGCGACACGTTCCCGTACGTCATGTGTTGTCATCACGACGCGAGCGGGTCCATCGGTCGTGGAAACTCTCTCATTTATCCACTATTTTCTTGAATCATAAAATCTAGGGAGACTGGGTTCCTTAGAAGGCTATAAGTTAAACTGTCCAGTAGCTTTTAGAGAATATGTGAAATTCATATGACTTTTGGGAATTCCGGTTGTCTGTATACCTTCGCTGCTTCTGGTCTAGATATTTCTCTAGCACTGTGCCAACTTAGGCAGAGCTGTAACTAACTGAGTTGAGGGTAGGTTCAGTTTAGGATACAGCAATTATATTTTTAAAAAAAACAACCGTAAACTGAGTCATAGGTTTTAACGAGATATCAACTTGTAACTGTGAAACCAACAACATATAATTACTATGTTTGTTATTTTAACTTTCTCACTGAATTAATGACCCTTAGAAATATTATTGGTTTTTATTTCTAGCTAGGCTTTGCCCGTGGCTTCTCTTGCGATGCCTATAATCGTTTCTAGGGTACCAACTTACTCTGTACCAAAGATCATCAAAATCGGCACGGTGATTTTGGCGCAAAATAAATACTCCACCTTACAGAATGAATAATACTAACTACATGATCTTCTATATCTATACTTATAATAAACCGCTTGGCCGCCGGCGAGCATGAGTCACGTGATGACGTTGACTGCCCGGGCTTCAAATATCAAAGCGCGGGCAGCTGCACGCCAGATGTTTATGTTTACGTTAACCTTTTTTTAGTGGCCTCCTATTAGAGCTACCACTCAAGTGTATTGTTATTTGTATAGCTGAGAAACGGCTCCTTATAGTTACGGTGTATGATAACGGTTAGTTTCTATATTTTTTAACTAATTTGTAAACATTGAATATTGGTGAAAAAAACACATTACGTGAACTTTGAACAGGAATAATTTAAAAAGTAAATCGATAACATATATATTTTATGACTTGTATGGGTAGCTGGGTTATATCTAAAAACGATAAATAACAAACAACATACTACTCCACCGTACAAAAACATATATAAAAAAAAAAAATCTACCACCAAACATTAGCCATTTCCCGCCATTTTGCATTATTTACCTTCCGACCCACGGAACAAAAATTCTAATCATAACGTAAATTTCGTTTGTTTTGTTTATGTTTTGGCTGAAATCTATTGCCCAGTAAACATAAAATGCGATAATAATTACTTTTTAGTCAGAACAAGTAGCTAGACTTAATAATTAATAAATTACGATAGCGTTCTGACAACATGGACGCCTTGTGTAACAAGGGTTACGAAAAAGAATCAAAAACATAATTTAACTTACCCAAATGTTGTAATTCACTTGCACACACATTAACTATAGCACATGTCACCAATAAATCATTAATTCACATCACAAAACTCACAAACAACTTATTAAACACTTTTATTCGACAGCTACGTGATACGTAACTCGCGTCATACCACAGACTGAATTTGAAATTTAATTTCTTTTAAAAAATGGACTCGCCCGTGGCCTGTTTCGTATTTTTAGCATGTAGAAATGTATAAAGATTCGAGTGGAAAAGAGCAAAATGATACAAAATATCGTTGGTTAGACAGAAATGGACATAATTTGTTGCCAGGTCGTTATTTTAAAAATAGGAACTGTAGTTCCGATGACGCAATCTAGAGCAAAAAAAATTTAGGAACTGTAGTTCCGTAAGCCAATCGAGCGGTAAATCTGTAGAGAGGTCAATTCTGTAAATGAAATATATTTCCGAAATAGCTATCAGGGGGTGATTAGGGATCGATACTGATGTCAAAAATGCAATCAGTAAAATTTTTGTCTGTCTGTCTGTCTGTATAACCGTTATAGAAACAAAAATTACTCGACGGATGTTAACGAAACTTGGTACAATTATTTTTCATACTCCTGAGCTGGTTATAGTATACTTTTCATCACGCTACAATCAATAGAAAAAAATGAAAATGTGAAAGTTTGGTTGTTTGTTACTCAATCACGCCAGAACGGCTTAACGGATCTTAATTAAATTTAGAACAAAGATAGATTAAAGTCTGGAATAGCACATAAGCTACTTTTAATCCCGGGAACATGTTCCCTAGGGATCACGCGGGCGAAGCCACTGGCAGAAGCTAGTTTATACTATAAGGTAGGATTTGGTTATCAGAAAATTTGTGCTGAACAGCTTAAATAGGCTTGTCCAATGAAAAACCCGTTTGTTACGTAAACCAATATTGACGAAGATACGACAATTTTTACAATTTTCAATACGTCACGCAGTGGTATAATTTTAAGCGGGTTGTGACGTCATGAGCCCCCCGTTTTATCTTTGTCAATATTCATTGATTTACAAAAACAAAAATATTATTTCTCAATACTCTAACTGACGGACTAAATAGATTTGCAATAGGAAACAAGCTTATTATAAGCTTGTGTGAGAATTTTGGACATATTGAAGTCTCCGTTACCTCTACTGAAAATTTCCCTAACTTTCTGCGCTCTACGTTCGTCTCAAGACGTGTTTTTGTATTCACGTTTTATATGATCCGATTGAAGTGGGGAAATTTGTCGGCGAGTATAATGTCGACATGTATCGATGGAGTGTCGACATGATTTGTCACGACACACGGGAATCGTTCGGGGCAGGTGGGAGTGTCGATAATGGTAATGATTTCTATTATGATGGGAGTGAAAGGAAAACACAAGGGGACTTGACTGTTTATCATTGTGATTGTGAGTTGAGGGAGTCAATAGATAAGGGCGGAGTTTTGATTCATTTTGTTTATGAAGCAGAAAAATGTTGTCAGAATGTTGGTTCTGTGATTCGAATATCAGAAATTCTCTTTATCGGATAACCTTTTTAGGGTTCCGTAGCCAAATGGCAAAAACGGAACCCTTATAGATTCGTCATGTCTGTCTGTCCGTCCGTATATCACAGCCACTTTTCTCCGAAACTGTAAGAAGTATGCCGTTGAAATTTGTTAAATAGATGTATTCCGTGAACCGCATAAAGATTTTCACACAAAAATAGAATAAAACTATAAATTTTATCATCGAACCCATACATACGTGTGGGGGGGTATTTATGGATAGGTCTTCAAAAATGATTTTGTGGTTTCGAATATTTTTTTTTCTAAACTGAATAGTTTGCGCGAGAGACACTTCCAAAGTGGTAAAATGTGTCCCCCCCCCCCTTAACTTCCAAAATAAGAGAATGATAAAACTAAAAAAATATATGTACATTACCATATAAACTACCAGCGAAATTGGTTTGAACGAGATCTAGTAAGTAGTTTTTTTTAATACGTCATAAATCGTAAATCACAACTTCTGCTTATAATATAATACCTACTGGTTTGTACGGAACCCTCGGTGCGCGAGTCCGACTCGCACTTGGCCGGGTTTTTTTAAGTAATTTTAGCTCTCTTGAAATGACAGCAGATAAAGTCACACAGAAGTAAACGTACTTTTTAGGATAAAATAACTGTAATGATGCTTAAGGCCATAATCGCCAACTTCACTTAGTTTTACAACAACTACACTCTAAACAAAAACTCTTCTAAGCCCATCACTATAAGGCGGACGACACACGTGCGGAGTGCAACACTAAACGCTTCCAAACGATTACCTAAATCGCCATGTAGCGTCACTCAGCGTAGAAGCGTTCCCGTGTCGTCGCCGTCCCGTCCTTCGCGCGTCCCATCCCCGCAGCGTGTCCCACCCCTAACTTTGAAAACTGTAATTGCTCGTTACAAGTGTATCATTGGCTTTAGACGGATGAAAGCGTCTTTCAAGCGGAGAGTTCTGCAGATTCAGTTATAGAGTCTTATGATAGCTTTGAAGTATTGTGATGGCTGTAATAGAATTTTGATGTGAGGCTGACATTTGGGGGCTGATTTTTTATGAGCTTTGCTGATGTTTGAGTTGATTTGGAGTTGTTTACGTGTGGGGGAATTGTATCTAAGATTTTTTCTATTACCTTCTATGAGTTCACTTGCACTGGCAAGTTGTAAGTTTATGGATTGGAGATAAAAGTTATGAAGCAAATTCTCGGGACTTTTTTTAGAAAGCTCGTGTAACAAATCCTTCTTACTGTTGATATCTCTATGAATGCTAACATTCAGCACCTTCAACAGTATCTTACACAAGGCAAGAAGTCCAATAAAGTCAGTGATACAAAGCCTGGCTGGCGGTCCAATTTGCACAAAGAAGCGGCTCGTCCGAACCCGTCCGATCCCGTTTGAATCCGTCCAGTAGATGAGTACTGTTTTGTTAAATCTCTGCTGTCGTTTAAAGTTTACCTGAAGTTTTAAATAACTAAAGAGATACTCTGCGTTGTTAAGCTAAAGATTATTTGGGAATTAGAAATAATTTAAATACATCTTTCGGTTTTCATCGAATGCCAGCTTAAATCTACACAGCCGCGGCAAAAATCGCTCAATATGAATTGATCCCAAAACTTAAGGGAATAAGAAAACCTAATATAAATTATATTTTTCACCATTTGCATTTAAATTGGCAGATTTCACAGTTTGCGAATTGACTCGGTTTATTTTCTGTTTTTTTAAAGATTTCAAATTGACGCCATTATTCTATCAGAGAGGTAACATAGCAAACGTTTACTTTAGAGTTTTGGGTAAAAAAAAGCTTTTTAGCACTTAGCTGATACTACAGCTTTTGTGTTGAATTTAAGGCTTTTAATATTTACGTTAAACTAATGTGTTACGCCAGTTAGGCAATGTAGGGGTACAATTTAAAAGCCTTTATTGATCTAAGCAAGTAGTGTGCCTGAAAGTTTCAGCTCAAACTGATTTGGGTCGCAAAATTTGTACATGCAGAGTGCGAGGACCAACATTTTTGGGTTCACATTATTGGGATGATTATAAGTGAAGGTTTAATGAGAATTTGGAAAGACTTTCGAAACGAGGTCTACTTTTGTATTGTTAATCTTCCAGTTCATAGGTACCTCAGAACGTTAACTCTTCATTAAGTGGGTCATTTTTTGCCGTAAAATATGAAATCTTTTCTTGGATTTCGAGTAAAGAGACAGTGATTAAGGAATTTTCCAGTGAAATTCTGTGTGGTGATACAGTTCAACGCTTTAGATATCGTGAGTAAGTGGTTAACATTATCGGGTAAAAATGTCTTCAATTTTTTTATTTGTGATGATATTGCTGTTGACTCTAATCTAGGTCAGAGATGACAGAGACAAAGTATACAATGTATGTAATTGTTTCTATTCAGGTGTAAATGATATTCTTTTGGTAGACTTGGTTGCTTTACCTGCCTCAAAAACACAGACACAGTGACAAACAATAATAATATAGTAATAATAATAATATAATAATATCCTTGGACATTTCACACAACGCCATATAGTCCCAAGCTAAGCAACCTAATGCTTGTGTTATGGTAACGATATGGCTGATAAACTACTTAAATACATTTTTTTTTGTAAATACATACATATTATAGACAGAAAAACACCCAGACTCAGAACAAATACATGTAGGTCATACAAATATTTGTTCCGTGTGGGAATCGAACCCGCGACACGCAGCGCAGCAGTCGGTCGCTCAACCACTGCGCCAACCGTGTCGTCAAATCTAATTTTCTCTTTCATCTTAACGTGACGACTTTATTTTGCCATTTTCTAACAAATTAACTCCATTTCGACGCCATTATGAAAATGAGAAAATAAAACTTATGCTAAAAGCTAGCGATGAATACTAAGAAACAATATTTACAAGACTTTTAATTTGTATTAAAAGTTGCGACAAAATATCTTTCTTAAAGAAAGTTACGAGACGTGACAAAGAGTTAAGTGGGTAATTGAAAAAGAATCGTTGAGGCGGCGAGCTGCAATAGTGCATTTAATATTTTAAGTGCAATAAAAATAGCATGGCGTCGCCTCGCGCCTGCTTTGTGACAATCTGCGAGTCGAAGGTTGGAAGTTAATAAAAACCGGCCAAGTGCGAGTCGGGCTCACGCACCGAGGGTTCCGTACAAACCTTTAGGTAAGTATATATTAAAAGCAAAAGTTGCGGTTTACGATTTATGACGTTTAAAAAAAAAAACTAATTACTAGATCTCGTTTAAACCAATTTTCGATGGAAGTTTACATGTAATGTACATCATATGTATATTTTTTAGTTTTATCATTCTCTTATTTTAGAACTTCCAGGGGGAGCGGGACACATTTTTGCACTTTGGTAGTGTCTCTCGCTCAAACTTTTCTGTTTAGAAAAAAATGTTTTTAGAAACCTCAATATCATTTTTAAAGACTATTTTTTTAAACACATCCTCCCACCCTCGCACATTTCTCGAGGAAACGCAGCCTTAAGGGCTACCTTCACAAACCAGAGTTATATTCGAGTAAGTTGCTAACATTAGGATAAATGACAAACATTCCAGGTTAAATGTTAAACCTGAAACATTTATTACATGAATAAATAAAAAACCATACGTTTATTTTAAATACATAATTTTACTACTTTAAAAATTTGCTTTTTGAAATCAGCTGGTCTAAAAAGGCCACTTTAGCAGAATCATATTAGTACCATAATATTAATCACACAACAATGTGTCAATTTTCATTTTCATCTTTATCACTAAAGCGTTAGGTTCAAGGTTGATTGGGAAAATTTGACAGTGACCGGTTGCGTGATATGCTTTCTGATTCTGGTAAAGTGGCATTTTTAGACCCCTTGTATTAAAATTAATTATATATACAGTCAGACTTTGCATAAAAATTACGGGATAAATTATCCAGTTTAGGAAAAAAATATAAACAAAAAAGGAAGATCTGCCCAGCCATTGCCAAAAATAGGTGTGACCACTTTATGAAATAAACGATGGTCGAGAAAATATTCTTCAACTATTGCAAAATCGTCTTAAGAACGACGACAATTCGTCTTCTATGAAAAACCATCAGTCTCCGGAGCGCCCCGAGCTCGGAACTCCACGTTTTTAGGGTTCCGTAGCCAAATGGCAAAAAACGGAACCCTTAAAGATTAGAAAGAAACCTATTCGTGTGGGGTATACATAGATACCCCACACGAATAGGTTTCATGAAAATAAAAAAAATGAGTTTCAGTTCCAAGTAAATATACCCCCAAAATTGATTGTTTTTTGTTTTCTATTTTTGTGTGAAAATCTTAATGCGGTTCGCAGAATACATCTACTTACCAAGTTTCAACAGCATAGTTCTTATAGTTTCGGAAAATAGTGACTATGACATACGGACGGACAGACAGACAGACATGACGAATCTTTAAGGGTTCCGTTTTTTGCCATTTGGCTACGGAACCCTAAAATCGTGGAGTTCCGAGCTCGGGGCGCTCCGGAGACTGATGGTTTTTCATAGAAGACGAATGTCGTCGTTCTTAAGACGATTTTGCAATAGTTGAAGAATATTTTCTCGACCATCGTTTATTTCATAAAGTGGTCACACCTATTTTTGGCAATGGCTGGGCAGATCTTCCTTTTTTGTTTATATTTTTTTCCTAAACTGGATAATTTATCCCGTAATTTTTATGCAAAATCTGACTGTATATATAATTAATTTTAATACAAGGGGTCTAAAAATGCCACTTTACCAGAATCAGAAAGCATATCACGCAACCGGTCACTGTCAAATTTTCCCAATCAACCTTGAACCTAACGCTAATGCATTAAAGATGAAAATTGACACATTGTTGTGTGAATAATATTATGATACTAATATAATTCTGCTAAAGTGGCCTTTTTAGACCAGCTGATTTCAAAAAGCAAATTTTTGAAATAGTTTGAATAAAAGAAACCTAAACCTATGGGTTCTTATTTATTTTATTCTGTCGTGAAATAATTTTATTGAGGATTAAATTTTTATCAGTATTTAAAATAAACGTATGGTTTTTTATTTATTCATGTAATAAATGTTTCAGGTTTAACATTTAACCTGGAATGTTTGTCATTTATCCTAATGTTACCAACTTACTCGAATATGACTCTAGTTTGTGAAGGTAGCCCTTAAGGCTGCGTTTCCTCGAGAAATGTGCGAGGGTGCGAGGATGTGTTTATTAAGAACCAATAGATCGCTTCACTAACCTAGTCTCGCTTAGCTTATGCGATTCTCTTGATTCTTGTCAAGTGTTATCTTCGCTCACTACGCATCCTCGCAAATCTTTGGTGAAAATTTAGCCTAAAGTCTGATAAATTCTGTCTGAGCAACGAAGATAATACGATCGACAACACATCTCTTGCTAAATAATGTGAAAGTTTGTTCGTCAATCACGCAAAAACGGCTGAGGGGATTTGGATGAAATTTGGCACACATGTACATTAGGGTGTCCCGTCCATGTATGGGATTTTTTTTTTTTGAGCTACGTCTACCCAAGAGGTATCAAAAGTTGCGTTTTGACACGTAGATTACGATTATCATTTAGTTTTATTAGATATCTGCCATCTTGAGGCCTTGTAAAAAAAGTGGCCTTTGTATTATTCTAGGATGTACATTGTACATCCTAGAATAATACAAAGGCCACTTTTTATCCCGGTAACTTATGACTACTTAGACGTATGATGTAGTGCCATCAGTCTCGCGAGATGGTGCTAAAATGAAGAGTGTGAAGGAGGGAGTACTTGGTCACTGGGTTCCGGAGGATGGCACAGATGACTTTGACATCGAGAGAGAGCGCAGGGCGTTGACTGTTAGATGTAATATGCTGGTACGCAGGTTTGCAAGATGCGACATTAATGTCCAGATAACTTTATTTAACCTCCTAAGACCCAGCTTTCTAAAACCCTTGTAGTACTAAAAACCCAAAGTCCCATATTTGGTACATAATAAAAATAGCCTGTCAGGCCCACAACTTCTTTCTCGTATAACTTAAGAATTAGAATAATTTGGGTTGCGATGCTAATTTTGCTTGTATATGCTACTTGTATAGATTGACGGGCGGGGTTAAAATTGTCATTTATTTTGTTCCAAAATTGGTACACTGGGTCTATCTTCCAAAATATATTTTTAGATAAGTTTGGGAAATATAATTGATAAAATAACAAGCAATACGTTAAACACCTTTAATTATATATTTTTTAGAAAGAACTAAAACAACCACGACACACTTATAAAATAACCAGTCTCTTCTCTAAGAACCTTAGGTTTGAAAACAATAGTTTCATACTAACCTAGCTCATAAAATTAACGACATGTAAAAAAGAGATCATAATAAATAAATTACTCGTGGAACTGCTTGTAGCAATTGCGTTTGGCTGTAAGACAAAGAGCCACATTACAGGTTGTACATTTTGCAGTAGTTTTGTTGCTGCAACCTGGTTGGCGACACCTGTTTGCTACACCGACAAATATGGGCATATGTTGCCCCTGAACTCTCCGAATCTTAGAAGGAAGAGGGACTGTTCCTGGTCTACCTCTTTTTCTAATTGGTTCTTCATCCTCTCCATCAGTTTCTTCCAATGCTTCATGTCCCATACATGTATTCTTATCAAGAATATTTTCTGCTAACTCCATCTTCCATTGACGCAGTGACTGTATTTTTTTTAGGGGTCTGCCCAGTTTTAGTTCAGCTTTCCGATATTGGATCCATGAGTTAGATACAGACAAGTCCACCATATGTGACAAAAAACGTATCGTCCATTTGTTGGTTCTAGCACGAGATGGGCATACTGCTAACATTCGGTCGGCTAAATCGACGCCCCCCATCTTACTGTTGTACATCTTTACCACCATCGGTCTCTCTATGTTTATGTAACGTCTTTCAGTCTTACACCATCTCCTACATTCATCTACGGGCTCGCTACCAAATGCAGTAGACACCAACAGAACAGGTTTATTATCAAACCATTTTGTGAAAGCAATGTAGTCACTAGAGTTCACAAAAACCGAGCTACTACCTCTTCCTCTGCGCTTCATTTCGTGGTCATCAGGCAGAACTGCTTTCAAAGAATTTGGTATTCTGTTTCTCATTATAGTACCGGCACATTGATGTCCCCGATTCAACAGCTCCTGTACAAGTTTTACGGAGGTAAAATATCTATCAAAATATATAATATGGCCAGAAACTAATGTGCGAGTCAAGTTTAGCACAGCACTTTCGCCAAGACTGAATCCTGCATCTTTCTCTTCAGGAAAGGTCAATTCTCCCTGATATACGTTAAAGTCACACACTGTACCGTCGGGATTAGCGAGGACAAAGGCTTTGAGGCCTACAGGGTTTGGTTTATTTGGGCAGTATTGTTTCATGCCACAGCTGCCTGAAAAAGGTATCATCATTTCATCAACTGCAACATGTTGATCTTTAACTTGCTTGTGGCAGCCTTTTAATACGCGTTCAATAATAGGCCTCACTTTCCAAAGTTTGTCACGAGCTTTTTCTGTTTCGGTAATGTCAGGATCAAATACAAGTTTCAGCGATGTTCGTAATTGGAAATACCTATTGCGTGACATGGCATCAGCAATCAAAGGAAGGCGCCATTTCATTTCCCAATATTGTCGGATGTAGGGGTAGCATACACAAGACATTAACATAGTAACAGCCATATATATTTTAAATTCTTTTGTAGTTAAATCTAGTGATTTACCTGTACGATATATGTACATCTGGTTTGATTTGTCTACAATGAGCTGAATCAGCTCGTCATCTATATACTGTTCCAGGTATTGCTCTCTATCATATTCTATACTGTCAATGGGCAGATAGGATGGCGCTGAGAGGTGTAGTGTTGGGGGGCTGAAGTTTTTGATTTGCCATTCTGTGTGTGTCTGTTCTGTGTGTGCTTCTACCTGACGAGTACTCCTCCCTCGACAACTCCGTCCACGACTGCTCGTCCCTCGACAACTCCGTCCACGACTGCTCCTCCCTCGACAACTCCGTCCACGACTGCTCCTCCCCCGACCGGTTCTACCGCGGCTATTTACGGTACGACTCGGTTGAGGCTGCATATCGTCATCAGACGAAGAGTCGCTCGATTGGTTTTCATCATTTGGTGCATACTCATTATCAGTTGAGTCGTCTATATAGTCCAGATCTTCTTCTTCATAATCAGATTCGTTTAATCTTTGGAGTATTTCATCTTCTCTTAAACCTGTTGAAAACCGTTATAAAAAAGCAGTAATAACATTGTAAAACATAGTTCACATGTGCTAAAAATTGTACAAATACAAAATGAATAGATTTGAAACGTAATCCCAATGTACCAAAAATTGCACAAATAAAAAATACATTAATTTGAAGCATAGTCCTGATGTACCGAAAATTTGACAAATAAAAAAGAGACTCAGGAAATCCATTGTGTCGCTAGCTACTCATAAAATATTTATTGGAATTCATTATTTAACCTTTTTTTGACAATTCCATAATAAAACATGCGTAAAAACAACATAAATTTAATTGATTTGAAAAGATTAAAACTTACCTATAACTTGCGGCGGCGCCATGACCAAACTTTTTTGACAAAAGAATGTGTCACTTTATTTTTTTTTATGGTTGGCTGCGTTCACTTGATAAAAAAATATGATTGGAAATGTTACCTGTCAAAATACTTCCGCAAAAATTAACAAATAATTGTGGCGGCTACGACGACTAGTTTTAATTTGGAGCTGGGCTTGTCACATAAACTTTATTTTGTGAAAAATTTTCGACGCGGGGTCTGAGGAGGTTAAGGCATAATATATTCAATCTTTGTAAATCTGCAGCCTGTGGACTAGATACACACAGAAAGCGTACAATGTCCTGCGCGTACAGTACAACAATGCATTTAGGATGCTGTTGTCGCTGCCATGTTTTTCTAGCGCTTCAGTTATGCAGCGCATACAGACGATTTCTATGCGATCATGCGCAAGAGATCTGCAGTGCGATTCTGTAAACATGTCGAAGTGAACACTTAGGCGAAGTGAACGACAAGTGAGCTGTCAAACCATACAGACAAGATGGCATGTCAGCTCACTTGTCGTTCACTCCACCTAAGTGATCACGGTGAGATGTCAACAGAATCGACCGGCAGCATCCCTGTTGCGTCGTGTGCGTGGCAGCGGTAACGCGGTGTCCTGCGTGAGCGACGAACGCTACGCGACGCGACGCTGCAAACGCGACGAACGCGATCAACTCAACGGCATACCCTACATGCGGCCTATATGACAGTCTGCGGCGAGACGCGACGTAACGCGGCAACGTCTTTTTAACTTTCAAGCAAAATTGTACTATACTTCTCCATGATTCGAGAAGTAATAATGGCCAAAATCACGTAGGACATTTGTCGCGTATAGCATCGCGTCGCATTACGTCGCATCGTGTTGCGTCCCGTCGCGTCGTATTCGTCGCTCACGCAGGACACCGCGTAATAGTCTCTTATGCGTCGTAGTATTGTGTGTCAGCTGTGTGGGAGGCACTTGTTCCTGTCAGATGTGCCAGAAGATATTGCTAAGTAGGTACTAATGATATATACCTAATAAATAATATGTATGTATTTACAAAAAAAAATGTATATATTTAGTTTATCAGCCATCTCGTTACCATAACACAAGCATTAGGTTGCTTAGCTTGGGACGATATGGCGTTGTGTGAAATGTCCAAGGATATTATATTATTATTATTATTAAATAAAATTTTTAATATACTAACATATCTAGTTTATTAGTCAATACTAACACATGTGTAGGTATTTTGCCAGAATTTAAGATTTATTTATTTATTTTAATGGAGACTGAGAAGGAAGTGGAAATCCAGAGTCGCTGCTGGCTTAGTACTTCAGATCTTAAAGTAACTGAGAGCAGAAACATTTCGAAGTTTTTGCCAGGCTGGAAATTATGATTGCTGGCGATTCACAAGTACCAAGAGACCAGAAACATGTCGAAGTATTTCTGGGGTTTCAATTGTAAACGGTTAGGATTCAAAAGTAACAGGGAACCGAAAACATGCCGAAGTTTTTTCGGAGCTGGAATTGTGAGCAATTAGGATTCAAAAGTAATAGGAAAACAGGAACATGTCAAAGTATTGCCGGGGCTGGAATTATGAGAGCTACAGATTCACAAGTAGAAACCAGGAGACCAGAAATATGTCAAAGTATTTTTTCGACAGGAATCGTGAGCGCTAAAAATTCACAAGTACCTACCAGCTAAACAAAAACCGCAAAGACTCAAAAACTATCCGGATACCAGAATCATGAAGATGCATTTCCAAGGATGAGAACATGAAACAAAAATGCACCAGCTTTGAAGTCAACGCAGATGGCGTCGCGGGCAGAAACAAGTAGTATATAATTCAACAAAAACATTCCGACCAAAGATAACACACGGAGCCTGTATCGAAGTCTTCCTGGAAGTAGGTATCAGCCGCACAATCGGCTTTCCGTACACTTCGCTGTTGTACGCTTTGCGCCGTCCACTTGATCCGTTGTGGGAGTCTGAGTACAGCTGAATGCGGCTGAGACGAACTCGACGCTGGAGGAATGAACAGCAGGTGTGGGGGAGTAATACCGCTGCTATTGTATGATTTTATAAGTAAAAATGTGTAAATAAATATAGAAAAGAGTAGAGGTTTCTTTCTCAACGTGTCTTCAACGCATTTTTAACCGACTTCCCAAAAAGGAGGAGGTTATCAATTCGGTTGTGTTTTTTTATTTTTTTTATGTTTGTTACCTCATAACTCCGACAATTATGAACCGATTTGATTTTTTTTTGTTTTATCTGAAAGGATATACTTGCAGATTGGTCCCATTTAAATCATATCAAAATCGGTTACGAACTTTGGATTTTAAATCGAAATCGCAGGAATTTGACTATTTAGATGATTCTTTGATAATCGAAATTGCGCATTTTGCTTTTCTGCGAGTTTGTAGTGGTGTTGAACTGTTAGGTGTGGGGCACCACTAAAAAGTGAAAAATTAAAAAAAAATACAAAAAAATACAACCGACCCGAAATTCAGAAGTCGGTGTTGAGAACAAAAACACCGACTTCTGAATTTAAAGTTATTGTTTACTTTGTAGTGTTTTTTTTAGAAGTCGGTTGTATTTTTTTAGGTAATATTGGTAGACGAATAAAGTACGTGTAAGCTAATATTAGCGCCGTCGGTTGGGACTGGTCATTTCCCTGCTGCCATGGTTTATTTTAAATATTTCTTTGAATTGTTCTTTTTTATTCCTTACGTATTTATCATGCTCGTCTTTAACATCGTTCTCACATGTATGTATAATTTCAACGCGATGTAACAAAACTTTGTAACAATTTATTATTTTTAAAAGAGTGTCCGTGGAGTTTCTTGCACGTTTTTCTCCATGGAGATCTACGCTTTGGAACGTGCAAATAGCTTCATCTTTTTGGACCGACCGACATTGACAGTTCAAAGTGCCTGTAAAATGGTTTAATTGAAATAAATGCTTGAGAGCTTCGAGAAAAGAGACCTATGCTCAGAAGTGGGCGAAGTTGGGAGGTGGATGATGAAATTGGTGAAGGTAATAGTGGTCATTGACCCGCAAGTATTTCTTGTGATTCTTAATTTTAAAATGGGGAAATACAGTTTGTACGGATTGCTATGACATTTAAGGTAAAGGGCATTTAAAGGTTTAACCACAATAAACGAAGCTACTATGCGGTTATTAACTTAATAGTGAAAATGGAGCATTTTTATTTCTGTACTCAAAGGGTAATCAACGGAACCCTATTTAAGCCTCCGCTGTCTGTCCTTCCATCCGTCCGTCTGTCTGTATACGGGCTGCATCTCAAGAACCGTAATAGGTAGACAGTTGAAATGTTCACAGATTGTGTATTTCTATTGTCGTTAAACAACAAATTAAGATTAATTAAGTTAAAAAAAAAGGTTTATGGTACGGAACCGTTTGTGTGAGAGTCGACTTGCACTTGGCCGGTTGTTATTAGAATAAGCCAGTAAATGTCTCAAAGGGAACCGGGGACGAGGTAGAACCAAATGGATGAAAAAAAAACCCTTTTGGGTCTACCGCGTCACTGGTCTGTGGTTATTTTTTCCCAGTGCTGAGGGAAATTAATTAAAACAGAATAATTATGAATAGTTCATAATATCCAAAATATTCTCTTGTTTATCTATAATAATATATGTTCTAAATGCCTATTAACGTGAAATAGAAATAACATTTTAGTGGAATTACCCCAAGACTGATCCTATTGTGCAAAACCTTCCAAACATAATATTCTTTAGTTAGATAAATAATAGGCCACTGAAGAATTAGCTACTATTTTTAGACCAGTCTAGACAGATTTGGGTTAGAATCAGACCCTTATACCTTCATAGGTAGACAAGCAGAATAATGGAAATGTTCTTATGCCGAACAGATTAAAAAGGACTTGCTCATGGCTAAGTATAACTTGAAGAGGCATGTCTAATGTAACTCGAGGGGGTTAGCGCTTTAAACCGAAATATGGAGTACCTCCTAGTTTGCCTCAAGATGCTAAAGCTTTTGTGTTAACAGTATATTATTATGTACTGTTAACACAAAAGCTTTAGCATCTGTTCTCTGTTCATAGTATTTATTTCTAAATTATAATAATACTTTCTGTGAAAAAGAAACTGCTGACCGGGCAATTGTGGTTTCGCCAAAAAAAGAGTACCCTGCGACCTATTCTCAGACCTATTGAGTAAACACTTAAAATGTCATAATAATCGGTCAAGCCGTTTCGATTTTTCGTGTTAGGTAATGGCGGCCACATACGTAGCGGTATACGTGAACGTTATACCGGAACTGAAGGCTTGTGCAAGTATACCGGAGCGTGTGTGTGACAAAACTTGCACAAGTTTCCTGACTTGCACAAGTCTGGTAGGCAGATCGAAACTACGATCTGTATACCTGCGCAAACTAGTTTGTGCAAGTATGCATGAGCGTGTGTGTCGGAACTCTTCAGTCGCACGCGAGCCAGTCCTTCGGAGCGAATTTCAATTCATTTAAAAGGTTGGTGTGGGAATACTTATTTCTTTTCAGTAACCTTACACCATACAGAACGTTTCTTCTTACACTTCTCTTTTTTCTTAATAGCTAGCACCAAACCAACAATAGCTAAAACGACATCATTTGTGGGTGCCAGTGGCATATTTCACAAAATACTTATTGCACAACACGACTTCTTCGGTTTGTCACAGGCGCAGAACTGAGACTGCACAGGCATACTTGAATCGTGTGTGGTCACTATGGACGTTAGGTATACTTGCACAAGCTTTCAGTTCCGGTATACCGTTCAGGTATACCGCTACGTATGTGGCCGCCATAACAAACACCGTGACAAGAGAGTTTTATATATTAGAGAAGATTAATCGCAGACAGGGTAGTTCTTCAAGATTAAACTAGTCTTGTGGAGGCCGGTCCGTGGTGACCCTCAATTACAAATCGAGAGACCCCTTCGTGCCTCAGAAGCAATGTCAAACCGTAAGCACTGACTGTCATTTCTAGATCTTCGCCAGTTGGTCAGAAGGCCGAAAGGATGAGAATCAGTTTTGCCGTGAGGGTTCGTGTAAGGAACCCAGTTGGTCTTTTATAGAGCAACTTATTCTGTAGAAAATAATAGAAAAGAATCCTTTTATGTACACCATACAAGTTACAGAAAGAACACTATCTTTCCATCTCGTCAAAGTTGCATATAAGTATATATTAATATTTATATTTTAATATTATTTAGTATATATTAGTTTGTTATCTATGTATTGTACATTTTATTTAAAATTTACTATTTTTATTTTAGCTATTTATAAATTTTGCACACAATGTCTACATCTCTTTTTACTCTACTCTCCTTTCGCTGGTATGCTGGAAGAGATTTGTTTTAGAAATAAGCATCACCTTTGTACCTATTTTTATGTTTGTTTCCTTCTTCTCATGTTCTTATTAAATGTGTGTACATAAATTGATAAATAAATAAAAAAATTATGAAAAAAAAAAAAACATTACATCGGGTGACACAATGGGCGACCTTATTGCTAAGAGCGATCTTTTCAAGACAACCTTTGGATGAATTTTAAAGAGAAAGGAAGTACAGTACTGTAGGTAGTCTTAGGTGCACGATTTATATGAATAAATACATAATAGACAAATAAAAACAATCATAATTATGAAACAAAAGGCATAGAACCCAAGTAAAAACGATCAAAGAGAAAGGTAGTGATGCTTGACCATTGTTTTTTAAAGTGGACAAAGATTGAGCACGTCTTATGAGGAGGAAGGCAGTCGCTCCGTTAGCTCTTGAAACGCTGGTATTTATCTGCATCAGTTTAGACTGGACATAGCCCGAAGGATTGCCAAACTGTAGTGGCAGTGGGCAGTGCATATAGCGCGTAGAACAGATGGGGCCAAAAAGTGCTGGTGTTGCGACCGCATACCGAAAGACGCAACGTTGGAAAGCCTCCCACAAGGTAGACCCATGACTTGGTGATGCTTGCGGGTAGCCGATGGACGCACAGGACCGTCCAGATGTGGACGTGTTGCGGCTGATATGATAATGATGGTGATTGCGATTGGAAACCAACCCAATCTTATTAGGCAAAAGGTGAGGCAGACTGAAACAGATCTACATACAACGTTACCTATGTTCATTCTTAGCACTATGACCTCTAGAAGGCTGATGTTTTCTATCATTGGATGCTCATGAATACAAACTGGATATGAATATATGTATTGCGTCGTGAATAGGCCCGCGCTGAGGATAGATACGCACTGGCAAATGATAGCGAATAGACTGGACTGTCCTTATATGCGGCACTGTTGTGACAGACAAGTTACATATAGTGTCGCATATAAGAGACTAAACTATTATTAAACTGAATGTGATTGGCTGCAAGTTTATAAAGTGTATGTTGTATGATATGGGTCTTACCTGAAATAAATGAATTTTAATTTTTTTTTAATTTTTAACTGGTGGTTGCGTTACTAGGAACACTCGTAGATACAGCAGGTTGGTGGTACAGTGAATGACTTATCTTAGAGAATTGAAAATCAGAAATGGAATCAATTGGTGATTTTAGTAGCTATTGTTAACGTTATATCTTTATAATAGTCTCTGGCATATATATAAATATTATTTCTACAAGAAATATGTCGTAGAGTTTTGACTTGAACATCTACATTGAGGAGGAGTATGTACTTTAAGCTGCTTTGAGACTACGCTATAATATAATAGCATATAGTATAGAGCTCATAGCACACCAATATCGTGCACCATACATTGTTATGGACACGTTCACACTGTTTTGTACTTTATATTATTGTCAATCTATGGTGCGCGATATTGTTGTGCTATGAACTATATACCTACTCTATGCCATATATATTATTAAAGCGTAGTCTGAAAGCAACTTAAAGATGGCTTCTGTAGTTTCTTGTTAGCCCCTTGGAAAAAGACGTGAGTTTATTTTCATTTATACGACATCAAAAACCTATAATCGAAGCGTTTATTTTAATTTACGTACTTTATTTACGGGTTTGGGGAACTTTACTCTCTGCCTCCCCCCCCACAAAGTAGGGAGACCTAGGAGAGTTGTGACAATTTTTACATAAGGTGCTATATCTCGCTTACGAAACATTCCACAGTTATGACTCATGTGAATTAGTTTAGGGCCATTCCTTCTGTTTTCAAAACCATGACCAAAATTAATTAAAGTATAATAGTTTCTGAAAAAATCAACAAAATCAAAGACCACTCCCCTTGTCACAACTCTCCTATCACCGAGGTAAGTTGTGACAGGTACCGAGGTAAGTTGTATTTAAGCAATTAGATTTAAAAAATAGCATTACACATGACATAAATAAATCAAGCACTTTTTTTTACCAAAACAGTCCTTTAATCATCTTTTAGTACCTAGCAACTAAAACAACACAGTACAAGTAATTATTATCTTTTCAGTAACTAAAAATATGGCATCGCTTTGATCAATCAAATTATTATTATAATCAGTATAAAATCTTAATCTAATCAGATTCACAATTATGGCAAACTTAATGCAGCTCGTCTCCAGTACAATCTACGTGTGCCCAGCCTTTGCATTCCAGGCATTGGACCCACTGCTCATTTGATCTGCTGTCTGAAACCAAACAAAAGCAATTATTTTCTGCTTCTTCTTCATCACTTGTTCTATTCTTCTTATTAGTCTTCTGTGCTTATTTACATTTCTTCTTTTCTTCGCTTAAGACACGCTTCTTAACATTCTTAGACTTCCTATTAGCCTCTATAGCAGCTATTTCATCCTTCGTGGGAGTGTCAGTAAGGACAGCAGATTTGATTTTATTCTGAAACAATAAAGTATGCAGTATGCAATTATACACCTTAAGTAGCAACTAACACACCAAAAAACATCTAAAATTAATAAAAAAACATTGTGGAAATAGCCCAGCAGAATTATGGAGTAAGATAGGAGAGTTGTGACAGGCTGTCACAACTCGCCTAGATGTTCAAAATGACGACTTGGTCCGAATAATAATTCATATTTTCTAAACACGATGCGCACACAAAAAATCAGTGCCACGTATTGAAACTTTAATAACTACATAACCTAAGAAAAAGTAACACATGAATGCACCTATACTAAGACATGACATATTTTCAAATAAAATTTTGAAGAAATACTTACTTTTCGCAATTTTTTGTACACTGACGATATATTTACGCAACTGCGCCACGTGCGCCGCCGGCAGGTACTGAGTCGAGAAGCGCGTGTCGAGAACGACAAACAAGCGTTATTGCCATCTCGCTTACTATAATAGGTAGGGAGAAATCGTTCTTGTCACAGCTCACCTCTGTTACAACTCTCCTAGGTCTCCCTACCTATAGTTTTGACTCCTGTGTCTTCTTCTTCTTGTGTTCTTCACAGCATCACTAAAACTATCCGTATGCCAAGTATTATCCTCATTAGAGGTGAGATGTACTAGGTAAAACGCGTACTGAATATTAGAAGTACGCGTCCACCGAAATACTTATTCCATAAAGTAGGTCCACGAGTATTTAGGTGTATCAAGTTTATTGACGTGTCCATAGGTAGCGAGTCTTCGTAACTTCAAGATGTCGAGTAGATAATTGGAATAATGGAGTATTTTTAGTTGATGGATGATCAACGTATACGCGTTGGTATTCGTATCTTTTCTACATTTTATGATAGGTACTTAAAATTAAATCTTATTGCAGACTTCCCTTCACACTTGACAGTCTTAGGACTGCCAGCTTATTTAATTGAAGCAAAATTTTGGTAGGTAGGTATGTACTTATATCAATGAAAAGTTGGCGTATTTAAAAGATAAAGCTTGCCTAAGTTAAGTGATTCTATTGGTATAATCATTAGGTTTAGAAACGCAAAAATAAAAAAATCTGCTCCCAAACTTCGATTGCCGAAGTGAATGTCTCCGAAACTAACTGAGCTTGTGGGAGTCGTAATAGACGCGAATAGTGTCAAACGCCATACGCTCTCGATACACGTTTATGTGGTGCGCACGGAACAGATCTTTACGCGTCCAGCCAAATACCTACTCCAAAAACCTGTTCCAGTAAATACGTCTCACCTCAAATCCAAATCTGTTCAAGCACTATGACATTTAAAACAGTCACCAAATATACACATAATATAGTTGACATTGATACTATGACACCAGTGCCTGTAGTAACTTATTAAAATCCTCATCAAGTACACAGGCAGGTTCAGGTCCTCCGCGCCAGACAAGATCGATAGCAATTTGTATGTGAATATTTGAGCAGATTATCCTTTGATAAATAAAACACGATTTACATAAAAACAAAAAGGATAATCAGATCTACGTAATCAAACGTGAGCGAAGTATATGTTTGTTTTAGTTGAATTTATGACTTGAGATCAAAGAATTATTAATTTGATAGCTAGTGAAAACTTAAAAGCAAACTATGAATTATTCAACAAGCGAAGTCTTAATTTTTTTTTGTGCTTTGGATTAAAAATGATCACAGTATTTCTGACCAATGGCGATAAAATCATCACGATATCACTACATATTATAAAAAATAGTCCTTCGTCACGTCTGTCTGTCTGTTCGCGATAAACTCAAAAACTACTGCACCGATTTCCATGCTGTTTTCTCCAATGGACAGAGTGGTTTTTAACCGGCTTTCCAAAAAGGAGGAGGTTCTCAATTCGGGTGTTTGTATTTTTTTTTTTTATGTTTTTTCGGGCATAACTCCGTCGCTTGCCCACCGATTTTAAAAATGATTTTTTTGTTGGAAAGGGTATACTTCCCAAATGGTCCCATGATAAGGAAACCAGGATCTGATGATGGCATCCCAGAGAAGTCGAGGGGAACTTTCGAAAATCGTATGGTATATAATTTTGCAGTGGTTTTGTTAGGTGTGGGGTACCACTAAAAAGTGAAAAATAAAAAAACTTTTTACAAAAAAATATAACCGACTTCCAAAAAAAAAAACACTACAAAGAAAAAAATAACTTTAACTTCGGAAGTCGGTGTCAGTTATTTTTTACTTTGTAGTGTTTTTTTTTTTTCGAAGTCGGTTATATTTTTTTGTAAAAAGTTTTTTTAGTATATAATTTGTCAAGCGAGCGAAGCCGCGGGTAGCAGTTAGAGCGAAAATATTTTTTGCCAGTGGTTTCACCGTAATCATAGTACCACATAAAAGGTCTGGATCAGGTCAGGATTCATCTCTGAACCAAAATTCATCAAAATCGATTCAGTAATTTATGTGTGAAAACGTAACAAAGAAGCATACTTTCGCATTCATTATTTTAGTAGGTACTAGCTTTTGCACGCAACTTCAAATACAAAATACAAATTGTTTTTATTCGGAACTATAAATAGGAACCAATTTTGTTAGTGCAAATTACACACTAGGGTTAATAAAAAAGTTTAAAAATAATTAGTTAGTCATATAGATACGAGGCACTTCATATGCCTGATGATACTGAGGAGCTCGTGGCTACATAATAACAGCCGCACACGTCGATCTTCAAGGTTAAGCAACGCTTGCCGAGGTTGGTCTGTGGATGGGTGACCATCTTAACATACCGAGTTTTCTCCGTGCCTCAGAATGCACGTTGAGCTGTTGGTCCCGGCTGTCATTAGGAGATCTCTGGCAGTCGTTACGGACAGTCAGAAGCCAAACAATCTGACACCAGTCTTGCCAAGGAGTATCGTGTTACCCAGTTAATGGGTTGTGGCGGTCTGGTAGGCAGCCGCTCAACGTAAAATACTGGTATTTAGCTGAATCCGGTTTGACTGGAAGCCGTCCCCAATATAGTTGTGAAAAGGCTGGGCAGATGTAGTTACGAGGCACTTCATGCGGGCAATGAATCCTCATGAAATGCCTCATCACAGGAGCTTTCGGATCCTCAGCTACGACTTTCAGGATGCTATTGCTACTCCCTCGAATCCTCATCACAAGCGATGCAACTTTTTTCCTGATGATGGCATAGAAGCCATCTGTACGCCATTGGGCAAACATCCCCGAGGCACTATAGAAACGAGGGAGTTTCAACATCATCCTGAAAACATTGTTATATTGGACGAGCAAAGCATTTAGCGTCCCCCGTGAACAGCTGAACCACAGACTTCTCGTGTACAGGCCTTGACAGTACTCTTTAAACAAGGTTATTTTGACCTGATCGGTACAACGAAAACGTCTGCGCGCAACATGTTCCCACGGACCGCCAACGCCTTGCGCTCCCTCTCCACGTAATCATCATCCTTAAGGATTCCCTGTTAATTATTTTTCCCAAGTCTTATTCCTTAGGACCATATTATATGATCTCTCTTTGTGCAACGATATGTTTTCTACTTCAGAGCTCATGAGTCATATGAGTCTGAAGTAACCAGAGCCTCACTTAATTACCTCAATAAATTCCTCAGTTTTTGTCAAAGAGAGCAAAAGCATCAGTTACTATATTATCAGTTCTGTAGTCTACCCAAATTCAGTCAGACACTGTAACAAAAACCCCACACAAAGCGTTCCACCTGATCGCCCTCAACAATAACAGGAGTCCAATAAGATTCCATCACATTAAGCAGACCCCCTAAATCCGAAGCCACGACCACACGTCCAGCGGTATCCTCGCCGAGCGCGGCATACATTGCTGGCTCACACCGGAAGATTTATCGCGCCGTCAATGCATCCCCGGCATGATGGATGGAGCAGTATCATCCCCACGTTTGAGTAAGCGTATTGTGCTAACATTGCGCTTGCAAGATGGATCGGTTAGTGTGTTTAAAGGCTTTTAAGATACTTTTGTGGTACTTTGTTTTGATAGTAACGGTGGGTTCAGTTACAATGTAATGGCTGTCGATGCGATGAAGACAAATTGTTTGATAAAATTACTGTGAAAGTCTGGAAAGATTCATGTCCGATAAGTTTTTGGATGTTGAGCGAGCTGCATTCCTAATTTTACTGCCCAAACCTGACATTGAAATACGTGGTGTAATGCATCACGATATGATTTTGTTTATTCTTAATGTCTTATTAGCAAAAATTCATCCCATTCTCTGATCTCCCAGAGAATAGGATGTCTTGCCAGAGCGTTAACATTATATGTGTAAGTTGTTGAAAAAGCCAGTACTTACCAAGAAATACGTTCTAAAATATTTTAGTTTTAATTCCACAAAAAAGAAATTTCCAACCAAATTAACATTCCACAAATTAACACAGCCATGCTGCGGCGTTGAAATATCCCATCAAATCGTATGAAATAATGCTAGCAACCAAAACTCGGCAATTATGACGGCGCGCTCGTTTCGCACCTAATAATATATGCAATTAAGTTAATTGGGGCGATGTCGCGGGTACATGTACTACTAGTTAGTAGTCGCAGGTGCTAAGCGTTAATTTTCGTGGTTCTGGGTTCGAGACTGCGCTTTGAGAGGCATACTGTGACGTCACGGGTCCTTACGCTGCGTGTGGGTTGTACGGCGGGATAGGTTGGCGAGCAAGTTGCTTTAAAGCTCTCAAGGATTGAAGTTACTACCATCTTATGATATCAAAGGTCACATAGAATTGATAACTAGAGGGGCAAACATCTCTAAATGCCTACATTTTGACAAGTTTGACATTGGTCGTAGGGAACGTCATTGTCATTAAGCATTGAACGAATAGTGGTCAGCACCATTTCGTATTTAAAACCTGAAACACATCGTAGCCATAAATGGTCCTGCCATAGTCGCGGAATTGGTTCGAAAGAGTCACGGCGGCCCGGAACGCAAAAGGCATTAGGAGGAACACGGATGCGTTTTGGTCAGTAAGAGTCTGACACTCCCTTCTGCTTCACCAAGGGCGGAAGGAGTCATTTGATGACTTCCCATCCTTAAAAAAAAAGCAATGAATGATTGTCATCTACTTACCTTACCTGTCTAAAATAAACAGTGTGCCAATACTGCTAATTTTACATTCGCATCTCAATCGCAAATTGAGGAGCTCGTGGCTAAATACCAACAGCCGCATGGGTCGATCTTCGAGGTTAAGCAACGCTTGCCAAGGTTGGTCTGTCGATAAGTGACCATCTTAACATATCGAGTTTCCTCCGTGCCACGTCCTGGCTGTCATTTGTAGATCTTTGGCAGTCGTTACGGATTGTCAGAAGCCAGTAAATCTGACTCCAGTCTTGCCAAGAAATACCGTGAAGTTAATGAGTTGTGGAGCTTTGGTAGGCCGCCGCTCCACATAAAATACTGGTATTCAGCTGAATCTGGTTTGATTGGAAGCCGACACCAATGTAGTTGGGAAAAGGCTAGGCATATGATGATGATCTCAATCGCAAATTGTCAAAAATGTATGAAAATAATGGCTTTTTTGACAGTTTTCGATTGATATGCAAATGCGAAAGTTGTTTAAAAATTAGTAGAATTGGCTCTCAGGACAAGCTAATTTCAGAATTAGCCAAACACAACTTCATAAAGATTCTTAAGTCATACAACGGCGTAAATGTATTTCAAGCTTAATGTACATAGATTATCCTCAAGTTCAGTATTTCGAGTTGTGATTTTCACGGAAACGCTTGAGGTGAAACTTTGTAACCTAGTTCAAACATCTAGAAAGTAAGTAGATGATCAAGTTGGTGTTGATTCTCGTCAGTGTGTCGCCTTGTCAGCAGGCGTCACGTAATGAACCGGCGCTGGCTGCAGGCGTCGTCGCCGCGTAGTGGGGTTTTGACGCGACCACGTTTACCGTACGGCTTTTATCAATATTTGCGTCGTAAAACTGCGTGTGCGAGTTTGAGAAGCTTTTTTTTAATTTATTAAATTCTTGATGTTGATAATGCAAGTTGTTTCAAAATTCCTTCTAAAATTTACATGACACAAAAAAAAATACTTTTAGAAGTCTCGTAGAATGACCTAAACTTTATATTTCTGCCCTCTTGACCATAACAGCTTAGCAGATAAGCGGTATCGCTTATAAAAAAGACTTTCAACTTTATAAGTGTCTGTGGTCACCTATTCATTAGAGACGTCATACATCCTCTTCTTTATGGGCAGAGAGAATGACATCAATAGTATTGGTATGTGTCTTCCTGTCTTGAAGTTATAAAATTACCAAATTAAAGTCTCTGAAACCAGACAATATTCCTATTTTGCAAAATCTAGACTATTCTTACAATATGAACCACGCTAAAAGCAACCAACCAATTGCATCTCAAAATCCTTATTCCTTTTGTAACTCCAGTCTAATGAGAACTATAGCAAACTTAAACTTTTGATTTATAAGTATACTGCAGTGTAGTGTTGCCACTGAAGCTATTGTGGCTGTTGGCAGCCGCGCGCACGTACCAGGAGTTAAGGACCTGCTGAGGAATGAGTTTATGCGGCACCTATACTTCATGGTTTCCTGGTACACGTTCAACTTAGATGTAAAAGGTTCTGTTGTTAAATGAAATCTATACTGTGTTTGGTGACTAAATTAGTGTTTTGTCAAGGTGAAGGTATGTAGTATGACGAGGGCCGATTCTACTAATTTTTATACAACATTCGTATTCGCATGTCAATCGCAAACTGTCATAAAAGCCTTAATTTTCATACATTTTTGGCCGTTTGCGATTGAGATACGAATGCCATGCGAATGTGAAAATTAGTAGCACTCTGAGCGGAAACAACCTTATCACATTGATAACCTACCTAGATATTTCGTAGGTATAGTGTTGATCGAGCCCGACGAGATCGTGGTTTAAAACCCAGGAAGGCACTTAACTTTGTATAATTACTTTAGCACATTCATTCATTTTATTTTTAATTGATGTGTTTTTTTTTTAATATTTTAGACGTTTTAATGTGCGTTTATGTTTTTGAGCGTATGGCACTCGTGGGGCTGCAGCTGAAAATCAGGTGGTTATAGCTTGTGTTACCATCTGGCATTTTGCTGAGCTGAGGCCTTTTTGGCATTAAAAGTTTTATAATAATAAAAATAATATAATATCCTTGGACATTTCACACAACGCCGTATAGTCCCAAGCTAAGCAACCTAATGCTTGTGTTATGGTAACTAAATGGCTGATAAACTACTTATATACATTTTTTTTTGGAAAAACATATATATTATAGATAGAAAAACACCCAGACTCGGAACAAATACTTGTAGGTCGTACAAATATTTGTTCCGTGCGGGAATCGAACCCGCGACATGCTGCGCAGCAGTCAATCGCTCAACCACTGCACCAACCGTGCCGTTGTTTATTAATGCTAATAAACACATTTTTATTCCATTTTTTACCAGTTTTCTTAAAATATTGAACAAAAACATCGTGAATAAATCGGTATCTACAAGGACTAACATTTGTAAGATATGACTCGTCTACAATCAATCCGCGGTGGACCCAGGTGGTGTATAACTAACTGAAAATTCCCTCTTATAGAGACGAGAAGAGACGGCGAGCTATGGGTGGCTCGCCGTCCGTCCGTCTAGTGACGACAGGCCGTGTCGACGGCGCGTTAGTGTTCCACGCGCGCCTCAAAGAGAGTCAGCACACAGAGGGGCCCGAAAGGGCCGACGCCTGCCGGAGTCGCGGGACTATTCGCAAGAGACATCGTGGCTCCGGAACACAAAGGGCAATGAAGGAACATGGATGGGTTTTAGTCAGTAGAAGTCTGACACTCCCTTCCGCTACACCCAGAGCGGGAGGAGTCATTGGATGATTTCCCATCCCTAAAAAAAAAAAAAGAGACGAGAAGAGAAGACTCTAAGGTATGCACTATCCAACTTATAATTATCCCACTTAGATAGAGACAGAAGCGGTCTGTGTCTCTGTTACGGGAACATTATAGGTTGGATAATGCATACCTGTTAAGAATAGATTAGTCGACGTCGATCAATAAAATTTCTACTACACCAATCGATCATAGTCCATGGATGCCATCGATCAATGGTAGAATGAATTAGTCAACGTCGATCGATTATTTCTACTTCTTTCTTCGATCAGCTAAAGCTACCATACCAATCGATGAACGTCGATCGTTGGCATCGTTCAATAGTTTATCGCATGGTATCCGTTGACATAGCCAGAAGGATCGCTAAACTAAAGGGCAGGGCACTGTACGCAAAACGAGTGACCGATGGGACCAAAAAGTGGCGACTGTTTACCCGAAGACACAACGTTGGAAGGCCTCCCACAAGATGGACTGATGACCTGGTGAAGGTCGCGGGTAGCCGATGGATGCGAGACGCACAGAACCGGTTGTTGTGGTGACGCTTGGGGGAGGCCCATGTCCAGCAGTGAACGGCTTTCGGCTGATATGATGACCCGTTGATCAGCCAAAGCTACCACACCATTCATTAGTGTACACTGTACCATCATCATCTGCCTAGCCTTTTCCCAACTATATTGGGGTCGGCTTCCAGTCAAACCGGATTCAGCTAAATACCAGTATTTTATGTGGAACGGCTGCCCACCAGACCTCCACAACCCATTAACTGGGTAACACCGTACTCCTTGGCAAGACCGGTGTCAGATTTTTCTGGCTTCTGACTATCCATAACGACTGGCAAAGATCTCCAAATGACAGCCGGGACCAACGGCTTAACGTGCTTTTCGAGGCACGGAGGAAACTCGGTATACTAAGATGGTCACCCATCCACAGACCAACCTCGGCAAGCGCTGCTTGACCTTGAAGATCGACCTGTGCGGCTGTTGTTAATTAGCTACGAGCTCCTACCATTCATTAGTGTACCACACCCTTTTTTTTTTTGGGGATGGGAAGTCATCCAATGACTTCCCCCGCTCTGGGTGGAGCGGGAGGGAGTGTCAGACTTCTACTGACTAAAACCCATCCATGTTCCTTTAGTGCCCTTTGTGTTCCGGAGCCACGGTATCTCTTTCGAATAGTCCCGTGAATCCGGGTGTACCACACCCTTACCCTTGCCTAGTTATTTCACACAAGAGGAATCTTACTTAAAGCGCTTTAAAATGTTCCCACCAAAAATAAAATTACAGTACCATTCGTATAATTGAATTGCCACTAATTAACCAGTCATCCCCACTCTGCGTCGTCGCATATTCAGCGACCTCTGATCGGCAATTATTGAGTAATTAACGCCTCCTCGCCGCGATTCCGAACTAATGATAAGTTCGCTCATTATACAGTGTTGCGAGCTGGAAATATTACTGAAAGATTTTCAAATTTAATGTTAATAGAGAAAATTGTAAAGCGGGGTCAGGGATTCCAATTTAACTTTTGATTCATGACAATGAAAAATACACATATTTATGATCATAGAATCTAATAGAACTGAATACTCTTAAGCGTCCTCCACACTATTCCGAAGTTGCACGAGGTGAAGTACTCTCCGAAGTTGACCGAAGTCCGAAGTAGGTGTCCACACACCTCGAGCAACTTCGCGAGGAACTCAGTCGCCCGTTCCCCCCGTTCCCCTCACGATAGGCATAATGGATAGGTAACGTTCATGTGGCAACTGCCGTTGCAATGTGTACTCTCGCGTAATAAAAATACGTGCGTATTTACTATGGCTGACGCGAACCGAAGTGAGCCGAAGTGACCCGAGTAGTGTGGACAGACGCTTCGTGTTCGAACTTCGAGTCCTTTGACTCGGGCGCAAAAACCAACAACAACTGGAAGTCGCCCGAGGCGAAGCGAAGTTGCACGAGGCGAAGCGAAGTGCCCCTCCACACTATCGTATTCGCTCAACTTCGATCAACTTCGGGAATAGTGTGGAGGCTACTTTAAGATGAGGAAAACGTTACATAGGGTAACACAACGGGCGGTCTTCATCATTTGCGAAGCCTTTCCCTGACAAGGTTGGAAACGGATTCTAGTCTAACCAAAGTTGGCTTCCAGTCTAATAGGTAGAAACTGAAACCGTTTCGCCTGAAGTGACTGCTTACCTTCATCTTTACCTCTAAAACCAAGGTATAGGGTAACACAATATCCCTTGAAAGACGAATAGTCAGATTTTCGGGCCTGCTACTATACAGTCAAAGTCAAAGCTTTTATTTAAAGTAAACCATTTAAAAGCACTTTTAAATTGTCGAGATCGATCATTCAAAACTATAAAGCTAGTTGCACGCTCCATCATCATCCGGGAATACATTCATTGTGCGTACAGCTAATGAGTCGAATTCCCTGCCGGAGTCTGTGTTTCCTGATAGCTACAACCTGGGAGTCTTTAAGTCAAGAGTGAATAGGTTACTTCTAGACATGCGTGCTCCACCTTAGACCGCATCATCGCTTAACAGCAGGTGAGAGAAGTGTTGTGGCAAAAATGTCTATTGATTCATCGCATTTATAAAGAAATTTGTACATTCTGGGGATAGGGGAGTTGGATCCTGACACAGTTTTATAACGTAATAGTTTGATATGATGACGTGGATAGTTATTCTCAAAGCTATGGTACTGAATTGAGATTCAGATTCAAGATTCAAAGCATTTATTTCAATTAAATTTTTACAGGCACTCTTGAAATGTCAAGTTCGGTCAGTCAAAACATGAGGCTATTTGTAAGTTCCAAAGCGTAGATCTCTGTGGAGAAGAACGTGCAAAAAACTCCACGGACACTCTTTTAAATCATATGATGTTTTACAAAATTCAAAATAAAAAAACTTAAAACAACAACTTAAATATAAAGATGAAAATAAGCCAGTGGTGGTTAAGAGATGACCAGTCTCAACTGACGGCGCCCGTTCACGAACCTGACGCATTATCGGCACCATTCAGCTCAACCATTTTGAAGGGAACCGAATGATCCAACACACGCGCCGCCATCAGCAAAACATTTGAGTGAGCGTGACATGCTCTCAATCACCATGCTCGTTCATGTCAAACAAGTAAACTAATCACATATATATATCAATTATGTAAATGGCCCCATTGGTACTCACATTTACAAAATTTGAAAAAATGCTTCTACTTTACACAAAACTATGGTTGTCAATGACTGTTGTGAATTAAATAGTAATCACATAAATATTTTAAATGCCTTTTATTACGGGCCTAACAATATTATAAGGTTAAACGTCTAAATTTCCTCTTGTCAATTCAAAAACTATTTATATGCTTCAGAAATTCAAAAAGAATCCTTCGGTTTGTATTATGTACCTATGTAACTTTCATCAAAGTAACAATATACATGTGATTATGTAATAGGTCTCTACCTACCTGTCATGGTTTTTTGATGGTCCTGTGGATGTTTGAAAGAGTCATTGCAGTCCTGGAACACAAATGGCGTTAGAAGGAACACGGATGGGTTTTAATCAGTAAAAATCTGATATTCTCTTTTGCTCTACCCAGAGCGAAAGGAGTCATTTGATGATTTCCCATCTTAAAAACAAAAAAAAAAACATCTGTAGGCATGTGTATCTTCTCAGTACAAAATATTCATATTATATCTTATGTAACAATACAGTAAATTCGAAGTAAAGGCTCCTCGAGGACTGAGTGATCGCATTTAGGTCTTAAATGACGAGCCTAATGGTCGTCCTAAGGTTACACACGAAATTCGGCTCTATTGCGTGCGTGGCTGGACATAAGGGCGAAGGTTGTCCGATAATAGGCATTGAAATTCGACGTCTTCAGAAATTGGGTGAATCAAGGTTTGTGAATATGATGACGTAGAATTTTCCAATTCCATCCATTTTTTTATTGTAAGTGATTTAATGATTTAAATTTTATTGTGATGTTTAAGAAGTTGCTTTTAAACATCACAAGCATCGAATAAGGACAACAAGTGAGGTGTTATCTCAAAACGTGTATGTTATTGGACACTTTATAAACACTTGAACTGATTTTGATGTTTTATGTGTGTTCGATTCACAATTAGTGACTGGTAGGTGACGTTGAAAAAATCTAGAACATGATTATTTCTAGATTTTTTGTTCTTTCGAAAATTCGACCTCCGAGTTGGTCAACGTCAATCGGGCCATATTCAAAAAATGTAAAACCACTACTAATGTTATTATATATTACATAGAGACAATAGTTCGAACTATGATGTTTAACATAGGTACAAAAAACTTCAACATACGCACTAACGTATCACGCATCAAGCTCATAACAAGAGATACATCGACCCTCTACAACGGACATCTTACATAACCAGCGAAGCGTATTAACATAATAAGAACAACAAAAAAATCGTATTAATATATTTTGTACCAAGGGTTCGGATTCTTGAGGGATCAAAGGCGAAGCGGGAACTCCTGAACGCGGGGCAAAATGGAACGGGCAAGGGGGGGCGTATGTAAATTTTGTCAAAGTAACATCTGGCTCGGGCCGATGCCCGTAAAAATAACGCAGACGCTGATTGTCTTCTCAAATATACATATTTCATTATGTGTTTGTTTCTTTGGTGTTTGTTTGTGATGTCTGACTGACGAACTTCTCGATGGGAGTTTGACAAAGAGTTGGTGGAATCTTTTATAGGGTAGGGTTTTTTTTCTTTCTTTGGCAACTGAGTCGATGTTGAGTATGAAATATGTGTGTAACGAAAACCAGCGCTGTGGCTCTGTCTCGCACACGAGTCCCAGCATTACACTGAGAGATGGCGGTTTTGCGCGGATTTGACGCATTATCTTCCCAATTTTTCATGTATAATTGTAACTTTTGTATATTTTTGGAATGCGTCATACTGGCTGTAAATAAACTTTTTTTATTTCTTTCTTCTTCTTTCTAGAATTCTGCCAAAATTTTCTTTTTGAATTTGGAATATATGACTTAATTTTTTAGCTTCCATACCCAAAAAATTCCGTTGGTTAACGGAACCCTATTACTAAGCCTTCGCTATCCGTCCGTCTGTCTGTCAGTGGGCTGTATCTCAAGAACGTAATAAGTAGATACACCGTAATAGGTAAACCACTATAAGACGTAAAAAGCTGAAATTTGGCATTTAGGTAAAATGCCAAATGTCAGCTTTTTACGTCTAGTATTTTTACGTCTAGTATTTTTACGTCTAGTATTTTTACGTCTAGTATTTTCAGCTGTGCGTTGTCTGTCAGTCACTCAGTAACGGCAGAATTTTATAATATTTTATATTTATTTCATTATTTTTACTTTCTATACTGCTCCGATCGACGTCAAACCGTCAACGCCGGCTGTCACTGCAAACCAGCGCTGTGGCTCTGTCTCGCACACGAGTCCCAGCATTATGCTGAGTGATGGCCGTTTAGATCTGACGCATATCTTCCTATCTTTCATAGATAATAATTGTATTTTTTTTGTGTACTTTTGATATGCGTCATATTGTCCGCAAATAAACTCTTTCTCTTTTTTTTTCTTTTTTATTCTATATATAAGGATAAGAGTACTCATACTAGTAATTCCAAGAGGTTGCGTAGTTGCAAGTTATTATAATAATTGACTTGAAACCAAGTTAGTTAATACTCAAGAGTTCACTGCCAAGAAGTTTCACTCAACGTAATTTGACCTAAAATTACAAGTAGCCTCAAGAAATCGAGGAAATACGTCACAACAATATGACGTGGGAGGGAACAAACTTCAGACAGCATGTAACTACCTCTGTTGCTTATATAAATTGTGGTCTTTCAGTACAAATTCAGGCACACGTCCTGAGGCTGAATTATTCGGTTGCGTCAAAGGCTCAAATGTTTTTGTTGGGTAACAAATTACAAGAGCTCAACAGAACAATGTAGGCACTATTGGTTTTACCCACGGCAGAGTATTCCATCACTTTCGAGAAAGACAAAAATTACTTTTAACCAATAATAAAGGTCTTCTTTCTTTCTTTTTTTCTCTCTTATTAGCTGCTTATAGTCGCTAAAACCATGTTTTAAGTCATATCGATTTGCGGCGTATAGCTGTTTATTGCGTAGTAATGTCAGACGCTGCGCAATTAGCTCGGTAGTTGCGAACCAAAACTGCACTTTTTACCCTAAAAATAATCAATCAGGAAAGCTGATTTACCTAAGTTTGGAAAATTATTATAAATATTTTTATTGATAATCCAATAAAAACTGTAAGACCTTAAATTAATTAGTCAGAAAATAAATACGCGCAACACTCCCAGGATCAAAGTCGTTCTCAAAAGCCTAATTCTATCCATTCAAACTCGTAGCACACAGTCACGACCTTACATGACGACTTTACGAGCTAACAATACAAAACTATTCATGTTCTCGAAAACAAATGCCTATTATTATTTTTTTTTTATTATTTTTTTTACACAAAACGGGGAAACTCTTGGACCACAAAGCCAAGTAAGCAATACTTGTCAAGAACGGGTCGCTCCCGTCTGGTAACGCTCTCATTTGAGCGCACCTAAAGTACAGTCAGAGTTAAAAAAAACTGCTCAGTTGAACTCAGTTCAGATTTTGTATATTCCATTTTATATTGTATTCTTCATTTTTTGGGTTCCGTACCTCAAAAGAAAAAGTGATAAAAAAGTGATTCTGGAGGATCACTTTGTTATCCGTCCGTCTGTCTGTTAAGACCCTTTACCTCGGGAATGCGTGGAGTTGTCGAGTCCCAGCATTATGCTGAGAGATGGCCGTTTTGCGCAGATTTGACGCATATCTTCCTAATTTTTCATTAATACCTTTAATTGTAATTTTTGTGTATTTTTGTTATGCGTCATATTGACCGCAAATAAACTCTTTTTCTTTCTTTCTTTATCGATAAATCAAAAACAGGTATACTCAGGTCAACAGTCCCTTAAAGCCGTGAAAAAAAAAAAAACTTCCAAGGTAACTTAAAAAAAGAAACCGCCGTTTATGCCGCAAAAAACGTGTTTTTTGACACTCGAAAGGGAATAAAAATTTATAGGGTATTTCCTGCTGACCTCGAACTATGAAATTTCGCAACTAATACTGTCTTATTTTACAAGTATAGGGAAAAGTCTGGAAACTATGCATTTGTAATTAAATCATAAAAATATAATCTTTAATTAAAGTAACATTTATACCTAGTACGGAACCCTCGGTGGGCTAGTCCGCACTTGTTCAGTTTTTTTTTTTTTTTTGGAATGCCTAATCACAGTTAAACACATTTGGAACGAATAATCAGAGTTTGCCTATCGTACTAACGATGTTGTTGATTTTTCTTTGCTTAGTAGCATAATAAAGATACACTACAAAAATCTTAAATTACTTATTTAATTTCAAACAAATATTTACATTCCTTATAAATAAGACTTAACATACTGACTGGTGCATGCGATACGCCGTTGTAGGTAAATATACGAGGATATAGCATTACCAAACGAGAGCGTTACCAACCGGGAGTGACCCTTAAGAACTCAAGACTTCACGAATTTATTTGCTTTGCCTAGAGCATAATTGGGGAACAAAGGTATTATCGGCAACACAGCGCGCCACAGTGTCTGTGGGTCGTCTAGTCTGTGTCAGACCGTGTTCAAGACAAGGTCAGTAGTATTAATTATTCTGTGGGCTGTGTGATCTTTTTGTTATTGATGGAAAACAATGGTGGGCTGCTTTTGAAGTGGATTAAGATTGAGTAATTAAAGGATTTTCTTGAAAGGAGGTCAGCTTTGTCTTACATGAATTTAAAGCCTGAGGTATGAGCTTGGTTTGGGTTTTGACTCTCTTAAAACATTGCTTTTAAATTAATGGACAAAATTAATTATTGTAGGTATTTTTATTTAATCAGTGAAATCTATTTAATTGCCTTGGCTTCTCCCAACTACTCTAGTCTGACTATTGTTCTTTTAACTATTCTTTCCTAATCAGTCGAATATTATAGAATAGTAAGCAGAAGTATAGAAAAGTAATTCTACTCTTTATTTCTGATAATAACGGGCTTTTGCCTCAGTAAAGTTTAAACATGTTTTTGTTTCTATTGAAAAAACTTTTCATACAATGATTTTTTTCTAAAAAATAGTTCAACTTTTTAATTCTCTTCAGTCATTTTCCAACTCGATATGAAGAATGTCCAACGAATGGCCACTATCTAAGTTACCCTCAACGTTGTGTGACGTCATAAACCGTCGCGTCGACTTGTTGGTGAGTCCCGCGGGACAACTCTTTGAGATCTATGAGCGCCTGGTACTCGCACGCATTGTTTCCAACATGAGGAGTATAAACTTTCAAGGTTTTTTTCAGGAAAATGTAAGTGTCGATTCTGTTTTGTATTGATTGCAACCTCTATAAAAACTTCTTAAGAGGATTCATTTCTTGGGAAAAATTTACAACTTTACTCCACCAAAAATCACTGCATTTGGCGTTAAATGTGGCATCGTACATTAAACGTACCTCTCTAAAAATACATTCTAAGATATACTTTATTCAGAAAAGACTGTCTGTGATTCCAAACGCTTACAACCCTAATCTTTTCAAAGTAAGAGTGACCAGGTTCCTTCTTGATAAGCTCGCTCCATCGTAGACTTTGTCTCTGTCATCTCTGACCTAGACCAGAGTTTTAAGAGCAAACCCATTTCAAGAAAATAAAATGAATAAAGAATAATTCTACTTTAAAAGAATGATTATTTGGAACTTTAGAATCGCAAAACTTCTAACCACACATGTGACGTTTCATCAAAATGACATATTTCTTAAAGAGCCGAACATGAGCGATCTCCTTATCAGTGCTGGTGTAGGGGCGCGCCATAAACCGGCCGCGCCGACTTGTTGGAGACTCCGCCGGGAATAGGACACGTTCTTAAATCTACGGTTCCCTGATATTTTCTTATCCACGCACTGGGAAGGGAAAACGCTACAGCCTTATATTAAACGCTGACAAACTCCTTGTCTAAACTTAATATTATAAAACCGGCCTAAAGTGCTAGTCGGACTCGCGCACCGAAGGTTCCGTACAAACCTGTAGGTATATTTTATGAGCAAGTTGCGGTTTACGATTTATGACGGAAGTATTAAAAAAAAACTACTAACTAGATCTCATTCAAACCAATTTTAGGTGGAAGTTTACATGGTAATGTACATCATATTTTTTTAGTTTTATCATTCTCTTATTTTAGAAGTTACAGGGGTCCACTCACATTTTACCACTTTGGAAGTGTCTCTCGCGGAAAGGATTCAGTTTATAAAAAAATACCGAAACCTCTATTATATTTTGAAAGAAAGAAAGAAAGCTATTAACTACTTTGACTAAAATATATGACAATTGTATGACATTAATAATCAAAATATTTTTAATGACATGTTTTAATGTATTGTAAATTTAAAATTGAATTGGAAATGTAATGTAGAATTGAGTTTAAAATTGAATTGAATTGAATTGTATCGAGAATGAGTATAACCTACATATTCTTACCAACTTATCATTATTTGACAAAAAATTTGCAGTGCCCTTACAGGGTGCATGTACAAATACTTTGACATGAAATTTTAATGCATGCCTACTAATTTGTATTGTGTATATGTAAGCAAATAGATAAATAAATAAATAAAATAAATAAAGAAAAGAAAAATAGAAAGACAAATGTTTATAAAGGACTCGCACAGATACGCAATGAATTAACTTAGTCAATATTTTTGGTAAGGTAACGTTAAACAATGCCGCTACTTCCTGGTTAGTTTGGCTCGGATTGGCTTCGACCATCTCTTTCAATTCATTGTTATTCACCTGTGTCCGGTCTTCCACGTGATTCGTTCTTCAAATCAAAGTTTCCATCACGAAAGCATTTATACCAAAATCGCACGGTGCGTTTATTAGCAGTCCCCTCTCCAAACTCAATATTCATATTTCGAGCTGTCTGCCGCGTTAGTTCCGCGTCGGAACTCGTATTAAAAAGAACTCGAATTTTCGAAGTAAGTATCCATTTTTCTTGTCTAAGGTGAATAAAAAAAACCACTGAAATTCGATAATCGAATGTTGCACATTTTTAAAATAAAGAAAAAAGTTTTACTGAAAAATCTCAAACCATGAAGGTTCAATGTCAATTCGAATTACCTATTACAATAATACGGCAATTTCATGCTATAACCCCTGTTATAAAGTTATTGGGATCGGTTTCAATATATTAATACGATACCTTTATTAAACAATAAGTATTCTTTTTCTAATACTGTTAATTTCTATTTCGGTCTTTGGAAGCTTAAGCTAGGTACTAAAACTGACCAATATTGAGTCATAAATACATACTTAGGCTTAAGACTTGACTCTCAGACATTGGGATCTATTGTCAATAAACTAGAGAATTAATGTACCTAAATAACCCATGAGTTCTTCACATTTGCTTGAGCTTATGTACATTCTGGAAGCTATTTTAATGTGTTGTATGTTTTATGTTTTGCACTGAAACTGATAACATGTTTAAACTTTTTTATATTTGTATGTACAAAACATTTAACATACCATTTCACACTGTATATGTCAAAAATAAAACACCGAGCTATCTTTAATCCCAAAGACTAAATTGACAAGTGCAAGTGCCAAACTGACATTTATAGATTACAAAAACATTTTAGTCAGTTCTAACATTTGCACTTGTCAATTTAGCTAAGATTTAGGCACTTGTCTCACCGCCGGCGAGGAAGCGATTAGATTTCCACTATTTGCTCGCTGAGGAAAAAGAAACAGATCTCGTGTGAAAACAGAGACACATACATTCATAGTCGATAGCTGGCTCATGGCAGTTCACAATGCCGGCGACCAGCTCTTACCTCAACTTGATCGCAGCGACAAGAGCTATCAAATATTGTACTCGCTCAGCGACACTCGCTCGGCAATGCTCGCTCGGCGGTCAAAACTCAGCAACCAGCAGTAATCTATACTAATATTATAAAGCAGAAGAGTTTGTTTGTTTGTTTGTTTGTTTGTTTGTTTGTTTGTTTGTTTGGTTGAACGCGCTAATCTCAGGAACTACTGGTCCGATTTGAAAAATTCTTTCAGTGTTAGATAGCCCATTTATCGAGGAAGGCTATAGGCTATATATCATCAAACTCAAAACTCAAACTCAAACTCAAACATTTATTTCAATTAAACCATTTACAGGCACTTTTGAATTGCCAAGGTCGGTCGGTCCAAAAAGATGAAGCTATTTGCACGTTCCAAAGCGTAGATCTCTATTGAGAAGAACGTGCAAGAAACTCCACGGACACTCTTTTAAAAATAATAAATTGTTACAAAGTTTTCTTGACATCGTGTTGAAATTATACATACATGTGAGAACGATGTGACGAGCATGATAAAAACATCCGAACTAAAAAAGGAACAATTCAAAGAAATAATTAAAATAAACTAAAATAAACCATGGCAGCTGAGAAGTGACCAGTCCCAACCGACGGCGCCATGACATGCGCCAGGTCCATTCGTCTCAACCATTTTGAATGGAGCCACATAATTTAACGCATACGCCACCATCAGCTAGGCTTTTGAGTGAGCATGACACTCCCAACCGCCAGGGTACTTGAGTCTATACAATGCAAACACACACATATTTAAAAATGTTGGTACTATTGATTTATCAAATAAAGAACAATAAATCAGTGTGTGAGTTAAATTAAATATAAAAGTCATTAAAGACATCTATAGATATACTAAATATATTAATACAAACATTATCAATAAGTTTGACTTTGTTTACTACACCTCAGACTGTCCTATGGAACAGGACCAGCATGTTTCCAAGCATTCTTATCTTGAATATAATCATCTAATTTGTAATATGCTTGTTTACATAGTGTGCTTTTAACATAATTTTTAAATTTTCTTTCACTAATATGTCACAAGGTATTTTGTTGTAACATTTAATACAGTACCCCATGAAAGATGTACGTACTTTGGCTAATCTATAAAATGGCTGATCTAATTTATTTCTATTTCTAGTATTAAAATTAGGTATGTCTATCACTAATTTTGCTAAAGAGATGTCGATTTTTCCTTACATACATAATATTTTCATAAATGAATTGACATGGGACTGTCATAATATTAATCTTATCATCATCACGCTATGACAAATAGGAGCGGAGCAGTAATGAAAAATGTGACGCAGACGAAGTTGCGCGGGTCAGCTAGTTTCTACCTAAAGTGCGGGCCGCAGCGAGTATTGCGAGTAAAAGCCCATCGCACAAAAGCACTCGCTTTAAGCCGACCGTCAAAAAGTCCGCCAACCCGTTTCGAGTTTGAAGCTTTACTCGCAACTTTGACGACACGGTTGGCGCAGTGGTTGAGCGATTGACTGCTGCGCAGCATGTCGCGGGTTCGATTCCCGCACGGAACAAATATTTGTAAGACCTACAAGTATTTGTTCCGAGTCTGGGTGTTTTTCTATCTATAATATGTATGTATTTACAAAAAAAAAATGTATATAAGTAGTTTATCAGCCATATAGTTACCATAACACAAGCATTAGGTTAGGTACTTAGCTTGGGACTATATGGTGTTGTGTGAAATGTCCAAGGATATTATTTATTTATTATTATTATTTATTTATTTATTTATAACTCGCTGATCGTCGGAGGTGAGACACGTGCCTTAAGAGTAATTTCAATTTAGTACCTATACATGCATGACATCCCGGTAACACTGCAGCCAAAAAACATCTCGTATTGTTCACACCTGTCCGCTGACCCTTCCGCGGGTGTCAGTGAAGGATTTATTAAGTACCCGCGGCCCACGGGCGCTGGCCATGGTGGGGCAAATGAAAAGGCCCCAGTTACACCCGACTCTGCGGGAATCTATTAGTGAAGGCGTGAAGGTAATGTGGGGAGACACTTCCGTCGAGTAGTTTGAGATGAAGGGAAGCTCATTTAGGTAGTGTTTGGGCATAATGAGCTGCTATGTTGTTGCTAATTAAGGATGTCCAGTGCAGATGTCAGTGTGCTCTGAAATTTAAAGTTACGTTTAAAGTTCGACCTATGTGCAAATTTTGTATTTAGCATATTTAATTTTATCTGTGTGGAAAAATAGAGATTACAAAAATAAACGCAGTGAACAAATAAATGTAAAACTTCACATTATAAAATTAAGGAGACATTGCATGCCAAGACTGCTCCACGCCTCGCAAAGTATGTCAAGCAAACTGTTGGTTCCGGCTGTCATTTTTGACATTTTGACATATTTGTCTGTAGTTACATATAGTGATAAGCCAGAAATGCTGACACCAGTCTAACGTCTAATTTATTAACACTATAAGCACAAATGTACAGAAGTGGACTAAATGGCGTAGGCATTCTCTACCATTCAACATTTGGGTGTTTTAGAGACAAATAGTGGTAGGTGCAATATGAAGAACAGAAACGCGATTGATTTATTTATTTATGTACACACAAGAAACTTAAAAAAAGAAAAAGTGTACAGAGAATAGAGCACAAAGGTACTGCTTATTTCATATGAAATTTCTTCCAGCAGACCTGCGACAGAAGAGTGGGAAAAGAAACATAGAAACAGTGTGTAGAAATAAAGAACGAAACTAAAAATAGACTAAACTAACTTAACTGAAACATATTATTAACTACTAATAAATACATCAGAATAAAATAAACATACAAACAAATAAACAGAAATAGATTACATAAATACATAATTATAAAAAAAAAACATACCTTTAAAATATAATTATTATGGTATAGAAGAGAGATAGTGCTCTTTGACAGCTTTATTGAAGATGGAAATATTTTTACTATGGCGTATGTTAGATGGGATTGATATTTATTATACAAACATTTAAACAGAATACACACATCCTAATGTCATCAATATACAGGGAAATTGAAAAAATACCCGAAACCTCTTAGGCAGTGAAAGTACACATGATTATAAGCAACTTTTGTTTTGGTAAAACTCCGAAATCTCGAAAAAAATATCAGCTGTTTCATACATTTTCATTGGCTAAATACTGCATTTTGTATGAAACAGCTGATATTTTTTTCGAGATTTCGGAGTTTTACCAAAACAAAAGTTGCTTATAATCATGTGTACTTTCACTGCCTAAGAGGTTTCTGGTGTTTTACAAATAACCCTGTATATCTATCTATCTATCTATCTATCTATATAAAAGTAAAATGCATAATTTTGTAAAAGGGCGGAGACCTGGTGTCCTGAAATACAGGCCTAGAGCTTAGTTTAGGCACCAGTCTCCCACAATATTTAAGTTGTCTAACTGATAACCTGTAATATGTACATTGTAATATTGTGGTGAGAAAATAATTTCTTTTATTATTATTATTATTTCCTTTATTCTTCTTTTAACTTATTTTATACATTTTTAAATATTTCTTAAAAAATACAGATGAAAAAAAATAACATTAAAAAATATAAAAAACAGTAGCCCACCGGTATCGGGAACAGGGTCCAAGCTACCGGCGGTCAGGGCTCCAGAGAGAAGAACCTCCTAACAATGCGAGCCGTGTCAAGAAGTACCACTTTCTGAATCAAGCCCTTGACCCAGCTGCCCAACGAGAGCCTCCTGAGGTGTTGGTCGAGGCTCTTGGCTATTAAGCCGTTGGCTGTAATTATTATTATTATTCGTTTATTCACTTTTATACACATACAATTTACATTTTTAAATATATCTTTCAAACAATATTATAAAATACATTTAAAAATATAAAAAATAGTAGTCCGCCGGTGTCGGGAGCAGGGTCCAAGCTACCGGTGGTTAGGGCTCCAGAGAAAGTATCAAGGAGTACTGCCTTCTGTATCAGGCCCTCTACCCAACCGCGTAACGCTAGCTTTGACAGGTGGTCGTCAAAGCTTTTGGCCAACAGGCCATTGGCCGTAACGACAATCGGCACAATGACTGCCGAGTCCACATTCCACATGTCGACAACCTCGTGTGCTAAGTCGAGATACTTAATCTGTTTCTCTTTCTCAGCTTTCACGAGATTCTCGTCATGTGGAATGGTAACATCGATAATCATTGTGCGGCGCGCTAATCGGTCTATCACCACTATGTCAGGCTTATTGGCAACAATAGTCCTGTCAGTGATGATAGACCGATCCCAGTACAACGTGACATGGTCATTTTCAAGAACTGGGTCGGGCACATACTTGTAATACGGTACCTCAGAGTCCACAAGTTTGTATTTCAAAGCAAGTTGCTGATGGATGATCCTGGCCACTTGGTTATGTCGGTGCAAGTACTCGCCGTTAGCCAGACGAGAACAACCAGAGATAATATGTCTGATGGACTCACCCGGACGATGGCATGCCCGACACACGTCCACCGTCCCATCCTTCATAATATGTCTCCGGTAATTATTCGTCAAGATAACTTCGTCCATAATCGCACAGACAAAACCTTCAGTTTCTCCGAAGAGATCACTGAAGCGTAGCCAAGCCACGGACGCTGAAAAATCTACATCGGACCCATGAAGAGCCCGGTAGAAGCGCCCGTGAAGCTCCTTGCCTTTCCATACCTCCCTGCGGTCATCTGTCGTAAGTTATATCTATCTATTATTATACATATAATAAAACAGTAAATCTTGAGCTTGTGTGTTTACGATTGGCGCGAAAACTACTGAACAGATTTTGTTCAAATTTTGCATAAATATTCCTTATAGGTTTGGTCAACATATCTAGGCTATTTATTATCACGCAATGTGCTATGGAGGACGAGCAATAATCAAAAATGTGTGTTTTGAACGAGAAAGTGCACATGGATCGAACCCCGCAAACAGATTTTATTTTTGTATTTAATTTATCTTTTGAACTGGATTTTTACACCATTATATTGCCAAAATAATAGTAAAATGGGTTTTTAAGTACTAAAAATAACATTTTACTTATAATTTGTCATTTTTCCAAACAACTCAGCGAGGGATTGTTATAAGAAGGCACAACATGTTACAAAATTTCACATACTTATAGATCTAACCTTAGCAATGATTACCATCACGCTATACCTTTGGGGAGGTAAGCAGTGAAAAGCTATGACATAAATATGATAGACTATTTTAAACAGATTTCCCAACAGCGGTCGTAGCCTATCGGATTGAAGACTGCCTATCGAATGACATGGTGTGGGTTCGAATCTCATCAGTCGTAATTACTTTTGGATTTTATTTAACTTACGCATTTCCTTACTTTTCTCATTCTTACTAATATTTTCAAATATGTATAACATGTTATTGTTTTATTTTGGATAGTTTAGTATGCTAAAATATAAACGCCAGCGTTAAGTATAAACTAACAGAACCTATTTTCTGTTTGTCTGTAGGTATTCCTTTTCACATCACGTTAAAAAAGTACAAAACCGCATGAATAATATAACTTTAACACATAAACCGGAATTGTAGCAATGTTTGAAAAGATTTAACTTATTTATTACGTAAAGCCGGTACCCGTAATGCCATCTATTGACCGAAATAGTACCTACTATCAACAGGGTGAAAATTACACCAAAACATATTTTTTTAGTAAGTAGTAGTACTTTCCAAGGAATAAAACACCATCATAATTATTCTTTAGAATGAACTTCTATTTTAATGTAAAAAAACGGAAAAGTGCGAGTCGGACTCGCCCACCGAGGGTTTCCTACACTTTTGTAGGTAGGTACAAGGTATTATTTTTGAAATAAAGGCTATTTTTTAAAAGTATTTATTTAAATGCATTAAATGTGTAGTTTTCAGATTTTTAAGTTCTACGTCAACGGAAAATACCCTATAAATTTTGATTATCTTGAGAGTGTCGAAATGTACATTTTATGTAGCTTATTCGGCAGTATCTTTATTTTACGTTGACAGAAGTTCAATTTTTTCCACTAGCGCCAGTGCCTGCCAGGGTTGCGGAATTTGTTCAAATAGTCACCGCGGCCCTGGAACGCAAAGGGCACTAAGAGGAACACGGATGGGTTTTAGTCAGTCAGAATCTGACACTCCGTTATGCTTCGCCCAAAGCGGAAGAAGTCATTTGATGATTTCTAATCCATAAAAAAAGGCTGACTAACTTAGCCAGGACACCTGCGCACAACGGACAGAATAGGAGTCTAACATGGTGCGGATACCGGAGTCTGTATAGTAGTGTCGGTGTAGTATCTGTTGCAGGGGTAGGTTGCTGTTCCGGTTGGTATCTTCCCATGGCCAACCCATGCTTCTCATTACGAAAAATTATTAGGGCTGGTGGTACAGAAGAGGTGAAACAGCCAGTGCCTTGCATAACCTCCTTCCAAGTTCCAAATGCTAAGAGGAGTCAAGCAATGCTAGATATTGACTGTTCATATATCTTAGAGATCTAACATAACGACATTTTTAACCGACTTCCCATAAAGGAGGAGGTTATCAATTCGGTTGTATGTTTTTTTTTTTTAATGTTTGTTACCTCATAACTCCGACAATTATGAACCGATTTGAAAAATTCTTGTTTTATCTGAAAGGATATACTAGCGGATTGGTCCCATTTAGATTATATCAAAATCGGTTACGAACTTTGGATTTTAAATCGAAATACCTGGAATTTGACTATTTAGATGATTCTTTGATAATCGAAATTGCGTATTTTGCTTTTCTGCGATTTTACAGTGGTGTTGTTAGGTGTGGGGCACCACTAAAAAGTGAAAAATGAAAAACTTTTTACAAAAAAATACAACCGACTTCCAAAAAAAAAAACACTACAAAGGAAAAAAATAACTTTAATTACGGAAGTCGGTGTCAAAATACGAAGAAAGTAACAAAAACACCGACTTCCGAAATTAAAGTTATTTTTTTCCTTTGTAGTGTTTTTTTTTTTGGACTTCCAAAAAAAAAAACACTACAAAGGAAAAAAATAACTTTTGTATTTTTTTGTAAAAAGTTTTTTTACTTTCTGACATACATGCGAACGAAGTCGCGGGCAACAGCTAGTATATATATATACTAGCTGTCCCCCGCGGATTTGCTCCCGTCAACTGGCATCTTTTTTTACATTAAAACTTTCTCCTGTTAATAACAAACACAAGAATCGGCGGGCGTCAGGCGTCCTCCGCTTCACGCTCCGCCCGCGCACCGAGTATAATATATTGTTACGATGATATGATCTCTCAAGATATTCATTGAAATTAAATAATGTCAATAGCAATTTTGTTCAAAATTAAATACTATGATGATTAACGTATCTATTTGGATAAGGATAATACTATGTTAATAAAAACTTCCTCGCAAATAATGCATCATTTTAGAACAAATTTGATTTCCATAAAAAGGATTAGAGAAATAATTTCGTAATACTTGTTTTTTGCGTAACTTAAACCGTTTACGCAGCGCACGCATCGGAAGCTGGTATTTGGCTGCATCTGATTGGACTGGAAGTCCCTGGAAGGCTGGACAGATAGTATAAGTTGCTATAAACTTCGCTAGAAAAAAAAAACCGTTAAAACGGTAAACCAACCAAGTGCGAACCCCCCTATACTATAGTGCGTATTAACTCTAACTCTGTTCAGATTTACGGTAATAGAAATATGAGTTACTAAGCATACGCCGGCGGCGGTGGTGTCGGCGGAGGCCTTGTCTTTATCAGTGTGCTTGCAATGATCTCCGATAACGCGCTAGTGCCAGCCTCCAGCCGGAACAAATGGCTTTCTGTACCAATCATATCTGTTCCAGTGTTTGTGGGCTTGAGTATGGAGATGAGGTGTAGAGCGCTTGTGCTGGTTTTGGTGCTTGGTAGGAACTAACAAAAAACTGGTAGGAAAAAGTTTTCACATAATTTGAATCTTCCGAAACTAAATTCTATTTTAAATCTATTTTTTTTTTGTTTAGCACTATCTTTTTTACCCAAACATTGACTGGTAGAGAATGATTTGTTGCGTTAAGTCCACCCATGTGCCACTATTGTTCATAAAGTTTAAATAAATAATCTTCTTCCTAAAAATGACTAATATTAGAATCCATCTAAAAAGAAAATATTCTTGTACATTTTGTTTTAAATAAAATAAAAAAGTAAATAAAATAAGTCTTACAGAACATTCCATAAGTACAACCAGAGTGAGCATGATTCGTATTTCGGTTTATTTTATTGATTTTACTTGCGTTGGTTATTCATAGGAAAGCTTTCATTTACGAAGAGTCTGATAGCCATTCAAACAATACACGCTTTGTTCAACAACCAGAATTAATTTGTTTTGTTGCTTTTCAAATGAAATTCTGCAACGGCGGTTTTATTTTTGGTAAAAAACCTACAGACTCGGTAATTTAACAACTACGCTGATTTTACTTATCTATAGAGCGTGACATTTCATCATATTATTATGTATTTGCTATCTTCCAGTTGCCATCAGTTAACTTAGCTTGAAGTTGCCACCATCTAAGCCGAACTCTACAGCTTGTCTTATGAAAACTCCGTGGCTAAGGGAGTACATCGAAATAAAGTCGTTCTGGGTGATTGAGATGATTCCTGTGCGCTGTAAAAGATTATGATAATCGAATTGTTGATTTATTGTTGTACGCCCTAAAACGGGCTCTCTATGATATTGTATTCGAAGAGTGGAACAGAGGATGTGAATGGGATGGACGTGAATGTTCTTGCTCTTTAGGGAGCGATTTCCGTAGATACCTAACATGTTGTATCCGGTGTTAAGTATGATCCGTTACCCAAATAATGGTTAAGAATAGAATAGAACAGAAAAGTTTTTATTATGTATAGTATGTCAGAAAATATAATATGAAGAAAACATAACATTGGGTGACACAATGGGCGGTGGTTATTCAGATAGACCATTATCTAAAAAACCACCGCCTACTTGGAACCTAAAATGTTTTTAGGGTTCCGTACCTCAAAAGGTAAAAACGGAACCCTTATAGGATCACTTTGTTGTCCGTCTGTCTGTCTGTCTGTCTGTCAAGACCTTTTTTCTCAGGAACGCGTGGAGGTATCAAGCTGAAATTCATATCAAATACTCAAATCTATGGTCTCGTGGAGCTGTGAAAAAATCAAACTTCTAAGTCAACGCGATCAAAAGATACTCCCGTTTATGCCGCAAATTTTCGACACTCGCAAGGGAATCAAAACCTACAGGGTACTTCCCGTGAACTCAGAATCTTGAAATTTGGTACGAAGCAACGTCTTATAACACAAATAAAGGAAAAATTGCGAAAAGCATAAATTTTTAGTTACATCATATAATAAAAATATTTTTAATAATTTTAAACTTATTACCCCTTTACTCATGAACGCGTAGTGGTATTATATTGAAATTCTTAACAAATACTCAAGTCTATAATATCTTTAAGCTGTAACAAAATCAAACTTCTACGTCAAGGCAATCAAAAGATACAGCAATTAAAGCCGCATATTTTGAAACTCGCAACTACTCGCAAGGGAATCAAAACCTAAAGGATACTTCCAGACGACCTGGAATCTTGAAATTTGGCATGAAGCAACGTTATAAAGTACACATATAGGAAAAATTCCGAAAATCTTAAATTTTTAGTTACATCACATAGTATATTTTTTTTAATAATCATAAACTTACTAGCTGACCCAGCAAACGTTGTTCAGCGATTAAAAAAAAAAAACAGATGTTGGCCGATTCTCAGACCTACCCGATATGCACACAAAATTTCATGCAAATCGGTTCAGCCGTTTCGGAGGAGTTTGGAAACAAACACCGCAACACGAGAATTTTATATATTAGACTTGCTGACCCAGCAAATAACTTTTACTTATATACCTACAGGTTTGTACGGAACCTTCGGTGCGCGAGTCTGACTCGCACTTGGCCGGTTTTTTTTTTTAAATAATAGCTCCATAAAATCATTACTTACTTTTGATAATTGTTACTTATTTAACAATTGTACTCGTAGGAGGATATCTCTGTGAATTATGAATCGATTACGAAAACCTTTGACTTTGAACTTTTTATCGCAGGAAAAAAACATAAATTCTGTGATAAAACCCCAGCAGCCAAGCCAGAACAAGCTTGTTCAAAATATTGTACGAACAATTTATCTTTAGTTTTTCCCTACAACAAAACTTATCTACATCCTTAAACAATTTTAAAAGAGAGATTAACACGTGCCCAATGCTCAAGAAGCGGCCAGCACAGGCATTCGACGTGGAGAGTCGCTTTGAGTTAAGACCCTCATAAAGAAAATACCGTCCTCGCCGAAATAAACACGAGTCCTCACAAAAAATGGCAGAACAAAACTTTTGAGATCCGCGGTTGGTGCGCCCGACTTCTTACCACGACTCCTGTCTTTTGAAGAATTCTCAACTTGTTAAGAAATGTCACGAGGTTGGCTTTTGTGATTCTGTGTGTGAAGGTAATATTTATGAAGACTTTAAATTAAATACATCATTTTATGAAGCCTTTCCACAAACACATTTAATAATCATTTCATCCAGTACTGTCGATACATCTCCATGGCCAGCCATGGGCCATACAAACAATGTGATATTGTTATGCAAACTGATCGCTGTATCAAAGTTTTGGATGGTCAATGAAAGAGACAAAGTGCTTGCTTCTCAAGTTTCATGGTTTTTGCAATCAGTTTAAGAATGATGGTTGTTGGCACTTTTTTTTTCTTGGTGCTTACTTGTAAAATAAAATTTAATTCCGACTAAAGCGAAGAAAAAACCACCATCCAAAATTTTAATTTTGGAAGTCGGTGTTGAAATACGATGAAACTAACAAAAACACCGACTTCTTAAATATTTTTTTTTGTAGTGTTTTTTTTTTGACAGTCGGTTGCATTTTTTTTATTATTAAAGAAAGAAAAGAAAGAAAGAAAGAAAAGAAAGATTTATTAGATTATTCACTTTTTAGTGGTACCCTACACCTAACAACACCACTGCAAAATCGCAGGAAAGCAAAATACGCAATATCGTTTACTTGGATGACAAAAAACCATCGGTAAACGAATACCAGCTATTTTGATTAAAAATACAAACTTCTTAACCAATTTTGATAAAATTTAAATGGAACCAATCGAAAAGTATATCCTTTCAGATAAAATAAGATTTTTTCAAATCGGTTCATAAATCACGGAGTTATGAGGTAAAAATTATAAAAAAAATACAACCGAATTGAGAACCTCTTTCTTTTTGGGACGTCGATTAAAAATGCAATTTAAAGCAATTTGAACTCTCACACGAAGGGGTACGTACCAGTCGCGGGACTATTCGAAAGAGATACCGTGGCTCCGGAACACAAAGGGCACTGAAGGAACATGGATGGGTTTTAGTCAGTAAGAGTCTGACACTCCCTCCCGCTCCGCCCAGAGCGGGGGAAGTCATTTGATGAATTCCCATCCCTAAAAAAAAAAAAAAGTGGTGCGTACCAAAAACCATACCTTGTATATGAACCCCCTTTAATTACTGTGAAAACATATTTATACTGATTACGGTTCTTGAGATACGCTGACCGACAGATGGACAGACGGACGGACGGACAGCGGTGGCTTATAAACGAAGGAGGTTGCTAGCTTACAAGTGTCGAATAATTTAGTTTTTAGGTTGTACGTGTTACCCATGTTTTATTATTTTTATTTGTAATAATACTTCGTATACTAGCATAAATGCAAGTTCTTCTAACGCAACAGACAGATGTGTTGCTGGGGTGTTTGTTGGTCACTTCTTCTTCCCAGCTAAAACACTAGGAAGTGGTGACCGGCGGGCGTTTTTGGGGGACTATTTACTCGTAAACGTTGACGTTCAAAAATTGCTGGCACTCAGCCTAATTTGAATAAATGAATGTTGACTTTTGATAAAAAAATCGGTTCACTGTTCCATGTAGACATGTAGTCTGTGCTGATTGTTTAACTATTGTGTCTGCTGTGTGGACAGTGAAACTGTTAAAGGGTTCCGGTTGGTTTCCCTTTGGTTATGTTACCCTAAAAAACAGCATTAAAAGACACCTCACACATCATGAGCATAAATGTAACAGCGTAAGAAATCCATTTCAAGCTTAACTGATAACTGAAAGATTCACTCAACGCTTTCAATTCGAGATTATCAAACAAAATAAAAACTCTCTAATATTTCTCCCTGGCGACACAAACTCGAGAATCTTATGAACCGGCGGATCCCTAAGTTTGACTGTGTTGATTAAAACAACATTCCGTACGTCAAACTTGTGTCTTCACCCGAGTACAGCTGTCGTCCTCAACTGAGCACAAAAATCACTTTCACGCAATTATGCGTTAACCGCGTCTGACGCGAACCATTTTTGTAACTTTTCTCTTTGGGATTCAGCTTCGAGTTTAAGGGATCTACTCAAGAGTATGTTTTTCGTATGTTTCTTGAGTTTTTCTTCTGTAAATGTGTCGGTGTGGAGTTTCTTTTTGGTTTATTACTTTGCGCTTCTTAAGGATGTTGGGTTTTTGTTTTGCTGGGTAAACGGAGGTGTAAATGGGGTATAAGTGGTGTTACTGCTGGTTATAGAAAATAGTTTCATATTTTCCCAGTTGGGTATTTGATCAAAAAGTTTTGGCTTAGAGTTTCAGTGAAATCAACACGTCACCATTCCACAAAACAATTCAACAAGAGCAGTATTTTTGCGTCAATCACCTCGCAGTCGAGAACCAAGTCCGCAAAACTTTCAATTACCCAAAGACTTGACAATCTACGTAATCACAAAACCCCGAAAAGTTAGCGACATGTTTTTCCACAAAGCCAAGCTCAATCCCCCAATCAGGCTTCAGCAAAAAAGCAGAAACAAACGAAACATCACAAACGATCAGCGATACTCGCCGGCGCAAACAACAGGCGTTCAGTTCCCGCCACCTATTCGACTCCAAAAATACCATCGCGCTGGCGAAATAGGTCACCAGCAGAAAGGCATTGTGAATAGCAAATACGATGTAATTTGGCGGAGTGGGACGATAATGGCAGACGGGCGTTGCGAGCCGGCCCTACATGACCTTTGTCATAATTCGGATCATTTTTATTATACCTGCCCTTTCTACCTAAATAAATGTTAGTGTAGGCCGCAATAAACGTTTGCTTTTGCATTTACGTGATTTACAACGCGTTGAGAGCGGAATGATGGTCTGGTAGCGGGCTCCTGACTCTGTTTGTTGCGATGTGCGAGGAATTTTAAAATGTTCAGAGGGAACATATATTACGTAAGATATCCTGTTGTCTTTAATAGCTTCAGGGGGCCGAGTCACCCGCGTCCGTAGGAGAATACCCTTCAGCGAATCCCTACACGTGGTCCCCGGGTGGTGCTAAACAGGTGACACTAACCGCCTCCGTGGTCTAGTGATTAAACCACCTGATTCAGACCCAGAGGTCCCGGGTTCGATTCCCAGCGGGGGCAAATTTTTTGCTCGGTTTGGTTGGTGGTAGGACTTGTTCTAAGTCCGCCTGGCAAGCTACCACCATCATGTCTAAGTCTGTCGCCATAACAACAATGTTAACAGCATTGTTGTGTTCCGGCAGTCAGAGGTATGATAGCCAGTTCCTCTGTGTACGAGGATTCCGGGTGAAACTCGCTTCCATCTTCGCCCTAATCATCACTTTCCATCAGGTGAGATTTGGGCCAAGAGTTTCCCCGTTTTGCATAAAAAAAAAAGCTTGAAGTGATTGGATCGTGTACTCGTTTCGTTTATGGATGAAATGGATTTCTTAATCAAGATGCAACTGCACAATCATCTCCCAATGGCATCCTAGCTAGAAAAAAATACCGAAAAACACTTGAACGTAACTTGCATAAAAAGTCATACGTACAGTACGTAGAAGTAGTAGTATAACTGGTTTTGACGTTATGGCATAAAGCTACTTGCACACTTTTGTGTAAGTTACAGACACGTGTATAAAAACTGGTCAAGAGCGAGTCGGACTCGCGCATTGAGGGTTCCGTACCATCATATAAAATGTGAAATGTTTTTAAATTTTCATCGGCGAGGCCTATATTCGTTAGAGAATTTTAACACTGCGGTGTAGGTATATTGCAGTTTTAGATTATGGTGCTCCCACATAGCCGTTAGAAAATGTTTAGTAACGTTAGTAAACATTTGTTAGCAAACATTTAATCACGAATATAAAAAAATCTTATCATGTTAGAAATTGTTTAGTAACGTTAGTTAACAAATTATAACAAAATAAAACATGTGTTACCTTTTAAACATTAGTAAACATTTTCTATTAGTGTAGGAGCACTTATAACATGTAACAGTTCCTAATAAAATGTAACAATTGACAACATTTGTTAGTAAATGTTTTTATGTTAGAAAATGTTTACAAACATTTTCTAACGGCAATGTGGGAGCACCATTAGCGCTATCTCTTGACCGTTAGTGGAAGTATTGTCATTTTTGTTGAAGATTTGTGAAAAAGTATGCTATTGAGAGACATTGTTTTAATTTTCCTGAACTTTTTACATAAATCTTTATCACATAAAATAATTACAGTTTTTTTTTACAAACTTTGGAAAAAAGCTACGCAAACTTTTTACATTTGTCGTCAAAAATCGAAAATTAAGTGGCCTAAACAAAATGTTTGAGAATTTGCAAACAAGTTTCTTTCATGCCCTAGCTGCCCCTTTCCGAATTTTAAGAAACCCTTTAAGGCGCGTACCCGAGCAAAACGCAGCGCTAGCCGTTTTTTGTGGAGTTTTTTGGAGCTATATACTCTTTATACAAAAGAAATATCAACTTAAAAAATGACATCAAATTTCTACATAATCTTGGCTTCAAAATGGTAGATTTTTATTTTTTATTACTTAGTATAATGTTAATGTTTAAGTAATCTCCTCACAACGAAACCACAGAAATGAGAAAAAAATACTGAAAACATGCATCTTCTCGAAAACTAACGATTATTTTGATTTTGTACTTATACTAATGAATAGGCAATTTAATTATGAACATTTTGGTATAAATATTTTTTTCAAACGACCAAAATTGGATTTTATAACGATTTTATTCAACATTCTAAGCGTATTTGCTATTGTATTTCTTGCGCTGTTATTGAGGGAAAAAATGCTCAAGGTTATTTGGTCAGGGTACGGCCTTAAGTCGCTAAGTAGCCAAACGTCATCTAAAATTATTGCCAAGTTGATAGCATTAGTGGTACTTTGATCTTTATATTTTAAGTTCTTGTAAAAAGTTTTTTATTTTACATTGTCCTCACATGAAGAAACAGGTACATGTAACTAAGATTTTTGTAAAACATCACATGATTTAAAAGAGTGTCCGTGGAGTTTCTTTTTCGGTCTTCTCCATAGAGATCTACGCTTTGGAACGTGCAAATAGCCTCATGTTTTGACTGGCCGACTTTGACATTTCAAAAGTGCCTGTAACTGGTTTATTTGAAATAAATGCTTTGAATCGTTGAATCTCTTAGTTCTTGAGATATCCAGCTGTGACAGACGGTCAAACTTAGTTACACCATAAGGGTTCCTTTTTACCATTTTGCTACGGAACCCTAATATCACACTTATTCAATTTAGTTTCACATCCAAATCGTGCTTCGATACATAAAAACATCTAAATAGATCGCCTACATACATTACACGGTGGTCGAACATTGTAGGTGATTTTATTCTTAAGTTCGGGATCAGCATTAATTCTGTGCCGAAGATTGATCGGCGCCGCACCGGCGACGGACCCAGTTTTTTTACTTGACTCATTGACTTACCGCTCGGGAACGAGATGAATAGACTCAGAGAATTAGGTGTGGCTGGATGTGCTTATAATGTGTACCTTTTATAATGGCCTTTTTCCCTTTTTAGAGTTCCGTAGCCAAATGGCAAAAACGGAACCCTTATAGATTCGTCATGTCTGTCTGTCTGTCTGTCTGTCCGTCCGTATGTCACAGCCACTTTTCTCCGAAACTATAAGAACTATGCCGTTGAAACTTGGTAAGTAGATGTATTCTGTGAACTGCATTAAGATTTTCACAAAAAAAAAAAAAAAAACAATAAATTTTGGGGTACCCATACTTTGAACTGAAACTCAATTTTTTTTTTATCAAACCAAAAATGAAAATGGTCATGAGGTTTGTAATATCATTTTCATAATTTTTTTATAAACTGAATAGTTTGCGCGAGAGACACTTCCAAAGTGGTAAAACATGCCCCCCCCCCCCTTAACTTCTAAAATGAGAAGATAAAACTAAAAATATTATATGATGTTTAATCATGTAAACTACCAGCGAAAATTGGTTTGAATGAGATCTAGTAAGTAGTTTTTTTTATACGTCATAAATCATAATCCGTAACTTTTGCTTATATAATACCTACAGGTTTGTACGGAACCCTCGGTGCGCGAGTCCGACTCGCACTTGGCCGGTTTTTTTTTAGGTTTAGCCAAAGAGTAACCAATGGATCTGGTATTACTAAGCCTCCGTTGTCCGTCTGTCAGCAGGCTGTATTTCAAGAACCGTATTAGGTAGTAGAAATATTAATATATTACTATCATCAAAATCGGTGCATAGTTTTCGTGCACGGTTAATCGTATTTTCAGACTATCACGAGGGGTTTTCAATAACGATCAAAGAGTTGTAAATAATAAAAAAAAGGTTATAAACCTTAACTTTTATTATTTGTTACCATAGCGGTAGTAGAAATACACAATCTTTGAAAATCTAGTTGGTAACCCTCTAAAAAGAACAAGGGGCGAATTCTACTAATTTTTAATCAGCATTAAAATTCGCATCAATCTGACAAAATGCAGCGAAGTTAAAGGCGTTTTGACAGATTTCGTATGAGATGCAAATTTGAACGTCAACAAAGTATAATTGGCTCTTTGTTCAAAAATCATTGATGACTCAGTATTCCCATGATTCGCAAACATACACATTTCACAGCCTCTTAAGTCTAGGGGTTGTACGCAAATTTTAATCGGCTGAGTGGTGGGTTCTAACTTCATCCCTCAGGTCACGCAAGCGTTTTAAGGACTTTTCAACTGGACTTTCTGATGATATTAAGAGGAAAAGTATTCCATGTTTTATTTTAAGAGATGCTCTACCAGTGTGCCAAGTTATATATGAATCTGTTCAATCGTTATGTAGTGAAGCGTAACAATTAGACAGAGAGACAGTTATTTTCACATTTATTAAGTGTGGTACATTAGTATCTAGTTCTGACATTGTTTTATTAATAACTCAAGCATCCTGAAACCACACAAATATTGAGTGTTGTGAATTTTTTGACATTATGACGCCTATCTTTACCTTTTTTAATAAAAAATGGAATCTCTCTTTTTAGGACAGTCTGTGATTCATGTTCGTAAAAGCTCCGCTATTTATATTTGGTGAGTAGTTTATAGAATTAAATTCATTATAATAGGTATGGTAGGCAATACTTTATCAAGGGTGACCTTTCAAGATTCGGTTTTAGTAGAGTATTTTTATACAGGGTGATTTTTTAAGGTGTGTGTAGATCACACTCAAATTAGTCTCAAGCCAGATTCTGATGAAAGCTAAAACTGCATCATTGGATGTTTGGAAATCGATAATCCGAGCCAGGATTTGAACCGGTTGATTTTGAAAATCTATTATTACACAATTTGAAAGTGTCGTAATAAGGATCAAATTCTGGGATATCAGATGGCAAACTATAGAAAGGCACTCATTATTATAAAAAACAAGATTGTAATTGTTTTTGCTTTCATTAAAATCAGTCTTGATAATCTTTTCAGTGTTTTTCGATATTCCTGATAGTTTCAAATTTGGCCATCTACTTTAAAAGTTCAACGTGAAAATATTATTTTAATTATTTAGTTATTTATGTACCTATTCACAGAAAATGTTGCAAGTATAATAATAGGCAAGTGTCTCTTATTTTTAGTTTCTCTTCTGTTTTCTGTTCGAGTATTTATCTTATTTTGGTTACGTCACACTAGAATGTGAGAGGTGTTGTTTGTACACACAGATCACTATTTGGTCTTCACAGGTTGTGTTGCGAAAACATTGTCTTCATTAAGGTTTTCAGTCATTTTATTTTAGCAATACTTTATTCTTTATTTATTCTTTATATATGTCTATTTTGGGAGTGACCGACTATTTTTGTGCCTACTCTTAATAAAATTGTCTTTGTGAATATCTCATTCTAATAAAATCTTACTAATACAATACTAACACATAGAGATAGAAGAATTACTACAAAATACTAGCATTGACCCGCGACTTCATACGTGTATATTCAGTTTTTCCCTGCTCTTTTGATAATATAGTATTTAGCTTGGTCCAGTATTTTGTAATGGCTCTTCCACATAATAATTATGAAATTGACTGTACATCCATGTTTCACATAGAACCCTTTTCCTAGTTTCAACGAAGCGTATACCCACATACATTGTTGTAGTTTTTTCAACATTTTTCATACACAATACATTAGAAAATGTTGAATAAAAGAAGTAAGGTTTTCCATGCAGGTGTGCACAATAAAAAGAGAACTGTTTGTAATAACATTACCAGTTATTTTCTCGAGCAAAATGTTTATGCTTATAAGCGTTGGTCGAGTAATTTTTCTTGTGTTCACACGTTTTCCTTTTTACGCGGGTTGAACAGGATTCCAATCAAGTAGATGAGTCGGCAAGAACGTACGCTCAGCAGAAATGTAGTTGGCTTATTTTCTATTTCATTTTCACACCTAACTCTGCGCCCAATCTTCTCATAATTTCATGAATTCTAACTTTCTTATTTTACTACTCTATGAAAAATTTGTGAAAAGTTAAAGTTTTCTCTCTCATCTGACTAACCCATTCACTCTTGAATTAAAGACTCTCAGGTTGTAGAGCAGCTATCAGGAAAGACAGACAAGGGCAGGGAATTCCATTCCTTAGCTGTACGCACTATGAATGTGTTCCCAAAAGTTTTTTTGCGTGTTTGTGTGATGTCCAAGCTTTTTTACTAACATCCGGTTTTAGAATTGAGATCTTGAAGGATTAAATCTCAAATCTTACTTTGATGCCAACAGGGTTTATATTTTGTTAACAGCATTTTTTTTTGTCTGGAATAAACAAACTGATTTACTTGCTTTCAGCTTTGTGGGTGAGTATTGACGATTTCAAAATATTACCCTCACAAGAATAAGGCAGAGCTACTTCAACGTGTTGATTTACTTCCAATCTACTTTCTACTATAATCATATGCTTAGCCTTTTCACAACTACATTGGGGTCGGCTTCCAAACAAACCGGATTCAGCTGAATACCAGTATATTTCCATATATATATTTCCAGTATATAATCTACTTCCTACTATAATCCTACTAATAACAATGTTACAAATGCGAAAGTTTGTGTGGATTGATGGGTGGATGTTTGTTACTCTTTCACTTTCACAGCAAGGATCGTCGTTCAATTTTTGCACAGGGGTAGGTTATAGTCTGGAATAACAAATAGACTACTTTTTATCCCGGGAGTATGTTCCCTAGGGAACACGCGGGCGAAGCCGCTGGCAGAAGTTAGTCTACACTAATATTAAAAAGAGGAAAGATTTGTTTGAATTTAATAGGCTCCGAAACTACAGGACCGATTTGAAAAATTCTTTCAGTTTTAGTTAGCCCATTTATCGAGGAAGATTATAGGCTATATATCATCACGCTAAGACAAATAGGAGCGGAGCAATAATGGAAAATGTGACGCAGACGAAGTTGCGTGGGTCAGTTAGTATCTAAATAAACAAACGTGCTTGTAAAGTACTTCATTTCGCTAGAATGAATAAACTTTATTTACATAGATACACATATATACCACTCATAACAAAACGACACGAGCCATCATATTTTCTCGCACTTAAAACAAAAAAGGTTCAACCTTTTATTAAAATAATATTTTCAAAAATCCCTGTTTCACACATACATAGATACATACGTCGGTCTAGTTTTGTTCAAGGCTGGCCGACTATTGCGACGGCTGTGTGAAAGGGACCAGGGCTAACTAATGCCCTGAATTTGTATGAGTCCCGAATATATGGCGACCCTCGCAGACCCATTGTTTAGAATACTGTGCGAGTTATTCTTACGACTTGCAAATGTTCTGCGATGGAACATTTTTTGCGGGTTTTACCTTCAAATGGTTTGGCCAATGTAACATTTCAACTTTTTTGATGAACGGTTTTGTGTTGGCTGGGTTACTGTTGTACTTAATATCTTTGTTTAGCGCTTAAGGTACAAGATCTCAACGACCGCGACCGGCGACAATGACGATCGACCGCGACTCATTGCTTTTTATGAATGACTATAGAACATTTACTGGTCTTGTTCGGTCGCTTGGTGTTCTATAGTAATTCGTACAAAGCAATGGGTCGCGGTCGCCTGTACTATTGCCGGTCGCGGTCGCCAAGACCGGAATTGTACCTTTAAGTTGTAGCAGTTTATTAAACTTAAATCTAGGTCAATCACTACATATTCTAAAACAAAGTCCTCCACCGAGTCTGTCTGTCTGTCTGTTCGCGATCAATTCAAAAACTACTGAACCGATTTTGGATGCTTCCGATAGAGGAATGTTTTTCTATATAATTTATCAAGCGGCCGAAGCCGCGAGAATCAGATAGTTGATATTAAAAAAGGTTTTACTGACCAATTGGAATCGTCACAGACAACTTAGTTAAATTATAGGGGCCGATCGCTGAATTGATTATCTGGAAATAAAAACGTGTTAAAGTAGGGTTTTTCCAATTCTTGCACTCAGATACAATGTAGTTTGGTGTTTCAATTGACTAAAATGTGGATTTCTCTATGTACTGCTATAGCAGGCAGCAAATAAATATTAGTATGGAAGCCAAGAGATCAAAACTAACAGCTAAAAGAAAACGTATCCCACTCTGAAGAAAATACATCTTTCCAGAATCTATACAGACATAACAATCACAACCCTTACTTACTCAAACATAATCTTTCATATTCTCGAGCTCATATCTTGGAATGAACATAAATTATCGGAACTGCTCTGCGGGAGGCGATACCAACTCAATGGGCGAAGTTGTGCTTGTGTTCGATCTAATCCGCCAACTATTGTGGAGCCAGGCCCCAGTCTCCAGCGGATTACGTAAATACGAATGTTGGTAATGCATGTTTAATGTCACGCTGTAATCCTTGTAGAGTAAGCAAAAGTAACATTTTTTGGCAAGTAAAGTTAAGGAACATTTTTTGACCACTGGACAAAAAACGACTGAACCAATTTTCAAGATAACGGTACTTAAAACCCGGAAGAAAGCAAGGTTGAACCAAAATCAACTATTACACCATTTTCTTTACCCCGTAACTCATTACGGGGTAAAGAAAATGGTGTAATAGTTGTTGAATTAAGTATTACAAAATAACAACATTGAACTAAAACGACTGAATCAATTTTCAAGAAAACGTTACCTTGAACCTGGAAGAAGGAATAAATTTACAAAAATAATCAACTATTGAAGATGACGTAATTTTCTACATCTAGGATAAACGCATGTCTTGCAAATATCGTACATAGTAGAATTTACAACATTTTCTAACAAACAAACACTAAACTTTGTTCAAAAGTACCAAGACGCCAGCTCTTCTAAGAAGGTAGCCACGTCCGCAGCTAACAGCGATGAGGCAATAGATAAATATTAAAATATTCATAGCGTGTGGAGAATGGAGGGCGACGGTCGAACGAGCAAAATGGAGTAAATTGACAGACACACAGCTATTCGTGGTAAAAGATTGCGTTTGAAACGCTAATACGATTTTTATACCAAATATCCGGCGCCTCGGAGTAACCGTGACGACGCACTACTGAGTAGGGAAGGGACTTGAACTTGTCGGTATAATTAAATGTATTATATTTACTTCATTAGCATTTAATATTTTCTTTATCATTTTATATCTAAAGAATTAAAATAAATAATAAATAAATTAATAAATAATATCCTTGGACATTTCACACAACGCCGTATAGTCCCAAGCTAAGCAACCTAATGCTTGTGTTATGGTGACTAGATGGCTGATATACTACTTAGATACTTTTTTTTTTCTTTTTTTTAAATTAAACTTAACTTATACATTACATGAAGTAAATGCTAAATATACTGCTTATGATAGTCTAGTAATTTTTGAAACCCATAAGGGTTTCAATAATTAGTTGAATCAGATGTTGGGATAAATAAAGCTGTGCTGAAGTGAGAGTGAGATCACCACGACACGCCATGTCGCACGAATGCTCTCGACCGATGCACTCAGATCGTCACTTACTGGATGTTTTATGTAGGACGTCACCGTTTTGAAGTCCATCGAAGCATGTTTATCCTCCAATTGTTTTTATTTACAAGATCTTGCACTCACTTCAATAATATAGTTTAGATAGATCTAACTATGTTCAGTATCCCAAAAGCAGATCGAATTCCAGCTTATCATCAATTTATCGACAATTCCTTTTCCCCCTTTGTCCCATCCCTAGCGGTCGCTGGCGCACATTTCCGTCTGCGTGATGAATAGTCCCGCGATTCGTCCGCTCGTCATATAGCGAACATCTATTATGTGTGAACTGGCCACGGAACTGTTACGTGTGTGTGAACTGGGCAGTGAATACAAAACTATCAGTGTTATGTTCGTACGAGTTACGTCAACTGCTACTCAACTACAACCTAAAAGTGAGGGATGGGATAGAAAACGAACACACAAATACTTCAACAGAAATATCCAAAAATTTGTGTCTTTGTGGAATGTTATTGGGATGATCACTAGACCAAGTTTGATCCCTAGTCTTATCTGGATCGCAGTGTGCCAGAAAAACGTTTTTACTTTCTCACACATTTAAGGCAACCTAATTTGAACACAACACTGTGTGTAAATGATGTTATTGGGTTTTTTACATGATTATTGTTTGCCCTGAGTTTGAAATTTAGCTAGTAATTTGTAGTTCACCCTTGAAGACAGCGTGATTTATGTCCTTAAATATTATGGATCGACGATCTTGTGGCTAAATAATAACAGCCGCACAGGTCGATCTTCATGGTTGAGCAATGCTTGCCAAAGTGGGCCTGTGGATGGGTGACCATCTTAACATATCGGGTTCTTCCGTGCCTCGGAAAGCACGTTAAGCCGTTGGTCCCGGCTGTCATTTCTTCATCTTTGGGAGTCTTTACGGATTGTCAGAAGCCAGGAAATCTGACTCAAGTCTTACCAAGAAATATCGTGTTACCCAGTCAATGGGTTGTGGAGGTCTGGTAGGCAGCCGCTCCACGTAAAATACTGGTATTCAACTGAATCCGATATGACTGGAAGCCGACCCCAATGTAGTTGGAAAAAGGCTAGGCAGCTTATGATGAATATAATTGATCGAAACTACTTATTATGAACCTATGATGTTACACAAGATGGAGCGATGATCCAAAAAGGGTCGCGAGCAGCCGATGGATGCGACACCCACAATACCGGTTGTTGTGACGTCACTTGGGAAAGGCCTATATTCATCATTCTGTTGGCGTCTTTCGGCTGATCTAATGATGATGAGTTCAGTACATATTATAAAACAAAGTCCTCCGTCGCGTCTGTCTGTCTATTCGCGATAAACTCAAAAACTACTGCACCGATTTTTATGCTGTTTTCACCAATGGATAGAGTTGTTAGTTGTCAGAAATAATGACATAAAGCTGTCCTGAATCGACTTCTATCGTGATCCTTTAAGTTCTCTAGTAATGAAAAACAGTTCTTAATTTATTGTTCTAGTATCTACGAAGAGATATTAGGGAAAGGTCAATGTACTTTATTCCAAGTTTATCTGGCGTAAACTATAGCTACTATATTACTACTAGCTATTACTAATAGCATAACCCGATATGTTAAGATAGTCACCCATACACAGACCAATCTTGGCAAGCATTGCTATATAAATATCTCATTCATTCAATCGGTCTATCGTCAACCAACAAACGAAAAGGTCCAACATAAGTACCCACCATTAAAAAACCTATTTATAAATACAAAAGCACAGGTAACACGCTTTCAGAAACCTATTTATAGGGATTTAATATTCAAAGCATCAAGTGCCAGTGTTCACGGTTGCATTAATGCCATATTTCGTATTAAAACTTTTCATTAAATCCGTGAAGCAATTTCAGTATTCCACGATAGAGTCAGGAAGTTTATTTTGCAACACCTGCTTAACAAAAACATACAGATTGGACGGAATGAATCGGTTGGCGTAATATCCCGCGGCTCGGCTATTAATATTTGACTCTGGCAATCCAAGTGCATACGTAACGTCATTATTCCCGAATCTGTGTGATTTCGCCGAGTTCCGAGAAAGGTGGCCATGGTTTGGGATGTGAAGGATTTTCGTGTCAGTGGTGGCAGTGTTCAAGTGGTCAGTTGGAAGTTCATAACTTTGATTTTGAGATTTATAGATCTTTGCTATATAGATGTTTAGAGTATCTTGAATATGGACGATTTTAGTACTTTATCAGAAACTTTTACCTATAAAAACGTTTTGCAAAAAAATACAACCGACATCCAAATAAAAAAAAAACACAAAAAAGTCAAAAATAACTTTAATTTCGGAAGTCAGTTGTATTTTTTATAAAATGTTTTTTATTTTACACTTTTTAGTGCCTGTACCTGCCCCTCAACTAACAACACCAGTGCAAAATCGCAGGAAAGCAACACAGGCAATTTCGATTACTTGGATGACAAAAAACCATCGTCCGAGTGAACGAATTCCAGCTATTTGGATTTAAAATCCAAACTTCCTAATCGATTTTTTTCAATTAACAAGTATATCCTTTCATATAAAACAAGATTTTTTCAAATCGGTTCATAAATGAAGGAGTAAAAACAAACATAAAAAAATACAACTGAATTGAGAACCTCCTCCTTTTTGAGAAGTCGGTTAAATATAAGGTATTATACCTTAAGTAATATGATAAATGCGAAAGTTAGTTTGTAGATGTGTTTGTTATGGCTGATTACATGAGATTAAAATAAAAATGGACGTGAGCGATGCCCTGGGAAAAGATAGTAGTTTATATTGAAATGCTATCAATTCTGATTCTTTTGTATTCATTTGGGGGCCGAGTCACCCGCGTCCGTAGGAGAATACCCTTCAGCGAATCCCTACACGTGGTCCCCGGGTGGTGCTAAACAGGTGACACTAACCGCCTCCGTGGTCTAGTGGTTATACCACCTGATTCAGACCCAGAGGTCCCGGGTTCGATTCCCAGCGGGAGCAAATTTTTTGCTCGGTTTGGTTGGTGGTAGGACTTGTTCTAAGTCCGCCTGGCAAGCTACCACCATCATGTCTAAGTCTGTCGCCATAACAACAATGTTAACAGCATTGTTGTGTTCCGGCAGTTAGAGGTATGATAGCCAGTTCCTCTGTGTCAGAGGATTCCGGGTGAAACTCGCTTCCATCTTCGGCCTAATCATCACTTTCCATCAGGTGAGATTTGGGCCAAGAGTTTCCCGTTTTGTATAAAAAAAAAGGGGTGCGAATATGTAACCAAATTGTAAATGACGATTTATTCAAAAACAATCAGATTAATTTCATTTAGTTTGATTTAAATAATATCTAAACCGACTAGTTTATGTAGATTCTGAATCTGTAATGACATGTAAATAATTAACACACACACTCATAAATGAATCTTACTATACTGATTAGCGAATTGTGTATTGTGTAATCACAATGTGATTCTATGCTCAGGCTTATTCATTTCATTGGCAAAAAAAATATCAGTGCCAAATTTAAATATCCCGTAAACTGCGAAGACATAGTCACCGTATAGGGCGGGGGCAGTGTATTGCTAGGGCGGGCGGGCGCGGAATCTGACCGAAGCATTTTTCACGGACCGAATCCTCCCGGGAATATTAACGCGATCTCTGGATACTTTGTATATATGTCGGCGTCAGCGACAGCTGAGCGATAGCGCCATCATCGTTTGGGTTCGGTGGTATCCGGATCATTGTAGAATAAAACACTGAATACAGTACTAAGCTCTCTTTATTAACTGTGGCTGAGTGCTAGTACTTTACAAATAGACAGTCCCCCAAAAACGCCCGCCCGTTACCACATCCTAGTGTTTTAGCTAGGGAGAAGACGTGGCCAACAAACTCCATAGCAACACATCTGTCTTTTGAGTTAGAAGAACTCGCATTTACAACATTATTAAAGAAGTCTGTTTAATTTAATTAAAATAGGTAAACCGACAGTTTCGTTTGGGACGAGTGTCCTAGTCGGTGTCTCGAGCAAAAGTGACCTCGCCAAAGTCCCCACTCTCCAATTTATACGTCTCTGTCCACGTGCCGCCATTACAACTGTCAACTGACGTCACGGCGTTTACCACTACCCACTACTACAATACTCAAATCAGCAACTAATTATTAAATGATTTCTTTATCCACGACATATACTTTATGTGCTCTTACACGCTTGATAGTGCAAGCTCTACACCATTCTGAAGTTTAGAAAATTGAGGGTAGTTTTTTATTGGTGGAGTAGGTTTTAGAAAATGTGTTGTGTTTTAATTGGTTTTTTTTTTGTGTAAAAAACCTCATAAAATTACAGAGTAAAGTCTCAATAGGTTACATTACATTGTTGTTACTAAAAAGTAGAATTAAGAGTTGAAAATTAAAATAAAAACCTATTGTAGAATGATACTGCTACGGAACTTTTTCAGTAAAACAATCATATCATCTTCATTTCTTCAGAGGGCCTAGCATGAATATTTTTGACGATTAGTAACGTAACGTACCATTTTACCATACCTACAATACTCGTTCCCACTCAATATTTAATTTAATTAGATACTATAATAATATTATTATTTTAAATGATAAAAATTGTATATGTCCCATAAAATTAAACCAAAATCTTTGGGGTTGTAGTTCAAACACATTCAAAATTCACATACGCTAACGTTACTATACGTCAAAATATTCGTGCTAGCCCCTCTGAAGACGTCAAATAACAGACGACGGTCGAATCGACGTCAAAGACGTCATGTAAATGTTACGTATGTTGATCATACGTAGTGTTCGATCAAGGGGGTTCTCGGATGACTGCGATCTATTAGACTGATATACTATTAGGTCCAGCCTTAGTCTTGCACCGAATGCCGTATCCTCTTTAAATGTGAGGACCTTGTAGGTCTACCAGTGAAGAGTGTTATCGTAACTGTATATTAGGGTTAACAATATCAATAAAAGGTAAGGTCACCAAATAAGGCCTACCTTAATTTTTTTATTACCTAACTAGCAGGTTTATAATAAAAATGCACTGTTTATTTGAAATACTTATACTTATTTATTAAACTTTGTAATAAATGAAACAAAATTGCTTTAGAAACAAAAATCACACTTTTGTGAACACAAATAACAAAAATGTCACTTTGGCCTTATTGGGAACCCTGTGTCTTAACAAAGCCATAATAAAAACAAGCAAGCATTCAACTTCTTCATTAATACAAAAACGTTGTCAATACTTGTATTAAATCTAATGAGATGCTATTAATTAATTTTGGTCATTTCAAATCAGACTTAATGAGTTTCTCATCATATAAAGTACCATATTAATCAGCTTTTTTTTAAAACAATCTCCTGAACAATTAAATATTTTATCAGCGGGTGTGTGTCCAACACACAGCTCATGATACCAAACGCCATAAGTAAGACATTGTCGCATATCATCAACTCTATCTTCTCTACAAGCTGGACAGTACCAAGAAGGTTTATTATCGTGACGTTTTGGTTAAGACCCCATAAGCTTATCTGCTGTCAAAGAAGCAGTCTTCACTGAGGTTTGCTTTCGCGTTGCAGCAACTGCAGGTTGTGCAGATGTACAGCCAGTAATTGACGCCGATTTTGGATTTGTGCTAATCTTTATCATGGAAGAAGTACCAGGAACATCTTCGACTCTTGACAATGATACTGTAATCTGTGATGTGGATATGTTGAAGTCCATAGAGCCCTTTTTTCCTTGTGGTAGATGCTGGTGATCCATTTTCTATGATGTTACTGAAAACAAGGGTTTACTATTATACTGTAAAACTTTTTTTACTTACATAAATCATTTTCCTTATAAGGCCTGTACCTGTGTCATTATAAGGCCTATACACTTTTTTTATAGGCTTTATTAGGGCATGGCACATGGGTAAACAAAACAACAATTGTATGGAATACACCGATATTACAGCTTTTTCACTTATGTGAGGAGATAGCTAAACGTATAATTATCCTATAGACAAAACACAGCACACCGGGTACGAATTTTTTTTTTTTTTTTTTTTTTTTTTTCCTTTTCCTAGGTTTCATCAATACGATGGACCCTAATATTATTACAATCTAGCCCTATAAATAGACTAATAAGTAATTTAATTATAACCTAAACTATTAAATTGTCTATACTAAGAATGTGTCCAATAGCACTTTTCTTATTGTCTCTATTAAGGCGAATACACTTCGATCTTGTGTTCGTTTGGCACTTTTGTACTTTGCACTATTTACTAACACTAAACACTAACTCGAACGGTTTTGTTCTTTTTAGTCTTCTCACTATGTTTGTGTGGTCAAGAAGCTGGATTGCCTCGACGTTCACATGCTGATGAAGTCTCTTTTCGTGAGCTTCTGCAAATTTCTGGATAACTGTTTCGATGAACTCAACTTTTAGGTCCCGATGGAGGTCATCATTTCGTATGTACCAAGGAGCATTTACAATTACCCTTAGCACTTTGTTTTGGAATCGTTGTATTATTAATATATTGGTCTGTTTGGTGCAGCCCCACAGCTGAATACCATAAGTCCAAACTGGCATCAGGACTTGTCTATATAGCAATAATTTGTTTGGCACGGATAGCATGGAGTTTCTTCCAAGCAGCCAATACATGCTTTTGAACCGAAGTTCGAGTTCATCTTTTTTCTTCTTGACGTGAGCTTTCCAGCGTAGCTTTGCGTCAAGAGTCATACCGAGATACTTGGCTGTATTTTCGTATGGTACTAGTTTACTATTAATGTAAACTGGAAAATACTGATGTTTTTTGTTGGTAAAGTTAATATGAACAGATTTTGACTCATTTAGTTTAATCTTCCATTTTTTGGTCCAGTCATAAACTTGATTCACAGCCATTTGGACCTTTTCTGCTGCTTCTTCGTGGCTGTCTCCTACAGCCATTATAGCTGTATCATCAGCAAAAGTCCCAATCGTGTTTTGCTCTAATTCAGGAATATCGCAAGTGTATAGTAGGTACAGGACCGGACCTAACACGCTTCCTTGCGGTACGCCAGCGTTAATTTGTTTTAGTTCCGAGTAGGCATCTCCTTGCCTTATTCTAAAGACTCTGTTCAGAATGTAAGATTCTAGTATATCTGCAAACTGTTTCGGTAGCAAGCTCTTTAATTTGTGTATGAGGCCTTCATGCCATACTTTATCAAATGCTTGCGCCACGTCTAGGAATACAGTAGAACATACTTTCTTGTCTTCAAGGGCGTTTTCTATCACTGTTGTGATCCTATGCACTTGATCGATGGTAGAGTGATTTTCTCGAAAACCAAATTGGTGCTCTGGTATTATGTTTTTACTATCTATAATTGGTTTAAGCCGTTTGAGTAATAGCTTTTCAAATAACTTAGACATGATTGGTAGCAGGGAAATAGGCCTATATGATGAAGTTTCGTGGGCAGGTTTCCCTGGTTTAGCTATCATTATTACTTCAGCCACCTTCCATAGGTCTGGTACATATTTAAGCCTCAGTGCTGCATTGATAAGGGTTGTTAACTTAACCAGGCCCTTTCTTGGGAGGTTATGAAGAACTTCTCCAGTTATTAAATCGTAACCTGGTGATTTTCTCGTACTTATATTACGTTTAATTTCTCTTACGACTTCTCTGGGTGTTACTAGTTTTATGTTAGCTTCATTTTCTGATGCCTCTATATGAGCCAATGTGTGATCTTCAATCACTTCATCGACATTTGGTTGAAATATATTTTCAAGATGCTCTGCAAACCTCTTAGCTTTCTGCTCGTTACTAATTGCCCATTGCCCGTTTTCACACTTGATGGGTGGGATTTGGGTAACCGGTCTTTTTAGGTGCTTAGTAGCCTTCCAGAGGGAATAGTCTGTCTTTGGTCGTTACTTAGGTTCTGGAGATAGGTGTTGGTTGAGTTGTCTTTAAAGTTTTGGATTACTCTTCTTAGTTTTTTTGTTAGGTTATTCAGTTTTCGTTTGTCATCAGGGCACCTAGATTGATGCCACTTTTGTCTCTGACTTCTTTTTTCTATGATGAGCTGAGTGATTCGGAACGAGTATGTATTTCCCTTCGTTCTCTTGTTGAAGTCAGGTGTATTTTCCCACGCTGCTTGCTGGATATGCATTATGAAGTTCTCCACTTCAGTGTTTAGTTATTCGGGTGTTTTTAATGGGACTTTAAGGTCTATTTCATCATTCAATTTGGTCTTGAAGCCCACCCAGTCTGTACACTTATTGACAAGAGTGGGACTATTTTCTTGAAACAAGATTGTCTCGCTTATTTCTAAATAGATTGCCGAGTGATCCGAGTTCATGTCATAGCTTTGCTCCAATTTTACATACCCAGTTGATAGACCCTTAGTTACAAAAAAATCTATTAAGTCGGGTATTTTATTTGGATCTGTTGGCCAGTAGGTGGGCTTTCCAGTTGATAATGCATCACATTTCATCTCTTTTATGGCACTCAGTAGTTCTTTTCCTTTAGTAGTAGTTAGTCTAGAGCCCCAATGCGTATTTTTAGCATTGAAGTCACCTCCCAAGATAAATCTACTACCAAGGCGAGTTAGAAAGCTCATAAAGTAATCTTTTTTAATCGTATACCGTGGTGGACAGTAGATAGCAGATACGATAACTGGATATTTTTTGGTTTGCAGACAAATCGCTACTGCTTGAATCTCTTTCTCCTCGTATTTAAACTTTTCATAATGCTGAAGGTTTTCTTTTATAATAATGGCACTACCACCTCTTGCAGAATTGTCTGGGTGAAGTGCATGGTATACCTTGTACCCTTTAAACTTAATATGAGATTGTTTTGTGAAGTGAGTTTCTGATATCAGGCAAACATCAATTTTTTCTATGTCTAATACTACTTGTAACTCATTATGATGTTTTTGTAACCCATTTGAGTTCCACGCCATGAGTTTCAATGTAGTATTCATTTTTTTGGCTTAGGGATAGCAGCTTTGTTGCTATTTTCAATTTTTGTTAGTCTTTCAGCAAATGATGACATTAACTGTAAGGTTTCAGTTAACTTTTTGTCACTGTCCATATCAGCCAAAGGTGCTTTCGCTATGCCTCTTGTAGCTATTTGGGCATAAGAGACGTTTTTGTCTGTTGTTTTTATTGTGTTTTGGCTTTGTTTGCGCTGACTGATGCTTTCAGCTCTTCTAGTAGGTGTATTTTGTTGAAGGGTTGTGTTATTTGTTGTGCCTTTCGATTTTTTGTTTCGGATTTGCTGAATTTCTTTAGCTACGATGCATCCCCTGTAGTTAGCTGGATGTGGAGCTCCACAGTGGACACACTTTGGCTTCTCTTCTTTTGGTTTTCTGCAATCCTTAGTGAGATGTTTACCTGTGCACTTAACGCACCTTGGTTCTTTGGAGCAGTACTTTTGGGTATGTCCGTACGCCTGGCATCTTTTACACTGAGGTACCAGTTTTGTGGATTTTAGCGGCTGTATTTCCACATTACATCCCAACACAGTTTTGATTCTATATATTTTGCTAGTATCTTCATCATTTGAAAATGTTAGCATGAACATATTGAGTGGCTCTTTGGTTTTCCAACTCAATTTGTTGACAGCTTCTACTATCTTATATCCCTTACCACGTAAGTCTTCAACAATTCTCGCTGGAATGCATGTGAAATGCAGTTTTTTGGCCACTACTCTAATTGGTCTCTCTTGCTTGTTCTCATAGGAGTGCCATAGGCAGTTGTTAAGTGTGAGGGCTTTTGTTATTGCTCTGTACGAATCTTCATTTTTGGCATTTACTTTGATTGTATCTCCGTTCATCATTTTTACGCTAAACGCGTCAGCTGATTGGCTCTCAGATAGAAAATCGAAAAATTTCTGGTAGTCCTGGATACCATCTACTACAATAGGTGGTGGCAAAGGAGTTTTAATGGTTTTATCCTTACCTTTATTCTCTTCACTTCCGTGTTCATTCCGAATGGGTTGGGCGGGAGAGGTGTTCAATTTTCTTTTCTTCCTGCTTTTTTGCCGTATCCATCCTGTTTCTCGAGCTAGTTCTTCTTCGTCCGTGGCATATTCAACACCCGGGGTAGAAGTCTCAGTGCTGGTTGTAGTAGCTGATTTTGGGGGGTTTTCCGCTTGAAGTTTCAGCTGTTGCTGGAGATTTTCTATTTGACCTTTTAAGTCATTTAGGTTTTTTTGCAGCTCTTCACGCTGTTTTCGTTCTTCGCAAAAGTACTTATACAGCAGATGTTCAGTTTCTGTTTTTAAGTTTATATTTATAGAGTTCACTGTAGGATTTTTCGAATCCATTGTAGAAGTTAGTAGTAACTTCGCCTTAACAATAATATTCGCTGACAGCCGTCAGCATTACGCAATAACTAGGTCATTGCGGTGCATCCGACTGGACGGCGTTATTTTGATGCGTAAGCACTTCTACACGGTGGAACGCGCGCGATCGCATGTAACACTACTGCTCTCAGCGAAAATCGAACGTGCTTTGGGTACGAATAAAAATAAAAATACTCACTGTTAACTCTGCCAGAATTTTATAAAAACAGGCGTCCGCTCCGTGTTGTGGTTGGTTTCGACTGCAGGTTCCAACACGCTCGCGGCACGGGCCGCTTGCTGTGCTTGTGTGCGTTAGTTAATGTACATGCACACTTCTACAAACATTGGCGGTCATTTGAAATCGCGAAGCGGGAAATTTAAAGAATAGGCCTTATTAGGACGTAGGTTTTATTTGGGTCACCCACCTAACAACTGTATACGGCATCGACTCGCTTATCATCATCTGCTTAGCCTTTTTACCAACTATATTGGGCGGTCGGCTTCCAGTCAAACCGGATTCAAAAGAATATTTTACGTGGAGCGGCTGCCTACCAGACATTCTCAACCCATTAACTGGGTAACACGGTACTAGTTGGCAAGACTGGTGTCAGATTTTCTGGCTTCTGACTATCCGTAACGACTGCCAAAGATCTTCAAATGACAGCGGGACCAACAGCTTAACGTGCTTTCAGAGGCACGGAAGAAACTCGGTATGTTATGAAGGTCACCCATCCACTGACCAACCTCGGCAAGCGTTGCTTAACCTTGAAATTCGACCCTTGCGGCTGTTATTATTTAGCTACGAGTATCGTCTTGCTTATATGCAGATGAAATATTGTTACATTTTCTGATATGATTCTTTCTTTGTTTTATAGAAACTGAAGAAAGTTAAACCTTCATTAAAGCACCATGGCTAAATCCACAAATACCTTTGCAACGGAAACACGAAGGTGGGCAGACAACATTTCTACGATTCTTTCAGTTCCCGTTAAAATTTAATTCGGTCCTGCAAAATTAAAATGTGGCCTTTCCACAATAAAAAGAAGCGTTTTTTGTGTTCCCGGGTTTTTAGAGATTAAATCGCTAAGCCTGGATATGCAAAATTGAAAAAAAAAGCTAACGAAAATTATATTTCGTGGCACATTTTAATGTATGCTTTTTGTTTGTGAAATGGGTCATTTTTCAACTGTGCTTTTTGGTTCAATGTACTGAGAGGTGTGAAATAGATGGCTTCTTGGATGATTCGAGATGTCAAGCAGATAGTGGTCAAATAATAATATAATAAGCTTGTTTGCGCGGCTTCGTACGCGCATATCACGTTTTGTTCTGTACCCGATAGAATTTTGGGATTCCTCTCTTAGTGCCACCCTAAATTCACTTTCAAGCATTTATTTCAACTAAACCATTTACAGGCACTTTTGAATTGTCTAGGTCGGTCGGTCCAAAAAGTTGAAGCTGTTTGCACGTTCCAAAGCGTAGATCTCTATGGAGAAGAACGTGCAAGAAACTCCACGGTCACTCTTTTAAAAATAATAAATTGTAACAAAGTTTTGTCACTCCCCAAGGAACCTACATGCCAAATTGAAATTTGGTTTTCTACGGCCAGTAGTTTTGGCTGTGCGTTGTCAGTCAGTTTCACATCAGTAAATTTTACATTATACTTGCTGACTCGGCTAACGTTGTTTTGCTATAAGTTTAACAAAATAGCCTAATACCTATGCGCAGACCTACCAAAAATACCCAAAATTTTTCATCAACATCAGTCGAGCCGTTTCGGAGGTGTTCTATAGCAAACACCGTGACACGAAATTTTTATGAATCAGAAGAAGATTAGACTAGCTGACTCGGCAAACGTTATTTTGCTGTATAAAATATAGGCTACGAACTATTTTCAGATCTAAGGAATATACACAAAAAATTCCCAAAAATCAGTCTAGCCGTTTCGGAGAAGTTAGTTTACGAGATTTTTACATATTAGAAGATATTGATGTTGTTAAAGTACCCCCAAAGACTCATGGATAGATAATGACAGCCGCATGAGCTTATAATCAAAGTTAGGTTCCTCAGGATAATCTGTGGTGATGAGAGCAGTAAGTCTCGCCACTCATTCACAGATCTTTCGCCATCTTTACTGGTACTCAGAAGCCCGACAGTCTGCTATCCAGACTCTCCCTAAAACCATCATCTGCCTAGCCTTTTCCCAAATATATTGGGGTCGGCTTCCAGTAAAACCGGGTTTAGCTGAATACCAGTATTTTACGTGGAGCGGGTTACCAGACCTCCACAACCCATTAACTGGGTAACACGATTCTCCTTGGCAAGACTGGTGTCAGATTTTCTGGCTTCTGACTATCCGTAACGACTGCCAAAGATCTCCAAATGACAACCGGGACCAACAGCTTAACTTGCTTTCCGAGGCACGGAGGAAAGTCGGTATGTTAAGATGGTCACCCATCCACAGACCAACCTCGGCAAGCGTTGCTTAACCTCGAAGATCGACCTGAGCTGCTGTTAATATTTAGCCACGAGCTCCAAACTCTCCCTAAAACCAAGGAGGAGTAAATGGGACTGAAGTTCGAATAGGCAGATGCTCTGTACCCGCATTCCAATGCTATTTTACATACATTTTTATGTAGGCCACGTTTGATCTGATTTTGATCTGAGGATTGAGATTTAGGGCGGGTTGTATCAAACAGTTGGTTAATGTAACATACGTACCTACGTCAAAAAGTTACGATTACGGACGATGTTTGACGTTCGTTAAATTAGAAGCGTTGTTTCAAAACATTCTGGTATTTATTTTTGCTCATCCCAATAGCTAAGTAATTGACACGGGTCCTACCTAAATAGCGTTTTTTGCATTCCACCACTAATTTGTGTCATCAGAAGAACTGGTATTGAGGAATTCAAAAGAAATTTCACAATATTGTTCTCAGACCATCTGTTAAAGTAAACGTTATATTTTACGTGCGTTAACGCTGACATTTTGTGAAACAACCCAATTTTTTGATTTGACGATAGTTAGCACCATTTTTAACGTTTACGCAAACGTTTACGTAAGTGTAGTTGCAACAACCCGCCCTTAGATATATTAAATCAAGGTCAAAGTACCATACCTCACTTTTGTAAGCGTTCTAATACCTACCAAAGGAGGGCCCCCAAAAAGCGTCAGATTTAATAATATTAATAATTTGAGATTGTCAAAGTACTAGCTATTAATTAGACGAGACGTGTAACTCAATTAATATTCGCAAAGAATTACTCACTAACTAACTAACCTAGTTACTGATGGAATTAATAGTAACAGTATTAAATTATTTACTTTATAGGTACCTAATTAAATGATTACTATCTAAAATATAGTAGTCTAAACAACAAACAGAAAAATACAGACTTTTGAAACAGTTTTTACAACCTCTATGTCAAAAATATCTCTCTCGAGACTCTAGATTTTGACTTAAAAAGGTATAAAAAACACAGCGTTAGCAATGTTTACGTTGGTGATTCACATGCAAGACATTTCAGAGGCCTTAGTGTGAGTTTTTTCGACTCACGTTCGAACGCGTTCGATTGCGAGCGCGTTAGAATTTAGTATGGGAAATTAGGTTCTACGAGTGACCACTAGGTGGCACTATAACTTTTACCAAATTTTACCAAATTTTATATGCATATTCAGTAGGTCTGAGAATCGGCTACTATCTATTTTTCATACCCCTTAGTGATAAGGGTTGTCCACCCCTAACATTTTTTATTTATTTTTGGACAATTTTTTAAATTTTATTTTCTATAATTTGGCATTAATAAATACATACAACCTAATTTTTTTAATAGCTATATTATTAATGAATGATGTGACGCAGACGAAGTTGGGCGGACCAGCTATTATAAATGTAGAATGACCTTTGGTTCTTGACAAGTGACATCCTGTCAGCAGTAGCGTGGCGAAGGCGACTGTCAAAGATGTACACGATGATGTGAACTGTGTGATGTGTACTGTGTGGTGCATTTACTATTATAAAATATACTTATTAGCCCTGGTAAACAATCATGAAATAATTTTTTAAATACCTTCTTCAGCGATGAAACTACAAAGCTTTCAAATTGTAATCTATGAAAGATTACAATTTGAAAGCAAAGTCCTATACGGACTTTGACGCCTATACAGCTGCCTTAGAAAACAGCAACTACCAAGCCTGTCGGGAAGGCTCAGCTCTGCCGCATACGCCGTTAGGAAAGTTTGACAATTTACTGACGTTGACACAGCTAGGTTAGTCTATTTTAGTTATCTCCATAGTGTTATGTCCTACGGTATTTAATTGTGGGGAAAAGCTGCTGATATACAAATATATATATAAAACGTGCTGTGTGAGCAATATTATCAGCTAGGGTCAAGAGTTTCATTTAGAGAAATTTTCAAAGAGATTGGAATTCTCACGGTTGCATCTCAATTTATTTTTGCAAACATTTTATATATTAGGCAAAATATACATTTATACAGTAAAACGAGCGACATCCACAACTTTAACACCAGAAACAAGCACAAGCTACAAGCTGTTTTCGCGAGAGGTACAGATATATTTGTTGAAAATATTGATAGGTATCTCGTTTGATTTTCGAACAATTTTTATGCTTTTTTCACTGTTAGTATTATATTTTTGTATATTTTTAGATAAACTGTATAGATAATTCGTAAATTTATTCAAACATATTTCCTATTGCTGTCCAGATGTCACGTTACCAAGCTCTTATATATATTTTGTCATTTCGGTAGTCTCATTTCCAGTAGCCATCCATCCAAAGAATAACAAGCTTATGAAATAAATCATTTCACAAAATGCCTCGTCTGTATATTAATATCGAGTACCAGGGAATTAGGAAGCCTTAACAGTTCCTACGCACGTTACACGCCATTTTAACAAGCCACTTAGTACAGTCAATCAGGATCAACAGATTAACAAAGTGATTGTAGGCAGTATTGGTTTTTGTTTTGTTACTTACAGTTATTATGTGTATGGGCTGAGAGACATCTGAGGGCCAATTCTACTAAGTTTAAAAAAACTTTCGCATTCGCATGTCAATCTCGAACTGTCAAAAAAGCCTTAATTTTCATCAATTTTTGACAGTTTGCGAATGCGATGCGAATGTGAAAATTAGTAAAATTGACACTCTGTTATCTTCGTACTTTTCTGAATAAGACTGCATTTCGACGACGGATATGCTTGTTAAGAACCAATAGAATCGCTTCATTGACTTAGCGTCGCTCAGCGCATGTGAATCAATTGATACTTAACAAAAATATCCGTCGCTGTGCATCCTTGCAAATATTTGATGAAAACTCACCCTAATAGCTTAAGAATCAGCAAGCACAATCTTTCCTGCTAAGCATAAGTTCCTGAGTTCGATTTCATTCGTACAATATTCGGACTAAACCATGGCGACATGTACTATAATGTACTGGGTGGCTAAATATACCAGATTAAGAGAATCTCACAAAATTCATAATATGAATCACACAATAATCTGTCAATTTTAACTTTCAACTTTATCGCTGACGCATTAGGTTCAAGGTTGATTGGGGAAATATAACAATGACGTGAAGCGAGATGTGCTTTCTGATTCTGCTAAAGTGGCCTTTTTAGACCCGCTGTACTAAAGTATTTTTTCTGCACAGCATAAAAATACGTACTTTGTAATATTATGTTACGTCATTTAAAATAATAAGCTCGAACAACTGTTAGCACTATTTGATAAAATGGCGAATGGAATGAAAGCTGATATTCTGACGACTCAGACATGTCTATGTTCTTTGCAAATCTGAGATAAATAAGAAAATAGTTGGAAAATAATAAAGATAGACTTTATTATTCTCCAACTTTTTCTTTCTTTTGCTAGTGTTATAAAATTACAATGTTTGTTTCCTATTACAAGAATGTTTGAGATTGAAAATAATTTAATCATGTTCTGTATTCTTATTGGGTATGTTCGAGCAATATGAGTTTTCTTCAAAATTCGACTCTCTAAATTATTTATTGTGTACCATAACATTATAAAAGTTGGAAGAAAATAATTATATTAGTCACAATTATGGACCCTGTCGGGCACAGCATAGATCAAGTAGGCGAGAGGAGGTAGAGCACTGGGGGTTTAATGTGATAACTTTAATGATTAGTTAAGTAGCTAGTATATTGTAATATTTTATGAATACAGAGTTAAAATTAAGAACAACCGAGTGCACTTCGAGCTTTTGTGTCATCAGTAAACGGTTAGTAAGCTGCGCCTGACCTTTTTAGGTCAAACTATCATCATTGCAATTCATCGTAGCAATGCTGCTAGAGTTCTGGGCACTTTTCTCGTGGACGATTTTTGGAAGCTTAATCATTTATTTTCTTTTTTCATTTTTGTACGCGCTTGTACTTATTTAATTATTATCATCAACTAGCTGACCCGTGCAACGTCGTCTGCATCACATTTTTCGTTAGTGCTCCGCTCCTATTTGTCTTAGCGTGATGATACTGATTCTTCCTCGATAAATGGGCTATCTAACACTGAAACAATTTTTCAAATTGGACCAGTAGTTCCTGAGATTAGCGCTTTCAAGCAAACAAACATCATAACATTAGTATAGATTTGTGAACACTAGCTGAAAGCCCGCCTCCACCCGCATGTATGATGAAAAAACATTGTGAGTGTTATTCCTGACTCTCTAAATTTTATCATGTCTCACTTATGGCTGCCAGACCTTTCGATACCAAAGCGAGAAAGAAAATCCAGCACCACAAAGAGCTATGGAGAGAAACTGCTCAAATATCAAACTGAGTGACAGAGTAAGAAACACTGACATCGCATCGCAGCGAGACTAATGTCACCGATGCTCTCGCTTTTTCGCAAAGCATGAAGGTAGGCAGGGCACGTTGCAAGGTACCATGACAATCGATGGACTTTAAAGACAAACAAATGGAAAGGTCCTACAAGTTCCAGAAGCAGAGGCCGGCCGTGCGCCCGATGGCAAGATGAGATTGTGGAGAATGTTGGTCATGACATGTTTTCACCGCATTATATAGAGAAACGCAGAGTTATTAGGAGGAGGCTGTAACCCGAAGAAGGACACACGTTTGATCTCAGATTAATAATATTAATAAGGAATAATTCTATGTAATTAATTTAATTTATCAATCATTTTATGTTATTTAACTACTCTTGTTATTAGACAAGTTTTGTTTTTTAATAACACAATTTCATCTTTAATGATTGTTATCTATTTTCATTTTGTATTTTAAATTCTATTTTATTTTATTTTCGCATGTTAAATTGTGTTGCATCAATTAAGATTTTTTATTTATTTTATTGTAGAGTAAAATCTATATCTGTGCCTAATTTCATGAAGACCCTTTCAGGCGTTTTGACGTGAAAGAGTAACAAATATTCATCCATTCATCCTCACAAATTTCCGCATTTATTATGTTAGTAGTAAGAAGGAGTAACCTCTACTGTATTGTAAATTAACCGCCACTGTACATTGATAAAGTTAATGCTACTACCACCGTTACTAAACAATGGCTACAAAGAAATGCGAAAAAATGTTACGTACCATAAAATTAGACGTATTATCGAACCATTCGAATTTGATATGCTGCAGCCTGTCTAAAGTTTATTTATTCGTAACAAAATACATTGTGTACAACACAACATGATGCATGTTACAGGATATAAAAAAGGAGTTTTGTCATGAAACATGGGTGAAAATGTGCCAGTAAATGTTGCACTGAATATGCTTCGCCGCCCAGCACACAAACTAGATTCGGTGATTAAAAACGTATTTTCGTGTCTCTTTTTTGAATAAAGTTCTTTTTTGTATAATTTTTCAGGACTCGATACGAAAAGAAAGGAACATTATACTGGTATTCAGATGAATTCGGGTAGAAGCCGATTCCAAAATACTTGTGAAAACACATGCAGAATGATTGATATTTTGAATTAAATCCCTCGTGATGGTTTTTAATTTCACTAGGTACTAGCTTTTCGCCCACGTTTACAGTATTTTCATGAGATTTCATTTATTTGCGCGGAACATAAATTATTTTCTGAAACAAGTTACTCCTTCTAACATCAGCTATCTTTCAGGGAAAGTCTCGTCAATATCGGTCAGTTAGTTTCGGAGCCTATTTAGGAAATATATAAATATTCGAATGTTTTTGGTAGGTCTGAGAGTAGGTCGTAGGCTATTTTTTCTTGTGGCAAAACAACATTTGCCGTATCAGGTAATATTAGTATAAATTATGAAACATTTAATTAACAAGGTAGGATGAATGATTCTATCTCCACAAATATACCTAATGTATCATAAGAGTCATGTAGCCCTTTTCATGAATGATTATTTACTAAAAACTTTGTGGAAAAGATTGGTTTCAGAAAGAATGGCCCACAACCAATAACTTAAAAATTAAATTCACACAACGAACAGTAGATAAAGCAGTGAAACCCTTTAATATTTTTAGACATTAGCCAAACAATAAAATAATACTGACTCCCCCACACAACCACCACCAACCAATAACTTTTGAAAAGAACCAATTACAAGTAAAATGTTCTAACGTTCAAACTCACAAACAACCACCCAAGCCAGCTTATTACTAAAATATAATAATGACAGCATTTCCAAACTAACTCCGAATAATATCGGAACTTAATCAATTTGCTGTCGCACGCAAGTACCCGTGCATGCGGGTGAGCGGAGCCGGGCGCTTTCCATATATTATTCAGCGCTGTATCGGGCAATACTGCTCGGCTGATATTGGGCTACTGCTGAAATAAGGGGCGACATGACTTACAGGCTCTGAAACGGGAATAGAACCTCCTTGTATGTATTGGTCTGGATTTAACATTTCTTGTTTGTGAAACTAATATTAACAAGGCGTATACGGTTGTAGAGGTCCCTAAAATAGTTCGGATAAGGACAGTAAGGTAATGATAGAATACTGGATAAAATCTCAAAAATATTTGGCTTCAAGAGTAGGTACAAAATTATGAATGAATCTAAAAATTTCAAGCTATAAATACAGATAAATGGATGAATGATGAATTTCATGAATAAAGCAACTGACACCATCGGCCACTTCGCTTTTAAAAATATGCATTCGATGACAGGATTATGAAAGCTTTTTTAAATAAAATCGATACTAAGTATTAACAGGATTGCAATTTTTATACCATTTCAATATGCAAGAGATTCTACAAATAGTCACTCGTAGCACATCGTGCTACGCTGGAGCTACGGCGTAGCATGGCGTAGCAGCAACATTAGTCTTGGGCACTAGTGTTACGGCAGCACAGTCCACGTCTTTAGAATATTACACCGTTTTGTAATGTATTAAAATGAACGAGTTTTGAATCTAGTATACATTTATGTTTAAATCAGAGGTTTAAGTGACATTCCATCAGCATTGTGTTCCCCAACAGTGGGGGCTGAGTCACCCGCGTCCGTAGGAGAATACCCTTCAGCGAATCCCTACACGTGGTCCCCGGGTGGTGCTAAACAGGTGACACTAACCGCCTCCGTGGTCTAGTGGTTATACCACCTGATTCAGACCCAGAGGTCCCGGGTTCGATTCCCAGCGGGGGCAAATTTTTTGCTCGGTTTGGTTGGTGGTAGGACTTGTTCTAAGTCCGCCTGGCAAGCTACCACCATCTTATCTAAGTCTGTCGCCATAACAACAATGTTAACAGCATTGTTGTGTTCCGGCAGTAAGAGGTATGATAGCCAGTTCCTCTGTGTTAGAGGATTCCGGGTAAAGCTCTCTTCCATCTTCGGCCTAATCATCACTTTCCATCAGGAGAGAATTGGGCCAAGAGTTTACCCGTTTTGTATTAAAAAAAAAATGAATGCCAATAAAATCAAAATTTTAATACGAGTTTTCTTCGACCGAAACACTTGATAACGACGACCACTATTGCTGAAAGAATTGCACTTGTTTAGAATCTCAGTCGAATCCTCTTATTCAAATCGAGTTTTTTAACGGAGGAACTAATTTCAAGGTCTTCGTTGATATCCATAGGTCTCACAAGCACAGCACAGCAGTTACTGTTTCTGACCAAATTTTAATTGCAATGATTTAATTTCCCCTTCCTTGGAATCGTATCGGAATAGACATGTAATATCAGATGATTAACGGAAGCATCTACTATTACATGTATATACCGATAAAATTAGGCGCTCTTCCAAGAATTATGCACACAAACTGCACATCACAAGTCCTGTCAGCGGGGTCATTACTCCGCGAAACGTTTTTATTCGGCCCGCGTACTATAAAGTGCATTGTTTTTGTGGCCTCGGGTGAACGCATGCACCCCCCTCACCCCCCGTACGGGACGCGCTGAAATATTCGCCCGTGTCACACGATTGAATGAATAGCCTTACGTGGGGCGGTTTTTAAATGATATTTTAGTGCTGGTTCTAAAAATACCAAGTTAAGGTACCTACGGGATATATCAGCAGATCGTATTTAATCCTAATATATAAAACTCTTCCGTTACTGAGTGAATTACAGAGAACCACATCTGAAAATCGGCGTAGAAAGACTGAAATTTAGCCAGTAGGTTCCTTGGGGTTCCTTGGCGTAGGGGAAGCACTATGACTATATACCCGAAATTCCTACGGGAACGCAAAAAAACGGGATATTCGTGTACAAAGTCGCGGGCAACAGCTAGTATCATAATAAAATGAGCTTGGGCTTGGGCTTGGCTTGGCATCATCGCGCAAATACCGGAAAACCCGGAATGTGAACTCTGTATGATGCATTCTGGTTTGTCGACAGTCGCGTGATTGCGCGATGATCCCTATCAACTAAGAAAACTGTTCCTAGAGCTTTTTGACCGTGTATATCTTTTCCATATATTTCGGAGTCATTCAATAAAGATTCAGCAGCAGAAAGTTGTCTGTAATTACGTAATGAACTTTAACAATACCTCTATAGAGTCACATCTCGCTAGCATGCTTAAACATTAACATTTTAAGTCAAATAATAGAATATTCACAAAAACAACAAACACACAATAGTGTATAGTGATATGAACAAACATCCTCCTAGGAACAAATAACCTGAGGGCTGCAAATATTGGTCCTTATGCGGAACCGAAGCTTACATGCGGGAACAAAAACCGGGGCTTCGATACCCGACACAAGTAAATATACATTTTCCTTGTAAGGAATCTTGTGGATTTTTCTATGAATGAAATAAGGTTAAAATAATAACCAGCTACTACCTAGATGATTACGTTTTATAAAATCTTTTGCCAACGTGAAAACATTAGAGACGGTGAATCGAACGGATAGTGCAGCGTGTTTCCTGCCAACAGGAAACATGCATGAAAAAAAATATGTTATATATACGGATTATCCAAAAATTTATAAAAACATAACACTAACAGTGAAAATAGAATCAAAGTTGTTCGGAAAACAAACCAGAAATAATTATTTTAAACAAATGTATCTGTCCTTCTCGCGAAAAAGCTGTTTTCTATGCTGTATAGGCTTCATGGACTTTGACGTCAAAGTCTATATCGGACTTCTATTTTTAATTGTAATCTTTGAAGTTTTACAACTTCATCGCTGATGAAGGTATCTATAAAATAATTTCACGATTTTTGACTACAGCTGATAAGTATTACATTTTGCAATAAAAAAAATCGCATGCATATTCCCTATTTCCCTTTGCCTGGTGTCATACTTTCTTTCTAACTCGCATCGCATTTGCAAGGTCATAGATCATACCTATATTCTTTGAAACCCACATGCCCAGAACAAAGTATTTGATTGAGTTGTATAGTAAATCCACGATTGTCAACAACTGGACAGAAACACAGACTCCGGGCTATTACTGGCAATATACAGATGGAAAGACCCACCAACACTTTGCCTAAACTGGGAATAGAACACACATATCAAGTCTTCTAGGTATTCCCAAGTACAAGTTTTGTCGTTAAAAATACTTGTAATAAAGAATGGTTTTCTGGAAAGTTATGCTTCGTAAGGTAAATAAAATCTATCCATTAATGGCATTGGAACAATTCATGAGTACCTATTTCAAAACACTTCCCCGTTCGATTAATCAATTCGTAGGCTAAATAAAACAGACCTTGCCGGAATTTGGTTCGTTTCGGTACAGCCAGCCACGATTATACTGAAAGACACTGACAGCTGACCTTATCACGGCTTGACATAACTCCTGGCACGCGAATGTCACGCCGACTGTACTGCTCAAGTATTTCTATAGTATTAAAAGCTTCTCTGGAAATTCGGTTGCTGAATAATTTTGGGTGGTTATGGAATTACGCGGGTAGGCATGTATGACGTGATTTATAGTATGAAGTGAACCCAGTGGTTGTGAGGTGAAAAGCTAATGGCTACCGATTTATTTTTGGGATCGTAATGTTACTTGTCGAACAAACTGAACGGTATTTCTGTATTATCAACAAAGTATAATTTTTTTTGTATTAAAACTATCTCCTATTCACTGAAACTTTGCGCGCTGATATCGAAAACAAAGAAAGTAAAGATTAATTTAAACAAAACTATTTTAGGACTATGAATGAAGCTAAATATAAATAGCCAACGAAATGAGCCTCTTTACAATACCTTCTTAGATGTTCTGTTCATTAAACAATTGCTTCCCTCGGAATAAAGTTCTTTCATTTTCTGTCTCATCGACATTAAAAGCGGCGATCTTCTTTTGTCCACAACAATTGTAAACACAACTCCACTCGCTCTCAGTTGAGACACACTAATTTTTCATTCGCGCCGACAGGTAGCCCTATCTCTGTTTGCATCCTATTTACAGCTCCCTCGGACAGTTAAAAGGAGTCAAAGAAAAGCCTATCTTTTCCGTTTACACGTTTGCTGTGCTAACTTCGCTGGGGCGATGCTTGTGCATGTGTGTGTATCATACGTTGCACTAGTGAATGTCGCAAACCAGGGCTGCCACTGGCCTACTTTTCACCGTGTCCGGGAAATGGGACGTTTGTGAAGATCCCTAGCGCTAATTACAAGCTTCCTTTCACACGCCCGATGGAGCTTTTTCGAATGTTTATCACGTATTCCGTATGTCGCAGAGTTTCTTTGGAATTCGGGATTTGTTTAACGTTTTAATCAGGTTTGGAGCGGGAACCCTAGCCGCGCGGCTGTGTGCTAATGTGTGTCGGTGAGAGCTGCTTTGTCGTAATGCACACAGCGTCATTAGCATGGAGCAAGTCGTGGGAGCAGTCATAAAAATTTCATTTGTCAATCTGCTGCCGGCCACTGCAGGCATAGAGCAACCGAGGCAGAGCGACTCGAGCCAGTTTATGTTATGAGCTTTTTCTTATTAGTATTTTTAAAGTAGTTTTTACGTACTGCGAAAGCTCTAAAGTTTCACAATCATCATTCAAATTAGCTGTAGTCACCACCTTGTTGTTGCATCCGTTAAATAATAAATGCACGAGAGCGAAGATGTAGAAAATGCATGTTTATTACATTTCTTAATCTTGTGTCTTGGTTGTCTACAGAATATTGGATTGTGATACAGTAACACTTCTAGGACCTCCTAGAAGAGAGCTTGACTTATTAGAGCAATACAATATTTCTGAGATACGGTTAAATGGGAAGATTGAACGGTATGGCGCATCCTGTGTCGAGCAGCAATTAATCAGATCAAGCTGCAAGGAAAAATAATATACAATAATTATTATGTTATGCTTAGGAGCTCACTACGCTTCGCCATCCGTTTGTAATTAGTATTAAAAAGCTTTTTCCTAAGTTATAATAACATCACCAATGAAGGCATCATTAACTTCACAGTATCAAAACGAATAACTTTGTCATAGTTACGTAGTACAAAATGCAAAATGGAACAGGTGAAAAATATTCAAAAATTCGCAAATGATTAGTGTGCGCTATCATCTAACAATTCTACCAATCCGAACGGTCGAAATACTCTTTGACGCGGGCCGCAGAAGCTTGCGCGGCGCCTGGCAGTAGTCGTCGCGACGCTGAGCCGAGCGCACGTGTGCGCCCCCCCCCCACACCGCGCCCGCCGCTCGCAGCGAGTGAATTGTGAATCGAAAAAAAATAAAACAACATCGCAGTGAAAGTGCATGTGTCAGTGGATTTAGATATGCATTGTGTTTGATGTGTATCATAAACGTGGATTGAAGGTATTGTGTTCGATAATTCTATAGTTTAGTGTGTCGGCATCCCGTATCCCAGGTAGGTACAGATTAAATCTTAAATGAAATGTTTTATCAAATTGGTTATGTAAAGCGGTGTTTAGCTGTTTTGTAATCTATTGTAAGTAATGGAAATTCGATTGCAAGCCTTTCCTATTATAATATCACGATGAGTATGCGTTTTTTACCATGCAAGCTTGAAAGGAAACTAACTTAAATAGCGAGCATGGGTTAACTACGTGCGGTCCCACGGTGGGCGCCAATTTTCTTTGGTCCCACGGTGGGCGCCAATTACTTTCTGCGTAAAAGTACCACATGAAACCTTAGGGGGAGTTATTTCGTTAAAAGGCAGATATTTTCGGTGTATGTTACGACACAATTTAATTCCCTAAACAAAGTAAAAGCCTTTTTAAAACAAATTATTTTCGGAGTATGCATTATCTAATGCCTTGTTAAACAACAAAAGGCTTCATAATCGAGTAAATAAACCTTTTAGGCCTGTTTTAACATGTATTACGTGCGTAAAAAGGTAGAGAACGTCGTTAGTACTTAAACGTTTATGCGAATCTTTAATGTATTCGCGACAACATTTCATTTTCAATTTTATTTTATCCGCCGTTTTCGCCAAATTGTTTTACGACAGTGAATGTCAACCCTTTGACATTCACTGTGATTTCTGATAAAAATAATACGAGGAATAATAACCATGATTATATAATTTCATGCCAAGTTGAACTGAACTTGAGAATCGGGGTTTCTCAGAATATAAGTCTTGGGCTTGACATTGATTAATTTAACAATTAATTAGAATAACAGATTCTTTATTATTTGAAGATGTTCTTATAGAACAGCGAATAATTTTCGGGCTGCTAAAATAGCAAAAGGAATATAGGCTTGAAAATTTTTAAATAAATACTTTTTAAGATGTCAATTGTGTGTTTTTGAAACTCTGAACTAGGGATATGGTTTAAGATACCAATTTTGGTGATTACAGTTTTTCAAATAATCATCATTATTGATTCACTTTATTTATTACTTTTATAAATTTCAAATCCTTTATACATTAGGTACTGTGTTCTATTATTTCCTTTCTTATTTACAGGAGACACTGGTATAATATAGCTACTACTCCATTACTTTTGGTGTACAGGATATATTTATTGATGCAACATATCTCAAAAATTAACTAAGATATTAACTCAACAAATTGTATGTTTTAGGGTGCATACGGTTTTTTAATAATAAAGCAATTCTTAGTTTTTGATTGATGATTATTGTAGATGATTATTGTAGACCATGAATGTGGTCTTACCAATAAAAGATGAACGAACATATGTGGAAAATTATGGATTTTTTAGGAGTGCCCATCGAGAGATGAGATTTGATGTTTTTGCATTTGTCTTGAAATTTACATTTTTATTAATTAAAGGGTAGATCTGTGTAGTAATCTGTGGATGACGTTCTGAGTAGTGTATTTGCCACCACTAATATTCAGTTTTAATCTTTAATTTACATTTTTATTAATTAAAGGGTAGATCTGTGTAGTAATCTGTGGATGACGTTCTGAGTAGTGTATTTGCCACCACTAATATTCAGTTTTAATCTTTAATTTTCTCTTATTATTACACTGCTGCTTGTTATCACTAAATAAATAATTAAATTTATGCAATTCGTATAACGTAAAATATATGATTTCTTATAAGAGACATGGTGTTTAATGAAGCTTAATACAATGGAAGAATATTATTCGACAGTTGGAAGAAGTGGGCAAATTCCTTCTGCTTTTAGCAGGGAGTGGTCCAGTGCAGTTTCGCAAACAGAAACGCCCATTTCTAACTACTAACATTCCTTTTAAAAAGAATCGGTAGGTAAGCTTCAATTTTGAAATAAAACTCCACCATCGCTTTAATACTCAATTTTATGAGTTCTTATAATACCACTAAATACTGTTGTCTTTTTTTGAACTCCTGCAGTTTAACTTGGATCGTTACTTAACTTCGGAAACGTGTTTAAAAATATTTGATCAATGACTTTCTTCGGACTTTTTCTTTTACATAGATCGTTGTTCCGAAGTTCAATTTTATGATAAAACGTGCGACCAGGGCAGTAGGTTAGGAAAACTTTCATGACATTATATTTACCGAGGATGTTATTAATGCTGCTTTTAAGTAAAATATTTTTACTACTTGTGGGAGCTTTTAGATATACACGTTATTTTATAATCAGAGGAAGTAGAGCAGTATTAGTAGAGCAGAATTTAAAAGGAAAACCTTTAGCAAGTGTTACGCTTGTATTTTTTATATGAGAAGTGTGTAGTCAAAAATGTAACGTTATATTTTTAATGCTTTTAGTTATTTATTTTGATAAAAGTTAATACTTACATAACAACAATGCCAATACAACCAATTTTCAAACAGTACATCAGTTGCAATTTGTCAAAATGAAAATGAGGTTTTTGTGAACATGGTAATAATTTTTGTAAAACATGACTCACTTCTGCCGTTACAGTTTTTTTATTTGTATACATGAATTGTATACTTAAAGACGACGTCAGTTTGCATCTTATTATAACCAAATAATTTTAAAACACTGATGAATAATAGTTCATATCTACATAAACCAGAGTTTTCAACTAAATTATTAAAATAAAAATATCGAAATTTTGATTATCAATAAAATTGTCAATATGTTAAAAAATATTAATACATTAAAATTTCAACAAAAGCAATAAGCTTAAGTTCATAAAGCACGATATTATCAAAATCCTAGCATACATACATAGCTAGTCTGTGATTAGGTACTTTACCCAAAGAGGGCGGTTGTGAAACTAGTTTGAAGCAGTAGTCGCAAGTTATGTGTTTAATAAATGATTAATTTGATGCCCCGGGCGGCCCACACCCACTCACTTATGTATAGAAAGTGCCTGAAAAAGGACAAGTTGTATTGCTCTGGTTTTGGTCTGAGTGAGATTTGTTGCTATTAATTATAATTTATTGAGGCGGTAATTATAATCTTATGTGGGTATGCGTGGGTGAGCTGAAGTGTCGAGTTCCTTCTTAAAACGGTATTAAAGAATCTAATAAGTAAACGTTTGTAATTAGTTTTTTATTTTATAAAAAGTTACTATATTTAGAAGTGACACTGGATCCCGCCTATGTTCGGATATCCTGTCACGTACCCCTAATTTTTAGGAACCAGTTTCTCTCGACAAAGATGGTTAAGGAAAGTTCAGGTAATAAATGCAACGGATTCAGGATTATTCACTAAACTTAAGTCTACGCACAGAACTTTATTTACCAACAACATGAACCGCTGCACCTAAAGTACTAAAAATGTCACGTAAGAGTTCTTGTATAACGAAGATTATCACACAGGACAGATTTGTGTAAATTCACACTCGAAAGTAATTATAAGTTTCTTTACAAAACCAACCAAGTGCGAATTGGTTTCGTACACGAAGGGAGCCGTATCTTAAACTTTAATTTTTATTATACCGGCAATAGAAATACACAATCTGCGATAATTTCGCAGTTATTGAGATACTGCCCACTGACAGACAGATGGACTGTCGGACGGACAGTGGAGGCTTAGTAATTTCGTTAGTTTCCTTTTGGGTACAGAACCCTAAAAATCCAATTTGGTCAATAAGAATTTTTGGCTTGTATCTTCATAATCGTAGCAAATTGATGTCACCAGAAACGAGGTTAAGTAACGTGAAAACTTTTGTTTTTAATGCTCCGCCGGTAGCTCAGCCTCGCATCTGTGTCGATACGTGCATCGCGTATTTCGCGAGCTCTATAAATAGGTCAGCCGTGCCATCTTCATATTGACTGCTGGAAGACAGAACCTTACGTAGTACGTGTACCTAGGTATATTGCTTGTGCTGCGCTCCTATATATGTCGTCTAAAGGGATAGATTGGTTTTTCATGTGGAAAGTCTTCGATGGATCAAAATTTTCATCTACAGTTCTACTGTATCTAGATGATGATGATACTATCGGTTTGATGGCAAATAGAGGTTCCATCAAAGAATGATAAAATAAACGGAAACTCATCCTAAGAATCTAACATTCAGTGTTCTGTCATTATAAAGAGTTTAGTATCATCGATTTATATTAGAAGGTGAAGCAAAACAAAATGGCGGAGTTTTCAAATAATTGCATTTGGGGGCCGAGTGACCCGCGTCCGTAGGAGAATACCCTTCAGCGAATCCCTACACGTGGTCCCCGGGCGGTGCTAAACAGGTGACACTAACCGCCTCCGTGGTCTAGTGGTTATACCACCTGATTCAGACCCAGAGGTCCCGGGTTCGATTCCCAGCGGGGGCAAATTTTTTGCTCGGTTTGGTTGGTGGTAGGACTTAGTCCGCCTGGCAAGCTACCACCATCATGTCTAAGTCTATCGCCATAACAACAATGATATCAGCATTGTTGTGTTCCGGCAGTTAGAGGTATGATAGCCAGTTCCTCTGTGTAAGAGGATTCCGGGTGTAACCCGTGTCCATCTTCGGCCTAATCATCACTTTCCATCAGGTGAGATTTGGGCCAAGAGTTTCCCCGTTTTCTATAAAAAAATAAAAAATAAATTTCAATTACAAACTCAAAACATAATTTGTAGAAAATGTTCCATACGAACGATATTAAATATTTCACGCGCACGTTTTTCAATATTTTTCGCCGTATGTAAGAGATATTTGAATATAAAGTTTGCGAGGGCCGACAGCATCCAATCCTGGCACCTCATCGATTACTCTCCACTTGAGCCGAAGTTTGGGATGTCGATAATTTCACCATTGATATTAGAATCCCGAACTTTGCCCCTAGCCTCGATCCGAACATTTAACAAATATTTTATACGAATCCAAATAAATATTCTCTGAATAAATTCTTGATGATTGTATCAACATATTTTTTGGATTCAGATTTCATTTGAAATGAACTGTGCTGAAATCTTGTGTAGATGTTTCGTTTTAATTTCGTTTACCTTTTTTAATTTGAAGAATTAAATTGCTTGTTCATTGTAGGTAGTTTGTTTTTAATTATTCAAATGAATTAGGTTTTCTCTGAAATAAAACTACTAAATAATCTATGAGAGTGGTTTTATTTCTACAACCGAGAATTTGTTCTAGATATCATTTATTATTTTTATCTTTTTGCTAAAATGATTGCTAAACCCACTTTAAAATTAAGATGGATTTAAAAAAGATATATCTAGATGGATTTTTTTGTGATATTACGCATTTAGATAGCGTTACATTTGACAGTTCATCCATGGTCCTTGTTTCAATGAGCACGTGTTTCAACCAACCCCCGACACCCTTCACATAACGCAGATACACAACAACTAAATCAAACAACATCGCATTGCAGTCACGTTCTCATTACCAGCAGCTTATGTTAGCGTCGCTTATTAAACAGAAGCTTAGTCAAAATCAATGTAATCCTATCCTACACCATACCGAGCCAGTTAGCTCGATAGCACGATACAAGTTGAAGGTTGCAACATAAATTGTCATCAAATACGATTACATTTCTTACTATCACTTTACAAGTCTAAATAACTTTAAGCGTTTTTGATGACGCAATTTTTTATTTAACACAACTTGGTTGTCAATCAGAAGGGTGTTAACATTTTTTTTAAGATTTGAAGAATAATGCTGCCTCATAATTATAATTTCTTAAAAAGCCACTTAACTATATAAAAGAAAAAGGAAGGCTTTATTTAAAAACGGCCAGATTCTAGTTGCAATCCGATGTCAGCGATAATGTTAACAACTTAATTTACAATTGATGGGCACACGTTTGGCCACTACCTCACCTCACGGTAAGCGATGATGCGGTCAAAGATGGAGCACGCTTGCCTCAAAGTAACTTATTTAAAATTATGGAAAATCAGAGATTTTTTACCCGACTACGCGATGCAAAGGAGAGTCATGTGTTTTGATAGAAAGTGAACGTTAAAATTAAATACGGAAATTACTCATATGATCGTTAAATGACTAGTTACGAATAGTTTATTAGGTTTTATGCATACCTACATTTAAATTCTGTCCCACCTACCGACTTAATATAAGAAGTAAAGCTACTCAGGCACGCAGCAGAAATATTGAGGACACTTCATTCAGCTGAGGTGGCGTCTTAATAAACTCGAGATGACGCGGAGGGCAGGAAATGTCCCTATTGTTGCCATTTGTAAAAAACTCATTCTTCCTAATTTTGTCCCTCCGCCTACCAACCTGCTAGTGAATGAAAACACAATAAATTAGATCGTGGAGTCGATTATAAGACTATTGTTTTAATCATTTAGGTCTATTCGCTCGAAAATCTTAACTGAGAGTTACCTGCTTTCTAACACGAGGTTAAGGGACTACTCACATTTATTCAGCTCCATTTGCGTTTCGCTGAACGATTTTGGTCACACTTATACAGTTCTGCTTCTATCAGCGTCGTAAAGATGCGCGTATGAACGCGGCAGAACAGCGCTGAACTCTATCTTTAGCACTTACATGATAATAACACATTAAAATTTGTCATCATTTTACACTTGTTTGCCGCGAAAGCTGAATAGACGCGGAAAGCTGGACGGATGCGTACGCGTCTCTATACAAAATCGTAGTTTTCTATGGGCATAAGCTGAATAGAACTGAATAAGTCTGAGTAGTCTCTTAATAGCAAGTTTCATACATATGGCTCCGGGTTAGCATATAAAAAATGAGTTAAAAAGATACTACAATATAACATTTTCAATAAATTAAATAGTGTTGATATTACGCCAGGGGTGCGGAATATTTCGAAAGAGTAAGAGAGCATATGGAGGAACACGAGTGGGGTTTAGGCTTTTAGTCAGCAAGAGTCTGACACTCCTTTTCGCTCTGCCCAGAGCAGGGGAAGTCAATGGAAGATTTCCCATCCAATAAAGAAAGTATCTTTTTGCAATTTAATAAGCACGAGTTTGAGGCTTAAAAAATGTTAATCTTGGACGTTACCTTCAGATAATAGTTTTATAAAAGCACATCTGAAAAAATCCAACACAAATTAATAAATTCTAGTGATCAAAACTCCTCTTTATCATAGGACAGCCACAGTCTGATATTATAAAAACCCCTCAAACTTATTTTCGACACGGCTTCCAAAATTTGCAAGCCAGCGCGTGCAATGTCACTGACTAGTTGAAAACTTTGAGAATCTAATATGGCGCTGAAATATAAAAGTTTTGAAACTACACAGCTGAACCAATTTGCGTATGTGTTGTTTGGGCTCTCTATACGAAAGTGATCTCATTGGGTGAGTGGAGCACGTGGCTTTGCGCGACTACTAGCTATTAATGTTTGTGAAGTTTTGAAATTAAATTCGATGTGAAGCAGAACTTTGGTTTGTTGAACTAGTTGCTAAAACGGAATCAGTCGCTAAGGCGTTTTGGATTTGCTGGATTTTTGCTACACAAAGCAGATCTATTTTGAAACAAAAAAAGTAATCGTTCAATATTTTTACCCAACTGCCCCATAAGTAAGATAATGCTATTCGTAGTATGTATGTTTGTATGTCCTAAAATCCATTCGCCACCATCCACCTTAAGTGCTATAGTGACATCTATACTAATATTATAAAGCAGAAGAGTTTGTTTGTTTGTTTGGTTGAACGCGCTAATCTCAGGAACTACTGGTCTGATTTGAAAAATTATTTCAGTGTTATATAGCCCACTTATCGAGGATGGCTATATAGGTATATACATATTATTACGCTAAGACAAATAGGAGCGGAGCATTAATGGAAAATGTGACGCAGACATAGTTGCGCGGGTCAGCTAGTGTAGGAAATAAAAAAAACTGGTATCAAAAAAGTCTACCACAAAAAAAAGGACAAAAAATCTACATCACTCACTTTTCAAGCGTTGTTTTATACCTTTGATAGTGATATCGAATCTGTAATTGAACTTAAATAAATGTGAGCTTAAAGTAGTGCCTTTTACTACTTGAAAGCAAGTCAACACACAAGTTCTGTCTTAATTTATGCAAGAATGCCCCATTTGTATATACTCAACTATATCTATACTTCTATATGCTATTTATAACATTATTAAATACGAAAGTTTCGATGGATGATATTTGTTGCTCAATCACGTCAGAACGGCTGAACGGATCCTCACGTTATTTGCCACAGAGGTAGATTATAGTCTGGAATAACACATAGGATACTTTTTATCTCGGGAGTATGTTCCCATGGGAATGTTTTCGACATTCACGCAGGCGGAGCCGCGGGCGGTAGGTACAAACAGTATAAAATAAATTAGCCTTTTATTTCTTTCCCAGATACCAAAAAAAAAAATGATACGTGCAATCATATAATTTAACACTATACATTTCATAATACAAACATCACTTCAATTACATTCAATTAAAAAATAGTATTTCAATCATACTACGAAAACATGTAACACAAAACAGTTCAATTAAATTCAATCATTCATATAAATATTAAAACTATGTAACTTATATGGTGTACAAAATAAAGAGTAATCTAATCTAATCTAAATATAAAAAACCTTAAATTGATAATTTCAATTTAATTCACAGAACAAAACAGCCTTAGGCTAAGAACTCACGTAGCGATTTTCACCCGCCGACCGCCGCGGTTGCGGGCCCGCAGCTTCTGTAGAAAGCAGTTATGTATGTTAAAAATTAAAGCACAACTCACGACTCGATTTACGCCCGCGCCTCTACAGAAGCTGCGGGCCCGCAACCGCGGCGGTCGGCGGGTGAAAATCGCTCCGTGAGTTCTTAGCCTAACTCTGAAAAAAGCTACTTTTTGGAAACTGAAAAATTAATACTAAAATTATTTTGTTACTGGTTACTGACCGACTGACTGACAGACTACGCTCCACAAAAATTACTGGTCATCTAGGTTCGTGGGGAGTTTAGGGGAGCGCTAAGAGAGGACTTCCCAAAATTCATACGAAACTGAGAATAATGGGATATTCGCGTTTGAAGTCGAGGGTTGCCTACCAGGTCTCCACAACCCATTAACCGGGTAAAACAGTACTCCTTTGCAAGACTGGTGTCATCTTTTCTGGCTTCTGTCTATCCGTAACGACTGCTATAGATCTCCAAATGACAGCCGGGACCAACACTTAACGTGCTTTCCGAAGGCACGGAGGAAACTCACACGTTAAGATGGTCACCCATCCCATTCACAGACCAACTACAGCAAGCGTTGCTTAACCTTGAAGATCGACCTGTGTGGCTGTTAATATTTAGCCACGAGCGTCCTCCACTGCGTCTAAATTCAAAACCTATTGACCGATTTTCATGCAGTTTTCACCAATGGATAGAGTGGTTCTCGAGGAAAGTTTTAGTATATAATTTGTCAAGCGGGCGAAGCCGCGACCTTCACCTAGTGTTGTATAAAGATTGCTTTTGAAGCTGAAACGGAAGAATTTTATACATTAGAATGATTGCTTGCTTCGATATATAAAGTCAAATGAAGGCTGCCTGGCAAAATAATATCCTCTTCCCTTTTGTGCTTTCCACTGTGTTATTAAAAAGTGTTTTGTTTCATTCCCAAGATAAAGTTTTATTGCTTGAATTTATGTGAAATCCCTTATCCGACAATTAATTGTGTGGATTATTCGGCGCCCTCAAGAGAGGCCGATATTGATCTTAATGAACTCACTGCTACACATCGGTACTTTGTCTTCATTTTTGTATAATACTTGAATTACTGGTTAGGTTAGACCTGAGATTAATGTAGGGTGTTGGCTACTGGACAGGTATATATATATATATATATATAGATGTAATATCCACTCTTCTGCTATTTATCTCCATCAGTCGTGAGCCCATCATTCTCGTTATTGATAGCTATTCAATCTCGTCATCTTCCTGCCCTAATCTCATGTTACTTGGGGTTGTAGCCGTTACGCTATCACTAACTCCCTTCTCTTTCATATCACTCCTCACACAATCCATCCATCTTTTCTTTGACCTTCTTCTCCCTCTCTATCCATTCACATTCATATTCATGACTCTTTTTGTTACATGCCATTAAATCTATTATATTTAAAAACAGATACTCGCACATTATTAATTCTTCTTCGCTTATGTCTTCTTAAATATAATTAATGTAGGTACCAGGTTAACAAAATAAGAAGAAAAACGCACAGTTATCCGTCTTCTAAAGTCAGAAGAACTTTATAATAAGTCTCGTTAAAAAGAATTGGAAACAATCATTCATGTTGTTTAAAAAATCTTTGTTGTACTCGCAGGAATGCAGGTTGAAAAGGGAAATTAGTACTTCATTTGTGAAATATAAATTTTGTGAATCTTTTTACAGAAAGGGTGAAATTAGTGTGTTCTTAGAAAGCAGTTAGAATGGTTGAGAATGTCAGCACGATGTTGAAAGAAGTGAAAATTGTTTTTCATAAATATAAGTACAAAATACTTAAAACTTTTTCTCATTTTTCCTGCACGCAATCCTCTATAGAGTTATTAAAAAAGAAACAGAAAATCTTAAGAAATATTTCATCTGAGACTTCGTAGAATCGGTCTCGTTTATCAAGATTAATAATTAAGAAAGACATTTTCTCGGTAAAAATAAATAGGTTTTCAGTTGGGTGAGATCTGAACAAAAAGACTTTCTAAACCTACACTGAAAGAACGTTTAATTGAATCTAAATTAAAAGTACTAACGTTTTTTCCTTTGTTACAACTAAAGTAAATAATTTATCAACGTAATTATAGTCCAGTACAATTTCACGTATTATTTTACTTATTATAACTTCGCATGGCCAAGTTTTAATTGGGAAAAAGTATGTACAGGTATCGGAGCGTGAGAACAAGTCCATGGGAGCCATTAATTGGGATATGGAGTCCTGCACTATGAATAAGTTCCTTTGCGAGGAAACGCGACGGCTTTAACTCTCATTAGTGGAGTTTTATTTTCTTGTTTTGTTTTTCTTCGTCTATTTGCTTTTGTGACTGCTTTAATTTTAAAAGAACTCTTCTTGCGAGTTTTTTTTTACTTGCACTTTTGAATATCTTTTAAATTCATCTTTTGAAATTCGTTTTCCAAGTTGTTTCAAAAAAATATGTTTAGTCCTCAATAAAAACGAAAATCATGACAGATCCAGGTACACCTTTGTACGATTCCCAAACAATTCATAACACGAAACTAACAGACGCTCTCAATAAATAAAGTACAGAAATAAAACAGCTTAAACATAAGCAAAACATCCGACCTATCTTTTGATCCTCAGGTCCATTCTCCATATTATAACAACGAATAGATAAATCAAAGCAAACAAAATACGTTATTCTGCTACGAGTATAATATTATAAAGAGAATGTTAACAAGTAAATAGGTACGTGAGGGAAAAAATATTCTAATATCGGTATTCTCCGGGGTTTTTCGGCAAGATGGTATTTTTAATTTAACTGAACATGGCTCGTTCCGTTCCTTTCTTAAGTAGTTCCATTCCTTTTGGTGCAGTCCCCTCTATAATCTCATCACGCCCTGATGCCGGCTTCTTTTTAATTTAATCAGGCTCTGGATGTACTGCTGTTAATTAATTCAGTTGTATTTACATGTGTAGCTCGCCAGGTGTATTGTGGAGGGAAAACAAGAGAAAAAACATGGCGACTTTTTCCCGCATCTAATAGAGATGCGGGAAAAAGTCGCCTCAGTTTCAAAGTCGCCTCAGTTTTAATACGTGTCGGAGGGATTATTTTAGTTTCAACGTAATATTTTGCTGTCAGCGTAAATATTTATGTTTGGCACTTAGTGTTATTAAAGTATAAGTAACTATATCCACTTGAATTAATTGCTTTTCATTGAGAAATAACATTAGTTTAAAATGAATAGTTAATGCAGAATATGAAATTTGGACGGACTAAAATTAAAACCAGGCTATTTGGTTTACATGGACAACACACTCTCTTCCTACACAGAAAAACAGCAAACATTCCCCACATTTACGGCTAACAACTTCGCACCATTCTATTTTAACGACAACTAATTATACACCGTTTTCGGAGCAGCCACTTAGAGCCTACTCAGCGACTCAGCGATACATCCAGGGCGAGTATTGCACGCCCGGCCCTTTGTTCGCGACGTAAACTTGGAGGAAATTTGACAGTTTTACGGTATATAAAGGATGTAATGGATGAGCGGGTGTTTAGTGATAATTAGCGAGAACGAAGCGTGCATAAATCATGCGACCGACCATTGTTGGGATGCTGCGAGATCCAGGGAGTGTTTACAGTGCGTTGGGTATTTTGACACAAGAACTTAAACTTTTCTTGAATCGCCTACATATTAGACTCAAATCTTGATTTTAAGAACAATAAATAAGATCTAGCAAAAGGCTTAGTTGACGCTTCGCGTGACCCAAGGGCTGGCTTTTACCTTGGACAGAGGACAAGCATTGCCATACAACGTGGCAATGCAGCCAGTCTTTTGGGCTCACATCCAGTTGATAGCGATGGGGACGAATTTTTTGACGCCATATTTTATTTAGGAGTTTTATTTTCTACTAGCTGACCCGTGCAACTTCGTCTGCGTCACATTTTCCATTACTGCTCCGCTCCTATTTGTCTTAGCGTGATGATATATAGCCTATAGCCTTCCTCGATAAATGGTCTATCCAACACTGAAAGAATTTTTCAAATCGGACCAGTAGTTCCTGAGATTAGCGCGTTCAACCAAACAAACAAACTCTTCTGCTTTATAATATTATTATATTATATGAGCCATATAAAAGCAAAGGCAGCAACATCCCATTTTTTCATTTTGGCAACTTTTAATGCAGTATGGTAGTATTCCGTCAACTTTACTTGACCGAATATTAAAATCGTTTCAAAACCATCATTATCCTATACAAAATAGAGGTTCTAAATTGAGATTGGTAGCAAAACCAGCAACATCCTTCCTTGACCAATCAGGTGTCACTATTCGAACCAACAGTGCATGATTGACTGGTGCAAAACCAGCAACATCCATATAAGAATGGCGCAAAAGCAGCATTATCCATACATTGGATGCAAAAACAGCAACATCCTAAATGTATTACTTTATTTTGGTAAATGTAGTGTTTCTTAGGGAATTCTGTTTTTTCAATAACTGATTCTATCATTATTAGTTATCCATTCTTGTAACATAATGTAACAAAAAATTGGTACATGCAACGTAAACGAAAAAAGACGTCTACTGCCTTTTCAGTAAAAGTGTATGTTGCTGCTTTTGCTTCTATATGACTCATATAATTATAGTATAGATTTTAAGTGTTTATAGTGTGCCTACTTATGTACATTTTCTGTAATTATTTTGGGTAAATAAATAAATTATTGGGAAATTTACTAAATCAAATACGAAATTAATTTATTCAAACTGGTGATCAGCATTTTTTGAACGTCAAAAATTCAGCTGGAGTTGTCAAGTTGGATCAAGGAAGAACCCATGATGTAATTACGAGTCTAGTTATTTTGAGGATTGTTTAGGCTTTCGGAAAGTCCAGCTCTCACACTGGACTGCTTCTAGAATCGATTGGATAGACAAGATGAGAGGTCGTCATGCATCATATTTATATGTCATTTATCTGCGGTCAAAAAGCTGGGCATCCTAAATAGGGTGAAACGATACTTCAAGCCTGGGCAGTTTTTAACTCTATATACAGAACAAGTCCGATCCTGCATGGAGTATTGCAGCCACCTTTGGGATGGCTCAGCTAAGAATCAGCTTGCCGCGCTTGACTCGGTGGAAAGCAGAACTGAGGGGCTCATTGACGACGTAAAATTAGTGGATGTCAAGCTTTCGGTCTTCTATAGATTGTACTTCGGAGAGTATGCCTAAGAACTCCACGACCTCATCCCACCAGCCCCCTTCTACCATCGGACATCCAGACACACTGCAACTTACCATCCCTACCTAGTTGCTATTTCACCAATTCGCACTAAACGCTTCGAAGCGTCTTTCATAATGCGCACAGCAAAGGAATGGAACTGTATGCCTGCGTCTGTGTTTCCGAACGCGTACAACCTTAATCTTTTCAAAGTTAGAGTGAACAGGCTACTTCTGGGTAAGTTCGCTCTATCATAGATTTTGTCTGTCATCTCTGACTTAGACTAGAGTCAAGAGCAAACCCATTTCAATTAAAAAAATCAACTCGCATCAGCTGATAGCTGAAATTGTATCCTACAAAATAATAAAATTATAAACGTCTAGCTGCAAATTAACAAATAGAAATGTTAGCCACGATGGAAAACATTTCGTTAAACTTTTGAGTAGCACTGTCTAGTCGGCTCAGAAAACTAGTAATATGCTCAACAAAATTCACAATCGTTCTGATCCCTTTCAATATCAGCGTTTTCCTGGAAGAATACGCCAGCAAAACGAGACAAATTCTCAAAGACTTCTTCAGACGACCTTCAAACTACGAAAATATCAGAATAGGATTGTTTGTAAACTGTATTTTGTGATCTACTCTCGAACAGTTTCTTTGTAGTACATAATAGGCTCAATACCTAGAATTTCGTTTTATAGTACGAATAGGAAATAAGTAAGTGAAATAAGAGGTACTTATTAATATAACTTCTATTTGTTTTCTTAGCTATTTTCTTGTGATAACAAATTCTAGTACTTGTCATGTTCAGTTATTTAAAGGTCAGCTAGAAAATCTAAGAATTTTGTCTGATTGTATTATGACAAAAATATTATTTTTTAATAAAAATACTATTTTAATTATTAAAATAGAGCCGTCCAACAATTTGCTTAGACACATGAACAGTTACACACATACACACATTTTTAATTTCTTGCGCTCACGTCCGCTCCCGAGGATTGCCGAGGTGTAGTCGGACCAATGTGTGACGCCAGTAAAACATGCGTGCCGCTCCATTCCAACTTTTCCGTTCCATTAAGAGACGTTTTATTTATTGAATTGGTAAAACTTAATGTAAAGAAAGAAGGTAAAGGAACAAAGGATAAAACATGACGAAATGAAGCCAGTCAAAGTGTTCAACGTTTTGATGTATCACCACAATTCCACGAGCATTCGGATTAGCGAAATGAACGATGACCTGGCAACCGAGCCTTTTATACATTTGCGAAATATAAATATATTGCCTTTAAAAAGAGTGTCCGTGGAGTTTCTTGCACGTTCTTCTCCATAGAGATCTACGCTTTGGAACGTGCAAATAGCTTCATATTTTTGGACCGACCGACCTTGACAATTCAAAAGTGCCTGTAAATGTTTAACCCTTAATTCGACAGTTTTTTTTTTAAATTAAATTTGTAAACTCGTTACAGATTTTGGTTCTTAGGTTATAGGGGACCCTAGAAAAAATACCTGAAAAAATCTACCTATTTCAGTTTCCTGAAAAACATACGTCCATTATACTGGACATTACCAAGTTTATAAGAAACTGATGCACTCCAACAATGTGCAGTATACTTCCCATTGTCAAAGAGAAAGAATAAAAGAAACAAGTGATTCCGTAGGAAAATACTCATATATTTTAGAAAATTAGTCTCATGGTTACATTTGTTTACGCTTAAAACACTAATAGGAACTCCCGAAAACTTATAAGTACAAAGAACTCACTTATATTTTGAATATAATAATTAGGTATTTATAAAATTTTCATAAAAATCAACATTTATCTTATAACAATCAGCCTTCTAGTTCTTAAAAATATAAATGTAGATTAATCTATATCAACTTGCTTTTTGGTCGCCTGCCTACCTACTTACTTATTGTGGAAGTTATAAAAGCAATTTCTTTTGGCCACTAAGCACAACCTCTGCTTGCATTTGGAACAATGTGTGTTCGTTTTATTGTTCTTGCAAAACTTGCAACGTCCATATGTCGTATATTCAGGCCAGTGGTTGTAGCCATCATAACGCACAGAAACTGGAGGCCTCGGTGCACTTGGGTTTTGGATCAGGGCTTTTTTCGGTACAGGGCTTGGTGGTTCCATCTCAATTGATCTTCCCTTTTGCCTCAATTCGATTGCCAACTTCTGTCTGAACTTTTTCAGGCTTACGTTTTTCAGGCTCTTTGTGTTGCATTTTCTCCTGTAGAGTAGCCAAGCATTGTTAACAGCTATATCTAACATTTGGCCAAAGATGTTCATGTACCAACGACGGCTCTTGAAAGATGTTCTGTAGAGAGCTATCAACATGTCGCACAGGTCAACGCCTCCCATATGTTGATTATAGTGTCGGACTAACTGCGGGCACATGACACCAATTTACCTTTTCTGTTCTTTGCTCCATCTCTTGATTTCTTGAACCGGGTAAGCATCTGCATAAGAACAGGCCAAAGTCACAACTTTATTGTCGTACCATTTGACAATGGCGATCTTTTTGTCGTTGTCTACGACTTGGCTAAATGAACCTCGGCCCCTTTTCTTCAGTTCTTTGTCACTTAACAGTCCCTTGCAACCTTTCAGTCTGTTTTGCCGTATGGTTCCGAGACTGAAAATCCCCCAGTGTTCACGTAGATACCAGATCAAGTCGAGCGTTGTGAAATAGTTATCGAAATAAACAGCACATCCTGGAGTCTGAATTGTCTTGCAAAGGGCTAATACCAGTTTAGCACCCAGTGTCATCTGCTCTTCCTCCTCGCTAAAATCGATATACCGGAAGGTGTCATCACCGCCATACAATATAAAATCATAGACGATTCCAGACGCACCAGCGCGAACTATGTTCTTGAATCCCCATTTATTGGGTTTCATCGGGTTATACTGTCTCCGGTTTCCTGCTTTAGTACCCTTATACGGTATAGTCATCTCATCTATGCTATACTTCGTTTCTTCTTCCGTTGCAAGGCAGTTCCTCCTTATTTTTTCAATGAATGGTCGTATCTTGTAATATCTGTCCTCATCCGAATTGGCGTTGTCCACAAAGTGAATGTTGCGTCGAATCTGCTCGAATCGTTTCAATGGCATGACGTCAGCCACTTGGGCATATCTGAATTCTGTAGACCAATAGTCTAGATAGGAAGGCATTTTCACTATGCCCATGATAAGAAGAATCATAAAAAAGTCTTTCAACCCCTCGATGGTCAGTTGGATACATTTCCCAGTTCTTTGGGTTGAGTACAAGTTCGTGTTGTTGACGATATCAACGAGTATATCTGTTGAGAAGAACCGATGAAAATAGTCCAAAGGAGAGTCAGTATCCGGTAAATCAAACACGAAGTCGTTTGATGGAATGTCAGCCTTGTGTCTGAATTGTCCTTTCTTCCATTTGTAGCTCACAATGAGTGTTTCTTTGGTCTTTTTTGCCCGGATATTTGGCACAGCTCGTACTGGTAGTTTCCTCTTACGCCTGGTTGTTCTTGATGTTGATGGACTAGCAATAGACGAAGCATTTGATGACGGAATTGACAATAATGAAGCCAAACTTGGTAAAGCATTATAATTTACTTCGCCAGTCGGTGGTAGCACTTTGTCAAAAATAGGAGTCAACGGAGGTCGCTGATGGTTCAAATTGTCTTCGACTTCTAACACAGGGTTGTTCTCACTGCCACTGACGCTAGGACGGTCCTCTGTTTGAAAATTTTCGTTTACTGTCTCCATGAACGAGGCAGCAGTATCAGCATTAACGTTAGTCTCGTCACTGTCGATTGAAGTATTGCCTTGTGTATCATTTTCGGAGCTGTCTAATATATTCATGCGCTCTATGTATGAATCGATGGAACGGCAGGGTGAGGAGGACAACTCTTCAGTCCAATGAACAGCAATTTCTTCTGCATTCTCAGGTTCAGAACCACTATCTACATCTGAATGAGCATTTTCAGGCGGCACCAATGCTACTAAGCAATGTCCTCTAGACTTGAAGCTCTGAAAAACGAAAAGTAGTAAGGTGAAAACATTTTATCTGCGGATCCCTAAAAATTTTATTACGACAAACAACAAAAGTTGATTTTCTCATAATATGGCAACGGGAACAATACTAGACATACGATTTTGTATTTAGTTTTCTACTACTTTGACAAGGGGAAGCATACTGGACATAGTATTTGGCAGTTACTTTACTAGTAATTCGACGACGGGAAGTATACTGGACATCCAAGTTGTGGGCGTCGTAAAAACTAAATATAACTCAGTAAGACAATCAAAATATTATAAGTAGCCTTTCGGGTATGTCATCTTTAGTTTTCAATGAAATTACAAGGTAATAAGCCGTAAAACAGTGAATAAAATGCAACTTACCGAAAGCCCGCGCAGCGAGTCCTTCCTCCCCGCCATCTCGCCGGCGACTGCTCGCGTCTCGTCGATGTGCACGCGTCGTTGGTTTTTGACAACGTAGTTGGATAGTTAAGGGTGTAATAATAGCATCTAAAACTCTAGATATACGGTCTATTTTGTGTGTAGATTTTTTTTCATTCAACGGGAATTATACTGCACGACGTCGAATTAAGGGATGTTTGCGTTTGAGAGTTTGAGTTTAAAAAAATGTAATTGGCAAAGAGCAATCACATAGAAGTCACATTCTGCGAATCAATATATTTTTTTTGTATATTTAACCGGTGGTAACGCGCAATGTGCTTACCACACCGCGCTTTGTGTGTGTGTGCGTGTGTGTGTGCTGCATTTTAAATGTTTTTCGTAAAATGGTCCAAATAAGTTGAAATCTTTTATAATTTGGTACCTGATATTGACCCCATATTCTTTTATGAGTTCAAAATCCTACTAATATTGTAATGTCTTATAAATCGGTTTTGGACAGGTAAACACGGGATTTTTACGATTGTATATAGGATTTTTACGATTTTTTTATAATAATTATAAAAAACTCAAAGATGGGAAAAACATGTTACACTATAACCCCATTATAAACTGCAATTATACTGCTTGTCAAATCCACGGCTTAAACTTCACGTTCCACTTCATGTAATTCTCAAATATTAATATTCTTTACGAAGCTAGCACTTTTAAGCTATAGGTAGCTTAAGTCTTCATCGCATTTTTACGTAATCAGGTGAAATTGAATCTAAATAAGATACTGCCCGTGCTTTTTTGTGTAATGGTCGTTTTCGGAGCTAAAATATTTTAAAAACGGTTTATGCACTCTTATTAAAAAGGTATTTTATAATAACTTGTAGGATATTTTAAAAACGATCTTTTGAGAATATGCTTGTTTAATAGGCTAATAGATAAAAAACAGTGGCATGTTTCGGTCCTCAAGGTTAAGAAACGCTGAGATTAGAACGTAGATACATAACTGAGTACAAATTCTATTAATTTTAACATTCTCATCGCATTCGCATCTCAATCGTTATCTGTCAAAAAAGTATGAAAATTAAAGCTTTTTTGACAGTTTGCGATAGACATACGACTGCGAAAGTTGTTTAATTTTTTTTATAAATTGCCCTCAGACTGCAAATTACCAATCCGTGCCTTGAAAAGCAAATAACCTAGGCTGAGGCAGCTTCGGTAATTGTTATAGAATTTTGGCAGTCGTCATGGGGCGTCAAGGGATGTCGTGTTGTGTTCCCTAGTAACTAGGGTCTGGTGAACAGACTGGCAGTAGCTTTGTGTAAATTGATGTTACTCAGGCTCTACATTCAGTTATACTGGAAGTTGACTTGAATACAGTTTACCAGGGCTAGGCCGATGATGCGTATATGTATTAGCTTTTTCACTCAAATTAGTGTGCGTATACATGACGATTATTTCCCGTTTTCGTAATATTTTTTCGAAGTCTTCTCTAAGTGCCCCCCTACGGAGTGTAGAGAACCTTAAATGCCAAATTTCAGTCTAGCCAAATTGTGTAAGACCAGTAGTTTATGCTTTGCGTAGTCTGTCAGAGACTCAAAAGTATTTGAAAACAAAGTCCTCCACCGCGTCTGTCTGTATGTTCGCGATGATCACAAAAACTACTGCACCGATTTTCATGCTGTTTTCACCAATGGATAAATGGTTCTCGAGGAATATTTTAGTATATAATTTGTTAAACGGGCGTCTGCTATTTTTATATATTTTGATTTAAAAATTAATGTACTGTTGGATCAAAAACTACTATTCTTGAAAATGATACTCGAAGCTAAAATGCCAAAGATTTAAGTGTGAGAGAGGATTCGAAAAGTTGTGATGAACATGAAATTTATAACGATACGCAACTGAGAGAAGCGAAACTGCGTCGTCACCTCGTCAGACATTCAACGAGGGGTGACGGCTACAAGTCATTAGAACTATTAACGATGCACACTTATTTGGTAACGTATTTAGTACTGGGTTTAGAAAGTGTTTACTTGAGATGCCGTTGGGATTGAGTGATGGTAGTTTTGTGATTGTAACCGCGTGTCTTGCAAGCTCATGTCTCACTAAACGACTTGATTGAATTTAGCTGGGTTTCCTTAGATTCGTCTTGATTGTGAGGGTGACATGGCGCCATATTACGTCTTCAAATTTAATTTGCCAAAAATATCGACCGCTAAAAACGACTAAAAAGTTCCAAACAATAAATCTCATGCAGTTCAATCAAATATCTAGTGTCACAAACTTTATCAAACTGATTGAAAAGCGACTTCCTTAGAACTTATTAGTTATTTTTAGCGGGTTTTTGGTTTCTTTACTTTTTTTTCTCATTTCGGTCTTGGTTTCAGCAGTATTGATCATCATCCTGTCCTCATCACAATATAACAATTATGTAACAGGGGCGGAAGGAACATTTGTTTTCTTATTTTTTTGGTATTCATCTCGCTGTTGAACCACTTTCCATTAGGTAATATTAGTTGAACAGTTATTATTTTTTTATTTTTATTATCAACAGTTATTATCATTATTAAGTCACAAAAAATCTACTGCAGTAGAAACTTAACAAGAGCATAGAAACATACACACTGCTTGTTAATAAAAACTCACTGACTATGCTTAAATCAATCTCTTCAGAAAAAATAAATTATAATCAGTGTTTCAATTTATCACATGATTAGATTTTACTAATAAACATAGGCCAAAATATGAAATTATTAACACCCGTAATATACACAATCTTATAAATCCCTATTTATATACCTTCATCGCTGCTTACCCCCTAAGGCCTTCCTCGGCGTCATAATACGCACGTAATCCAAAACATTAATTACGGCAAGTGTTTTCGGATAGTTCCTCTCGAGACCTCTCTGTAACGAGCGAGGAGCGGAGTAGCGACCCTCCCAACATTGTTGTTATTTACATACCTTTATTACGGAACAGGCTCGAAAACATGTTATTTTGAACTTTCTAAAAGCTGGTGTTTGAAGTTTTGTAGAAAATTTGTTCATCTATCAAAAGGCTTCGTATGAACGCCCCCATTTATTTAAACATGTTTTTTATTAAATCGATATATGGAAAAGACTATAAATATGTACCCATTTTTTCTGCAATGACCTGAACTAGATTAATCTTATTCATTTAATTAAAGTTTATGCACAATAGCGGTACATCAGCGGACTTAATGCAACAAGGCATTCTTTACGAGTCAACTTTCAAACAATCAATCTTTATCTTAAAACAATTAAAAATGGTGTGTGCAAAACTAATCTAATCTACATACTTAGTTTGTAATTCTATCTACAATTTTCTGAATGAACGTTGCAACCAACATTGCCTACTTCTTAGTGGCTTTGATTTTGCTATCCCCAAGATAGTTGTCAGAAAAATGCTCATAAAGACTATAGTAACTTACCTTTTATTCTCACACATAACAATTACGTCCCCATAATAGCCTCACAATTCCCAATTTCAAAGATAACCGCCAAAACTAACAAGCGTTCTATTTTTATCAATCTACCCTCTTTCCGCATATCTTTATGAATGCAATATATCAGAGCCGTTCCATCTTACGAGCTCTGAAGTGATCAGATAGGGGAGGCGAGGGTCGCAATAAACACATAATAAAGCGTGGCCACTCGGGCCGCACCTCCCCGCAAGAAATGCGGCCGTACGTGGCGGATCGCGCGGGCGGCCGACGTGCACGGAATCGGGTGGCGGCCAAGTGGCGGCCAATTGTTCACCGGGAATAGCGGACGGTGATTATTTGGACGGTTTGATTTACAGGATTGTGGTAGTTGTTAATTGGAAATTATTGTGGTGACTGACACGACTGTAAACTGATGAAGAATAACTGGATACTGATAAAAATAACCTTATGGGGGTTAAGAAGTCTACACCCACTTCTGATGATGGTAAAGTCGATAAAAATAAAAAGTTCAACGTCAATCTGATTAGAGGAGGCCGATTCGAGGTCTATTCAAGTGGAATAAAGTAATTGAAATATACGTGAAAGAAAAGAGTAGGTTTGATTTGATATTAATAAACTCAAATCAAACTATACTTATCTATACATTTCTAAGAAATAAGAGAGCATTTACTACAAGAGCTGTAGTGCCGGCCGGACTGACTTTGTAAATTAGGGATGCAAAAAAAAAATTTCGTTCACAACGATTTACCTGCAGTATGTGGTCACAAGACAATATGTACATAGGTAACAGGACCACCAATTTTTTTTTAAATATACAACTAACCTAATTAATTCAGAAGACAATGATCACGACATGCGGTTTATGTGACACCAGAACATTTCATTCACATGCAAAAACGTGTCATAGACTTGTATGTCATGATGTTTTTGGCATAAGTACACTTAATATAGACATTATTATACACAGCCTGTTGGTGTTTTCGTGCTACTAGTTATTTTAATAATTGGTAGGGTCGCGTCTGACCACAATTTCATCTGATGGTAAGCACGCTTGCCTAGCAGTAACCTATTTAATTTACTCTTGATTTACTCAGAGTGAACAGACCCTGAACTGCTGAACTGCGAATGCCTGAACAACTGTGTGCGATACACAGTCCTAGATTCCCCACAACTAAGATGTAGGTAACTCCAAACTGACATTGTGGAAATACTTTGACGAATGTGCCGAGATGCAAACTATGATTCACCCTAGCTTGTAGATGCAGCCGTTGTGACCTATGCACTGCAACCAACGATTCTATGGTAGTGGCTAAAGTGTTGGCTAATCAAATCTGACTGACAGTCAATATGCTTGCCATAATTATATAAAAAATATAAAAGGTTTTATGAAAAAGGCTGCTAATGTTTGCGTTTCGATGAAAAAATTTGGCTCGCCGCTTTTGCATTTCGTATACTTATTTTATTATTTTTGCATGTGCATAAAAGAACTTAATCTGCCAAATAAACTTGTATTCAATGAAAGCTTCAATCAAGATCATTTTTTTAAAAACCGTAGCTAAGGAATCTACTTTAATGAGCTATCGTGTTGGCCAAAATTGTAACGGATGTAAACCAAACAAGAGTATTCGTTATATATGTCACTCATCTCAGCAAATCAAGATCCATAACTAGAGACACTTTACAAATTCCGTCCATATACCCTCCTCACCAATTCTCTGCCATGTTTTGACTCCAGTTTTCTGTCAAAAATCTTGTAGTCTAATTCATGCATTGATTTAAATAAAAAATAGCGTTCATTTTGCGCGGGAGTTGTGCGCGTATGTCAGGAGGATGTGGTATTATTTTCAACGTGCCGATGAGAGGCCGATACGCTTTTAAAATTGTTACGCTTTTCACAATTTTACGCAGGTAAAATATACGAGTAATATTTTGTAGCTGCCGTGATCATTTTGTTTTGCTAGCGTTGAAAATTATAATAAAAATACGTTTGATTTTGTGGAGCGTGTGAGTGGCAAGTGATAGCTTGATCTACATTTTATGTCAAACATATTTTGATCACCATACATTCTAAAATGAAGATAAAATTCATCTCGCTTAAAGATAGTCTTTAAAAAAAATGACAATTAATTACGTTTTCTAGGTAATTAAACAGCCAACCGGTGCCTAAATGTTCTACCTAATGAATCAACACTGCCTCTTTCAGGTACACCTTATATTACAATATAGCGTCAAAAAGCTATCAAAAACATTATAAAGCCAGGTACCGTTTAAGACTACGGCCGTTAGCCCCAAAGATCAACGACACCCATTACACCCCCACTAAACTCATAAATATCTTCACAACAAATTCTTACTTACCTTCGCGTATTATTAACATAATTCACATGAAAATATAAGTCATTATTATTGGTGTAGTGGGTATATATCAGTTTATTTGGCGGCCGCGGCGACCGGCCTTTTATTGCCTCGGTTATGGCGTATGGACATTTTCGGCTCCCAAGTTGCGTCACTACTTGCCAGATATTGAGCTCGGTATGGTGGCCAAGCTGGAGATATGAGGGAGACTTTCTAGTAAAATTCTGTACGTTTAAAAAAATAATTCAACTCTAACTATTTTATATATCTTATCGCCAGAGTGAACATTTACGAGGAACAGAGCTCCCACCTCTTTCTTGCCTTAATCGGCCGGTCTGAGTAGAGATTCGCTGGAGCAAACGAGCTCGGGAGATGGATGTATAATCCAGTAAGATGCTGGTAGGGATCTTGACCGCACTTCCGGGATTGTCCTGATAGCCGTGGTATATATTACCTCTCCACTCCTCTAGCACCTCAGGCCATGTTGCCTCCTTGGCGCTACGTCCCATTGTGCTAGCGACCGTTTTCGGGGGCCCATTCATTGAGTGTGCATGTCACCCCCTGCCATTTAAAAGCTTTGTATATTGTTAGTGGTCAGGCAGGGGCCAATAGTTCTTCTATAATAAACGATTATCAGTCCACTAAACCGCCCAAACCCATATTGTTTCATCTTTTGTTTCCGTATTCTGCAATAGTCTTGCTCTAACCGGGGATTTTCCCTGGGAATACCTTCAGTGCATACAGAGATAATCGCCGGTTGGTGCCCCATTACATTTGAAATATCTAACGGGGCCTCTGCGAGTTGATTTCAGCCCCTCGTACGCCTACCAAAGGACCGGGTCTCCAGAGACCCGAGATAGTAAAAATATCATCGCCTAATCTTTCGAGCAGTACAGCCCATATTCCCCAAAGATTCAGTAGCTTTTTGAATTCAAGTCTCTACATGGGACAAAAAAAATGTTAGAACTTATAAAAGCAATCCCCCAAAATTTTACAAAACTTAAACATCACTTACTCAAAGTAAATGCATAAACTGTCTCCTTCCATACGTCATTAAGTAATCCTCGCGCTCTATTAACTCCAACTTAAACTCTAAATGCCTCCAATTAGGCGTAAAATTAACGTTCCAAGTTGCTAAGTTACTAGATTTGGAGCAATTCATAGCGAAGCGAACTACCCTCTGATACTGTTGGATAAGTTTCAGCTCAAGGACAGATTCGGGGCTGAAACTGATTTGTATTGCTATCTCAGTAATTCAGTAGTAGATTGTTTATTAGTACTCAAAGTTTGGACCTTGGATATCTGTAAACTTAGATCTTTTGATAAGTTACAGGGGTTAGATTTGTGTAATTTATCAATGCCGTGCCGTCAGCAAAATATGCAAAGATTTTGTAAACATTTCATACATTTAATAAAAGTACAGTTTTAAAGCATGTTGGTATGTCAATACCAACATGCTTTAAAACTATTATCAGAAAAAAAAAATCTCAACAATAAACCATCTTTAAAAAATACACTTATAAATTTCATCCAAACATCAAACCAAAACTCCATACCTAACTTTAATTCACTACACACTTACACACACCTAAATAACATCGTGTGTATTTAAAAAACAAACTGCACCGGAATTTACGCACACAACCTGGTCACCCTATCGACATGTCGGGAGTAGGCCAGGCGAATAATATATGAGAAAAAATATACACTGTATAATACAGAGTATACAATATAGAGCGCTGTATAACTCCGCGCTGTATACAGTATACAGCGGTTATGGTACACGGCTGATGAGATCGCACGTGTTATGTGTCCCGAGCTGGGTTCTTAGCATTTGCATTTATGTTTATTCTAGAAATTGTTACGTTTTTGTGTAGTCTGCTCATTGAAGTGGATGAAATTATTGTTGGAGTAGAAGGCTGAGTAGAAACCTTTCAGACTAACGTTTTTTTCTAGAGACAAAAACATGTGCAGCGTAGTGACGGTTAGCCACGAATTTAACATATAAACAACATTTTAACTATTAGAGTTAGTGTCTCAATTTCGTAAAAAAATATTATAACCTGAAAGTCTGTATGCTTAAACTTGGATATAACATAACTTGATTGGGTTAAAATGTATGTCTTCCGTTTCATCCTGTAATACGATCACTTTCAAGCTGGCGAAGTGTCTAGCAAATGCTAGTTAGCAATAAAGAGTAAGTAAGTCAAGCAAAAAAGACATTCAATTCCTTGTGTAGACAAACTACGCGCGTAGTCCCACTACAACATCGGTCTTCATTATCGAACTAATAGCGCTACGCCGTAACTAATCGCTACGTGCGTAGCGCTACGAAGCTACGCACTGCTACGCTATAAATAATATACGCTACGCTACGCTATAAAACACCTATAAATAATAGCAATGTTATGAAGAAGTTGAATTGTTTATTGTTACAATCGTTGGAGAGGTTGGGTATCTAGAAGTGGAAAGCTACACTATTCGTGTGTAAAATATGCTTATTGTATTCCCAAAAACTGCACAGCATTAAAGTATAGTATGAGTGAAGCTGCAGGAAACAAACTAGCTTACAATAGAAACATTCCAGTAAAAATAATTCCAAACGAGTGAAAGAGCCAGTTTCAAGAAGGCGATTGTTGTAGCTATTACTTTACTACGCATTTTATTATCCTTTTCTGTAGTAATAAATGAAAATACTATCTTGAACAAAGCCCTCGAATTTCTCGTGTTTTTGTTGGCAGTTTACCTCATCATGGTTTCGTGTTAGTCTAGACTTCGGCGAAAAACATTTGAGCATGAAATTTTAAAATATTTGGAGTTAAACTTTTATTTTTGTTTCAATTCTTTGGTCCCAATTTCTCATAACTGTGAATTCCGGAGAACCGGTTTCAGAATAAACTTAAAAATTAGTTACTTATTACAAAGTTTTTTTTTTGTATTCATACCTTCCACTAAACAAATTAACTCTTTTTATCCTTTAAGTAAATAATACTAAAATTTAAAACCACACAAATCTGTAATAGTAATTTCATTCACCATCTAAATGATATTCGTAGATAATTGTCCATTCATTTATAATCTCCCAGATCCTAAATATAGCGTAAATATGATATCAATTCAAAATATAAATTACTTCCGTACAATATTAGTCGCACTGAAATATTAACCGAATATTACCGCAAGCAACCGAATTTCATGGAATTTGACTAATCACAAATCAGTCCACTGAGAGCTTGTGGTCTAAACCAGCTATTCTGATTCAGAACATGTGTGTGTTGGGAAACCACGGGAGATAGTTATAATAATTTATGAAAATACCTGATAAAACAGCTTTTAGAAGTCCTACTTCAAGGCAGTGTTACCAGAGATGACTTATGGTACTGAAACGTAGTCGCTCACAATGGGCCTCATCAGAAAACTTAAAGTCACTCAAAGAGCAATGGAGAGGGCAATGTTTGGAGTTTCCTTGCGTGATCGAATCAAGAATAATGATATCCGCAAGAGAAACAAAGTTACCAACATAGCCCGAAGGATCGCCGAACTAAAGTGGCAGTAGGCAGGGCACATTGCTCGCAGAACAGATGGTCGATAGGGCTGAAAAGTTCTTGCGACCCCGTACTGGAAGACGCAACTTTGGAAGGCCTTCCAAAAGGCGACGCTTGGTGGAGGCCTATGTCCAGCAGTTTACGTCTTTTGGGCGATATGATGTTGATGACTTTTAACTTTGACGACACGGTTGGCGCAGTGGTTGAGCGATTGACTGCTGCGCAGCATGTCGCGGGTTCGATTCCCGCACGGAACAAATATTTGTACGACCTACTAGTATTTGTTCCGAGTCTGGGTGTTTTTCTATCTATAATATGTATGTATTTACAAAAAAAAAAGTATATAATTAGTTTATCAGCCATCTCGTTACCATAACACAAGCATTAAGTTGCTTAGCTTGGGACTATATGGCGTTGTGTGAAATGTCCAAGGATATTATTATTATTTTGATTTTTGTTTTCTTTCTCGGGTCCCTGGAGACCCGGTCCTTTGGTAGGCGTACGGGGGGCCGAAACCAACTCGCAGAGGCCCCGTTAGAAATTTCAAATGTAATGGGGCACCAACCGGCGATTATCCCTGTATGCACTGTGAAAGTATTCCAAGGGCAATCCCCGGTTGGAGCAGTACTATTGCAGAATAATTATGGAAACAAAATGAATCGCTATGGATTTGGGTGGTTTAGTGGACTGATAATCGTTTATTATAGAAGAACTATTGGCCCCTGCCTGACCACTAACAATATACACGGCTTTTAAATGGCAGGGGGTGACTTGCACACTCAATGAATGAGCCCCCGAAAACGGTCGCTAGCACAAAGTGACGTAGCGCCAAGGAGACAACATAGCCTGAGGTGCTAGAGGAGTGGAGAGGTATACCACGGCTATCAGGACAATTCCGGAAGTGCGGTCAAGATCCCTACCAGCACCTTACTGGATTATACATCCTTTTCCCGAGCACGTGTGCTCTAGCGAATCTCCACTCAGACCGGCCAATTAAGGCAAGAAAGAGGTGGGAGCTCTGTTCCTCGTCAGTTTTCACTCTGGCCAGCCAATAAAGGCAAGCCGGAGATGAGGAACAAGACTTCTCCCGGGAGATAAGGTTCGTGGGGTCGCTACTGCCCAACAGTTCGCCACAAAACTGCCTTGCGGATTGTATCTCTCTTTGTCTGGCCCCTCACCCTAGGTATGACCTAAGGTCCATCGGGACGCGCAAGCCCCACCACAACATCAACGTAGAGATACTGCGGTAGGGATATTATTATTATAATTATAAAGGCAGAGGTCAAGGTACAGAAACAGAAAAGCATTATTCATCGCCAGTTCAGTCTCAGTACTAGTTTTCAATTTCGTTGATAAGTCTGGATGTAATACTAATCAAGGAAGAATCATTTGGCAAGTTAATACAATTCTGTTTTCGGTTTACTTATCAAAATGTCAATGTTTTTAATTCAATGCCGAAGCAAATAAATCCAACTTAAAATTCTCTTCGTCTCCTGATTTCGCCGTTATTCCAACTTTGCGCAAGCACTCTAGAAATAGATTCCGTATTCCTCCATCTGGAGTGTGACGTAAGATAGGCTCCCATATTGAACTTTGTAAGCCTACAAATTTATTCGCAGACGCGAACTCGCATGATTATAATGGGATGAAGATAAGCTTAAGTTTAATGGTACAAAGCCAATATAAAACGGGGTTTAGTTGCGTACTTAGGCGATGCAGCGAAAGTCCCCGAAGGCGCCATATGCTTCGGGCGCGTTCGGCGCGACGAGCATACTAACGCGTGTCCCCTCCCCGCTTACCCGCGGGTAGGGTTGTCGAGCATTTTATTATATCATGCGTGTAGAGGAATTTAGGCGGGTGTTGTTTTGCGTAGGTATATTTGCGTCTGTGTACTGGTTTTGCTTGTCATTTGACTAGCCTGTAAATAAATTTCTTTAGGTGTTAGTTTTAAGTTTGTACGAGTACTAACAAAATTAATGAAAAGGCAGTTATTGTAAGCAATAATACCATTTTTGTTGATTGTGACGGTGCTTCCAGTATGTATAGTTGCTAATCAATATAGTTGATCCTTTGTGTTCCAAAAACGAACTCCATTTAAAGGCTTACTCTGTGGTAGGCCATAATGGGTCTCAGACACAATAGATCCGAAAATATAATTTGCCATTATGACGAATGAGTATAATAGGCAGCCCTATAGTCTCGCCTGCCGCGCGGAACATAACGAGAAATGGCTAAATTTCAATGATGCATTTACAGTATACAAATGTGAGGGAGAATTTATTAAATATCTCATGTGGCTTCCTTATTGTCGTTAGCATTCGTAGCTCCAAGTTTCCACTGAGTTTTGATAGCGAGATCTTAACGGCACGTGCCGCCATCTGAAGGGGATCTCAAGATTTAATATACATTGCGTTTTGTTGATCAATGATCCTTGGATAATTCACTTTGTTTGTTAATTTAGAGTAAATGGTTTCGGTGGTATGTATCTTTAAAACAATAACTGTAATTTCATCCTTCGTTTCCTTATTGTTTTCTTTTTTACTTAGTATTTTCCTTATTTCACTATCTACTGAAAATCAATTGTCTTTCGGTAGGTAAGGTAATAACTTTCTAGAAACTTTTCATTTATACTCAAAGACATATTGAATTTATTAAAATATTCCCAAAATTTCGAACCTTTTACATTTACAATAACCTAATTTACAGCTTCCATGGCCTTACCTTCATTATTCCATAAATCAAGGACATCCTTTTTTATGGAATTACAATATATTACGCCCTTGTCGTCATCCGTTAATGGGTTGGCGAATTTTAATGTGGTGCCGAGGTAACGAGTGGGTGCCCATCAGAATAAATTCATACGAGGCGCTTTTTAGACACTCTATTACTTTCGCCTGTTGGCTGTCAAAAGCTTCAGCTAAATCAAGTAGACAACAATAAAAAAGATTTTTATATTTATGAGGTTATTTGGGCAGTTGTGATATCTAGAGATAACGGACATAATTATTGTTTACCAGAAAGTTTCGCGGGACAAAACTTTATCGTGACGTCAGTTCGAAAGTTTAAATGATTCCTCAAATAAAATGGCTCACTTATTCTGATAAAACAATAGACCTAAACGCCTCCGTCTGTCTCAAGTTCTCATAGCGTAAAAACATCTTGGAATTTCCTCTTCAATTTTATCTTTCATCGTCTTATTTTGATCGAAAGCCGAGCAAAATATTTACACAAAGTCCCCAGCGTCGTCGGTATCAACCGCACGGATGTTTTATTTAATAACGTCAGACATGATGAATTCAAAACGCTGACAATTACAGGTGCGGGTGACTTGTGACGTCACACCGCATATCAATTCGCTGAGCGGGAAATATTGCGGCGTGTCGCGCGCCCCAAATGTACTCGCTTTTTATTCCATCCGTCAATTTATCGAATTTAGTCACAATTTATTGTTGTGTCTCATCGATAAAAATATTTATTGGTCGTTTGTCAGTTTTTAGAAAATTTAGGGCTTCATATTGATATTATGGGTTTGCGACTACGTTATTTGATAGCCAATCTGTTTTGGCAAGCGTTTTTGTTTTTAGAGGCTTAAATTTTTAACTGTTGTTGCAATATTGGGTTTTGTTTGACGTAATCTAAATTGGAGTGGGTGCTCATGACGTAATAGGTTAGAGAGGCTGCTAATGTACTCTGTAGTAGGTACTTCACGTTACGTAACAGAGTAGATAATGTAGTGGCTGTAGATATTTCCGACGCTCCAGGCCTTAATATAGAATCTATTTTGAAAGAAAACTTCCTCTTTTATTATAAGATGTAGGCTTATGGGATTAAAAACTGAATGGCGCTCCGTGGAGGAGGCTTTATAGCTGTCTCGATGTTGAAGATAACGGTAGCGTTAGCGATTTTGTTGTAATACTTAGTTTACAGCAAAGTCTCTTGGGAGCTAACTTTCTCGTTTTTTCAAACTGTAAAAATTCTTCGATTCAGTACATACATGAAAATAGTGAAGTATCCAATAAATAACTTACCTTGATTAATAACTATGTAATAAATAAAAATATAAATACATGAATGAAAATAATTAATGTTCCTAAATAAATAAATAATTTTAAAACAATAATTATTATTCTTAATTTAAACTCTGTATTCATCAAATATCACATACCTATCAAATATCACTTTCCATCAAGTGAGATTTGGGCCAAGAGCTTACCTACCCGTTTTGGATAAAAAAAAAAAAACAAATTACAATTTACTAGCTACTTAACTAATTATTAAAATTATCACATTGTTCCCCAGTGCTCTTCCTCCTCTCTCCTACTTGATCTATCCTGTGCCCGACAGGGTCCATAATTGTAACTAATATAATTTATTTTTCTTCCAACTGTGTACGCAATAAGCTGCTTTCAGACTACGCTATAATATAATTATAGCATAGAGTATATAGCTCATAGCACACCAATGTCGCGCACCATACATTGTTATGGACACGTTCACACTGTACTGTACTATATATTATTGACAATGTATGGTGCGTGATATTGTTGTGCTATGAGCTATATACTCTATCAGCTTACCATGGTTATGTGTCATCTGTGCTAAGCTATGGAGTAATAATGTGGGGCAACTCGACCGACACCGACAGAGTTTTTAAACTTCAAAAACGGTGCATACGAGTTATAAACAAGGCGTGGTTTTTAGACAGCTGTAAACCTTTATTTCAAAAATATAAAATTCTTCCATTGCCCTGTATGTATATAAAAGACATCTGCATTTTTACAAAGAAGCACATGCATTACTTTAAGCAACGTAGAGAGGTTTTGCCAAGGCAAAAAAGGGCTAAATTCAACAACTTATTGTATCAACCACCCAGTCACAAAGATATTTATAAGAAAAATGTATATAATATGTGTGTTTTGATTTATAATAACATCCCAAATGAACTGAAATTTTTACAGGGTAATATATTTAAAACAAAATTGACAGAGTGGTTACAAAATAACTGTTTCTACAGTATTAGGGAATTTATGGAAGTAGGTAATAAAATGTAATATTTTAATTAACTATCTAATAAAAAGGAATGTTGACGATAAATCTGTATACAATAATTAAGATAATCGAATTTATGAAAGCTGTATAATTATAATATTAATAATATAATTGCATGGAGAATGACATAAAGATAAATAATTTGCACGCTTGCTTGCAGGCAGAATACAGTGACTTTTAGGTTATAAGAACTTTCCTTGTAAACAATGTATTTCTTGCAAATAAACATTTTGATTTGATTTGATTTGATATGCTATAATTATATTATAGCGTAGTCTGAAAGCAGCTATAAAGAATTGAGAAATTTGTATGATAAAATAGAAATGACATCCTAAGATATTATGACTGCTGGCGCATGAGTGTCGCTACCAGTGAGGTAATTCAAAATTTTATATTTTCTTCTACGAATTTAATTGCTATAAAATCTTTTATTCTTTAAATTTCAAACAGCTCAGTCTAGACGTAGTAACTGTTACAAGCTATTAGCGTACCGATCGTTAAGCTAGATATTTGACTTTTGAGAATGGCTGCAAATTTATGAATCACCATAAAGTCTAGATACAGTGGCCATTGAACCATTTGCTTATTGACCAGTTTGATTGGACCCCTGGGTTTATTTGGTAGAAGAAGCTTTCACGCAAAGTAATTTTACTACTAAAATTATACTATTTAAAATTATATTGTTTAAAAGTCATTATTAAGATTTTAATGAGCTAGCGGTTACAATTGCAGGTTTTCGAAGGTAACGGGTTTAGTAAGATATTCAATTAGGTAGTAGGTAAAAGTAGATATTGGATTTTACAAAATTGAATAGTCCACTAGTCCATTTGTAAAATCCAAAGGCTAGATTAGATTGTATAACGAATTAAATTCACTGTTATTGCTTTTATTCGGTACCAGCTGACCCGCGCTACTTCGTTTGCATCACATTTTCCATTAATGCTCCGCTCCTATTTGTCTTAGCGTAATGATATATAGCCTATAACCTTCCTCGATAAATGGGCTAGTTTATTGTTATGTTTGAAAGTTACGTGAAGTAATAATGAGACTAAGTGCACATAACCCTAATTTTACTTCTGGAAAACTTTAAATTCAAATATCTTTTGATAGACTAAACCGATTGCAATGAAACAAAAACTAAATGTTACTCCAAGTAACGTTCAATCCTTCTGTGTAAAAGTTATTTACATTGCTTTAGCAGATTCTACGTGATGCCCGAACAAATAAACAGACAAACAGACACAAATTCTAAAAATGCTGGAAATGGGTTCTATTGGTTGTTCTTTAACACCCTAGCTATTTTTTTTAATTTTTTTTTCATGTCACCACTTTTCTACAGTTTTATTATATGTATAGATATGGGACAATCTATTTTTGCTTAGGTAGACAACTTTGTAGTTTGTGTCTACATGTCACCGAAAAATGGCAGACACTGCCAGATTGTAATAAATCTTGATTACATTATAATTTTTCGAAAAGTTTCATGGTAGCAATCCCGATATGAACTTTCTAATGTTAGTGACCATGAATTTAAAACAATTTATTTCTCGAAATATTTAGAAAAATCGTTTTGTATAATAATATATTCATATCCTATCCAAATTTAATATTTTCCAATAAATCCGTGTCTTATTTCGAAAAAAAAAGCCGCAACATCGCCAACCATCAGGTGAGCTAGTTGTCAAACGCGTGCCTATCAAGTAAAAGTAAAGTGAGTAAAAAGTTTACAATTTCAGGCAATATTTTACAATTTTTAGGAGTTTATCATTTTCCGGTGGTATATACATATAAACTATAGGTACTAATACCAATCCCTAAATGTATAGATGATCACCAAAGAAAATAATATAGCTACAACTCGTCCACACATCAAATCCAAGGCGGCATTCCATTCAAATCTTAGGCAATAAGTTAAAAAGCAATTTGTTCTATCCACCTGGTCGGCGGCGGCGTGTCCTGCCACTTTTTACTTGAATCCTCTTAATTAAACCGTTTGAGGGGTTTCAGGAATTAAGGCCCCTCCTGCTTCGCAACTTCCCTTTTCATAACTTCTTTAATTTCGCCGCGGATTTGCGGAATAGCAATGCCCGTTGAATATTCCATCGCCATTTTATGCAGGTACGAATAAAAGTTTTATCGTTTTAAGAGTTCCGCTGGTCGTGGTCATCTTTTTATGTTTTTGTGCATGTTTCTGTGTTCGGTCCGGTTCGGGGTACGTTCTAATCAATCGCACGGCTCGTTCGGTTTCGAAGGTGCGTTTTTTTGTTAATAGCACTTTGTATTTCTTAACGGTTCATTGGGTTGAGTGTATTTTTAGATAAAAAAATCTTTGGAAGTTTTGCAACATGCATTTTCAGTTTCAATTGATTATGGTTTGCACTGCTCAGTCTTAATATTACCCGTATAGAAAAAATAACCATTACGCATTGCATTCAAAAACATTTAAGTTTCGCATCCATTTTCCAAACCTTCCAAGTTTCGTTTGAGTAAGGAGAAAAATGTAAGCCTTAAGCCATACGTACGATTAAAAACTGAATATTGTATGAGATGAATATATAAACCACCACGTTTTATCTGGGAATGTATTAAAAAGTCTGAGTGGAGCCTAGTCGAGGTTTGTGATAAATAGACCGTGTTCCGGCCTTATTAGGATTCCGTCGTGTGCGGAACCCATGTTGAGTGGGTCACGGTCAGCGGCAGGCTCTCGAGAATGTTCTAAATAGGTGGCATCTGTCGGAATGTTTGTAACGGGTTGTTGCTAGAGCTTGGAATTAATTTTATGTTGGCTTTTAGTTTTGCTGACTTTAAACATTACATCTTAGGTAGGATACAACTAAATGAAAACACGTTTCAGTTTGACGTAAAGCACAAACTTACTCTCGCTTTCAATCGTCACGTTATCCATTTGAATGCATAAATAGCTGCTTGTCGAATCACATATCCCCAACAAAGACTTCTCATCTGATACAAAACTCTGGCCATCCCTACTCCCCTACATAAACAATTCAATCCACAATCACTGAAAGGCACGTAACAAACAATTGGAGCCAAAAAATTAACAAACAACAAAACTAGATAAGATCCTATCTCCAAACTCCGGCCGGTGTATAAAAACCGTTAATTAAAACGATCTAAAATTACCTTTACCCTATTTTCAGCACAGTGCATGTCACGGAATAGATCTGAACAGAAGGTCGGGTCCGTATAGAGTCAGAGAAAACAGTCTCACGCACAGAGGCGTATATATGTACGGCGTCAGCCAATTGCCGTCCATTGCTGAACGTACGTCTCCCACAAAGAGCGCTCAAACAGTCCACATCCATCCGCCAAAAAGGAGGAGGTTCTCAATTCGGTCGTATTTTTTTTACCTCATAACTCCGTCATTTATGAACTGATTTGAAAAATTCTTATTTTATTTTAAGGGATAATTATACTTGTCGATTGGTCCCATTTTATGAATAGAAATGGGACCAATCGACAAGCATAATTTATTTTATTTTATCAAAAGCGGTTAAGAAATTTGGATTTTAAATCGAAATAGCTGAAATTCGTTTACTTAGACGATGGTTTTTTGTCATCCAAGTAAAAGAAATTGCGTATTTTGCTTTCCTGCAATTTTGCAGTGGTGTTTTTAGGTGTGGGGTACAACTAAAAAGTGATAAATAAAAAAAAACTTTGCAACCCACATGCAAAACAAAACACTACAAAGTAAAAAAACAACTGTAATTTCGGAAGTCGGTGTCAAATAACGAAACTAACAAAAACTTCGACTTCCGAAATTAAAGTTATTTTTTTACTTTGTAGTGTTTTTTTTGGAAGTCGGTTGCATTAATTTTTGTTAAAAGTTTTAAATTAACTGTCCATCGTGCTGCCGGGCGTCCCATATTATGTTTATCCATACGCGATCTTTACTCGTACACATGTCTGCTCCATTGACCGTCTGTCCGTCTACAGACTTACAAGTGCAATCAAAAATTTACAAGTGCAAAGCTTACAATGCAACGCAACTTATATGCGAGCTGGTTACAAGTGAGAACGTATAGTCTATGCATCTTTCCTTTGGCCTCACTCTTCCTCTCCATCCATGGACATTATACTCAAAATTCTTTTAGTCACACGCGTTTCATCTCTCTTCATCATATATTCCTTTAAACTTCTATGTCACTGGCACTAGTCAACATTGGAGAAGGCTTACCAGCAGTGGATGTCTACCCCACATCTATACTGTCTCCGCTGTTTGCATTTTTTATGTGTGCTTGCGATTTTGCTACTCGTACGGACTCCACCTTCTGAAGCTATCTACTCTACGCCAGTATCACCGAGTCAAAAGTTTCGCTAAAGCAGAGCGCGATCGGAACGATTGGCGCAAGCGGAGCGAACCGAGCGAGCAGTGACGTAACAAATTAGCGGATTAATTTCGTTATTTATTGTGTGAGCTTTTGTTTGCTATATAGCGATGGTGAGAGGTTGATTTAATTGTGTTCTTGTGGTTTGGGGAAACGGTGGTGAGATAGGTTATGTGTTAGTAGAAATGGAGCAGGGATTTGGTAAGATTTTGTAGTTGTAATTATAGTTTGTGCTGGTTACGGGTATCAATTATATAAGCTCGTACTTGAATTGAAATGCTTGTTTAATAGTTATCTTTTGAAAATAGTATCAATATCAAATCTACCTTAGACTATTATTTTTGCACAATTTGGTATTTAATTTTCATTAAATATATATTTATTTCGTTTTGACCCCCTTTTATTTAAGATATTTGAATGCATGATGGGTAAAAAATAAATGGCGATGTCTGTACCAACCTGAAGCAATATACTAGTACAAACTAGCTTTACCAAAAAACATCTAAATATGAAGCACTTCTATGGACAAACATTAATATCTCATCATATTATATTATATTCACCCAACACAGCGGTTTAATGTCATCAACATGTTTGTACAAGCCCCCCCCCCCTTACCCAAACCCCCTCTACATAATCCTCCGGGAAATAACGTCACATTAGAACGTTATTAAGAGCGTATAATTTTGTTAGTGTCGCTGCAAGTTAGATAATATATTATGTATTCGATTATATCTGCACTAAAGTAACTAAGTAATAAGTAAAATAATGGAAAGTTTGTAAGTATTCTGGACAAGCGAACGAAAGAGTGAAAAGGCATCTTCGGGGTACGCTCGCTCCATCATATATATACCTCATCCATCGCTTTCCATCAGGCGTGATTGTGGTCAAGAGTAAGCTCATTCAAGTATAAAAAATCATCATGATTCAGTCAAAAACCTTCCACAGTTAGCTGTTTTGTTCCCTCAAGCAGAGCCAGGTGGACTGGTCCTGCGCTCTATTCCAGCATTAAATGAAGGCTGGAATCAGCTATTTGCTACTAACCAATTGTCAGCGGCTTAGATCCGGTTAGATAGATTAACTACTTTAAGAAGCAATAAACAGATAGACAAAAAGACAGCAATTTTCGCATTTAATTATACTATGTAATATTATATAGCTGAAGAGTTTGTTTGTTTGAATCATCTCAGGAACTACTGATCTGATTTGAAACATTATTTCAGTTAGGTAGCCCATTTATCGAGGAATGCTATATAATGCTATAATTATCATCACGCTACGACAAATAGGAGCGGAGCACTAACGGAAAATATGACGCAGACGAAATTGCGCGGATCGGCTAGTTTATTAATAATGCGAAAAAAATGCATTTAGTATTAATTAAGAAGGGATTTTTATCAGAAAACCGGCCTTCTTTGTAATCTAACGGTAAACCTATTATTGTCTTATTGTTTTAAAAATTTTTTGGCTCATTAGTTGCGAATATAAGTGGAGGGAGGGGAGGGAGGGGAGACAATGGTAATTTTTCATCACAATTCTAAAATAAATTGGAAGTGCGAATCGAACTCGCGTGCAAAGGGTTCCGAACCAATTTCTTAATTTTTTTAACATGTTTTTTTAACACTGCAAACTTTTTAAAGGTATTCCGTTAATCTTTAAGTACAGAACGTTAAGCATCTGTGTTTTTTTCCAAATTTTTAGGCTCACTAGTTTCGGAGATAAGGGGATAAATGGTATTTTTTTTGTCTAAAATCTTGAATATCTTCAAAATTATTTTTTCTAAAATATATTAAAAAAAAATTGAATTTTAAACCACCACAGTAAGCCCTTTCATTTGATATGTCACACGATAAACATGACTGTTAACAGTTTTACAGTCAAGGATTCTCGATTAAATAGGAAGTCTATTCTATTCTATACCTAACATAAATCGAGCGAACATCCCGCTCACACGCACAATATGTTTTAGGAACACAATCATAGTGCGTATAGCAAAGGAGTGGAATTCCCTGCCGGGGTCAGTGTTTCCTGATAACTACAACCTGGGAGTCTTTACATAAGTCAAGAGTGAATAGGTTACTTCTAGGAAAGCGTGCTCCATCAGGTGAGATAGTGATCAAACGCGTGCCTATCAAAAATAAAAAAAAAGTAAAGCTTGCTCAAAGTCTCTCGTTCTCATTCTACGCTAGCCCGGTCACTACTTGTACCCTGCAACAATTTGAAATTCTCTCCGTTATTGCGTCCTATGTAGAAAGTTTTCTCTAGACGAGGGTCAAACACTTCTAAAGGAATAACTTTTTACCTTACTTTACTTTTAAAGGTAAAAAAGCGCACGTCAGGTTTTATAGTTAGTTATTTTCACACCTTTTTTTGTGGCTGAATTTTTCAGGGAATTAAAAAATGATCCCGACGAGACCGTACACAGTTGTAGACGGAGAAGAAACTTGTTAAATTTTAATATAAATCACGACGTGTCGTCGTTTTCAAGACAATTGAATATATATCTTATACCTTCTTATTTTGTTTTGTTTTGAATTGCAAGTTTGTTTGGCTGTTTAATTGAAATAACTAGCATTAGCAGTTATGCAGGGAAACTTATTATTGGCCATAATAAATGTAACACGCATATTTTGTAAAATATAATTATGTGTCGCTGTTGGTTTCCTAAATAAATATCGAAGATTATTTAATAGTTGTTTACAAGGAAGTACAAAGGTTAATTTGGTATCTAAATTAAACTACAACTACGATATATATCAGTTTGTGTGGTCGCATAACCTACATCGTTCAAGCTCTGGCAAGCAAATAGTACTCACTCTGAAGGCGAGTTAGAAGCTAAAAAATCTGACACCAGTCTTGCGAGTGGGAATCGTTTTACCTAATTAAAGGTTTGTGACCCGAATATCAGACAGGGAGTCTGACCTTGTAAAATATTGGTAGTGACTTAATCTGGTAAGACTCGAAAATGATCCCAACATAGTTGCGCAAAAGGCGAGGCAGATTGAATCACGACGACAAACTACAGTTTCATTGCAAAACACTAGATTTCCAGGCTACGTTTACTTCAAAGCAAAGATTAGTCTAAGACACGCAGTAAAAGGCAGAAACACACCTTCTAACTCTAAAGAAAACTTCACTCCCATTGGCAACAAGTACCTGAAAGAAAAACGTCGCCCTTTAAATCAACACAACTGAACCTAAAACAAACTCCTTTCAAAAGAACTCCAAGTCAGATGTTTTTCTTCCAAGGCCAGACTCTAATGCTCTGTAGCTCCGACATTACATATACTTCACTTTAAGTAAACGTCAAACGCATTTCACTGGTGTAATCGATCACAATCACCATACCCGACATTGCCCGACATAGCCCGACATTGCCCGACCACGGTGTACGCACATTTGGGATGTAAATGGCCTATCCTTATCCCGCTTTTTGCGAAATATCCAAACAAATATATTCAGTGAAAAAATCAGGGAGCGTGAGATAGTCCGCGATGTATTGTTCTTTGGAGGTAAAAAATCATTGCGCTCATGTCTTATTGGGAGGAGGTAGAGCGGTTAATCGGGTGTGTCGTGGTAAATGTTCGTTTCTTCTTTCGGTAGTTTTTTTTTCTGTAGACTTTGATGGTGTGATTTGTTTAGATGGGGTTCGATTGGATGGGCTAACGCTTTCGTGATCGGCTTCAAAAATGATAGTGTTTGATAGTACAAGGAAAGTTTCCAAATGTTTATTCTTGGTTATATTTTTCCATAGGCTATGGCAGGAGAGAGAAACAAAAAAAATACAGTTTTTTAAATATGAACCCACCACCATTGATCGAATGAATGATTAAGCTTATTTCAGAGGACAATAGAACTACTGACAATGGGCGCGATACAGACAATTCTACATTAAACGTGGGTATTTAATCATATTTCATACAACTATTTATTTTTAATTTCCAGAAAACTTTGATTAAACCATTACAAATTTAATGTGATTATATCACCCTATTGACCTTATTGACGTACCATTAATAAAACACTGATTAAAAACAAATGAGGATAGGAAGGGATTAAATTAAACACTCATATAATTTTTCTCATTTACTCGTCGTTATTTATACAGTTAAAATAATTTTTAGAACCACAATTTCCAGGCTGCAGTGTTAAATATCGTGCGTTTAACTGTGGCGGTTATAAAGTTACATCAACTACCTATAGTTAAATAGGTCACTGTATAGGAAGGCGGTTAAACGGCCTCCGCTGGTGTATAGAGTTATTTACTTGGATATGGATATTATTATTCCATTTTTTGTATTATGTACATATATTTTACATTTTTAAACATTTCTATAAAGAAAAAAATAATAAACATTTAAAAATATAAAAAATAGTAGCCCACCGGTATCGGGAGTAGGGTCCACGCTACCGGTGGTTAGGGCTCCCGAGAGAGGAACCTCTTAACAATACGGGCCGTGTCCTGCTGTGTTTACATCCCACGTGTCGATTTTATTATGCATTTTTTTTATGGCACTTAGGGTTTCGGACTCGAAGGGACGGTAACCAACGCAACCCTATTAACAAAGCCTCCGATGTCCGTCCACTCGCCCGTCCGTCCGTCTGGCCTCTGTCGGTAAGCGGACTGTATTTAAGAACTGTAATAAGTTGACTGTTAAAAGTTTCACACAGTGTGTATTTCTATTGCCGCTTTAACAATAAATACACTGAAACTAAATTAAAAATTAAAGGTAACTCCCATGCAAGAACCGTGGTTTTTGGTTTATGGTACCGAACCCTTTATATGAGAGTTCGACTTGCACTTGGCCAGTTTTTTGACCTATAAAATATTTCTGAACGAAATCCTCACAGAAGGCTAGAATTATACCTGACTTTTATATTACACTAGCTGATGCCCGCGGCTTCAAACGCTTGAAAAATAAAATAACTTCCTCGAGAACCACGGTACTCTATCCATTGAAGAAAACAGCATGAAAATCGGTGCAGTAGTTTTTGAGTTTATCGCGAAAAGACAAACAGATAGACGCAGCAGAGGACTTTGTTTTATAATATGTAGTGATGGTGATGATAGCAACACACGTGTAATCGCTTCAGACTAGGGAAGTGTTGTAAGTATTGGCGGTAGATACTCATATCGCTAGTTAGGTTCACCAAAGTCCCATGCCATAGAGGTCGAGCTTATATCCATAAAATACAGCACCTGAGTATGGTAGGTAGGTACTGCATTGCACTCATTATCGAACTCATAACATGCAATAATTTAAAAATTATTGCATAAAATGTCGGCATACTGAGTGAGTTTTATTAAAGGACTAGTTGTCCCGCGCAACTTCGTCTGCGTCACATTTTCTATTAATGCTCCGCTTTTATTTGACTTGGCGTGATGATAAATAGCGTATAGCGATAAATGGGCTATCTAACACTGAAAGAATTTTTCAAATCGGATCAGTAGTTCCTGAAATTAGCGCGTTCAATCAATCAATCAAACAAACAAACTCTTCTGCTTTATAATATTAAGTATAGATTATTAACTAAGTCTACCAAGACTTCAGTAAGTAAACCTATCTCTATCAATCATCTCAGTGCCACCCAATCTTACTCGCTCACATCAAGTACATTAGCAGTCACCCCAGGCTCTAGCTCGAACATCGCCTACCCGTTCCTGTACGCCTGGTACCCGGGCCGTATTCGCAGTAAGCGCGGAGCCGTAATGAGATGAACTGGGGTTACGGTATCAACGCGAAGGATGGATGAATGCAAATCAGTTCGAATATGTGCCGAGTTCCAATGTACTAAACTTAGAGGTATTATGGAGGTAAATCTGTTGGTTGAGGTTTAGTTGTAAGTGGATGGATACAGAAATAACTATTTATTAAAGGATAATGTATTCGTTAGCTTTCTCTAGGGAGTTATTGACATAATACCGTTACAGCGACGATTATTATTATAATTACTAGCTGTACCCCGCGGCTTCGCTCCCGTCAACTGGCTACCTGTCTACCTACCTACCTACCCCGCTACTCTCTTACTCTTACTCACAGACAATTTGTATTTGACTAATTGTCAATATTTATACGATACAAACGTCACTCAATTGTTTTGCCTTCCCGAAACCTCTCCACTAACACTTAAACTTTATGGAATGGTATAAAGTTCAAATTGACTTTTAAGTATTATTACGAATCTTTTGTATGGGAGCATAGAAAAGTGTTGTTTTTAGTCTTTTTCAGGCAATTTTTATATTTTTTTTCCGTAAGAACCATCCTCGTACTTCAAGGAATATTCTAAAAAAAGAATTGGCCAAATTGGTCCAGGCGTTGTTGAGTTATGCGCTTACCAACACATTTAGCGATTCATTTTTATATTATAAGAAGATAGATAGATTACTAGCCTGTACTGTCCCACTGCTGGGCAAAGGCCTCCCTCCCTTCCTTACAATTCGCACGGTGTTGTACCTCCTTCCTTCCAATTTGTAAGGAAGACATCCTGGTTTACAGCAATGATTAGAGAAAAATTAAAAAATTGCTGGTAGTTGCCTATATAATAACGTGATATGCCAAATCTTCAGACCGTGCAATAGAAAACAATAGTTGAGGTCTTTGGGAACCCTCATGCCTGTTCAGTAGAAGAGAACACTGCTACGTTGATGGCAGACGACCGTTACGGGACCGTTACGGGATAAACGAGTATGCAAAGAGTTCTACAATGTGCTTGTAATTAAAAATAGATTACTAGCCAAACATTTTTAATGAACAGTTCCCAGAATACCCTCAAAACTTTCCACATAAATAAGCACACCTCATTTTAATTAATTACAAAAATCATTTCCCGGTTTTACCGGCCGTGGTTGCCCATACCCCGATCTACCGCCGCGCACCACAGCACTGGCGCCAGCTTAATGAGTAGCTCCACACATCCACATAATTAAAATATCTCTCACATACAAACAACAATTGCACAATGTGCTTAAAGCTGCGTGAAATAATTTGAACATTTTTGATGGAAACGTTTCATAAAATGCCGAAGTGAATTCCCGAAGTTGTGAAAAGAAAACTCGATTTTTTCACCTTTGTAATTTTGTGGATGGCTTTTGCTTTGAGTTTAATTTTTATGTGGCAATCAATGTTGATAATAGCTAGCTTGATCCTAAACAAAGGATTTAATTAAAATTGCTGTTTTTTCCAAGAGGAGTTTATAGCGAAACACAATCTAAAAAAAACTATTCACCATAAAGAGTCCGGATTAAGCGTTTTATTGTCACCAAAGATATGTTTTCTATGATTTTTACACTAACTGAATCGCGCTAGTTTGTCTGCGTCACATATTTCATTAATTCTGCGGTGTTATTGGTCACCAATCGTTCCGTTAGTAATCTTCAGCTTTATATTATTAATATTATGGTCATGGATACTAAAATAATCAATCTCGACACCAAGTCGATATTATTTATATAAACAAAAGGTTAATCAGGTTCAACAATTAACTTACAAAACACAGATTTAAGTAGGTTAAAGAAGGTATTATCGTTTCCAAGCCTAAATACAAAATCCTTTATTTCAAATAGACCAGTTACAGGCACTTTTGAACAGTCAAAGTCTGTCAGTGAAATAGATAAAACTATTTCTGCCGCGCTAGCGACAAAAGCAGCGAGTTGTTCTGTAACAAAACACACTCACCGACCCTATTTCCAGCGCGGCAGTTGCACGTTCCAAAGAGTAGATCCGATGGAAAAGAACGTGCAAGAAACTCCATGGACACTCTTTTAAACCACCTACTTAAACCTAAATACCTAATATCAGTTTCTTATTTTTTTTAATACAGCAGTTAACGTACATAGTAGGTTAATAAGGAAATTTTGATTAACAAATATTAACTTCCAGTAAAGACAATGAAAGTCTGTAACACAATTTTAAAAAGAAATATTAAATTCGCAGTCAGCAGTCCGTTCACCTTGCGTCACGCTCACGCCAGTACCTCGGAGTGAGAAAGTTTCAAACAGACATAATTTGACGTCGGATCACAGCGCTCACGCTTCTTTTTTATCATTATTCTAAACCGTCCCTCTCAAGTACACGAAATAAAGAGGGCCTCCGTGATTAGAATAATATATTTCTTCAGTGTTAAAAGTAGGACGAGAATAATTCTAGAAATGTGCTCGAATTTTGTTAGCTTTCAGACTTGTTAAAGGGTTAGCGAGGATGACTACCAAATTATAATATAATGTAGAATTTGAATAAAGTGAACTTGAAAAGGAAATTCTTATTAATGAAAATGTTCATGAAGGATAAAGCATTGAATCAAAGTCTACGTTAGGTGGTCTCACTCATCTAAAGTGAGCACAATCAAGCAGCTATCGTCAGTAAAGATAGACAAAGCGTACTTGGTATACCATAACACGGATGTATACAAACAATGCCGTGCTAGATCTTGTAAATTACTAACAACATAGACCCGCTGGAAACCACAATACCCAAGAACAGTACACCTCCTAACCACATTTCAAGTCTCGAATTATACCACATTAACGTTACAAGAGGAGCATGTCTGAACACGCTCGAAACTCTAAACTAATCCGATGTATCAGGATCGGTAATAATACGAGTTTGGGAACAGCCTGTATAACATGTGGTGAGGACACACCCTGTATCACACATAGTGAGTGCAGAGCGAGTTGGCGTACGAAGTCTAGTGTAGTGTGTACGCCGAGACTTGGCCTACATATACTTCGTACGTTTAGGCTTGGCCTACATATACTTCGAATGGTTAGGCCTGGCCTACATAAAGACAGTATTACAGCGCAAGGGCTCCGAAGATCATCGATACCGTGTTATTTCAAGTTTCAGCTGAACAAATTGAAAGGGCGCATGTTTAAAGCAAAAGCGGTTGTAGATTTGAATATTGATTGGTAGTTTAAAGTCAGTAATCACTTTTTTTGGTGATGTTTGCTTTTAGTTCGTCAAGGTTTAGATATTATAGTAAATCTATTTGGTAAGTTAGATATATCAGTTAAATAGAAAAGTTTCAGGTGTCTTGTCAAACGAATTATTCATCTTATGGCAAGCAAGACTCATTGAATAATGCTACTTATCCTCATCCTAACTGATATCATATATGTAAAAATGAGTTTTTGTGTTTATTTTTTTGTTTGCAGCTCTTTTACGCTTAAATCGCCGAACCGATTTTGACGAATTATGGTTAAAAGGTAGATAAAAACCCGGAGATGGTTATATGCTACTTTTAAAGCGAGCGAATAACGATTCATAAAACTCCTTATGAATAATATGAAACAAATAGTTTGGAGCTCATGGAAAACACCAGTAACAATCCAACTAGATTTCCTATATAACTGTCATTACCAACCGCATCTGCCCCTAACTTGCGTCCCACACCCAAGCACCGCAGTTCCTGCCTGGCGCGGTCGGGCCTCGCCGGTACCCGACCGGCCGGTGCCGGAGTACTCCGACCTATTGATCCAATATTATTCTATGATAAATTACTTGCCCTCTGCCGAAGCTTTGTCCCTCCCACTCCTGCTCAATGGAATCCAGCCCCATTTGTCTTTCCTCTATATCTGTGCCGGTTCCTACTCTAGCTAGATTTCTACGAAGTCTAGGCCATCTATCTTGGCTGAAACTTCACTTGGATCGACAGTTACTCGAGATTCTTTGTGCTTTCGATGGTTTCATGTTTTTAAACTGAGTCAATTTTTTTCTGCAATGGATGAGGCCTCTAGAGCGAGGGTGTGGGTGTACCTTGAGATAGCTGTTAGTGATTTTTACCTTTACAGGTTTTCAACAAAGTATAGCCTGTCTTCCAGGCATATCATTTGAACATGAAATGTAACGCAATCGTTATACTTGTATCAATAATAAAAAAATGTCACAACCATTCACCTCACCAAAACGTTGATGGTTCAATCAAAATTCGGTTATAATAATTAACAATTAGAATGCAAACGGGAAGTAGAACATCCCCCACTCGAGGGCTGATACGTTGATGATTAAAATACATAACATGTTGATTGACAGACTCTAAGAAATAACTTCCATAACAGATTCAATTTCCGTGATTCCTCCATCTGATTCCCCTCCGTGAATGATGAAGCTACTGCTAATATTTGCATTAAATGCCGACACTCCATTATCTACAGAACAGGAAGCATTTCAGAAGTCGGCTGAAGACGGATAACGAATTCACAATCAAATAGAAACAGTTAGCAAGTTATTGACGGAGTGATTCCGCGTCAGATCTCGTCTCCCTAAAGGCTCCATACATTAGTATCGACAGATGTGATTGCATATTCAAGCATGCCCTTAGTTAAGGACGTGGGCCTAAAACACTTATGTGGACAACCCTCCCCGGGCCGCAAATCGAATCAGGCCCACCAACCCGCAGGGCACTCGATGGCAGACATAATTCCCTATTTGCTTGCCCACGAGATTTTATCCGCATCTCAGAAATGACAACGTTTGTCTCACAAATAAAATACACTACGACTTATACTCCTAAGAATACGCAGAATTCGGATGGATGAATAACATTGTTGTTTCCGATTCTTCGTATAATGACGTCGTCGTCTCAAGATGTTGTATCAAAATAATGTAAACGAGGGTAGCGTTTCACGGATGTTCGGAATTACCTGAAATGATTTTACATAAGTGGCCTGTTCGAATGACGTAACGGACAGGTTGCCATTAGGAGTCTTAATTGCATTTTTTTTTCATTCAATATTTTATAAAAGTTAGAAATTATCGTGAAAACCTCTCATATATCACTCTCATTAAAGTTGGCAGTAACGTAATCAAAACTATATCCCAAGTTATCCGTGCATTTGAAATAAAAAACTGCAAAATCCAACTAAACATCAAAACTTTGAATGTAACGTTATCCGTCGTCAGAATTAAAGCGCTGCGAGCTGCACGAACGGTGGGAGCGACGGGAGCGGAGCGAGCGAACCCACCTGCGATATTAAAAGTCACGTCTTATCCTGAACAAGTGGTAAAAAGAAAGGGTAAAAGTTCCCGCTGCCGGTAAAATATTCACCTGAACATATAACGCGCGGGCCGTGATCTTCACTCTCAAATTAAACAAGTTATGAATGGGAAACTTCCAAGAACGGGATTTAATAGTCGTGGATAAGTAATAACTGAGTTTCATTAGTATTCGAAACATTTTATGAATAAAGTTGTGGTTATTAATGGCACTATTCGCAGTTTCGTATACGCGCGCTCGGGTTTAGGTTTATAATTTAATTTGTGAACAATATTCGGGCGGGTAGCTTAAATCAATGTACATACATAGCTTGTTACGTATGTGGTCGGCTGCGCGATGAAACCGCTGCTTAGTGATAGCTACTAATTACTCCTATGAATATAAATTCTAGTTTCCGTCTGCTGTTTTTACCTATTTAAAAATAAAGCTGGCGAACTTTGCTCATATATTTTCCAACAGCAAATAAAATGAAATTAACATCTATTTCTGCGTTAAACGTCGCAGTGAAGGTTATGAGAGCCATTTTGAAAAATATTGCGCTCTCTCGAGCAGGGCGCTACAAAGCGGAACTTTGTTGCGTTTTTACTTGAATGCATATTTATTACTAGCTGACCCGCGCAACTTCGTCTGCGTCACATTTTCCATTACTGCTCCGCTCCTATTTGTCTTAGCGTGATGATATATAGCCTATAACCTTCCTCGATAAATGGGCTATCTAACACTGAAAGAATTTTTCAAATCGGTCCAGTAGTTCCTGAGATTAGCGCGTTTAACCAAACAAACAAACAAACTCTTCTGCTTTATAATATTATATATAATATATAAGTACAGATTTGAAATGGCGTAGTAATCAAACTTGTAAACTTAGTAATGAATAGTGGAAAGAGAGTACTATTTCAGGTATCACTACACGCAAAATTTTGTTTAGAGTTTTTAAAATGAAAGAAACCATCTTTATTCTTTCTTCACCATCTGACTCTTTATGTTTAAGGAATGATACTTGGAAACTTGTTTATTTACAGACTTCAGCTTCATTATCGGACTATAAATATCTTTATACTCCAACTTTCCCAAACTGAACTTTATTCGTAAAAGCATTAGCATCAACTTAGCTTGGTCTTAACTAATCTAATTACATTCCGTAAATAAAAAATATGGAACTTTCAATTCATTGTAAAAACAAACGTTGTTAGGTTTTGAGCAATCGGGAAAGATTTCTTTATTGAACTCGAGATTTACTATAAAACCTTTATGAAGGAAAGTCAACAGTAGGAGGATTTAGATTTGTTTTATCGGTGCCCGGTGGCATAGGGAAGGACGGCAATCGGTGCCTCCTCCCTAATGAATTGACCTGTGCGCAATGGCTCGAGTAATGCTTGACTGATTGCGCGCTACCTTGGACCGTGTGATTTACTTCGCTTTTTTTATTGATTAATCTGAATTGTTAATGGATTGTTTGTTTATTTTTAATTTGAATGTTTTTTAAGGTAAGTAGTAAAGTTGTCGTCATTTGGCTGATATTATTAAACTTAGCTCTGTAGTTTCGTAGAAGGTATTGAATTGAGGTCCAACGTATTTTAATTTAGTAGGTAGGTGTTCTTGTCACCCACATGGTTTACAGGAATGCGGTGATCTACCTTCTAGTAAGCATGTCTTTATTTTGAATCTATATCTTAATAGAAATAAGTCATGGGTAAGTACAAAAATGGGTCGAAATATTATCTCGTTTTGCACGTTTAGAATCCTTTTATTTTTCCGTAGTTGGGTTATACTTTAAAAATATTCTAGATTAGAACAAGAGGGGTAATTAATACAAATACATATACGTCTTATTGAAATTAATGTTTTAAATTGTTTTTCCAGTTCATAACTTCTGGGAATTAATTCGAGAAATTATAAACTGTTATGCGTTAAAAAGTATTCCAAAATATTCAGTTGCAAATTTAGCGAAAGTTTACAATTACTCAAGTCATTTTATAATCTTACAAAGGTTGCCACTTTCCTGTGACATATCCAAGCCTAAAAAGTTAATTTCCTCAGTCATCAAAACCTTTAATCTGTACAAGTTGCACCTGACAACAATGTAAGTGTAACAAAATTTCCATCCAGCCGGAGAGTGTCCGAGTGTCGGGAGCACCCGGACACCGGAGCGGACATAATTTAATACATTGACGACATCTTCGTGCTGGCGGGTCCACGTTGCGTGACCCACGTACCTAACCGTTGACCTGATAAAAAGGTGATCGGAATCCTGGCGTTAAGGGAAAGGAGGTAGCGACTTTAAGAAATGGAGTTTTTATTTTAGTTAAAATTTCAAAATTATTATCGTCTAAAGATCTTGCAAACGTTCATTGTCGATTTGTTGATCGATGGCCTAGCTCGAATATTTTTATTGACTTAAAGTAACGTAAAATTTTACCAAAATACTCGTTTGCAATTTAATATTCATTAGAATTGGATACTATTTTTGTATGATACAAGTTGAAAATTAATTTTAAGCGATATACAGTCGCTTAAAATTAAACTAAATTACTGTAGGTTTGTAGTTTTTTTTAAATTCCAGGTTTACTTTATAATACTCTAGAGTTACTACGTCAAAACACTCGTGCTTAAGCCCTTAGACCAACACAGACTCACACTTTTTAAACGGCAGTCTGTTTTAAATAGATGCCATTGAATTGTTAATCTATCTATACTAATATTATAAAGAGGTAACATTTGTTTGTAAGTTTGTATGTAGGGGGTAATCTCAGGAACTACTGGTCCGATTTGAAAAATTATTTCAGTGTTAGATAGCCCATTTATCGAGAAAGGTTATATCATCACGCTAAGACAAATAGGAGTGGAGCAGTAATGGAAAATGTGACGCAGACGAAGTTGCGCGGGTCAGCTAGTACATTATACTTCTCGATTTAAATTTTATCATAATCAGTCAGGAAGTTTGGGCTTATATATAAATGCTTGGAATTCGTTTATTTGGATGATAGGTTTTGGTCAACCATCCACCATCCCAACTTTATTGGGGTCGGCTTCTAGTCAAACCGGATTAAGCTGAATACCAGTATTTACCAGGTTTTGGTCAACCAAGTAAACGAAATTGCGTAATTTTGCAGTGGTGTTATTAGGTGTGTATACTAAAAAGTGAAAAAAAAACAACGATGTCAAAACACGAAGAAACTTACAATAACCGAAATTAGGTCTTTTTTTTATTTTGTTGTTTTTTTTATTATTTGGCAGTCGGTTGGTTTTTTTTTTAAAGTTGTTTAATGGAGCGTCTATCTATCTGACTTCCACAAACCAGTAACACGGTACCGCTTGTCGAGACAGGTGTAAGATTTTGTAATAATTGTCAAATCAATGTTTATGGCATCCTAGATCCTATGCATCGTTCTTGCTCTTAATAGATTAATTATTGCGTACCAAATATTGTAAAGTTTTAACTATGGAGTTTCTAGTCATTTTTCTCCGTAAACCTTCTGTGAATGGACACCGGAGTCTTTTTTTATCTACTGTTCTTTGTACTTTAATTTTTACTTTCAAAAGTGCTTTTTAATGGATTAGTTGAAATAAATGTTTTGACTTTGACCTTATTTGGTTATCCAGACTCGCTCTATTCTTATAGCAGACACCAGCTCCTAAGGTCTGCAGATACAGCAATCGAAGCGATTCCGCCCGGCTCCGAATAGATTGTCCACTCGCTATCTTTTGTGCCACTTATCAAGGGCGGCGTTTTGTGAACAAATTCTTTACTTTTTTCTGCGCTGTTCACTCGAATTTATTAAAATAAGGTCTGATCCAATACATTGTGCGTAGTAAATTACGACACGATTGTTGATCGCAGATTTTTTGGAGTCTTTCGAAGGTGGAATGGAGAGAAAAGGTACATATAGCTTAGCGTACGTTATATTTTGGGTACATTCTTCTGGTATATTAAGAACGAAGCTGAATGGAAAGATTGGGACTGAAATGCCATCACGTATATTTTAGTCTGTCCTAAGGAAGAGCAATATATTAACCCTTTAGGCAACCTTTTCAATCATCATTGTTCGTTTCGTCATTGCACATACAGAAAGACTCCTAGGTTATAGCTATCAAGAAAATCCACTCCTTAACAGCTAAGGAGTGGATTTCCATGCCAGAGTCCGTATTTCCTGATAGCTACAACCTGGGAGTCTTTAAGTTAAGAGGAGGTTACTTTTAGGCAAGCGTGCTCCATCTTTTACTACATCATCGTTCACCATCAGGTGCCATAGTGGTCAAAGATAGTGCCTATCGATAATAAAAAAATCAACTAGCACTATTATGAATATAATATAACTCCCACCCTCCTACTATGTAAATCTTTTGCTGTTTCCTTAATGACATCCTATTCAATTAATGATAATAAACAATAACATTGTATTCTATTGATGTTAATAAATAAATGACATTCTATTCAATTGATATATAAATGACTTTCACAATAATACATAAATGACATAATTCTCTATTAATATAATAAATAATATACTGTTCTATTAATAATAACAAATAAATATACTATTCTATTGATGATAATAAATAAAATGACATGGTATTCTATTAATAATAATAATTAAATAATATACAAAGTATTCATCACACAAACACACTAATACCAATGCACAAAATGCAAGCTATTAAACAATAAAACAACCAAACATTTTATTTAATCCAAAAATAAATATGTAGGTAATAATAATATGCATAAAAATTTTGAAAATTTATAAAACATTTATATTGCAAGGAAAGTTATTTAAAGCGCTCTTCCTCTCTCCTAATTATTTAAAGTTTTGCTGTGCCCGACAGGGTCCATAATTTGTTCTATTTATTCTTTTACCACCTGTATGTGTACATTATGGATTGCAATAAACAATTTGAGATTTGAGATTTGAGATTTGAAATTGCCGTTTTTTTCGGGCCAATTTGATTTAGGTAGGTATGACTAATTTGGTTTCACTTGGATTTTTTTTGTTATATTGCCATATATTTATAACTCCTTTTGTGTGAAATGTAGAAAAATCTGGTTATCTACCTATAAATATGATTTCCGACGTGGAAGCTATGCGTTACGAACGGCACGCAATATCAATGATGTAGAGGTACTTAGCACAGCTAAGGATTGTGTGGCAAAGCTTGATTGTTAAACGTAAGGCCCTCGGTTCAACTGCGATTGGGAACATTTTATATGCATATTTTTGGACATGAGTTTTTTCTTGACTTTTGTTTAGCGAGTTTACCCAGAAATAGCCTGTTCACTCTAACTTTGAAGAGGTTGTATGCGGTCAGAAATACAGACGCAGGCAGAAAGTTCCACTCTTTTACTGTGTACATTATAAAAAAGTTTGAAAACGCTTAGTGCGAATCGGTGGAATAGCAACAAGGTAGGGATGGTAAGTTGCAGTGCGTCTGGATGTCCGATGGTAGAAGGGGGCCGGTGGGATGAGTTCGTAGAGTTCTTGGGCACAAACACCGAAGTACAATCTGTAGATGACTGACAAGCAGGCAACCTTGCGATGTTAATACTCAATCATACATTTTTACCATCGTGCTTTCTACAAAGACATCTTTGATGCTAACCGCCGATGGAAACATTGGTCTGGTTTGAGTTCACGACCTTTCAAATTACCGTTTCAGAACCATGATTATTTTCGACATGCACTTTCTAACTGCGTGAAAAACACAAAAATCGATTTGATGTGCCTTTTAGGGTCTAAAAAGGTTTAATAATTATACTCGTGCTACTAATGGACGTTTCTCAGAAAAATACTGCTTTTATTTCTTTAAAACGTATTTTTCACCTGCTTTTTTTTCAGCTTGATAAATGATACCGGGAATTTTATTGCAATAATGCTAAGCTTTTGTTTATTTTTTCTAATTAGTTTGCGACCAATTTGTGTGGATAATTTAAAGTAAACTATTCATTCGTGTCACCTGTCCGCGCTGGACCTTCTAGTCTATGATTTAAGGGCTACATTCGAAACTCTCAATTTAACAACATTCACTTGCATGGCTATGAATTTGTTGAATTTCAGTTTTAGTTGTCAGTTCTCTGATGTGCTTTGTTATGAATGTCAAGTACGCTATTTTGTCCCACGGCTGGGCAAAAGCTACCTTCTCCTTTTTATACACAGCTTTGTCCTCTGCTGTATCAGGCCAGTACTTTCAGTAAGAATTGCGCTCGTCCAGTAATTTTCGCCTTGATCTGTAGATTTTTACTGGATTATTTTTTCCGTGTCGACTCCTAGGTCATAATATTATAATACCTTAGATAAAACCAATATCTTCATAACTTAAATGCTGTAAATTAAATATTAAATTATCATCCCCATCACAATTTCCTTGAAAACCGACAAGAATTTAGCTCAGCTGTCGATTGGTAACTTACTATCTATTAATACCGCGACCAAATTTCCTGACTCCCACTAGATATACATATTTCGCAGCATTCACACTTCGCCACGTTGCCAACGGTATCTCACTCAATTTATCTGCCTCCACGATAAAGTAAAATACATGTCAAAATTGAGTTTACGTCTAAAAACCAATTTGGATTATCTGATTTGAGAGTTTATATATAAAAATGGATTTTCTGTGCGGATACGTTGTTCGGCGTGTTTATTTATTTTGCTGAGCAGCTTACAGGATAGGCCTAGGCTTCAGTAATGAAGTTTTCATGTAACTGTGGTGGGGCCCGTGATATTATGACATTTTTAAGGTTCCATACTTGAAGCATGACCACGGAACTGTCAGCGGGCTGTGTCTCAAGAACCGCAAAAGGTAGACAGTTGAAATTTTCACAGAACGTGTATTTCTATTAATCATAATAATCATAATCATAATCATAATCATTTTATTGCTTTGCAAACATGGGTTGGGATTGCCGCTATATAGAAATTATGTCCCACAAATATAGGAATAACAATTCTTACACACACACATACCCTCACACCTTCACACATACACCCTCACACACACACCCTCACATACCCTTCACACGTCCTTACACACGCTACTCTTTTTGTTTTATTTCCTTTCCTAAATAGTTTATTTCTTCGTTTAGTTATGATAATGAACCAGTCGCATAGTTACAAAATGGCATGTATGTACCTAAGGCCGCGTTTCCACCTGCAAGTATCTTGCATGCAAGTTTAATTTCATGGCGAGCTACCAAGGTATCAAGTGATCACAGTGTAATTCAAATTGCATGCAAGTTGCTTGCAGGTGGAAACGTGGCTTAAATGCAATTAAGAAACATCCCATAAAGGGTCGGACATAGCATCTCTAACACAAGTTGTCTTGGCAACTTAGCAAGGGTGCTGGTGTCACCACACTATTGTACCGACTCGCACTTGGCCGGTTTTTTTTTGTAAATAACATTCGATATAGGTACTTACAATCTTCAAAGGGAACCTTTCTCAAAGATCGTCTTAACAAACTGTTCAAACAGCAAATTGCCTAAATCATCGTCCCCAAAGGTCGTTGACCAATTTCATTACTATCGACGTCTCAGACCTTGTTCGTTACTATCGAGACGTCTCAGACCTTGTTCTTGTACATACACGCACATTTATTTGTTCCTTCATTTGAGCCGTGTTTGTTTAATCAAAACATAAATCTTCTATCATAATTCAGACACCTAGACCACAAACAAACAGAAATTCATCACGACCACTGACAACTGATTTTGTTGGTATAACCCAGTCACGCCAGCCATAGCGTGTTAATATTGCATTTTTAACCCTCACTGTGCTGCCCGAATCAGAGGCTTCCGATCAAGTGGCGTTCAGGGCGTGAACCTACAAATTCAAAATCGAAACTTCGCCTATCGCAATCGATCCTCGCGATCGTTCGTCAGCATCGACTCGACTCGGTATACCTACCCTGGTCACGTACGTAGCGTATCTTTATTCCGCGACCTATTTGCCGTATCGCCTCCCAATCGTTTAGTTCTCGATTGACTTTATTAGTTTTGTATCGATTCAGCTTTGTTACTGTCATTAACGCCGGCGTTGAATCTTTTTTGTGTTTCGAAGTCGTGTGTGCGAGTTCGTGAGCGATGTACTTAACAGCGCGGGATCGTATTACGGTGTTGTTGTCTTCCCTGTAATGTATCCTGCTATAACGTCTGATGTATATGCTCCACGAGAATATACGTTACGAGTATTTCATATTCTGTTTTATTATTTATGAGTCCCGTGTTTATGAGTTCTTTGTGAAATAGCATCTGTTCGCAGATATTTTAATTATGTTTCAAGTTAGCATGAATTTTATTATTTCTTTTTTTATGTTTTTCTATTATGTTGCTTTATAGTTTTAGTTGAAAAATCATGTTGTTTAGAGTTTTAGTTATTCTGAGCGAGCTCACAGCATTTTGTGTGCAGCATGTTTTTCTCGCTTTTGTTGCCCTGTTTTATGTTTTGTTCCACATGAATGTTATCTTTACTGTTGTAATATGTGTCCTTTGCACTCAATATTGGATATGTGGTTTTTTTCTCAAATGCAAAAGACTTTTTTTCAAAAATAAAAATGAGTTAAAAGATAAATTCTACATAGTTACAACAAATCCAGCAGACTACTGAAGAGCAAACAGGAGCAAACAACTCCCGAAAGAAAAAAAACCGCGAAATCCGAAAAAATAACAAAGTAAAAGAAAATAAAGTATATAATAAATAAATAAATAAATAAATAACCTCGGTACAAACTGGTGGAGCGATACCAACATTTACAGCCTAGTTCAATAGTGCTCGCTTTGTGCGGAGTGAACTCAAACACGCTGGCGAGAGAGCTCTCTCCATGCCACTCGCGGTGTACCGCAGTGGTAGCCTGTACTTAAACAACTAACGAATAGATCTTGTACATCTAGGAAATTTTAGTATAGATCTGGAAGGCAGCACAGATTTTATTGAGTTTTTTATAGAAACTGTAACTAAAAGAGTTACCTATGAATATAAATGTGGATGGATGGAGAGGGAGAGGAAGGCCAAAGAAGAGATAAACGGTTTGTGTGAGGAGCGATTGAAAGAAAAGGGAGTTAGTGTTAGCGTGACGGCTGATAGGGCAGAGTAGAAGAAAAAACAGGGGTACGCCCAAGTAACATGGGATAAGGGCAGGAAAACGATGATTTCATAGAAAATGGAAATGATAGATTTTCTTTTTGCATTACAAATACTTGCATCAGTGAACTGCAAAATTGCGAACACCGAACCCGTTTTTAAACAAATTTTCCTATCCACAGTTCTACGTAGCTCGTTTCACGTATTGTAACATGTTCGATCGAGTCTAGAGTCCATCTGGATGCAGTTTAATTTAATGCTAACGATTTCCCGTCGTCCGGATCAATTAGGGCGCTGATCCCGGCCATGTTGAACGAATATTGTGAATGCCCGAACAACAAAGTTAAACAAAAAGTTGGACGCGGGTTGTATTGACACACTTCGACACAACTATTCTACGTCGACTACATCTACAACATATTTTGTATTTGATTTGAATGAAAATAGACGCGCTTTCAGTTTGAATATACATCGAATTTTATTTAAAATCATGTGTATAGTGACATGTTTCTATGGAAATCTATACTTATAATAAATCTGTAGAAAGGCCAATTCTGTACATGAAATATATTTCCAAAATAACTATCAGGGGGTGATTAGGGATCGATACTGATGCCAAAAATGCAATCAGTACAATTTTTGTCTGTCTGTCTGTCGGTCTGTCTGTCTGTCTGTCTGTCTGTCTGTCTGTATAACCGTTATAGAAACAAAAACTACTCGACGGATTTTAATGAAACTTGGTACAATTATTATTCATACTCCTGAGCAGGTTATAGTATACTTTTCATCACGCTGGAATCAATAGGAGCAGGGCAGTGAAGGGAAATGTTGGGAAAACGGGAGAAGTTACTCCATTTTTTAAGCTTCCGTCGCGTTTGCAACCTCAATGGTGAAAGCTACACAGAAATCATGTATGACTGAAATGTTCTCCTTAAAATTATATAAAAAATATCCAACGACAGCATATGTATATCTTTTATGATTGACGAACAATAACACGTGTAACTCCCGATAGCTTAGCAGTTCGAAGCTTTCTGATTGTATTTGTCTACTCTTACGTTTATAAAACTCTCAGTCGTCCCTAATTAACATTAATAAAAGTTAACATTATTAACTATTCCATAAAAAAAGAATCATAGAAATCGGTATAGAAACACCAAAGTTATTCATGAAAAACGCTAATAATAAGCCATCGCGCGTGAATACTGAATCATGCTATAAGGATTATTTTTGTGGTCGCGAACGCACAGGCAGGCGCCTAGAGGCTAGCGAGTAGCTTCGGAAAACGGCTTACGACAGTTTGCAATATCCTTTAATAATTATAATGTCGAGGGGAAGATGGTTATAATTTCGCTTTACATCAAACGAGTAATATTATAAATGTGAAAGTTTGGTTGTTTGTTACTCAATCACGCCAGAACGGCTTAACGGCTCTTAATGAAATTTAGAACAAAGATAGATTATAGTCTGGAATAGCACATAAGCTACTTTTGATCCCGGGAATATGTTCCCTAGGGATCACGCGGGCGAAGCCGCTGGCAGAAGCTAGTAAAATATAATTCAGATGGTTGCCGCCCCGCTGGAATGACATGCCGTGTTGACGCTACGATTTTGTATTTTTAAACAAAATAATACAAAAAACCTCCGACTCTTATTTGTTGTAGCCGACCTTAACATTCGCTTCTAAATCTGCGATTTCAAGTCCAAAATCAGTGCGTAACAAGGCAGCATCTATTAACAAACATAATCCCGGGGGCGGTCAGTATCCTCGCATATCCCATTAAAGAGGACAAACAATAAATTCGGGATAAAAGTGGGCAAATCCTTCGGGCGGACGGAGTCGATCCGTCGACCCCGAAAGACCGTCCAGCGCGAAGATAAACATCGATAAGGGTCCGGCTATCGGGCCCCGGCGCCGGCGTGTTCATCTAAGTACTTTACGGAGGTACCTACTATTTATGCAAAGGTGGGAACTTTCCACTTTTTATGGCAGTAAGTTGGGCTGAAATATTGTCCGGTTGATGTAGGTACGCGGCGACGGTGACGTGGCGACGTGAGCAGTGGAAGGTCTGTTGAGATTCTTGCGCCAACTTTCGACGAAGGGACTGTACTTTTTTTTGTGCTTGCTCTTTTTTATGGTGAAGAGAGTCGAAACATGTTTAATTAATTACGAGTGATGTTTATGTATCATTCTAGATTTTTCTTCAGGAAGATTTGTGTCTAACCAGAGGACCAATTCTACTAATTTTAAACAACTTTCGCATTCGCATGTCAATCACGCAAACTTTCAAAAAGGCCTTAAATATTCATACATTTTTGACAGTTTACTATTGAGATACAAATGCGTTGCGAATGTGAAAATTTTTGGAACTGGCACTCTAATTTGCAATTTAAAATTTACAATAAAAAACTAAAGCTCTACCAAAAAGTCCTCCACAAGAAGCACTCCTGTATCAAAGTTTCGTGAGCTAATAATCCTCACCGTAACAGGTTGCCAACCTCTGATCTGTATAAGTGCTCTGAGTGAGAACCCATTTCAGTTAGTTGACTCTGAATACGTGCGCGGCGAGCTAAGTACGCAGGCGATGAAAAATCTAGACCCGCGGGGACCCTGAGCATGATATTGCAAAGATGTATCGCAACGATACCCTATTCTTGTAACTAGGTCTCACGAAACTGCTTTTTCACTGAAGCTGGACTAACTTTTTCATCGATAGTTGCCTAAACTTTTTTAGTTCAGATTGAGGAGCCTGATTTAATCTAAAAATAGGGAGATTAGCATTTGTTTTTAGAAACGTGCTGCGTATGAGATTTTTTTTAATGAAGCTCTTAAGATTTATGTGTACTAAGTACCTAACATAGAATATAATAACAAAATCCTTGCTGAAAGAACTACGCGGCTACGTGGGTAGTAATGCAAGTCAAATAAAAAGTGGATAAGACATTTTTTGTTATATCTTAAGTCAAGTCTTCCAAAACCTAGACTCTTGAGTAGGCTTCGCTTCAACTCCTTAACCCTAGTACACACAGACCCACACACTTCCCACTAGGATCAAAACATGTGTAGACCACATTCTACTAATATCTAAACTGCTTTCGAAAAAAAACGATGATTACGAAATAGGAAAACGTGTTTATTTTGAAAATAGGTTACATGTAACTCTTTTACTTGTATAAGTATAATACCTAATGAACTTACAATAAACCGTTACAGATGCATGTAATTGTAAAACTTTTAACGACAACAACAACATTATATCAACAAAATATAACTTTTATATTCCTTAATCCTCTGATGAAGCCAAATCCATCGAGTTAGACGTGAAACGTTACAGACAGACATTTTTGTGTTTATTTTATTATAATTTTGTTGGTGACTTGATAAGCTGTGTTCCGATGAAATGGAGATAAGTTGAGATTTGTCTTCGTTGTTTAATGTTAATAATAACTAGGTATTATGAGTGTGTATTCCGTCCACTAGCGCTGCCAATCGTTTTTTATTAATTGTGGTAAATTTAAGACACGTAGATAAAAAACCGCTCTGTAGTGCACTGAAGAAATGTATCTATTATTTTTTGACAGCTATTTTTAATACATAACTCATGGCTAAATAGCCAAAACGGCAATTATCGCTAAAAGTGGCCACTTTTAGCAAAAATATCGACTTTGGCAACTATTTATGTTCTAAAGTACAAAACATAACTCTCAAAACATAATAATTACATTTCTTCAGTACACTACAGAGCGGTTTTTTATCTACGTGTCATAAATTTACCACAAATAATAAAAAACGATTGGCGGCGCTAGTGGACGGAATACACGCTCTTAAGCCTAGTTAGCGTGAATATTGTTGCCGGGATTTCACACACACACGCAAATAAGGTACCTAATTAATAATCTTCTCGAGTTTAATGAAGAATTCACACGCTAGGTTAAATCAGATATGAACTAAGAAGTATCCTAGTCTCACTAAATTGCATATCGGTATAACCTTCTGGCCAGTCAAATAACTCTCCGGAGAAATACAGAGCGATTTAATAGCATGGTGTCATAAGATTTACGGCTATATTTTCAGAATTTGAATACTTTATCTTACTGAGCACTTTGGTCAAAGTCATTTTTTGCGTCGTCCCTCCCAAATTGGGCTCTTTATTTTGTTGACCTCCTCACTTGTGACTATTACGGAGTTACGCTCTCTGAGAGTGTTAATAAAATATCGATTGTTACCCTCTTGGCCTGGAGGACTATCACTCCCTCCCTCCGAGAGCATCCCATGATTTATGAAAATTATTTTCTTTATCTCGCAAACTCCGCATATTTTAGGAAAAGGATGGAAAGTGTTGAAAACTTGTTGAATTGCTTTTGGCTACTGTCATTAGCATATCTTGTGCGCTTTCGTTTTATGGTAAAGTTCTTCATTTTTGCTCAGAGCACATTTACAAGTTAGCTATCTTTTGTGAAGATTTGCATTTCATTCGTTTTACTGTCTGTATTCCCTGACTGTTAGATATTTGTTTTCTGAAAGACTACTTGCAAATCACTCATCTTTTACTTACCATTTGTGACTATCTGTCACTCCTAGATAATTAAATACTTATTTAATTCGTTTCAAAACATTTCACATGTTGCCAGATACTTGAAGGATCATAAATTGCTGGGCCAGCCGTCCACTTAATTTCGAGAATCACAAAATATGTTAAGTATCTGCTTTTGAAATGTGTAGCATGGGATTTGGTACTCAGGAAATCAATCAATCTTTGTTTTAATGGGAAGCAAACGCGCCATTTGCCAGACGTTATTCGAATGCAATATTTTACGTTAGTGGAAATACGACCTTCTCCTCAATTCGTTAGAGTCGATATTCGTTAGCGGATAACATTATCGACTAAGGCGCTTGTACCTGAAACCACTTTAACCGGGGTAAAACCCACAGGCACTTTTGGGCTATTATTAAGAAATTGGGAAAAAAGCCCAACAGGACGCCGGTCGGTGACGCTCGTGATTTTGGAAAAGCGCGGCACTCAGCGTTAGGGCTTGAAAGGATACGGAGCTAGAGAGCTGAGTTAGAATTGATTAGGACGAAGCGATGTCTCTGAAATCGCTAGACACTGTAGGCGATAGGCTAGTGCGCAGAATGATAGTCAATGCCATATGGCGAGATTGGGTAGAACCGTTGTATCGCGAGTGCAAGTAGTATTTATTAGATTAATATAAGTTGGAAAGAATTTAGTATTGAATATGTGTGTGTGTTTGTGCTGGTGTGAATGGGTGAGTCTTTTATTGTTCTAATTTACTCTGGGCTGATATTGTGTTTCATTATACACAGTGACACTAACGGAGCCGCAGGCAATCCTAGTTGTCTATAGGTTGTATAACAGAACAGACAGATACGTGTTGCTAGAGAGTTTGTTGTGCCATTTCTTCTCCCTAGCCCAAACACTAGGAAGTGGCAACGGGTGGGCGCTTTAGGGGCTGTCTATAGGCTTGAAGAGTTGAAGTTCTCAACTATATTTACTTCTTGAGTTTATAACTCTCGATTGTAGTAACTATTTGTATTTTTATTGATTCTGAAATTTATATTCTCTACCTGCGACCACTGATTCGGTCAGATACGAACACTGTGTCTTACAGATGTACTTGTTGTACAAAGAGTGCGCTTCCTGGGGTTGGGTTGACCATATCTATCTTATATTATACAGTCTAAGGACTTAGGGACCATGTCTCTATATTATGAGCATGATGTTTGACGTTCTGCCGCTGGAACTAGTCGCTCCGTTGCTAGACAAGGACGGTCGCACGGTTGGCGCAGGGAAAGCCGCCTCGTCACGTTTACAGTTCGACCGAACTGCTAGGGACCGCGTTTCCTATAAACGTGTTGCCGACACTTTGTTGCTGAAAAGCCGCTGGTGTCACTTAAGGAAGTGTTGCTCTGAGTGCTATGGGTGCTGACGTGAGGTATCGTGCGAGTAACTATTGACCTTATACCAGTTACGCTAGCGTAAAGGTTTCTCACACGATCTACTATTAATTAAAATAGAGTAATTGATTTTCCCTTTGTTATAAGGTGAGCTACTGAAACCATTCCTATTTTATTTCATAACTATGAATTCCTAAGTCCTTCTATTATATATTTCAATCCAAACTTTGACCTATCAATGTGATAAGGCATTGGATTATTTCATACTTTTGGAATTCACTTCATAAAAGGCGGGAGGATGTCCAGTCTGGTCTGAGTCCTACGGGGACACGCGTTGGTTGGGGCGTGTTTCTCCCCCTTCGGGGGGACCGACCTTATCTATTAGAGTAATTTAGGAAAAGCGAAAATTTTATCAGCCTAGGGTAATTTAGGAACAGTCACATTTGGTCCGCGTGACCAGGATTCTCGTCAATAAATGTACTGATTCACGTCAGTGCAACGAGAAAGAACATTTATTATGGGTTACTACAAAAACAACACAACGTAATTTGAGGCTAGGGACAAAGATAGTTATAACGGCTAAGATTTCATAAATTGTTTCGTAAACCGATACAGACGAAATAAGTTGCAGCGGCTACAATATTAGTTTACAATAAAAATAACACAGCGTTATTTTAGGGTTCCGTAATAATCGGTTAGGGATTAAAGAAGAGGCTACTTAGTACATAAAATTCACACAACATATTAATATATGGCTTTTTAGCTCTCAAAAAAAAAACTTAGGGTACAACAGTTACACCAAGTAGTGTTAAGTAGTTAACGGTTGATTATGTTAGTTGATTTCGATGTCGACAATTAAATAGCGAGTTCAAACCTCGTATGATTTATCTGTTTAAGTATGTGTTAGGACTAACAAGCAATTGGAGGGCTAGGGAATCTTAACTCTCTTAATCACTCAAATTCCCGCACTAATAATGTAAGAGGTATTTTTAAATTAGTTTATAGGTTGTATGTCTATCTGTTTGAATAACTGTGTTGTAATTACAGGGGAAGGTGACTATCCGTCACTTTTCACCTACATTTTAATAACAGAATATTATATTTATTTCCAATCTTTCGCATGGCATCGGGTTACATAGAAACACATTGCGTCTGAAGTTTATGGCTTGGGAACCGGACACGTAACCGTAATTAACAAAAAACATTCTTTCATCTAAAATAGTAAAGTAATATTGAGCCCTTTTAAAATAACATGTGTCGGTTAAAAGTAATATTGCACAAATAACAGTTAACTAAAAGGGTCCGGCTCAGCAACAAAAAAAAAAACAGACCCTTAGAACAAAAAGAAAGCTTTAGACAATAGCGGCAAATAACTCCGGAAGGGCTACACGTGGCAATTTTTAGTGTATACGTAATAATAGTACAACTGATTTTATGCTTGAGTTACTGAACTGTTAAATAAGGGATTATTACTGAATCGATGTAGGTATTAGTTTCATTGATAGGCTAATGTGCTAATCTTGGGTTCGACTCCCAATAGTGTTTTGTGTGTCTGACAGTTTGAGACACTGGTTTAAGATTTGTATAGCTGTAGAAGTGAGCTAAGTACACATCCTAGTTATGGGTCAGACTGGTTCTGAAAATGAAACGTGGTTGTGTGGTTAAGATATGTATAACGGTGTGATAAGTGAAATGAACATAAGACTTAGGTACCCTTACTTTTAGATGAGCGTTATATAATATACTACCTATTCATTACCTAAGGTCAGGAAAGGTGAAAACTACGAGTAGTTTCATAATGGCAATTTAATCACCGAGAAAGGGAAACTCGAAAATCATTGTAGGATAATCTCAATATCGATAACTTGGCAGGGTGTCATTACTACGATGTATTGGAAAAGATACTTGTGTGGTCTTATTTCAAATTCCAGGATATGCACATCATCACTAGGCTGCGACAACGGGATATCTAAACCTACGGTTCGTGTGTTGCACCTGGTCCATAGTTTCATCTTATTGGCTGAGACCGATTTCAGCAACTTCGAACGTAGCGTGGCTCCTTTTGCGAAGCTAAGTGTTTCTCTTATTAAACTCTGCAGTAATGTTACTGCGCAACATGACATTTGGCATGTCACTTAAATCAATGTTGACAAGCTATGGTGCTATGGTCTATGACAAGCTATGACTTCAAACTAATATACCAATGAACTATATTGTCACTGGTGTTACAGTCTGAGGGGGGCATTATTCTAATTGATTAAGCCCTTGTTGAGAAGGCTAACATGCTTAAGAAAATCTGTCTATAGATTTTTACATAATACTGCAAGTCTTAATGGATTGCAAACCTGCTCTGTTCTCATCGTATTGATCTAATATAACTCTGTAACTACTGTACTCTGTATTCTACTTCAGAACCTCTCGAGACTATTTCATCTTATTGGAACAAATTATCATATGTTTATGTGCGAACTATTTCAGCTACACCTGGATACAAGTACGGGCAGTTGTCTATGAAGCTGACTCAGCGCGGGGCGCTTCGGGAAAGGCCTCTGTCCAGAACGAAGGAGCACCGTAGGTAGTGTGACCTAGTAGCAGAAATACTCTTAAATGAGACTCTGGTATGTAAATTCACACTATAAGCATGCGCAGTTCTCTTATTGGAATATGAAGAGTACTTCAAAATATATGTGATCGAGGACAGCAATTATGAATCGATTGAACAAGAGATTATATGAGATTAATGTGTTACACTTAACTATAAACACAATTTTCCTGGATTTTGTTATCAGATGTAGGCATTATTCAAGAGAATAAGTTCTGATAGAGCAGTTGGGTATTAAGATAGACTTTGATGTGGCTAACTATTGGAGAGTATGAGGTGCAGTAGATGAAAAGCAAACGAGTAATGACACTTGGCTTTGGACCGGGGTAGAGGGCGGTCGACCTGTTGATAATAACGAAGGCTATGTTAGGCAAGGTTAGGGCTGATTAGGGCTAAAGCTGTGTTTCTAACATTACTAGGGCGAGAGTATTATGATTAAATAATGCGTTTAATACGATAGGAGTCATTCGAAACAAGGTTATGTGAGTTGAGAATTAATGTAAGGAGAGTGTAAGCAAGTGCGTGTTAGCGTGTGTGAATCTCAGTGATTGTGTTGGTGACCGAGTAGGGTGAGTGGAGTATGTATTATCCTTCCTAATCTCCTTCTATGACTTAAATGAGGTAATCAACACCTGTGTTTGGTTTTAGGGACTCGGAGAAAGCCTTTCTATAGGGTGTGCTTATGACCTAGCATCAGACTGCATGCAACAATGACTATTATCCTGACTATAACCTGACGCATGACGAACCCTACCAAGTCACTGCTTAGGAAAGGCTGAACCGAATGATACTCGTAACCAGTTAGGGCCCGTTTGAACAATAATGTTTACTTGCAAATGTGTAAGATAATGTCATATCAACCAAACATTAGTAGAGATTGCCTCTCCCTAGGACTGACTGAGTGCAGCATATACTTTGCACTGTTTCTGAAATATGCACACTTCCATTGGAGGGGGGTAGGCTTCACCAAGTACGGGTTGAACTGAATTGATAGTTGTCCTAATGGACGATAGGGACTGTACCGTATCTCGCTAAATCACAACCGGCCCCCGAGGCCTCTCACTGATATAAAAAAAAATATATTTAGCGAAATACATATTTTGGAAGCCTAGATGGAACGCTCGCTGCCAGACGTGGCAACGGTTGCTGCAGTACTCTATGTGCTTCCCCGAAATGGGTTAGATTAAGGAAGTGCGAGGTGACGATTCTAAAAACCACCTCGGCGTATAGCGAATCAGTGTAATGTATTCTGCAAACGACTGACGATGCGGTACGCTTGTGCTTAGTTAATAATTGTATTGTCTTAGGAACTGATTTGATGGGCCTATTCAAGGGGCTAATTTACATATCGCGCGTCCAGTATTCCTGGAAACTTGTCTCGCTTAATAGCAGAGGTACTTCGCAGTCCTCGGCCTTAGGATTAAGTAAGACAAGCTTGAGATTAGGGAACGTGTACTGTTGTGACCGCAGCAGGTCCTCTCTAGGCCTATGCGCGTTAGGATCAGCGGCACACGTACGACGTGTTTGCTGTTGTAAAATAGTCTCACGTCACTGGGTTGGGACTTTTGACTAGTGTGAAGTAGTTTATTAAGGTAATTCGAAATAATGATTAGCCAGGCAAGCGTTACGTATCATTCTCCTATTTTGAAATCCTCTAGGATAAATGAGGCTCTGCTGTGTAAAGTGAAAACAAATCACACACAGATCATCAGAAAATTTGCAACGATAATATTAAGAGAGTGGATATTACGAAAGGAAATAAGTTGAAATACAACAGTTATGTGATGGTTCAAAATTAGATGAGATTCTGGTGTGTATACCTAAACGATAAACAACTAGGTCTCTGGAATTTTATATTAAAAAAATGCGCCGAGAGAGTTTAGGGAGGAATAAGTTGACATAGGTTGAGTTTATTATGTGTCAATTGAGGACGTATTTGTGAAACGTTAAGAAATTATAGAAGATATTGCTACTAATTGGATATGGGTTCCAACTATAAAAGTTATTATATTAGAATCACTTCACATTTAAGATGAGTATTTATCTACATCGGTATAAGACCAATATTAGTAGAGGCAAGGGTTAAGCTATTGTGAAAGCTCATCCGCTGTACTGCGTCACGCGTCTGATTTTCAGAGGGGGGAATGTGACTATCTGTCACTCCTAGATAATTAAATACTTATTTAATTCGTTTCAAAACATTTCACATGTTGCCAGATACTTGAAGGATCATAAATTGCTGGGCCAGCCGTCCACTTAATTTCGAGAATCACAAAATATGTTAAGTATCTGCTTTTGAAATGTGTAGCATGGGATTTGGTACTCAGGAAATCAATCAATCTTTGTTTTAATGGGAAGCAAACGCGCCATTTGCCAGACGTTATTCGAATGCAATATTTTACGTTAGTGGAAATACGACCTTCTCCTCAATTCGTTAGAGTCGATATTCGTTAGCGGATAACATTATCGACTAAGGCGCTTGTACCTGAAACCACTTTAACCGGGGTAAAACCCACAGGCACTTTTGGGCTATTATTAAGAAATTGGGAAAAAAGCCCAACAGGACGCCGGTCGGTGACGCTCGTGATTTTGGAAAAGCGCGGCACTCAGCGTTAGGGCTTGAAAGGATACGGAGCTAGAGAGCTGAGTTAGAATTGATTAGGACGAAGCGATGTCTCTGAAATCGCTAGACACTGTAGGCGATAGGCTAGTGCGCAGAATGATAGTCAATGCCATATGGCGAGATTGGGTAGAACCGTTGTATCGCGAGTGCAAGTAGTATTTATTAGATTAATATAAGTTGGAAAGAATTTAGTATTGAATATGTGTGTGTGTTTGTGCTGGTGTGAATGGGTGAGTCTTTTATTGTTCTAATTTACTCTGGGCTGATATTGTGTTTCATTATACACAGTGACACTAACGGAGCCGCAGGCAATCCTAGTTGTCTATAGGTTGTATAACAGAACAGACAGATACGTGTTGCTAGAGAGTTTGTTGTGCCATTTCTTCTCCCTAGCCCAAACACTAGGAAGTGGCAACGGGTGGGCGCTTTAGGGGCTGTCTATAGGCTTGAAGAGTTGAAGTTCTCAACTATATTTACTTCTTGAGTTTATAACTCTCGATTGTAGTAACTATTTGTATTTTTATTGATTCTGAAATTTATATTCTCTACCTGCGACCACTGATTCGGTCAGATACGAACACTGTGTCTTACAGATGTACTTGTTGTACAAAGAGTGCGCTTCCTGGGGTTGGGTTGACCATATCTATCTTATATTATACAGTCTAAGGACTTAGGGACCATGTCTCTATATTATGAGCATGATGTTTGACGTTCTGCCGCTGGAACTAGTCGCTCCGTTGCTAGACAAGGACGGTCGCACGGTTGGCGCAGGGAAAGCCGCCTCGTCACGTTTACAGTTCGACCGAACTGCTAGGGACCGCGTTTCCTATAAACGTGTTGCCGACACTTTGTTGCTGAAAAGCCGCTGGTGTCACTTAAGGAAGTGTTGCTCTGAGTGCTATGGGTGCTGACGTGAGGTATCGTGCGAGTAACTATTGACCTTATACCAGTTACGCTAGCGTAAAGGTTTCTCACACGATCTACTATTAATTAAAATAGAGTAATTGATTTTCCCTTTGTTATAAGGTGAGCTACTGAAACCATTCCTATTTTATTTCATAACTATGAATTCCTAAGTCCTTCTATTATATATTTCAATCCAAACTTTGACCTATCAATGTGATAAGGCATTGGATTATTTCATACTTTTGGAATTCACTTCATAAAAGGCGGGAGGATGTCCAGTCTGGTCTGAGTCCTACGGGGACACGCGTTGGTTGGGGCGTGTTTCTCCCCCTTCGGGGGGACCGACCTTATCTATTAGAGTAATTTAGGAAAAGCGAAAATTTTATCAGCCTAGGGTAATTTAGGAACAGTCACACATTTAAGCCAATCCAATTTGAATACACTATGTCAGCAACAGTCGCATTTATCACATAAGATAAATAATGCGTTATATATTTTTTTTTAATATATAAAGTATTAATAGTTTGGTCGTTATTCAAGAAATTAGACCAAAAAATAATATTCCCCCCACTTATCTTCGAAACTACAAAACTTAAATTTTTGATATAAATGCAGACAATAGTTTTATACCTAAAGATTTCAGCTAAAACCTAAGAGAAGTCTGTAGTGTTACGACTTCATTAAAAAAAAAATGAAACTGGTTCGGAACCCTTTGCATCCGAGTCTGACCCGCATTTGGCCAGTTTTTTTAACCATTCACATCTCGTAGACCATCAATGGATGGCACAAGTTTCACTATTAATGTGCCACTCAATCTAAATGTCTACCTGTTAGACGTGCTACGATACTTTAATTCTACGACCAGTATTTCAGTATTGGCTTTGAAAAGTGTAACGAAAGTTTTACTGCGTCTATACTTTTATTGATCTAGAGGTAAAATCTAGGCTTGGAAAAACAAAATTCAGATTGGCGTAAATTAGTTTTTTTTTCTCCTATTTCTATGAAATTGACTTTTATTTATTAATCAGTTCTCTTTGAACTGAGATAATTTTGTTTTGACTTATTAAATAAGCACTTCGTCCGCGCAAATTTCATAAGGATCCCTAATTTTTTTATAGTAATAAATAATATAAATAGTTTGTATTATTCAGAGATAATGTAGTATTTGTACAGCAGAGATAGTAAAAGAATTTTAGAAATTGGGTCATTAGTTTTTTTTTATTCGTTACAAACATTGAAATCTTTTTAGCTGTAAGTTTTCCAAACATTAATAAAAAAAAATCTTTATTTATATATGAATGTGGTACATCCAAATTGGTGGGATATTACAGCAACTTAAAGAAAAAAATAATAATATTTAGTGTTCTCATTTCGTACCTTCCGAGAATCTTTGTTAAACAATTAAAAAAATAAAGTTATGAATGAATATTCATTTGATTTGCAAACGTTGTTCCCCTTGTTCTTACATAAGTATTATCAAACTCAAGATTTCTAAGACAAACTTTGGTCAAACTGTAGAAATAACTTCATAAAATGGTTCGTTGTGAAAAAAAAGTTAAGTGGCTTTCCTAAACATAGCTTTCCCCGCGTCCTGGCTTATTTATTTTCCGGTACTTGAGCATTGTTATGAGTTATTTTTTGTGATTATTTTCCTCGTATACCCTGTCAAACGCTATCATTATTAACTGTATGAGGGACACACAATGGAGTGTTGCCACGTTTGTTTGTATATTTTTTTGGCTCTTCGACGAGAATCGGAGAAGCGGTTTTTAGCAACGGAAACCTATTACTAAGTCTCTGTCCGTCTGACGGTCTGTTTGTCTCTCGTTAACGGTAACAGGTAGAAATTTTCGGTGTTTCACATTGCCTACAAAATATAAAATTTAAGGAATATAGGTCAAGAAATATATAAAAGTTCCTTAAATAGTTATTGTAAGCGTGTTTTTAATAAAGGTATGCCTAGCCTTTTCTCAGCTATATTGGGGTCGGCTTCCAGGCAAACCGGATTTAGCTGAGTAGCAGTATTTAACGCGGTGCGGCTACCTACCAGACCTCTACAACCCATGAACTGGTTAATACGGTACTTCTTGGCATGACTGATGTCAGATTTAGGTACTGGCTTCTGACTATCCGTAACGACTGCCAAAGATGTACAAATGTCAGCCGGGACCAACGGCTTAACGTGCTTTCCGAGGCACGGAGGAAACTCGTTATTATATAGCCACGAACTTAGTTTGTAGCGGCATCAATGCCGCCACAAGAAAAATACGAAACAAATCTGCATCGCAGCAAAAAGAACCGCGACGGTCCTAAATCGCGCAAGCAGAGTTTACCATGCGATTTGAACATATAAATCCACCCGATATGAACTATCGGGCAGTAGCCCCCCAGGCACAACAACCGCCTGGGCGGAGGATCCTCCTTTTCAATGGGGATTTGCGGGACTTTACTCTCTGTACCGCATACTCCCCAAAAGTTAATTACTAAGCGCGATTGTGCTACCTAACAAAAAATTTAATATTTTTGTGTATTTTTTGTAGTATTATTTTATTGCCTTGAATTACTACATTACTACTACATTTTAATGTTAGCTTCAATTTGATTTAATATCGGTTGAAAACAAACAAGGGATGATTAAATAGAATTTCCAAAACTGTTTGCCAGTCTCCGTAATTTTTCAATATTAATTACTAGTAACAGGTAGGATTTATTATATTTTTTGTAAGAAGAGTCAACGTCCCGTATACTATTATATACGCAGGTTAAATATATGCTGTCAACTTATTCTCAATAGTTTTGAGGCTAAAGTTAACAACGGCTCTCAACTAAACTTCGGTCACTTGTTTTCCAACTTATAGTGTACTGCTCACAGATTTATTTCAACGAAACATTCCTACCATTATTAAAACTCCCATTTTTATATTTCATTCTGAACTATGAGTGGTATTACAGTAAGAAGAACTTGTTAAGTGAAAGTGTCTAAACATAGCCAAGAGCGAAAGATAAAATGGAGAATTAAAATGGTTTTATGATGTTCCGAGAGAAGGAGCTCGTGCTTCTTACAGCTCGAGTGATTCATCTAAAATCAATTTCATTCGGAGCAGTTTGCGGGGCTATATTTTTTCAATTTTCTCTCATCCCAACACCCTTAAACGCCGGTAAAGTTATTAAACCACCGTAAACTGTCATTAGCTTATTTAGAAGTCCGCAGTCGCTCGCAGCTCGACAAAAATTAAATAACGCCGTGAATGGGGAGAGCGCTTCCATTCGCCGCCTCGCGACTCGCGCCTCGTGACAAGTGTATAATTAAGAAAATTACAGATGCCAACTAAAACAAAACCGCGCCGTAATGGCGGACTGTGAAAAGACCCTTTTATACTTTTCCATTTGAAACGATCCCCATTTGAATGGATTTCAGGTCTTTGGTCTTTGGACGTGAATCCGTTATGTTTAATAGATTCAACATTTTCAAAGACCTGTTAATTCTGTAGATTTACAGAAAAAATGTTTTGCATCGTCGCTGAATTACAAGTAGGTTTTTAAATTTTAAATGAATTTATTTGGATCATGTTCGCAAAAACATGTTTCACGTGTTTATGAATTTTTAATTTGTTTGCGCCATGAATACGTTTTGGATTGAATTTATTTGTGTCAATGGCGAGCAAAATATGGAATGTTGAAATCTTTGTAGCAGTTTGTAAATTGTGTTAACCACAGCTTTGATTTACAGTTTCGAAGTTTAACCAAAGGAGGCTCCTGTTGTCTTTAGTCAGAAGTTTGCTGATGTGGTGCCCTACATAATTCTCAACTAAAATATATTGTATATAACTACATCATCAATTAAGTTTGCTCCTTTGTTTGTTAAACCTTGAGTACGAGTCGGTAGCCTGAGAGATATATGTTGTTTGTTACTCAAAAATAATATTAGAGGCATCTAAAACTTTAACCTCAATAACTTAAATAGACTAACACTTTAATTAAATGTACAACCCAAATTAATTAAGCTATAGAAACGGAACAACATAATAAGGTTATGTGTAGTATAGGTATTGGTAACATGAATGGCCATTCAGGGTGCGTTTGATTTCCCTGCAGGGCATACCATGTCCTGTTGCATATTTGATACAACCTCTCGGTTATATACCCCGATTCAAGTCATTCCCCCAGTAATTTCAAAACTCATCGTTACTAAATAAAAATGAAAACATTAAATGGGTCGCGACCGGATGCCGCGTAAATAAACGCCAACGAAATCAATGAGAATCTTTTAAATGTAAATCATTTATTTATCTTCCGTAATACTTTTGTAAGCATTTTTCAAAGGTATCGTAGATTTTAACGTTGTTTCAATTTTATAGAATTACATCCAACTTCTCTCTCCACTTCGTTTCGCAATTAAATGGAACTCGCTGCTTTCAAAGCATTTGTATCGAAATGTCCAACTTGAGAATACGCTTCAATGAAAATTATGACATTTTCTAAACACGATTTTAATAATATCTTTCAATGTTTGATGTTTATTGGTTTATGTTTCATTCTGTTTGTTACGAGTTATGATTGGAATTAAAATTGCCTTTGTGTCTAATAAACTGGCAAAGGTTAAAGTTGATTCGAATCTGAGCTTTATTTGTGGAGAACTATTTATAAATTAATTGAGGGTAGTATCGAATGATCGTTATTTGGTTTGTTATTTCCTTCGGTTTCAATTACGCTATTGATACTGGCTCTATTACATATTGAATTGGACTCTAAATTTAGAAGCCTAGTTTTTTACAGGGTAAAGGTTTAAACAAGAGTTTGATCACTCGATAAAAACCTACCTAAATAAAAAATTACTCGAAAGACAACACATGGACAAGACTGGTGAACTTCCTAGTGTGGGGTAACCTCATCATTACCATCAGCCGAATGACGTCCACTGCTGGTCATAGGCCTACCCTAAGTGTCGCCACAACAACTAGCTCCTGTATGTCTTGCATCCATCGGCTTCTCCGACCCTCACCAGGTCTTATGTCCACCTGGTGGAAGGCCTTCCAACGCTACGTCTAGAAGTACGCGGTCTCTACTCCAGAACATTTCGGCCCCATCGACCATCTCTTCTGCGAGCAAAGTGCCTTGCTCACTGCCACTTAAGTTAGGCAATTCCACGGGAAACGATTTGAAAAAAATAACAAAAAATTTGGGTCTAAATATCTGCAAATTAGCTTCGTAATATTTCAATTCAAGGAACCTACTTAATTCAATGAAATAAAATTAAATAACCGTCATTTCGAACAACAACTCATAGCACACACTTAACACTTAATAAAATAAAAACAAATACACAAATGATAAGAAATACCACATGCACATAATAAATTCAACTTCACAATATTATTAAAATTACCAAGCTAACCAGCTTATAACTAATCACATACAGGGTGATTAGTTGACTGACCAAACTTCCAAACTATAGACTTAATTAAAAACTTTCTTCTTCTCACCTATTGTTAAGTCCCGCTAACTTATCAGATGAGGTTAGGTAGCCCGACCTTGGCATGTACCACTTAACCGACTTATAGAAAGGTGCAGTGACCTTGCGTGCGGTGGTATCGGGTCAGCAGGTCACACGACCTGCGACAAGGTCACACGAAAAAAACAACCAGTGGAACAATATAACAATGCTCAATTTGGTTGGTAGTGGACTAATAGCCTACTTTTGATTGAACATTGACGGTTCACAGGTGTGAGATTATTTCCACTCACCTTTTTTTATTGAGGAACGTATTTGCTCTTGACCTCTATCACGCCTGATGGAAGCGATAGATGAGGTCTATGATGGGGCGACCTTATCCAGAAGATGCCTTTTCACTATTGCTTTGAAGGCTATATGTGGGTTATAATTATGTGGACGGAAACACAGACGTCGGCAGAGAGTTCCACATTTTGGCTGTGCGCATAGTAGGTAAATGTGAAGGAGAAGTGCTGGGTACGACTAGTCGGGATATTGACCAAACGGGTGTTACCCTGCAGTACGTCTGGTATTCCGGTAGTAAAAGGGTGATGGTGGGATCAGGTCGTGGAGTTCCTGTGCACACTCACCAAAGTACAATCTTTAGAAGACCGACACACAAGCAACACTACGCCGATATCATCTGAACTTCTACGAAGTGCAATGTACCACCAAGAGCTACGTTGGTAAACAATTGATAAGGGTTTTGTAGAGCAAAATGCATCCGGATCTGTGTGTCTGGTACTCCGGACGTTAAGCAGTCCAGAAAACAATTGCCCTAAGGTCACAGCGCGTAACCACCCTCACTGAGTTGTATATTACTTCATACATCAAACTTAAATTATCACAAAACATCGGTGGCCCCGGCACCATGCACCGTAACGGCCGGCTGTCCGGTCGGCCGGCAGTTCTTCGATTCGCCCGGCCCGGTCGGCGGTCAAGCACCACCGCAAGCGATTACCATAACGAACATCTGCCCAACAAACAAATATTGAAATCCCAAGTTTAAATGGAATTTTGATTTGATTTCTTCGCGGCGAATTATAATTTCAAATAAGTCGGGAGATGAAAAATCTGGATCGGACCATCAAAGTTTCAGACTCGCCCGGATGAGGCGAGGGGTGAAGCGCGCGGGCAGGCGGTGCGGGGGGGAGGCGACGCGAGCTTTGCAAATACTTCGTGTTTGGATCGCTTTATGTCTAAACTGACTTTTAATGTAGGTAATGTTAAAAGTTTTAATGTAATACCTATTTGTAAGTTGAACGCGATTTTTCAAGTTATTTTGCGAGTGTAGTGAGCTGCTAATGAGATGTTTTACAAGCACTAATAGGACTAGACTTTGTAATGTCTTTCACTTTGTTAAAGTACGAATGCAATTACGAATTGTTGAAGTTGTCAGACGTAAACTCGGTTACTAATTGGTGATTAGGCTCGTCGCTACGATTACATATTGTTAAAACTCGATGACAAAAGCTCACAGAATTTAATTTAACAGTACTACGCAAAAGGGTTTATAAGAAACTCATAATTTACCTTCTATTTCAGTAGGTACTAGCTGTAGTCAGCCTTAGCGATAGTACAATTATACGTGTAAGTACATCCCAAACGATAAACATTAAAAGCATCACGAAACAAAATACAAATTGGGAAGAAACGCAAAATAAAATAGCAGAATGGGGTAAAACGTAGAATGTAATGGGAAAACAGGGAAAACATGCCATGGAATGGATGCCAATAAAACGTTACGACGAGCTGCTTAACATTCAGTGACCGGTAATATTAACAGCAGTCGATGGAGGCACAAAGCTAGATTAAATAGCATATTCGTAGCAAAAAAGTCTTATAAAATACTAGCTGATGCTCCCAACTTCGCCCGCTTGACAAATTATTTACTAAAACCTTCCTCGAGAACCACTCTATCCATTGGTGCAAACAGCATGAAAATCGGTGCAGTAGTTTTTGAATTTTCGCGAACAGACAGACAGACAGACAGATGCAGCTGAGGACTTTGTTATATGTAGTGATTTAAAAGATCAATATTAGTTATACAACCAACTCTCAGACTGAAAAAGTAGGTTAAAATAGATAAAACGAATAACACCAAACAAAACTTTCTTCTTACATTTTCTATAATCTACTTCAAGTCTTTTCTCCAACCAAATTTCATTTTCCATCTTACCGGCGGCCTTGCAGACCCACGCAGAGCTCAGTAGGATATTTTAAAACAAACTCTAAAAGCACAGTAATAAGTTATGAACTTATTGCGATATCTCAACACTGGTCATCATTCATGCATGCTGCACGATGCAGGTCTCATCTCTCTGCTGAGTCCCAGTTCGCTACTCTGGCTGAATGTTTGATGGACGCTCATTGTATTTGATTGAATTCATGATCAAAAGTCTTTTACTGTCTATCGTCTGAGTAGTCTTGGATAATTATCTGGACTATAACGTCTTGTGTCTCTTGGGTGTTGTTAAGTTACAGCTGGGACAAATAAGCTATGTCTAGGACAAAAACTAGAGTTCAACGTCACTGACATTTAAATCTGGTCTTGTAAAGTTAGTAACGAACCACGCAGGTATTGAAATAAACGCATTTATTAATTCATGACTACCTGACCTCGTAACTTCGTATACATCACATTTTCTATTTATGCTCCGCTCCTATTTGTTTTAGCTATAGGCTATATATCAATATATTATAAATGGGCTATCTAACACTGAAATAATTTTTCAAATCCGACCTGTAGTTCCTGAGATTAGCGCGTTCTACCAAACAAACAAATTCTTCTGCTTTATATAATGATATTAGTATAGATAGTAAATAGTATAGATGAGCGAGTATACACCTCGGCTAAACACAGCTATGTACATCAGTCAGATTCGCCCGGATTATCGTTCTGAGCTCCTTTTATATTATTTCCTCCGCTTCAAAGCAATAGTCGGAATCGTAACGGGAACAAATTCCTAATCCAATATTAAGAAAAACAATGATCAGCAAAATGGTTCTTTCAATATTTAATGGCCGCTTATGGGATTGGGGTCATGACTCGAGTATCTCCATCAAATCAACTCCAACTTAAATGAAACAATTAAGATTGAACTGAGTCGACTTTGAACTTTGCCGAGTGGGTCGGATTCCCCCTAGCCGAGCCCATTAGATTCTTTATAAAACAATTTATGAAATCTTCTCAACTGCGGCTAATCAATTAAGATCGATCTCCGTTAATTGCTTGAGCCTCGTCTTACCTTAGTTTCAGTTTGATCTGAAGTTGCTCATAATTATACGTCCGTTGTTGGTACACACGCTCTGTGCAGGAAGTTCACATTTTCCAGTATCGATGTGAATTTCTTTTGATAGAATACCTTATGAGCTAGACACGGCCAGTATACGGAAATTTTTCGTACGTCACAAATGGAAAATACGATTATCATCTTTTACGGCCTAAATAATGCTGCAAACAAAGAGAATATTTTCAGAACTTGTATACAAAACAAATCTTTCTATACTTTCACTACACTAACTCAGAATAAATAACGAAATTTTTCGTCTTTGACATACAATTTCACTTTGCTTGGCTATCAATAGCAGCCAAAATCTTTAATGTGTCCCGAGGTATTTGCTCTTGATACATAATATAGTACTTACTACACACAGCAGCTCACATAGTATGTTATTTAGTCGCCAGTCTCGTAGTGACACGCTGATGGATGGATATTTTACTCCAGTTTTGCGGTCTGCCCCAACAGCCAAGCAACGTAATACACTACACTGATATGTAGGAGTAGGACTCAGTGGCGTAGCTAGTTCCAAAGGGGCCCTGTATCAATCATTTTTGGGGCCCCCGTTTTTAGGGGTACTGTTCTTTTAAACATAAATAGCCCCTTCTTGCTCAGAAAGTGTAAAGTAAATGTGGCTTTCTGTTCACACATCGGTGTCCGTGTAGTCAGGGGCCCCGTATCTTTGATACGGCTGATTGGCGGTAGCTACGCCCCTGGTAGGACTTCCAAAATTTAACACTCAGCGACTAGGAATTTCCCTCTTAGCACTTTGTTCATAATTGCCTAACTATTAATGTAATATTCAACTCAGTAATTTATATTAATAGACTATAATGTTACTGTTCTGTAATACCTTTACGTGTGTGTATTCTGCAAAGAGCAAAATCGAGTAATTTACATGTAAGACAAGACAAGCAGCATCGAGGGTATATTGAAGACGATATTATCTTTCTTAGAAGCTAGCCTCGCTATGGATTCCGTTGGAACGTCGGAAACAGCGACTATCTTTATTAACTGATGCGAATCATCAAAAGGGCTAAGCCCTTCCGAGAACTTTTTATCTCACTCAGATTTCTCCCGTGAGAGTTGCTGATTAAACTAATTTCTGAAAAAAAAATTAATCTCTCTGCGTTCCGCACTCGGGTCTTTACATTTTTTATCTTTTGTGGGAACCCTTTTTAAATCTTCAGAGTTTTATCATTACTTTAATTATTTTAAAAGATACAGTCCCATTGATTATATGAAACGTAACTTTTGTCTGCGTCGAGATGTCAGGGCCGGTCGCGGTTGGCTGACTTCCATCTGCAAATTGCCAAGCGATTAAAGTGCTTACTCAAGTTTAATTCTTTGATTATAGAGCAGGCGAAAGTTTGCTTCTAAACAGCAGTTGAATAAACCGACTTACATGCTGCTGGAGATCGGGATTTTAATCAAGATACTTAGAATATAAGAAGTTTGGAAGTTTCGCTATTTAATTGTCGCATTACAGTCGCGGCTTGATGACGTTGAATTAAATTACTTTGCTAGTGATTAATTTATTCTGGAGTGAAATTAAGTTCTTTGAGACTTTGTGAAATAAACACTTGTAATAGTCAGGGACAGAGTTACGCAATGGAGCCAAATAATAAATGAAGAGAAAAACCGCCGAGAAACTTCAATATCAGCAACGTTCATATTGTCACGTGTGACGTGACTCGTCGGCGGGGCTTGTGTTTCTTGCGTAATTTGTTTTTTTATTCAAATGGCAGCTATCAGTACGAACGTTCGAGCAATATATCACGTTGCTCTCCTTTAGCCAGAACTTCAGCTTCACGTAGTCTGAAACGCTTCATTAATCAAAGCCCTAACAAATTACAAGAAACACCACTATTACCATAAACAAGTCTTACTAGTTCCGAAGCGCTCCAACATGCTCCAAGTATCCATTTTCAAAGTCAAAGTATCCATATTACCGCCCCCCTGGCCGCCTGCCCCGCTCGCCCCCCGGGCCGCCAGGCGTCGGCTATAATTTGGCAGCGGTCACGAAGCAGCACGCACGCAGCACCTCGCAAGCCACCGGCGGAAGTTGTTCGAAACTTTTCCTTCATACACGCCCTGTGTGTTTATTGGTAAATATTGTGGAAGAATGTTGATGAGGGACGAAAGAAGGCTGTTCGAGGAAACCGTGAATATATTAGTGATAAATTCCATGAACGAGACAGCTTTGGAGCTAGAATTGCAACTGATACTGAAACGAAGCAGTTAATACCTTCTAATGAGCTTAAGTCTACCTGCATCTTGGTTAATGAAACATGTCAAGAGGAAGTGCTTCTAATCTCTCGAATGCACGACAAGTATTTCCTCCAATCATCTCTCTCTAATTATCAAATACCTCCAATCACGTCGGGGCCCACAAGGGGTAGCATCGTAATAATCCAATAGCTCTTCAATATTACTCCGCAGATGAGTACAAGACGTCCGTCCGTTGATTAAAATTGATGAACAAAGTTACCGCAAGTATTGAGTGAGGGTAGTCGGACGGTGTTCAGATAATCATATTTAAACGACCACTTGTGATTAGAGATTATGATGGGTAACGTTTAAGATCGATTTCTGATCAACAATTTGGTGAAGAGTAGGTTATGGGCACAAATTGGTATTTAGATGAGACTGGTCTAGGGCGCGTTGATATTGGCGCAAGCAGAGAGAGTTCAATACTTATCAGTGGGTGAAATTTGACTGAGGACATATTTGCAGTTTTTGGTCTTATTTTAGAAGTAAACCATGCTAACGACGGGAAATACTATAGAGATGATAATAATGATGTATAACAAACGTATGTGTGAAAGATTTTATTTTTGTAGTAACAACAAATATTCGTATACTTGTTACAAAAGTGTTTAAGCTTTTATGTAAAAATCATAAAAAAATCAATAATCGTTTTATAACAAAACCTATTTAATAGTCATTGAAATTCTCGTGACCCGAACCAATCGGTCAGTCTCCTGCCACAACATAGGTCTCCATTACTTATTCACATTACGTAAACAGCGAAATTTCTTTTAATTACCATCTGCTATTAAATACATAAAATTGTTGTTAGTATCAATTATGTGTACTAACCGAAGCTTCCGCGGTAAAACGACTGTCACAGCACGATAATTATTTAAATAATACATCAGGATGTTTATGGTCCGGGCAATATAAATGACGATATTAATTTAATTAGTTGGGGAAGGAAACACATGTATTGTCCTCCCCTATTAATTGAGCAGTCCATGTAGTGAGGGTGGAAAAATGCAAGTTTTTCGATTGTCTGCACTGATTAGTCGTGAATGCAATAGGAGAAAGAACAATGCTGAACTAATTAGTTAGGGCGTGGTTGCTAATTCTGCAACATACCGACACATTAAAGAGTCAATCGACAAACTAATATATCCAAACAAATAGCTCTTATAAAAAAATGATGTAATAGATAGCTGTAAAGGATTTAATATAATTTTCGCTCTTAGACTTACAATATAAAGGAGCTAAACGGAATATTCATCGCCGAATTTCGTGAATTTAGTGAATTGAATTTGGTATGGCTTCACATATCTCGTCGATTCTATGCGACTCATAACTGGGGCTTGTTTTGTCACGACTCTATTGTTTGTGTCGTCAAAGGTCTCGGAGGTACGAGCCCGATTTCGGGTATATCCGAGTCTCTTTGTAGATGGCATGCCGATTCATAACCATTACTGTACAATACCATTTCTATAGATACGATACTGGGATGGATGTTTTGGGAAGCAGGAATCATCTGGTTTGATTGGCTTTATTAGCTGTGTAGCACATAGCATCATACCTATTTTCCCTGGAGGGTTAGGCAGAAAGTCCCTATAGTACAACTATATGTTGCCAGTTATGTGTAAGCCTCATGAAGTGAGGGGTTATTACCATCAATCAGGAACAAAATCATCATCTGCCTAGCCTTTTCTCAACTATATAAGGGTCGGCTTCTAGTCAAACCGGAGTCAGCTGAATACCAGTATTTTACGTGGAGCGGCTGTCTACCAGACCTCCACAACCCATTAACACGGTAACACAGTCTCCTTGGCAAGAGTGTTGTCAGCTTTTCTGGCTTCCGTAACAACTGCCAAATATCTCTAAATGACAACAACTTAACGTACTTTCCGAATAACGGGGCAAACTCAGTATGCCACCACAACACCAACCTCGGCAAGCGTTGTTTAACCTTGAAAATCGACTTATGTGGCTGATAATTTTTAGCCACAAGCAAACAAGAACAATCAGGAACAAATTGCTACTGAAAAATTGGGGACGGAAAAACCCAATAACACTGCCTAACCAAAGAGTCCGAATTTGGGACCTATAAATGCTCAGTAGTAACGATTAAGGATTAACCGAATAGGACTTGCTCGGAAGTAATAACATTGAATAATCAAGGGTTCATGGCTAACGGGCGACCGTATAATTCATAGATCGATATCTAAACCACTTCATAGTTCGGTAAGCATTAAGCTGTCAAACGAAAATATTGAAGACATGTCTTTAATGTCATGTCAACGTATATCCTGTTGGTAATCAGAAAACTGGAAAATTGTGACCACTTAGCTACTTATATGTATTTCAGAGGCGTAGGTTAGATATCGACCTTCTGCCTCGGTTCAGTAACAGTGTACCTATTAAATTGTGATATTTAGGGGTATCAGACTTCTTGAATTACTAGACCCTAGTAAATCAAAGGCTTCTTGAAGGTATCTGTTAATTTTACCTAAAATTTAAGGTATCTATAGGAGGTTACTAGTCACAGACATGGTTATCGCAAAGTAAAATGACTGTTTGTAATAATATCCACAGTGACTTGGTGGGAAAGCAACAAAATCAATCTGCACAGAATTTTCCCAAATGTATTGGGATCCACGATTCCCATTCTAAAAGGATCAACGGAGTTAGTACTACAAACTCACACAAAAATGGCTCCCAAATTCCCTAAGCTTCAGACGTAAAACTAAATACTTAGCCAGCCTTCATAATCTTAAGTAAACCATTGCCTAGCTAAGTACAGCTGCAGAACAACCAGCATTTGATTTCATTACCCACTCTCAAACGGACCTCAATCACGGCAGCCAACACTCATCAATCCTATAGCAGTATAGCTCATTGATTCTTACCTATCGTTGTACCCACACGTCCGGAGTCGGTCAAGGCCTCGCCCTCCCCCTCCCCCTGCCCCCACACGCTGAATAACAGCTAATAAACGCGATGAGCCACTGTATCAACCCGATTTATTCCGTTATTAGTCCGCCGTTCGTGATAAGAATTACTTAGTGTTCCATGGCGATTTGTATTGCCTACTCGCGGTAGCCCGCGACTGTAATCATTTCATGGGTTTCAACTTTTGGACGAAAGTCTTCTATTTTTTAGGGTTCTGGAACAAAATGTTGAAAAAGAAACTTTATGGTGTGACTAAGTCTGTCCGTCTGTCACAGCTGGGTATCTCAAGAACTACTAATGCTATCAACTTGAAATTTGGAATAGTTTTGGATTACGTTTGCTCAACTATTTCAAATAAGAAATAAATAAGAATACATACAGAGACTGAAAGGGGTTCTCAAGATTCTATGATGTATCATATGAAAGAGCGCTATTTGCACATTCCCAAAAAACACATTTCTTAGGCCGCATGGCAATTTATTTGTAGAATTTGTATGTAGTATAGTGTGCATTTATATTGTAGTAGTACCAGCTGACCCGCGCAACTTCGTCTGCATCGCTTTTTTTATTAATTCTCCGCTAAATTTGGCTGAAACTTGATGTTATAAATAAAGCCTTCCTCAATGAATGAACGATCCAAAGCCAAAAGAATTTTCTAATTCAAATCAGTAGTTCTTGAGATTAGCGCGTTCAACCAAACAAACTCTACACCTGTTTTAATATTATAGTTTAGTAAAAAGTTTAGAAGATTTTTATGTAATTTGAGAAGAATACAAGTTGAAGAGCTCTACATTTTTTTTTCTAAAAGGTAATAGGCAAACTTCAGCCAAGTTTCGAAATGAAACGATTTTGTAACAGTTTGTTAATGAATCTGATCGGACAAAGTTGTCAGATAATGTCTGCGAGGCCGGAGTTTTGAATGCGTATCCTTGTGAGGCTGTTTTTTCTATAAACCGTGAGGAAAATTAAAGTGCCGAGTGAACGCGATGAAATGGATAATCGGTACTTTGGTTTTGGGCATTGAATTTGATGTTGAAATTAAACATGATAATGGAAATTGTTAGATAAGTTTTAGATGAGATAACATAGTCGTAAGATTGTGAAAAGTTTAAATCTGCTTGCATTACTGTATATCAGTAACATTTTCTGTTTTTTTGTCGTCCAAACACATACTTAAAGCGTTTTTCAATACCGGAATTAAAATCAGACTTGCAAATAAGTTAAATACAGCAATATTACCCATATTTACGCTCAAACCGAACCCAACTAATTATTCAAGTCACAGCTAATAACTGCTAATCTGATAAACTCAGGCGCCACAACTGTCGCACTGCAAAATGAAACGTATTTCTACATTCATAAGAGTTAATTTAGTGAAATGTAGAGTATAATTTGTTTCACTCGACAGTGTATTCGAGCCGGCAAACGCTTTTAGGTTAACACGTCACTTCTAATTTGATTGGCTCCCTAACTACGTGGAAAACGGTCACAATAAATAATTAACAGATCTGTCTTACAATCATATCAGATATAATCACTGTACGGCTTTGATTGAGGTATATTCTTTGGTCTCACTTTCAAGAGATTTCTATATATAGCTGAAAGATTCAAAAGATTCAAAGATTCATTTATTGGTGTGATTTTTGGTACATTTTACATGAGATCTTAAAAATAAACAATTCGATCCTCAAAAAATCTACCTTAAAGGCCCGCGCAACTTCCTTCGTCTGCGTCACAAATTTCATTATTGCTCGGCTCCTGTTTGTCTTAGCGTGATGATATATAACCTTCCCCGATAAATGGGCTATCTAACACTGAAATAATTTTTCAAATCGGACCAGTAGTTCCTGAGATTAGCGCTTTCAAACAAACAAACAAACTCTTCTGCTTTATAATATTATGTATAATATATGAATATAACATATATGTATAAAATATATAATATGTATAATATATATATTTAAATATAAAAGTATAGATTAGCTGGCCCGTGCGCACTTTGCTGGGTGGTATTTTTCAGGTTGATGAATATACACTTACAAATAACGTGGCTTTCTATTTGTTAAAGAATTTTCAGAATCAGGTTAGTAGATCCAGAGCAACCACACAAACTCACAAATTTTACATCTCTTTATAATATTAGTATAAAAGTATAGATAAACGATGCGAGTTCTACATAGTTAGTAAACATATAAACTTCATCGAACTTCTAACGACACAATTTTCAAACAAACCTTTGTTCTACCTTTCCGTGTTGCTCTTGAGCTTTGAATGTATTCAGTTTGTTTCTTAGAAAAGTACTACGCGACCTATAAAAATATTCGAATCACAGTTTGTTCTTCACAATATTAATAAACTTATATAACAGTTGCTTTTCAAAACATCTCTGTGCAACTTCGAACCAATCCATTTACACAAAAGAAACAGTACGAAATTCAAACAAAAACATGCATTGTTCTGAGCATACTTCAATTTGCCGCATTCACCGCTAGAGGGCACAACACATGATTGTTCCGATTATTTCTAGACCAATTTCATTGGCTCTCGATCTGCCACCACCGATGTTACAACCGGCTTAATGGGAAATAGTTTAAGTGTACGTTGCTCAACCCAGCTATTGTATTCAGAGCTGTGTTTTGAGAAATTCCGGATTCTGTTCCGCAGTATTGAAAACAAAAACATGAGCTGGTGTGCTCTTTTTGTTGAGCTGTTTTGTTTTTGTTACAATGATGCCCGCGAACATTTCGCAAATGGACATTGACCTCGCTCCGAATAAGTACGAAATAACTTCAACACCACAAATTCGATTATTTTCGACCGCACTTCGTAATCATCAACATTCCATGTGACACGCTCCTCACAAAACACATCTATCAAACTACGAACAGAATAAACACAAACATCTGGTTTCGGTTTAATCAAAATTTCAATCGCATTTGCATTGAGACTAACAACAGACGAGTTTATTAGAGTTTCAGCCGGTGATTTATAATGATTGGCCGCTGTCGAAGCAAATATCGGGAGCGTCTCGCCCATAAATGTCACAATCCATTACGCCGGGCGAATGTCCACATGAGTACATTCGGCCGGAGAGAGACATGGTTGGTTTATGGACGAAAAAACGCTGACGAAACCGTTTGTTGGGCAGTGATGAGATATACGTGGAGGCGGCAGTTTTGTTCGACTATTTGTTGCGTTCCGACACTGTGATAAATATCTGCGGTTTCGGTATTTGGCGTTTTTTTGAAAAAGAATTTGTAACGTTTGTTGAGCTTAAATTGTATGGAAATCCGAACGACGATATTTAATCAATACAGTTTAATTCTGCAATTATGGCACGAAAGCTAGTAGGTAGTTGAAATTATGGATACCGTCAGGATAAATAGAACCAATTCCAAGCTAAACACAGTAATCTAAAATCAGAGAATACCCAAACAAATGACCTCATGCATATAGAGCGGGAGCCACTTCCTAAACGTATCGGCTTTCAATTATAAATCAGCTTTGTTACCGAAATGCTCTCTGGTGGTGTCCATGGCGCGCTTCGGTTTAATTAAACCATGTGACGCAGCACTCGGGTGACACATTACGGCTACTATCTCAGCTGGTAAATGACGCGGAGGCGACGCCAGCTCAGCTCTGCGCAACTAGTGCTACGGAGTTCATATCGATGCTATGATCAGGTTACGTAAGAATACGTTAGGTGGTTTAAAAAATCATCCATCTAGCAAAAACTGGGTCATTGTGGATCACCCAACTAATTTTGTATTGATTCAACGTAAAGCATATTGATTTGTGTGGCTATTTTATGAGAGTGTAAAGTCCATCCAACCAACAGCTATGTCAACGGCATAGCTGTCATTTCTTATAATTTGTCTAATAGTACAATTCAAAGTCCGCTCCAATTTTGAAAATCCGGAGCAAACTTTATAATATTTTTTGTTAACTTATACAGACAAAAACCAAAGCTATAAAATCCGTAGTGCTATCGACAGGACATCGATATAGTTGCCAACCGCAGCACTAGAAGGCGCATCGCCATCACTCACCTCGGCCGCACAAAATGCGCTCGCCTCCGAAACATAAACTGAATGTTAGTGTTCCTATGTCCACATTTGTTACACTTCCAGTTATTTTATTGTTGTGGTCCGACTTTGTTCCAGTTGTCTTTACCAGATACTCTTGATATTAACTGCAGTTATTTTCTATTATTTTTTCAAGATACATAAATATTATTGAAATCAACTGCAATTCATTCATAAAATCTTTATTAAATTACTTACGATTAAACCGACCCACATACATATTTATGGTAGCCCCCAGAGCAACATAAAACATAATTCTAAAATAATTTACGGTGGCACGTAGCCGTAAAGTATTTGGAATTTATTATACACTGGAGACATGATTATTACAATGTCAGAAAGCTTAGTCATACCGATGTTTGGAAAAAACGACGGTAGCATAACGGGGATGTTTGCGTATTCGAAAGCTTTGCTAGTTGGGATACCGTAGCCCGTAAAGCAGTGAAAGGTATTCCTATCAAAAAGGCAGTAAAGGATCCAATAATATTGATGAACGTAAGTCGTGGGCCCCGTACGTAGCAGTGTGACGAACAGACTGTTTTGGTTTATTTTTCTTCAGAGTGAAAACACGGACTACTTAGATTTTCTGGGAAATAATAATTTGTGTTCAGTGTGGGCTCTTGATTTCTAAGGAATTCTGGTTCTGAATGCTAGAGGATTAGTGTTCTTCGGTCTATAATCAGATAAGTATTTTTCAGTGTTATTGATTTATCTGGAACTAGTTAAGAGTCCTATTACGAATCGTGAATGCTCATTTGCAATAAACGAAGTTACGTTGGTCTGCGTTGGGAGTACATCTATAGTCCGCAAAACAATTTTGATACTTACTAGTCTGAATAGGATTATAGTTTATTTGGGCGCTTGCGCGAGACTGAGGAGCGCGCGCGCTGAATTGACGCAGAATATATAGTACTTTAATTTTATTTATTGTAATTTTGTTTAATTATATTGACAAACGAAAACTTATGAAACGTATTCATTGTAGATTGAAATTTTATATCATATTAATTTATTTGAAAAAATTGTTTTTATTTGGAATATAATGGACGCTGAATCAAGACATTTCTGGCTTAAATTAGGATTTCTTTACGTTTTTTTCCGTGAAAACTCAAGGAATTTAAAGAAATTCGAGAACTCCAATAAACAAGTAAAACATTCAACTTACCTTTTAGTAAATTCAGCTTTTAAAAGAATTGATTGTAACAATGTGAATTAGACCTTCAAAGTTCCATCGCCGACATTTTTTCTTGCAAACTGAGTTCGTAAAATATTTATAGTAAATTACACGAAAAGAAAAATGAAAATGTGTAACTCCAACTTACAATAAAGAGACTGGCACTATCGTTATTCAGGATCAAATAATTAAAATATCTTACTGCTGCTGAAAACTACAGCGTCAAAAATCATGAATTTCCGTAAAAAATGTAATAGGGCTCTTAAAGTACTTTAACTAGTTTCGATTAATCAATAATACTGAAAAATACCTATCTACTTGAATGAGTTTCTGATTAACATTAAAATTTTAGTACTTTTATCATAAACATTTTAGTACAGTACCTAGTTTATATTTTTAGTACCAACTTACTAAAACTATGTCAATAAAAAAACTACGTAAAAATGACTATATCTTTAGATAACTCTGTAAAAGTATGCTTTAGAGAAAATTCTGCCTGAAAAGTTAGTAATCACTTTTTCAATATTATTATTTTATCTTATTAGGTATCGTATAAAAAAAATATTTTTCTTTTCACCTAACAAGTTTTGCTTCTACATTTTTATATTCGTTATCAAAGAATTCCGAAGACTTAAAGAAAATACTTTAAAATATTACGACGATAAGCACTTAATTTTATGTGTGGTATGAAAAGTCGTTATCAGCTAATAGTGTTTTCTATGTATTTCTACATATTTTGTAAAAATATGTTGTTGCTAGCTGGAGATAGTAATAGGATTCTGAAAATACGCAACTACTTAGTTCATCGAAACAACCACGGTTAGTTGGTTTGCTAGTAAAACCATTTTTACAATAAATTTATTCAGAGTAATCAAAATAGTTACCTATTCTTCTTAATTAAAAACAAAATATTCAAATGTAGCCATTTTTCTGAAAAACTGAAATCACTTTTTAGGATTCACAACTAACTGGCTAGCGGTAGCATTCTAATGAAGCAATTATTATTTTAACAACGCTGTTTTCGAATAAATCTTACAGAAACTGTGGAAATAAAGCATCCAGTAACTGGACCACAGGCTGCGCCACCCTTTAACACAATAAAACCCTTTTTTAATGATCAAAGATAAGGCCAGTCACAAAATTTTTAATAACCATAAAATTTGGTCCTTCACGCCATGGTTCGGGACGTAAGGACCAGGAAATGTCAGATGACGTCATAAAGTATGCAACACGAGCGAGGTGTTATTTAAGTTGCAAATACACTGGCGCCGTTAGTTTGGAAGATTTAGTGCATGCAATTTTTAATGCAGCGTATGCTTTTGGGACCATGACAGTTAAACTAAGCTGGGGAATGTTGAAATGGAAAAACATGCTAGAATAACTCTGCAAGATGAGAAAAATACTTGCAATAGCGATTTTTTGTAAACGATAAAATTGAATCATTACTGTAGGAGCTCGTAGCTAAATAATAACAGCCGCACACGTCGATCTTCAAGGTGAAGCAACGCTTGCCGAGGTTGGTCTGTGGATGGGTGACCATCTTAACATACCGAGTTTCCTTCGTGCCTCGGAAAGCACGTTAAACTGTTGGTCCTGGCTGTCATTTGGAGATCTTTGGCAGTCGTCACGGATAGTCAGAAGTCAGAAAAACTGACGCCAAGGTGTTACCCTGTTAATGGGTTGTGGAGGACTGGTAGGCAGCCGCTCCTTGTAAAATGCTAGTATTCAGCTGAATCCGGTTTGACTGGAAGCCGACTCCAATATAGTTGGGAAAAAGCTAGGCAGATGATGACTGCAAAAGCAGTTCGATAGTGTTTTTCAACTAAAGGGAGATAGTAGTGTATTAGGTGAAATTTTCATAAAAGGCCGAATAAAATAAAGAGCTGAGCTCATATAGTTAAATGCCTCTTGCAGTCGATTTAAATAAAACCAGCAGCAACATTTACAATGCATTAGTTGGTGATGACATTCTTGTAAATTTTTCAACGCTTTAAAAATGAATGACGAAATCCGTTTCTTATAATTCATCACATAAAGATCCTAGTGTCACTGTGGCTCTCGTTTCAAAAGAATAACCAAGAGAACAAACTCATTGGTTGTGTGAGCGACTAGAGCCCCTGTTCAATAAAAAGCGGGTCAATGCCACGGAAGTGATTGATAGCGAGTCCGACTATTAGTACCACAAGCCACAGACCACGTGCCTTCCTCCCCGATGTGCCAACGCCCTTAAAATCAGCCCTAAACGCCCGAAATAATCCGCTACCACAAAACCAATCACCCTTCGACGATATAATTTAACACAACATCCATCGCTGCGCCAGTACGCCACATGTTTATACCATCGCGCACTAAAGCGTCGCAGTAAATCGGTCCGAGGGTTTAAAGTGTCGTTATAATTTACGAGGTGCGACGCGGTGGTCCCAACGGTGGAATTTATTCATGGCGGTAATAAAATCTGTCGTTGTGTCCAGGGAGAGAGTCCAGGTTAATTCCTTTTTGAAATTCTGCTGCGAATGGAACTTGGAAGTTTTATCTGGCCTTGGAGCGGTGTGTGTTACTGGAGCGTTGGTATTACTGGAGCTCATTTGAAATTTAGACACTTTATGTTTCTGCACGGCTCAATGTATTGCCAGTTTGCTTTTTCGTTTGCAGTAGGTTTATTTCTTTATGCAGCTCTACTAGAGTTACTAAAATCTTTATGTGATGCTAATGTCGGAGGAATGAAAGAAAATGTATATTTGGTACCATTTTCTGCACGCGAGCAATATGGAACGTGTGTGTATGAAAATGTCGCCCAGTAAAATATGACACAAAAATTGAAGCATATTTTGCGTGTGAATATAAAGTTTAAAGTCGACTCACTAACTTAATAACAGCTCATTAATTCTGCTTAATTTTAACAGGATACTGTCGTCAGTTAACGAAACTTAGCTCTACCCCCCAAAGGTCAGGGCGGAATAAACTTGGCATCAAACTTAATTCTACTTTTAAGTTACTCACTTAAAACTAGTATCATCTGAAGCTCGCAGTCTATTTTCTGTTCCAATTAATTAAAATGTCCATTTTTTATAAGCTTCGAAAATGCTAAATTGAATATACATAAATGTTGGTTTAGTATTATACTTGTGAAGTTTTTAGCATATTTCGAGTTAGATTCATTTATAGGTATGTATATTTATGACAATATTTAATTGAATTCTGTCTGTCTGTCAGATGTCGAGTTTAATTTCAGAGTGAAATTGAATCTAGCCACAAATAGGTTTTTGACTCGCTATGGTAAATAATTTGATTGGTTTCGTGGCATAAATATTTTTTATGGTTTATGCGATGAAAATTTCCATTACTTACTTTAAATAGCTTTTCATGATTGAATCAGATACTATAATAGATATTAAACTTTTGTGACTTAAAAAACTTAATATTTTTCTTTCTGTATTAAATAAACCTCTATGCTTCACTTATACAGAATTTAGGTAGTCTGATAGACCGATGACATCGTCTTCTTCTGTCACAGTAACGGCGAGGAATGTCCCGACTCTGGCGCAGCGGCGCGGTGCCCCCCCGCTCCCCGCGCTCGTGACCGCGCCCCGCCGCCGCCATGGCGCCACATGTCGCACTCTTTCTCATCCTCTGCCTCGTCCACTGCGACACCAAGACTGTGCTGCAGGATAAACTCGGTAAGTACTTCTACATAAACACGCTTTCAAGTTTCATGAAGTTCCACTAAAGATTTTAGAGAAATCATATTTATGTGATTCTGTTTAATCTTGTCACTTAGCTTGAACTCTCACCGAATTTAAAAATCAATAAAATTTTAAAGATCAGAGCAAATTATCTTATCACACAAAGTAACATCTAGGCCCGTATTAATAAACGTTACTCAGCCCGTGAGACCGCACTTGATTTGAATGTTGAGATGCTGATCGTATTAATAAACGTGATTCTTTATGTTCTCAAGTTGTGGATTAGGCGTACGTCATCAACTGAGTGATGGACTGATTAATAAACGAAACTCGGCCCACGAGCGCGGGTTCCTGAGATGCTATATCGTGAGTGCAGATAGACCGTGACTTGAGGAGTGATTAGCGTGGCGCGAAGCATGGAGTTTGAAAATATTGAAGTAAAATTAATTATTACGATGAAATAGATTACTATGTCGATATTTTGTGGCCTTTGCAATTTCGTTTACTAAAAGTTTGGGATATTTCAAATCCTTTTGAGTTACCTACCTAGTGAAAATTAAAAAAATACCGGCCAAGTGCGAGTCGTACTCTCACACAAAGGGTGCCGTACCTTAAATATTTTTTTTTAATTTCATTTCATTTTTATTATTTGTTGTTACAACACTCTCTGTAAAAAAACCAGTTGTCTATCTATTACGGTTCATGAGATACAGCCCGCTAACAGACAGACCGACGAACGGACGAATAGCGGAGGCTTAGTTATAGGGTTCCGTTGGTTACCGTTGGGGAACGGAACCCTAAAAAGTATAATTCATGATAGTTAAGTAGGTACTTACTAATACTTCCTGATATATGTGGGTACCTACCTATAACACATTTAATTTATTTATATTCGTGGGATGTTCGTGTTAGTAAACAAAGTAAACAAATGTTTGGCGTTCCTTTTTCGACACTGATGCTACATTGCGTTAGCGGAGAAGCGGGGCATCGAGCGTCCGCCGCCGCGTACAACAATAATGTCATATTGGGAAATAAATACACAACCTCAATCCTCAACCTCTTTTTGACAATATAACGCTTTCTTGGGTAGCAAATAACTTTATAAATTTATAACGTGTACCTATTACCGCTATTCATTAAAGATTTAATGAAATACAAGTATTAAAATCAAAACGTTTTACATCTAATAACATGGCAATAACGAATTGCGACAAGTCTCATTCAAAACTTCGGTCAATGTGACGTCATTGTTCACGCGATCAAGGCATCAAGTACAGCTAGGTGAGGAGCTGATCTTGGTAACTGAGATACTGTATTTATGTGTCTATTAATAAGGAATAATCTTGAGATGCTGATGACGTCATAATGGCGTATCAAATGATAACGCACTTGAGTACGTTGTTGAGAGACGTTTATTAATACGGGCCCTAGTGTGATGGTAATGATTTTTTTTAGTTAAAAATATGAATTGTGTCTAAAAAACAAGTGGTTTTAGTAGTGAGAAGGTTAGGTAATGTACAAAATCTACGATAGACGAAACATCAAACAAAACGCCAACTAAGTTCTCAATTCCGAGACAGCAATAAAATCTTGCAAAAGAACACTCCATTAATCATTTTTTGCGCAACAGCTACATGTAACGTTCGCAAGGATTCCAACTGAAGTTGTTTGTTATTTCATGAATAAAATGGCAGGAAGAGTCATCTTTCTCGTCCACATAAAAGTTCACTAAACATTCATACGGTCTGCTGCAGAATGCGAAAATCCCGACTTGATAGCACATTAAGTTCACGTAATGCACCCAGCCCCGGGACTGGGCTACTGAATGGAGCGACTCGCTCTCAGATCTCATTAGGAACAACAAATTTATACCAGCTAGGAACGTAATGGAGATGTTTTGTCCCAATGTGTCGGATGAACGCAAAGTGACTGCTTTAAAAAGTTAGCAGTTAGTGGTGTTACGGTTTCAACGTGGGTATGTAACGCTTTTCATACAGGTTTGGTTTGTCAATAACAATTTTCGAGTTAACTTCAAACGTAAAACTTGAAGTTTTTTGCATTGTTCTCACATACAGAAGCAATCTATATTATTATATTAATAATTAATAATATTATAAAGAGGTAACATTTGTTTGTAAGTTTGTATGTTTGTAAGTTTGTATGTCGGGGGTAATCTCAGGAACTACTGGTCCGATTTGAAAAATTCTTTCAGTGTTAGATAGCCCATTTATCGAGGAAGGTTATAGGCTATATCATCACGCTAAGACAAATAGGAGCGGAGCGTAAATGGAAAATGTGACGCAAACGAAGTTGCGCGGGTCAGCTAGTCATAGATAAAATGTTACCAAGATTTTTGTAAAACATTACATGATATAAAAGTGTGTCCGTGGAGTTTTTTGCACGTTCTTCTCCATAGAGATCTACGTTTTGGAACATGCAAATAGCTTCATGTTTTTCGACTGACCGACCTTGAAAATTCAAAAGAACCTATAAATAGTTTTTTTGAAATAAATGCTTTGAATCTTTGGTAAGTAGATTTTTTGTAGTGCCAGACTCTTACAGGACGTAGGTTATTTTAAAGGTCAAAAGCTATTACATAAATTGCGCACCTACGCAGGTAGGTAGTAGATCGTTTTAAATTAAGGTCAGCACAGAAATCTTAAGTAATGAAGTTGCTTGTAAAAGAGAATCAGCCACAAAAAATTAAACGTCGAAAAGAAAGTAATTTTTTTAAGTACTCTTACCAAAATTCTCTTCCATGAAACGATTACCACAAAACAACTTTTGTAAAACATTCTAAACATAACTTTAGGACAGCTACTTAATCGCCGAAGCTACTTTACACAAGTTCCAAACATTATATAAACAGGAAGAAGTGGTTTTTGATCATTTGACTGTCGTTCACAATAATAAAAAGTTGGCTGATTCTGACTGAAAGCGTTTAAAAGCCATAAAAAGGGCTGGTCGTCGCAGACGTTCCGTGCGAGCGATCAAAGGCCCCGTCACTACAAGTGCTACGCTTTATACACGAGTATAGTATAGCTAGCGGTGTGGCACATGTGAGCATGTTGGAGTTACAGTACGAATGGGAAGCCGTGGCGGTGAGTTAGGGGCTTAGAAAAATATGAAACACGATTTTACGATTTGGTTTTGAAGTTTTATGGAAAGAAAAAGATCTTTGCAACGAGAAAATTGTATCCTGTAGTAACTATAGTATCCAGCATTGCAGTCAAAATAACAAAATAAAATATACAAGTAACCAAACACTTTCTATTTGATCGCGAATGTTGACCTGATTTAACAAATGACAATAAAATAGTCACAGCAAATAGTCCACCCTATCGCGATATCTGCGACGAAGGCAAACACCAAAAAAGTCCGTCGGAATATATTCGAATGCGTAGCGCTTGTCGTTCCGGGCACGTTCCTCTACTCTTATGGGGATAACGCGTGATCATGGCGAATATCATGCGAGGATGCAATTTGCTAGGTTTTTTGCCCCTTTTAGATATTTTGGTAAGGCGCCGGACTTTGCAATTCCCCCGCGACGTAACGAATAGTTGTTTAGATGCGGGACATGTCGAGGTCACAGCAGCGCCCGCTCCGCTCGCTCGGCTCGCTCGGCTCGCTCCAGCCGCTTGCCGCACTTCTGTGATAGATTACTCACGTCCATTAAGATGTTACACATAATGCCTACAGTCACAACCTCTTTCTCCATAACGTTTTTGCGAATACAATTCTCTGGAATCACATTAAGCTTTATGGGATTACAAAGGAGACTCGTATTAAACTCGACTTGATGTATTAACATTGATTTTTTCGACTTCGGTGGGCGTAAGTTATTTGCAACCCTCGATTGGCGAAAAAGGTTTATCTTTGCGTTTGTTTAATAGGCTCGCCGAGTCACTAAAACGACCACGCTATTTCTTTGCTAAACTAACTTAAATATACTAATTTAGAAATAACTCGAAGTATGTTTTTAACCTAAAAATTTTACTCTTAAGTTTTCTTAATGTTCCAATTAGAATTCAATATTACTTCAACCCTGACAGTGTCTTATTGAAGCGACTAAAATAGACATTTTGTTTAAAAACACAGAATTTGATTAATATCTTAGCGCTGTCCGGAGCTGTGTTCAAGTAATAGCTCCGTCATTTTTCTCAAGTGAAACACGCCAACAAACCTAGTCTGATAAATTAATTGTTGAAAGAACAGCGAGAGGGCAATTCCGAGAGGGTATTATGGCCCCTGGCGGGCCTCTAAACCCGGAGCACGGCAGATGGCGACTTCGTGCCATAAAGAACACACAGCGAGAGAAAAAATTTGAAAACTTGAAATACGATTTCCGAATGTTCGTTTTATTGCATTGAAATGCGTTTGCGGCTATAATCTGATCGTTTTACGAGCACGGCTATGTTCTAAAATTTGCAATTGTATTCTGTACCACCGCTCATTTTGCTATAAAAACTGAATTTATTACTTTACAAGCGTCGAAGCATTAACGTCTGATATTATTACGGGCTCTAGGTTATTTCCCGTTGAATAAATCAACGAATTTTTAACTCGGAGCTCGTGAAAAATTGACGAAGTTTGTTTTTTCATTACATTGCGTATTCTTCCCTTTGGGATGAGCAGAGCAGTAAAAGGCGATGGGCCAGCAACCCTTTAATAATTAATTATGTACGGCTGTAATCTTTCAAGCCAATGGGCTGCTACTGCGGGGAGCCTTGAGCTTCACGCGTTCAAACAACTGAGTTCTACACGCAGCCATGGTGAGGAAAAAATCAAGCCATTTTGATTATGCTTGTACACGAAACTTGAACAGAATAAATTCATACATCTACGTCGGTATATATACAGCTATATACAACACTCGACATAAATGTATACATAGCTACATTACATTACACGTCGTAAAAAGTAGAGCTAGTATACAACAGGTAATTAAGCGATCCCTCGGGCATTGTAATTAAACCATGTCATTTATTAATTAGCCACTGTGCGAGCAACGAATTACTTACTCTGTAGCTTTCGTCTTTGTAACATTTATTTCTTTGAAATTGTGCACTGGATTCAATTTATCTTCGATAATATCTGCAGACAAGTGACATTGAGATGGACAGACTAATAGAAAATACAAAAATAAAATCCATTAAGTTTCGTCAAGTTGGTTATAAATATAATTTCGCTGTTTTGGCCGACGATATTTTTAAAATCATTGTTAAGGCCTTCTTTCTAAATAAATATTAAAACCTGGACTATTTTTTATGAGCCATTGCTTTTTACGTTGTCTTTATAGCTTCAGGCTTATTTGGAGACAAACTGCACTGGACGGTAACGAGTTGGTAGCGTGACAAGCATTCATTTTAATTTCTATCGTTTCACTTAGTCTGACTGTCTGTATGTTTAACTGGTTCAATTTATAGCATTAGTGTGATAACCGTCCCCTAATTTATGACCATTCATAGGTGGGGCAACCCCAAGGTCAAAGAAACCTACCCTGGTGGTAAGTAAGTTCCTGCAAGTACTATCTAGATGGAATTATATGGAAGTAGATGTAATGACATCAAAGTACAAAAATAACCTTCTTCTGACTCTATCATAATTGGCAGGCTCCCCATTTATCGGCTACTTCACCAAAGAAGATCTATACAGTTCGCTTGCATAAAAGTAATCTATTCACTCTTGAATCAGAGACTCCCAAGCTGTAGCAATCGAAACAGACTCTGGCAGATACAGCATTAGCATGTGTAGAAGCGAAATAATGTAAACATGACCGGAATGAGAATTTCAATCAACAAAAATTGGCAAACGTTATATCCAATGATAAAAACGCAACTCCACGAAAACAAATGTACGAAAAGGTAAAAAAATAATTAACGATAATGAATATTTATAAGGTTTGTAATGTTTCCGCTTGATTGTGAGCAGTCACGCACGCGCGCGACTTTGTGGCCGAATGATTGCGAACTTGTGTGTAGGGGTGGGTTGGAACAGATAAAGTTAGAAACCTGTTTCAGTTCCAAGAAGAGAACAGTTCCAAAATCCTGTTCCAAAATAACAGACTGTTCCACTGGAACTAAAGACTCATTGATTGCAACAGATTCAGAAATAGTACCTGCTACTGAAAAGGTCAGAAACAGTGACAGGCAGGGAACAGGTTCTATCTCTTTCTATTACAGTGAACCAGAGGAGCAAAAAGCTTGTTCCAAGGAACAGATGTTGTCTCTTTCTATTATAATAAGTCAGAAGAGAATGGAGCATGTTTCATTTGAAACTGTATCACATAGCTGTTCCAGGTCGTTTCGATTTGTATGTCGAGTTACGGCTACTACGGTTGTTTGAGGAACAGGCGAAATAGGTAGGAGCTGTTATATCGGTTCTGATATACCTGTTTCATGTTGTTACTTTGAAATACCTGTTTTTTTAACTGTTTCGATAAATACGCCTCACTCCTACTAAGTGTGTGTCATGTGTTCGGTATTAGCGGCCGGCAGAGCACGCTAGCTCGTGTTACATTTTGTATATTGCTGTGGTTTTTCAATATAAATAAATACAAATACAAAATCCTTTATTTCAAATAGACCATTTACAGGCACTTTTGAATAGTCAAGGTTTGTCAGTCAAATAGATGAGGCTAATCCTGCCGCGCTAGCGACAAGAGCAGCAGGTTGTTCTGCAACATAACACACCCACCGACCCCGTCTCCAGCGCGGCAGTTGCGCGTTCCAAAGAGTAGATCCTGTGGAGAAGAACGTGCAAGAAACTCCATGGACACTCTTTTAAACCAGTTGTCATTGTTTACAAAATCATGGTCACATTCGTTACGAAATAATTTATGAGTAAAATTATACAATGCAAAAGATCTCTCTTCTTCTTCTTTCTTCAGTCTTACAATCTTCAGCAGGTCCAACAATGTTTTCTCATGTTCATCAAAGTTTGGGCACTTTAGTGGCCTCTGGAGCGGACCAGCATTGAGCCAAGCATTTTTATCATCAATGTATTGCCCTAGTTTATAATATGCTTGTTTGTTGGTATAATAAATGGTTGTTCAATAAATTCCTAACTAGCTTCTGCCTGCAGCTTTGTTCGTGTGAACATTAGATATAATTCCATGGGAACGCACTCATCATCATATCAGACAAAAGACGGTCACTTTTTTTTTCTTCTATGCAAGACGGGGAAACTCTTGGCCCAAATCTCACCTGATGGAAAGTGATGATTAGGCCGAAGATGGAAGCGAGTTTCACCCGGAATCCTCTTACACAGAGGAACTGGCTATCATACCTCTTACTGCCGGAACACAACAATGCTGTTAACATTGTTGTTATGGCGACAGACTTAGACATGATGGTCACTGCTGGTCTCAGATCCATCGCAACCCACAACCCGGGATAAAAATTGTCTCATGTCCTCCTACGAGTAAGTCCAGTCTATCTCTGTCTAAAAACGGCAAAAAATTAAACCCTTATAAATTCATCATGTCTGTCTGTCCGTCCGTATGTCACAGCCACTTTTTCCGAAACTATAAAGTTGCGCGAGTCTGATTCGCACTTGTTTTTTTTTTTTTTTTAAAAAAACGATGCCCCACACTAGGAATTTCTCCTGTATTGTGGGTGCGTTCAAAAACATACACCCAGACCCGGAACTACTATCTGTAGGCCATACAAATATTTGTTCCGTGCGGCAATCGAACCCGCGATACGCAGCGCAGCAGCCGATCGCTCAACCACTGCGCCACCTGTTTTCATCCTCACAACTTAATAAAAAGAAAGAACTACTTTCAAATGTATACTATTAGTATGGATTAGGTAAAAATGCTCTTCAATTTTTTAATCATAATCTTATATAGTTTAAAATCACTCAATTATTCCTTTGACTCGCCTAAAGTTTGAATCACAAAAATATTTATATCAAACAGAAAGCAAGAACAGAAAGTTGTTATACTACAATCGCTAATCCACAAAGCAGCAACAATACTGTTATAGCTTCCGAACAAAATAAGCTACACAACAACAAACCAATAGAAAGAACCAACAGAGCAGAACAGAATAGAAGCAGGAACATAGAGAACAAAAACAGATTACATTTGTCGATTTAAAAGTAAAATTGTGCATATTTCACGAACTTCCCCGCAACTAGGTGTGATAGCGAATCCCAATTCTTTTTTTTATGAAAGAATAGATGGTGCGCAACTTTCCCGTCTGATAAAACTGCATACAATGCCAAGTTTTTAAAGTTTCTACTTTTTCTGCTGGAAACTGTATCGCATTTTGTAGTATTCGTGGCGTACCTTGGAAAGTGTGTAGGAGTGGTATTAAAACGGTGATAAATGTGAATGGTGTAGTTATTTGTGGGGGGAATGTTGGTGACATTCCACAAGCTACGCTTAGCGATAGAATTACGAGTTTTAAAATTAATTAAACAAATAAGAGTTTCTTTAAAACATAACGTTCGTTACTACCAACGCTAATCGCTTTCAAAATTGACAAATAACTACACAGACAGGAAAGAAAATTGCATTTATTGGTACGATAAAAAACACCTTACAATTATGAAATTCATATCTGTGTATTAGAATATTTTGTGCCAAAAGGGCCTCAGTTCAGCATAATATCAAGTGGCAAGACAAAATGTTACCACCTAACGCTGATTTTCAGCTGCAACCTACGGGTGCCATACGCTCGAACGCACAACAGGCATATAAATAACAATAAAACAAGAAAACAAAAGTGTAAGCGTAAATTAAAAAAATACAAAGTAACATCAAAGTAAACATAGTAAATACAAAGTAAAAATTAAGTGACGTTGAAAAGTAAGAATCAAAAATAAAATTAATAAACAATTAAATTCAATCAATTAAATATAATATAATAATTTCATAAAATAAAAATCCGTTAGTGACTCTCTCTCTGCGTCTCTCTCTGTGTCTCCCTCTCTGCGTCTATTCTTATCCTGTTACTAACCTGATCCGCGCAACTTCGTCTGCATCACATTTTTCATTAATTAAAGTTTCGCTTTTATTAGTCCTAGCGTATTACGTAGCCTTTCTCGATAAATGGACTATCCAAAAGAATTTTTCAATTCAAATCAAAAGTTCCTGAGATTAGCGCACAACCAAACAAACAAATTCTTCAGCTTATAACATTACTATAAATTTGGAGTGAGTTCTCCCCAAACTGGTCCTCAATAGAGTTAAAACCAAGGAGGGGATTTTTATATCAGAACCAATATCTAGTTAAAATAATATCGGAAATTTTCCCCACAGCCAGTAAACCGATACCATTTGCCCCTCAAACGAACCCGCAGGCTAAATCAAGTCTTAACAAAACCGCTGACATAATTGAAGTCACAAAATTTGTCGCCACAAGCGTCTAGCGGGCCGAATGACCCGCCTCCGATCATCGCAGACTCCGGTCACAGAGTAGATAGTCACAGAAGGTCAACTCCATGCAGCGCCACTAATATAATCCACGTAAACAAAGAAATGCAAACCCATATCAAGTAAAAAAAAAAAAAAATATTTAATGCGAGTCGATTGTAGTTTTTTTATACTACGAAGTGTGATGCAATAAGCTTTTGTAGCCCGTTTGCTTAATTTATACTACGGAAACCACAATGAACTTGACATAGTGGTTTTTTGCAAAGTGAAATTGCATCAACAGTAACAACTGCCAAAATGCTAAAATGAAACGGATTAACTAAGTGACATTTCAGTTCATGTTGATTCTTTTCCGTAACCGCAGACATGACATCGTATCACCTATCCACTGATAGCAACATGTTAATATTGACCAACATCGTTGCTATCAGTGGTCCATACCTGGTTACGGAATAGTTTATACATTTAAATTTTCATTAAAACAGGTACAAAGGCGGACTTAATCCTTAGGCATTCACTACCAGTCAAGCAAGAGTAGTGAACAGATATAATTTTATCTTCAGTGTATATAGTATGTATGTGCGTGCGCCTTTTTTCGCTCTTCGCTGTATAAAGCCGGGCTTCTGTACGCATCTCCTCTTTGTCCTGGCTCTCTGATATACCCGATATTCTGCTTAGTCCGCGGGAGCAGTCGATATGCAGTAAAATTGAATTGATAGTCGTCTACAAGACGCGCAGTTTAGGGTCCGCGGCAATAGAACGGAAGATTTGCTTTATGTGGACTTGCGACTTTGTCGGATCTCGTTTTAAAGTCAGTTTGTTGTGGATTGGATATATTATGAAAAACGAGAATTTAGCTACATTTACAATAATGTTATATATTTCATTATTGGTTTTGGTTTTTCATTAGAATTTTAAATGCTTCTGCTTCTTGGATGTGCTTATTGAAAGGAAAGCTCTTCACGTTCTAATAAGTCGCTGAAAATGTGACTTATAGCTTATACTCAATATATCTAAAGCTCATGGCTAAACCATAGCAGCAGCGCGATTCGATTTTGAGGTTTCTTGTAAAAATACTGGTACTGAATTGACGATGTGATTAATATTGTAAATATGAAATTGTTTTAAATGAATCACGCCTCAAAGGCCGAATAACGGATTTAAATGCATAGGGCACTTTTCACTTCGGCAGTAGATTTAAACCTTTTTTTTACTTTAACGCTATTGTAATGTTAATAAAAATAATGTCAATTTTTAATTTTATATTAATACAAAACCTAGTGCCCATAGGAAAAAACTGTAAAATTCTTGGGGCATGGCTCCATACGTCGGGGGTCATTAACATCCTGTGCTCCGGCGTCCATTACTTGGCAGTGTGCATTACTGCGCTTTATTTAAATAAATACGCCGTTAAAGCAATTAAATTAAATCACGCGAACGACCACTAACATTAGATGGGACATTTTTAGAAAAATATTTATTTATTTATGGCTTCTTTGTGGTTTAAAAGTTTCAGGAAAATATAATTATGTTGTTGCGGATCTTGCTTGAAAGCTAATTTTTTTTAAAGATCCGAATATTAATCATTTCTATAGCTTCTTATAAGTTATTTGTCATAGTCGAAGTCTATTTTGTTTACATCTACACACATGAAATAACTTAATAAATATAATTATAAACACCGGTACATCAGAAAGAAATAATTAAATAAAAAAAAAACGGGTTGCACTCCTAGAGTGCCGGCGGAAGTGAAAACTTGAACGTTAACGTTGTGCATTTTTGAATCATCCGTCTTACGAATTTTCGAACAGGTCACGTGTCCTGGACGTCTTACGAATTTTAGATCAGGTCACGTGTCCTGACGCGAGTTAAACATATTATACCCATCACAAAAAAGTGCTCAAGGCCGCAAAAGAAGTTTTCACTTAAAAAAAAAATGTCATGACTTAAGCCTGATTATAATACCATAGAGCTTCAGGCAACTTCTTACCCCGTCTGGAATTTGTTGAACTGCATCAACTGTATTTCGCAAAGATGTGAGACATAATGTTATTATTATTTTAAAATGTAGTTTTCTTACATTTCTTTATGCTTATGTTTGTGTGCCAATAAACATGTATTCTTTCTTACTTTACTTAAATATTGACAATGTTTGTCCATCTTTAATTTAATTAACATATATTATCGTATTTGCTTTTACCTCGAACACAGGATAAGCATTACCATATACAACGCGGCAATGCCACCAGTCTTTTGGGTTCGCTTCCAGTCGACAGCTATGTGGACATATTTTTAGACGCCATATTTTAGTTAGAAGTTTTTATTTGAGTGTTTATAGTTAAACTGGTATCTATGCTATTTATACTTTTATACTAATACTAGCTGACCCGTGCAACGTCGTCTGCGTAACATATTTTATTACTGCTCCGCTCCTATTGGTCTTAGCGTGATGATATATAGCCTATAGCCTTCCTCGATAAATGGGCTGTCTAACACTGAAAGAATATTTCAAATCAGACCAGTAGTTTCAGAGATTAGCTCATTCAACCAAACGAACAAACAAACAAACTCTTCTGCTTTTAATATAATAAGTATAGATTATAAAGCTGAAAAGTTTGTTTGTTTGTTTGCTTGAACCTTAAACCGTAAAACCTTGAACGCGCTAATCTCAGGAACTACTGGGCCAATTCGAAAAATTATTTCAGTGTTAGATAGCCCATTAATCAAGGAAAGCTTTAGGTCATATCATCACGCTAATACAAATAGGAGCGGAGCATTTATGGAAAATGTGACGCAAATGAAGTTGCGCGGATCAGCTAGTTTAAAATTTAAGATCTGCTCTTACAAATAAAAATACATTATTTATCTTATTTTCCTTAAGATCTGAGCTTCAAAGTCAAACACAAGACGTAGGGAACCGACCTTGGGACAAATCCAGCATTTCCTTGTCAACTACATCCCTACATTATCTACGCGACACGTGCCGCCCTCCCCTATGACAACATGGCTCACATTGGTACAGTCGAGTTATTTATACCTTCTTAAGTTTTTTGTTTTTCCTTTATAAAGTGACTATAAAAATACCTTTCGTAACTACAAAACTGAGCATACGATACATATGCAAAGAAAACTGTATTTCAATCAATTGAAAATTCAGGTTAAAATTGTTCAGTAATGTCTAGTTGATTTTGTATTTAAAACATTCAAGGGACAGTCACACACTCACACACACATACACAAACGCTCAAGCACACACCTTTTTAATATTTTTGTACTCAGTTGCGAAATATTTACAGGATAAAATAGTTCTTATCTAGTTTTAACTAAAAAAAAAAAATTGGTATAAATATTTGGTTGACACTAGGGAAGAGCAGAATCACCCAATAAAAGCATTGACATACTCCCTGGGTAGTTCTAGCCACTGCACAATTTGTAAAATGATACGTTAACGAAATAAACCATTTTATTTATTTTTATTGCAGATAATTTTAATATCTATCAATAAATTATTGAGTATTGAGTATCTTCTAATATAGGTATAATAATCTCGTGTCATGGTGATTGTTATCCAATTTCTCCCAAATGGCTTGACCGACTTTTATGAAATGTTCAGCGTATATTTGGTTAGTTTGAGAATAGGTCGTAACCATATTTTTTAAATTGGCAAAACAACGTCTGCCCGGTCAGCTAGTCTAATATATAAAAATGTCGTGTCACAGTGTTCGTTATCAAACGTCTCCGATACGGATTGACCGATATCTATACATATAATAAAATCGTAGAGTTGCCGTGTCTGTACATTAAATATTTTCGCATAAAAAATACATAGAAATGTCAGAAAAATGACATAGAACACAAAAAAGCAGTTTTTAAAATTCTTTTCTGTTTGTCTGTTTGTCTGTGCGTCTGTTTGTCTGTGCGTTTGGAGGAGCATCACGCATAACACTGATTGGATTCAAAATTTAGGTACTTCGAAATATTAAGTGATAATCGGAGCAACATTTAGTGTTTATTTCATCAAAATCGACCCACAAAATCAAAAGATATCGAATTTTAAAGTTTACGAAGAAACTTCATCGAGCGCTAAAATAGGTTGTTAACATTGAGACTTCAGATACTTGCAATGCCATCTATTGAGAATATTTTTAATAAGAAATGTGTGAAAAGACCCCGAAACAATGTATTTTTGAGTTATTTTTTAAATAAACTTAAAATGTAGCAATAAAAGTGAACATTTTATTATATTATCATTATTTATCGTAACGTGTAAGCTTCTAAGTTTGAACTTATGAGTAGTTATGAGTATAAATATAAAGACAGTTCAGTTACGTTGTAGATCGATAGATGGCGTTGTACTTATGACGCGTTTTTCTGAATCGCGGTGTTAAGATTCTCCGCAGTAGCATGAGGTCAGCCCCATGTTTTACGTTGTGTAACTTGAAGTATAAGCAGTATTGAAATTATATAAAAAGCTATGTAAGTATGGATTTGAATGAATAGATTGTTTTTCGATTTACTGGGAGGAGAGGAGAGTCTCCTCCGGAAAGTTACCTGTATCCATAAGTAAACTGTTTTACTAACAGAAGAGGTGAATATTTGGTATTATGTGTCAGTGTGGCTAAACTATATCAGCCGAACACGTCGATCTTCAAGGTTAAGCAACGCTTGCCGAGGTCGGTCTGTGAATGGGTGACCATTATAACAACCTAGCCTTTTCCTTACTATATTGGCTCGGCTTCCAAACAAACCGGATTCAGCTGAATACCGGTATTTTACGTGGCGCGGCTGCCTACCAGACCTCCACAACTCATTCAATGCAAGATTTCAGTCAGATTTTACTGGCTTCTGACTATCCGTAACGACTGCCAAAGATCTACAAATGACAGCCGGGACCAAAGGCTTAACGTGCTTCCTGAGGCACAGTAAAACTTTTTTGATATTATAAAATGTTAAAACAAATTAAATTAATCAGTGGTCTACAATCAGCAATATTGTCAGTAAAAATCGGAGAAAATGTGTTTCTTTTTGGACTGTTCTGGACGAAATTAAGAATCCACTTGATTCAGCACCATTCGTTCGATAGTTGGTTTTGTTGATTTTGATTCAAGATTAGTTTGTACCAGGAGATTAGGTACCTGGGCTGGTCGGCATTTCAACCGATAGAGATATACAGTGCCCTGCATTAGGTACCCTCTTCATAATTATATTCTTAATTCGAGAGAGAGATCAGTATACGTAACTGAACGTAGATTTTGTATAATTATGCAATCTATACTAATATTATAAAGCAGAAGAGTTTGTTTGTTTGGTTGAACGCGCTAATCTCAGGAACTACTGGTCCGATTTGAAAAAATCTTTCAGTGTTAGATAGCCCATTTATTGAGGAAGGTTATAGGCGTATATATATATCATCACGCTAAGACAAATAGGAGCGGAGCAGTAATGGAAAATGTGACGCAGACGAAGTTGCGCGAGTCAGCTAGTCTATAATATTTTGTGTATATTTGGTAGGTGTGAGAATAGGTCGTAAACTTTATATTTATATGGCAAAACAACGTGAGCCGGGTCAGTTAATTGTAATATAAAATAAAAATCTGTTAACCAAACAGATTTTTATTTTATATTACTAATTGCTAAAATCATAGTAGAGGTAGCTAAGAGATATGTTTTTTTGACATTGATGTTATGACAAGACTGGTAAAGCAGTGAAGCAGATACTATAATGAACGGACGATGATGAACCTATTTTTATCGTCACTGTCTGTGTGTAGAAACCCCATAAATAAATACATTGGCACGTATCAAAGGACGAAGTTTCCCGATGTTTTCCTCCTCCGATTAAACGTGTGAAGCAATTTATCAAAATAAATTGCACACAAGAAGGAATGTGTTAATGTTGGAGTAAATGTTGTGTTACATTAAACGTTTTTATAATTGAGCACTCTCCTGTAGTTTCCCAAATATTATTACTGCCCAGAAATTGATCCTTTTTAGAGACACATTCCGATGGTGTAATAATACAAGTCGTGTATTGTTTTTTTCAAAATCAACAATTCCAATGCCAGAAATAAGAGTGCCAATTACACAAACTTTCACATTCGCATCTCAATTACAATCTGTCAAAAATGTATCAAAATTAAGGCTTTTTTGACAGTTTGCGATTGACATGTGAATGCGAAAGTTGTTAAAAAAGTATTTGTATTGGCTCTATGGTTCGTATTTGGCTAGGAATACCGATTATTCAAAAATCCAATCCAGTTTTAGTTTTCATCAAAATTGGTCTCGAGACTCCTTTCAATGTTTTTTCATAATTATTCATCTTAGTTTCGGATATGGCCATCCACGCACACTTTAAAAAATTCACCCGGTATAACTGTATATCGACTGTTTTGGCCGACAGCAAATAGGTTATTTCTAAGCAAGCTTGCTCCATTGAAGACCACATCATCGCTTTACATCAGGTGAGATAGTGGTCAAACGTGAGCCTATTACTTTTCGAAACCTTAGGCAATTTGTTTCAACTAAATTACTATACATAACATACAACAAAACTAAAACATTGCATGGGCATCCTAAATAGGGTGAAGCGATTCTTCAAGCTAGGACAGCTTTTAAATCTATACAAAGCACACGTCGGATCCTGCATGGAGTATTGCAGCCACCTTTTGGATGGCTCAGCTAAGTATCCGCTTGCCACGCTTGACTCGGTGGAACGCAGAGCTAAGAGGCTCATTGGTGACGTAAAACTGGTGGATGCTAAGCTACATAGCTTGGTTTATCGCCGCATGGTTGCCTGCTTGTCGATCTTCTGCAGATTGTACTTCGGAGTGTGTGCCCAAGAACTTCACGACCTATCGTCTGGTAATGTTCCCAAGATACTGGTGGCATTGGCTCGTATCGCAATGCTTTGCGATGCGATGCAAAGTAAAAGCCAGCCCGCGGGATACGGTCACAAAAAGTGTCCCGTAGGCTGGATTTGTGTCAACCAGTCTTTTCAAAATTTCTCAGAAAAGGCTGTGAGCAAAAAGACCCCGAGGGTTTCAATCCCAAACACTAATATTTATACTGGCTTGAGGTTTTCCGCAGTCACTACGCCAGCGCCAGAATCTTTTCGAAATAATCAAACCTTCACATGCCCTATAATAGATACTGCTTAGTGATTCAATAAATTGACCTTCTAACCTCAGTAATTTGTGCACAATTTTCAAAGACACGCAATAACTACCTCCACTAGTAACAATACACCTCGATGTAAACTTTACGTATAAATTACATAATTACACACACTCGAACTCACTGAACATCGGTAATCTCACTTTAAATAAGCACAAACACTGTAATATTAATTACTCAACTGAAATTACACTTGCTTAAGTGGTTTTGTTAAAGTTTGCAATTGTTGATTACGCCGAGGAGTCGATTACAGGCGGTAATTTACCGCGAGTGCCAACTTGTTCTGATTGTAATCCTGTAATCTGTTCGCCTTTTCGTGTAACCAGTCAAATTTACTGTAGGCCTGTGTTGGTTGATGTTCCAGGCATTTTTTTGGACTAAGGGAGTTTTTCGCGACTTCATCACCCTCAAGTAAATCGTAAAGATAGAAACGCGATTTAGAATGATTGGCTCGATACCTTTTTTAATCAAACATGACACTAAATTACAATTTTAAACGTGTACTGCTAAGAGATTTCATAACGAATATATATAAAAGTTATATCAATAGATAGAGCTTTTTATTTTGAAGTAAATGTTGAAACCATATTGTTCAATTTCATTATCTGTTTTCGCCAAGAAGAAAAAACAATCAAAATTTAGGCATTATTTCGCTCGCCGGACAGTCGCTGTTGTTCGTCAAAACACACAGTACTGCAACCTCGCCTTAAGTAAACTAATACCCGAAAAACAACGCGACTGACACCACTAACCAGCGCTGACCTTCCAGCTCGCCTCGGATCCCCGCAGGTGCTGAAACGCAACGCACTTCCTGAAAAAGGGGCGTTTTTTGCAAATCATCTGACTCGCCTGTCACTATCAATCTTAATTACTTAAGGCGCTTTCTTTTACGGAAAGGGCGCGAGGTCTGTCAATCTCCTGAATTATGATCCGAAGATTAAAAGATACCGTAAAGGCCAGCTGAGAAATGAATTGTACTAAAAACCGACACAGATATTTGCGATACAAAAACGTTGTACATTTCCCCGCTGTCTGACATTTACGTAAATATTACACTCGTAAATTGGAATGGTCAGTCACGGTTAGTCAACCTGCGGCTATGACTGCTTAAAATGCTTGAAGCGTCAGCCATTGTTAAAAGTTATGTTGACCTCGATACCGCCGCAAAAAGTAATTTCATTCTATTTGCTCTTGTTATTTTCAGACGTTTCAATAACGGAAAATATTAACGATACCAACAAAGCTTCACAAACAACTTCTATTATAGAATGCAACTGCAATTACCTTAATATTTTATGTAAAATTACCTTTCGTGAGCTGATGTAGTTTCAATAGAAAAGTAGCGACATTAATAAATTGAAAACAAAAACGATCCCGGAACGTTTCCACACAGATTACAATCACTGAAAAAGGCAACAAAAGGGGCAAGAGCACGAAATTGTCCCGGAAAATGCATATTGCGGCCCGGGACAGGGCTACCGGCCGACACTAATGGATTGCACTTTTTGAAACAATTTATTCGAAAACCTTCCCTTTTTTTAATAACACAAACCCGAGATGTTCTCCTCAGCGAGACTTCTTTTTCATGTAATCATCTCATGCAGGCAGAACCGGGGCTTGCGGGTGCATCCACCGTCTGGCACATTTTTTGAACAAGATTGCCTATTACGATTTCCTCGAGCAAATTGGGCAGCCCTGGAGGATGGCGCGCAGTGTCGGCCGCTAGGAATCCGAGTTCCCGACCTCGCTTGCCTAACGAAATTGCATTTTGATTGTGTTCAACCGCCTTACACGTGGTTGGGCGCAATTATTTGACATTATTACTTTTTATTACAGCTGAAACGTCATTTCGTCCGGATTCATGCTCCGCTTGTAATTTGAATTTCGTCTCGGTGTGCTCTCATTTTCAAAAGTGGAATTTGGTCGGAGATATTCTGCATTGCAGAGATGTTTCCTTCCGAGCTATGTTATGTTTTATTGTGACTAACATACTTCGTGTTTTCCACATTTTATGGGTTGTGGTTCTGTGCGATGCGAGATCGTAGCTCAGATTTGGGCTCCTATTTATTAGAATATCTGGAAAATGCGGTTTGGGATCAGTCCTCAAGAATTTTTGCGGAGTAAAATTTCAATTTGCATTCGATGAACAAATAGAGAATATTTATTTTATGTAAAACCTTGCTAAACTGGTCCAATTTTAAAGAAATTGCATTTGAAATACGAATTTTAATATCGAAAGCGTGACTAGAATTTTATTGCATTCATAAGTGCTTAACTTTTCAGCCTTTGTTCTTTTATGTGAAATTCTGTAGTACAGTTTTATAACGAAACAATAATTGCAGAAATTGTGTCGCGCGCAATTACCTCGCCTAAGGAGGTGCGACGTGCAATAGACGCTTATTTAATATTAAACTGAACTGAATAATAACGCGTGTAAGGAGTGAGGAAGCCTTTGCATTTTAATAAGGATTAAAAATACCATTTTCCATAAAGCCAATTAGACTCAAAAGGCGTGTTCGGAAGCGGGTAATAATCACCTAATACCTACGTATATAAGGTAGCTAACTGCTTGCCAGACCCAAACACTAATTTACTTGGCGTCGAGTGCTGCGCGAAGTATCTAAGTTTGAAACCGACTGATGTTAATTTTAAGTTTCATTAATACGTACCTCCGAGGCTTTACTGCGATCGTTTGTGCTATGAAGATACGCTTTAGAAACTTTACGACTAATAGTGAAACTGACTGATTTGTAACATAAAACTGAGAATCTTTTTGAAATAGTGAGATTCTAATGAATAAATGAACCACGATGAGTTTGTATGGTCCTTGAACTAAAAAAATGCTAGAAAATTCAGTTGGCAATGTTCTCAAGAGCCCAGGTAATGTTTAAGAAAAATAAGGTTATTTAAATAAAATGTGAACTGTTTGTGGAATAAAAAACGCTCAAAGGCGGCTCTTGCAATTTGGTAGCGGTGAAGCTGTGTAGCTGTGCAGCTGTCAAGTGTCAATATTTATTGAAACTCAGTTTATATTGTGTTCTCCGCAAAACATTTAGGAATCTCAGATCACTGCTTCTGTAATCATAATTCTCAATACCAACAGTTAGCGTGAAAACCCATTGATGACCTCCAACGCACTCAAAGTGACACTTTATGGCAACATTTTGAGTTTGTTTAGGTGTCCTCTACCCACATAATTATGCATTTTAAATTGTGCGCCGCAATTTAGAAAAAACAAAATCATAATGGCGGCAGCGCCCATAGAAAAAAATTCAAACCCTTTTCCAGTTATCATGATTTCATAACAATGATTAGTTACAACAAGCACCTTTATTTAAATTCCATTTCAATTCGCAATAACTTAAAGACATCCAAAAGACCAGCCTGTTTCAAAATCTATTATCCAATCTCCGTAAAAAAGGACCGAAAAAAATTGACTCTTTTTAAACAACCCGAAGAATTCTTGGACATCTCTTCAGAATATCTCGCAATTTGCGACCGGGATGAGACATTGATTTTCAATCCCCAAGTTTTCACTCCACTTACTTAAGTAGTCGTGAAGATAAAGGAGATGAGACGGAAACGGTCCGACGGTCCCCTTTCGAAGCTATTTGGGCTATTTACCGCCCCAGGCGGAGCGGGCTATATTTGTGTTAGCCCGATTCTTGGGTAATTTGCTGATGTAGATCAATAGCCGAAGAATGTGGCTGATTGGAATACTTTGATCTTTTGAGACTGTTATAAAGGCTATTTTTGGTTTTGTGATCAATTTCTGGTCTGGAGGTTAAATGTAAGCAGAATAAAATTAATGTTAAGAGAGTGAAAAATAACACTCTGGCACGTGGATCGAGTAATCTCAAGATATTCGTTGTGTTCTAAATCAAGTCAAAACGTGAGAAACATTAATAAGGGAGAAGAGCAAGAAATTGAAATATTAAATACGACCATTTGTAATGTTATGTTTCATCCCTACATGTATTTTACTTCAACAGAAATGGTCTTCAACTATTATTCATTTCGAAAAGGTGCTTCACGTTGAAATATCGTCTATTATTCAGGCTAATTTACTTTCAGTGCCTCGACATTTCTATTATTGGCGCACCAATTTCTTAGTAACACCGTTGCGCGTCGTCCCAACCAAACGAGGTGATCGCTTTAAAAATGTACACAACTAACTTGATCAGAAGACCTTTCGTTTATTTTTAGAGAAGTGAGACATAAATTATGTACGTTACAATTTGGACAGCGGCTCCTTTGTTAGCCTACAGAACAAAACGTGCGCGAAAGGACGCGGCCCGCCAATAAATTATTTACCTGAAAACCTAACACCATAAACCGGTCGAAACAAAGCCCCACATTTGTTAGCTACAGTGCAAATGTCCGCAAATAAATAATAAATCGTATTTGGCGAAAAAGATCCGATGGCATCCATGAATAAGAATAAACAGATGGTATAACAATATTGTCTGGGTTTAATACGCGAGTGGGACAATACGCGGCGTGGCACGCCGGCCCGGGTACCCGGGTACTCGGGTCGAGGAGCCTTCCGTTCCACTCCGCTGCCAAGATCGTGGCCGACATCAGAACTTCTAGTTTCGTACACTTGAGATTTTATTTTCTATGTTTACAACGTTATATTTTTAGAATTGAATTTAATATTTGTATGGCACATCTCTGTACTGCGTTACTGTTCGTTTTGTTAGTATTTTTGTAAATTGTGCTGGTTTACGATCCATCTATTGGAGCGTACTGAGATTTAACGAACATATGAGTTGTGATTTGAGGTACCTACATCAATAACATACCTACTGCAAATTTTGGTTTTTCAGCAAACAATTTTATTCAGTTTTGAAATACCAATTTGGTAAAAGATAAATGTAAGTACCTTCAAAAAATGCGACTGAGCAATTCACTAAAGCTATCAGAATGATCGGTTAAGGGGTAGGCTCATGTGAACCAAACGCCGTCACAGTGACGAGCCGTCACGGGAGCCGGCGTGACGAGCGGGACCTGTTTGGTACACATGACGCTGAAGCGGCCACTGTTGTGCTGTTAATAGTAACATGTTTTGGCTAAAGTGTCGATATTCAGATTAAACCTTCAGAAAGCACAATAAGCCAAGCGCCTTTCATAATGCGAACAGCAAAGGGATGGAACTCTCTGCCTGCGTCTGTGTTTCCGAACGCTTACAACCCTAATCTTTTACCACTAAACGCACCGTGTTTCATATAACATTCCAACCTACTCTTTCATTACCTACATGATTTACGTTCTTACACTTGTTTATGCTTGTCAATTATTTTTTTAAAACAAAACTTGTAAAATATGAGAAAATCATACAAAAGTTAATATTAAAAATGCATTTACATTTTAACAAAAATGTACAATATTATAATTATTACGATTATTTGTTATAACGTAGAGTGGAACGTTACGCTGTCAATTGGAGTTGGCTGTCAGTGTCAAAACAATTAGTGTTTGTTTTTAGCGGCTCACGTGGGATATCTATTATTTTCTATGCGATTTTGTGATTATTGACAACTTGGCTTTACCTTTGGACTGACTATTCTACATACCGACTAAGACAATAGCTTTTACCTTTGGGTTGCGATTTGCAAGTGGTTTGGACTTAGTTACCCGTTAAAATGCGTTGTGTGAATAGTCAATTGTACATTGCCCGATTACTAATTATAATATCTCCCAGCCTCTACGACTTACTGCCCATTTGCTTTTTTGCTAGTTTTATATAGTTCTACAACTAGTTATAAGTTTCCATACTGTACGATACTCCTAAAAGTGGGTCCCATTGTACATGCAACCTCGCCATTCTCCTTTAGAGTGAACAGGCTACTTCTGGGTTAGCTCGCTCTATCGTAGACTTTGTCTCTGTAATCCTTGAACTAGACTAGAGTCAAGAGCAAACCCATTTAATTTTCAAAATAGTTAATTTCCGATATTTCGGCACTGTTGCGAGTGCCAGGATCACGGAGTAACTGAAGATCTTGCGGGTGGGATGTTATTGGCAGACATATCGTATACCCTCTTCCGTCTCGAAAATAAAAAGGTACATGGTAGCAATCCCGTAATTAACTAGGACCATGAAAGTTTAAAATAATAAACCCATTTCAAGTAAAAAATATAAAAATAACCGTTGCTTCTGACATACATAACGTCAGTCATTCGCAAAAACTCTGACAGACATTATAGTTAGTATAAAAGTATAACAGCCAGTCTTACCAAGGGCGTATCGTGTTACCTAGTCACTAAGTCATGTCATGAAGTAGTGGCCATCAAAACAGCAGTTGCTTGCGCACGTGAATTTCTGAGAGCTAATTCCACTAACTTTAAGCATCATTCGCATTTGGATGTCAGTCGCAAACCATCAATTTTTTTTTAAATTAGGGCTTTTTTGACAGATTGCGACCGAGATGCAAATGTGATGAAAATAGCTTATAAATTTGTAGAATTAGTACTCTGGTACTAGGCGGCATCCGATCAGTCTGTGGTCTGCTTTAAAAGCGTGTATTCCGTCCACTAGCGCCGCCAATTTAGCAATAATTGCCGTTTTGGCTATTTAGCCCTGAGTTATGTATTAAAAATAGCTCTCAAAAAATAATAGATACATTTCTTCAGAACACTACAGAGCGGTTTTTTATCTACACGTGTCTTAAATTTACCACAATTAATAAAAAACGATTGGCGGCGCTAGTGGACGGAATACACGCTCTTAACTCCGTTGAATAAAAGGCAGGAAGAGATGACAGCTAAAGATCTTAGTCCAAGATCCCAGAGCCCCCAGATGCTACTTATTTTTGAGTAACAAAATGTGTGATAGAGTATAAATTATGCTTTGATTTTACGTTTTACATGCCTGCTAGCTTGTGCCAACGGCCAATTTACAGGTACTAGGTGTTAAAGTTATGTTACAATCCACATAAATATTTACCAAGGCGATAATAATTAATTTATGGGTAAATATGTATTTTGTATTCGTAATGTGTGCGTCTAGCCGGAACTTTATTATTATAAACATTATCATTAACTAGTTAAACTCGGGCCATGAATATTATTACTGTTTATAGTTGTTAAATTTGCATAGCTTACAAACAAAGAATTGGTACTTATAACTAACTGACATTCAGCTTAAATCATCCGTAACTATATCTATACTTATATTATCTGAAGAGTTTGTTTGTTTGTTTGCTTGCACGCAAATCTCAGGAACAACTGGTCCGATTTGAAAAATTATTTCAGTGTTAGATAGCCCATTTATCAAGGAAAGCTATAGGTCATATCATCACGCTAAGACAAATAGGAGCGGAGCATTAATGGAAATGGGACGCAAGTGTGTTATTATTATATATTATATCTGGTAAACAGTAAGGAAACAAAAGCAAAAATATAAAATATCGACATGTTTTTTAAATCTGACTTAATAATAGCTAAAAGTTTCAAACATATTATGTTTACCTCATTTGAACTAAATCGATCTAGTCACTCGGAGCAAATGGCCTGTGACAGACGATCTGACAGACAGACAGATGATTGGATAGTTAGACACACTCGTGATACGTATAAATATGGAAAATATAATTTTTAGGGAATCTCAAAAAAAATACTTTCTTACACAAACTTTTTACCGAAATAAACTGCTTATTGTTTCAATTTCCCTTAATATTAATTATCTTTCACTTAAGAAATATTAACTTCACGGTTCCTGAATAGATTCCAGGAAAAATATTACAAAATCTTTTCTTGAATAAGTTATTCAGGGAAATCTTCGCAATTCTTTAATGACTTCATTTTAAAATTACCTCCTTCATTCAACTCTTAAATGAGGAGAAACCGTTTTCTATTAGTTGTGGAGAGCTGGGATTGACTTCAAGAACTGCTATTAGATTATTAAGATTCGATCAAATGCATTCTTTCTTTTTACAGTGAGACTTATTTCTGAAGAGTTTGAGTGATTTTGTATAGAGCTTTTAGTTGAATTATTATTTTGCCACAGGTAACCAACTCTGGTATAACCTTTGGCAAAAGAAAATCACGAAAGTATGATCACGTGATCCCCTGTATCTGCACGGGATCATAATTTCGTGGTAAATCAACGTCTAATTTTCGTATTTTTAAAGGCGATCACAATTTAGATCGACCTAATTGTGGTCATCTGACAAAAATGCTAACATTTTAGTATGTATTAATGAAATCCTTATTTTCTTTTATAATTATTGCCTGAGATTAGATCTAAGACCACATTATTGTAATCGAATTTCTAGATTTTTAGGTACTTAAAATGGGGGTTGGCTTAAAGATAATGGATAAATTTCCTAGTCTCCTCTCTAAATACATAATTATCATCTCGGTGAGGTCACATGGGCTAAATAGTGTTCTTAGTAGTACAGATTGTCCCCATTTGGGGACAGATACTCTAATTAAATAATATTTAGGGGACAGATAAAAGATTTAATTCCCATTTTGTCCCCATTTATAAGTTTGGTGCAAATGACACAAAATTCCTTTTTCCAATTATCTGTCCCCAAATGGGGACACGTTTGGGGACAGATATTCGGAAAAAGATAGCATATACATTAATATCAAACCCCCACTTGTCGCAACTAATAAACACTCTCGAAACTGTCACAAAACCAATACCGTGCAAGCAGCATCCGACACCACCGCCATATTGACCTCACTCTGACGTCACACACGTCTCTAAAACACGCGAGTCACAAGTGTTCTGCGGTAATAAATTAGCGGCCGTCATACGCTGTCAGTCGGCTGTCCAATCGAGTGTGACATGACTGTATCGTTATTGTACGTGTCCTTCGCGGCTCGTGATAGACGCGTGCGTTTATAGGCTCCTGGTAGTTTTGGTTTGTGGTTATATCTTTTTTTAAGTGAAATGTTGGGAATTTGCTTGCAAAAGCACGTTTATTTTCACAGGACATGTTCTATCAAAAACTGAAATTTTGCACTAAGATAGGATTTTCCGAAATTCTTCCGTATTTGTTTGGGTGGTAATTTTTCCTGATTTGAGTTTTGTTCAGAAATAATTATTGCTTTGAATAAGAGATCAGTGTATAAATAAAAATGGCAGCTTTATTTAGTGACATTATATCAGAGATAGCAATTTTCAGGAGACTCAAATTTTTGGGATTGACTCGTCGTAACAAGTCACTTGGTCGTAACAAGTCCAATCTGTAGTGGCCTATTCGCTACTGGGTCTTACACTAACTAACTTAGAATGTTGAAACAAAACAAAATTGCAAAAAAAATATATCATAACTAGACCCAAGGAAGCAGATTGAGAAAACACTACCACGGAAATAGGAGCTAACAAGAAAATCTCTCCCACACCGCCACTTGTTGTTATAAACAACGTACACAGGAAAATATTGAGTAGATACATTCTTAAATAACTTAGTTAGCCAAGCCTGATGCTCCCCAAACAAAAGCTGCGATCACATTGAATGTAATGACCGCTAAATAGGTAATAACAATGCGAACGATATCCTTCCGATGTTAATCACGTCGTATCAATAAATTGGCGACTCCAGCGACCAGCTGTGTCGGTAAAATGTTGGTATTTGTGTTTTAATATATGCGCGGTCACGCTACCTTTATTGTGCTTTAAGCATTTACATACATAAACCCCGTAGCTGTTACAAACGAAACTGGTCCTTATCTCTACACGCTTAGATCGTTAGATGTCGCACAACTAAGATGGTTTTTTAGTAGCTGCATTGCCGTTGTGTAAACGACATTGGCTTTTCAATACGGAACAACAATACAATAATTATCGAGAGAGTACAGCGATATCATTTTAACGTAATGAAAATTGATATGACGTTCTTCCTTTGCGTTGCTTTGAAAGGTAAATCAATGTTGCTCGCGCGAAATGGAACACGCTCTTTGGTAATTGTATGTCGCACATTTTTCACTTTAGTCGATTGACAAGCTTGATTTTTAACAGCGCTGTAAGGATTCTTTTTTTTTTTCAGTATTCCTGTCACTTTTGAGTTTTATTATCTGATCTACCTTTAATGTTTTTGGCTTTGTATTTTATGTATCATTTCTGATGTGCTAATATTTTTTTGGTCTGTGAACTTTTTTATTTTAGTCTTTATCAACTGATGAAACTGATGATTATTTTTAGTCAGTCGACAAAAACAGCTCATTTTGCCATTTTTGACAGATTGCGAGTGAGATGCTAATACCTACGAACGATGATGCTTAAAAATGAGTAGAATTGACCCTCTGATGAACAACTCTTTTCGCTATCCATCAGCCAAGCTACAAACTCTAACTGCCGTACCAGAACGGCTAGACATGTCCCTAACTAAATTTTCAAAGCCATGTCAACCAGAACACTTACATACATAGCCTGACAAATACTCGGTCATGTTAGAGTTGCTTCATAGCTAGAACGTGGGGTCTTTAAGTGAGGGGATAAGAGGCTACTCCTACGACAGCTTCGAATATAATTATCATCATTCACCATCAGGAGAGATAGTTACACGCGAGCTCACCAATAATGATACTAAAAAACCAGCCAAGTGTGAGCCGGACTCGTTCATAACAGTTTCCTAGAGAATCATATTTTTATATGTTAGGTACCGTAAAACTAAACCTCCTTTACATAAGTAAAAAACAAGTCTACCAAACATATCCTCGATATTTATTAATTTGCGTTACGCGTCCTTTATGTCCTGAAAAGTACATAAAGTGTACCAAATTTCAACTGAATCGATCTAGATTTTTTTTATTAAATATGGGAAGGCATCAATTTTCAAGGCTTTTTGCCAAAGTTTGTACACGGGCAATCTATGGGTCAATTATGCTAAGAGATCGCTGGATGTCCTGCGCGTCCAATATAACAATGCTTTCAGAATGTTGTTATGGCTACCACGTTACTGTAGCGCGTCGGAAATGTTTGCGCAAGCCCGTACCGACGGCTTCTTTGCAATTATTCGTAAAAAAACGGCGTCGCTACTGAGGAGAGTGAGAGACAGTCAAAACAGTATCCTGAAAACTGTAGCCGAGAGCTTTAGTTCTCTGATTGGGCAGCAGTTTGTGAGGAGTTTGATTTGTACTAACACTAGGCAGTAAGTTATTTTTGAATGTTTACTAACACTATATGGATGTCTGTGTGTCCGAAATAAAGATTTAATAAAACAAAAAAAACAATTAATGACTGCTTTCACTCTGGGCTGAAGTGCTGAACGGAGTGTCAGACTCTTACTGAGTAAAACCCATCCGTGTTAATCCTTGGTAACATCTCTTTTGTTCCAGGGCAGCGGTGACTTTTTCGAACAAATTCCGAGGCTCATTGACAACGTAAAACTGGTGTATTACCAAGCTACACAGCTTGGCTCATCGCCGCAAGGGCACCCTGCTTCTCGGTATTCTACAGATTGTACTTCGGAGAGTGTGCCCAAGAACTCCACGACCTCATCCCACCGGCCCCCTTCTACCGTCGGACATCCAGACGCACTGCGACTTACCATCCCTACCTTGTTGCTATTCCACCAACTCGCACTAAGCGTTTCCAAGCGTCTTTCATAATGCGCACGGCAAAGGAGTGGAACTCTCTGACTGCATCTATGTTTCCGAGCGCTTACAGCCCTCATTTTTTCAAAGTATTCCTTTCTCATTTTCTGTATTTCCTTTCTCTTTAAAATCCATCGAAAGGTTGTCTTGAAAAGATCCCTCTTAGCGATAAGGCCGCCCATTGTGTCAACCTACGTAATGATTTCTTCTATCTATTTTTTCTGTAACTTATATTGTGTACATAATAAAGAGTATTCTAATCTAATCTATATACTAATATTATAAAGCAGAAGAGTTTGTTTGGTTGAACGCGCTAATTTCAGGAACTACAGGTCCGATTTGAAAAATTATTTCAGTGTTAGATAGCCCATTTATCGAGGAAGGTTATAGGCTATATATCATCACGCAAGACAAATAGGAGCGGAGCAGTAGTGGAAAATGTGACGCAGACGAAGTGGCGCGGGTCAGCTAGTACAATCTAAAGTTAAAGTGAACAGGCTACTGCTGGGTAAGCTCGCTCGATCGTAGACTTTGTCTCCGTCATCTCTGACCTAGGCTAGAGTCAGGAGCAAAAAAAAAAATCCGTAGCCCTGGCAGTTCCGCAACTCTGGTAGGAGATTCATGTGATCCCATAAGGGTTCCATAATTTTCACACAGACTTCCGGAACCTTAAAACCTACCCTCCATAAACGGTTTTACCTTGAGACTCGGTACAACAGCTAGTTTATTATCACAGGTCCATATGAAATATGTGCCAGTTATTTTTCCTCACTCGCGCCACCCCGCCCCTCCGTCAGGCGTCGGTAAGGGGTCACGGCAACTTTCCTCTTATAAGTCATTACAGTGAATTGCTCATCGCCTTGTGAATGTTTTTCCTCTATTTGTCTTCTCATATTTTTTGCGGAGTTGCTTATTATGAGTGGCGGGTGATTACCGTTTATCTAATTATGATATCAATGAGAGTAATAAGTTATCTTGGAAGGAAATGACTTGTTTACATGCACGTTATGAACGTGTGTAACTTTTGAATTTGTGGTTGCGTTTGTTGAGTCTTGTTGTTGAGTCTTGCTCGGCATAATTTTCTCGGTAATACTCGAATTTCTTAAACCCAAAATGAGTTTCGGTAAAAATAAACACCTTGATGTCGGTCCGTAGCCTCAGAAACTAGAGAGACCGTAGAATCTCTTCTTATTATTTATAATGGTCAGAAAATATAAATTTGAAGTAAACACTTGTAGAACTCGCACTTCAGCTGTCTACTTCTACGAAAAATCGCTCGAGCGATTTCTTAGAAAAAGTCTTCGGATCTTTTGTAAGGCATGGTATATATTCGTGCATAAATTCTCAAGAAAAAAGGCTTGTAGGTTAACGAACTGATAACTAAAGTATTGATATAATTACAATGTCATGTTTTTCTAAACATCACCATCGTTGACCACATCGACGGCAGTTGATCCGGTTCTGGCTGTTTGTGTATGTGTGTGTGACTTTGTATGTTTATCAACGCACCCACGATACAGGAGAAATTCCTACTGTGGGGTAACGTTAAAAAAATACATTATCTTTTTCCATCAGGAAAATGAGATCCAATGCAAGACTATCAATACTACTGACTCAAAATGATTTATGAAGGTTTATAAAGGACAAATAAAAGCAGTCAGGTCCCTAAACACAGTCGCCACGGGCCCATTTCAGGTGTCACTATCCGTATGCTATCTTATGAGATGCTGGCCCATGGAACCCCTCGGGAAACGTACCTACTGATTGTGCCTACCTCTGTATCGTGGGTTATTTTTATTTGACAGCTGTCATGCTATACGTGGTAGTCGATATTCGACTAAAGAGATGATCTGAAGGCCACTTCTACTTATTTTTAAACAGCGTTCGCATTCGCATGTCAATCGGAAACTGTCAAAAAGCCTAATTTTCAAACATTTTTGACAGATTGCGATTGAGATGTGAAAGTGAAAATTAGTAGAATAGGCTAGTTTCCATCATCCACAAATTGCAAAACTATTTTGTCCGTCAATAAGTATTGAAAAATAATGAACTATGTATTTTTTGTTTTTGTAAATCAATGAATATTGACAAAGATAAAACGCATCAAAACTCGAGAGTGGGGGCTCGTGACGTCACGACCCGCTTAAAATTATGGCAGGGCGTCACGTGTTGAGAATTTTAAAAGCGTCGTAACTTCGTCAGTTTTGGTTCCCGTAACAAAAGAAAAAATACGGGTCAAATATTTTTTGATGATCTAACTGACGGACTAATTAGATTTTTTCAGGACACAAGCCTATTGGCACTATGATTGCAGAATTTTTTGAAAAACCCGTTGCCCTGGAACATGAAGGACATATTTTGAAGGATTATATGTGGGTTTTAGTCAGTAAGAGCCTGACACTCCCTTCCGCTCCGGCCAGGGTGGGTGGAGTCATTTGATGATTTCCAAAAAAAAAAATTATAACTGTGTAATATTCTACGGTTTTAGAAGTAAGTGGTTGTATACTGATAAATGGCGACGGGCAGGCTTTATGAATGCGTTCTGTTTTAATGTTAACGTTGACATTTTAAAAGTACTGGATATCAGCCTAACTTGAATAAAATATGACTTTTGAGTTGTGTTTTTTCATAACTCTGTTGTATACTTTACCAACGCGTATTATTCAATGTGACTCCTACGATATCTACTTAAAATTTAACAAAATATTAAAACAACCTTTGTTGTGACTCCAAAACTTTTAGTAAACAAAAACGTAGGCGTAAAAAACATTAAAACATTAAAGTTCAAAGTCAAACAAAGTACAAGTAAACAAAGTAATAACCTAGTATTTGTAACACCTGCTCCTTTCAGCGAAATAGAAGATATTCTAGTAATACTTACAAATACGTATCGGTACCTACAGAGTTACTTATGAGGTCGTATTGGACTTAAAGCCGCGTTTACTGAGGGGAGTGGGTCGGAGAGTAGGAACTGTGAGATCTGAGTATTTGGAACTAGTTAGTAGTGAATAGTTAACTAATCTGACCTTCCTGCTATTCTGCCATACTAAGCTGAAGAGGAGGGAGGGGGATTAGGGTTGTAAGGTTTAGGGGATATTGCAAAGAATTAAATGACTTACCGACATAACCCAAGAAATTAACAGTTTCTTCTACTGAAGTGATTATTTTTGCTCTTGACTCTAGTGAAAGATGAATAAAATTGAAAGCGACAAATTATCAAACGTGCATAAATCACATCACTTGTCTAGCGTACATTTTTGTAACCTACAGATGTTTATAATCTAAAAAAAAAAATATACCGTCAGAATTCAGAACCTCCTCCTTTTTGAAGTCGGTTAAAAATTCATGTTCACCACGTTCAAAAATTAATTCATACTAAATTGGTTGGAGAGCATTACTTTATTAACTACCCAGTCCTGTTATATAAATATTAAACTTAGCTCTCAGTGCCCACAACACTGCAAGTTCTCTTCTATTTCGGTAAAGTGGAATGCTGACTGCACACAGTAAGCACTCGGGCAATTACTACGGTACAGCGAAGTGGACGAGTCAAGTTGCACACGAATATTTGTAAACCATCCTCTATTAAAGTAACTAGCATCGCGCTCTTACTTCGCCAGTAAAGTAAACTACTGTACTCGGCTAATGTAAACGGGTCATAATAGAAAAGATCACTTCAACGAGTTCGTAATCCTTGGATAGAAGATTGTGAGCGAAAAGAACAAACCTTCGAGTACCATTCATATGTTCTAATGCCTACGGATTGTAAGCCATTAGGCGATGAGGGAGTTTAGAAATAATACTCGTTGTGTCTGAACCGGGCCTTTGATAGATTCTGGTCTTTTGTAATTTTCTAACGGATTATTGAAAGGGATTATACTGAAAGTTTTTTCAATCGGATATGGCAAAGGGATTGATAAAATATGTTTGTTTGTTACTGGTTTTATTAAAAAAACGAGTAAAGAACCAATGTTTTGTGTGGAACAATATTTGCTATGACTCTTTTAAAATAATGAAAAACCGCACTTTCATTCCGTCAGCGTCCAGTGAAAGAGGTTATTCAGGAACTTCACAAAGGCTTTCCGTGTGTATTTATGTAAATACACAAGTTGTTTCTGAGAATATTCCTTTGTGAAATACAAATATTTCGCTCAGCCTTGGTATTGGAGCCAAATATCACATACCGGTTTCACGTGAAATTAATGAAAAAAATAACAACATTTATAAGCCAAATTAATTTTATTTCAAGCCAAATTCAATACAAACGCATATTTATTCAACTAAAAAAAAACCTGTACGCAGAGCGAACAGTCGGCAATGATTTAATAACGACTGCTATTACAGCGGGTCATCATTCATTTTCGCATTAGGAAGGGTCGCGGGTGGGCCACGCAGGGGAGAGCGGGGGCGGGGATGACCCATGTCCAGAACTTTGCAACAGAATAAATGGATATAGAAGGCTAGCTCTAGAAATTAAACAGCCAAGGTTTTTTCCAACTAGGTATGTGAGCCATGTTAGGGTCGATTTTAGAAAGAGTGACTACTTCTCTGATCTCCGGACCTAGTTCCTTACTCAGTTACACGATACCCAGCAAGTTTGGATGTCAGATTATCTGGCTCTTATTACCCACAACGACAGTCAAATATTTACGAATGCCAGTCGATACAGCTGGCTTAAATAATTACGAGCTTCCTGAATCTACCATCAACCAAGTGACCTAGGATTCTTAAACGGACAGACCTCCTTGCTTAACGCGTGGCTGTTATTAAGTATTTAGCCAGGAAACCTTAAAAAATCCCGGTCAAACCAGTCATAAATGCGCCTTCTCTCACTGTACGTGAGCCGTATCTATGAGTGCGTGAATTTTTGCGCCTTGTATGGACCTGACCTTTTGTACTTTATTTACTCTGTGACTTGCCTCCCTTGTCGCCAGTCATGCGACAGTTAACTGTACCTTCTAGGCGACAGCTTTGAGGAACTTGCCCTGAATTAAGAGAGGTTGTATGGTGGACGGATTCCTTAATAATATGTGTTCCGAGTTGTATGGCTCTGTTGTTTGTTTGGGAATTAAATAGTATGCGATTCGTTTCGCATTCCATTTTTTTCTAAGCTACTAGCTGACCCGCGCAACTTACCCCTTCGTCACATTTTCAATTAATGCTCAGCTCTTATTTGTCTTAGCGTGATGATATATTAGCAAGTTCAACCAAACAAACAAACTCTTCTGCTTTGTGATATTAGTATAGATTTACTTTACTTTCGTATTCCAAACCGGTAATATTTTTGTAACTCTGTTTAATTTAAGTAATACTTGCGGAGGTGATTACATAGGCAGTCTCTCCATGACGATGATGTCTCTGGTACTCAAATACATCCGGTTAGGTTGGAAGAAAACTCCAATATGGTTGGGAAAAGTGTAGGCAAACTACGGAGAAGTTCATGTTACACTTTCCTTAATCATTTTAATTTTACAAACACGTTTAAAATTAACTTCTGGCAGAATACCAAAAAGATTAAACAAAGACAGAACATGCAAGTCACTGTTCACCTCAAGCTCAACTAAATTATAATCAAGTTATGTTTACGGGACAGCAACTCAAAACAAACCGTTCATGCTGAAATAGATTGAGTTACTTAGATTAAATTCACGAAAACTTCAAATCAAAGGACAAAGTTGCAAGTTGCTCGGAATTCGGTGAAATTTGCCAAATTCCTAGTTTTGGAAGTACCTAGTGTGTGGGGTGTGATGTTTGGCTAAGATTTAAATTTGTTTATGCTAATGGGTGGCCAAAGATGGACGGCGCCGCCGAAGCCAGCCCAAAAAGAGGTAGCGAGACGAGCTGGACGCGCACCGTGAGGGCTGGCACGAGGTGGCGCGGGGAAAAGATACTTGGAGAGACTTGGAGGAGGGCTTTGCCCAGCAGTGGGACAGTATAGGTTAAAAAAAATGCTAATGAAAATACGCACAATAGTTGTAGTGGGAGCCAGCAGCCGGCTTGCTGCGACTAGTACGTGCTTTATACAACATCAGTTTTAATTGTTAATTTTTGTGTTGCTGTTCCAAATCCTATTTGCGAAAGTGCTTTAGTTGGTTAACATAATCTTGAAATGCAATCATTTTATTTTTTTTATTAAAGAGCAATTAGTTCATTTTAGATTTACTTTGTTCTTATTATCATCTGCTTAGCCTTTTCCCAACTACATTGGTGTCGGCTTCCCATCAAACCTACCAGACTCCCACAATCCATTAACTGGACATTACTGAGTTCTATGTATTATGAAATATATATAAAATTATTACAATAAGTGACATAGGTACATATCGCCTATTCTATTTAAAATTGGCGTACTTCTAGTTTTCTTATTCTTCGTTTCGCTAAAAACGACAGTAGGTAGTTTGGATTTGCTTGTGGGTTCATATTGCATAATTTAATAGGTTTCAAGTATTAGCATCAGACATCAAAAATAAGAAAGAAATACTTCTACAAACTGTTATTCAACAAGGTAACACTTGTAAGTCCACTCAAAGGCGAGTGTGACACCCTCTCACGCCCCGAACAAGATGATCTGCATGTGACATGTCGCGCTGACGCCCGGCGACAACGAGACACAAACGAATCAAGTGATGACGTGAGCCTTTACTGTGTCCTCTCAATGTAAGCGTAGCACATAAGTAAGGTTGGTATAACCAGGTCGACTCTACCATGTGGTCGCCGAGGCGCATCAACCGGTCTATAGTGATAGCTTTGGTGACTGTAATTTCACCTTAATTGTCTAGTACCTGATGCAAATTATATATTAAAACCTTCCTCAAGAACCACTCTATCTATTGCTGAAAACAGCATAAAAATCGGTGCAGGAGTTTTTGAGTTTATTGCGAACAGACAGACAGACGCGGCGGAGGACTTTGTTTTATAATTTATGTAGTGATAGTTAATAGTTGACCCGTGACCACTTCGTTGGGTGACATTTTTCAGGTTAATATTTATAAATATTTTTTAGTGTTGGTAAATTTTTTTTCGAAAATGGGTTCGGTAGAGGTCAAGTTTATGAGTTTGTAAAGGGCAATCTCTGGACCCTTTACAAACTCATAAACTTGACCTCTTTATAATATTGACTAACTGATGTCCGCAGCTTCTCTCGCTTGCCAAATTATATGCTAAAACCTCCCTCGAGATCCACTCTGTCCATTGGTGAAAATTCACCAAATCTCACCCTGAGATGTTTGAAAAACTGGGAGATAAATGTGAGTTCAAAACTAGATATCCTAATAGACTAATTAATCCTAGAATAAAACGGAGATATATAGGCGAAGTTGCTATCCTATGTGTATTCAAATATATAATAAGATTCCTACCCAAATTAAAGAACTTCCAATAGTTCGCTTCAAAAGGTGCTTCACACAGGTGGTTAATTCAGAATCCCTTCTATAATATAAAAGAATTCCTTCAATTTAAATATTAATAATGATTTAATTGTACCTATAAAATTTGCATGTCATTATGTTATGATTGAATATGTTAAGCTACCATACTACTGTTGCAATATCTTTTGAACCATATTTATTTGCAAATAAATCTTTGACTTGGACTTTGACTTTAAAAACAGCATTAAAATCGGTGCATCTGTGCGGTGGTTAGTTTATCCAGAACAGGCCGACAGAAAGACAAACAGACGCGGCGGAGAACTTTGTTTTATAATATTTGGTCATAATATGTGATCCGACCAATTTTGGCCAAAGCGATTGCTTCAACTCCGCTGTAGTTATTGTTTATATTGATAATACTACTTATACTTCATAATAATAGTACAGATATAGATTTTCTATATGGACTGTTCGCCTAAGTTTCATCGCTGATATTTACAAATAGAAAACCTCTACAATTCTGTGTTCACAACCGACTCATTCTCTTGCCCATTATACAAGCAAAAACATCGTTCTTTAATTTACGAGTTTACGAGCCCCGACCTCCTTCGTGACCACCAAATATAACCCCGACCGTTAATGTACAGAAATCATTTTTTTATTCACAATCCGATTGAATATTCCGTCTAGAAATCGCTATCGGTTTAAAAACGAAAGCTAAAACGGATCGCATAAATTTGCATGACAAACGCGCGCCGCACCGGGGGACATTACTTTTTTTTAAGAAAAATATGACGACCTTCCCCCGATGGAGTTTCCAGGTCTATTTCCATAAATAATAAATAACGATCGAGGACGGAGCAAAAAGTATTCGCTGATATTTATTCTGTTCGAGAATTTTTATCCACTTATCGGGTTTTTCTGTCGTTTGAAGGAATTGTCGCGCGACCCCTCAGCCCGCGCTCGGGCCCCGCCTTACTGCACTGTTATGAGCCCCATGGAGTTATCTTTCTGCCGGCGATATCTTTGTTTACCAAATACTTTGGCGTTGGATGAATCCAATGACACATCAATAGTTCGTAAGTTCGTTCTTACTTTGGAGTTCCCTACCCAAAAGAATAACCAACGGAACTCTATTACTAAGCCTCTGCTGTCTATCTGTCTGTTAACGGACTATATCTCATGAACCGTAATAGGCAGACAGTTGCAATTTTCAAACAACGTTTTTATAGCAACCATTTAATAGGATAACTAAGAATAAGCGTGATTTAAAAACAAAAATTATTTAATAAAACACTAAACACTTCCTGACACCCATCACAGCAAATGCCCAATAGCATTAAGTCCGCCTCTGTACATGTGTGTGCGTAAAGTATTAAATTAATAAAACACTGATAAACTTAATAACCCAAACACTACAAACGCTTATCGTTATCAGCTTATGAATCAACACGGTACATTAATACAAAAACAACATTAAATGCCCCCACAGCAGTCCAATATGTCCGACACATTGATTATGAATAACTTTCTGTAAAACCGACAGTCCTCGTTAATTTGTAATTGTCGGGAATTGTTAATATTTCATGTTTTATTGACGAACGAAGAATAACAGGCGTTGTCACCCAATGTATTCGATTATTTTCGATTCAATAATAAAACCGAAGCAATGTTCTGTTTTGTACGCATCATAATTAATATTATATGTTAACAATGACAGAAACAAGTCTATTCATTCTGTAGAACAATTACTGGTCTGACTGAGAAAAAATTCACCCGCATGGGTTGAACTTATTGCGGAATGTGTTCGAAAGAGTCACCATGACCCTGGAACGCGGCGGGCACTATGAGGAACATGGGGGTTTTAGTCAGTAAGAGTCTGACACTCCCTTCCGCTCCGCCCAGAGCGGGAAGAGTCATTAGATGATTTCCCATAAAAAAATAAATTGTTGATCCTCGAAGACAAGCAAAGCCTGTCGATAACGGTCCATGGATGGGTGGCCATACATGGTATACCAAGACTCGTCCGCGCCTCGGGAAGTATGGTACGCCGTTGGTCCCGGTTGTCATAAGTATATTTTTGACAGCCGTTGCAGGTAATCAGAAGCCAAAAAATGTCAGTATTGTCATAGGATTTTGTATTACACAATAGGCTTGTGTCCTGGAAAAATTTAATTAGTCCGTAAGTTAGATTATCAAAAAATATTTGACCCGTGTTTTTTCTTTTGTTACGGGAAACAAAATTGACGAACTTACGACGCTTTTAAAATTCTCAATACGTCACACCTTCGCATAATTTTTAGTGAGTCGTGACATCACGAGCCCCCACTCCCGAGTTTTGATGCGTTTTATCTTTGTCAATATTCATTGATTTACAAAAACAAAAATTCTTGTCCATTATTTTTCAAAAATCTAACTGACGGACTAAATAGTTTTGCAATTTGTAGATGATGGAAACTAGCCTATTACTGGGTTTTGGAGGTCAAGTGGGCAGTAGCTTCCCGTAAAATACTGGTTCCCGGCTGTAACCATTTGGACAGGCAGCCGACCCTAAAAACCTAGGCAGATTGAGTGGTGCTACTAATTTAATTATTATCGAAATATAAAAGGTTACCTGACCAACAAGAATCTATTTATAGCAGCCATAGCTAAAGAATACAAAAAATACAAACACCTGCCCACTGAAATGATTCCTTTGTCAAAAGGTATCAATTAAATTAAGCACAAACAGATAACCGAGTGGGAAGTATTTTGGTTTCATTATGTCCTTTTCTTTTCGGCTATTTATAAATGGTTTTGAAATATCCATTTAAGCCCGTACCCTGACCAAATAACCTTGAGCATTTTTTCCCTCAATAACAGCGCAAGAGAAACAGTAGCGAATACGCTCAGAATGTTGAATAAAATCGTTATAAAATCTAATTTTGGTCGTTTGAAAAAAATATTTCTACCAAAATGTTCATAATTAAATTGCCTATCCATTAGTGTACCTAAGTACAAAATCAAAATAATCGTTAGATTTCGAGAAGATGCATGTTTTCAGTAATTATTTCTCATTTCTGTAGTTTCGTTGTAAGGAGATTACTTAAACATTATACTTAGTAATAAAAAATTTAAATCTACTATTTTGAAGCCAGGATTATGTAAAATTTAATTTATTTTTTATAAGTTGATATTTCTTTTGGACATAGAGTATTTAGCTCCAAAAAACTGCACAAAAAACGGCTAGCGCTGCGTTTTGCTCGGGGACGCGTCTTAATGGTTTAAATTACATAGAACACATACAAATAAACCAATAACATTTTGGTTGGAATGAACTCACTAACCAAGTAATATTCTAACTATATCTTACAGTTTACTAAATAAGCATGACATTCAAAATATATTTAAGCTGAAATAATCTCGTAGTGCTTGTAAATATGTGCTTATTTTAAAGCCAAACAATATAATTTCAGTGTATATTTTCTTAGGTACTTGTGTTTCGTTGAAAAACTATGCCGTATCTACTGTAATTTCGTTTTTGAAGATAAACATTAAACAATTAAGTAATTTGGCAAGACGGGTGGTGGAGAATTGAGAACGATAGAATGATTGTCCCTTTGCCCAACAGCTCGACATTTCAGATTAGATATAACAATTATAACTTAGTCATTTACACAGCACCTAACTTTGTGTTTTCTTACAAAGATCGGGACATTCTACTGAACGTAAATTGTGATGGCGAAAGAGATTTTCACACAGTGTTTGTTTCCCAAATAAGACATACAACAAAGAAAAATATACTATAGCAACATTTACAGCCCCATATACGGAAGCACAGTGTCCCCATTACCACACGAGTTAGTACGACGACGGCACGGGCACTAAGTCAAATGTCCGCGGTGGTGCCAAATAGTGTGCGATGAGCACCATACGGGTAGTGCCACGCTGACCCAGTTCGGTCAATTGACTCTGACAATTTGTTCATTACGCCCCGATTCCCCCGCGGATACGGGGTGGCTAGTAAGCTAACTGGTGTAAAATATGCTTGTTTGTGGTAGCAAGCTGTATTGTGTAGGTATTGATTCGTGGTTATTAAAGCCAACTGAAAATTATGTGTGCACAATTTTCGCGTGGGTTTACAAAGAGGTATTTGTGAATTCCTATTAAAGTATATCCGTTAAAATAATTTGTATGAAAGTCTGGGTAATTCGGTGAAGTATGATCCTTTGTTTCATATCACTTTTGTTGCTGTTCTATTAATTAATTCTACTTCATAAAAAGCTTCTTTTTCTATGAATAGGCATGAATACTGGATAAATAGTATCATACTATGCTTGTGTTGATCGTCGACCCATGCAGCTGTAATTGGTCAGATAAGACAACACACCAAGAAAAGAGGAAGGTATTTGCCTAACATTGCGGCAATATAGGTTGATAAAAAAAACAACGGGTTACACTACAGGAGTGAAAACTTGAACATTACCGTTGTGCATTTTTGAATCATCCGTCTTACGACTTTTTGATCGGGTCACGTGTTCTGACGCGAGTTTAACATGTTATACCCATCCCAATAAAAGTGCTCAACGCTCAAAGAAGTTTTCACTTCAAAAATGCGAGCATTTGTTCCAATACAAGAATTTCACAGTGTGTTCATTGTTGTTCCATCCAATGATCCACAGAAAACAATGAAACTAAGAAACGTGTGTTGGTCAACCTACTTGATCGAAAGGAAGAAATTTAATTCATCGATCTATTAATTCCAAGAAGCCCTACTCACACCAATTCTGTTAAAAGGTGTCGAATGTTTGATTCCTTTGATCCTCGGGAAAGCACAATTCATTATTCTTTTGTTATCGCACTGTCGGAAAATTACCAAACAAGTTAATTCGGTTCCATTGAACGCCGGTTAACGTTTCCTGATGGACAACTGTGACAAAGTGACAGTTAAAACAAACCGGTGTTTTGAACCGTGGCCAGAAATAATTGGTTTTGTTACAATAATTGCCTTTGAAGAAATGGTCACGATAAAATGTATTTATTATTTTCATCGAAACTGCTTGAAATAAATAAATGGTTTTGAAATCTTTTATAGCAATTAAATTCATTTGCGTTGGACGACTTAGGTCGATATATTGCAGGGTAATCTTAAAACGCTTGAGAACACTTCATATTCGTTATCAAATTTTCACTGAAATTTATAAACTGTCTGACTGACATATGCAAGCATAGCCGAAGCAACTGAGACCAGGAACATGAAATTTTCCCAAGAAAGTTACAAAACAAAAAACACCCTTATATAAAATTAAAACTACAATACCTTTCAGTCGAGTCCGCCTCTGTTGTACAGCCGTCACGCTCATGGCACTCTCTCGCGACACGTCGTTTAATTATGTCGAGAAGTGATTCCCCATCAAAGCTTCTCCGCCAATTACACACGGAAATTGGACGACAACCCTCACCCCTCCCCCCCCCCCCCCCCCTCTAGCACTCGCCTGGACTGAACTGGTGATCTGTTGCAGTTTCAAAGTTCCGAGTTTAAGAAATGTCTTGAATTTGCTTCAGCGTGATGGAACTGTGGAGTCGCACGTGTTTTAATTGGGGTATTCAGAATTTTAGATTCAGTCTTCAATTAATAAAATTGACAATTGATATTCTTCAGCAGGATTATCAGCTGTTGGAGGAGGTCGTAGTGATTCATATGAAGTTATGGGATTAGCAGCTGGTGGAAGTAGAGCTGGTTCGGGCAGTTCAGGTTCACTTTCCATTCTAATTCTTCAACCTGTATTTGTATATTCAGTACTAAGTGCCGATTACCTCGTATCCAACAGGGATGACATACGTGTGCCATTTAGTCAATGTATTTTGTAACTGCGGAATTAAAGCTGTTACAATGCCTATACTTTCGCTTTTGAGTGGTGGCCACTCTACAATTCAGACACCTTGACATCGTGCATATTCGCGTCTGTTTCCAAATCGTACACAACCACAATATGCACAGCAGAATATTCACATAGAAGCATAAAAGTACAACGTCACAAAAAACTTCAAAGTGAATAGGACGTTCGGATTTTCGGATACACACTCAGGAATATAAATTGTCAATGCATTCAGCATTATGACATGACGCGCGGCAGCTCAAAAAATGATGTCGGCGATAAAACCTCAACTTTAGTGTTAGAGATATTTGCCTTAGCAATACGAATCTTGCAGTTGTAGTTGTTTATACTTTGATCTGTCCTTCAGATGTACAGTTGCCAGCACATCAAGCTTCCCGAAACTGTCAAATTTTCCCAGTCAACCTTGAACCTAAAACTGTGGGGATAAAGTTGAAAATAGATTGAAGGAATTTGACAGATTAATATAGTTTGATGTGCTCAGTCTGTACATCAGAAACTGTTTGTCTCATGCTGGATAACGATTTGTGTAACGCAACATGCAATGCAACACGAGGGTAAAGTGGACTGACTCCGCTGTTGACTGTTAGCTTCAACAGCTTACGTGTGCTCACGATGGTCTTTAGCGCGCACGTCATGGAACCGCTTCATTTTGAAGCATTCATGATGTGACTAGTTTATTGGTGTATCAATTATTTTATTTAACCATCGTATAAAAATTCCTGCAAGCTCCGTCGTTAGTGGAGAACTAAACAAATAAAAAAAACTTTTTACAAAAAAAATACAACCAACTCCCAAAAAAAAAACACTACTAAGTAAAAAATAACTTTAATTTCGGAAGTCGGTGTCTAAATACGAAGAAACTAACAAAAACACCGACTTCCGAAATTAAAGTTATTTTTTACTTTGTAGTGTTTTTTTTTGGGAGTTGGTTGTATTTTTTTTGTAAAAAGTTTTTTTTATTTGTTTAGTTCTCCACTAACGACGGAGCTTGCAGGAATTTTTTTTTGCACTGCAAAATCGTAGAAAAGCAAAATACGCAATTTCGATTACTTGGATGACATAAAACTATCATCTAAGTAGACGAATTCCAGCTATTTCGATTTAAAATCCAAAGTTCGTAACCGAATTTCATAAAATTTAAATGGGTCAAATCTGCAAGTATATCCTTTCAGATAAAATAAGAATTTTTCAAATCGGTTCATAAGGTGGCTCTAGTCGCGGGCTCGAACTCAGTGGTAGGTATGGCCGAAAAGCACGCTGTCTCACCTCGCATCATGCCCGACAGAGATAGTACCAGTGATGAGCAGTTAGACGCTAGCCTTCATGCACGTCTAGTTCGCACGCACACAAACATCGTTCCGAACCGTTCCGAACTAAATCGAAGTTACACGATGCACACATACCGCCACCGCGCGCCGCTGCGCATAGTCGCTCGACGCTCGCCGAGAAATCAGCAACTACCTACCTAAAAACTCTTACTAAAAATAGTAGGCGCTGTGTTATCGTTTTATACCTCTACGGCCCTATAGGTACCTAATATGGATTGCTTATTCTATTGTTATTATGTTTAGTTTTTCCTTGGTGGTAATGCAGCCGCCACGCCGCCACCGACAGATGCTTACTTGAATAGTCATCGCAGTTTATGTCCGTAGTACTAGATACATCAGCTACACTAATATTATAAAGAGGAAAACTTTGTTTGTTTGTTTGATTGTAATGAATAGGCTCAAAAACTACTTGGCCGATTTTAAAAATTCTTTCACCATTCGAAAGCTACATTATCCACGAGTAACATAGGCTATATTTTATTTTGCAAAAAAATAGGATTCCGTAAGATATTTGGGTTTTTCGGACACAGGGTGTAAAAATCAACCAGAAAAGTTACTTATTTTGCGTACGCTGCCTAAACTATAAAAGATACAACCATAAATTGTTCTAATTAATTGTAGATCTTATAAATATCTACAAAAAAGTCCGCGACACACTATACCTATCTATGTCGAGTGAGGCGCAACAACCATTTTTTTATTTAAAAATCTAGATTTTTTTTGGACTACATTTAAACGCGTTTATTTTACTCATGCCATTAATCCTTATCAAACTAAAGTATTTCATCACTAAGTACAGTTTATGTAGATCATATTTGGTCTTTGAATGATTAAAATCGGACGTTTGGTTTTGAAGTTATGGCGAAATGAAAATATTACGATTTCTGCTGCACGGCCCGTTGCGGCGGTCACCAAGGCGGTGGTGCGCGTGCGGGAGGGGAGTTTAGTTAGATCTATGTAAGGTACCCGCGCGGCTCATACGCGAGGTAGGTTGGTAACAGTTTTTCTCACGGTTTTTCTGTAGTGTGTATTTAGTATCAGCATTGCACCCGTGCGAAGCCGGGGCGGGTCGCTAGTACCTAATAATGAAATTAGTTCTACCTAAGTACCATCCTATAAATTGTTATCAAAATTACTTACTTACCTACCTGTCTTCTTAATTTTTAGGGTTCCGTAGCCAAATTATGGCAAAAAATGGAACCCTTACAGATTCGTCATGTCTGTCTGTCTGTCCGTCCGTATGTCACAGCCACTTTATTCCGAAACTATAAGAACTATGCTGTCGAAAACTCTAAACTTGGTAAGTAGATGTATTCTGTGAACTTACTTAGGTAGGTATACCTAAACCTGTAGGCCGATAGTATGGATAGGGGTTCTAAAATGATATCGAGGTTTCTAATATATTTTTTTTCTAAACTGAATAGTTTGTGCGAGAGACACTTCCAAAGTGGTAAAATATGTGTGTGTCCCCTGTAACTTCTAAAATAAGAGAATGATAACACTAAAAAAATATATGATGTAATTACCATGTAAACTACCAGCGAAAATTGGTTCGAACGAGATCTAGTAAGGAGTTTTTTTTAATAGGTACCTACGTCATAAATCGTAATCCACAACTTTTGCTTATATTATAATATTTGTACGGAACCCTCGGTGCGTGAGTCCGAATTGCACTTGGTCGGTTTTCTATTTTAGTTACCCCTCTTGGTTGACACAGACGTGTTTAGATTTGCATTCATTATTAGATTGCTATTATCAGACAAGTGACACTTATAGATTGTTTACTTAGCTCCTAAATACCTACCTACCTAACGTTAAAATTTTAGTGTCTACGACGCCAACGGTTTGGTTTTATGGCATCTTTGCTTGTAGGTAAGTACCTACCTACGTTAATATAACAGTAGGTACCTATTAGGCAGAGAGCTATGTAAACTATGATGTTGCAGAATTTGTTCGAAAGAGTTACCGCGGCCCTGGTAAGTACGGTACGCAGAGGGCATTAGGAGGAACACGGATGGGTTTTAGTCAAGAAGAGTCTGACACTCCCTTCTGCTTCGCCCAAAGCGGGAGCAGTTATTTGGTTTCCCATCCATAAAAAAGTCTTGTCCGCCGCAAAAGTACCTACGAACACAAAATTAGGTTTGTCAATTGCAAGAAACTATTTTGAAAGCAAATAGAATGAACCCAGTAACAAACATTACATTGACCCTGGCTTGAACTTTGGATTTCGCTACCTGCTACCTAGGTACTCAACTAAACGAGCGACACGTTGCCGCTGGCGGCCGGCAAGGGCAACCTTTGTCGTTGGCTGTCGACGGCGCTTCAACAACCACCAACGACGCGTGCAGTTGTCCCTGTCGTAGACGCGTGCGGCGGCGGTGGCACGGCGGCGTCATGTCGCTCGATTGTAAGAACGCTTAGCCACCGTACGCACGGACGTAAAAATATTCCGTTCAGCCGAGCGTTGAGAACCCAGCACTCAGCAGAGTAATCACAACGCGTCAAAAAAAGACACCGTTTCAACTTATAATTATGTTTATTTATTTATTATATACTTTATTGTACACCTCATAACAAGTACAGGAAAAACGTTTATAAAAACAAGTGTACAATGGTATCATTGGTTTCAACATCGAGAGTTGAAAATTCATTGCGCGATAGCATCCCGCCGCGATGATTTTACACGGCAGCCGGCAGCGGGCGCGGGCAGCGACGCGGTGTTGAAGACTCGGTCACGACGCCAAATTATGACTTTTCTACCCATTGTTTATAATATGTGGTTTTTAAAACTTTTTCAATGATTCAAATCAATGTCACGTACTTATGCAGCGTCCACTCAAAGCAACAATGACAATTTCAAACGCAAATACGGAGTCCAAACTTCAGTGCGAAGTCAAACAGAAATAAAATATAATGTTGAAATCCAAAAATCAAGCCAATGAGTCAATATAAATTAGAGCGCAAGTATAGTCTACATGTATGTAACGTATGAACGACATAGGCCACAGGCCACAGCACACCGCAGCAGACACAGTCGTAACTTGAATACGCACGTGTGCGTGAGCATTGTCCCCCCGCACCGCACCGGGGGGAACATTATTCAGTGAGAGGCACGATAATTCATAGTAAAACGCGCGCGTAAAAAAATATGAGAAGGCCTTTCGTAAATCGAGTTTTATGAAAAACCTACTGCATAAATCGATTAAAAATAAAAGTTATTGAATTCTTCGATAATTGAGCTTTGTCGGTACCGACTTAGTTTTAAAGATTTTACATTTTGTTTATTACTTATTTACGCCCAAAGATGCGTTAAAATTGGCAAGAAAAACGAAACTTTAGTGGCTCATAACTTTTTAATGGCGTTTTATTTTACCATTCTGTTTCCATACAGACAAAACTAATAATATGACAAAACGATATTATGTTTAACTTTTGATGTACTCTGTCAAACAGCGGAGTAATACCCTCCCGTAGTTTCTATGGAAAAAATATCGACTAGAGCCACCATAATTGTCGGAGTTATGAGGTAACAAACATAAAAAACAAAAAAACATACAACCGAATTGATAACCTCCTCCTATTTGGGAAGTCGGTTAAAAAGAGAAATCATCCCAGTTGTCATTGCCAGCCTTCTCTAAAGTCTCCTAACTTTCGCAAATAACCGTCCACACCACACTACGCACACTCAAAGCGTTCGTCGAAAAAAATAAAAAACAACCGACTTCCAAAGAAAAAACACTACTTACAAAGTATAAAATAACTTTAATTTCGGAAGTCAGTGTTTTTATTAGTTTCTTCGTATTTTGACACCGACTTCCGAAATTAAAGTTATTTTATACTTTGTAGTGTTTTTTTTTGGAAGTCGGTTGTATTTTTTTTGTAAAAAGTTTTTTTATTTTTCACTTTGGTTGACACACTGCAAAATACGCAATTTCGATTTCTTGGATGACATAAAACTATTATCTAAATAGACGAATTCCAGCTATTTCGATTTAAAATCCAAAGTTCGTAACCGATTTTCATAAAAATTAAATGGGACCAATCTGCAAGTATATCCTTTCAGATAAAACAAGAATTTTTCAAATCGGTTCATAATTGTCGGAGTTATGAGGTAACAAAAATAAAAAAAATAAAAAAAAACATACAACCGAATTGATAACCTCCTCCTTTTTGGGAAGTCGGTTAAAAAACCGTCAATTGGCGGCAACGAACGAACGCGTTACGATTGCACGCAACGTGCACATAGTGCGCTCGCGAACACACTAAAATGTATTGACATTGTTGCATTGCATGTTACCTTAAATGTTGTGTTGCAAATAAATGTATACCGGGCTTTACGCCTGTATCCGAATGCAAATGCACTGCATAGAATTATGTCGTCAAATCCACAAAAAAAAAAACAATTAACACAAATTTTTTTGCATCTTTTTTTCGCCGGCTTTTGAGATGTGTAATTTATTGTTGCGAATAGTTTTAATTAATTTTACAAGTAATTTTTCCACATTTATAATTACTGTACATATATGTATTCTGAATTGATTCGTTGGGCAGAACCTGGCCATGTCTAAATTAATTGTTCAATTCACGTATATTTCAAATAGTTATTATCATCAAAGCCTGGCTTTTCCAACCCAAGTTTAGATCGGCCTTCAGTCTAACCATATTCAGCTTAATATATACCAGAATTTTCCAATGAGTCGCTCATTGGAATATTCTGCCTCATTCAATAAATGGTAGATAATAACATACTACAGTATTATTTTACCTAAAATAAACTGGCACACATGGATTAACCACATTTTATAACCCGGTTACTGTTCACTGTAAATGAACACACAATTATAACAAAAGGCATCCTCTGCCTCGTGTAGTGAGCTCATTTAGACTACTTCTACTCGTACAGTCCCGAGTATTGGGCGTGCTATTTATATCACACGGACACTGAAAGGGAACTCTTCAAACAGTTATTATTTTAGCTTAGTGGCAACCAATAATATTACTAAGCCCACAATTCATTTATCAAAGCCTTTGATGAGTTTGTTCATAAATTATTTCAAACATACTAAGCATAAATAACGTTTATTTGCTAATTGAAAATAATAACAGTAAGTTAAAAATTCGCAGTATTATTATTTTAAATTAATACCAACCGCAAATAATATTACATCTGTGTTTATTCATACACGGCTCGTAGGTTTCGACTTTTACACAAACTATGTAAATGTACGAATCCGTCTTGTTCTCATTTACATTGCTAATGCGGTCATACGGCCCGGACACGGTCCGGTTACGGTGAAACAATGCCTGTTTTCCGGATAAACTCATCATTTCGCGTATAAATCGTAATGTCCTGTGAGGCTGATTCATTACGCACGCACTCGGCGCTGTCATGCACTTGAATTCATATTAATGTTCATTAGTACGTGGCGGGGCAGATTACAATGTGCACGGCGTAGCACGAGTTTAGCGATCTCGTAGCAGGGAAGCTCGTAGCAGATCACAGCTACAGTTTCATAGGCGCTACAAATGTCGTAGCACGTCGAGTTCCTCGTACCGTCGGTCGTACGTAGGTACAGCTTGATTCAGTTTTTTGTATTGCTTCGAATTCGTAGCACCGAGTTCAGGCATTGTGTCGGTCTGTGATTGGATTTTGAAGCCTGTAGACTACAATAGCTTTTGTAGTATTATATTTGTACTCTTAATTCTTATTGGGAACTCTTTGAAAACAATTGGTTCTGGAAGTTTTTTTAGAATTCTATCGGACAAATTATTGGTGACTAACCTTTCTAGTTTATTGTTATAGTGGTCTATTTTTACTTGCTGGTTCGGGGCTATCTTCATAAATTCGCGAAGCCTACTCGCCTCAATAAAGGTCATCGTTGGCTCGTACATCAGGTAGATAAATGAAGAATGGAAGCTTTTTCATTTTCTTAATCTTGATAAAACTTGTCAGTATTATTAATAGTCATTATTCTGAAGGATTATTCTCTCTTTTAAAATATATCCAGCGTCGAGAATTACGTCTGGCTTTTTCATGTAAATTTATTCCATCAACTCGGACATTTTAATATAAAAAAAACTTAAGAAACAAAAACTGCATCTTAAAATTCGTTAAGTTTATTTTGTCACAAGAAGTTAAAATGACAGTGGACTTTATTATTATTAATTTTCTGAGTAACACAATAGCTTAGTTTATTTACTTAAAACACAATGCTCTTAATAAATATTAAAAGTAATACGTATACAAGTTATTTTTACATAAATTAAGTGGTAGGTTTTATTTTTGTGTCTCATTGTTGTCGAGTTGATAGTACTTATTAAACGAGTTAAGTGGGTGGCCACGATAAAAGCAGCTTCAGTACCGTTCTTTAGATCCTCAAATTCCAGAACGTGCCAGCTAGAGCATTATTTAGTGTTCCCTGATTAAGGACTTCATTAGGTTTCAGTACTGCAATCAATTTGCTTTTTTTAAAGAGTAGCCGTGGTGTTTCCTGCCAGTTCTTGAGCGAAAAATTGGATCCGTGTACAAACCTTTGACGTTTTATAAGTACCCATGTAGGATATGTGTAATTAAATCTGAGACAGTAAAACTACAATATGTATCTCGTCCAACGCGCGACGTTTTTAACAAAACATTCTAAATAAAGAAAAAGAAAACATAAATAAAATCTTCCTTAATCATTTTCGATCTTCGATTCTTTTTTCTTAATGAGATATATTAGAGGAAAAACAATGACCGTTTTTGCTCTAATAAAACGAAACAACTACACCACTCTAATGAAGACAGCTTTACAATCCCTTAAATTACAACAAAATTAGTCGGAAACGACTTCCAAAGTCCGTTCGGACTTCATTCGTCTCGTAAAGATTCAGCGGACGAAGTTACCGTAGCTTATTTACAGTCTTGCCCGGACGGCCGTGACGTCATCGATACGTTATTTAGAGACGAGGCGTGACGTCATGAGCCTTGCGACCAGCTGATCCTCAAATGGGGCTTGATGTTATTTCCGTTGTAGGGAAAATAGGCTTATATTTGCAGGATTTCTTTAGGGATTTAGGGTATTTTTGCACGTAACTTGTACGGGGTTCTTTATATATAGTTTTTGCCGTTTTTACGTCACACACGTGATAGTCCATAGAGGGCTCAAGTGAGTCATCAGCCATTTTATTAAGATTTATGATAATGGAGGTTCTGAATGTTCTTATCAGCCTGTCAATAAAATGGGTGTAGTATGAAATCTCATCCTCTTGTTTAATCGTCTCGCAAATAGTCCAAATAGTCCCTCATTAGGCATCAATGTACCCTCTTGTATCTCTCTGACGGTATAATACCTTTGTGTGTGAAACGGTTGAAAATTGAACTCTCTTTTTAGAGATTAAAACTTTTATCCCCAAAGCTCAAGTATCAAAGTTCATGTATTTCTTTTCAACTCAAATTAAAAACATTGCTATATTAAAGCCGTTCTTTTTAGTACTGGACGAGATTTAAAGAGTTTAATGGTTTAGCTACCGATTTATAAAAACTTCGCGCAACTTCGTCTGCGCCACATTTTTCATTACTGCTCCGCTCCTATTTGTCTTAGCGTGATGATATATAGCCTATAACATTCCTCGATAAATGGGCTATCTAACACTGAAAGAATTTTTCAAATCGTACCAGTAGTTCCTGAGATTACCCCCTACATACAAACTTACAAACAAATGTTACCTCTTTATAATATTAGTATAGACAAGCTTTTGTCCACGACTTTGAACGCGCTTATCCGGTTTTTCCCGTTTCCGTAGGAATTTCGGGAAATCCTCTCTTAGTGCTCGCCTACCTACACTCCCAAAGGAACCACCATGACAAATTTTCGGCTGTTGGTTGACTGTCAGTCAATCGATCAGTCACTTGATCAGTCAGTAACGGAAGAAGTCAACATTGATGATTACATTACTAGTAGGTATGTCTATGTTGTAACCTGTAACAACATGTTGTTGTTTCAGTTTGCTGTCTAATAATTTTATACTTAACCTGTTTTATTAACATTGAATGAAACATGTACACTGCGAGTGTATGTGAGCAACAAATGACGTGATAAAATGAAAATTTGGTAATTATTAACGAGGGGGTCGAATCAGGTACCTACGACTTCACATAATAAAAAATAAAAAAAAAATATATATTTAAATTAGGCTGAGTGCTAGCACTTTTTGAACTTCAAAGTCCTATAATTATAATAACAACCCCCCAAAACGCCCGCCCGTCACCAATAATATATAAACTCGAACCATTGAAGAATTCGTCAAAACGAATTCCTATAACGAGAAGTCCAAACAATATTGTTTTGTTCTCCTCCCTTACACGATCAACAGTAACATCTCATATTTCTAACAATAACCTTATATAACAATATGTTCTTCGTCAGAGGCTCTCACAACCTCGTATTATTAATAATAATAAAAGGGACATAAATTCCTTTTACAAAGGAGTAATATTAAATATGAACAAAACATTTTGATACGACAATTTGGAACTCAATTTTATGTGACATAATTGACAATACCTGTTCGTATCAAATGCATTAGGGAAATGTGTTGTCATCATAAAAATATGGGATAAAAGCTTCTGCGTATGTGTTGGTGTCACAAATCGGGTTGGGTAAACGGTCTATATTTTGTTGGTATGGTTGCTACCGATGTTTTAAAATGGGTACGATCATAGAAACCAAACAAGAACAAGGTAAAAAATATTCTTTTAATTTATGTGAACACCATAGATTTAAGAGTTTTGGATAATCTTTATCTCTGAAGTAGGACTTTCTCTAATGTCTCAATGCACTTTTATGTAAATTACTAGAAATATGTGGTATTATTAGCTTCTTGACCTCTATGAAAAGCGATGTTGAATCCGATTTCTATAAACTTCAGCAATAGTAGAATATCAAAGTTGGGCATGAAATAATGTGGCAGTAATGTGAACAATAACCACTTAAAACGTCATTAAATTATTCATAAACTCAACACATTTCTCTCCTGCTCCCTTTTATAAAATATGACTCACTTGATCGACACAACAAACCACTTAAGTCGATCGTCTGCAAAAACAACGCCCACCTTACCACCGCAGCATTCCTACCTGGGATCCCCTACCTTAGCTGCGAACCCTAGCTCCCTACCTTCGTACCCCACCTCGGAATCAATCTTAATTACGCCACAACGTTATTTATTTTATATACTTCCCTCATGTCAATCATGGTAGGTTCCATTTTGTTATCGACACGCATTGCAAAATGTAATCTGTGGGATTCTGCCGGAGTCGCGGGATTATTCGCAAGAGACACCGTGGCTCCGGAACACAAAGGGCAATGAAGGAACATGGATGGGTTTTAGTCAGTAGAAGTCTGACACTCCCTCCCGCTACACCCAGAGCGGGAGGAGTCATTGGATGATTTCCCATCCCTAAAAAAAAAAAAGGGCCAATTCTACTAATTTTCACTTTCACATCGCATCCGCATCTCAATCGCAAACTGCCAAAAATGTATGAAAATTAAGGCTTTTTTGACAGTTTGAGATTGACATGCGAATGTGAAAGTTGTTTAAAAATTAGTATAATTGGCCCTCTTATTATTGTTCATAAGTGATGTGGCTTTAAAGTTGGGATATGCGTAATAGAAGGGCCATTTATAGGTGTGACTATCTTTTTTGGGAGTATGTTTACTAAGTTAGGGTAGTAGGTATGATTGTAGTCTATAAACTAAATCTGTAGCAATCTAGTGGAAAGTCTGGTAGATAAGATAGAAAATTACCTTTTGTATTACAATATAGATAACGAAAAAAATTTAAGTTTCCATAGAGTACATAAAAAGTTTCCATAGTTTCCAATTTTTCTGTTTCCTTATTTTTAATCTATTTGTGTGTGTGTACATAAATTGTTACATGAAAAAATAAATATATAGAAAATAATAAAGCTTTAGTTTTAGGTTTACATTTTCAGATCAAGGTGTATCAAAATGAAATAAAAAATCTCACTCAAACACGTTGCAATATAGCGCCTCCACCTCAAACCAGCTCAAAGTTATTATTATACCTACTAGACACATATTCACGAAAATGAAGCCAGGATTTTCCAAAATCTCGGCAGCTTAACTGCGGAACACAGAATTCGCCGAGAAAACTGAGCCGATTACATCGTACACGAGCTTCGTGAAATACGATATTTTATTCAAACTATTTTGCATAAAGCAGCCAGCAGTATTCTTGCAACTTCATTACGGCAAGTCTGCAATGCACATCAATAAAGGCCTCCCCACACCGGCCGCTGACGTCACTATATTACGCTAAGGTGTCTCACACGAACGGGCCACGCGGTTTACTTGACAGTTATACGCTTTCTCGTGCACTATATTTGCGGCCCGCAAATAGGTGGGATGAACCGTTTTAGACGTAAAATTCTCTTTCTACTGCAAAGTTGGGTGGTAGTTAAAATTCAGGTTAAATGTTTGTGTAGGTAGCTCGACGAAAATTGCGAGAGTCGCTGTTTTAAAATATTAACTTTTCAGGCAATAATTTTGAGCTTAGAATAGTAAATAATATCGCATGATGGATGAGCCTGCGTCAAATAAAATATTAATCACTACATATTCAGTGGGTCTTTGCAACATCAAAATCATAATGTTTTATATTGTAAAAGACCCGCTCCCAGACGTAATTTTTAGATATAACTCAATCCATCAAAATATATTGCTTACTAACTTCGCAATAGCTCAACAAACTGGAAATAGTTTTTTTTACAAAATATTGAAGTTTTCAAATCGGCAATCTCGACAGCATACGTCAGTATATTCTATTCAAAAAATCTTTTTAAACTTCACACCAAAATGCCCGTGAATCCTGCCGTGTTAAAAATGCTTGGAATATCAATGGCTGCAGAATTGCGTGATTTTTAGCGATGCGATGTTTCGTGTGAAGTCGGCACAGTGATCGTCACCTGGATTCATTTGACCGATTCGAGCTGCTATGAATATTTTTACCGACATATTTATTATGACAGCGTATTTCCGTAACAAAAGGTTTATTTCACTCTGTGATTTCAACTAAACAAAGCCTGTCGACAAAAAAAAAAAAAAAAAAACAATTTACAATTCAAGCTAAATTCTGACAGGGACGACTTCATTTCTCAGCGTGATGTCATATTTTCTTATGATCGCGGCTCCCTTGGGAGGAGGCTCGTGCGAGAAAAATATTAAGTACTTCTCACATGAGTGACGCGGCGACGTGCGTCGTGCCGCGACGTCACGTGACGTCACGCTGACGTCACGTCGGCTCACATTAGCGCGTCGTTTCGCTTTCAGCGCAAATTAATTAATATCGTCTACATTTGATGACTGACGTTAAACGTCTTATTAAGTTATTTTGATACTTTAGCTGTTTCAATTGGGCAATAACGTTTTATATGGACTTCGATTTATCTTCGGACAATATTTTAGGAATTTAGCTCTCAGACGGGTCAATTATTTGAACATAGTGCGTCGAAGCACGTAATAACAAACGTTCATCTTTATAGTAATAACATTTACTCCTTCATCGGGCCCCGAGAGATCGACTCTGATCCTCACGCAGACATCATAAAAATGGATCCTAGATCATATTTTTTTTCGAAACGAATCTTGATATTTTCTTTGACACTCGACTCAAAGGTCGCAAGTTTCAAGTACTAAGTAAAAATAACGTTATTGTTTGACGTAAGTACAGAATAACGTCACATTATTTCCTTTATGTCATAAAGGAGCTAAAAGTTAACGTCGTAATATTAAAAGGCAGCTAACGAGTGGATGACAAAGCTAAGGCACTCCTTATGCAAAGTTTTTGAGTCGACGGGAGCGAGACGGGAGTGCGACGAGTACCATACTTGGTTAACGTTATTACGCGTTGTTATGCTGACACTGGCGCCCTAACGAGCTGTCTGTGATACAGCGAAGGAATTAATGAGCAATCTGCGATTAGATAATATATTTCAAGTTTTTGGAATTTTTGTCTTACACTAGCTTCTGCCAGTAGCTTCATCCGCGTGATCCCTAGAGAACATATTCTCGGTATGAATAACCTATGTGGTATTCCATACTATAATCTATCTCTGTTCCAAATTTCATCAAGATCCGTTCAGCCTTTCTGACGTGATTGAGCAACAAACATCCAAACTTTCGCATTTATAATATTAACTAGCTGGCCCGGCGAACTTCGTTCCGCCTAACAGTCGTTCTTTAATTTTTTAAAATTAAACGTAGCCTAAGTTACACCTATAAATCAGCTACCTGCCAATAAAAGTCTCGTCAAAATCGGTCCAACCATTTCAGAGATTAGCCGGAACAAACAGACAGACAGACAAAAATTTTAAAAAATTACATTTTGGTGTATGTACCGTATATATTCATTTACATGTACCTAGTAAAAAACCTGTTATTTAAATATTACAAACAGACACTCCAATTTCATTTATATGTATTGATGTATAGATTAGATTAGTTAGATTAATAATGTAGTGTTAAAACAGTATGTCTGCTGTTTATTTAAAATCTGCTCCAGTGATTGGTTGGTCAAAATAATTTTCATATTTTCAGATGAATAACCTCAACTACTGAACATAAGTTTACACTAAGGATTGCTATATCGATCATCATCATATCAGCCGAAAGATATATAGACCATCTCCATATGTGGCTACAACAACCAGTCTTGTGCGTCTTACATCCATCGGCTACCCGCTACCTACCCTCACCAAGTCACCAGTCCACCTTGTGGGAGATCACGCCAACATTGTGTCTATAGAATAGAATATTTTTATTTCAGACCGGAGTCCATAGGGTTATTTTTTTTTTTGGGACAAGCCCGCCCCACATTCCCAACCACTGTAACTCCTGAAAGCCAGAATCAACAGTGGCGACCACCAGAAAAACGCAGAGTTAATGAAACTCGACGAGTCCTGGAGAAACGATGCAACTGTCTTGGATCCCGCAACGAAATTAATCAGAAGAGTACAGCGGAGGAGTAGGAAAAATAGAAAATAAGTCCATAGGGTTACTAACATTTTTTACTTAAATACTAGTGTTAGTAGCTTACAGACACATAAAAATATACAATTAAATTTCGGTGTGGAGCCGCATCCACCTCCGCAACATCGGGGAATACCACCGATCTGCGAATACACTGAGAATACTGTTGGTGCTGCCGCGAACACGAGACATTAGGGTTGCAGATCTTTTTCTAATAATGGCGGCAAAACCATCAATATTAGTATCTGAAAACATCACTACACCGCCACGGCAGCCGCAGTAGCACTCTCAGTGCATTGTTATATTGAACGCGTAGGTCGCTGTATGTCCGCTGAGTGAAGTTGACCCACAGGCTGCACGTGTAGAAAGACTGACAGTAAGCGGTCTATACGCGGTCTCCACTCCATTTCTATATCGATCAGCCGAAAAGATTTATATTGCTTTTCACATACCGCAAACTCCCTAGGCCCTCACCAGGTCATTAGCATAGGCCGCCCACAAAATAATTGATCAAAATAATAAGATGTAGAAGCAGGGTTATCTAAGGCTGAGATATGATTTGGGATCAAAAACAACAAATTCTTAAAAAAATCTAAAATTGTATTTTCCTTTACTTGATTGCAGTTATAGCTTTTCAATAATCTGAAAACCTTGACGAACAGCCGAAAGCTATCTTTATTGGTAACAATTTGGTATATTTCACTCGACAGATTTGAACTCCACTTTCATAGAAAAATGTTTTTTCCCAGTTTGGAAGGCTGTGACGCACAGTGCAATCACGTTGATTACCTACCCACCTGTGTACCTGTATGACGCAGTTTGGTGAAGCTTATGGATCAGATAAACTGACAAAAATTTTGACATAAAGCAACAAAAGCGCTTTTTGTACGCGCATCATGGCTCATGCCCAATTTTTGTTTATCTTTTTTCATAAATAATTGACTTTTATTACAAAGGATTTTTGTTTTCAAAGTGATGTCAGTGTTTTGGTCAAATTTTTAGATCAAAATATGAAATTCTAATTCCGTTAGCTTCTCGTTCCTTACCATACACTGTCTAAGTGAAAATAGCAATATCTTTCAAAATTATAACGAATACATAATAAGGGAATGATAGAAGTTCAAGATCAGCCGGTCGATTCTGTCGACATCTCACCGTGATCACTTAGGTGGAGTGAACGAAAAGTGAGCTGTCATGCCATCTTGTTTGTTTGGTTTTACAGCTCACTTCGTAATCACTTCACCCACGCAGTCACTTCGACATGTTTACAGAATCACACTGCTGAAAAGCCAGCGTAAGTGCAACCCATTCGTAGACGTTGTAAGATCTATTGGCACATCACCACTAAAACTAGTAATAAATACTGAAAAATAATTTGCATTGTAAGTATCTTACTACTCATTTGCATATTCTATTTTTTATTTGTTAAAACAGTGCTGTCTGCCTTTGAGAACTGCCATTCATTATCATCATACCAGCCGAAAGACATCTACTGTTGGTCAAAGCTCCAGTGCGTTTACAAATTTTTAAGCAACGGTTGTCATTCGCATGTCAGTCCCAAATCTGTCAAAAATAATACAGAAAATTGAGGCTTTTTTGAACAGAGGGCCAATTCTACTAATTTGTAAACAACTTTCGCATTCGCATGTCAATCTCAAACTGTCAAAAAAGCTTTAATTTACATACATTTTTGACAGATTGCGATTGAGTTGCGAATGTTATGCAAAAGTGAAAATTAGTAGAATTGACACTTTGAGATGCGAATGCAAATGTTGCTTAAAAATAAGTAAAATTGGACCTTTGATAATCTAGTCAAGTGACATTTTGCTTGCGGTAGCGTGGTGAAAGCGATTGTAAAAACATCAAAAATGGGATAGACAAAACCAGTCAAAATGTCACATGGACACAATCCCTTTCATTTTGACACTTCTAAGAATTTCACTTGGCCTAAGATTATCAGAACTTTCTGTGAGCAATGTGTGGCACTAGATCTTCTGCACGTAATAATTCAGTGTGACTGCTCACATAATTACGCCTCTTTCAGACGTTACGAGCGTATTCTTGATGTGTTCTCGCAGTTATCCATTAGAGCGGACAGTTCATGTAAATTAATGAGATGTGAGGTACTTACTGCTGTTATGACGTAGCGGGCTTGCTTGACGACAGCTTAGGAGAATATTATGTATGTGTTGTGGCTTTAATTTGGGTTAAATTAGGCTTTTAGGGAAGTGCGCACTACTTCACAGTGAAAGAAAGTAAAAAGAATTGTCTATTTTCATTACATGAAATTCACACTGATATGCATCGGACAAATTATAAATACTAAACGCTGAATTGAAATCAAAAGTCCATTTTTTCTTACAAATTATTTTTCCTTGCATTTAACGCGAAAGATGTGTGAATAGTTAAGTTTGCTGTTAAAATCAAAAAGGATATCAAACTAAATAGAAAACTCTGTACCTAAAATATATTTCCACATTTTACGAATTTTCTTCTTCATTGTCTAAGTGTTAATTTCGTACTTAATTCAGTCATATTCAAGCATTACAATGAAACAAGCTAACAGTCAGAATTGAAACATCAGAAAACACATTGTCTTCTAAAAATGGTAGTACACAAATAGGTTATACCAGTCCAAGTGAACTGCACCCGAGGTATAGCGTCACAACTCCATGCCGGTCCCGCGCCGGGGCCGAGTCGCTCGCGTCTCGAATGTCACTCTCTGCACTTTGTTCTGTCATGCCAGAATATTTTAGTAGTGGTATTTGTTGCCCACCTCTGGGCCAAGAATTCTCAGATGTAGGATTTATAAACGGAGCATATTTTGTGTTACTTGATGCTCTGGAATAACAGGCTCTCGATAAAGTGATATTCTTTTAGTGCTAAGCATTATCAAACGAGAACAATATTTTTGAGGATTGAATACGTATCAGTTTTAAATCATTAGTCCTAGGTTCCTTCTAGCAAGCAACAGCAACAATAAATTTAAAGACATTTATGAGAGGCAGAGTTACAATCTACAATTTGTGTAGTATTAAAAATACTGATCATGATTTACGTACAGATCACCTTTTCAATCATTCATTGTTACCAATTTTCAAAGAACACGCCAATTATAATTATGTCGTCAAAAGGATTCCAACAATTTTATTGCAGAGTACAATATCAAAGGCAGCTCAGAATGCGCATTCCGTTGTAAGTAGATTACTCATTAAAGATGATATTTAATTAAATTATCGAATTGTCTTCATTTACGCATTAATTTATTTGAGTCCCATTGTTCAGTGCCTATTAGCATCAGGCGGCAAAGTGGATTAAAAGCGCAGTACCTACTCACCAACGCGCTAGACTGATTAAGAAAAGTGTCTTGATATTTAAAATCTTAAATTAGTGTTCATTTCGTAATGAACGCTCCCTAAATTGATTAGTTCAACAGACTTTAGTATTCTACCAAGGAATAAGATACCCATACCATACCTACTTATAATAAAAACAAAATTACGGAAAGTGTATACCATCAGGTGCCAAATTACGTTGTAAAACCGGAATAGGCATTACAGTGTTACACTAATTAGGGAATGCAAATTAAAAGCCTTACCCCGTTTCTAGGAAAAAGCTTACAAAAAAATATGTAAAGAAACTGCCAAAATAGTACTTACCTCTTACTACGAAAGTACCAGGCGTACCTACATGAATGCAGAGCAGGTTAGCTAACACCGTGTCCCGAGTGGTCGCGATACGTACAAAGCTCGCCAATTACTGCGCCTTGCAAATTGGGTCCTCAGACGTCCCAGGTTCGAATCCTGCGCGACGACGTGTGAATGACGACACTTGCTATGTAATTATGCACTCCCCTCTAGTACCTACATGATTGCGTTGGATTTAGTAACACGATTTAGTTTAAGGTAAAGAGCTTCAAAATGTTGAAGAACATTTTTTGTTCTTTTGAGACCAGCTTCACAGTTTTAAAATACTCCGTTCAATTTGAAGCTAGTTGAATTTTTCTACAGCAAAATGAAATTTCATTTTTCTAAAGGAGGTGAAAAACTATGATGAATTTATTTGAAAGTCTTTCCATTGAAGCCTTTATAGAAAAACAGTTGAAGTGAATTCAACAATTAATTTGGTAGAAAAACTATTAACTTTTTGTGTAATTTATGAAACATTACCAAAACAAAATCTACCATACCAGACAACTCGACTTTAATACCTGTTAACGCCAAACCAACCTAATGTTCCACTAAAACTTACATTTAACTAGAAAAACAAAACAAATGATTCGTAATACTTTTAAGTACGCACTTAGTGTTAACTAGAATATAACACTGTTATAAGTCAGACAACACTCCTACAAATGGTCTTAAATAAGGCCTAAGTAATCTAGGCCCTTTGGTATCAGGGCAGTGAAACCCAAGTTGCGGCCTGAAGAACTCTCTGCGGCGCGCTGGGCTTTTCTGAGGCCCAAAACAGGGTAATTAATACCAGTGTAGCTTAAAATTATTGTCGTAGTACTTGTGTCGTACTGTGTGCCGCAATTTACGAGAGGCCTATGGACTAATTGTTTACTGCGATAGACTGAGCCTAAGGGAGGTAGGTACACGTATTTATTGTGTCATTTGTATAATTTATTTTGAACTAGCTTCTGCCAGCGGCTTCGCCCGCGTTATACCTAGGGAACATATTCCCGAGATGAAAAGTAGCTTATGTGCTATTCCAGACTATAATCTATCTTTGTTCTAAATTTCATTAAGATCCGTTAAGCCGTTCTGGCGTGATTGAGTAACAAACAACCAAACTTTCACACTTATAATATTACTCGTTTGGTGTAAAGCGAAATAATAACCATCTTCCCCTCGACATTATAATTATTAAAGCATATTGCAAACTGTCGTAAGCCGTTTTCCGAAGCTACTCGCTAGCCTCTAGGCGCCAAGCTAGCCGCCTGCCTGTGCGTTCGCGACCACAAAAATAATCCATAAAGCATGATTCAGTATTCACGCGCGATGGCTTATTATTAGCGTTTTTCATGTATAACTTTGGTGTTTCTGTACCGATTTCTATGATTCTTTTTTATGGAATAGTTAATAATGTTAACTTTTATTAATGTTAATTAGGGACGACTGAGAGTTTTATAAACGTAAGAGTAGACAAATACAATCAGAAAGCTTCGAACTGCTAAGCTATCGGGAGTTACACGTGTTATTGTTCGTCAATCATAAAAGATAGACATAATTATGCTATCGTTAGATATTTTTTATATAATTTTAAGGAGAACATTTCCGTCATAAATGATTTCTGTGTAGCTTTCACCATTAAGGTTGCGACGGAAGCTTAAAAAATGGAGTAACTTCTCCCGTTTTCCCAACATTTCCCTTCACTGCTCTGCTCCTTGCTTGCTTGCTTGCTTGCTTGCTTGATTGTAGCGTGATGAAAAGTATACTATAACCTGCTCAGGAGTATGAATAATAATTGTACCAAGTTTCATTAAAATCCGTCGAGTAGTTTTTGTTTCTATAACGGTTATACAGACAGACAGACAGACAGACAGACAGACCGACAGACAGACAGACAGACAAAAATGATACTGATTGCATTTTTGGCATCAGTATCGATCCCTAATCACCCCCTGATAGTTATTTTGGAAATATATTTCATGTACAGAATTGACCTCTTTACAGATTTATTATAAGTACTAGCTTCTGCCAGCGGCTTCGCCCGCGTGATCCCTAGGGAACATATTCCCGGGATGAAAAGTAGCTTATGTGCTATTCCAGACTATAATCTATCTTTATTCTAAATTTCATTAAGATCCGTTAAGCCGTTCTGGCGTGATTGAGTAACAAACAACCAAACTTTCACATTTATAATATTACTCGTTTGGTGTAAAGCGAAATTATAACCATCTTCCCCTCGACGTTATAATTATTAAAGGATATTGCAAACTGTCGTAAGCCGTTTTCCGAAGCTACTCGCTAGCCTCTAGGCGCCAAGCTAGCCGCCTGCCTGTGCGTTCGCGACCACAAAAATAATCCTTATAGCATGATTCAGTAGTCACGCGCGATGGCTTATTATTAGCGTATTTCATGTAAGTATAACTTTGGTGTTTCTATACCGATTTCTATGATTCTTTTTTTATGGAATAGTTAATAATGTAAACTTTTATTAATGTTAATTAGGGACGACTGAGAGTTTTATAAACGTAAGAGTAGACAAATACAATCAGAAATCTTCGAACTGCTAAGCTATCGGGAGTTACACGTGTTATTGTTCGTCAATCACAAAAGGTAGACATATGCTGTCGTTGGATATTTTTTATATAATTTTAAGGAGAACATTTCCGTCATATATGATTTCTGTGTAGCTTTCACCATTAAGGTCGCACATGCGACGGAAGCTTAAAAAATGGAGTAACTTCTCCCGTTATCCCAACATTTCCCTTCACTGCTCTGCTCCTATTGATTGTAGCGTGATGAAAAGTATACTATAACCTGCTCAGGAGTATGAATAATAATTGTACCAAGTTTCATTAAAATCCGTCGAGTAGTTTTTGTTTCTATAACGGTTATACAGACAGACAGACAGACAGACAGACCGACAGACAGACAGACAGACAAAAATTGTACTGATTGCATTTTTGGCATCAGTATCGATCCCTAATCACCCCCTGATAGTTATTTTGGAAATATATTTCATGTACAGAATTGACCTCTCTACAGATTTATTATAAGTATAGATAGATAGATAGATATAGATAGATAGATAATTGTACCAAGTTTCATTAAAATCCGTCGAGTAGTTTTTGTTTCTATAACGGTTATACAGACAGACAGACAGACAGACAGACAAAAATGATACTGATTGCATTTTTGGCATCAGTATCGATCCCTAATCACCCCCTGATAGTTATTTTGGAAATATATTTCATGTACAGAATTGACCTCTTTACAGATTTATTATAAGTATAGATAGATATAGATAAATTAATGTACAAGGCGAATGAAGATTGGAGGTTATTTATGACTTTACTGTATATTTTCATAACTTTATTGTAAAAAGGATGTATATCATGAAGCTTCATTCATGATACTTTTGGATATCCTAACAACTTTTACTTGACCAGCGAACTGCAAAATAACTCAGTCTTTGGTCATCACGTTAGTGGGCAGAGTTTATATTAATGGAGGATTTCTGTACAAAATACAAAATAAAAATACAAAATACAAATTCCTTTATTTCAAATAGACCAGTTACAGGCACTTTTGAATAGTCAAGGTCTGTCAGTCAAATAGATGAAGCTAATCCTGCCGCGCTAGCGACAAGAGCAGCAGGTTGTTCTGCAACATAACACACCCACCGACCCCGTCTCCAGCGCGGCAGATGCACGTTCCAAAGAGTAGGTCCTGTGTAGAAGAACGTGCAAGAAACTCCATGGACACTCTTTTAAACCAGTTGTCATTGTTTACAAAATCATGGTTACATTCGTTACGATATCATTTATGACTAAAATTATATTATTATTGTATAAAATGAATCAACACAATTTTGAATGAAATGTTTGTATGTCCAGGGCAGTTTAAAACTATATTATATTATACAACTAGCCTATTAGAACCTGCGGCTTCACCCACCTAGAAGTCCAGACCATAAACTACCTCCGTGCCAATTACGAAGAAGAAGAGAAGATCCTTTCAGGCGTTCTGACGTAAAAGAGTAACAAACGTCCATCCATCCTCACAAACTTTCGCATTTATAATTATTAGTAGGATAGTAGGAAGGATTTTAATATTAGGAGGATATACTAATTATAACCCATAGGTAGCTCCACGTAAAATACTGGTATTCAGCTGAATCCGGTTTGACTGGAAGCCGACCTCAATGTAGTTGGGAAAAGGTTAGGTAGATGATATAGATATATTATAAAAGTAGTATAGTTAACACCGTGTACCACATTATACCTATCTGTAACAAAAAAAAAAAATCTTAAATTTTGATAATGTCTGTGGTTTAAAAATACAGTACCTACCTATAGAATTCACGAGATGCAATCGCTTAGTGACCGTTTACGACCCCGCACGGTCTGTAACATCGTTTCACAAAAGACGGAAAACACGCGTGCGCTGAAAAAAAAGTTGAGTAACTCGTTTCAGACACAAAGTATCCCGTGTAGACACATTATGATGGCCGTGTGTGTGTGTGTGTGTGAGTGTTGTGCTCATTACGTTACCGCTAATGATACAATGTAATGAGGGGCGTGAAAGTATCAAGTTTGGAGTGATGTGTTGCGGCCAGGTCCCGGCTTTGTTGAGTTTACTGTTATGAATTAGTGTGGTATGACTGATTTTAGGGTTATGTAAACGTTATTTTGAGGTGAAATTGTTTAATGTTTGTGTATTTTTATGAACAAAAAAGTGACAATTCCTGTTTAACGAGTGGTTGATTGTGCGATAGCGCAAAAGAGTGTCGTTCTGCAATACGGACTGACAAGATATAAAATCAAGATTCAAAGCATTTATTTCAAAGAAACCATTAACATGCACTTTTGAAATGTCAAGGTCGGTCAGTCAAAAACAAGAAGCTACTTTCCAAAGCGTAGATCTCTATGGAAAATAACAAGCAAGAAACTCCACGGCCACTCTTTTAAATAATGTGATGCTATTGTTTCTCATAAACCTATTATATACTTATAGGTTGAATAAACTAAACACTACTTAAGCACACTACATACTAATACTGGAAAAAATCTGGATAAAAGTGAGAAAAATACCATACATATAACCGTAGTCTGCCGTGCGAGGATTCTTGTGCAGTATTTTCCCTAATTGCGATACACCCACTCAACCGTAACTGATAAAAATAAGTTGCAAAATAAAACAAACAGATAATCTTACTGCAGAAGCAAATTGCATTAATAGCCTTTGTACGTCCATGCAGAACAAACAGGGTGCAGAACCTTTGAGTGCGCAAAATAAATACAGACTAATTTATACTTTCTGCTCTGTATAAAATGACCGGACAGAGTCAAATAATTGCTTAGCTCAATTTTAAAGGCGCAGCGGTGCCCACTGGCTAGTTAAAGCTGGACATTCATCGGACGACGCTGCAGTGCCGGGTGTGCGATTTTGTGCAAATGTCGGATGAGAAATCCAGCGTATTGAATGATCAAGGATGCAGGTAATGGATACGACGCAATTGTAGTCCGGCGTTTCGTATTGAGGTCAAACGCAATGTCATGTAGACAGAATGTCATGGGAGGAATTCGGTTCGTTGCTACTTCTGGGGTCTTTTGGATTCATTGAACTGGAGAGGAACTTAATATGAACATCGAGATTAAATCAAAAATAGTTTTGTTGGTTATTCAACCCGAATTTGAATTGGCACCTCTTGGGCTCTCGACAAAGTAACATTAGCAGTTGTAAAAATACAAAAAGGTTTAGAATTGACCACGATTCTTTTCAGTTACGCGTGTCAGTCACTTTGCCTTCTTTGTCTATTGAGAGACATATCTATTTCTATTTCAGAAAACCACAAAAGCATCTGATTCTTCGAAAATAGTTACATTAGTGTCTGCGGTATCCCCACACGTTCCAACGAGTCTCGGTCTTCCCCAGAGAGCGCAAGATTTAAAGTGCACTAACTTTTTGCATCGACTTTTTCCCCCAAACATTGCTTGCGACACTTCGGTCGAGTAACTAATGGTTTGCTTTACTTCTGTCGGTTTTTCAGCGATACCTATACGCTTTACAAAGTTGGTTAGCAAAGATTAGTGCTGAGATAATAGACAAATGAACTATGTGTGGAAGTTCGTTAATATTATGGTAGTGTGGGTAGTCGCGTCGAAGTTTGGAAGTGAATCAAATATTTAGGTGTCTTCGAAGTTCGCGAGGTTTTGAATCTTTGACTTCTTGGCACGTGGTAGTTGTAGTTACCTACAATAGTTACTTAGTTACGTGTGTTCACTGCAAGTTTTTACTACCACTGTTTTACTACCAACAACGCATTCTCTCCTCTTTCGGCCACACAATGCGCAGGGGCTATGAAAACCTTGAGAAATTAATCGTGGTGGGGAACACCGAAGGCAAAAGATAGCGCGGTTGTTCACCAACAAGATGGAGCGATCAAGTAAAGAACTCATCGACCTCTAAATTCTACTCAGTTGTAAGAGACGCACTGGACAGAAACCGATGGAGACATTTCATACACTCCAGATGCAACCCTGATGCCGACCATGATCCTCAAACACGAGGGACTGACTCCAGAGAGAGAGAGAGCAAGTTTCTAACTGCTACTCGCACTCGCACGATCGCATGACCTTCAATAAGTAATTCAGTAGATATCAGTATGTTTGAACGCACAGTCGCACGATCGTTTTCGTCGGACGGACGCATCATCGCACGAGTAAGAGAGCCAATAGAACTGCGCTTAAGTAGTAACAGTTTCCCAAAGCAAAATTAGCAAAAAAATAATGTAGTCTATGGTTAGGTAATCGCTGATTTTACATTTTTAATTTCTCAAAGCGAAACGTGTCAATTTTCTAACCATTGCCATGAGTAAAATCTCGTAGTAACCAGATTTTTGAGTTTCGAGTAAAAATTTTCAATTGATTGTAAAATTGCCTAATTTATCATTGCTGGATATTGAATAATTATCCGACGATTCAAATTTATATTATTATATTAACGAGGTATGACCATCGCTCCATATTTGTCTGAATTACCAATTGTCAGCGGAAACGGCATTAGGCATTACATTCAAATCGCTAATAATGATCCTTATACTGGGCCTTTATTGTTAAACAGTTTAACTTTTAGTCGTATTTTAACATGCATTTTACATTAAAATATTTTTATATTTTCAAGGAGCCTCATTCTGAAAACCTCAACAAAGGCCCACAGTGTCAATGTGTCCACAATAACTACGACGTAAACAGGCCGACACCACAACTCACGGGAATGACCCACTAAGTATAATTTTCTTCAGGAAATGGCGGAAAAACGTCTCCTTCCCTCGGGAACGATTCGCCTGAGTAAAGTGTATCGCAACGAAGTGTCGGACATCAGTGTCGGCAATACCGCGGAGTGTCACTCTCGCTCTCGGAAGTGTCGGGTTTAGCCTTACTGTGATCAAACAATTTATGGGGTTGTCGATAAAGTCTCGTAGACAGCCGCGACGCGAGTTTGTACTGACAACGTTTTCATAGAAATGGTTCTACGGACAATATAAAGGTAGATGAATTTTGATTAAAAAGGGTTGTCACAATGACGCGTCTCCCTCGTAATATATGGATGGTTTTTTGTCATCCAAAGTAAACGAAATTGCGTATTTTACCCCACTCCTAACAGCGTTACGTGTACAGGTACCACTAAAAGATGAAAAATAAAAAAAACTTAAAAAAAAATACAACAAGCTTCCAAACAAAAAAATCACTACAAAGTAAAAAAATACTTTAATTTCGAAAGACGGTGTCAAAATACGAAGAAACTAACAAAAACACTGACTTTTTTGTAAAACGTTTATTCAAATATAATCCATACTAAAATAATTAATGGGACAGTCTGTCTGTTTGTCTAAGTGTCTGTTTGTTATCTCTTCTCATCATAATAATTTAACGAATTTGGATACAATTTGTCAGACAGGACCATGGGGAGTGTATCCCTGGAATATCTTTTGTTTTTCACACAGGAAAATCCACTGGCAAAGGCTAGTCTGTATCTAACGCAATAAACTATCCCACAAACAAAAAGTTTCATCAGGTTTAGTTTGTCCAAAGACTCCAGCTCTCATGCGTTTGCTTTGAGCTCGATAGTTGGAGATGTTTCCTTTGCAGTCCGTTTGTGGTTGCCAAAAATACACAGACACACTGATATACCAACTGTAGAAGATACTTGTGTAGTGCTAGCTTTAGAAGCTAGTAGTAGTTAAAACCTTTGATAAAGTCAGTAATCGGTAAAAGTAAATGATATCTAGTATCGAAAGTTTTCACCATATCTGTCGGTTCCTAAAAGCTTTTGTCTTGTGGTCCTGGAGGGCAATCGCGCTAATAAAATTCGGCTGGAACGCAACTGAACTGTAGCCATTTCACAACTTTTTTAAACATTCCGTATCGCGCTAAACGTTTGACAGAAACTTGGAACGCAACTGCATCACAACTGTAACGTTACCGCTGTCAAACAAAAAGTTGAAACAGTGCTACTTTTTCTTGACTTCTTCTCAATCGTTCGCGTTGTGTTGTTTGGATTTTGAACGAAAATACGAAAATATTTTCGTTAATAATTTTGACAACGCAACTTTGGTTGAAGTTTAAACTTTAGCGCGATACCAAATTCCTTACAGGTGAATCAAAACTAGATCATAACCAAAACTGAATTGGAAACGAATTGCAAGCGGACCTAAACTTTTAAAATTAGCGCGATTGGCCCCCTGTTGGTCGCTATGGAACTTTTATATTAGTCAAATTATGAGACCGGTCAACAGCACGTACCAATATAGTTTGATACTCCTGTAAAACTTATCTGGTGGCCAGAAATTGCTCAAACGCATCGAAGTCAAGTCTTCAAGCAAACCGACGAATATCAACGCACTTTTGACGCGTTTTCGTACGGATTTGACGACCTGCCAAGCACTCTGCGAGTACACAGACGATACGTGTGATTAGTCCGACAACTTTTGGGTTCTCGGTTTGGTTCTATTCAAACTTGTTATAAAAAAAATATGGATATAACAGAAATAAATGTTATTTTTGGTATATTATTGCGACTTCAAAATGTTTGTGGAAACAAAGTAATTCAACATAATATTTAATATTGTAACGCCGCCGCAGTTTTCGATTTAGCGAAAGATGTTTAAGTGCGGCTATATCGTTTTAATTTATTTTACGCGCTCAATTAGAAAGAGTTTAACGTAGTTAACGTAGACATACAAATTCGTATCCAATGTCGAGCGTCATAGCCGGAGCGGCACAGTGTGCGGTGCGGCTCCGGATATTTAATATTATGACCGCATTTCCGGGCCGGACGTCTCGAGACCCACCAGAACCGACTGCTGGACTCACTCGAATTACCCAGCTTCAACCAGAAACCACTTTAAAGTGGAAACTATTTCCCAATATGGTATCTAAAGGTCTTATTTGAAAGCAGATATTCTAAGCTTAATTTGGTAAACCAAAATGTCCTTAAATAAGTAATTTTGGGTCGAGCTTCTAAGTGCTCTGAGTAACGACTATTAACATTTCACTTTATGTTTTCAAATTATTTTATCTTAAATATTTACTAAGCAGTGGACTTTGTGATCTTGGATAAAATATTTACGTAGGTTCAAAGAATAATCAAATTATAGCCTAAACAAGCACCGATTCCACAAGTAGCCAGTAATCCATACTGTTATCTGAATGGTTTTATTCGCCTTTGCTGCATCTTTGCATAGACTTAAACAAGCACTTAGATGTCGCTACTCGTACGCTACTACACACTCCAACTAGTCCACGATGGTACCCGGTCTCGTTACTTCAGATATTGTCCCTTTGTGAGTTCTTACAATGTTATAGGTATTCCTTTTCACGGGTTTCATGTCTTAAGTCATTAGTGCTGGTAAAAGTTTCCACAGCTCTGTAATTTTAATGAGAGCACTTGCAACTTTTCTGGTGTCGTCTTCTTCCCACCTTGAAAGATCTTACTTTTTACTCCTCCTACGTTTTCCAGGAAACAAAAAACAAATCTTTTTCCAGTACCTACGTTATAATGACATAATTTTACTTTACCGCTTTTATCAAAAACTAGCTGACCCACGCAACTTCGTTTGCGTTACATTTTCCATGAATGCTCGGCTCTTTTTAGTCTTAGCGTGATGATATGTAGCCTATATCCTTCCTCGATACATGGGCTATCTAATACTGAAAGATATAGAATATATTTATTTTTTTTCAAATCGGACCAGTAGTTCCTGACATTCGCCCCCTACATACAAACTTACAAACGTACAAACTTACAAACTAATGTTACCTCTTTATATTATTAGTATAGATATAGACTAGTATAGATAATCTACAACGCCAATACACAAGCACGATATAATTATAGCCTTGTTACATTTCATCTCCACCTCCATCCTATTCGGTTATACTTCATCTGTCGGATACAATATAGCTGATTGAAACATGTCCAACCAGGAAACCATGTTGGCTGAGGCACGCTAAAAATATCGCCCGGCTTGTGCATGACAACAAATTGTGTTGATTAGCGCGCACTCATTCCATCGCTGGCTCGATATCCCGGCCAAGCTTAACTGATTCAATTGTTCGAACAAACTGCACAATGTGCGCGGTGTAGCAACAAACAATTTAAGCTCGAAACTGGGGGAAAATCTTTTTTATCGCATGAAAATCAGTAAAGCAATAACCGAATTTCTTCCAATGTACCAATTAAGCAGGAATTTTTATTTCTTAAAAGCAGGAGTAAACAAAACTGTTCCAAATTGTTGGAATCAAAATGGATGTCAGGAAAAATAAATAATGACAATGCGATATTTGCTAAATACAAAGCAGTATTGGGTCGCATCCGGTCGCGAATCACTCCGGCTATCAATCTTAATAAACGCTTGAAGCCATATTTTTCTTCGTTTTGTAGGCGCGGCCCGTGTCAGTCAACGTGATAGACTGCTGATAATACCTTGGGCTCACTGATACTGCAAAGTCAAACCTGCCAAATTGAAAAGGCTTTTGGGTAACCACCAAATATTTTTGGGAGACAGAAAATACCTACTAGATTTGTGAAAACTAAACAAAACTGCTTTTCACTGTTCAAGTGATTGCTGAGCTAAAGTTTACCCAAAAAAGGTCTAGATTCGGGGAAATATGTACATTAAATAGCAACATCATGGTCATTAGAGTACCCTTTCACACTAGAACGAGTCGTTCAATTTCAAATGGGCTGGCATGCCCAATTTAAAATGGGCGTTGAAATAAGATCTTGCTTTGACGGGTTCTTTAGAAAAGGCAGTGATATACACTTGGCCGATTATTCTTCCTTTACTCGTTGAATATATCGGAAACTGTTACAATCAAATTCACAATCGAGATGTTTTTAGGGTTTGATTTGTGCTGTGGCTGCTACCCTGGTAGAGGGTGGAGCAAGGCGGCGGCGGCACGTCCGGCGTACAGAAACAATAGCATTGTTCTCTTTGTCTTCCAAGTCCTTTGTGATTATTTATTGAGACGAACCCACGGCGGCACACAACGATAAATAATTGCGTCTGAATTTCGCGGCGAGTGATTATTTAGACATAATGCAGTCGTTGGCGTTTTGATTGGCCTGTCAACGTTAGTTAATTGGCTCGGAAAGGGTTAGTGAATTGATAAATTTATAATGAATTAGCCGTGCGGGGCTTGGAAATGGCGGCGTTCAATATATCCATGGGAGAGACGTGGACGAGGCTTCAACGTCTTGTGACTGACTGATGATAATTGGTCTTTGTTGGTAAAGGGACAAGCCATTCTTGTCTTTTTGACGTCTTATGACGTCAGTAGCAATAGAGCTTAAACACAGTACCTACCTCTGAGTTGCCAGTGTTACAGCGGTCTATTTTAAAATAATTATATGTAACTAATTAGTTAGCGCTGCTGTGCAGCTATCTATTTTAAAACATTTCAATAACGTTTCAGGTACTAAAATTCAAATATTGTTTAATTGTTTATCTCGTTGTTTCCAATGAGGCAATAACAATATTAAAATTATCCTGATTACAAACACACCACGTGGCTTGACTACCAAGAACTGATCTATGTACCTATATGGCCCATTTATAAGTATTAATTATATAATTCCTGGAAGAAAAACCACATTGAATGTTAACATTGTCTATTCAACATTTGAAATGGATTAAATGAAAATCAGCAGCATTAAGACATTTACGAACAACGCTTCACTACGATAGGTCTCTAGGATTTCGAGGAATAACAAATATTTTTTTTAAATTTTTGTCCTATATTTCAAACAAATGAAGAAAGTGCTTATTTGAGTATGAGTTTTCGAAGGGCAGTTGAAATTAAATGAGAACAACAGATAATGATTTATCTTACGCACACACAAAAATAAACTGAGCAAATTACAAAATTACAAAATTAATCCCACGGGAATTTAGTATCACCTACGGACTTACCTACCTACTACGAGTATATTGTACACCTCATAACGAGCTCGTGGCTAAATAATAACAGCCGCACGGGTCGATTTTCAAGTTGAAGCAACGCTTGCCGAGGTTGTTCTGTGGATGGGTGACCATCTTAACTTACCGAGTTTCCTCCGTGCCTCGGAAAGCACGTTAAGCTGTTGGTCCCGGCTGTCGTTTGGAGATCTTTGGCAGTCATTACGGATAGTCAGAAGCCAGAAAATCTGACAACAGTCTTGCCAAGGAGAACCGTGTTACCCAGTTAATGGGTGTGGGTGGTAGGCAGCCGCTCCACGTAAAATACTGGTTTTCAGCTAAATCCGGTTTGACTGGAAGCCGACTCCAATGTAGTTGGGAAAAGGCTAGGCAGACTACACAAAAAATTAAACGTAAAAACTCATATGCAAAACCATACCTCATCAGTGATACGACATAAAAAAACCGGCCAAGTGCGAGTCGGACTCGCGCACTGAGGGTTCCGTACAAACCTGTAGGTATTATATTATAAGCAAAAGTTGTGATTTACGATTTATGACGTATAAAAAAAAATACTACTTACTAGATCTCGTTCAAACCAATTTTTGATAGTAGTTGACATGGTAATATAGATCATAATTATATTTTATTCAGTTTTATCATTCTCTTATTTTAGAAGTTATGGGGGGGTACACACGTTTTACCACTTTGGAAGTGTCTCTCGCGCAAACTATTCAGTTTAAAAAAAATGATATTAAAACCTCAATATGATTTTCATAGACCTATCCATAGATACCCCACACGTATGGGATTGATGAAAAAAAAAAAATTTGAGTCTCAGTTCTGAGTATGCGTACCCCCAAAATTTATTGTTTTTTTTTTCTATTTTTGTGTGGAAATCTTAATGCGGTTCACAGAATACATCTACTTACCAAGTTTCAACAGCATAGTTCTTATAGTTTCGGAGGAAAGTGGCTGTGACATACGGAGTAACCTCTAGTTATAAATTAACAGAGTAACGGAGTAACCTCTAGTTATAAATTTTCACAATTCCCACCGATAATAACGTTTCAGCTACTACAAGGAAAAAGCGTTCAAAAAAAAGAATTGAAACAACCCGTCTACCCGGCCCCACATAGCATGTACGCTATACAAAGCGGGTTTTCAGGGCAAGAGGCGTTACATCTCGAGTGGGCGCCATCGATGTGCCGCGGACAATGCGCCCCGCTCGCCTCTTCACTTTTTCGATCACTCGTATTTGTAATGGGGGCCTTTGCTTAGCGTTTTATGTGGCGATTTGGATATGGCAGTGCTTACGAGTACTTCTTTTGTCATTTTAAGTATTTGATGGGTTTTCGATATGTTTTACTTTATATCTTCGTATGTCGAAGGATTTAGTAAAAAAAGTTTAAAATGTGAACGAATAGGCCAAAAATAATTGCGTAAATCTTTTTGTTTTTGATATGATCTGTGATTAATTGAATGATTCAATCAAGCGAAATTCAGTTATTTTTTAATGTTTAAATTCAGGATTTCTCTCTCACTATAGTTTTCGAAGTTTCGGGTTATTTTTTTACAAAAATATGGAAAACATAATTTGAATTCGTAAATCCTCACATTTTCGCAACTTTGCACTACTTGTTTTACACAATAATTTAAAATTCGATTTATAGAAATAAATAATTGGATAGAGAAATTGAAACCAAATTAAATTACTACTTTATCGAAATAAACATGAATGTTATTTGGTTCTTTGAAAGTTTCTGCAGCTACAAGATACTAACTTGGTTAGTTTTAAGCGGTGTGTAAGTGTGTAGTATCTACCTAGTTATTGATTTTGATTTTTTGTTACCTACTTAAGTCAAAACTGGTTTTAATAATTATATTTTTGTTTGTCATTATCTCCGTAAAAAGTAACTTTTAGAAGTAGTCCATCATGAAAAATCTTTTACCTCCAGAATTGATTTTTATCCGGTAAAACGCATGCGCGGGAAGCTAGAAAACAAAATTTACCCCTAGTACAACTACGTTAACTAGCTTCTGCTTTGACATTTAGTCGGATCACATTACTAGGATTTTGGTCTTAAAAAAATTCTACATAAATAACATCCTACATTATCCTAAGACTCAGCTACTTCCATCTTCCCACATCTGCGGCATGCGTGCGACCTAATTGCAGCGCGGTAGTTGCTCTCGACGTGCCGAGCGCGTGCCGTATCGCGCCGCGTGCGTGCAGCGTGCCACTTGTGCCCCACTCACCCCTCTCCCCCACCGCTAGGGGTTTGTAAGTGCTATAAATGTTTATTACTCAAATTTGGGGCAGGATTGAGATGTAGGGGAGCTTGCATGGTGTTCAGATTGGGTGTATCAATTTCTTGGTTGCTTAGGGGAACGAATTTATGATTTCATCGGAAAAGTTTTGGGTAGGTCTTTTAAATTTAATAGAAGGTTTATAAATACATTTAATGAGTAACTCACTTTTTCAGGAGGAAATTTATGGAACAAATTTTTTCAGAAAAAGCATTCTGTGGTCTTAAAAGGCCACTTTCGTAGAATCATATTTGAATCATAATATTAACCACACAAACAATCTGTCAAATTTCATTTTCATCTTTATTGCTTATGCATTAGGTTCAAAGTTGATTGGGAAAATTCGACAGTGGCAGGTAGCGTGGTTTGCTTTCTGACTCCACTAAGACCAGGGGGTCTAATGGCCACTGCCATTAGACCCCCTGGTCTTAGATCTCCATACATTCTAAATTACAATTATTACCGCGCTATTTTGTTTATTTTCGTATTAAAACTGGCCAACTCTTCATACTAACTACCTATAAAATAGAAAAATAGATACCTACTCACCAATAATAAACCAGTTAAAACTATAAAAACTCCCTTTTCAACTACATTCGCACCTTTTCATAAAATTTGTTCGCACACGGCGTAATGAAGTAGTGTCTAATTATCGTCGGGTAGTATGCGAGTACCCCCCCTCCCCCTGTACTACCCACCCGGGTTCAAACACTTCATTACCGGTATTACCGGGTATTAACGTCGCGATACGCTGATCTCGTCATAAATTTGTATAGCGAGCTGATAAACGCGCGCGTCAAAGGTGTGTCGTGTGTTCTCTTTAAAGTGGCTTTTAATGTTGTGATAGGCAAAAGTTTAGTCGAGACTTTTAAACTGTTTCTGGTCCTCGACAAAGTTGCATACTCTTAGCGATATCGTGTTTAAGGAGTCCAGAAATTCAGAGCACGTGGCATTTCGGAAGTGCGTCAATCCTATATTTTTTATTAATCTTATGATTCTCTTCTCGTTTTCTACTGTCAATACACTCTCAATGTTAAGCTATTCATTCGCATCAATCGCATCCCATCGCAGTTGCAAATTGTAAAGACACCTCTAATTAGCTATAATCGATGTTAAAAGCTTGTCACGTAGGACGTAACGTAGGAGAATTTAACGATGTTTTTACTAACTCATCCAGTTTACAACTGTATTGACCAGTGAAAAAATTAAGTCTCTGTCCGCCGTTAATAATATTATACACACTTGTTTCTCCAATCTAGACATTAGCAGAACAGTTGATATCGCCTTTGTTTGCCATATAAAAGTAAAGTATAGACGTTTTGTTTGACGTTTTTGACGTTTGCCATATAAAAGTAAAGAATAGACGTTTTGTTTAACGCTTTTAACATTGATTTCATAGCTAAAATGGTTATGTGACTTCAACTTGGACGTTGATAATAAGCCCTTAGCATTAAAAGTATATTAAGACAAAACAGGTATAAAATAAAGCACTTAAAACAAAACAAAGTCCATAATTCACTGAAACTATTCCAAACTTGTGTTTTAACAACTTGAATAATATCGTGTGAAGTATGTTAAGGCTCTCAAGTTTAAATATAGTCGTAGTTACCTCACCTGAACTTTGTCTTATACAATTTTTAATTTCGTGGAACTTTGCTATTTAGATGTTTTTAACTTATAGGATAACAGTAGCACAAGTTATGACAGTGATATTTGTGTGTCAAGCACTAGGTTATGCGCGCAATGATGGCTTTTTGTCGGCGTGACAGTACCTTTCTCTCTCTCGCAATTGTGAAGTGCAACAGAGAAAGATATAGTGTCACGGTGACAAAAGTCACCAGTGCGCGCCTAGACTAACGTCTCATTTGAGTATTAATTCATGCTCTGTCAAAGTTTAACTGAGGTTCGATTGAGATTGAGCAAAAGTATGGCCATTTTTGACAGCTGCATTAAACTATGCATTTTATAATTTGTTTAACTCTATTATATTATTATTATATACATGGGTAAGTTTCTGAATTGAGTATTTTGAGTTAGAAATCGGGCAATGTCACTTTATCTATTTATTAATGATCAATATCTGTCGGCTAGAACATCAAGCTATTTAAATAAAGCATAGAGTGTACCACAACAAACCAACAATTCTCTGTTAAACCCGGAACAGCACACAATTCATGATGACGTCACTTAGCAGGCGCCATGTTTTGAACGGCTTCGTCAAAATGCTGGTAATTACTCGCATTTAGGCATTTGTTATGTACAAACTTAATATGTGCGCTCTACGCATTAATTTGCGGCAGTATTACTCAGGTACCTTACTTGAAATCTGTTTGTGGCGGCCTCTCGTATATTTATTTGCGAACCAAAAAAGTTTAATAATAATAATAACTTAAAGAACGTTTCAAATTATACAAGCAACATAGGTCCAGTAAATACTTTAAATTAATGTTGTGGCTTGTACAACATATTTCTTGCTTAGCTTATTAATGCTTTGCTGAACACGTGTATAACACATGCATTATGAGTACCTGGCATCCTGGCACCTACCTATGTACTCTGCACTATCAAAACTCCCGCTCTTAATAAATGCCAATTATTTTTATCAATCAATAATACATGGTGTTAGTATTGTAACTGAAGATACATGTTTCCATGACTTTTAACTTTTGAGAAAACAATAGGTAAACACTAATGTATGTGTATTAAAAATTAATGTTTTTCTTACTAGCACCACAAATTATTGTTCACACTACAAAGTAAAACGATATATTCTTAACAGCCAATCATAATGTGGAAAAACGGTAATAAAGATAAGCAATATCTTTTCCAATTAGAAAGAAAATACGTATCCAAAAATCTCAAGAATTATAATCATCAATATTTAATGTCGTTATTCTGTGCTGACCTACTTCAACCTTATATAATATTGTGTTATTTTACTCTTCATACCTCGCATCCAATTCTCAGTATAATATTTTAATAATCCGAAAGTATATTGCACGAAACAAGGTATTAGCTGTGAGCCCGACTAGATCCAGACCAGTTCTCCTGAGTGTCGTAAAAGGCTGTAGGCTGAACACCTCTATATTACAGCAGCTAATAACGTTGGGAAAGAGACAAGAGTCCCTGAACGCTTCAGGTTTTTCATTGTGTTATTGAACCTTAGCTTGTCCATGTAAATTAAATAAAAAAGGAAGGAACAAAGCTTAGCTATGACGTATCTGATACAAATGGATTCCACCTACACTACGCGCAGGCGAAATCCTTATAATAATACATTAATTTAATAGTATTAGTATGCAGAAATATAAAATACAATAAAAAATCATGTTGAATTTTGAAGTAACCTCCTGAAATACTGATCTGAATTAAAAAAAAATATACATTTCGGTGATAGAAATTTATATTGTTTGATGGTTGTAGATTTTTCCGAGATACAACATAGTTATTTAATAAAAGTATTAGCAGGAAAATCCATGGACCCTGAAGGATGACCCAGCAAGAGTTCACAAATACCTTGATAATAATAAATTGTGGATCAGTTTTTAATCCCCGACCAAAAAGAGGGGTGTTATAATTTTGACCGCTATGAGTGTCTGTCTGTGTGCCTGTCTGTGGCACCGTAGCTCTTAAACGGGTGGACTGATTTGGATGCGGAATTTTTATTTGAAAGCAGGCTTTCTAGCGGTGGTTCTTAGACAAAATCAGTTGAGCCGTTTTATACTTATACCGAAACTTTAGCCACCATTAAAACCTTCTACCAGGACACTATAAAATAAAAGAGTATAAAAAGAAAACTAACTTCGTCGTTCTCAAAGCCGTCTAATCCCTTAAGACTCCAACACATAGCACGTGTTAGCTTAACTGCTTGCCGAACAGCTTGTGTGTCTAACAATTTAGCTCAAACAGCTCGCTCTTTGAAATAATTACTTTGTGACCGTTTGATCTAGCAGTTGCTGACAGACCACCTAAATATCATGGTGGACGACCATAATTAACCGAGTTTTCAATTTATTTTTAACCGACTTCCCAAAAAGGAGGAGTTTATCAATTCGGTTGTATGTTTTTTTTATGTTTTTTACCTCATAACTCCGACAATTATGTACCGATTTGAAAAAGACTTGTTTCTTTTTCAAATCGGTACATAATCTGAAAGGATATACTTGCAGATTGGTCCCATTTAAATTTTATGAAAATCGGTTACGAACTGTGGATTTTAAATCGAAATAGCTGGAATTCGTCTACTTGGATGATAGTTTTATGTCATCCAAGTAATCGAAATTGCGTATTTTGTTTTTCTGCGATTTTGCAGTGGTGTTGTTAGGTGTGGGGTACCACTAATTTCGGAAGTCGGTGTCAAAATACGAAGAAACTAAAAAAAACACCGAGTTCTGAAATTAAAGTTATTTTTCACTTTGTAGTGTTTTTTTTTTGGAAGTCGGTTGTATTTTTTTGTATAAAGTTTTTTAATGCTATTTTATACGAACATGTTTGACCACTATCTCACCTAATGGTAAGCGATGATGTGGTGGAAGATGGAGCACGCTTGCCTAGAAGTAACCTCAGTTATCAGTAAACACATACTGTAGCAGGGAATTCCACACCTAAGCTGTACGCACAATGGATGTCCTTAGCTTTGTAAAATCACTTCAACATGAGTCGCTGTGATATTTTGCAGTTCTCCTATTTCTTCTTTATTTGCGTTATTAGAGAAGAAATGGGAGAACAAGGACTGAATTTTACAGAACGTTAAGCGTTATTTGAATATCCTTTGATAGCACTCAACTGTGGGATATATTACTGGAAAACACATGAAGTAATAGAAACTTTTCCTTATGGTGAATGATGCATTGACGTTAGTATTACTCTGCCTAAAATAGCTCACCATGAAACCTCCATCAGTCTTGTAAAAACACGTTCATTCCATACCTAAATAAATAGATTATCTGAATAATTAAAACAGAGGAATTAACTCAAAGAGAAGGCGTCAAAGAGTAAACAACAATGATAAACGATGCCTAAGTGGATGTTGGCTCAGTGAGGCAAAAACAGGCGCTCCGCCATTCAAACGATAGCGCTCACAAATAAATATAAAAGGCAACTCCACTTTGAAGATAAGTACTGCTTCACTCGTATAGAAATTATTGCATGGAAACCAAAGGAAACGGACTTGCTGAAGAGCTTTAAGTCCTCTAAGAAGTAAAAATCGTTCAATAGCTTCCGAATTAAGATTAGCTGGAATATACGACTTAATGTGAACTAGACTTGGATTTACAATCGTTGAAGAGCATTACAACATGAAGAAATATCTGCTTCTAGAAAGTGGTACGTTCTGTAACAATGTGCTTTAGTTCCACCATCTTTGTGCCTACTGAAAATTCATATTTACGATGCGCCAGTTAAAATAATTTTAATAACCAAATTAAAGAACTTAATCAATTAGGTGCCGAACAAAGCAGCGGCCATTAATTATTTGAGCACAAAATTACGATATAAAACAGTTAAGATGGATAAACTGCGGTTTCTTTAACGCGATTATGAATATTAATTAGGGTGGTCCGACGTTTGGGAGACGCGGGGGGATCGTCGCTCCACCGCAGCTTGAACGCAGCCGCCCCGCAGCCGCCCGGTAAACAAAAGCAGATGCCCCAATTCTCTAAGTGCTAAAGAATTGTCTGGTTACACCACTTCACCGGATGCGTTGTCGGTTGATAAGCTCTTTTGTTAGCAGCACAATGGCGGCTGTATTTAAATTAAGGATAGTAGCGTCGTCGCGCCTTCGCGGTCGCCACCGCGCGAGGCGGTTGTTGTTGCATTCTGTTTGATAAGTTGCCAGCGCTGCGCTGCGAGTTGGAACAGAAAATATTTTTTTAGATAGGGAATAAAAAATTATCAATAAAACTTATTTAAACGTACCTACTCATAAACCTATCGTAGCAACCTGTTGATAAATATGTCTTGATAGCTTTTTTTAAGATAGTAGGTAGACATTCTAATTGTTATCGTGTCCATAACCTATAAGGTTATTCCCAATTAGGTTTCAGATCTAAAAACCCACAACTTTCGACTAAGGTGTTGATTTTGTGGCTTGTAGAGTTAGAAGATTGGCTCTACATGAGATTTGATAACTTTTTAACAGTGCGGGCCGTAATAGTCTCGTCTTGGCAACATATCACATGAAAATATTTTTGTGAGATCTCCTTTTCAGTTTCAAGTTTAAAAATACACGACACTTATAAATAATAGTTTAGTTTAATAGTTTAATAATAGTTTATTGTCTCATATAAAATGTGTTGCAATAATTAGGTGTGACACTGGATCCCGCACTAGGATACCCTGTGTCGCAGGATCCAGTCTCTTTCAACAATGATACAAAAAAACGAAAATATAACATCCACTATTTCGAGGACTCAAAGATAACCAAAAGTATGTATGCATGTGATGCGTAACTTGAAGAGTCTGTTTGTGTGAAAAGAGTGTGTAAGTGTGTATGTAAGTAAATATGAGTATTTTATCAGATGAAAGATATAAGGTTTTCCGTTTCTGTATAGTTAAGACCAAGCAGCCAGTCTCGAACCTGTTTCTTACACCTAAACTTCGTCAAGGAGAAGATATTGAGCTTTTTGTTTACTTTTTCGTACAGGTATGGTCCGATGCATGAGAAAGCCTTATTGCCAAACTTAAGTTTGCAGAAAACTCTGTTCCATTTGGGTTTTCTACGTGTGCGCTGATCCCTTACCACTGTAGCTGCTGCAACTTTATGAAATTTGAGTAACACTGATAGCATGTACAGTTGTCGCACCGTAAGCACTCTCGTTTCTCGATATAACATATCAGTGGGGTATCGAATTTCTAATCTCTTTGAGCACGTCCTACAGTAATTAGATAACTTTTACCCGAAGATACTATACAGTAACCAAGCACAGACTGACATAAAGCTAGGTAAGTCATCTTCAATGAAAAAAAAATGAACAAAACAATTAAGGTCCAAACAGAAACCCTCAGTAATAGACGAAAATAATAACGATCGGACATCGTTTTTCCCTAATTGTAGTAATTACAGTACAATTACTCGCACATGCCTTGTTCGACAAACGAGCAGGAATCCTATTTTTGTTCCAAGTTTGTTGTAAAACATTAATGAAGATGAATGTGGGCGGATGATCGGAGCACAATTACAGCGTCATCTGGTCCATGGGGGGAGGAAGCCATCCCCTTAATATCACCATATTTCACTCTTAAACAATCGCGGTGTTTTGTGATTGATTGCCGGTACTGAGACCACAACGTAGGAAAGAACAGAAGACTCAAGTGACAAGAATGTAGAAGTTTGGAAAATGATCTTTTGTTAATGGGTGTAATACCTGAGTGGTTTTAGAAGATAGAGATCAAATCTAAACTCCCATTATAAAGAGGTATGAGAGTTTGTCTGTTTGCTCTAAGAGGTCATCTTCGTTTTGAATCGCATGAATTTTGACCCAGTAGGTGGCTGCGTTAATTGCAGCATCGGTGGCATTAATTAAATCTTCCAAAGTACAGGTATATGTGTCAAGGAAGTTTTTGCGACTTTTTAGTCTACCTGAGGTTGACGTGTGGCCATAGAAGGGATGACGGGATCGGTTTCTTGGTAGTTTTTTTTAGACATTTTCTTTTTCCAAGTTCAAAAATACTACTAAAAACTACTTACCTACTCGGACTTAAAAATAAATCTTGTTTGTACAAGTGACCTTGTTGACAGCTACATTACTGCTGAGTGTCATAGAGTGTTATTCTAGAAATATGGTCAGTTTGCATGGGAAATGTTACAAGATAATATTGAATTTTGAATTCGCCTTCTGCATCAATTTCCTGCCATCTGCCACCATACACCTAATTAATTACGAGGTATAACATTACGTCTCGTAATCCCGCAGTTTGTAACACTCAGTATTTTTAGCATGAGTAATACGCAGAGCAAAGACACCTCACTCATAAGCCTACGCTAGAAAGTTTGTTTACACAGTAAATTAAATTAACTATATAAAGTACCGTTTAACCATATCAGACCGGTAGCATTCTATTATTTCTGCTAGAGAAACATGAGTATAACTTTTCAAAGTAAACCTGAACTCCTATGAAACCTGAATCACAATTCACCTTACTATTTCTAGTCTTTTCAAACAAGTAAAATAAATGAACTAAAAAAAAGCCAAAATTAAAAATAAATATATTCTTCGAAGCCATCGGCTAGTATGTAGTGTGCCCAAGAGGCAGTATTATGAGGTTATATGGCAGTAAGCATACAACGTGGCAAAAGCTAGATGTCTGGCAAAAAAATGCCAGTACTTAGATCACAGGAAGTATCTTTTACTAATTTAGCGACATTGACGCACAACTATCTGGAAAATCTTGTGCTTTTTAATCCTAATTGCCAACATTTATAACTAAGCATTTACTAAATAAACTTTTACGAAATTAATAAAAAAAACTAACTATACTCGAAATAATCACGATAAATATCGCCAAATACTTGTCTCTGTTATCGATATTAAGGTACTAATAAACCTACAGGGTAGGTTCAGAAGTTAGTTGGAGCCTGAACTTTAACCTATTATAAGTTATCTAGAACATTTTCGATTTCAGTTATTAGCGAACAATCCCCTTCGTTACGGAAAATGAACTCATTTTTGTCGGAAGGTTTCGCTATTCTTCTTTTGTTTCATTTATTTACTTTATTGACCTTATAAATTAGTAAAACCTTAGGTACAGAAGGTTAACTTTAAAAAAAAGTTTAATTCCAAAGTCAAAATATCATCTCGGCAAAATGTCAGTAATGTTAAAAAAAAATGAAATTTAGGGAAATCAAGCTGTTTTTGACACGTGCCACTAAGATGCGAATATGGTATAATGCGGAAATGGCGCCTCCGATGTTTGATAAAAGTGGCAGTTTACACTTATTTTATTTTATTTGTTAGGGATAAAAAACAGTTACATGAAAATCTTAACTAAAGAGTCTTAAATTAGCACAAGACTTAGAAATAAATTTACATAACATATTCCATATTTACCTAAACCTAACACAAACCACTACAACCAACAATAACCAACCAACCAACTAAACCATATTTAACGTAAACGCACCCATTACCGCCAGTTTAAGCGGAGTCCAGATTGATATCCAAAAAATAAGCACATTCCTAATATGTGGCTTCAATAAAAATATTTTTTCAAGTACTGGAATTATCGATTTTTTTAGTTATGTATAAGAACAGATAATCAAAGAATTACTTAAAAAAATAAAAAATAAATAAAAGGAAAAAGGGTCATGTCCCTATTACCGACTCAAAATATCGGGTGTGTGCCTAATACCGTTTATGTGACACCTAATACCGACCACTAAATAAATGGAACAGTTAAAGTTAAATAAAACTGCTCGTGTATGTTGAACTGTTTATATAAATACTCCAACACTTAACAATTATATGTATTCTTATAATAGTATATTCTTAACAGCGTTAAATCAATAAAAAATATCATATTTATACGAATTATGTATAACAAATTACCAAAGGCCAGCATTGATTATAACTACTATAATATATAACCAATGGGGGCATTTGGTATTATACAAGAGTAAATGGCATTATAGAATTAACGTCTTTAAATGGGTTCGGGCGCTTTAATGTTTCCACTAATTTTGAGACCGTTTCTAGTAGCTGGTCTTTTGTTACAGGAAAATCTAATGTTCCCAAATAGTGAATCCAGTCTATTAACTGACGTTCTTCGTCCTTGGTGAAAACGGTCTGAACACCACAGTTTTCATTAGAGTAGGTACTTGTTATCTCTCTTGTCACGAAGAGTTGTTCTGGGAATCCCAAACTTCTTCGAGGTTTCAAAGATACTTGCTCCATTAGTGATAGCCATCAGTGCAGAGCGTCAAGTTGATTAACTGTATATTGTTTACGTTTTAGTCGATCCATGTTTCTGAAACAGCATTTATTTACTAAATCTAGGATATACTGTAAACGGATAGCAAATTGTAATTAAAATTACCATATGACTTCCACATATTTAAAATGTTAGCTAAGTATTACTATAATATAATAAAGCTTATTAATATGTTATTTTAAATCTTTATGTTTAATATGGAATACTATAATGTCTATTAAATAACTTTATGTTTATAGACATCTTCTATCTATACATATAATAAATCTGTAGAGAGGTCAATTCTGTACATGAAATATATTTCCAAAATAACTATCGGGGGGTGATTAGGGATCGATACTGATGCCAAAAATGCAATAAGTACAATTTTTGTCTGTCTGTCTGTCTGTCTGTCTGTCTGTCTGTCTGTATAACCGTTATAGAAACAAAAACTACTCGACGGATTTTAATGAAACTTGGTACAATTATTATTCATACTCCTGAGCAGGTTATAGTATACTTTTCATCACGCTACAATCAATAGGAGCAGAGCAGTGAAGGGAAATGTTGGGAAAACGGGAGAAGTTACTCCATTTTTTATGCTTCCGTCGCGTGTGCAACTTTAATGGTGAAAGCTACACAGAAATCATGTATGACGGAAATGTTCTCCTTAAAATTATATAAAAAATATCCAACGACAGCATATGTCTATCTTTTATGATTGACGAACAATAACACGTGTAACTCCCGATAGCTTAGCAGTTCGAAGCTTTCTGATTGTATTTGTCTACTCTTACGTTTATAAAACTCTCAGTCGTCCCTAATTAACATTAACAAAAGTTAACATTATTAACTATTCCATAAAATAAGAATCATAGAAATCGGTATAGAAACACCAAAGTTATACATGAAAAACGCTAATAATAAGCCATCGCGCGTGAATACTGAATCATGTTATAAGGATTATTTTTGTGGTCGCGAACGCACAGGCAGGTGGCTAGCTTGGCGCCTAGAGGCTAGCAAGTAGCTTCGGAAAACGGCTTACGACAGTTTGCAATATCCTTTAATAATTATAATGTCGAGGGGAAGATGGTTATAATTTCGCTTTACACCAAACGAGTAATATTACAAATGTGAAAGTTTGGTTGTTTGTTACTCAATCACGCCAGAACGGCTTAAGGGATCTTAATGAAATTTAGAACAAAGATAGATTATAGTTTGGAATAGTACATAAGCTACTTTTCATCTCGGGAATATGTTCCCTAGGGATCACGCGGGCGAAGCCGCTGGCAGAAGCTAGTTATAATTAAATGTACAAGTAGATCGGTAATAGGTTTTCTTAAAGGAAATCGTATAACCTATTACCGACCCAAGGGAATGTGTATGAATTGTGTAAATACATGTGATTTTTGTACATTTATTTGATTTTAAGTGGTGCGGTTGCTAAAAATATTTAATAATAATGATATTTCACTGTAAAAATACACTATTTAAAGTTATACCTCCTTTATTCATCAAAATATTTATATAAGAACAAAGTTAGTGTATACGGCTACTAAAGCTCTTGAATATATGTCGTTAATAGCTCAAATATAAGTTAACATACTAAGGAACTGAATTAGTATAGCCTCCTGCCTATTAATTTATGCATTTTAACAAAAATCATGGCACACAAAAGATACGACAAGTACTTATCAGCGACATGGGTCGACAATAGGAATAAAATTGTGATTTTTGTTCCTATTACCGCCTATTTTTAATATTGAATTTTAAGCAAAATAAAATAGTATCTCACTAAAATGAATCATTACTTGTGTTCCTGAAAGTATCAAAAATGCATCAAAAGAACTAGAAACTACATTAAAATGCTTGACGACATAATCTTCTGCTAATAAAGAAACAAGAGTACTTACGCCATCGGGAATGCCACACTATGGAAAATGCACTAAGGTGCCGCGTCCACGGACGAAGTGAGCAATTATTATTTAAATCGTCGAGTTACGCACCCAAACAAGAGATGAACATTTGCAATACAAATACATCTACATTTTTTTTAAAGCAACCAGTTGTGTAGCTTTAATACATGACATAAAAATGATAGTTTTCTGAATAGGGCGGTAATGAGCGCGGATTTTAACGGGTCGTTATTAGGTGCGTTTACGTTACTTAACATATTCCATATTTACCTTTTGTATACCTAATAACTTTTGGACCAACACTTATTTAATCACAAAACCATCAAAGCTCTTGATCTAATAAAATCAATCACACCACTAGCGCATCAACGTAAACAAAAACCATTCACATCACTCCTGCGTAAACCGATCACCACCATCTCCCATGCTGCAACCACCACGTCTTCACTTTTGGGTCCATCGAAACACACGCAATCCATGCCCCGTCACGGTTTGCTGCGATTGCGAAGCATGGCTAGCCAGCCAGCGATGTACATCGTCCGCGTGATTTAAGCCGCAATCACGCGTGACCGAGGTGTCAGCCCAACAAAGCAGTACACAGCAGGCAGTAATTAAAAGCATGGAGGCCGCACGTCACACCGACACACACACTCCATTTGTTAATTGGAAGTCGTAAAGATACACGACTCGTTTGTGTCCCAGAGACTATGCCAGTGCCGGCCGAGATCGGTCTTGGCCGCCACTGGCATCAGAGCTTGCCTTCCAATGTTTTGCTTTGTGTGCCGCTCACTTTGGCTGTATTCTTGCTAAAATATAAGGCAAAGATATTAGATAGAACCCACAACATTTTCTTGCAACATATGCGGTCAATATTGTAAAATGGAAATAATTGGAACACTAATAGAATCAGCTTCAATGGTCTAATAGTCGCAGTACGACTGTGCTGAGTAAGAGGTAAGTGAAGTAGATTTGATTTCGAGGTAATATTTTTGAATCGTTCTCAAGTGTTATTATGTTTTCCATAACTATGGAACGTCTCAGTAGCAGCTAAATACAGGGCAGACAGAATTTTATAAGTATAGAAGATTTTCCAAATACAAATCACATTGAAATAGCATGAAATAGAACTCTAAATATAATAAAACATGAAATAACCGACCCACGAGCACAAGTGCCCAGTAATCGTGCTCACGCTCCCTGCATGCTGAGCACACTCGGCACAACGGACGCTCAATTATCGAGCATTCATCTGAGACTCAACCGCGGGGCAGCACTAGTCATTCATATTATGTTATGGATGTTTGTGACTGGTGGATGTTTATCGATTTCTATTTATTTTTACACTCTCGTGAGTAAAAGAGACATGTTTTCTCTAGTCAAAATGTCATTCGATCAGCGAATGCGATTGTTAAAATTGCCAAATTTAAGGATAGATCACGTGTCATTTTGAAAGCCTTTGTCGACTCCATACATTTTTGACGTTTTGACAATAGCCTTCGCCACGCTACCGCTGACAGGATGTTACTTACGTACTAGAGCCTCAGGTGATACCTATTAGCAAAATACAACCTTCATCAGTTAATTTCACTCCTTAGCCATACGGCCAATGACTGTTTCCATAAAAACTTTTATATCCAGTAAACGATTACTGACAGACAAAAACGGTTCCTTATATTAATAACTAGCTGACCCACGCAACATCGTCTGCGTCACATTTTCCATTAATGCTCGGCTCCTTTTAGTCTTAGCGTGATGATATGTATGTATGGGCTATCTAATACTGAAAGAATTTTTCAAATCGGTCCAGTAGTTCCTGAGATTACCCCCTACATACAAACTTAGAAACAATATTACCTCTTTATAATATTTGTACAGATATGGACTTAAACACTAATTCAAATGGTATAAGAGAAAAAGAAGTAGGTCGACTGTCAAGCCGCAGACGGTTTAATTAATTTTATAAAAGTAATCTGAATAAATCCTATGGAAATCACAAATAAACCTATTATTTAAAAGTACCTATCACGTCCCCGTCGTTAAAGTACTTATCGTTTTTCTCCTTGTCACAAATAGTTCTAACTGGACTGCTAAAAAGGCAGTATCTAGTGGACTACTCTCGGCACTTTCCGAGAGGCTAGTTTGGTCCGCAATCACATCTCGTCTCAGACGTGGTCACGTCTTATTCAACAGTAGTGCATGTTTATTCTGAATACCTCGTGCATTTCACAAAATGGTGGATGTCTGCATTTTTAAACAGACGATTTTTGAATACGTAAGTTGTCTGTTCTGCGATTTTTTAAGTTTCTGAACATGCTTAGTTGATTTAATGCTTGCAAAACCAGTAGTCTTTTTCATGATAGTGTACCTATATCTTGATTAGAATTAACAAGAACCGTTTTGGAGGCAGTTGTTTGTGCACAGATATAGCGCGATCGAAGCCCTGCTAGGGCGTAGCAAACATACAACGTAGCATTGCTACGGCGTAGCAAATATACAACATAGCGTTGCTACGGCGTAGCAAACATACAACGTAGCATTGCTACGGCATAGGAAAAATAATGCAAGGGGCAAAAATTGAACATGCCTTTAAATATGAAACCGCAGGCCAAACAAACAGCAATATTTTTAGTCGACTGGTTCCACAATACTACGTTGCTGCTACGCAATAAAACATTGTCGGTGCGACCAGCACCGTCTAGGTCACAATCAAGCCCGTTTATAATTCAGCAGCGAGTGCTTACGGCCTATAATCCGCGTTACGTGAACTATTTTATCGAGGCGTAATTAAAAGCTGCCTGTACCCTCGCTAATTGGTACTATGTAAGTGGACAGCCGGCGGTTCATGGCACAATCCGGCTGCTCTCCGGCGCAATCCGGCACGCCGGCACCGCCGACCGATTAATTAACACTACTTCATAAAATGTTTTCGACTTAAATTCATTAATAGAGAGTTTTCATATTGTACTCATTTACTTTCGTTAGTTGATTGTGAAAATTAATGTAAACATAAACTATTCGATTTCCCGATAAATGCCGATTCTGCCTTCACTCAAAAATCTGAATTTCCTACGGTGTATCGGCTCATGATTACGATATTTATAGGGCTGTGAGGCTGTAAAAGCACAAACGAGTTTATAAATTAATCTCCGATTGTAATAATATAATTGTTTGTAGATTAAATTCGTCAATAACCGCTGAACGTGACAATGAGCCGCGCTCAAGTATTATTAACTAATTGGTTTTGTCAGAATTCATCGTGTGCAAAAAGGCTTATTTTAAATAAGCATTTGCCATAAATTGTTTTATTATTAATTTGTCAATAATCTTAGCAAATGAAATTTCATATTTTGGTTGATTAGTTATAGATAGACCTCTAGCGATAGTGCTTATAAAACTGCAGCTCAACAGTTACAAAACATGCATTCACATAATATTTTTGAACATGTCCGAATCAATTATTGTATTGAGGGCCATTTGTGCGTGACACGACATTGACGTATAATACAAATGGCCGTGGTTACTGCGATGGCGGTGATTAAAAAAATCATTCATGTCCAGAAGCCTGTAGAGTGAGGGAGGGGGTGGGGGTGATGTACCGCGTTGCGCGGGTGACAACCCTGGAGCCTCCTCATTAGAGCTACAAATTCGGCGATCGCTCACAACGATGCTGACAGATAGGTCTGTTAGTGTCTACTGATTTTTATAGATAAAAATATTAGATAGTCAACAACGAAAGTATTATTATAGTATTCTAGACATATAGGGAACACAAAAAACTACAAAAAATTACCATATCTGATACAACCCTTAACGTTATACATTAATTAATATTGAACAACAATTCCTGTATCAATATACATAAAACCACGATTACTAGAAGTCACGTAGCCGTAATCTCAAGGAATACTATAACCATCGAATGTATTACTGCACAAGCACAAAACACTTCAAGTATATATCTTCCGAATTATTGATGCTACAGCGAAGCCCTATTAGCTCGCAGATAAGGACGTGACTGACATGGACATGACAGATACATAATATTATTATATTCATGGTATTCGTATCGAAAGTGCCAGCCCTGCGCTGCAGTGACACACAGACGAGATGGCGCGTCTTGTTACAAAGAATCTGTGGAGTAGCACCCTTGTTATTTTATAACTGTGTCTTAGTTTATTGAAATGTTAGCTCAAGAGCTTGTGGCTAGGTAATATCAGTCTTTGGGGTCGATATATAAGGTTAAGCAACACTTTCTGAGGTTGGTCCGTGGATGAGTGACCATGTATTATTTACCGGGACTCCTCCGTGCTTGAAAAAGCACGTCAAATTAACTGCTGGTATCGGCTATAATTTGAAGATATTTGACAGTAGGTACGGATAACCAGAAGCCAGGAAACTAGACACTATGCCAAACGGTTTACCTAGTTACTGGGTTATGGAGGTTAAAGACAATTGCTCTATATAAAATACAAGAACTCGGCTATATGCGTTTAAACTGGAATAGCTGAGTAAAGGTTAAGAAAATGATTTTGATCTTAAATTCTTCTTAGGATTCTTTTATGACTAAAATCTCATCTCTTTTTAGTAATCTGCCAACGAAGAAAGATACCCAATTTCGAACTTGCCACAGATCAACTGTTTCACTATTCCATGATCGTCAGAAAAGTAAATTCATATTAAACAAGTCATACATAACGTTATCTGCATATTGTATGAATGGCTCCGACAACGTGTCAACAACCTAGCTAGCGTGCCACGTTTTAATGCAAAATTTATCAAAGCCATTATTTAAGCGATTACTTTCCACAAAAACGTGCTTCAACAAATCTCTCACAAGCACTTTCATAAAACGCAAATAAAACGAGGCGAGCGGGCACGTGCATCACTCTTTGTAAAACAAAACCGAAGCGTTTGCAACTGAATAATTGAGACAAAAGATTTGAACAATCCCCGTAAGTTTGTCTGAATGGCTCGGCTAGACGTCTAGTTTAGGCTAAACAGATGCTGGGGACATAATTAATAACCTAGGTGTACAAAGCGTCTAGTGTCTGCGGAGTTCTGGCACAATAGGTTACGTAGGATTACGCTGAATGAATCCAACACACCGATGAGGATAATACGGCGCAGATGTACAAGTCGAAACGACTGCGACCCGGCAGTCGGCGAGTTAAATTATAACGTCTGGCGAAAGGACCAGTGATTTATATGGCAGGTGCCGCGGCTCAGGTACCTGTAGTTGGTCCTTTGGAAGGTGCTGAAGCAATTTGGGATCCTTCCTGTTCTAATTAAGGGACTTTGAAAATATTTTGTTGGAATAGAGAATTTTAGTTGACTGAAATTTATTAGTTTTTCGGCAGTTCTTCTTCGTTAAGAAATATTCATTGTCTTTTTGAAATAATGCAACCTAATCATTGACTTTTCATATGTATTTAATGTCATTTTAAAATTAAATCAGTTAAGAAAACCAATTCATAAATCCAACTACTGAAATTCTGGCCAGACTAAATCAAAAATCGTCTCGTCACGAGTCGATGCCAAGTTGGCTTTGTCTCCAAATCTCATACACATACTCGTCACAATATAATACATAATATACATACAAGCCGGAATAATTGTGCGAGTGTGGAGCCAAGTTCTGCCGAATCCCGGGGCTCCGAACTTGGATCTCCGTCGACTTCCGTATCTCGTTATCATACTAATGGACTCTCGGGGAGTGTACATTATTGTATTGTTGCCGCTCGCTCGGGGGACCGCTGCGAGCTGGTATAGCTATATTAGATGATATGCTTGTTTCAGTCATGTGTGCTTTGATTAGATCTAGGGCTAAGAAGATTTTCACTTCCAAGTTCAGGCTTAAAACTTGATAATCTTAGTTCGATGGTGTCTATAAAGGTTCAGACAGCTGTAAGTCGAGACTTACGCACTCTGCAGGCTCATAGCTTTAAGTCTCTCATTGAATGGAGACATTCTATTAAACTCGCTGCTCAAAGAATTCATGGGGATTTAAAGGACATCCAGTTAGTTTTTCTGAGAATTTATAAGTCTGAAATGGATGGCGGAGCACTTTGAAATTTCAAAGCACGATTTTTTTTAATTGCTCTTCGTTAGAAAGTAATTTTTTACCTTGAGACGATAATCGAATAAGAAAGTACATACTGCTGTACATTGACTTGAAGTCTAAACCGTCAGACTGTACCATACAGTGTGAAGTTTTGTCCAGCATTCTTGGTTTTTAGTAAAGCTTTTTTTGCATTGTTTGTTGAGGAGCTTTTAGAACTGGGACCGCGATATTTTGTTGTAGTCCAAAGTACTCCTCAAAAATAATATAGGTAGGTGGAATCCACAGTACCGGTCCCGAAGCACCTCGACCCGTTTTTGAGGTAATTTTAAGGTTTGCTTAGTCAAAAGTTTTATAATAAACTTATCATGTATGGTTAGTTAATATAAAAAAATGCTTTCTAGTTATTTTCATGAAAACAATTATAAATTACTAGCTGACCCGTGCAACGTCGTCTGGGTAACATTTTTCATTACTGCTCCGCTCCTATTGATCTTAGCGCCTTCCTTGATAAATGGGCTATCTAACACTGAAAGAATTTTTCAAATCGGACCAGTAGTTCCTGAGATTAGCGCGTTCAACCAAACAAACAAACTTTTCTGCTTTATAATATTAGGTATAGATTCTATCGTATCCAGCACTCTAACGCCATGGTTTCTTTGTCCGCAGCGGGTGTGAGAACAGTGGACGTGCAGGCGGTGGAGGGCATGGTGGCTCAGTTCCCCTGCGACCTGGGCACCGCCGCCAACGACAAGGTCTACATGGTGTTCTGGTTCAGGGACGACGCCGGGATACCACTGTACAGGTACGTGGATACTATGTAGGGCGAAAAGTGATTTACTTCGAATTGTACTTGTAATGATTGCGTTCTTTGTTTGAATATGTTTGTTGTGTTGTTTTCAGGTTGAAGTGGTAGAATTACACAGGGCTTGATTATTATTTATTGTATCAATAACCCAGGCCTGGTTTGTTATAGCGTCTTTGTTAAAATAATACTGATTCTTTAATCATTATTATTACATTTAAATTAATAGTATCATTTAGTAGGTATATACAGGGTTATTTTTAAAACACCGACAACCTCTCAGGCCTACGTTACATATCATCAACATCAACTACTTTTGTTCTATGACTTTTAGAAATTAATCATATTTTAGTTCATCAGGTTTTCATACAAAATTAAAAAATACTTAAATTGTATGCTCTAAATGTTACGAAGTCTATGCGAAGCAAAAGAAAGCAGCTTTCTTATGCTTTGCATAGACTTCGTAACATTTGGACCGTTCAATTAAAAAAAATATATATTTGTATGAAAACCGTAGTAAAAATGTAGAAAAAAATACTATTAAAAAAAAGCAATGCGTATGAAAAATTAAAGATATGTGTTAGTAACACCGTGTATTACATTTTCCTACATGCCAGTGGTAATACAGTGATTACCCATATACAGTGAATAATATAGTGATTACCTACGCTGCTGTATATAAATTACTCACTTGCGTGCTAATTAGCGCCACTACGACTGTTTTTTCATTTGTAACACGAACCTTATTCGTTTGTACCAATGTATTTACTTACATTCCTATGTTTAATTTATTTATTTATTTGGTAAATTATATCTAGTTTACTTGTCAAACTTCCGCTTTACATAAGACGAATTTCACAAATGAAACTGAACGCAATCAGTACATTTAAATCACGTATTTGAGCTGTTGGATTCGTCGTTTTCAGTGGAATATTGACACTGACAGTTTTTAAACGCAGTTCATAATTATGTACTGATCGAGTTCAGTTTCATTGATGAAATCCACTCTTTCTATTGCTGCTTTATACAGTATCTGTTTAGAGCTTCTAAGGACAACTTAGTGTAAGAACAAAGATTATTTTTATCCGATTGCTGTCAAAGTGGATACAGGTTTTTGAGAGTATGTGCCTATTTATGTTAATATTATGTCGCCTTATGGTCAGTTAAGTTATATTTTTTGTAATATAGTCATGTGGGGTAGCAAAAAAAAAGCGCTCGAGGAGACGATTTCCAAAATGTAGGAAACAAAAAAGAGGTTTTTAAGTATGGAATTTATTTCATAGATTTTTTTGAAAAAAAAAAAATAACCACGCATTAACAAAAAAACAACGAGGTGGTTTCATACGATTGTCTTCAATCTGGTGGGTGATGCACTGCCCTCCTAGCATAACTTGATAGGAGTACCTAACTATGGAGATTCTTGTCCGTTCTTCTCCATAAGAATCTACCTATCCGAATGGACAGTAGAGTCACTTTATTATCTTATAAATAGTTTTAAATGCAATGATGACGTCAAAGGTTTTATTATTTATTTATTAAACAATTTATGTGCACACACACACAAACATAAAACGAAAAAGGAGACAGAAAAATAGGTACAAAGGTAATGCTTATTTCTAATGAAATCTCTTCCAGCATACATGCGAAAGGTGAGCCAAATAAAAGAGATGCAGACACGTGTGTAAAAGTAAAAAAAAAAAAACTTTAAATATAACATACAATACATAAATATTACTAAAACACACAAATAAAAAAATACATACTTGCAACTATGACGGTACAGAAAGGTTTCTTTCACTCTTTTTTTAACCGACTATCCAAAAGGAGGAGGAAGAGGTTCTCAATTCGGTTGTATGTTTTTTTTATGTTAGTACAACACTACTGCAAAATCGCAGAAAAGCAAAATACGCAATTTCGATTACTTGGATGACATAAAACCATCAACTAAGTAGACGAATTCCAGCTATTTCGATTGAAAATCCAAAGTTCGTAACCGATTTTGATAAAATTTAAATGGGACCATACTGCAAGTATATCCTATTAGATAGATAGAAGATTTTTTAAAATCGATTCATAATTGTCGGAGTTATGAGGTAACAAGAAAAACTAAAAACACAAACTTATAAAAACTGTAAGAGTAAACGGCCTATTTTAATAAATGTTTTGACTTTAGACCTGTATTAAGGATTTACAGTCCAGTTCCAATTCCAATGCATTTGGTTACAATTTTACCCGGTACACTGTGTTTTATATGAGCTTATTGGAAGCTGTTGGTGCTGGATTCTTGTCAAGTATTATTATCAAAAAAGAAAAAATAATATAAAACAAAAAAGAAAAAAAAAAAAAACAGAAAATCATAGTTGTTGTTTGTCCAGCTATAGAAGACGTGAAGTAGGTACTAATTTAATTTTGTTTATTGGCTTTTAGTGGTGTTTTGAAGTTCTATGAAAATTAGTTAACTAGTACTATGGTAGACGGCAGATACCCGTGCAATAACGGTCATTGACTCACAAACATTTAACAACTTCCCAAGTTTCAATAACAGAATTAATGACATATAGCTATCCTGAATCGACAACGGTTCATATTATTGTTCGAGTACTTTATTGCACGTTTATCTGGCGCCCACCATAGTAAATTCCTCATCACACATCAACCATATGAACTCCTAAAAGAATGTTCTATGTTAAAACTTATTTTTTTAAAGCATATACATATTTTAAAGCAGTTAGTCATGGCGGGTAACAAGTTACTCGCGTCAGACTGCGATTAGTGACAAAGTACGGTTTAAGCTATTTGTAAGAGCGGCTGCTTTGATTTTGTGTGCAAGTTTTACCCGACACTTGAAGTGTGTGAGCTTTGTGTGGTGGACGCGGAAGCGGAGTGTTAGGGAATTTAGAAATATCTGTTGAATTCTTGTCTTATCTGAGTATTTATTTAAGCACATAATAATATTATTAACTCACCATCTATTTTTATTAGTAAGTCAAATGTCAAATACTTCACATTTATTCAAAAAATTAGGTAGACTCCATTCATTCAAACTTTTTCTGAATCACTAATGAAGTAGGAACAAGCAACCCTTACATTTATTGTAAACAGAAAAATAGCTGTTATTATTTAACTCCAACAAACTCCTTGTTTATCCGCGAAATTCGGGCGGCCATAAATACTGAAAGTTCCGGCGCATGTTTTATTTACATCGCCGAATCTGTGCCACTAAGTGCACAAGTTTAGCTCGCGCGACAAAACTCCATGTCTGAAGAAACAAGAGCTGCGCGCCATCATTAATTCATGGCGTGTCTCGGCGCGACACGCGACTGCGACTGCGACTCGACGCAGCCGCGACAAGTCGCTACCTTCGCAAATGAGCTCCGTAATAGAATGCCGTCAAGTTTCGTCTATTTAGTTAAAACTATAATACCAACTTAGCATTCTATCCGCTAACTTTACGACATATTATTTTGCGCGATCTGTTATTATTTCAATTTGAAGTAGTTATAGTTGCGCACACCTGCGCGAAAGATAAACACTCCTGAACGTAATAACTGTAAATGATGCCAGAGGCGGTGACGAATGGAGATACTCGACACTAATTTATGCGTGAAATAGATACGCAATAAAACAATTTGGGAAAAAACAGTTGGTAACACGAGCCCGGCTATCACGGTAAACACGCTTCTAAGCCGCCTCCACAGTCCCTTTTAATTTATTCAAGTCAGAAATATTTCATTCGCATAACGAGCTCATTGTCTAACTTTATGATTCCATATTTCCCGTATTTATAAAAGTTACCCTCGGCGGAATTAAGAGCCGCGGCGCTCGCGGAGGTGTCGCCTCCTGTTCATTACGCGCCGTGTATTTATATAATTAAAGCGCACAATAAGGCGGCCCCGCCCCCCGAGCCACGCCGCCGGACGACTAACTTTTCGTATTAATTAAAAACGAGGCGTAGAAACGCGTCATCACCTCTGGAAAATCGCGGCTAACCGTCCCGGCCCTATCGCTCCTCACATCTACAAAAGGTCCGGCTAAACTTTAATACGCTTTAAAAGTTCCCGAATATTTCACTGTGTTAGCCACTTAAGACAAATTGCTTCGCCCGTTTTGGGGGATATTTTTTCTCGCGAGCAAACTCGTTCGCGTCCGTAATTTCACCCTTCGTTGCTTCATTTCTGGCGAATTTTGGCGTTTTTCAACGCTTCAGCGCGCGACGGGTTGCGAAGGGTTAGGAGCGGCGCACACACGCGCACTCCGACCAGACGCTTCTACAAGTTTGTGCTTGTGCTCCACAGTCGCGCGACAGCATGCACGTGCGATTAATCTTGCGAATGCCTTCAGTACAATGAATGCGTTCTCTTGCAGATTAGTTTTCTCTTAAATTAATCAGATGTAGTTACGCCTACTGAATACATTCCTGAACTTAATTTAAATCTTAAAATACAAGCTAAAGTTAGACTCTAGAGCTTGCGACAGTGAACACGATCCGGATGAAAAATGGTGGTATTCCATTAGAATTTGCGGCGAGTTATGGTACATTAGTCGATAAAGCATGGTTTGCATTACGTTAGCCTGCGCCAGCTAATGAAGGCAGCGATACAGTGGCGTGACGTACGACGCACATACGTCACGGATTGGGCGCACGTGCGATTATTTAATCGCACCTTGTAGCTGGCCGTATACCTCACTCACGATATGTGTTAGATAAAAATTATTTCATAATTTTATGTAGTTTTTTTTGGTACCTAAAGCATCTAACTACAAAATACATAAGAAACTCACTTCAGTCTGTTTACCTACTAAATATTTTTTCTTAATCATATATTGTTTGATTTACTATACTCCTATGTATGGTAAATAATCAAACTCCTATTATTCAAACTAAAACAGCAACTATATCTTACTGAGCAAAAACGATTGTACCGTAACCACTACGAAAATAATCTGCACAAAAATAGCAAAAAAAAAAAATTCGTTATCGCACCGAAAAGTCGTCCGGTCGCCTCCGAGGTACGGGTACATGATATGACAGACGCCGTGGACTTCCAACATTTCCAACCGTTCCACCCGTTTCAACCGTTCAACCCGTTTCAACCGTTCCAACAGTTCCAACTAGTCAATAAAATGGAGCAGCGTTTAAAACATTGCTGTATCGGAATTTTCGTTTCATCTAGATTTCGAAGAAAACTGTTGATATTGGAAATTTGACGAAAATAAAATGTATCTTCTATAGGAATATCAGAATATCAGTGATAACAATAGCTTTTAATAACTATCTTTTAGTTGTTATTGGATTTTGTATACAAAAAAAAAGTGTAATTCTTTAAACATCATCACATCATCACCATCATTCATTTTTTTTTCATCATCGTGATTGCTTCTTTTTTTTAATATTTTGTGATATTATTCTTTGTCAACAAACTATCGATAATTACGAAAAATCTTCTGCATTGGACCATTTTAATGTACCATGGCCAATATTTCTTTTGTAACTTCGCTATCCGGAAAGCAGAACGCCTCTTGTGTTGGGAACAATACAAAACTTTGTGCAATACAACCTGACTCTCCCTGTAACAAAGACAGAAGGAAATTCCTTAATACAATTGAAAAACGAAATCAATATATAACAGAAAAAAACGGAACATCTCTTAAGGTAACGTTGTACTCGTCATTATGAACAACTTTTGCTATGGCTGCCCCATACATTTTTGTGCACATAACTCGACGATGTGTACTAAACAGCTGATGTTTGTTTTCGAGATTTAGGTCTAAACGTTTCCTCCGTGCCTCGGAAAGTACGGCTGTCATTTGGAGATCTTTGGCAGTTATTACGGACAGTCAGAAGCCAGTTAATCTGACACCAGTCTTGCCAAGAAGTACCGCCCAAGTAACATTTTAAACTGTATAAAAGCTGTATTTATAGGTTATTTGTTTACTATAGGCTGTTAAACGTTGCTGTATAAAGACTGTATAGCAAGCTATACAACCCTTGTAACTCTGAAATGGGCCCCAAAATTATACAGCTTTAAGTGTAGATTTAGCTTTATTACAGCTGCATAATAGCTGTACTATTTGGCTGTCTAAGATACTATTTAGATACTTTTATACAGCTTCCATTCTATAATTTTCTTTTTTATTCTTTTATGCAGACTCCGGCTTGTGAAAATCTTAATAGAAGAATAAATATATTATAATTGTGTTCGTGGTTGAATTCATTCTCCATTTCATTTCTAAATTTACTATGTGCCAAGGCAGAGACCATATTTGTGAAGTTTATGTGAAACAATATATTTAATAACTAAGTGGTAAGTACTCTTTCCTGTTTATCGTTGTTGTTATGCTTGCGACTGATATTTTTATGTGAATATATATACTAGTTTTAAGCTCAAAACTCACGCCCCTTCGAAATAAGGAATATACATAATTTTTTTCTGTAACAACAAATATGTGATCAAATCTGAAAACAATTTTAAGAGTAACCCGGACTGTTCTATTGATAGTAAACGTAATTGTGTGTACTATACAGTTAAAATCCTTTGTAAATTTGTACTGAAATTTCAAAAACAAACAATAAAATATCTCGTAAAATTGGAAAGCAATTTATAGGTTATGCTAAAATGGTGTCCTTAGATAATGCAGCTTTTTGCATAACAGAGTCGTTATTTAAGAACGTATCTCAGCCTAAAGAGTAACATTGTCTGTACATTAGTATTTAAGTATTGTAGAAGCTGTCTTAAAGTCTTATTCATATTCATCAATACAGTTAATAATAGGGTTCAGTTGAAAATATAGAAAACCTAATTATGACCAAGGCCCGTAAGGCGGTGAGCAAGGAACCGGATTTTTTATCGAAAGTGTTCCAAATATTTTCGATAAAACAATCTGATTAAGGAATCAGATTGTTTTATCGAAAATATTTGGAACACTTAAAAACTAGAAAAATCATTAAAAACTAGAAAAAAGATAAAAATGCCATAAACAAGGGTTTATGGCATTTTTATCTTTTTTCTAGTTTTTAATGATTTTTCTTAATATATAATATAACTATTAGGCTCTAAAAAAGTAGAAATACTAAAAATAAAAGTCTTTTTTTAAAACAAAGCGTATAGGAGTATAGTAGAGTATGTTCGACAAGATTGTTTTTATATGATAAGTACCTACGATATATATGGATAAAACAAATGGAAAATTTAACTCTCTTTAGAGCGTCGTCGTCGCTTGCTTTGATAATAATTTATCTAAGCAATCGACGACGCTCTTCGCCAATCCGCTTTGTTTTTTTCGATATTGAACATGTCATTTTCAAAGTCAAAGCAGCAAGTGGAAACCTATTTCAGTCAGCGTTCCAATCTTTTTTTGTTTAATTGCAGATGTATCAAAATAATAAAACACCAGGCTCGAGTTCATTCGGAGCAGAACCTGTTTCTGGGAAGTCTTCTAATGATCCTGTAATACAGAAAATCAATGAAGAAAGAAAAATAAGAGCAACATCTGTAAATACAATTGACAAGTTGTCTGTGAAATTCTTATCTATTGTTTGCATGAAGACCAACCTCAATTAAGAGACAAAATAAAAACAAATTATCAATTAAATAAACGAAATTTTATTTCTCACAAAGTTATAATCACGAAATTTTATTTCCCACGTATATCCACAACACCATGTTTGTGGGACGTGGGTTTTTGGATATCGTTTTTGGAACTCTTCTATATAGGAAGGCCGTCAAAATTTATAATTAAGCTCAATATATCCGGAATGTCCAACATATTATTGAAAAGAGTAATGAGCTGATGAAGGAGTCCATTGTGCCAATGTTCACAGTCTATTTCAATTGATTTTATGTTTACCTCAGTCGTTGTACGGAGTATTGTTCTTGGATTCTGGTTGGTTCATGTACTTAAATGGTGTACATAATAAAGAGTATTCTATTCTGGAAATCTTCCGTTTATTATTTTTTTAATGCACTTTGAGAAATATTCTTGTCAATGGCCCATTTTTTATATTATTGCGAAACAATAAATTTAGATTTGCTTCGTCTTCATCTAATGAACTTTCAGACTCAACAATTTCGCTATAATTGTCCATACTTTGCTCCATTATACCCAATTCTGCCTGTACAGAACCCTCACCGCATGTTACTAACCCAACATACATATCTTCAGCACAGATATTTGCAATTTCATCATGATCCAACAATTTTGATTCTACGGAACACTCATAGCATGGTGGTGATACTAACTTGGAATTTGGCTGTCCGTGGGGGTTGGGAATAAGCTTTTTTAATTTTATTTTAATTCCGCCGGTTCTTTTTTGTTCTTTCCATGGTTTTATATCCATCTTAATTCTTGTTCACTTAACAAATTGGCAAAAGATTTAAATTATAACTCCGTTTTGTTATTATTTGTATCCAATAAATAGACAGATTTTAAGCTATATTAGTTTCAAAATAATCGATAAGCTGGATAATTGTGTATGCCAACACTTAAGTAATAACTTTAATCTTCTAAAACACGAAAAACTGTATAAAGGGAAAAATTTACGCCAATTTATTTATTTAAACTTTTCGCACAGAAAAAAAAGTACAAAGGCGGACTTAATGCCTTAGGCATTCTCTACCAGTCAACCAAGGGTGGTGAAGAGATTAGATGGCAGGTGCTCTCTTTGAGAGGAACAATCATAAAAAATAATAATAATATAAGATGTCATAATGATAAATAGAATGGGTACGCAGTACATAAATAAGTTATAAACTTATAATACACTTACATACATATTTACTATAATATATACCTATACTATATACATACATATATTGTATATTATTATACAAAAACAAGAGAAAGAGGTGTTAAAATAACTCTGCGCTATTTATTTAGAAAATAGCTCTGCAATTTCCGCTTAAATGCAAACCGACTGGTGGTCGTCCTGATATCAAGAGGTAGCGAGTTCCAGAGAAGAATAGACTGAATATGAAAGGAAGAATGTACAAAGTCAGAAGTATGGGAAGGACATAGTAGGAGAAGATTGTTAGAAGAACGCAGATTCCTAGCGTGTGAAGAACATAAATATTGGAAGTGAGACAAAAGATAAGAAGGAGGAGTGGAAGAATTGAGAAGGGAGAAAAGTGTGGTCAAAGCGCGCAAATTTCTCCTTTGGCGAATGGACATCCATTTGAGCTCAGCCCTATAGGTCGACACATGGTCATATTTCCTGAGGTTAAATATGAACCGGATACAGTTGTTGAGCAAAGGCAATCAATCGCATAAGGCTTTAAAAAGGAGTAAATCTAAACTCTTCTACATGAGATAGAATTGTATTACACTATTATAAAGGGATTTGCTTGCTAAGAGTATCCTAGATTTCCGATGTACAGCTATTATCAAGCTTAACTTGAAGGCTGAACAATAGAGTAATTTTACACCAATATTCGGGCTATAACAATATTTAATGCTCTTGTACAGAAATAGGTTATACAAAAGTATAATTTGAGAGCAACATACAGTTATTGTCGTATAAAATTGCTGAACGCAGTTTTTTACGCCGCGGCCTGTATTTTAGCGTTTTCCAATGCTATTTAAAAGCTAAAGGTAAAAATTTAGGCTCAATACAGCCGTTAATCAGCTATACTGTATACAGTTGTACAGTTATACTTTAGTACAGTCCTAAACATATTTTTACACTCTTCTACATCATTTATTAAGCTTATAGCTGGTAATGCGCTGGTATCTATAATATTTTTCCGCTTAAATGTTACTTGGGCGTGTTACCCAGTTAATGGGTTGTGGAGGTCTGGTAGGCAGCCACTCCACGTAAAATACTGGTTTTAAGCTAAATCCGGTTTGACTGGAAGCCAACCCCAATACAGTTGGGAAAAGGCTAGGCAGATGATGAGGTCAAAATGTTTATTTATAACAAGGCGACACTAAGGAATATCATCGTTCACTTTTAAAATATTAATAGAAACTCTTATCATTCAGGATTGTTTTCACAGTTAAAATTGTTTATATTATATTATAGTATATTATGAACAACGTGTAACCCCTTAAGGGGTATTACGGGGGTTACACGTTGTTTTTTTTTTTTATGCGAAACGGGGAAACTCTTGGCCCAAATCTCACCTGATGGAAAGTGATGATTAGGCCGAAGATGGAAGCGAGTTTCACCCGGAATCCTCCAACATAGAGGAACTGGCTAACATATCTCTAATTGCCGGAACACAACAATGCTGCTAACATTGTTGTTATGGCGACAGACTTAGACATGATGGTGGTAGCTTGCCAGGCGGACTTAGAAGTCCTACCACCAACCAAACCGAGCAATAAATTTGCCCCCACTGGGAATTGAACCCGGGACCTCTGGGTCTGAATTGAGTGGTATAACCACTAGACCACGGAGGCGGTTAGTGTCACCTGTTTAGCACCACCCGGGGACCACGTGTAGGGATTCGCTGAAGGGTATTCTCCTACGGACGCGGGTGACTCGGCCCCCAAAATAACCCGAAATACAGTTGCTAAACAAAAACCTGATATTCCTAATCTAGTGTCCACTATGTATGGTGCTATCAGCGAATATCCCGAATCATCATAAACTGTGGTCACCGATACACCACGCACGTGACTTCTGCTACACGCGTTAACAATCGGATGTCGACTTTATTGCCTTGCTATAGAGCTCATAATGATTAAACAAGCATTTGGGTGTGACACGAATTATTTACGGTGCTTATAAAGGGGACAAGGTTTTTGTTAGCGATGTTTTTATCGTAATAAGTTGGTTTTAGATGGTTTGTTTCATTTTATATGAGATGGTTTTGGAATGATGACACGTTAATGACATTCAAAATCCTGGATTCCAGTATTCTAAATGCAATTCTAGGTATGATTCGGAAAAGATACGAGTGGATATTATGACTATTTGCAAAATAGTTGAGGAGCTCGTAGCCAAATAATAACAGCCACATGGGTCAATCTTCAAGGTTAAGCAACGATTTCCGAGGTCGATCAGTGACCATCTTAACGTGTTTTCCGAGGTACTAAAGAGTCTCTACTGAGCCGTTGTTATGCCGTTGGCTGTCATTTATAGATATTTAGCAATCGTTACATATTGTCAGAAGCCAGAAAAACTAGCCATTTTTGCTAGCTTCCAGTTTTGCCAAAAAGTATCGTGTAACCCAGCAACTGGTAAAAGGCTGTAGTTGGGAAAAGGCTAGGCAGATGATGTTGATATGTAAAATCCACAATGGCGCGTTGTTTAGTCTTGTGAAACATCACTCAGTCTGTAAATCTGCTACAACTGAACACAGCTACACAGTATTCTACAGCACATTAAACCACGTTATCGTCACAACTAAATAGTTATCTAAACGGCTCTGATCCGGCACATCGATCGCTCTCAGCGTGAGCACATAAAAACTGATTGGCTTTTGTTTTGAACGCTACATTACAACCGTATCGCCAGCCCGAACAGTTTTGTTCTAGTTTTTAGCTGATTGAGTCACGCAGACTGTTCCGTAGAGAATAAATTGATGAGTTTTTCAGAAAGTATTGATAGACAATATGCATGCGATTTTTTTATTTGGAAAATGTCACAATTATTAGCTGTAGTAAACAATTATGAAATTATTCTTTATCAGCGGTGAAGTAAAAGCTTCAAAGATTACAATAAGAAGAGACGCCAATACAGCTGCCATAGAAAACAGCGTTTTCACAGGGACAGATTTTAAAAATAATTATGTCTCGTTTGTTTCTCGATATTTTGATTCGTGAAAATAGAATTAGTTGTTAGTAGGTATTTTGGATTTATGTACATTTTTAGATAATCTGTTTTTAGATAACTGATTAGATCATAAATATTTTTTTCATGCATATTCCCTATTCATTCAAAAAACCACTGACCAATCAGATTTTTATTTTTATTTAGTAACATTTTGTTGTAATTATAGTCGAGCCCATTACCATTGCTAAGAAATCAAGCCCTATACTAAGACGTGCTAATGTAATTATGATACCGTCGTGAGAGAGAGATGAAACTATACATAATTAATAGCACTATCTCTTTTCCACGACGGATTCTACGTTGTAGAAGAGAACAGAATCTTGTTATAATTTGTAGATTCCTTGTTTGAGCAACCCGATTTTAAAGTGACCTAAAAATTTAAATTCTCCCAAAATCTATACTAATATTATAAAGCAGAAGAGTTTGTTTGTTTGTATGTTTGATTGAACGCGCTAATCTCAGGAACTACTGGTCCGATTTGAAAAAATATTTCAGTGTTAGATAGCCCATTTGTCGAGGAAGGCTATAGGCTATATATCATCACGCTAAGACCAATAGGAGCGGTGCAATAATGAAAAATGTTACGCAGACGACGTTGCACGGGTCAGCTAGTTATTAGTAAAATCAATCTTTAACTCAATGCAAGATACTTAACTATAAAACTCTAAAAACCACACACATAAACGCAGAAAAACCGCGAAAACACAGTCAATGAAAGGCAGACGATACCGAGAAAGCCATACCTCAAGCAAACACTTGACGAGGTAATTATGACGTCACACTCGACACATACTCGGCTAACACACAGTTATTATTTCTCCCCCACAGGAAGACACATTAATCTTATTTATATAGGATATCGTATTAAGCGCCCTTGTATCGAGTGACGGTAGGGCGGAAATGCGGCTAAGAGCTGCTCTTCCGAGGTTACGGGCTCTGGTGGGTTAGTGGTGACAGGAATGTGGGGAGGGTGTACATAGAAAAGACTAGCTTCAGCCAGCGGCTTCGCCCGCGTGATCCCTAGGGAATATAAGTAGTCTTTGTGTTATTGTGCGTGTTATTGTTAAGGTCCGGTACACATTATATGCACTTGAACTTGTACTGAATATTATTAAAGTTTATTTAAGGTTCACAATTACTTAGTTATATTAATATAGGTAAATGTGACGTGACTGGACGGAGGTATGTAAGCGACTGGCGTGCTCGACTCTGACGTTCCTTTACCACATCAAAAATGCAACTCAGCAACTACAGTCGCTAGGGTCAGCTAGGTACAGTCAGCTAGGGTCGCTACAGTGTTATTCCAGACTGTAATTTACATCTATGCCAAATTTAATGAGATTATTACAGGCGATCTGACGTGAAAGAGTAACAAACATCCATTCATCCATTCTCACAAACTTTCACATCACTACATATTATAAAACATAGTCCTCCGCTGCTTTTCTGCTTTGTCTGTCTGTTCGCAGTAAACTCAAAAACTACTGCACCGATTTTCATGCTGTTTTCACTAAAAGATAGAGTGTTTCTCGAGGAAGGTTTTAGTATAATTTGGCGAGCAAAGCTGCGGGCACCAGTTAGTTTTTAATTTAAGTAGAAAGTAGGAAGTTTGATATGGGTGATTGAAATTATAGGTGGTATTGTTTAACATAACAACGGGTATTAGTAATCGACTGGTTCTATTTTGATGACGTCATTCTACCTTCTATCGACACAATATTAGTACCGTGAATGTTCTACGTTTGTGGTTTTAATATGGTAATTAATCACGTTTACTTATGCTCCGTATGTTTAGGAATACCTGTCTCGATTTTCTGTCTTAAAAATATTTTTTTAGCGATAAGGCCCATAGTGTCACCCCATGTAATATTTTCTATAACTTAGATGTTATTATGTTTTTGTTTTCCTGCCAGACCTCCACAATCCATTTACTGGATAACACAATGGCACGACTGGAGACAGATTTACTGGCTTTTGACAATCCATAATGACTGTCAACGATGTGCAAATGACAGCCGGGATCAAGGGCTTTCCGTGCTTTCCGTGGCACGGAGGAAACCCGGTACGTCAAGATAGTCATCCGACTACATACCAACCTCGACAATCTTTGCTTAACCTTGGAGATCGACCCGTGTGGTATTGAATTCAGCCACAAACTATTTGGATAATTATTTAAATAAAGTATGAAAAAAGATTTACGTAATTTTTCATAATTAAACACAACATTCAAAATACAGCCTCACATGTATACGAGTATTCACATTTTCGCAATTATTTACCATCGTTGCAATAAGGATCAAAATAAAAACTTTTTATTTCTCATACATTCGTATCCCTATTGAACGAGCAATGGTTTGTTCGCGGATGGCCGAGCAAATTGGCTTCGGTGAGGCGCTTCGTTGCCATGGCGACCATGACGTCACTAATCCGCGAATCACACGCCGCACCAAACGCTCTTGTCACTCGTTAAAAGTTTAACAGCTTATGAAATACTATCTACATGTTTTTTATTCCGGTTATATGTGAAAACCGGAAATCTGTTGAACTAGTATTTGTGATTGATTTAACATGGGAATGGAAACCCTATAGACGAGCTATTTGTGTAACTTGGTAACCTCAAACCTAAATTAAAATGAGAAGGGCATATTCTGCTAATAATGTACCACTAGTCGTTGTGGTTCTCGGAGGCAATTAAGATCAATTAGCACGGTCTGGAACTCTAGCAATAAAAGACCATTACAAAAACTCATCAAAATTGAGTTTGCTCCTGACTAACATCGAAAAATATGTCAATTCTACTAATTTTGACATTCTCATCGCAATGGCATCTCAATCGTAAACTGTCAAAAATGTATGAAAATTAAGACTTTTTTGATAGTTTGCGATTGATATGCGAATGCGAAAGTTTTTTAAAAATTAGTAGAATTGGCCCTCTGACGACAAAACTGATTGCCAACGTTCACATTGGCATCTCAATCGGAATCTGTCAATGAAACCTTATTTTTCATACTTTCTTGACAGATTGCGACTGGGATTCGTTGCTTTAAAATTAGGAAAATTGGCATCCTGATTGCTCAAACAGTACCTATTAGAAATTTTCAGTCAAAATGCTCAGATTTCTAGAACTCTACAACTGTAACAATCAAATAAATCGGCACTTTGTCGCTGGTCGTTCTCAGGTACTCGGATTGGCAACTTCGTTAGTAACGCGCCTGAGTCGAACGTCTCTCATAACAGTATTATCGGCTTTAAATTAAACAGATCCCCAAGTAGATAATTGTGAACCTCCTGCGAATAGAACTGCTCTAACGTTATTAGCTATCGAGCGGCACTTGTAACGGGAACACAGCTAACGTACCTCCGATGTAAGGTATTTAATATCGCACGAGTCTATGTGGGCTGGAAGTGGAACCAACTCTATAAGATGCTGTCTTTGATAACGTGTTTATTCGTTGTAATGTTGTCGACAGTTTGTTTGTCATTAAATACTACGTAGTTTAACTTTATACCCTCATTAATATTAGCCTCTTCATCAACACGACGATCGATATTCTATATCCCTCCTTGTTTTAACCCACTTAATTACTGGTTATGACATTAATAATGTATAATTCGAAATCTTTATTGTTTACTATGGTTTACGCCAGATAAACGTGGAATAAAGTACATTGACCTTTCCCTAATATATCTTCGTAGATACTAGAACAATAAATTAAGAACTGTTTTTCATTACTAGAGAACGTAAAGGAACACTATAGAAGTCGATTCATGACTACTTTATGTCAATATTTCTGATTTTGATCTTAAGAAAGTCAATAAATGTATGTGGGTCAATGTACTTTATTACATGTTTATCTGGCGTAAACTCTAATTAGGAAGTAGTTACGCTTTCTCAAACTACTTTCTTGTGTCACAAAGGCAGGTTTAATCTCTATTTTTCACTCAAATGCCGGTGCCAGTCAGACGGTAGGCTAGCTAATTTAAAATATTCGCGTTCAGCACAAAGTTTAATTGGAAAACGCGAGACTTAGCTCAGAATTAACGTAGAACGAGAAACTCTTAGGTGTGTTGCTTCCGCGTCTTAGCGGTGGGGAGGCGGAGTCTCCGCGCCTGCCACCAGCCTGTGGTGGCGGATTTATTGCACAAGCACCCATTCATTGTAGTGTTCTACTTCTCCAATAATTATAATTGAGAATAACTATTAAATAACTACTATTAGTTATAGTTAAATTCATAAATTAAATCACGGTTCAATATTACCGAAAATGACTGATTACAGGAGTTATTCACAGTTACAATGGCTTTATCCCGTGATAAGGTAAACCTATTAAAATCATAATTTACGTGTGCCATTATATTTCGCCTACTGTTCTTATTACCATGATAAATCACACTTCCAAAACAGAATTCAATCCGGTCATCAATAGACCGAGGAACATTGTTCATTGCGTCAAAAACTAGTGCTAAATTAATAATATATTCAGTAATGTTTCAATAAGCGTGTTCTGTATTGAATTAGGTTTGCGTGAGTTATGTCGTGTTGTTCGGCGATCGCATTGTTCATTATTCAGTGTTTATTACTCACGGGCTCGCATTCATTGCGGCTCGAGTGGCTGGGCGGATCACCCACTCTAATGTAATCAGTAATGTAACTCCTCCCAGCCATTCAGTCGAGTTTGTTGTTTAGATTTTATTAGTGTTGCCATACAATTTGTTTGTTCCTATAACAGTTTATATTTCTGACACATTCGAATAAAAGAACTTATTGCTTTGGAAAACTGTTCAATATTCGATGAAAATGTTAGTCTAAAACAGATTTTACGTATTTGAAGTACGTAAGTGAAGATACAAAAGCATAATAATGTAAGGTATTATCTAATGAAATCTAAGAGATGCTTGATCAAGTTACAGCTGCAGGAAGCCCCTCGATACTCTGTTCATCAACGTTTCAGGCACGAAGAGGATCAAGTTGAAAGTGAAATAAACAGAACTCGCAGCTGAAGTAGCTGAGTAGCGGTAATTCATTGAAATCTTTTCAACTCTTCATCATGTAGTACTCGTGCTTTCCAGTTTCCAGCTAAAACGATGAATTATTGTTTGTGACGTAGCTTCACGCCTGAATTCTCCGAAGCCTTGGGCATTTGACTTTAAGTGCATATGTAACACATCCACATTTTGCTAGTTATCATTTGCAGTAGGTAGGTTCTATGTGGGTGAGCCAACTGCATTAAATCCAGATATCTGAGAATACCGGTATCGGTAATGCCCTGTATCTGAGGTACTTTATCGGTCGTTTATCTTTCCGTTAACTACTAAACAATCAATGGCGTTATAACAAATAGCGTTGCGGGACAGATTTCTTACTAAAAATGAAAAGCTTAGCGTTTTATTAAACCAAACGAGTTTAGCTAATTGCTTGTCACTGGCCGAAAATATTATCTTCGTTAGTTTCGCCGATACATTTTTAACCCTTTACAAAGCACAAAGTACGATTCTGCATGGAGTATTGCAGCCACCTTTGGGATGGCTCAGCTAAGTACCAGCTTTTCCCGCTTGACTCGGTGGAACGCAGAGCTAAGAGGCTCATTGGCGACGAAAAACTGGTGGATGCCAAGCTTCACACCTTGACTCATCGCCGCAAGGTTGCCTGCTTGTCGGTCTTCTACAGATTGTACTTCGGTGAGTGTGCCCAAAAACTCCACGACCTGATTCCACCGGCGCCCTTCTACCATCGGACATCCAGACGCACTGCAACTTACCATCCCTACCTTGTTGCTATTCTACCAATTCGCACTAAGCGTTTCCAAACGTCTTTTATAATGCGCAAAGCAAAGGAGCGGAACTCTCTGCCTGCGTCTGTATTTCCGAACCTTAATCTCTTCAAAGTTAGAGTGAACAGGCTCTTTCGTAGACCTAATCTCTGTCATCTCTGAGCAAAGACAACTAGAGCCAAGAGCAAACACATCTCAAATAAAAAAATAAGATTGATTTAACTAGGTATTGTTAATCTTCTGTCCTCAATTTTCGTAGTCGATATCCCGTTGTCTCCCTGAAGCCCAGCTCGCCTGTTTGCTCAAAATAATGAGGCCCGTTGATTGTCAGTGACGCGCGATTTGATACCTGCCTGCCGTAGCCCAAATTAAGCTGAAGTTACTGCCCATCCTAATCTGGATTTTACGTTAGCGTTTTAATTGTAGGGTTCTACATAATTTTACTGCTTACGTAATTGAATGTTAGATAAACGTTATTTAGATTGTTTACATTTATATTTTTGATACAAATGTACAAAATTACGACAATTACGACTGTCTAGTTCTCTGCTCATTTATTAATTCGATCGATTTGTTTGTGTAATTTTATTTTTGCATGAGACATAAAACACAATTATTACCTACGTCTTCTTTGTATATAAAAATCTCGTGTCAGGGTGTTTTGTAACTGGAAGTTGATATTCTCTGCTACGTGCAAAACTTGGGCGACTTGCTAGACTCATTAATAACTACAATCTACGCTACAATTAAAAAAAGCTCGGGGTTTGGTTATAATGTGTAAGGTTCTGCAAAATCTCAAATCTTACACAACAGTTTCCTTACCATTACTGCAATATCTTCGAGAATATTCGCCGCATTTCTACTGAACGGCGTCCCTAACGTATTATCTAACCTCAACTAGTAGAACTTACGCAATAACTATTGATTTAATTGGTTTCGTACGCGAGGAAGCATGTATGCCTTAGTCAAACTCCATGCTACAATAATCCGAGCCATTGTTCCGAGCACAAAGCTTCGCTCCTCAGGTAGGTATTAAACTGTTCGGACTTAAATTGAAAATTTTCGTCGTATCGGGGAATAATGGGCGCCATTGAAACAGTGGCTCTGGGACACATTATTGAGTTTTGCGCGTTTCTGAACAAAGATTGTGAGCATGCTCGTTAACGAGTTTAACACTTAAATCTAACTAGCTGCTAGTGTTCGCCTGCAGACCAAACAGAAGCTGATTTCATAGAAGTTGATTGTGAATGAAGATTTCATGTTTTATCGTTATAAGAGAATCTTTATTTTATGACTAGAACTTCGCCTGCGACTTTGTTTGCGCGGGTTTATTGCATTTTCGTAGGGATCCATATTTTTAAAAAAAAATTACTTATAGGGCAGCCTATGTTACTTTCTGATAATCATTTAAGTTTCTGTTGGTGTTAAAAATTGTTAAAATTGGTCCAGAAGTTTTGAGTTGATTCGTTACAAACATACATAATACTAGTGTATGAAAATATTCTGCCACTACAATTTATTTATAAGCCAGCGTCCTAGGTTAGATACGGTCTTACTGAGCAACCTCTTACGTACGTAAAGCATCATCAACGGTGTTACATATATCTATCAAGAAAACAATATATTTTTTAATTATTTCCAACAATACAACTGCGGTGTTCAACTAATCCGCGAAAGATTACCGTTATTGTGAGCTGTCTGACCGGAAGTGACGGAAACAAGCGGCGAAGGCAGATAATGGCGACGCCTCCGCGGCGGAAGCGCTACAAAGCTAACCAGCGTTTGTGAGGAAGTCGCAACTTTGTCTCTAGTGACAAGGCTAGGAGATTGATCTACCATAGAGGATCACCTAAGTTGTTTTAATTTAATAAAAAAACATTTTGCTTTTGAGGCTGAAATGAATTGTCGAAATATCAAAATGTTAAGGATTGACCGCAATACATTTCAGTTGATTGCGTCAATCTCTTCGATGGCATTTTTGACTTTTCGACTATCATTATCACTGATTGAACGTCGCTTCTAGACAAAGCGAAGTTAAGTGACATTCTGTTACCGGTAGCGCGGTGAAGGCGATTGCAAGAACATCAAAATGTGTGGGATTTACAAGTGCTGTGCAAACAGCGCGAGATCGATCCCTTACATTTTGGTATTTTGACAATAGCATCGCCGAAAGAACCTCAAGGCGACACTTTGTCTAAAACCTCAGGGCAAAGCTCGTCCCCCATTTCAGCTTTGTAGGCGATTCGACCCCTGAGTTTCGTCCGATCCAATCGAAACAGGAATTTCATTAGGTATTATTAATTTTGAGTGGTGTTTCGGACGATACTTTTTTTAGCAAATTTTGTACGGTCATAATAAATAACCTTCGGTATGTTATGTTTTATTTTTAAGTATAAAATTCAGGGAATTGTTGGAAAATGATAAAGTTTAGAGCATAAGTTCTTTATCCTTTCGAAAAAAACGTGTAAGAAAGAGACAGCAATACTTTGTAATGTCAGTTTTTATTCTGTTGTGTTTGTGTGTCAATGGGCGTGCAACATGCAAAAAGTTGAAAACAAACCGATCCGTGAGAGATTGTTTTTTCTTTGTCATTCATGTTTTTTTTTCGTGGCCTCAAAATAAAATAGATATTATTAAATTATGTTTCCGACGTTACTTTGCATGTAAAAAAGGATTCAGCCGAAACAGCACTAAAAATAATAATGATGAAATTTCTGTTTCGACCGCATCGGACGAAACACAGCGGACGAATCGCCTACTAAGCCCCCATTTCTTACGATATCGTGGTATGAATATCCTAATCGGTGTCATAATCAGCAATGTCTGCGGAAGCCATCTAAGGCATCCTGCAATCTTCTCCTCGGTCAGCCGCGAGCCTGTCGTGCTGTATCTGGGCACCAGTCTTGTCAAGGGGACTTTGAATTTGGACAAAAACAACTATTCTTAATTAAGTAAATGTGATCCTATAGTAGTGTTATTGATTATAATCATGTATTTTTATTGAATACCAGTATATTTGATTCGTCTTTGCTTTGTACCTGTAGGTACCTAAGGGTTTTTGAAATATCTGAATCAAACGTAGGTAATCATTAAACTCTAATAAATCTAACTAAAAAGGTTTCGTTCGTCTGGTCTTAGTTTTAATTTATACTTAATTTTAACGAGGTACTTAATAATTTAATTACGAAGAGATTCATTATATGTTGGGTATTATTTATTGCTAACAATCTTACATTTTAATTACGTACCGCCTGTGTAGATAATAACATTAAAAACAACACCCAACCCACCCAACCACCCAACCACCCACCCAATTACATTTCCCATGTGAGTACTATGGATTTTTGTTATCCGAAATAAAGAATATTTTATTTTATTTTTTTTTTTATAATATTTGTGGATTACTTTTGAACAAAGAATTTAAAATATATTATTGTGCCACTTGATAAATCTAAGGCTATTAAAATATTAATTAGTATTTAAATTGGTATTAGAATAACCTTTTCAATGCAGGTACTTATTCAGAAAAGTTTATGAACTTCTTCAGAGTCGAGAATCCGCAGAAAGCTCAGTGAAAGTACGAAGTTCAGATACTAAATCCAGGAGTTCAATACCGTACTGTTATAGATGTGTACGTGGATTTAATTCTCTTTCTCATGTAGCCACTGTTGATATTGGTTAAGAGCGTCTCAACCTGTAGCAAATTGCGTGATTCTTGCACTTAAGTATTTTAGTTAGTAAGTATAACATTTCCATAATACCCTCTCGATGGGTCAGCTCCATCGATGGAGGTAATCAACTTAGATTCCTGCGTAATGTTGTGCCCGCTAGGCTAAGGACAGGGATTCTTACATAACGCCATGTCCGCCAGCAAGGTTTAGGCTCACCGATGAAATATCGCGCACAATCTCCGTGAAGCCGGAGTAATTTAAACAAGAATGATTTATGTAAGTAGGCGGCCATGATAACGTGTTTCACTAAACTTCATGTTTATATTTTCGGTTGCGTTCGTAGCTTCCATGAATGTAGATTTTGTAATGATAGTACTGAATTTATTTCTGTGTTTCTATGCAAGCAGTTTTTCTGGATAACACTAACCTTATGCAGAATATCAAAGTAGCTTTCCTGGTGTACGTGTATTTGTTTTACCTTGATGGATTAGTAAACAACGTGAAGTCGTGTCTTTTTTGCAACACCAAAAATTCACTTCCATGTATAAACAAAGGCATAGCACAGTGTTGTGAGCAGTAGTTCAAGTCTTTTTGGGCATCAATGAGTTGATTACAATCGCATATATTTTGCAATTTTGATGCCTTTTATCATCTGTATTAAAAGTTTTCAATAAAACATATGAAGATCTTCGTTAAAGTTTTAAACACGTACCTGTATGTTATAAAGGATATACCATAATTCCAATTTCAATAAATAAATAGTATATCGAATACTTGGCGATGTTAGTTGGCTTCTTATGCATGCTTTCGAACAATTATGTAATTTTTCGACATTGCTAGTTTTCGGAAACATTTCCGCCGTAAACCTATTAATTATTCAAGGGTTTCAGTCTAAAGCCTGCTGCTCATTTTGTAGCTAACATTTTATTAGTAGGTATAGTTTAATAGAAACATGGAATTTTAATAAATTCTCGAGATATTCCAGTAGGAATTCTCGTCCCTGCGTATTTCTTGTTGGCGAGAAATAATTCTAAAAGCAAACGAAGCTCAATCAAGTCAAACGACGAAAATCAAGAAATTAGAGTGTCAAAGGTCATCAAAGGGAAGCAAGCCCACACAAATCTGGAGGCGGTAATAATTCGTAATGAACATTCCGAACGCGTGCCTCGGAATATGAACAACGAATTACTATCGAAATTCCTCCGGTGCCATCGCGGAACTTCTACTTTATTAGCGACTAATAAAACTTTACGACTCCCTCATTTTCACTAGGGCTTCCATCTTGATTCCAATTTATACAAAATCAATTTTTCTATATCTGACACGAGTATTTCGGATCAAACGGCAACATAAAAATTTGCAGGCAGCATTTTGTAGGCAGGTTTTTTTGAGGGCAATTATGAACGTCGGAAGAAAATAAAATATAACTTGCAAAAACAAGAGCAGAACATATTTTATTTAACATTGCTTTTACGTAGACAAGCACTTCTCTTAGTTCTTTGAATTCTATTTGGCTTTAAATTCGTCTGAACAAACTAGATGACTTATCAAAGTTTACCGGCTGAAGAGTGCTTCCCATGGGCTGTTCGTGAAGGGAGAGTTCAACTTACAAGTGGACCCTGGATCGCTCGAGACTCTTCAGAATGCTTGGAAATTACTGAATTTGATCCTGTTTTAGCTAGTTACTCACTGTTTCTTAGATTTCAAGTGCTTCAGTCAGTAACTTGCAAATGAAAGGAACTTAATCAAATCAAGCTCGGAGCGGTTCGAGTAACGAACTTGTGTCTATTTGAACAGTTTTTCTAATGCTTCTATCACGTCTTGTTACCTGGCCGCAATTTGAAATCGGTTCCTATTATAATTATGTTTTTTTGGGAAAAAAAATTCATAGCGAGTAGCTTACAAACCGGTGTTTGTAATACTGTTAGATTCCTATCATCAAAGTTACGAGTATCTACCATCATTAAAGCGTAATCGGTTCTTTCTATTTACTGGCTCACTTTTACCATTATCATTAGAGTTGAATATAAATCTCAGTTGTAATTCAGCCCCATAAGAAACGACGTTAACGATTCGCCTCCCGCGATCCTACAGATTGGCATGGCGATAACATGAGCCCCATTGTACCGCGCGTTATTTTACTAAGAGGTCACACAGAAATGGGCCACTCCATAAATTAGTTCAGATCTCGGATTATGAAGCTCAAAATTTATCCGGAAAGTTATAGCTGCAAGATTGGTTCGTCCAAATTTCAAGCGATGGGAAGACACTTTTGCGGATTAATCTGATCATTAATTTGCGAGCACTAAGCCCCCTCAGATATTCGATTATATGTTACTCGGATGACCGGATCATTTCGGTGGATTCCGTTCTTTGTGTTGCGTTTGCAATCGTGTTATTGAGTTGGCTCATGTTCAACTTAACTGCAATATCAAGTGGATCGTATTTTTTAAATTTCTGAAACATAAAATATTGTGTTTATTTGGGACATGTGTTCAAACAGAAAATTTGTGAATTGTTGAAAACAATGTCCGCACTTCTTGTATTTTTGTGTAGTTGAAAATATTTATGTGTTACCAGCTATTTTTGATAATAAAAAATAATATTTCGTCACATTCTGAAATATACATCATAGGAACCACTACCGCACTAGCCACCCATTTGACCCAAAGTTTAAACTGTACAAAATTTTACAGATGGCTCCCAGCATGCAAATATGCAATAAACTTTAAAACTTACAGCAAAGTGATACATTTTGCAACAAAGCCAAACATTACACACAAAACTATAAAAAACTAGCTCTTTTGCACCCCAGCGGCTATTTTGATAAAACGCCCAACAAAAGCCAGACAAAGTAGGAGACAAGTGTGTAATATATATTTTTATGCCCAGTGGGCAATGTGGGCATTGTGGGCATTGTGGGCATTGTGCGGCGGCGGCGGCGGCTTTGTCTCGGTTTAGCGGCTCGTTAATCATCGTGACGCACTGGTCGCGCTGCCGATAAGGCGACACACTGATGGCGCCGCCTACAGTCCGACCGCACAGCCAGCCAAGAATTATGGAGGAAAAATATTTTTATAGGCGTAAGTGATGTGATAAGAAATGATATAGAGCAAATCCGCTTTTCCCTTATCGACTTCCAAATCGATTTAGTGAATGGAGCCTCCGAGCGATAGAAGCCCTTTCCCTAAGCTTTGGAACTCTGTATAACGGATATAGATAATGTATGAGCGTATGACATTAGCAGGCAGTTTAAAACTTCTATCAATATTTCAGGAAAAAATTGATGACCAAATCATAAACATAGTTATTGCTGGCTACTAGTGTAAAAGTATTTGAAAAACAATACAAACGTTTAATGAAATAAATGAAAAATGTCAAATATTAATGATATAAAACTACAGCGTCATCTGACGGATTACTCTGTAATAATTCCCGGTTGGATCCTTCAAAGTCCTAATATTGTCTTTTGATAAATAAACTAAGGCGTGCTCGCAGCTGAGACTCAATTATTATTTCATTACAAACTGCCGTTATTACGTTCTACAGTGCCTGGAGATATCGCGAGGAAATGAATTGTATAGTCGGCGTCGGGACGGCTCTACGGCACAGACAATGTGCCAGAAGGATCACGCTTACTGTGTTTGTGTCTATTTCATCTGTTGTCAGAGCTATTAAACAAGTATTCTGGAAGATGTTTGATTTGGAATAAAGAGGCAAGTAATTAAAATGTGTGTACTTTGGAAACTAAACTATTAACGAGAAAGCAGTTGTACAACTTAAAGCCGAAAATTACTTCCGCAAAAGCGAAAATAGTATCTTCATTTGAAGTAGGTGTAGCTTATACGGCTAGGAAACTCCGTCAAAATAAATCATAACTTCTGGGTATTTCTTCATAAATGACTAAATTAAAACTTGTGGGTTTTCATTCCGTTTGAGTATCAAGCTATTGATACTTAAAACATGAACCATTTAATAATTGATTAGATATTATGAGTGCAATTTCTTTCCTGTCCATGACAAGTAATTTACCTTATCTTATCATCAAAAGATCGTCTAATGTTTACTTTATAAAACATTATGATATCTTTTTTCTTATGATTGTGTGACGTGTTTGATCTAGACCCGTCTCACTTCTCACAGATCTTCTTACTTCTTATAGTTGTAAATTTAGAATGACTTGAATAAACTAAGCCATCACACAGGTATTAATTTATATATTTATGTACCGAAATACTACTATTAGTTAATTTTAAGCTGAATTCAGTGAAATATTTTAAATCAATTTTGTTCCTAAAACTCTGCCTTGTAGAACTTCTTCACCTGAATGTATTTTTCATGAAAACTGATAGCATTTTAATATGAAAACCTTCGTGTAAGTGATGTTTTTAGCTTTGTAGGAACAAGAGGAATAGAAACAAAGTCAAGTGAGCATTGTCTCGCACTGTCTGAAGTCCAGACTTTACGCAAGTTCCAAGAGGTTTCGAAACTGAATTCAATTTCAAAGCATGTTCATGACAGATGAAATAACATTTTGTTTGTATTGCAAGGCTATACAGTACTTTGATTTCAGAGATCAAGTATATTGGGAACTAGCTGACTCGCGCAACTTCGTCTGCGACACATTTTCCATTACTGCTCCGCTCCTATTTGTCTTAGCTTATAACCTTCCTCGATAAATGGGCTATCTAACAATGAAAGAATTTTTTAAATCGGACTCGTAGTTCCTGAGATTACCCCCTACATAGAAACTTACAAACTTACGAACAAATGTTACCTCTTTATAATATTAGTATAGATATACAGCGAATTGCCGATAGGTTTTCAATTTATACTTAGGTGAATTACGTAGGCAATAATATAATTTAGCATATTCAATACACATTCCAGTTTAACAATTGGTTAATATAATATTCAATTTAAATTGTATTCAAGCAATAGTTTGACTACACGGTGATATTCAGAATCGTAATAATGTTTACTAGTTTTTGATAAGAACATTATTAAATAGCATTTTAAACATTTCTGTTTTGTCTATAATCATGGGCGTATCAAATAACACCATTAGAAACAAGTTGATTTTCATTATTTACTATCTGCCTCCCGCGGCTTCACACCCGTCAACAGCAACTTTTTTATTTTTCTTTCATAAGAACCATCTCCTGAGAGTAGCAAAAACAACAAAATAAAAAAAAGGATTGGCGACATTGTTCACGCGTGATCCGATGGCCAAGAGAAATAAGTGGTCATGTCAGTTCACCAAAAACTAATTCAAAAATTTTTACTTGATAAGCAACGGTTGGCAAAAATATAATTTGTCATTTGATCATTATAAAACAACAAGTTTACCAAACAATTCACGTAGCAAAATAATTATCCGATTAACTTTTACTATCGCATCGTTTGGAATATACAGGGAAATTGAAAAAATACCCGAAACCTCTTAGGCAGTGAAAGTACACATGATTATAAGCAACTTTTGTTTTGGTAAAACTCCGAAATCTCGAAAAAAATATCAGCTGTTTCATACAAAATGCAGTATTTAGCCAATGAAAATGTATGAAACAGCTGATATTTTTTTCGAGATTTCGGAGTTTTACCAAAACAAAAGTTGCTTATAATCATGTGTACTTTCACTGCCTAAGAGGTTTCGGGTATTTTTTCAATTTCCCTGTATACATTATACATAATGACTTATTAAAACGCAATTTCATAAAAATAAAACTCACATTATTAACATAATTGCAAGATCCAATATTAACTATTCTAAAGATTTCAACCACTTAATTTCCGAAAAATTTTCTTTATGTGACAGACATTATGCCCTACCCCTTGAGTGTAACCTAAGTACACGTAGGCGCGGAGCGGCGAGGCGGTCCCCGAGCGGAGGAGCAGGCTTTAGCGTCCGCTTGCCTGTGCGACAGTAAGCTCGGGTGGGACCCCCAGAGCTCCGCAGTGTCGGAGCCGCGACGGAAACTATGCCTGCTGCATGTTGCATGCTGCATGCTTGCTGCTTGCTTGCGGCATGCAAGGAGTACCATGAAATGAAAATTGATGCATTTGTAAAAAGAAGCGTTTGTTAAATAAATATTTTTAATACAAGTTTTTACAAAATAAAAAAATGCGAAATAAGTTGTTTGCGCAATAAATAATCCACGAAACGTTGGTTGTGAAACGAAATTTTGTCAAGGGAGTTTTGGTGAAACTTTAGTGAACCGAAATAGGTATTAATTTTTAGATAAACATCCAAAATCCTCACGACTTTTTTTTTCAAGCGTGTTACTTTTTCATCTTGAGAAATTCGGAAGCCTTAAGTCTTGCTTAACTTGATATAATCCAAGCACAGAAAAGCTGTTTTCTTGAGAAAAACATTGTTATTTACCAACACACACTTCTTAAAGTAGACAAAGAGCAGGTAACTTGCACTTCTCGTTCTATCCACGTAGAAACGAACACGAAGTCCAAGCATTTGAAGGAAATGGAAATGTTATTGTTTTAAGCGATTGTTGGATGCAGCAATCTTAGCGCCCCAAGCCAGCGCCAGCGCCCCCAACCCAAGACGGCGGCGCCCCCAGCACAACACGGCGCCCGTTCAACGCCCGTGGGACCTGGTAATTCAATGAGTCCACCTCGGCCCGTGATCCCAACACGAATTGGATTTTAGATGGAAACTACGTTTAAGACATTGTGTTTAAAAGCTTGCTTTTGTCTTATTTAGAACTTTATGTTTTAAGGTGACAATGCCTGAAATTTTATGTATTTTGGTGACTTAGACAAGCATTAATAATAAGCCGCTAGTTTACCTATTTGATTTCACCCTCTTTGAATTACGTTTTAGATATTCTATTCATATTTTCCTTCATGTTTGAGGTTTCAATCAATTACAGTACCTAATTTTTTCCAAAACTTATTTCAATGTTTGTATTTGTTCAGACGATTTTAGTGAGCATTGGTTTTTCGTACCTTCTATTTGAAGGTTTGCTTGCAATATCATGTATTTTGGTTAAGCAAACAAGAGAGATTAATAATTTGATTTGTTTTAGAGAGAATCATTTAGTATTCTACAGTAGAAATCTGTTTAGATTTGACGCTGTTCTGTGACCTTTAATCCTCATTTATGTCGCTTGTCACCTTTTGCCCTGAAGCATCAGCCAGCACATTAACACCACATCGTCCAGCAAATAATCGCGAGCACTGATTAGTGCGCTGTGCGGGGGATGGGGCGATGCGGGGGATGGGGGCAGCACTAACATGTAATTACGATAATTACGTTACCGACTGATTAATAAACCAATGATTGTGTGCGCACACTGTTTGTTGTTTTTAGAGCTCGAACCGAAACAAACAATCCGCGTTAATCATGGAACATCCCCACGTTGAAATGCGTTATTTTAATATCAAAACCAATAGCAGTACGTAATTGAATGGAATATTGATAGACAAATTAGAAATTACTTCAACTGTCGCATGTAGGTACCTAATAACACAGTAACGAGACCGTGACAAGATTATGATCGAGCCCCAACTTTGAGCGATGAATTCGTGACAACAGAGCGAGCTCATGTCACCTTGAACAATAATCATGGCACAAACCGATTCCATCAATTACGAGACCCAAATCAGTTGTGGCTGGCATGCACTGTAGTGACCTACTCAATGTTTTAATTATAAAGTTCATAAATTATATATTGTTCAAAATTAGGATCAAAATATTTTATATACATATTTACAAATAACCTAACACCTAGTATTATATAGAATCAAAAATCTAAATTAAATAATTTTGTGTTACTAACATTTTACAAACAAACATAACAAACCGATACTTTGTATTAGTAGATAGTTTCTTATCAGCTGGCCGGCGAAGCGATGACGCGTCTATTGTTCTACGTGCCGCGCGAGCGGGACGGCACTATAGTTGCCTTGCTCTCGCGCAGGTATGGTGTGGCGCGATGGGCCACGCAGCGCCAGTACAGTACGAATAATCTAAGTTTACCCATGCGAAGTACGTCGCAATCGATTGCGCAGGATGTCAATTTGACAAGAAACATAGAAAAGCGCATGCGCGGGTAAATCGCGTATGCCGTCTCAGTCACTCGTATACGTTTGATGCATACTTGTGCCTCGCTTCCTCAATGCAATACGACTGTTGGTGCGAAAAGTGTTAAACGTTGTTATTTTTTTTATTAATTATTCTGGTTTTTTCTTACTGTTTGACTTGTATTTTGTGTTTTCTTGTAGTGTATGTGTTTGTTGTGTTACTTTGTGATCGTGTTATTGTTATTGCATGCATTTTTTCAAAATTCAAACATAACACGTACACAAAAAAAACATAATCTACGAACGTAACACTTTTTTACGCGATGGACCCTGCGCGGTCGTCACTAACAGCCAACTTCGCATGGGTAAAGTTAGAATATTCGTACTGTACGTGTTTTGAGCCGCTTGCGATCATAAGCTTACAAAATCACATAGCTCCGCCGCGCCGCTTAAATCCAACTGTATTTGCTTGCTTTCTTCATCCGTCTAAATCTATCCATATATTCTACCACTCCTTCTTCTTCTTCTAAGTGGAACTCTTGTGTGTGTAAACTACCTGTGAAATAAACTTTCTTTCTTCTTCTGGTGTACTTTGGACTTTCATTCATCTCTTCTCACTATTGCTACATTCTTCATCACACACGCCTACCACCTACATTGGTGACCCCGTTCAGGAGCACGAGGATGACCGAAGACAAAGCGTGCAGTCATCAAGATGTCGGCGAGTCGGCAGCGGAAAGTTTTCGTGTGGGTGTGCGTATACCGCCATTTCACCCGGAGAAGCCGGGACTATGGTTCAACCAGATGGAAGCGCAGTTCATCCTGGCAAACATCAAGTCGGACGACACCAAGTTCCATTTCGTAATCGGCAACTTGGATACGCAATACGCATCCGAAGTCGAGGATATTATCGTCCACCCTCCAACCACCAGAAAGTACGAAAAACTAAAAAGTGAGCTTATAAAACGACTTTCGGCAACGCGTGAGAAAAAAATCAAACAACTTCTCATGCATGAGGAGCTGGGCGACCGAAAGCCTTCCCAATTTTACCGCCACCTCCTCAACCTCGCTGGTCCAGGTGTGCCGGAGGAGTTCCTGAGAACCATCTGGACGAGCCGCCTACCCGCAAGTACACAGGCGATCATAGCTTCCCAGTCCAAGCCGGACCTGAGCGAGCTGGCTGAGCTGGCGGACCGGATCCACGACGTCGTCGGCACCCCGGTGGCATCAACATCTGCCATCACTACAGCTGCATCGTCGAGCACTCCGGGCACCAGTATGAACTCCGAGATTGCCGCCCTGGCCAAGCAGATGGAGAAGCTGGCGGAGAAGGTGGGGCGATTGTCTCGCCCTAGAGGAAGATCCCATAGTCGTTCGCGCCATCGGTCCAGCTCCAACAGATCACAGTCTAGCTATAGAAAGTTCCCCCAGTGCTGGTACCATCAGAATTTTAGGGACCGAGCTAGGAAGTGCGTGAAGCCGTGCGACTACCCCACGTCGGGAAATGTGCGGGGCAATCAGTGATGGCGACCGATGATTGTCCGAGTGCTGGTCGCTTATTTGTCACCGATCAAAGGTCGAAGGTGCAGTTTCTGGTCGACACCGGCAGCGACCTCTGTGTCTACCCTCGATCGGCAATAACAAGACGACTAGATAAAACGAATTACCAGTTATGTGCGGCAAACGGAACATCAATTAACACGTATGGTTTCATAAATATTAGTTTAAACCTAGGGTTGCGCCGTGACTTCGCTTGGCGATTTATCGTTGCCGATGTAACAAAGGCGATAATAGGCGTGGATTTTTTATCTTTTTATAATTTGGTTGTTGATTGCAGGAACCAACGTCTCATCGACAACCATACTACGCTCTCCACCCCGGCGTCACCCGTCCGTCGTTCTGATGTCGTCTCTTCAGTGAAAGTAAGTCTTGGTAATTCCGCATACATTCACATACTACAGGAATTCCCTGACATCACTCGCCCACATGGTATACAACGCACTCCAAAACACAATACAGTACATCACATCCGTACTACACCAGGGCCACCAGTATCGTGTTCACCTCGCAGATTGGCCCCTGACAAATTAAAAATCGCGAAGGGTGAATTTGAGGCAATGTTGCAGTGTGGCACCTGTCGCTTGTCTGAGTCACCGTGGTCGTCGCCTCTCCACCTAGCACCTAAGAAAGACGATGGTTGGCGTCCCTGTGGCGATTACAGGATGCTGAACGCCCGAACCATCCCTGAGCAATACCCCATCCGTCACATACAAGACTTTGCTCATAGCTTGTCTGGCTGTACAATATTTTCGCAAATTGATCTAGTGAAAGCGTACAATCAGATACCAGTCCATCCAGACGACATCCCGAAGACCGCGATCACAACACCATTCGGTCTTTTCGAATTCCCTTACATGACGTTTGGCCTTCGAAATGCCGGGCAGACTTTTCAGCGCATCGTGGATGAAATGCTCAGGGGTCTTGACTTCACGTACGCGTACTTGGATGACTTTTTGGTCTTCTCAAAAGACCGGAAGACCCACGAGCACCACCTGCGCCAGCTTTTTTCCAGGCTTCGAGACTACGGAATGGTCATCAACACGTCTAAGTGCGCCTTTGGAGTGACTGAAGTCCACTTTTTGGGCTACCACATTTCAGCCAAGGGCACAAGACCATTGCCTTCCAAGGTCGAAGCCGTGCAGAATTTCCCAGCGCCTAAGACCGTGAGAGAGCTGCGCAGATTCCTTGGGATGCTGAATTTCTACAGAAGGTTTATTCCAGGAGCAGCTAGTCTTCAAGCACCCCTAAACGCACTGCTAACTGGATCGGTTAAAGGTTCACATCCAGTTAACTTCACACCCGAGGAGAACGAGGCATTCCAGAACAGCAAAAACAGCCTTTGTCAAGCAGCAATGTTGGTTCATCCTGACTGCAACGCAAAGTTGGCGTTGGTCACGGATGCGTCTGACAAAGCCATGGGCGCGGTCTTGCAGCAACTGAAAGCGGGGGCTTGGGAACCCCTTGCCTTCTTTTCACGGAAGCTAAGCCCAGCACAGGTTAAGTACTCACCTTACGACCGCGAGCTACTCGCCATTTACGAGAGTGTGAAGTATTTTCGGCACATGCTGGAGGCTCGTGACTTTGTGATTTACACAGACCACAAGCCTCTCACATTCGCCTTCCACACTCGTAAAGAGAATTGTTCCCCACGACGTACACGTCACCTAGATCTCATAGCCCAGTTCACAACGGACATCAGGCATATATCTGGGAAGAACAATGTCGTGGCGGATACTCTCTCGCGCGTTGAAGAAATTACGCAACCTGTGCCCGCTGAAAAGATCGCTGCAGCGCAACTGGAGGACCAGGAGCTGAAGCAACTGCTTGCTGGAGATAACGCGTTATGCCTGAAGCAAGTAAGCGTACCAGGATCCCAAACGCAGCTGTACTGTGATGTCAGCACCCCTACACCACGACCTTTTGTGCCCAAGGAGTTGCGCAGGACGATTTTCCTTAGCCTGCACTCCTTGAGTCACCCAGGCACCAAGGCATCAGCAAGATTGGTTGCTGACCGATATGTGTGGCCTGGCATCAGGAAAGACTGTCGAGAGTGGGTTCGCTCTTGCCTGGCTTGCCAGCGCTCGAAGACCACACGACACGTCTTTGCTCCAGTAGGAGCTTTCAAATTACCGCAATCTAGGTTTTCCTTCATCCACATTGACCTAATAGGACCTTTACCACTGTGCCCAGGCTTCCGCTATTGTCTCACAGCCGTCGATCGCTTTACGCGATGGCCTGAGGCAATACCATTAGCAGACATCACTGCAGAAACAGTGGCAAAGGCTTTACTGAGTGGCTGGATTGCTCGTTTCGGCTGCCCATCGGATATCGTAACCGATAGAGGTAGGCAGTTCGAATCAGCACTCTTCAGAAGCCTGTCTGCAACTGCTGGGTTCCAACATCGCAGAACAACCGCGTACCATCCTGCCTGTAACGGACTGGTGGAAAGATTCCACCGTCAACTAAAGGCTGCGATCACCTGCCACGCAAACGACAGTTGGGTGGAATCTCTTCCACTAGTCATGTTAGGTATTCGCAGCGCTTACAAAGAGGACGCTCAGGCTTCAGCCGCCGAATTAGTTTACGGCCAGCCCATGCGCCTCCCAGGTGAATTTTTCGACCCTCAGGCTGAGGAGACCGTCGACATGACCACCTACCTATCAAGGTTTAGGAGTATTATCCGGAATCTGCAACCATCACCAGCAGCCAGGCACAACAGCAACTTCAAAACATTCATTTACAAGGATTTATCCTCATCAACTCATGTGTTCCTTAGGGACTGTACTGCCGGTGGTGGTCTGAAACCGGCATACTCTGGTCCTCATAAGGTCATCGAAAGAGGTGACAAGGTGTTTAGGATAGTGGTAAACGGTAAACAGGTTACCGTATCGATAGACCGCATTAAGCCGGCCTTCATACTGCGTGACCCTGACAACACTTCAAACACACCACATACCACGTACATGCACCACAACACACCACAGTCACCACTCAACAGTAATGCTAATCACTACACACCCAACGCGGATAACCAAGACTTGCCTTCGACTGACAATGACGTCATCAGGACGACGCGGTCTGGACGTCGCGTTAGATTTCCCGACTATTATCGCCCTTGACGGTCTTTGGAAGGGGGTGATGTAGTGACCTACTCAATGTTTTAATTATAAAGTTCATAAATTATATATTGTTCAAAATTAGGATCAAAATATTTTATATACATATTTACAAATAACCTAACACCTAGTATTATATAGAATCAAAAATCTAAATTAAATAATTTTGTGTTACTAACATTTTACAAACAAACATAACAAACCGATACTTTGTATTAGTAGATAGTTTCTTATCAGCTGGCCGGCGAAGCGATGACGCGTCTATTGTTCTACGTGCCGCGCGAGCGGGACGGCACTATAGTTGCCTTGCGCTCTCGCAGGTATGGTGTGGCGCGATGGGCCACGCAGCGCCAGTACGTGTTTTGAGCCGCTTGCGATCATAAGCTTACAAAATCACATAGCTCCGCCGCGCCGCTTAAATCCGACTGTATTTGCTTGCTTTCTTCATCCGTCTAAATCTATCCATATATTCTACCACTCCTTCTTCTTCTTCTAAGTGGAACTCTTGTGTGTGTAAACTACCTGTGAAATAAACTTTCTTTCTTCTTCTGGTGTACTTTGGACTTTCATTCATCTCTTCTCACTATTGCTACATTCTTCATCACACACGCCTACCACCTACAGCACCATAAAAGCAAACGCGCTTTGAGTCGGTGTTCACTCACCTTGTCGCAATCACTGACGTTTGTTACATCAAAGGAGAAAAAGAAAAAAGCTTAAACGATAACGTGTATGTAACACAAATAACATGGCGGCTGGGCTGTCACCCCTTCCGCACTGTGGTCGCACTCGGGCGCACATAACTCATATTTCCAAGCGACGGGAGCTATTGTGGCGCTTGTACTTTTTTCGGCATTCGGCTTCGCAACATGATTGTTTAAAATCACAGAGCGTGTGCTCCCTGATAAGATTTATGTACTGCTCCTGACACTTAATTTTGTTCCCGTTCGCTACTTGACGTCGCGACGAGGATTATGATTTTTTTCGCTTTTCTGTTTTCATGTTCAATGTTTAGTGGCTCGAAATTTATTTTGAGATGGTAATTTTGTTCGGCTTCTTTGATGTTTAGAAAGCTAGATTTTTGGGACTGAAGCGGATTAAGTACACGAATTTACTAGTACGTAATATGTTAGAATCCATCGACTTATATTTGCTAACTTATACATTCTTGTTAGCAGATTTGTTTCTGTGGATTTATTAACAAGAATGTCTTCGTTTAATGCGTATTTGTCTTACAGGGAAAAATATAATTAATTTCCTTATGAATAATTTTTTCATCAAAGGAATCCTCCTCATATTAAATTCATTATTCTTTACATAATTAAACAGTGCTTGTAATTATTTTTCAAAGAAACATTAAATTAATAATAAATGTAATAAAAAGCGCTTCAGTCAAAGGCGGTATTATCATTCAATAAAAGCAAAGATACTCCTGGATAACAGGGGTGTTGAAACGACCATCTAAGATTTTGCCTTTTGCTAATTAATACATCTAATTAAAGAGGGGTTTCTCAAAGAGAGCGGCGTCGAGTGCCTACTCGGGCAGAACTCATACCTGTGGCTCGCTTCTTATCTATACTTATAAAGGTAACATCTTCAAAACCGCTGATTCAATTTTGTTGAAATTTTCCCTGAATTTGGGCAAAATGTTATACTAAGGATTGATGAGTTTTGATGATAGTAGCTCCTATATAAATGAGAGATGAGATTATGCAAGCATCAGCGGGCGGCTTGGTAAAATATTTGTTAGACGCGCGGGTGAAGTGTTGCGGAGCTGATAAAGTTGGCAATTTAGCTTTACAAGAAAAACTAGAGTTAATTAATAAATAATTAAATGTAATATTTTGTGAGCCTCAAGCTATTTTTCAACTACAAAAATACGCATAAATAGAAACGGATTAATGCTTATGGAATTTATAAATGTGGAAAATTTAAGTAAATGAAATTGAAATCGCCTCAAACCACTTCGTATTTACTTTCAGGTACTAGGTTTCATCATTCAGTTATCTGGTTTAGACGCTCGACGGCAAGTTACTAACATTTATTGAAATATTTGCAAGAACAAAAAATACAGTATAGTAATGAGGATGAATTAATAGTATAGTGAGAAGCAGAGAAAACAAAAAGTACCTACGTGTATGGATTTATATCTAAAGACTAAAAAATTATATTCAGCTAAATACATCAGGAACATACGAAATGAATAATACACCAGATTCATATCCCACCACAATACTAAGGGATGTTCAGACGAAGATCTTTTGTAGCGACGTCTAATTAAATCGAGGAAGAATTCTGGATTAGCATCTCACGTGTCGGCGCGGATTACTCGTCGTCGGTTCCGGGGCGACATGTTCCTTCACGCTCCTAATTAAATTAATTAGCTCCCCTATTGTATGTATTTAATCTGCCTTCCCGAGACGAGAGATTTGTTGATTACATAATAGGAAACATTTCAGTTTCAATATTAATTTCAAGTGAACACAGGCTAACAATGCCTATGTTAAGAGGAGGCTCCCTAAATTTTATGTTAATTTGCATTAATATTCTGAAACAGTCACACATACTATCAAAATGGAACTTTAGTATATGATTTATTGGATCTTTTTCTTTCCATGTACAAGACAGTTACGTAATTGTAACATTTTCACTCGATTCATTTTTAATTCAAAAATCATGTCTTTTTTAAAGATTATTCCTTTTTTTTTCAAGATTGCGTGGCCTTTATGTCTAAAATAAATATTAACAGTAAGAAAATATAGTTTACTATCCAGTCACAAGATATTTTTTCTCTAGATCAATTATTACTTCAGTTATAAACGAAATAAGAATTGAGACTTACGACATTTAGTTTCGAGCTCGAACGCGATCAAAGAGCGCATGCGGTATTCAACTTTATTACGGCTAGCATAGCGTCTAGCACCATAGCGGTAGTGGCGGGGTGCATGGGGCGGAGCTTGCGTAGAAATTATTTTAGAGTGCCTGCTCTTAACTTGATTAATTATGATTTCTCGCACATTGGTCTGGAGAGACTTTGTGATACTTCCAATGATGGACGAGATAAAAGGAGACAGACGTAATAAATAGCTTCAAAAGATTAACATAAAATCAGCTTACAATGAATAACTCCTACAAGCTGCACATTGTAAATGAACTGTAAGACGAAGGCGAGGCGCCTGTGTCTGGAACACGGTTTATACTAGCACGGATACAGACGTTCACTCTGTCTCAAATAATGCTGTTGCGTGTTTAATATAATGGCGTTTTTATGGTTTTGGTTGAAATGGACAAATTGTATTTGGCGTTTTGGAAATAAAGCTTGGTTATATTGGTTTTATCACTCGATTTTATAAATTTTGGTCTGAAATTACAATTGCAATTCAAAGATACTCTTAATAATGAATCTCTTATGAATGTATAATGTGAATGTATTTAAAATTAAATCTTAATTTTGTCTATTATTTTATTTATTATGCGGATACCATGTAAGTTAACTTAACTTTCGAATATAATATTTTATGCATGTGGTGTTTACCTATAATATGTATTTGTAACACTGAATATTTATGTTTAAATATGTGTCCCATACAAGCATTCAGTGTAAATAATTGTTGGTGAACCTGGAATATTTTTTTATTTTATTTAAATACAATCAGTAACCCAACACCAAAGTTGTACTCGCCATACAATAGAACGGAGCTGTTGCTGTTAAAATTCAAAGCTGAGGAAACGGCCGCCATATCTTTTTTGGCAACGTATAATTTGTTATTTAGACTACACTGTAATACGAGAACGCTACGAATACTTTACGACGTGAAATTACGATGCGGAGGGGAAAAAATTAACATTCTAGCTTCATACGTTTTGTCCAGTTATTCGACGAATGCGGGCAACGGCGAGGCGCTCGAAAGGTCTACAATTTGGGTGAATTGGTGTTATGAGCCGGCTCGCATGTCCGCCGCGAGTTACCCCACCCCTCTGACTGGTAACTGTTTAAAATGGCCGTGTTCAACATTCGCGAGCCGTTGTTACCGACGAGAGCTATTAGACACAATCTATAACTTCCTGGAAGAAAAAAACAATGCAGTCGCGTTTCGCCATGTCCTGCTGCAGCATAATAAAACCGAATGTGTTCCGGAATAGGGGAAATAACTTTCGACTTTGTAATTATGGCCGCGCCACGGGAAGCTAATACAAAGTTATAATATTATTAACATACGTGACAAAAACTACGTATTGTTTATACGACTGAAGACGCAGTTAAATTAGAAGTTGGATATGAAGATTTATAAATAAATATTTCCGTGCACAATCAAATTAAATATCACAATAAATTATATTTCAAAGCCTAAACCGTTCCTAATAATATAGTTTGTGTCAGCAAAGTAACATTTTAAAACAATTACGGTCGTGCAACACTGAATTTTAATACATCTGGCGCAGCAGGGTTCGTTTCTTTCGCCGGCGCCTAATAGGTGTGTAATTTAGCAGTAATTCAGTGCGTTGTACAGCCCCGGCCGAAGCAGCAGTGATTACGGTGCACAGTTTCAATTACGCCGCGTCACTCGGCCGCGCGTCTGGCGACCACTTTACATACGTTTGAGCTCGCTGCACCGCTCGCTAGTGCGCCGCGGTTGGCGCCGAGGAAAAATTATGTCGACGAAATATTTTATACTTGGTGTTGTAATAGATTGGTTTTCTCGAAATCGGACTACATTCATTATGGTTGACTTGGTTTTGTCAGTCTCTTTGTTGGTTTAGACTTCTTAAACAACAGTAGATTGCATGTGCATGGTTCCTTCACAATCGGATCCAGATGTATGCCGGTGGCAATAGAATTGCCCCTAGATGCCCGCGGCTTCGCCCGCCAAATTATATACTTAAACCTTCCTCGAGAACCACTCTATCCATTGGTGAAAACAGCATGAAAATCGGTGCAGTGGTTTTTGATTTTATCGCGAACAGACCTCTGCCCAACCCTATTTTTTTAAGATGGAAAATCATCAAATGACTCTCCTGCTCTGGGTTAAGCAGAACGGAGTGTCAGACTCTTACTGACTAAAACCCATCCGTGTTCCTCCAAATGCTTCGTGCATTCCAGGACCGCGGTGACTCTTTCGAACAAATTCTGTAACACTTCTGCGAAAATTTACGGAAAATATAGACGCGGTATGATGTGAACAAACATAGCAACAATTTGAACAATAGTAGATCCATATTTATGACACGAGCTTTGCACCTTAAGGCTGTGTGGTCGTCTCCTCTTGACACAGTGGGCCCAGTATGCCCCGGCGGGCCAGTGGGCCCCCATGCGGTTCCCACCTTCTGCACCGCTCACCGCAATAGTTCAATGTGCTCGTGGTACGGGGCACGGTGGGGCTGCGTTTAAATTGATTTTGATTAGAGGGTGCATTTATATCAGTTCACCTTATTTTGTTGATAATTAAGTTCAATAAGTTCTCTTTGACGTTAGCTTTTTTTTTTCTGTTATAAACTTATTACATTACATTTATAGTATACTATTACATTATCCAAAATCATCATCTGCCAAACCTATCAACATTTCATCATCTCTCAACATTTCCGAACTATTATCTAATATTGGAGTCGGCTTCCTGTAAAACCAGATTAAGCTGAATATGAGTATGTTATCCCAGAAATTAAATTATATTGCAGTAAAGTCGGTTGAAACAATACTAAATCTAAAACAAGGAATAAAACAAAAGCTAACAGCAACGCAAGCAACTTGTTAGGACCACGCTCGTTACCGCTCGAAGTAACCTGAGCCCACGACCACAATCACGGCCACGGCCACGACCAGGTCGCGAGGTCGCGCCTCCAGTCCGGTTACTAAGCGGATCCGCTGCGGATCACGCCGGGTTTAATGGTCGCCTTTAGGAACGAACGAAATTCAAAACTTTTTGCGCGTGACTGAACAAAAATTGTTTTGTGAAGGTTGATTTTGTTGTTCGCGGCGTGAGCTGTTTGTGAGCTGTGGTTTTTTTTTTAATAAATACGGTTCTGTTAGGTTTAAAATATTGCAAATGAAGCATACAGCAGATCAAGACTGTGCGTAGAAGAAACTGCGGAATTCGCTTGTCTATCATGACTATCTTCATTTGCAGTCGGTATAGAGAGTGATTAGATAACAGCATATTAGTATATCCGAATGAATGGATCAGGCACTGACGAAGTGAAACTTGGTGAGGCTAGCTAGGTCAAACAAAAGACATAATTATATTCCGACTTCTGAAATGATAATGAAGGGTTGATAACATAAAATTATGTAAACGACGACGTTTTGGTATATTAACATTGAGTCTTAAAATACCCTACCCTAATCTTTTCAAAGTTAGAGTAAACAGGCTACTTCTGGGTAAGCTCGCTCCATCGTAGACTTTGTCTCTGTCATCTCTGACCAAGACTAGTCAAGAGCAAACCCATAACAAGTAAAAAAAAAATATATAAGTTTAGTTAAAACCGCTAACTTGAACGTTCTTGTGCACAAGATAATTTTAAAATCAATTGCTCTGCGGCTTTGTGTTTTCCTAGCGAGTAACACCAGCGACACTCTATTATGTCGCGACATTCAATTACTGGCGCGCCTAACTAGTAGATACCTATACTTCTAGTACCCTAGTTCTACCTGTGCCATTTTTCAATTAGCTAGTACAAAAATCCAAGTGAGTAAAACTACTACAGGTGCTTGTCATGAAAACACCTCATCATCGATATCATAGATCATGAAGTATTCTAGTTATTTGCCTCTTCTTTTTTTTCTCCTTTAGGGATAGGGGTCGGCCAGTTTGACAGGTCGCAGATACCTGTATTTTACAAGGAGTGACCTAATATCCGAAGTTCAAGACGTAGTACTACAATACTCTTGACTAAACTGCTGCTAGATTTCGTGCTTTTGACTACCCGTAAGGACGCCAGAATGGTCAAGCGTTGCTTAACCTCGAAGATAGTTATTATTTTTGAAGTGAACAGCAAAAATAAATAAGATAAACTAAAGCTATCGGTCTTCAAGCGCTTTGGAAGAGAACTTCGATATAAGGGTCCTTGAAAAACTTTTTATTTTTTCGTTATTGTTACATCAACATCTGCCTGCTTTTTCTCAATTATTCTCAACTAGCAGACCCGCGCAACTTCGTTTGCGTCACATTTTCCATTACTGCTCCGCTTCTATTTGTCTTAGCGTGATGTTATATAGCCTATAGCCTTCCTCGATAACTGGGCTATCTAACCCTGAAAGAATTTTTCTAATCGGACCAGTAGTTCCTGAGATTAGCGCGTTCAACCAAACAAACAAACAAACAAACAAACTCTTCTGCTTTATAATATTAGTATAGAAGTATAGATTATATTGGGGTCGCCTATCAGTCAAACTGTACACCACTATTTTATTTATTTATTTATTTAACACTTTCAGCACAAACAAAAGTACAGAGGCGGACTTAATGCCATAGGCATTCTCTACCAGTCAACCTTTGGGTGATGCAGAGAATAGTGGTAGGTGCAATACGAAGAATTAAATGCGATTGATAACTATTCAAATACAAAGTATAAAAATAAAGTAAAGTACATAAAAATAGTATAAAATCAATTGCGGCAGGTGGAACCAATAGTTTCACCGCCGGATCTAACCAGTTAAAATGAATAATATACACATACTAACTATACCTACATAATTATACATTATAAATATATAATAAATACTCACATTAACAAGATAAATATGTAAACGACTACTTAAACAATAAATATGAAAAAGAAAATGGAAAACATTAGCGCTGTGATGATACTACTGCCAACTTCTTCCAAATGTGTTCACGAACTCTCAATTTAAAAGTTAATCGACTGGTGGCCATCCTGATCTCCTGAGGAAGCGCATTCCACAGAGAAATAGACTGAACGAAGAAAGAAGAGTGAATGGTGGTGGTGGTGGTGGTGGTGGTGGTGGTGTGTGTGTATTTTATGTGGAGCAACTGAATACCTGCTGGTCGATTCTGTTGACATCTCACCGTGATCACCTAGGTGGAGTGAACGACAAGTGTGCTGTCATTCTTATCTTGTTTGTATGGTTTGACAGCTCAATTGTTAACAGAATCGTACTGCTGTAAACATGTCGAAGTGAACGCTTGGGCGAAGTGATCTCGAAGAGACCGGTCAGTGCAAGTAATCAAGATGGAATGACAGCTCGCTTTGTGATCACTTCACCCAAGCCTTCACTTCGACATGCTTACAGAATCGACCGGCTGGCCTCCACAGCCGTGTAGAACACGTAACATAATTACACATTTTATGGGATAGTTATGTAACATATTTTAGCGACATAATTTGGAATGCACTCTCTTCATTACTAAAAATAGGTTGTATCTATACAATTTAGGTTATGCAGGCTTTTAAGTGCATAAATTTTATAACGATTCGTCGCACTTTTAATAAAACACGAATACCGAAACATAATACTGAATGAAAATAATTAATTCGCACTACAAAACTCAATATTTTCGATTTTCCACCTGTAGTCGGTGTAGCATATCAAAAAATATATTATATCTCATTGTATGTAGTTACGTAGATACGTCATATTTATCTTTATTTTCATTATTAGTTGCTGGAAGAGTTTTTCAAAGTTAGAGTGAACAGGCTACTTCTGTGTGAGTTCGCTTCATCGTAGATTTTGTTTCCGTCATTTCTGACCTAGACTAGAGTCAAGAGCTCTTACTCATAAAAAAGTCATCTAAACACACTCAACGCAACACGCAACACGCAACACGCAACAGTACGCAATCGTCACTATGTAACATTTATAAAAAGCTACATCTATTCCTCTCGCCTCTACTGTTTCTTTACCTTCTTCTTTCACCCCTCTTCTCGTTAAGGCGGGGTCAGACGTTCAAAAATCTTAAAAAGTACTGCATACTTTTTAAGATTTTTGAACGTCTGAAAATCTAATTAATTATGAGTTTTTTTAATAAATAAAAATCATTACATAAAAATTGAACATACCCTCAAGTAAATGGTGAAGATAGAAACGCAATTTAGAATGATTGGCTCGATACTTTTTTTATCAAACATGACACTAAATTACAATCACGAATATATATAAAAGTTATATCAATAGATAGAGCTTTTTATTTTGAAGTAAATGTTGAAACCAGATTGTGTAATTTCTTTATCAGTTTTCGCCAAGAAGAAAAAACAATCAAAATTTAGACATTATTTCGCTCGCCGGACAGTCGCTGTTGTTCGTCAAAACACACAGTACTGCAACCTCGCCTTAAGCAATAAATACCAAATTCAAAACAGACTTCAACAACATCACCAAACTATCTGCAGCCACATTTTCCCTGCATTATTTACATAAAACCTCTCCAAAATAATTTGCTAATAAACCAGCTATCCATTATCATACAAAACCGCGTCTGCTTAGCACTTCCATTAGGAATAATTGCGACCGTCCCGGGACATGGGACACTGCAGGTCCCGCGCGGGCCGCGGGGCCCGACATGCGATTAATGAAATTTCAAAACGTGGGACACTGTTGACATTAGTAGGATGTCGTGCAAGCCACTTGATTGATATAATTTTCTAAGTCGCTTATGTCGAGGCCGGTGGAGGTGATTTGTCAGCCAAGCTGGATGTGTTTAGTTTGGGTTGTAGTTGTGTCGCCTGCTTCTGTTGCCACGTTCATTATGCACGAAATTGATGGAGCGACCTCTACCTATCTGTTCAGCCGGTCGATTCTCGTTGAGATCTTACCGTGATCACTTAGGTGAGGTGAACGACAAGTCAGTTGTTTTGCCATCTTGTTTGTATGGTTTGACAGCTCACTTGTCGTTCATTTCGCCTAAGTGTTCACTTCGACATGTTTACACAATCGCACTGCAGTTTTAGTTGCAGTTTAGAGTGTTATGTTTTAATGTTATGTGTTAGAGTTTGAAGATTTGTGCATGAAGAGGTAATGTAATTTATATAAGTTGTGGTGTGATGTCACGTACTCGTGCATCAGCACGTCACGTATAGCACATAGTCTAAGTAAGATATATTCATAGTTTTATTATAATAACATCACGCACGCACTATGTATATATATCGCACTTAACAATAAAGGAGGACTTCAGTCTCAGGGCTCAGACTTCAGTCTTCAGTCTTGAGCTGAGTCATGGAGAAGTAGCCATTATGGTGTTTACTTAACCCCTCCTTCTCCCTACATCGCATGGCGACCCTGCCAGTCGACTGGACGGCGTTGTAGTTGCCCGACCGGGGACTAGTCGGAGTCACTACGATGAGCTTCGAGTCAACAACATCGATGAGCTTCAAGTCAGCTTGGGTTTTGTAGTCGCAGGCCAACAAACATTGATTTTAAGTTCCAATTTCTTTTCACTTATGGCTAAGTAGTTCATTAGATCCCAGATCATTAAGATTTGATATAGATAACATAAACAGTTCTACTACAAAATTTTTATTGGAAAAGTCCCTCAAACATCTAGTAATTTCAATAGATGTAGAGACGAGATAATTACTGCATAAGATTATTCATGTTCTGGAAATTTCACTAATCAATCAAAATCTATTTAGAACTAGTTCAAATTGAAAGTCATGAACTCATGACAAAAATGATAAACGTACAATGGCACTACAACATTAGCTTCTGCCTACAACTCATTATTTGTTTCACCACGTAGTCGGTATAAAATCGTCTAAAAAATGATTGCTGGGTAAACCCAAGGTAAACCGTCGGATTCCGTCATAGGCAAACAGTGTATATTTCTTCATACAATCATAAATACTAGGTCTCTATTTGTACGTATTTGATTCCACTGCTCCATTTGACCTCGAACTGGAACGATTGATACTGGTCATTAATCATAGTGCCCGACTTACTGGGTCATTTCGTACACTCAATATTGAAATAGCGAACACTTAGATTTATGACTAAATACCATAATTTCATACTCTAACGGAAAAATATGAAAATTCCGATGAAGTTAACACAACGATGTGAAGTTAATGAAACGCACAGAATTAATATCTTCGGATAAACGGTTCATAAAATAGTGCTAAGTCAGGAACACAGTTTTATAGGCATTTGGATTACAATACTAAGATCAATGCTTAATAATCACCTTTGATGGCAAGTTATAATAATAACATTGAGTACTCATTAAAATATTGAAAAACATTAGAAATTATTCATGTTAGATAAATGGCAAAACATGCAGATGTAACCGTTATTCTATGACCTTGCACTTGTTAGAAAATGAAATTATTTCTCAAACTATTTATAGTAACACAAAAAAACAAAGTCAACGTGATTATGATTCAATCAGATAACAATCTTTCGTAAGTTTATTTTAGTGTTGAAAGTAAGTTAATATTATAGAACAGTTTTATTTTTCAGTACCCCATAAAATGTAGATAACTTGTCATTTAAATCTACCAGTAAGTAAGAGCATCTGCGTCTGGTGGAATCCCTTTGATTAATCCACCTCATTTATAAATAACATCAAAATACATTCAGACCAATTAGCTTATTGTTTCTGAAAGCAGATTATTATTTTAAATGATTACTGTCAATTGCCGCTCTTGTTTTATTTTCATAAATAATGGTAAAACACGACGTGGTTATTGTTTCATTATTCACTGTAATTGCTGAAATAGATGCTCTTTTGTTTGATAACATTAGTTAGTAGCACCAATTTTAAACCTAATAATTATGTAATTATTAGGTCTCTCTCGTTAGGCAGATGGATTTAGGGCTTGATTCAGAAAGCAAGTACTTCTGGACAGGGCTCGCAATGTCAGGAGGTTCCTCTCTCTGGAGCCCTGACCGCTGGTAGCTTGGACCTTGTTCCCGATACCGGTGGGCTACTATTTTTTTGAAATATTAAAAAAAACGTACAAATAAGTATAAACGAATGTAGAAACTTAATAAACGACCATAATCATGTTATTATTACCCTGCATTATATTGTGGATATGATAAAAATAACATGTGTCAGTGCTAATGCCTACTTTACAAATTCAGCTTTATCAAAAACGTGATTTTCATTTCTTTGAGCAGCCTAAATAGATCATCCGGCCTTTTATGCGAGCTTTATCCGACCATTAGGTGACCGGGTTTTCAGTCAAGGAAAGCCCTTTGAAAATATTAGAACTCACGCGGGGAAACATGTGATATAGCTGGATATTCATACAGGCGGAGTATAGTAGCCGGTACGCAATCAGCGTGCGAAGTGGTAAACCTTTTTTATATTGGGCGAGCGTACGTGCCGGACGGACAGGGCCGGCGCACGCGTGCCGTGCCCCGCGCCCTATCTGCGCCGTGCTGATACTTTGTTTTGACGTACAATGCACGTATTTATTGTAGGTATGCGGTTGATATAAAACTGGACTGCCAATCGAGTGGTTGATACTATTGCTGGTGGCTTTAGATTAACAGTGTGGAAAAACATCTATATTCGTTGCAGTCAGACCTTTAATTTTACAGCTTCTGTTTTTTTTTTTTTTTTGAAAAGCGACACCTGCTTTCTGTCAATATTACACTTTGACTTACATGTGGTTTTACATATACTTTTGCTTAATTGGCTTGTTTGCGTTATTTCAATTATTTTCTTTAATCTGCCTTTTTTATACATTATCTATCACTGGACACGAAACTATATTTATTTATCGTTTATTACACTTAAGCATATTATTATGTATTTACCTGTATATTTAATGCCCTACAAAACTGGTTGACTTCCGTACACTTCGACGTAAAGTGTAATTGAAGACCAGTGTCGGACAGCACCTAGTTGTCCGGCATTTTGCTGAACTGTTATAATAAAATTGTTGAAAACAATAACATTGTGTTGAAAACACACAATGTTATTGTTTTCAATACTTAGTTTCAAACCCTTTAATTGTACCTACATTGTGTGAATCCGTGTGTGCCGAATAAATTAGTTTTCTTTCTTTCTTTCTTCTAAAATTATAAATCGTGTTTCCTAATTTACTAAATTTTTATAAGCATCTTGTTAAAGGTTCCGACCCTTAAAATCACCATAAAAAGTTGCTATCGGTCACATAATTACATCTAATTCAATATTCATGGCATCGCGTTCCGGAGCCAGTTGAATAATATCAGCGCACACAAAATTAGTTCAAAGTGTAATTATTGTTCAAAACGTTGTGTTTGTTGTCCATTGCTAAGTAGTTTAAAGTTATACTTTGTCCACGACAGTTGTAAAATTCTATGTAAAACTTGACAAAAGGTTATTAAATAATTTCCCGACCACTTCAGAGGCGTTCCGTTCTAAATAATTGGAGACTCTGTTTACTGGGAAAAGTAAATTAATATTTACATTTATCGTTCTGTTAGAATTAATTCCTTCACTGATACAGAAGTTTTATGGAGTTAGAAAGTAATAGTCAGAAAAGCAAGAGGCTTTGAATTTTTTTTTTTGTTTTGTATATTTTGATTATTGCACAAATGTTAAGTTGTATCAAAGCTTAATTCAAACCATGAATGTAGTTTTATTTAAATGACTAAGAAGCTTAGAGCTAGACTAACATAAACAAAGTCAAACTGCAGAAATCAAGTGATAACTAAGAAGGGCTCCTGCACTCGTTCATTTTTTCCCTCATTAAAGCCAACTCATTACGGAAACTGCAGATCAATTCTAAGAATCTAGCGGATTTTTTTTACTAACAAACTGAAATAATGTAACCAAGATCGCATATAAACCAATAATTTTCGTTACTTCATGGTCCACATTGACGACCACATAGACAAGCTCGTCCATTATTTACCCCGGAGCATTGATTAAAAACAATACCATTTTTTTGGAATCATTTCAGTACAAACAAACTGTATTTTGTTACAATTCATTCCCAATATCGCGCGATCGTTTTAAGCCGATACGATTAATAGATAAAGAAATATCGGCAAATATGGCCGGCAGCCGCTGGACGTTTGGACACAATCGAGTCGGCCTCGCAAAAATTGTGTAGTCGAAATAAATTCGACATTTTATTTTAACTGCTACATCGAAAATGACAAATAATGTATTAATTTCTCATTGCGGTCCGTGTAATGCGATGTGGAACTCGATGGAATGGCTCCGTTTCTCGGTAATTATGAAATATTTATAATCTGTTTTGATTTCCATTTTATGTTGTTAATAATATTTTAAAGCAATTTTGTAGTTGTTGAAAAACAATTTGTTTGTTTTAATGAAATATTGTGTTAATGAAATGTTTTAGCAGAGCTTTTTTTGTTTGTTTAAGGATGATTTCAAAAATAGCAATGTAGTTAAGGTTTAAATTACAATTAAACGATAAAACTCATCATAAATCACGAATCAAACTAACAACATCTATCATAGAAGACGCAAGTTACCCGCTGAAATCCGCAATATTGGCAACAGAGCATCATCGCCTTGTAGATCATTAGAGGCCGGTAAAACTGTTAATTTATGTATTCCGTGCGGATGATCGCCGTCGTCTGCTAATTGACTCGGAAGGCGGTCGTGAATAATACCTCGCTGTAATCACCTTATAATTGTACAGGAACGGTAAATGCCCTCTTTGTCACTATTTATTGATTTGTAATGTTCCTTCGCTTAGGGGTTTGACTTCAAGAAATGGTAAATTATAAATGATATTTATTTTGTAAGTAGGTTGTAAATAACACTTACACGTCCATTTTTTTGGTCATTTTAAACTAGATGAGGCCGATGTTTCCTAGCTGACTGCTCTGAGAAGAAATACCGAAACAAACTCAGAGGTCAAAGTCTCTTTTAAAGTCCATACAATCGTACTGGTTAAATCATATGAGAATCATTTAGGTTAATGTCTGAAGTGATATTTTGAGGAGGGTACCACACAGATTTGAGTGCACTCAAATCTTACACACGATGAGACACGATAATTGGCAAATGCTTGCAGTTGGTAGCTCAAACTTAGAACTTAAAGGAGCTCAACGAACTGACCAACAATACCAAAGTAAGAACATTTGTGTAGGCCGCATAAATAACTCAAACCTCCAGACTAACATTAAATGTAATGAACCACTAACATAGAAATCTACATGGTCCTCATACTCACAATAAGTTATATGGTACTCTTGTTACAAATAGAAGAAGTTATGACAATCGCTCTTTTGTGGTTTCAGAGTGCGAGTAAAGCAGGGTAGGATTGGCACCATAAAACAACATAAGCTTAAATAAGTAAACATCCCATGCCCATCGTTGGCGTCTAAGCCAAGTGTTTAGAGCTATAAAAGAGCGATAAAGTCAGCTCTTGTCCAGTAAATTCTTCCTGAAGAGACCCTCAACGATATAAAAGTGCGTTTAATTACACCCCACTGACACGTAACCACCATTATTAACACTAAGGAGCTCATACAGATAAACGGGACATTCATCCGCGTCGCCCGCCGCGACGAGTACACCACACTCGGGCGCCGCACAACGTACATTGTTCCTCCGCCAATTGTAACAAGAGCCGGGATGCTCACACAGCGAGCAATGTGGTTTGTTTAAAACAATAGAGTAGAATGTCGAGGGACATGTAAGTAGCTGGCGTCTTCATGAGACTCGAGCGGTGGAACTAACAATCTGATGTCGTCTGTATTTGTGTGTGTGTGTGGGGTCCATTACTCGTCGGGCCCCGGTAGCAGTGATGAGCATCAGATGCGAGGACGCAATGGATGACGTGTTAGGCGTATAGTTCGCAGTTGAGAGTTTTAGTGCGGGGCCCGGAAACGGGAACGTCTCCCAGTTGTGGTAAATGGTTTCGTGGAGGACGCTCGTACATACGAGTTCTCTAGCTTTTATGTCCGCCTTTAGATCCCGAAACTCAAGAGCTGCGCTATAACACTGTTAAATGTACGCTGGACTTAAAATAAATTTGTGCCAATGTACCTACACACTGCCGGGAGGGGCGAGCTTGGGACTTTTAGTGTTAGTTGGCTGCGTAAACAGCCTAGGTTTAGAGGACATTTTAATGACTATTGCAATACAAGCTCATAAATTGCTTTCATTATAACCAAATGATGAAAGCTTAAAGTGGATGATTCTAGTTTAGCAACAGCTGAAAAATAAATTGGAATAAGCAGCTAAACAACTAAAAATATTAATAAAAATATTTTGTATGCTTTCATTGTTACATTTAAATATTAACCGTATCAGTATTCCATAATTATGTCTGCAAAAAGTATTCAGTTTCAGTATTTTGTGGACGGCGGGCCCCAAACTAGGTAAAACCTGTATCTTGGGGTACTGATACATTATATATAAATTACAATTGGGTGGACATGTTTTGAGTGAATTATTATGTAGGTAACTACATAAAACCGATTAATTTATATCATTTCTTCAGGAGTATCATTTGGATATACCCATTCCAGGTTAAGTGTTTCAATGCTAAAGATTGCAAAAACATAGAAAAGAGTCTCGAAACTCTTTTCTGATTACCGTAATCGTTTCTCGTAGATCGCTGAACTGGAACACAGTCGCAATAGCTGCACAAACAGGGTGGGTGTGCACGCGACTGATATTATAATCGAGAGCCGACTTCGACGGAACGATTTCCGAATGAACTTCACTTATCTGTGCATCTCCATTTCCGGGAAGCCTGTTCCGAACTGAAGCCGGTATGTAAGAAGTTTCGCTCCATAGGTGAGTCTACGGAGAATTGAATGGTTACATTATAGAGGGACTCAGACGGAAAATACTTAGGTATGCACTGTTGCACAAAGTTTTGTATAGTACTGAGAAATGTTGTTATGTGTGTTGTGTGTGTATGTTATCAATCGCTTTTATGTTCTCCATATTGCACCTACCACTATTTGTCTCTACATCACCCAAAGGTTGACTGGTAGAGAATGCCTATGTCATTAAGTCCGCCTCTGTACATTTGTGCTTAAAGTGTTAAATAAATAAATAAATAATAAATGTTACCAAAGACTTAGTTTCCTACTCGTCCAAATTAATATTATAAATGCGAAAGTTTGTGAGGATGGATGAGTGTACAATTTCATATCAGAATGTATGAAAAGATCTTCATTAAACTTGGAACAGAGGTAGAAATTTTAGTTATAATTTAATTTATTTAAATAGTCAGGCTATTTAAATAAATTAAATTATAATTAAAATTTTAATAAATTAAAAAACATACAACTGGCGGCCTTGTCGCATTCCGCGATCTCTTCCAGGCAACCTGGAATGGATGAGATATCCTGGACACAAAATGGGGTTGCAGTTGGTGCAAATACAAAGGCAACAAAATTGCAGTCCTAAAGCAATATACTAAAATAGATACACAAATACATACAAATTGAATATACATATAAATAAGAAAAAAGTGACAATTATTAATTAACGTTAGTCTTTTTTTTTTTTTTTTTTTTAGGGATGGGAAATCATCCAATGACTCCTCCCGCTCTGGGTGTAGCGGGAGGGAGTGTCAGACTTCTACTGACTAAAACCCATCCATGTTCCTTCATTGCCCTTTGTGTTCCGGAGCCACGGTGTCTCTTGCGAATAATCCCGCGACTCCGGCAGGCGTCGGCCCTTTCGGGCCCCTCTGTGTGCTGACTCTCTTTGAGGCGCGCGTGGAACACTAACGCGCCGTCGACACGGCCTGTCGTCACTAGACGGACGGACGGCGAGCCACCCATAGCTCGCCGTCCACAGGCCCGCGCCTACGGTGGCCGGAGGTCACCAGGTGGTGTCCCCCGACGCCCGCGGCGTCTACCACTGCGGCCGGGACGAGAGGGTCTCCTCTCCCTCTCCGCCACCTCCTTCGCTAGCATGACTGCTTCGCAGAAGGAGGCAACGGCGTCCCATTCCGTCTCGCTCCGGACCATGGCTTGGACCAGGGCCGGACGCGAGAGGTTGCCGCCGATCGCCGTTTCGAGGACACGGCGGTGCGCCGCCCAAGCGGGGCACACCTGCACAGTGTGCTCCACCGTGTCCTCCGGTCGATCCTCGCAGTGGTGACACCCGGGCGTTTCCTCCCGCCCGATTCGGTGCAGGAACCTCCCGAAACATCCATGTCCGGTGAGGACCTGCGTCAGGCGGAAGGTGAGGACGCCGTGGCGCCTCTCTAGCCACTCCTCAAAGAGGGGACTTATCGCCACTATCGTGGCGTGCCCTAATTAACGTTAGTCTGGAATAACATATAGGCTATATAATTATAATTATCCTAGAAGTATGTTCCCCAGGGGATCACACGGGCGAAGCCACTGGCAGAAGCTAGTATTATAAATGTGAAAGGAACTTTGTCTGTCTGTTACCTTTACAAATCTTAACGGCTAAAGAGCCAAGTTTCATCCAAATGGATGAAACTTGGCTCAAGAGTAGACCATGTCTTGGAATAGGACATAGGACACTTTTCATTCCGGTAGTATAATCCCTCGGTAAAATCAGTCAGTTGAAGTGACTCCCTTTCAGTCCAGCAGAAGATTATGACAGGTTTGAAAATTGGGCAAAGAGGTCCCACACAAACTAATCAACAAATTCACACACGTGTCACCTCCCTAATCTCCACGAAAATAGGGAAAATGCATACAATTTTTTTATTTGCAAAATAAAATACTTATTAGCTCTAGTAAACAATCATGAAATTATTTTTTAAATACCTTCATCATTTAAAGACTACAGTTAGAAAGAGAAGTCCGATATGTAATGTGACGTCAAATTACACGACGACTATACAACTGCCATAGAAAACAGCGTTTTCGCGAGAGGGACAGATATGTTTGTTTAAAATAATTGTATCTCGTTCGTTTTTCGAGCAATTTAGATTCTAATTTCACAGTTAGTATTATATTTTCGAATACTTTTAGATAAACTATTCAGATCATAAATACTTTTTTCATGCATATTCCCTATTCTAAGACGTTTAGGGTTGCCAACAAACTAAAGCCTTAAGTCGTGGTCGGGACGCACCGGGGACGTACCGGGGCTCGGGTTTGACTAATGGCCGCCGTGTCCGCGCCAGAACCTACCATTGTCTCGAAATATGACGGAGCTTTGTTCAGACTGCCTTCACCTCCATTAAGAGCACCGATCAGCGATACACTGCAGACTTAGAGAAGCAAATGTGACGTCATTTGCGTACGCTGTTTTGTATGCATTTGTCATGGTAATGGTGTTTTGTTCTGCGTGGAAAGGTTTTGAGTTCTTTGATATAAGGTATACTGGCTTAGTGGCTTTAGGTTGCCGGACCATTGACGCGAAGCGAGGCAGCGGAGCAAAATGGAGTTATTTAACCAATGGAATTGTTAAAAATGTCAGTGACTGGCGCGTAGCGGAGGTTTTGTCCAATTCCATTGGTTGATATTTCTCAGCTCCTCTTCTCTCGTACGAAAGGGATATCAGTCAACGTGTGTGCCAGTCCAAAATGTGGTATAGATACTCATGTGCTACTATCGATAAAAAGAGATTGATAAGCAAAAATCCACTTGATTTGGACTTTTACTTCTATATGATTAGTGGGCTAGCTTGGCATCTATATTACTCCTCAATAAGAACTGTTACTCTTTCAAGAAATAGTAGGTAGTTTTTACCATTACAATTTAGTACTCTACCCCTATAATAATTACATATTCGTAAATATTGCGACAATCCCTCTAAAGAAAACTGTTTATAAAATTTTCCTAGTTTGAAGGATAAGGAAAAATGTTACTAATAATGTTACATTTTTGAAAAATAAAAGATGCTATGCCCGTGTATAGTAACTTTTAGGATCATGTCTGTGGAGGGGAATATATACAACGTCGCCATACAAAAGCGTAGAAGAAGGATTTGTGCTGGAAACCCTTGCTTTACAAGATCGTTGAAAAAAAGTCAACATAATATTCAAATTATTGAAAATAATGACCGGAAAAAAAAATTGCAAACAAATTTGTCACAGTTTAGTAAGGCACAGTATATTAATGCCGAAACTGAGTGTATATTTCATTTGGACAAAAAAAACATAGCTCACGGGGCGCGCGATAAGTAGCCAAATGAAAAGCGCGATACTTATTAGCAGAATATCCTAATACAGACAGACAGACGTAATGTTAACAGGACGCATGGCTGCCTGATTAGCATCGGAATTTATTTTGCGTAGATATTTGATGCGAATATCACATATTCGATGGTTAAATGGAATGTTAAGTGACTGAACACTGAGCAGCTCTATTAAGTGTGTGCTAGGTATTATTGATATGCACTATTGAATGAAAACAACCATACAGATTTCTCATTATACCTAACGTTAAAATAATTTGTTAGTATTAGAAAATCTAGATCATCCACGTTCAATACAAGTAATATCCAGTTTGGGGATAAACACCCAAAAATGCCTGAATAGCTACATATGACATAGTTAGATTATGTAATATATGAAGTCATTGTTGGAAAATTACCAAAAAGTTTTACTCTTTGAACGTTTCGCTTAGCTCTTTTTTTTCTTACTTTTTGGTATCTCATTTTTTCTAGGAATTAAAAAATGAACTCAATAATCTTATCAACTAAACTGTATTATCTTAAGGCGCGTCCCCGAGCAAAACGCAGCGCTAGCCGTTTTTTGTGCAGTTTTTTGGAGCTATCTACTCTTTATCCAAAAGAAATATCAACTAATAAAAAATACATTGAATTTCTACATAATCTTGGCTTCAAAATGGTAGATTTTATTTTTTATTATTAAGTATAATGTTTAACCTAGCAACGAAACCACAGAAATGAGAAAAAATTACTGAAAACATGCATCTTCTCGAAAACTAACGATTATTTTGATTTTGTTCTTACACTAATGGATAGGCAATTTAATTATGAACATTTTGGTAGAAGTATTTTTTTCAAAAGACCAAAATTAGATTTTATAACGATTTTATTCAACATTCTGAGCGTATTCGCTACTGTATCTCTTGCGCTGTTATTGAGGGAAAAAATGCTCAAGGTTATTTGCTCAGGGTACCGCCTTAAACTATTTCCAAACAGCTATTCATGCTACAATTTTCCACGAAACACAAAACCACAAAGTAATATTTAACAGTGTCTATACTCGCGACCATATTCAGTACATATTCCAGCGTATTGCGTAGCGTAGGCGGTCGGCACGCGGCGTATCCGCGGCGGCACCGCAGCGGCCACGCAGCAACAGATTGTTGCACAACAATGTTTAGACGCATTTTAGCCACGAGCCGCGAGCCACTGCGCCATGTTCCGCTAATGAAATTTAGCCGCGTTCTGACTGTGGTGCGAGTGATCGTGCCAGTGCCAATGTTTTATTCGGGTCAGGCTTAATTTTGAACATGCCTGTATTAGGAATTTTACAATAGGATAAGATTAAAGGAAAAGTTTGTTCCTCTTCTTCTAAAATAAATATAAAGATGTACAGAAATAACTTATGATGCGGTAAAAAGTTAGCAAGGCAACCAAATTGATAGCGAGGCTAGCGGTTTTAACTTCACAGAACTTTTTTATTATTTTCAACAGTAAAATATATTCATCGTAAAGCTCTCCAAGCCATAGCATCCACAGTGAGGCGTTACAATAAATACGAGCGAAGCATTCACTCACGAAGCCATCCGAAAATCTGTAGTTTATGCGGCCGTATACAGGGTGTTCAATGTTGGGCAGCCGGGCATAGACGCGCGTATATCGTGACCGTCATAAACAGAGGTGTCGCGAACCCTGGGACTTAGGATAAAGGTGGCTGCTACATACCTACCTACTGGCTTAGCTGAGACTTACATGCACCTACACAATACGTCGCTTCGCTTTGATATCTTTGTTGGACATGAGTCGAACTAAACTGTTTTGTATCTGGAAAATTGTGAATAAGAATTCTTGAAATAAGCTGTATTATCAAAACGTCAAAATGTTTTGCTGATATAAGTATACTAGCGACACGTCCCTGCCTTGCACGGGTGTAAAATACATAATCCTCTGCGCGTTTTAGAAGAAGTAGCCAGATATTGGCAGGCGGCTACTTTGTTTAATGCTATTTAGTAAAATGAGCAAAGAAAATGATCCTGCTAAACAATAATGAAAAATAAAGCTTATTCCAGCTTTTATCCAAAGCTGCAGTGTATTAAAACAAAGTTCAAAGGCATAATACCAAAGGATGCCTTAACTGTCGCCCTTACCTTGTAACTTAATACCGACAAACTTGCGAAGTGACTGCTGCAGTAATTACCTACATTCGCTCCGCTAAGTACGGATTGCGATGCTGATTGCCCAGCTAGTCTATTCTGTAAATAACCACTTCGATATCGACTTCACCTGAGTGACTAAGCTTACAAAGTGAACTTTATTTCACACACCATAAACTCACCTCGGATTCCGCTGTCGAGACACGAAAATGTTGTTACAGAATAGCACTGCTGGCTAAGTTACTGCGAATCTGTTATCACTCGTACCAGCCATTAATACTGAAAGCAACAAAAAATAACAAAGCACGCAGCTACAGGAAGCAAATTATAAATAAATACCTCTAATTTAAAGCACAAAAGAATCAAAAACATTTTCATCATAAAAACGTCCCTTTGGTGACATTTCCACGTATACAGCCGAATTGTTCTCAGAATTTCAATTCGTGCAACATCGAGAACGATTGCTTTTATGACGGTAACAACAGAAACCGAATGATCGCTCCGACTCATAGATCCCGCGAAGCGCACACACGGAAAAAATACACCGCCATCGGTCCGTAAAAAAGAGGGAAGAACTCGGTAGCTTTAGCAATAAAAACCCCGCTAATACCAAAACTGGCACAATAATAATAATTTGCATGTGAAGAAAACGCCCTGCCTAAGCGAATTTATTCTCTTTTTCAGCGCAAAAGTGGGGAATTCACACGCCTACAGCGCGGCCGGCTCCAACGAGTCGTCTTTTATTACGGACGCCAACGAACTAGTAAAACTGGGCTCGATTTTATTCCTGGACAATAATGTCGCAGAATACAGATGTCGTTTTGACGCCAGGACTCTCGAATTTGTTTGCGAAATACTAGTTTGTAAACATGAGTAATTTTGTAGTTTTCATCTGCGTTTACGTTCGTTCTAATTTGATATATTTTGGATTTAGAACGTGTTTATTGTATTTATAAGTAATTCAATTCCACAAGCAAAGTTAATGGATTTCAGACTTCAACAAAAGGGGTTCATCAATCACAAAAGCACGAATTAGCACAAGTTTGCCAAAAGCAGCTAATTTCATTTCTACGACTTTACGGTGAAATTAGACTTAATAGCCGTACGCTAAACGATTCCACGAACATTCCACCTAACTTATAGCCACTTCCTTTTCTTTCGATTACATTTCGATCAGACTTCAGGCTTTTCTTACCAGGAACTTTGTCTTCCTTCGTCCTTCCTGGGTCCTCGTTCTCTTTAATTGCCTCAAATCGTTTAGTATTTTGAGCTCTATTTTCAGGTCCATAAAGTTCTTGGGTATTTTCTTTTATAGTGTTATCGTTGTCGGTTCCTTTGCCTCCCTCCTTCCATCACACATCTCGGTTCGCGTTATACTTTCAATTTTCGCAATGATTCAGCTCCCGCGTTTATTTCCTCGCCTTGTGAGCTCGGCATCGGAACTATTTTTTTACTGGTTTCGAGTCGCTGTGTGTTCCTCGTTGTGACAGGTCGCTACACTCGCTGGGTGGAGGTGTGCCTGTACTCTGTGTGTTTGTATACGTCACTCCGAGACGATGACAAAGTGAGCTGAACGCAAGCGGCGTTATTATAAATGTTTGGGACGCAGAACATGTCGCGGTATTTGCAGTTTGACTTCGGTTAGTTTCTAAACTATGAAACTTGTGTGTTTATGTTAACCATGTTAAGGACGATGATTTCATGGAAAATAATGGTATGGAAATACTGTAAATGCGAAAGTTTGTGAGGATGGATGGATGGACAGATGGATGGATGTTATCTTTCACGTCAGAACGCCTGCACGGATCGTCATGACATTCAGCACAGAAGAAGGTTATAGTCTGGAATAACACAGTTCTACTAATGTGATAAATGCGAAAGTTTGCGAGGATGGATGGGTGGATGTTTGTTACTCTTTCACGTCAGAACGCCTGCAAGGATCGTCATGAAATTTTGCACAGACATAGGTTATAGTCTGGAATAACACATAGACTACTTTTTATCCCGAGGTATACAAACTACAATCGTTCATTTTTCCATCTACCACGCTCTGGACACACACAGCATTCTTACCCTCGGTATTAAATTTAACGGTACTGGTTGTGTGAAAGCTTTTATTGAGCGTCTGGTGGTTGGGGAGGTACTGTTACGTTGTTTTTCTTGAACCTAACATTTACCTTAGGTTTCCAAGTAAAATGATCATTGTAGTTTGTGCAACTGACTTTGGCTTGCGATTCCCTAGGGATCATATCTATCAGAAGCTAGTGGTTTATGTACGAGTCGTCGGCAGGCAGTGGCGGCTTAATATGTTAATAACTAAGAAATTAAAACAGGCTTTCGTTTAATTTATGCGTACACAAGTAATAGTACTAGTTTATGATTACTCGTAAATAGTCGTTTAATGTTTCTCAGAATGTGTTCTGGTAAACATTAAACGATTGTTTTATTTCCCGCTGCACTATGCACTATGCACGATGTGACTCAAATTCCGAACGCGCACGGGCTCGACACGCAGCAGGTTAATTGCTAAAATTCTTAAACATGCTTTCTTTAATTTTCTTTTTGTACAGAATAATATTTTTATGAAGCTGTTATTTTTGTTTTAACAATGGCATGTTGTACTATAAACTTCGTAACTGCTAGTTTAATTTATTTGATTTAGAGTCGTTTATCAAAAAAAAAAAACCGCTAATCTAGCTTTTTGCAGTGGCTTTGTTTACGTGAAAGTCGTAAATAATCACATGGAAACTTACTACCGGACCATTCTTGTGGTCAAGTGTCAGTCAAACATCCCACCATCCAGGACACTTTTATAACATGACTAGCTGTACCCCGCGGCTTCGCTCCCGTCAACTGGCTACCTGTCTACCTACCTACCTACCCCGCTACTCTCTTACTCTTACTCACAGACAATTTTTATTTGACTAATGTCAATATTTATACGATACAAACGTCACTCAATTGTTTTGCCTTCCCGAAACCTCTCCACACTTAAACTTTATGGAATGGTATTAAGGTCAAATTGACTTTTAAGTATTATTACGAATTTTTTGTATGGGAGCATAGAAAAGTGTTGTTTTTAGTCTTTTTCAGGCAATTTTTATATATTATCAAGGAATATTCTAAAAAAAGAATTGGCCAAATTGGTCCAGGCGTTGTTGAGTTATGCGCTTACCAACACATTTAGCGATTCATTTTTATATTATAGACTAGGATTTTCAATCCGCTGTAGTCTAACCATTCAATCTCCACCAAAACTTTATAGAACCAACAAGGAAAACAAACACGCACGCACATGAGTTATATTCTGTTAGTAATACAATAAAACTCGAAACTATCACAACTGCCATAGCTATCCGTCACACACACGAGACCTGACGGCTGACAGCCCACCTGATGCTTCGCCATTATTCTAATACGCAATATGTACGACAGATACACACATAAAAACATACTTTACATTATCAGTATGGATTATTTATATGCTTATGTTATGCATAAAATAAGCCAAGTGTGAGTCAGACCACGATCAGTAGAAGGTTCCACACCAAGGATGAGTGCATGCCCAAATTGATTCCACCGATTGAAAAAATAAATTATGAGAAACATTGTAAATAATAGAGTGGTACTTATACATAGAAGAGCATTCATCTCAAAAATATTTATTTGAAAATCACTCTCATTCAGAAACATTACAATCTTTTGAGTTATGGGATCCATTGACATGCCATACTTTTTTTTTTATTGTGTCAATCCCGCCACATATCCCAAACACTACAACACCTGAAAGCCAGAATCAACAGTGGCGACCACTAAAAGAAACGCCGAGCTAATGCAGCTCGACGAGTCCCAGAGAAACGATTCAACTGCTTTGGATCCCGCAACGAGAAGTACAGCTGAGGAATAAGAAAAAAACATATAATTGCCATACGTTGATGTTCATTGAATTGATGTTTTTATTTTCAACTGTCACAATCAAAATTTGCCAAACCTTACAGTTTAATTGTGATTTCATAGTCTCCTGTAAGCTTCAAACAACTACACAGCTGGACAAGACGAAGTTACAAGGGTTCCGATTTTATCACAACGAGCGGCGGAACCCTAAAAACTGTAAACTCCGTGTCTACTTTCTGTGTTGTAAAATGTAATAAGAGTGTACTCAGCTGTACTCGAGGATATTGCTTCTCGTGTACTCGTTGCAACGAGAACCTCTACTTTGTTGGACTTTAAAAAGTGTTTCGGTCGCTGTTATTGGGTTTTGAGACATTAAATTATATGGTTTTTCTTTTTGGGGGCCGAGTCACCCGCGTCCGTAGGAGAATACCCTTCAGCGAATCCCTACACGTGGTCCCCGGGTGGTGCTAAACAGGTGACACTAACCGCCTCCGTGGTCTAGTGGTTATACCACTCGATTCAGACCCAGAGGTCCCGGGTTCAATTCCCAGTGGGGACAAATTTTATGCTCGGTTTGGTTGGTGGTAGGACTTCTAAGTCCGCCTGGCAAGCTACCACCATTATGTCTAAGTCTGTCGCCATAACAACAATGTTAACAGCATTGTTGTGTTCCGGCAATTAGAGATATAATAGCCAGTTCCTCTATGTTAGAGGATTCCGGGTGAAACTCGCTTCCATCTTCGGCCTAATCATCACTTTCCATCAGGTGAGATTTGGGCCAAGAGTTTCCCCGTTTTGAATAAAAAAAAAAAAAAAAAAAAAGAAATAGACTTCAATAAATAATTAATACAAACATAATATTTATGTCAATCTAATCTAAACAAAACATTTATAGGTATTTGAAAGCTGGATTCGATTATAACTAATAATACCTAGCTAATGTAAAAAATATTCTAACGTAACTCTACATATAGGGCCGTGAACTTTAAATTACGTACCTAGAATTTGACAAGCATAAAATACAAATGCTATCCAAACATTACTGAACAAACGTTCACCCTATTCATTTATAGACGAGTAACTTCTATTACAAAGACAACTACTACACTCCTCATCTCCACGAACTCACACATTCAATCTCACCGTATTATTATAATTCACCGACAATTTGCTACAGCCATCTAAAATGAATTTGTCTTTCTGCACACGCCATTCAAAACAGCACTCAAGTAAATGAAAACGTAATGATCCCTACAAACGAGAGACGCTCTGTAACTTGTTGAACCATAAATTGGCGAACCCGCTGCGGCGACTTGCGTCACTGTCACTGTCTGACATAAACAATTCTGACATATAACACACATCAATAATACATTCCGTTATGAGTTCTTGCTATTTTTATGTCTTCATACAGTTTGGTGGCGCTTCCACACGCGATGTAAGCCCACATATTTCCATTGATAAGTCATCTTCAATGTGTTCGTGATTTATTTATGATGTGTGTTCTGTAATGTTATACTTGTCTTTATTGAGTTGTAATATAAAGAGACGTTTTATGAATGGCGATGATCGAAGGCTTTTAATGAAGCCATTCAAGGCTATGTTTATAAATAGCAAATAAATCTGTCACACATACTGAAGTGAATTGAAGTGATATACGCAAGGTTAATCATGGGACCTTCAGTTTAATTTCACTACACATACATACAAAACAAGAGTCAGTTTCCTGAAAGCCATTTTCTCACAATAATATAAGGCTGTGGTGCGTTTTGTCGCAATCGTCGTCAGGCGCCGCAATTCGTTGCAATCCCCTCTCATCATCGTACACTCGGGAACCACACCCTAACCATTTGAATGTAGCGTCATAACACCTGAGCTCGCGATTTTGTGGCATTTTTTCACCGAGTGACGCTCGTATCGCGCAGTTGATGAATGTACCGACGAAAATAAAGGTGAAAAGTTTATTCTCCGCAGAATTGTGCGTACGAATTTATGAAAGATAGTCGAAAAACTAAAACAGAATAGGCAAACCGTAACAATAAAGGTTCAGTCGTTAATAAAGCTTCCTGATATTACGAATGCATAATTGGACCCGCAGTTACAACATCTAAAATTTGGACAAAAGATATAAAATGTCTCCTTTCAGGGGTCCAAGGACGCGAGGGCACTAAAATCTACGTCGAAGGGGTGCAGTGGGGGGAGGGGTCTATTCAAAAACTTTCGCTCAATTACTCGCGCGAGACTCTAGTTTAATTCTGCGCCCGTGTAATAAGATTACGTGTAATGCGATTAGGTTTATTACGCGGCGTTTCGTTTAGCGCCCTCTATTGTGAATGTGGTGAGATAATCATCTGTTTGTCGGTCATCATTCCGAGGACGACACTTTGCGGGTAATGTGTGAGTGCACAACAACACGTTCTCAGGTAATTTGCTTGTAAATAATCACGCCATTTCACTTTTATGGCTCCCGTTTGTTGCGAACGTAGATAAAAGTTGAGTTGTCCAGATTTCCTCGGCTCCATAAAAGAAATATATTCTGTAGTTTATCTGGAATGGAAGGAAAACATAACGCGTCAGCTGGTAGTTCCCACGCACTGTGAGTACCATTGTGGACGAACACGAGGATATTTTATCGGAAATAGCGAACAACGTGTTACTGTTGCAATTTTTATAATCAATAGTACAATACCTTTTGATCGGCCCCAGCCAGGCCGTAGCTAAGCAGACCAAAGTAGAGCAAACCTGTAAGCCGTAATTGTCCATTAAACTTGAGAGTGATGACGAGATGGTAACACACAGACTCGTAAAATAACATTTGGGTGTGATGGAGGCCTAAATCAAGGCTCAGCTACCTCCGCCCTAACGTATAAAATGCTAATTACATCTCCCTAGAGATAATGACGCCACATTTATAGGCGTTTGCCAAACGAGTACCGTTTGGCATCAAGCAACCAAAGTTTCATTTAAACTTTTAAGTGACCATTCAAACAAGCTGAAATCGTGCCACAGTCGCGTTAACAATATCCGTAGAAAAGGTAAAGATAAAACTAGAAACAGTTGCAGTTAGCGTGATGCACACGATAACCGTAAACTATTGAAGCCGTCTCGTGTATTCATAAAACTATAACTGCCTCCTATTCTTGCTGAATGCATACAATTTCAAATTAGCCTTTGTGAAATACGCTCCAGTTACTTTTCATTTTTCTGTGCTTAGAATGACTGTTTAAATTTTGAAAGGTACAGACTAACATTCAATGATATGCTATTATTATTATGGGATAATTATATTATGCTTTATTCTGTTCGGTTGACCCACGACCTGTGGCAGTATGTGGTATTACCGCCACCTTACTGTGAGTGGGACACTGTGAGTACTGCAGTAAAAGCTTGCAGACACACTGTGAACTGAACTTTACTAGTTTTAGATGCATGTGAGAGGTTCTGGGAACATGAAATTTCAATCAGAGTAAAACAAACGTATGTGACCTAACACTTGGCTTGTTCAAGTTATGATGAATGTAGCAGTAGGTACCTACCTCCTAAATTTTAAATAAAGTAATTTCTGTAATACATTGGATCTCAGACGAAGTATTCCAAGAAAGGCTAAGTGCTATCGAGTTAGGCATGAAATGTTCGCTTTATACTCGTAACAATTGTCAAAATGCTTGAAAACATCAACGTTTTTTGTTTCTTGGAATTTTAGGGACAATTTGAAATAGCTGCTCGAGAATTAGTAATAATTGCTTTTTATTAAATTAGGTATCTTCACGTCTATCACAATTATCTTTAACAAATCGATGGGCTTGCAATGCCCTCTTTCGATGAACCACCTCTACGCGACCTGTGCTGTATAGATTACCCTAATAGCTGATGACGACAACACTAATAGCAGAATGTGCGTCACCCCCTTGTGTTAACCCTTGCATGCGATCTGTATCAGTCACCGTTCCCGTATCTTCGGCTTTACGACTCAATCCCATTAGACCCCGCCTGAAACCAACAAAAATTACAACTTAATTATTGTTTCGTTGGAAAGTTGTTATCTTTTTAATTGTTTTAATTGTGATTTAGGGTTGTTTTCACTTTCGCAATCTCTTTGTTTGGACACCCCGTCGGTTCTTTCTTGAGCTGTGACGGGTTAAACGTCGGCCATCACCTGCAAGTGTGTTTAGGATTGTTTGTTGTTTATGCTTACATTTACACTGAAATGCTTTATTATAAACAGCCTATTTACCTGCTTGTTAAGAGTGGGAACATCCTAATCTAATATTTTCTTTCTTGGGAAAAGTACAGTCTGCAACAGTTACTGAAACCTCTATGTCAGTTAAGGTTTCAGCTCTATTCTAAGCGAAGTTTATTTTTTCATTTTGTTTGTTTCGTATTCGATTACAGTTTTCAAAACCTAACTTTAATGTTTGGAGGAGTTTCTAACGCCATAAAAACTTATACCTCTTTGTTGTTCAAACTACCAGGCTAACATAAACGAAAAGCATTACCACACAGAGCATTAACGCAAAAGAAACTGCACAACTAGAAGATACGCTGCAAGTCGTTGAAGCAAAGTAGCACAATTAATTAGCGGCGTTATCTTTTCAATACGAAGCCTCAGTTAAAAGTTCTTCGGAACTAACTTCACTAACTGCTTCACAGAAGCCAGTTGTGTCCGTGCATAACGGCGCAGTTAATTTTCTCTAAAATAACATTCAGGACATTGCCAGAAATAACACAGGTATGTACAAACACTGATTGTACAGGTATTTAGTTAGAATAAGGTAAATTGGGCCTTATATGTAGTTGGAAATATCTGGCTCATGAGGATACAGGGTTCTCCGAAATGGGCATTATTACTGTGGTAGCAGAGGCTAAACATTATAATGTACACTCTATCGAGTTCGTGGCTTTTGAAATGAAATTACAATTTATTCGGCGACAAACATTATGCAAACAACAAATCCATTGTCAGATTGGAATCAAAACACAAGCGTGCGGCGCGGCGCGGCAGCGCACCTCTCACAATATTTCGTGTCGGCTGTCAGCGCAAACTTGCCACTATTTATCGCTTGGCAAGTTTCCTTGTCTCCTCACCCCCCGCCACTCCAAGACCCTCCTCTCCCTCGCTCCCCTTCTAACCAACCGGAAAACTATAGCGAGTTCCAAACTGATGTCTCACTTGATAGGCGACGTCAACAAGTTCGCTGAATGCCGCTGAACAGCGCTGCAAGCCGCTGCAACTTGCTGCACTTAGTGTGAACGTTTAATTGGACGCATTATGAGTGGCGTGCACCTCATGGTAATGAGGGCCGCCGACTAATATGAGCATTCAGTCAGCGCTCTGATTACTGTGAAATGGAAAAGTCTTGTCCAACTTAAGTTCTATTTGGAGCACGCTAGACTGTAGGCACAGGCAACACCCTTGGAGCATTAAACATTCACGCCGTCATAATATTATCAATACGGGGTAAATTCTCAGGAGAATATTCATAGTATTTTCAGCTATTTCAAATGAAATAAATGCTCCAAAAAAACAGTAAGTACAGTAATTATACAATTCTAAAGCGAGATTATAGCGACAGATCTACATAAAATGTTTCTTTGACGGCGCTCCAAAGTTAAAGAAAAAAGTTAAAGTTAAGTTAAGTTAATAAACAAATAAATAAATAAAGTTTTCAATATAAATTCCTATAAAGGCTTATCTGGGGCTGAATGTAAGCCTAATCTCGCTTATATATATGTATATAAGAAGAGATTACAATAATGTAGTGAGCTATAAATCGTAAGATCCGATATGGCTATAAAGTCGGTTTACGAGCGAACCAAGCAGTCGCAGTACCAAACATTTTACATTTTATTGTTTTCTAATATCTGATTTATTCCGTTACAGAGCTATTTAAACACTTCCCGGATTTGGAGTCGAGTTCTTGTAATACGAGCGGGATTGTTGTATTGTTTGGTCGCTGCTCCAAATTAGGATTTGGAATTTGAACCAAAATTGAGAGAATTTGCTAATGCTCTCAAGTGTTTAATGGAACGCAATAATTTAGTGGAAATTGCTCGTTTCTGTAGTGATACAAAACAATACAGCTAACTTGCTGAAAGGAAAAAAACCTTATTAAAAGTTCTTGCAAGAGTCCCCTTTCTTCTCAAGCAATTTAAAGGTAATGAAGTTCGCATGCATGTTCTAACCGAACATAAATTTAAATAGAAAAGGTGTTCAACCAAATTAATTTCCTGGCCCGCCCGCCAAGTATTTTCCTAGAAATAATGTCTCGGTTCAACCCTCGCCGTTTTTATAACATTTTGTACACTGAAAAATGAGTAGAAAATCTGAATTACTTTAGGGTTAGTATGTTACAGTCAGATATAAACTGTTATCGTTCTTCTAAACTGAAACTCTGACAATCTTTATTTTGAAGGTAGGTTCTAGGGTCAATATTAATCATTTATGTGTGTTCTTGCAAACTCAAGACACGTTAATTTTTTTAACCCTTTGGAATTTTGGGAAATCCTCTCTTAGTGATCGCTCCCCCACATTCCCCAAGGAACCTAAAAGCTTTCTATGACCAGCAGTTTGGGTTGTACCAGTAATTAAAGAATTTTACATACATACATTGATGTGCTCGTGGCTAAATAATAACAGCACGGCTTCAAGGTTAAGCAACGCTTGCCAAGGTTGGTCTTTGGATGGGTGACCATCGTAACATAGCGAGTTTCCTCCGTGCCTCGGAAAGCACGTTAAGCTGTTGGTCCCGGCTTTCATTTGTAGATCATCTTTGACAGTCGTTACGGATTGTCAGAAGCCAGTAAATCTGACTACAGTCTTACCAAGAAGTACCGTGTTACCCAGTTCTGGGTTGCAGAGGTCTGGTAGGCAACCGCTCCACGTAAAATACTGGTATTCAGCTGAAACCGGTTAGACTAGAAACCGACCCCAATGTAGTTGGGAAAAGGCTAGGCAGATGAAATTGTTTGTGAAAACTATTCTCTATAGTAAAAATCTCACAATATGCTGATGCAAAAAAACAACAAACTGCAAATCCAATTAAAATGCAAGTAGTTTTAATGAGACCCTAAAGTTAATGCCGAAGTTAAGATGAGTGCAAGATACTGTGCTTACAAACAGTAAAACTGTTTCACTGCAGGAATTAAGATAATCTCGATGGCCGGATTTAGGCTCGCTGTTATTTTGTCGATTTCGGGCCGTTTTCCTTGTTTGTCTAGTTTCCTTTGTCTGTTAAAAGACGTGTGCCGATTGTTGGTTTGGAATGAATTTTGGGGAATTTCTAGTTAATTTTGTTTCCTTTATCATTTCTATCGCCAAACAACCTTTTTTATTATTTATTTTTAGTGGTACACCACACCTAACAAAGTCACTGGAAAATTGCAGGAAAGCAAAATACGCAATTTTGTTTTCTTGGATGACAAAAAACCGTCGTTCAAGTGAACAAAACCCAGCAATTTGATTTAAAAGCTATAGGTACTTTGTTACCGATATTGATAACGTTTCTATGGTACCAATCAAGAAACATACCCTTTCAGTTAAGAATTTTTGAAATCGGTCCATAAATTATGTTTTTTTTTATACAAAACGGGGCCACTCTTGGCCCAAATCTCACCTGAGTGAGAGTCAAGTTATGAGGTAACAAACATAAAAAAAAATACAACTGAATTGAGAACCTTCTCCTTCTTTTGAAGTTGGTTAAAAAGAGGTGAGTGCTTTTTATGGCTTATTTGTATGTAACCAACAATAACCATACACGAGGAAAAGTCTACATTTGTATTGTGAAGCTAACAGTTCTCACTAACTATGACCATGTTTCTCAGCTTCGCAAGCAACTCAAGTGGCTCCCTATCCGTCTTCGCAGGAACACTCGGATTCTATGTCTCCTTTTCAACATCCTTCACAATCCGTCTTATCCCTCTTACCTGCGTGAGCGCTTTTCCTACGCTCGTCCTAGTAATGCACCGTACAGATCACACCTTAAATCCATCCTTAAAACCCATCCACACAAAACCAGCTATTTTTCTTACTCCTTCACTGTCCATGCAGTTAGACTGTGGAACTCACTTCCGCCTAGCATTCGAGACTTGGAAACTATTTCTCTTTTCAAGACTCGTCTTAAAGAGCACTACCTTTCCTCTCTACAGTGTTAATTTTATTTTATGTATGTATTATATTATGTATGTGTTAGTTTTAGTTTTAGGTATATATTCATTCTGAAATTAATATTTACTTTATTTATGTAGGTTTATTTGATAATTTAAGTAGTCTATGGCTTCATTCACATATCCATTTTCTTGTTATTTCTTACACACTTTTGTCTACATTTCTTTTTTCATTCTTCCTTTCGCAGGTCTGCTGGAAGAAATTTCTTAAGAAATAAGCAGTACCTTTGTACCAATAATTATAATGTTATATCTGTACCGTTTCTCTGTGTGTACATAAATTGTAAAATAAATAAATAAATAACTTTTATATTCACGTCTTTAAATTCATAAAATTCAACTAAATAAAAAAAAAACATTATAAATCAAATCAAAACCCAGTCAAATCAAATGTCGTTAAAAATCACTTCTACCACTTACAACCGAAACAATTTCCTCAACTATAAATCAGGCATGGGTCGTCGATACGCGATATTGCCCAACTTACTCACAGTCTCCTCTCGTCTAATTACTATAATTTCTAGTTCACCTAGCTAACACTCACACGCGTTCGATTTCAAACAAATTGGCTCAACTATGGACGAATCTGTTGAACTCGAGACGAATCTGCGCAACTTGGGACGAATCTGCGTAACTATCGGGCGAATCGTGAAGTTTAGCGTAAAGTTGGGGACGTATGATATTGTGGTAATGAGACACGTGAATGTTGGGTGTTAGTTACAAATAGTTGATGATGCGATTACGTTCATTTAAATTCTTGTGCTTTAAATCTTCGCTTAAAGACGGACAAATTATAATTATTCTATGTTTAACACTTTAATAGCTTCCCGTTACTACACAGGTTTTTTTATAATATTTCTTTATTTTCATAGCTATCTTTCCATGGCACTTGTTAAACTATTCTCTGCATTTTGATACCTATACATACATATTAATCTATACATCTTTACATCTATCTATACATCTATACTAAATAAAATTGGAGTGTCTGTTTGTAATATTGAAATAACTGTTTTTACTACATGTAAATGAATATGTATACGGTACACACACCGAAATAATATTTTTTACAATTTTTGTTTGTCTGTCTGTCTGTTTGTTCCGGCTAATATCTGAAATGGCTGGACCGATTTTGACGGGACTTTTATTGGAAGGTAGCTGATGTAATAAGGAGTAACTTAGGCTACGTTTATTAAAAAAAAATATCGACTGAACGAAGTTCGCCGAGTCAGCTTGTTGTAACTAAAAGTACACTTCCTGTATTTAAAATAGATTTCTGAATACTTTTGCTACTTATAGATAGTTTGGTACATTATGCCGCAATGGACACATGTCAGATTACGAGACACTAACAATACTCAAAATTGATAACAACTATTTTTCCCATTTTCGTACCGGAAAATATTATTTTCATTTTTATCATTTACCTCTTGTATTCCGGCTCATTCAGAGCTCGCCCATTACCGTAACTATCAACTTTTAGCTGCTTCATAACAACGGACCTCTATTATACAGCTTTATCACATTTTATCGTAAAAAAACGTAACACCTTGTCATTTTACGAAGTGCCCATTTAAGATGTTTTTACGGCAGTCCGGTGATTTCGGCTAATGTCTTCAAATCTCTGGCCTAGCCCGACCTTTCTGACTTTCGTAATTCAGGTTATATTATAAAAGGCTGGCTTTCCACAACAGTCAAGCAATCTATTCAAGGATTAAAAGTAACGTAATTTCTATGAATGGGTTTACACGGACAATTTTTTGACCATTGCTCGGCAACACGTATGGATCAATCTGGAGCAATCAGAGGAGCAATTGTATCGCCAATACCTATTTTTTTAATTACTTCATATATTCCATTTTGCTCTCTCTGTGTTTTGTTTATTTTATTCAACTAAATAACTCGTGTGTTGCCTAGTTTTTTGGAGTTTCTCCATATCGCTCAATATTGTCGTTGCAATATATTTCGACTAATTGACGCTTGCTGCCGTTGCCGTAAATTGCTTGATATTTTGTGGCATTACAATTGACCAGTATTACTTACAATAACAAATTATCATTGTCTGAAACGAACCATTTCAAACTTATAACAAATTTTAAACTTGTGTAAAATATTAGCACTTCACCCGCGACTTTGTGCGCGCGGGTTTAGTATTGCAGCTTTCGTAGGGATCTCGAATTTATTTCGAAATTAAAATTGAGACCTTTGTTACTTTCTGCTAATTGAGATTAAAATCAGTCCAGTAGTTTCGAAGCCAAACAGAAAAAATCTTTTCTCTTAAAATATTTATTTAGAAAAGCCTAGTATGACGTTCATTACAGTGATGACATCCAATTCTAATACTAGAAACTGTGTTTAAAATATGCGGGTATTTCTGCAATTCAGCGATAGAAATGCAACACACGTAGAAGTACATAGCTTAGCACATACCTGTACAACTTACTTATACTTATGTAAATGGGTTCAAGGACCTGGCTCACCTCTAGGACTCACAAACTTGCTTAAGTCTTAGATTCACAAACAGATGATAAGGCACGTTATTAATTAGAAGCATTTATAATTAACATTGTCACACAGTGTGATAGTCTTGATGAGGTTTACGCTAAACTGATGCACTGATTTTATAGAGAGTATAATATATGATTTAGCTCATGGCTGAAGAATAACAGCTGTACGGGTCTTCAAGGTTAACCATCGCTTGCCAAGGTTGGTCTGTGGATGGGTGACGATCTCTTTCTCCGTGCCTCGGAATATATGTTAAGCCGTTGATTCTTAGATCTTTGGCAGTCATTAACGAATTGTCAGTAGCCAGTAAGTTTGACTCCAGCCTTGCGAAGAACTACCGTGTTACCCAGTTAATGGGTTGCGGAGGTCTCTTGCAGTCAGCCACTTTACATAAAATAGTGGTATTCAGCTGAATCCGGTTTGACCGGTGACCCCAAAGTAGTCCAGAAAACTCAAATGTAGTCGGGAAAAGGCTAGGCAAATTATGATTTACATTTATTCTTATCGTTCGGGAGTATTTTCCATAACCACAATTATTTGCAGGCCTCCCACAATATAGGCCGATGACTTGGTTAAATTCGTCGGAATCCACAAGGTGCGAAACGCACAGGACCAGTCGATGTATCCGCACTTGGGTGTGGCGTATATCCAGCAATGGAAATCTTTCAGCTAAAATAATGATGGAAATAGCTGTAATAGAGTCGTGGTCACAATTTCTTTTCGTTTTTGAACTACAACCGTATTTTACATACTGGTATTCAGCTTCATATAGTTAGACTAAAACACACAGTTAGACTGGAAGTTTACTTCAAAATAGTTGCGAAAAGGCTACGTCAATCATGATGACAGTGAAGTTCAGACATCAAGTTACAACAATCTGTTTGATTTCTTTAATAGAATATCAACTTTATCGCTAAAGTATTAGGTTCAAGGTTGATTGGGAAAATTTTACAGTTTTGATTAGCTTGGTATACTGGCGTCAGTACCTACAACTACATCTAAACTTTCGTTCAGAGATAGATGTGCCTTGAAGAACATAACTATTTTCTGTAAAAATCTACAACCCGGGGCTTGTAGATAGAAAAAGCCAGTTCTTAATGATCGTAAAACTTCAACTATCACAGCCCTCGTATCAGTTATAATTGGTCACGTCACTAGGTCTATTAGCCGGCTCGTAACCCACGAGTGTTGCGATGGAACAACTTTCTGATTTATATCACAACCCGCGGCCGACGGGGATGGAGGCAGTTAGTTATGTTCGTAATGGAGAAGTGGAATGTTTTCCCTTATTGAAACATTCGACACATATACTAGAGCCGATTTCATTTAGTCGTGCAAATATTTTAATTGCTTTCTAATTCGAGAATGTATCAAACTTAAGTGATAGTAAGCACATTGCTCTCAGAATGGCCGATTGATGGGCTCTGGAGTGTATGAAAGCCCCCCTCCCCGCACCGCTGACCAGCGGCTCTAGGTACGTGACATTTTATCAACACCAGCGTTGCGATAGCGAATAACGAAATGTAAAAAATGGACACTTAGGGTTGGTCTATGTCCAGTAGCGGACGTCTTTCGGCTAATATCATGATGATGATGATTACGTGCGCCATCGTTTGTCACGTAATCAATGCATAAATGTGCAATTCCGATTTTGGCGACCTTGGTACCTTTACATTTGGACATTTTACAAACGCCTTCATTGATCGAAAAACACTTTGTCTAGAGCCTCTGGTGAAGGCTTGGAAGTCCGCTGGATGCATCAGCCAAGCCTTTTCCCAACTAAATTGGGGTCGGCTTCCAGTCAAACCGGATTCAGCTGAATACCAGTATTTTACGTGCAGCGGCTGCCTACCAGACCTCCACAACCCAATTACTGGGTAACAACGTACTCAGTTCCGTAATTTTATTCAACTTGTATCAATATTTAAACTCGTGCCTAAAATTCTATGTTTTCAAAAGGACCGGCATCAAAGTTAGTTACAATCTACTAAAAGAATTTACTCTTAGTTTCATTGAAATTGGACAAAAAACAGAAAACTATGTTACATACCCATATACTGAAAAGTCTTATTTATAGAAAACTGTACCTCCACTGACCTCTATATATAATTTTCCGAAGCACCTCACATCCTCAATAGTGGAGCATCTATTTACATATTATACATGTACAGCTGCAGTACCTAAGACACTCTCACGGCCCTCCGTACTCCCGCACTACGTAAGAGCAGATACAAAGGAAATTAATTTTCCGCCTTGTTACCTTGCGTTTTGATAAGCGTATGCATAGGTTGCGCTAATGTCTTGAGATTGTTTCGTGCCGATAGACGAGGTTTGGGGAAATTAATAGGTGCTATATGGCGGCAATATACCAACGGTTAAGACGCAGAATAGACAATGAAAGGTTGTGGCTTGAAATCTGAACACTTGCGTCACAATTTAGTGTCGGACCTACAAATCTGAGTCGTCTCTGTTAATTATACCTGTCTGTGAGAGTCTCTCTAGAGCGTAATGTCATATTAAGACTCCATGTTACTGTCCTATCTTGTCTCTGTCTCTTAACTAACACTTATTATTCACAAAACCGTGAGTTTATTTATTTATTTATTACCTCATCGTATCTCAAAGACTGAACAGATTTAGATGAAATTGGCACTTGTGAAAATATCGTCTTAGAATAGAACAACATAGTAGGTATATTTTTATCACGGGAGAATGTTTTCTCGGGATATTTTTCGACTTTCAAGCGGGTGATGGTCGAACATGAAAAAAAAAATGTTATTTACAAACCATTGAACTTCACATGAAAGTAACAGACCATCTGTTACGTCTTGTAACTATGTTTAAACTGACAGATTAGAGACAAGTACATAAAAGACCTCAAACTTATACAAAACCTATTCTACTCCCTCAAGAACAACATGGGCGTCATAACTTATTATTTTCAAGTTTCGTACCTGATTTACTTTTACAGTTCTCTTCGGGGACCCAAAGTAAGCCAGATTCTGGGCTGACTGTCCTACGAACACTGATTTAAGTTTAATCTTTAATTTACATGCAAATCTAGGCGCGAACGAGTTTCTTAGGCTTCAGGCACTTACCTGAAACTTGCGCAATATTATTTTACAATTAGGAGCGTTCTGTAGTAGGTTATATTTTAATATAAACTGGAATGTACTTACTAACTGGGCCAAAAAATATACCAAGTTTCTTGCTAAGTAAACAGGTACCTGGACTGTAGATCCATAGGTCGCTATAATATCCGGCTCGAAGAACCAATTTTGAGTTCTTGGATTCGGTAGACTATATTATCGCTGGTAGTGATTGATACGACTTGCTTGAATACTACTTGATAAGTACAAATATACAAAACGCACGTTAGGAGGCGAGAGAAGGCCGTAGATAATGATCACAGACGAAAAATAATACCTTTGTTTTGCCATAAACATGTTTGACATGCCTATCTTTAATTTTATTAAAAAGGTTTACCACTAAAGTTTCGCGCTTTTACATACTAAGATATTTACCAAAATATATCCAAGTCTTCACGACTTCTAAATAACAAAATGTGACTTGAAAAATATTTTTGGGGCTAATGTAACAAGTTCTTTACAAAAACTAGACAAACGACGACAGAGTAGCTGAAACAGGGACATAAGTCATGAAAATATTGTGAAAACTTGAACAGCCCAAGGTGAGGTAATGATAGGAACAAACTGTCTAACATATTATACCCTTTAAATATTGTAATTGTTCAAACAAATTCGTAACTTGGCGGCCATGACACTTGGGGCCTTCCACCAATTTATATCTAGACATTTAATTTTCGTGCGTCTACGTTAAATATGTTTATGTTGGTATGTCTAGGTAATTTATGGTCTAGACTTTGTTTAGGTAATTTTACATACCTAGACTTACCTAGGTACATGAGAAATGGTAACCTAACTCGTCTGCGGCCCCCGAAGAAAAGTTTATGTGAATTTAATCCTTGTAGCAAATGTTTAAATGAAGTAGTTACTTTCTGAAGTACCTGTTGCAAATATTAAACAGTTTATAACGTGGAAATTTTATTCTTCTTATTCCTATATATCCTTATCTATGAATAAAGTTTAATCGTAGTTTTTCCTCTAAAGTGTAAACTAAGCAAGTCTGCCGGTGACATGTTGGAATTGGTGCGCGTATAACACGACGGACCACCGCGACCAGTTTCCTTATATCACACTAGCTGACCCGCGCAACTTCGTCTGCGTCACATTTTCCATTAATTCTGCGCTCCTTTTTGACTTAGCCTAATGATATACATATTATTATAGCTTATAGCCTTCCTCGATAAATGGGCTATCTAACACTGAAATAATTTTTCAAATCGGACCAGTATTTCCTGAGATTAGCGTACTCAACCAAACAAACAAACAAACTCTTCTGCTTTATAATATTATAACTCAGAGGTTCTCAGATTTTGTTGTGCAAGGCGTTGCGAACGTTCGACACTCGCCTCTCGAGCGCGTACCAGAGAGTGTCTCTGATTTTGTTCAGCAAGGCGTTGTGAACGTTCAGGTGAAGATTCTCCCATACGGCGTATTCTTGCTGCCCGTGCTTGAGAACTATGTTTAGTAAGTTGAGACCTGGCTCTCTTAGGCATTTTCAAATGTTTAAGAAAATGTTAATAGCGTGTAATATTCTAGCTCTGAAAAGAACTGTTGGTTAGCCCTGAAAAGAACTGTTGGTTAGCCCTGAAAAGAACTGTTGTTTGGCTCTGAGAAGAACTGTTGTTTAGCTCTGAGAAGAACTTTTGCGTAGGTATAGTTCTAAGAACGAAATCTAAAAAAAATCGCACGAATATTATTAGACTTCGCGCACGACCGCTGCGTAGGGAGCCGACCTCGCGTCTTCTGAGCCACGCGTGTACCTTATGTAGCCTCCACACTATTCCCGAAGTTGATCGAAGTTGAGCGAATACGATAGTGTAGAAGGGCACTTCGCTTCGCCTCGTGCAACTTCGCTTCGCCCCGGGCGACTTCCAGTTGTTGTCGGTTTTTGCGCCCGAGTCAAAGGACTCGAAGTTCGAACACGAAGCGTCTGTCCACACTACTCGGCTCACTTCGGTTCGCGTCAGCCATAGTAAATACGCAGGAATTGTATTATGCGAGAGTACACATTGCAACGGCAGTTGCCACATGAACGTTATCCATTATGCCTATCGTGAGGGGAACGGGGGAACGGGCGACTGAGCTCTTCGCGAAGTTGCTCGAGTGTGTGGACACCTACTTCGGAATTCGGTCAACTTCGGAGAGCACTTCGCCTCGTGCAACTTCGGAATAGTGTGGAGGACACTTTATTACTCATAGATCTAAACTCCCCTCCCGCACGCGCACCCGGGGGCCTTGGTGACGTCCACTTCGCAACGGGCCGTGCAGCAGAAATCGTAATATTTTAATTTCGCCATAACTTCAAAACCAAACGTCCGATTTTAATCATTCAAAGACCAAATATTATCTACATAAACTTTTATTAGTGATGAAATACTTTATTTTGATAAGGATTAATAGCATGAGTAAAATAAACGCGTTTAAATATAGTCCAAAAAAAAATCAAGATTTAAAAATATAAAAGTGGTTGTTGTGCCTCACTCGACATAGATAGGTATAGTGTGTCGCGGACTTTTTTGTAGATATTTATAAGATCTACAATTAATTAGAACAATTCATGGTTCTATCTTTTATAGTTTAGGCAGCGTACGCAAAATAAGTAACTTTTCTGGTTGATTTTTACACCTTGTGTCCGAAAAACCCAGATATCTTACGGAACCCTATTTTTTTCCAAAATAAAATATAGCCTATGTTACTCGTGGATAATGTAGCTTTCGAATGGTGAAAGAATTTTTAAAATCGGTCCAGTAGTTTTTGAGCCTATTCATTACAATCAAACAAACAAACAAACAAACAAACAAAGTTTTCCTCTTTATAATATTAGTGTAGATATATCTATATAGCTATGGTTTTAAATAATATTTGAAAATCGTTTTTCTTTTTAAGTTAAAACGTTGAGGTATGTATGTATGTTACGTAAGCCAAGAAATCAAGTTTAAATTTTTAGTTTCATGACTGAATCCAATATTTACTTTGTACATACCGGCCTGCAAATATAATAGTATTGAGTAATTAGCTATGAATAATAGCTCTTGTGTTATTCAAATTTAAACTATATGTTTCATTGTCGTTTCACTGTAGTTTTATCAAAATCTGAATAGTTTTTGCGTTAAAAAGTAGCAAAAATCCATCTACCCATCCTCATTACCATAAACATTTATAATATTAATGGGATAGGAAACAGTTTATATTAATCATGTGTTTAAATGCTTAGGAACAGGTTTATTGTGACGTTTTTTGTGTAATTTACATTAAAGTAATATTGTATACATATATTGTATAATATTATGTACATGGTGTGTGTCAAAATCTATTCTTAAACGGCTGAACCTTGCTGACCTTAGCAAACATTACGGAAAAACAAATATCCTCTAAACATGTTGTCTTTAAAGATAAGGGTATAATCTAAATAATTATATAATTGCCTTCCCTTCGGAATGCGGATAGCGTGACTTTATTAAATTGTTCCAGCAATTAGGCGCTCATTAGACAGGTTCAAATCTCCACAAATATGCACGGAACTAATATCAAAGCAGTGTTATTTTACTAAAATTGGAATAAAGAACTTTAATAGTAGTCATTCTTTATTAATGATGTGGTATTCCATTGGCGAGATCGCCTGTTTCAATAACTATTAATGGAAAAAAAAAATCATTCAAAAAGTCACCTCTGCAACCACATGCCTTTTTATATTAATTTAAGTAGAATAATTAAAACTCCTTCTTCTACCACTTATATTATGATACATGATAGGTATAATAGTTGTTAATCTAAAAACTTAAAAAAATTATAGAATTTTCACATCACCTGCACAAAAACGTCAAATTTATTTGACATGCAAACTTAATCTAAAGCACGTCAATCTATCCTAAAAATCACATTATTGCCGCTGCGGGTTATAATTAAATTCAGTACAATATTATTACCCGGCCGGTGGGCCGGAGCCACAGCTTCGGAAGCGCGACCTGATCCTTTGGCGGGGGCCGACGCGCGCCACCTATTTTAATGGCTAGAACACAATTTTCCCACAGTAGGTGTGAAAAGTAGAGTATACTCCTCAAGGATAAAGGTGTTTTTGACTTGGGCTAGCTTGAATCCCTCACTGCATTCTATATTCTTGTATTAACTCAGTGAGTTCAGTCTCGAATCCTTATTTATTTATTTATGTACACACAAAAAATTAAAAAAAAACTAAAAATGTATACAGAAAAAAGAGTACAAAGGTACTGCTTATTTCAAATGAAATTTCTTCCAGCAGACCTGCGACAGGAGAGTAGGAAATCCTTCATTGTGTTCGGGATTCAATATGACGCCCTATCCCCTAGTTTCATAATCTACTATGATAACTTTACTACATAAGATTCGTAACTCAGATAATAGTAAGGTACATGCTGTGATTTCATCTTATTTTATTTATTGCTACCTTAAGATAAATGTTAACAAGGTCTATTGTCTATGGTCCATGTAACTCTTCTGAAATGTTAGAAACCTAAAACATGTGCGCAATGTTACAAATTCAGCCATGTGTCTTCGTAGCGCTGGCACGTTATAGCCGCGTCACTCGCTCCTACTGCTAATTCCGCTTTACCGCCGCTAAGAAATATGGCCACTAAACTTGCCAATACACGTGCGTGCAGCCGATGAGACTATTTACGACCATGCTATGTAAAAGTGTAGTACACAGCAAACTGAACGGGTTGCAGGGAGTGTAATGCTGATCAGTTCGATTCAGTGTGCAATAACTTTTGGTCATAAAATGTGTCGTACTTGATCACATTCTCTTTGCTAACATTTATCACTGTTTTCTAAGCAATGTCTACCCGAAACTAGCACCTCAAAACTTTCTTCTAAACACTACACATTTTAAGACAAATAAAAGGTAAAGAGAAACAACAATTTCATGACCTAAACATATCCTGAACACACATTGTTAACAAAACACAAACGCTCGACTGAACCGCCTCAATACAGCGGGACAACCGAAAGAAAAAGTAAAATAAAAAAGAATATCGTAGCTAGTAATACGAGGCGGAAAAAACGGTTCAACAAGCCGAAAGTGATTTTTCATCCGAGTTAAGGCGAGAGTCATCAAAACATTGCGATAAAGAACAAAACACCGCTGACTGACTGCAGCGAGGGGCGATAAGAGCTACCAGGAGCGCAGCCCCCGGAGGAGGTGGGCCGAAACGTAGTTATGACGTCAGGGGATCTGGATAAAGACGTGATTTGGAACGTAACTGCTATTGTGCATTAATGCAATGAAGCCGCCTTGTTTCCCCAAAGTTTCCTTAAAAAATATTCAGATAAAAAGTTCTACGGTATTTTTTCCTGTAGCTCATATTTTTTTAAAGCAAAAATGCTTTAATAACTTAATCCGGCAAAAGAGAGCCTACTAAGTCGTCCTCTACAAAATTTATCATACCCCGCTTCACCCAAAAAGATGTCGGCATTTTCAGTTATAAACCGTTCTCGTTTCGAGAAACGAATTTTCTGAACATGAAAACTAGATCTTACTTTTTTTTTGTATTAATCGTGGCGACTCATAGGTTGAGTCGACAGTTCCACTAACAACCCGCCAACTATTCGCATATACGAGTTAAAATTGCGACACGCCCCAGACGGTAACGGGAAAGTTCATTATAAGAAACTTGGAGCAAAAGAAAAATATATAGTGGAAACACTTCCATCGCACTGAGAGCTGCCATACTCGTACATAGAGTAGTGCCAACCAGAGCCGCGCAACTTTTTGGTGTAAATCTCTCGAGTAAGGATCGCTATTCGCTACAGCTCCTGCTATATGTAACTACGAGTCGCAGATCCAAGCAGGCGACAGACGTGACCAGCCTTCTCTTCCTTTATTTTCGTTACGTTCCCGGAATACGGAAGCAAAACGTTTACGTTACCCTACCTGGTTAATAAAATGCATTTTTACAAAATCACAAGATTGTTATCTCACAGCATAGTTAGTATTTTTTTTGTTGGTGGTGCGATGAATCACGCGACGAAAACAGTGCACGTAAACCTTATAATTGCTTGGCAAAACACTATTTTTAATATCTCAATTAAAAAGTAGTAATAAAATATAAACAAATTGGCGGGAGCGGCTGGGTCGTGGGTCGTGGTCGCGAGCAGTCCATCACGCGAGCGAGCGCCGCACCGCGCGGCCGCCCGCCACGCGCCGCGCGCCCGCGCGCCTGCTCGCTCGCGCACATTCATGACTCTGTGATTATATGAACGCTCGTAAAGGAAAAATAATAACCCGTCAAGTATTCATACATTAAAAGGAAATGTTCACTTTATTAATGCAAACTTTTAAATAAACATAAAATGTATGAAGCTGCCGCGATTCGTTAAGTTCGCACGAACGTGTTTTATAATTTACGTCATTAGTATTATAACAATATTCAGTTTGTAATGTCAACACGAGGAAATAGTTAAATATTAACGCAATTCGAATTAATGAATTGCAGTTGTGCATTTCAATGTTAAAGTGATGAGTTTTAAAATCGGATCTAAAATTATGCATTTATTTGACACGGGACACGTTTACTAAGCAGAGTGATTCTGTTAACTAATTGTGTCACAGAGGCGTCAAAGGTAGAACTGGCAGGTAAGTAAGAATGCCGGCGATGTGATGTCGCAGCGGGTCGGACTCATTACGGCGGGTTCAGACGCCGCCCGATAATTTCCCGAATGACAATGAGCGACAGTGGGCCTTTGTATTAGTTGCGTCGTGCGGCGACCACGTAATGGCCGAAATTACAACCCCTCTGATTGGTCCGGCGGACTGATTGTGAGCGATGGAGTGTCACACGTTTCTTGCTAACGTGCGGCCAAATCAAACGGTACGACACACGATATGTATGTCGTATTCGGTAACTGTGTAGTACAGACAAACAGTTAAATGATGCTCAATTTGATTTCAGACAAAAGGGGAAACCCAATATCTCAATACCCTGTGAGAGAAAGATCAAAATAAATATCTGAAAAAACAACAGCATCCATTTACTCTTTATAACTACCAGAAAAATTGTAAAAGGACGACAAATGAGATAGTAAAACAAGTGTGTATAATAAAACAATGTGTTCTTAGAGTCTGGTGTCGGCACAGCGCGCCTGTAGTTGCAACTTGTAGCGAGCGTGGGAGACAGGCAGCTGACAGCTTCCATATTTGAAATCTGAGCACAGACAAGTTTTTACTCTTTTTTTATTTATCGAATACTTCGTCCTACGTAGTTATGAACCTCCTTTATATAGTTCTTGTAAAAAAGCTGAACCCAGAGAGATATAAAGTGCTAAACCAATTCTTAACTTATATTTTGTTGAAGATGTGTTTACTTTTTGTTGGCAGTCTGTTAGATTTATGTATGAAGCTAACGTTTTCTTTTATCAAGGTTACAAAGATCAAGAAATGACAACTGTGAGTTTTAATAGCAAGCAGCAGAGCAGAGCAGAGGATAAAAGCAAGTTTATTGCCGAGCGCAGTTCGTTATGCTAGCTTATTATTCCTTAGTAATACAAAGTCAGGATTATAATACTTTCAAGAAGTAACATAATTATTTTCTACACATTTGCTCAAAATTTGTACTTACGAAGCCAATTGTTCGAAAGTTAGAAATTACGCTCAAACAATGGAGTATGCGGTAAAATAGGTACTCTCATCTAGGTACCTATTTTACTACACGCTCCGTTGTAAAGCACCGTGCGTTTCCATTAGGTTTTTTTTTTCTTCTGTAATAGTTATTTATGACATTGTGGTAATTGTGGCACATATGGACAGTGTGGTAAGTTGGATTTTACTAAAGCTCATTAATTTTAAGTAGGTACTTTAAACTCAACTAAAATAGAAATAAAACGTCCGGTATTTTGAAGTTCTGTTTTAAAAGTAGAATATCATCAAATAATAAAAGATAAGAGGTAATAAGCTAAATGATTGAACCTCCTTGGAAGCGCTCTTGGGACAAAGATGAGACGACGATGTAGTTCTAATTTAAAATTTTCAAATTCGATCCATTTTTATATTGCAAACATTTTGTCTCATTTTTCTCGCGAATGTATTGTAAAACGTTGTTTGATACACGTGCGGGTATTGATATTTACAAACTCGTGACAGTGGTAAATTAAATTACAATACATTGCAATAACATTCGTCTACTCGTTTGTAAAAACCAACTTATCGAACTTGTATCATAAATAACTATTTAATTTAAACAAATACTTTTCAATTATATTTCAGGGGCAACAAACCAGTAATAAGGCTTTACCTTAGCCAGATAACTTCAGTAATGAACTAAAAAGCCAGTGCTGCGTAGTTAAATGAGTTCAGACAGACTAATTCCCTTCACCGACTATAGTGGCTGAAAGAATCGCCGCGGGCTAGTCCTGAACTTTTGGAAATTAGGTAAAGCAACGCCCTGTCTATTGGAGATTACCAGATAAAACCTTTTGTGACGGAAGATAAATTATCTATATTATTATAAATCATCATCAAGACACAAAGCAGCGTGTCCAGCAATGTAAAAAAAGGACCTTGCGACGCAGTAGCCGTGTGTAATATTACAAATAGGTATCAGCTCAACTGAGCTGATATCTATTTGTGGTTTTATTCAGATTGCTCTTTTTAGTGAAAGTAGTTAATTAATCATTTTTTTATTAAAAATCTCATTGGGTTAGGTCAGAATAACGATTATGAGCAGTCTAAAGTAAAAAAACCCTTGAAAAAATGAAAAAATGAGAAAAAAGTCTAGGGTGTCCAGAATCATGCCCTGGACCCATGGAAATCGTTTGTGCGTCGATGTCAGATACACGCGGTATAGTTATGAAGAGGTCCAAAGTAGAAAACTAACCAAGTCGAACCTTGATTCATAATTTATTGTCTTATTTCAGGACTAGCTTCTGCCAGCGGCTTCGCCCGCGTGATCCCTAGGGAACATATTCCCGGGGTGAAAAGTAGCTTATGTGCTATTCCAGACTATAATCTATATTTGTTTTAAATTTTATTAAGATCCGTTAAGCCGTTCTGGCGTGATTGAGTAACAAATAACCAAACTTTCACATTTATAATATTACTCGTTTGGTGTAAAGCGAAATTATAACCATCTTCCCCTCGACATTATATTTATTAAAGGATATTGCAAACTGTCGTAAGCCGTTTTCCGAAGCTACTCGCTAGCCTCTAAGCGCCAAGCTAGCCTGTGCGTTCGCGACTTTATACAAAAATAATCCTTATAGCATGATTCAGTATTCACGCGCGATGGCTTATTATTAGCGTATTTCATGTATAACTTTGGTGTTTCTATACCGATTTCTATGATTCTTTTTTATGGAATAGTTAATAATGTTAACTTTTATTAATGTTAATTAGGGACGACTGAGAGTTTTATAAACGTAAGAGTAGACAAATACAATCAGAAAGCTTCGAACTGCTAAGCTATCGGGAGTTACACGTGTTATTGTTCGTCAATCATAAAAGATAGACATATGCTGTTGTGGGAAATTTTTTATATAATTTTAAAGAGACCATTTCCGTCATACATGATTTCTGTGTAGCTTTCACCATTAAGGTTGCACACGCGACGGAAGCTTAAAAATGGAGTAACTTCTCCCGTTTTCCCAACATTTCCCTTCACTGCTCTGCTCCTATTGATTGTAGCGTGATAAAAAGTATACTATAACCTGCTCAGGAGTATGAATAATAATTGTACCAAGTTTCATTAAAATCCGTTGAGTAGTTTTTGTTTCTATAACGGTTATACAGACAGACAGACAGACAGACAGACAAAAATTGTACTGATTGCATTTTTGGCATCAGTATCGATCCCTAATCACCCCCTGATAGTTATTTTGGAAATATATTTCATGTACAGAATTGACCTCTCTACAGATTTAAAGTATAGAAGATATAGATTATGGGTCTTCAAGTTTAAGCAACGCTTGCCAAGGTTGGTCTGTGGATGGGTGACCATCTTAACATACCGAGTTTCCTCCGTGCCTCGAAAAGCACGTTAAGCTGTTGGTCCCGGCTGTCATTTTTAGGTCTTTGGCAGTCGTTACGGACTGTCAGAAGCCAGTATATCTGACTCCAGTCTTACCAAGAAGTACCGTGTTACCCAGTTATTGGGTAATGGAGGTCTGGTAGGCAGCCGCTCCACGTACAACACTGGTATTCAGCTGAATCCGGTTTGACTGGAAGCCGACCCCAAAGTAGTTGGGAAGAGGCTAGGCAGATGCTGATGATTTCAGGATTATCCACAGACCTTGGCGGCTATTCTCACATTTATGTTTTGATGGGTACTACACATATACTGGTAGAAAATGCCTAAGGCATTAAATTCTGCCTCTGTACAGTGTGTTCGTAAAGTATTAAATAAAATAAATAAATAATTCGAAGATACTAACGAAATACTGTATGGAGCAAAATAGCAACAAAATCATTTGTCAGACCAGTCTAGACGCTCTAATTAGATATAATTTAAAATTGGCATGAGAAGATTATTCCACTCAATGTGCACATTAAAATAAATGGCACACAATTTACGCACATCAAAAATTTAAATTTAAAATGCGTAAAACTCCTACTATTAGTCTGACCGTCAGGTTCCAGCCTTATCTCAGTAGCGTGGCGGTGGGGTGACCTCACGGGCTACCTAGCCAGTGACCTGGCGGGCGACACCAGGGCCGCGGCAGCTCTGCGGGTATTCAATAGCCATACAATTAAGTCAGCTCCGTAATTCACTTAGGCTTACATGTGTCGATTTGTGCCACAATCTTGGCGCATTACGGCTAAGTTGGAACAATCACGCTACTAAGATTATAGCCTGCGCCAGAGGGCTTTGTTTCAAATTGTATGTTTGTGTGCTTTTCTTGTACTAACGTAATTGAACACTAATTGGATTTAGCAGGAAAAGTCTGGGAGGGTCAGAAACACTGTCGATAACATGATTTGATTTTCTTGTTCGATGCTAATTAAATTCAGGATCGATTTCATGATGGAACCTGTCATAAGGCAAAGTTTTATGTAGGATTATTAAACAAATTGTTTTATTTAAATTAAGAGACGTATTTTTAAGTCTGACTTTATAAAATTATCTTTTTATTCTAGTTTTCCTCAATAACACTTTTTTATAACATTTCATTTCCATTTTACAAACAGATGCAACTCTCTCCTCCCGTCCTCGCTCTTCCGAAACTTTTCCTCGTCGTGTGAAAAATTTATTGATATATTTTTAAGTAAAAATGCTTTTTTTTAAATAAAAATGTTATGATTTTAGAATTGAATTTTAATAATGCGTTGAATAATTGTTTTTCAATTTTCTGCTGGTATTTTTTTTATAACGCAACTATCAATCCCTAGAAGTTGAAATTCAGTTCGTTGTATCATACAGTCCCACGTGGGATGCTCAAAAACATTGTGCAACTAATTCACAGGTGTCTGTACCTACCGTATCAGTAAGTAGGTTCTGTTGTGTATGTGTGTATAAGCGGGTTGCGCCCCGCCATCCCCACCCCGCGTCCGTATTATAGATTCGCATGATTCGAGAGAATACATCAGTGTGCAAACAACTAGCGAGTTTTATTGACACGATCCCTCCTTGTCATTTCCGTACATAACACGTGGCGACGAGCGAACTCATATTACGGTGAAATATGTCTACGGGAACGACTTATGGCGTTCTTTCCACTTTTGATCACCAGACACAAGAATGGAATACCTTCAAGTTGCGTATAAACCAGTGGTTTATTGCTAACGAAATAACCACAGAAACGGACAAAGCAACAATCAAACGGAGGGCGATACTATTAACGTCATTAAGCGAATCGACGTTCAAACTTGCGTGCGACCTGGCGTTACCCAACAAGGTGCAAGAATTGGGCTACGAGACGATCGTGAAACTTCTCGACGACCATTTCACACCAAAAAGGTTCGGGTTTGCAGAAAAATCCATTTTCTATTCGGCAACGCAACGACCAGGAGAAAGTCACACTCAATGGGCGGCCAGGATTAGGGGATTAGCGACTCACTGCGCATTCAAGAACTTGGAGGAAGCCTTGCTGGATAAATTTATCATGGGCATGGCGTCAGGACATGAACGGGACAAACTCTTCGCGCAGGACCAGCGTGAGCTGACCCTCGCGAAGGCCATCGACTTGGCAGAAAGCGTGCGGTGCGCGCGTCAGGCCTCGTCACTGGCAGCGTCAGGCACGGCGCCAGGCGCAGCGGGCCCGGACAGCGTCTACAACATTTCCAAGAAGGAGAAGTGTACGGTGTGCGGTTTTACAAACCACAAGTCTAATCAGTGTCGCTACAAAAAGTACAAGTGTAAAAAGTGCGGTAATCAAGGCCATTTGCGTAAAATGTGCCCAAACGAGGGCAAAGTGAAATACGTGGAGGAAAGTGCTGTGGACGATGGAGGCGACGACGGTAAGTGTTTTTATAATATTAGGTGCGTAAAAGGGAAACCTATGACGGAATGTGTGATGGCCAGTGGTCTATCTTTGGAGTTCGAAATCGACAGTGGTTCGGCGGTAAGCGTAATATCAGAAAATACCTACAATTTGTATTTTAAACGACTACCGTTGTCAGTCACTAACAAAAAGTTATTTAGTTACACGGGGGAAAATATCGAAACGATCGGAGTCGTTTTATTACCAATATCGTACCTAGGACGAACACATAATCTGAATATGTACGTAGTTCGCGCAGGCGGACCGCCGCTACTAGGCCGCGATTTCATTCGGGAATTCGACTTAGAGCTGGCGCCGGCGGCGCCTTTGCCTGTACACGCCGTGCTCGATGAAGTAGTAACGGTAGGCGAGTCAAAAACCGATATTGATAAACAACTCTCGAACTTGTTCCCAAAAGTTTTCTCCGGAAATCTCGGATCGTTTAACAAATATGAAATAGAATTACGATTACAACCCGATGCAAAGCCGATATTTTTTAAAGCAAGACCAGTGCCATATGCTTTAAAAGAAAAAATAGACAAAGAACTCGATCGATTATTATCGCTAGGTATTTTAAAGCCAGTTGAACACTCAGAATACGCGTCGCCTATTGTGCCAGTATTAAAAAAGAACGGTAGCATCAGACTATGCGCGGATTACTCAGTCACAATAAATAAACAATTGATAATCGACCAGTATCCCTTGCCGACGGTAAATGACTTACTGGCGAAACTACACGGCGGCGTACAGTTCAGTAAAATAGATTTATCTATGGCGTACAATCAGTTTAAATTAAAAGAAGAATCACAGAGGTTAACTTGCATCAATACTCACCGTGGACTTTTTAATTACACTCGTTTGGTCTTTGGGTTGTCCAGTGCACCCGCTATTTTCCAACGCGCAATGGAATGCATACTCGCGGGAATAGACGGCATTATCTTCCTACTAGATGACATCCTGATAACAGGTGCAAATAAAAACCAGCACATGCAGAGGCTCATAACGGTCCTACAACGCTTAGATAAGGCCGAACTCACTCTGCAGATAAGCAAGTGTGAATTTTTTAAAAACGAGATTACGTATCTCGGGCATGTCATTGACAAACATGGGATTAGGAAGTCGCCCGATAAGGTCAAGGCCATAAAGCAAGCACCCAAGCCAACAAACGTCTCACAGCTACAGTCGTTCCTGGGTCTAACGAATTATTATCGGAACTTTGTGCCGAACGCGTCATCCGTAATAAGTCCATTGTACAACTTACTGAATAAAAATAAAAAATGGGAATGGACCCGAGAGCACGATAACGCGTTCAACCGAATAAAAAACATCTTAGCATCCGATAAGACATTAGCGCATTTCGATCCGAACGCTAAGTTAATATTAACGGTCGACGCTTCGCCGACAGGATTAGGGGCTGTATTATCGCAAATAGGTGAGGGTGGGTTGGAAAGGCCTGTATCATTCGCTTCCCGGACGCTGTTGAGCGCGGAGAAAAATTATGCACAAATACAGAAGGAAGCAACCGCGATAATTTTTGGGGTAAGGCGATTTCACCAATACCTATATGGTCGGTCCGAACCCTTCGTGCTACGAACGGATCATAAACCCCTGTTAGCTATATTTGGGCCCCACAAAGGCATCCCCGAAGTATCAGCTAACCGCCTGCAAAGATATGCAATATTTTTAGCTGCGTATAATTACACCATTGAGTACATTAGTAGTAAACAAAACAGCGCGGATTATTTATCTCGTGCGTGTGCAGATAAGAAATTATCGAAGGCGCAGGACGACGACGGCGACGTCGCGAAATGTTTTGATCGCGCGGCCTACGTGAACTTTGTAGTTGACGGAGACCTACCGGTGACACTTAGTGACCTGCGTCGTGAGACGGAGCTCGACACGAGTCTAGCTATTATCAAGCGTTATGTTATAAACGGATGGCCTAGGCGGGTAAATGATGACTCGGGCTTAAAACCATTTTTCAAATGCCGGACACAGCTTTCATATGAAAATGGTATCTTAATGCGCGGGCATAAAGTCGTTATTCCATCGTCATTAATAAGTAACGTTTGCAGGGAACTGCACAGTTCACATTTCGGGGTTGTGAAGATGAAGGCGGAGGCCCGTAAGCGGCTGTGGTTTCCTGGAATAGACGCAACGCTAGAGCAAGTAGCGGGGGCTTGCAGCGTGTGCTGTACGCTGCGCCCCGCACCGCCGCACTCCCCTCTCGCGCCTTGGCCGTTGCCGCCACACCCGTTTTACCGAATTCACATAGATTTTTTAGGCCCGTATCACGATTTCATGTTTTTAATTGTTGTGGATGCATACAGTAAATGGGTAGAATGTTACGATATGTCCTCTACTTATAATTCAAAGGCGGTTATAGGAAAATTATGTGATTTTATGTCGCGTTTTGGAGTTCCGCACACGTTAGTGAGTGACAACGGTACATCTTTTACATCCTTTGAATTTAAGGACTTTTGTAAATTAAATGGCATTCGGCACGTCTTATCACCAGTTTATCACCCGGCCAGTAATGGACAAGCAGAGAGTTACGTAAAAATAGTTAAAAAGGGGCTTAAAGCATTAATTTTAGAGGGGTGTAATAAAAAAACTATTCACGGGAAAATAGCAAAATTTTTATTCGACTACAGGAACTCTAAAAATAGTACCACTGACGAGTCACCCGCGGAGATAATATTTGGACGCCCGTTGCGCTCCCGATTAGATCTACTGAACCCAGTCGCGCCGTCACCAACGTCCACAGACTTATCTCGAACCGTCGAACGTAATCAGTCCTTACAGGCTAAAAACTACAGAGGTGTACACAGAGCAGAATTTAAAGAAAACGAAAGAGTGTGGATAACAAAAAATGAAAACAATAAAAAAATGTATTGGATCCAAGGAGTCATAAGAAGGAAAATCGGCAACACCATGTATTTGGTATATGTGCCACATTTACGATGTGAAGTAACCAGGCACACAGATCAAATAAGAATGAGATTAAACTCAACAGCAAATGACGACCAGCCCTGGGACACGGACGTGGTGCCAGATGTGGCCCCGTTAACTACCACTCACGGCACAGACCCCGAGCCCGTCGCACAGCCAGGAGGCGGAGGAGAGCCGGTAACGGACTCCGGACAAGGAGCAACATCACCGGATACCTCAGTGGCTCAGCCGCGCGCCGCCGCCATAAATCAAAGGCGAAGAGCAATCAGTCCGGTTTTCTCGACACCAACGACGGACCAGTACATCAGTGATGACGAGGATGACGAGCCATCACAAACAACCATAGAATAAGACATTAGCTGATAGAATAATTAAAGTAGATAGGTTAAGTAGTTCATAGCTTAAGGGGGAGGAATGTTGTGTATGTGTGTATAAGCGGGTTGCGCCCCGCCATCCCCACCCCGCGTCCGTATTATAGATTCGCATGATTCGAGAGAATACATCAGTGTGCAAACAACTAGCGAGTTTTATTGACACGATCCCTCCTTGTCATTTCCGTACATAACAGTTCGAATAAAAGTCTATGAAATTTAAGTCACAGAATAAACTGTTACTCAATTCTGGAGCTAAGTTTATTCAAATCAATCACGTAAGCATGACTGTTGCCGAGGGGATAATATTTCATTGAAACCTCTCAGAGTATCTCTCTTCAATAGAAATGAGAAGTATACAGTCTAAATCTTTTTACGTAAATATAAAACTTCAATATTATTTTATTGCTCACTTGATTTTTTTGCCAGTTGAATTCAGTATTTTTTTAAAGAGCAGTTTAGTTTGCGATTCAATGAAAATGTTTTGCTGATCGGTATATTAAATCATATCAAAAAGAAATATAACGTTTATCGTGAAAAGTTCAGCATTTTGTGAATGCCAATAAAAGACACTCCCGCCCTACATGTCTAGCCGAAACTCATAAAACCACAGTACTAACATGAATGTAACACAAAAAAACATAACCCCGAAATAAAAGTACATCAACCATGATAAAGTGTGATATAATTATCGCAGTCCATTACCGGCAATACTCGGCAACGCTCAGCATTGTCGCCTATTAAACGCGCGATGGTTAGGCTCGCAATCAACTCGCTCAAACGCGTTCGGTTAATCGGTGAACGCCCATTGGATTTACGGTCGCTAATTGATTAATTATTACCTCTGGGTCGGATGAGTTTGTTCTTTGGACTAGTACACAGAAATAAAGAAGGTACAGTAACTATTGAATGTATGTTTCTGAAACATTGTCCACAGAGAATACTCGTTGAAATGAGAAGGTCTGTCTCCAAACTAAGTGTAGGCTGCTTAGTTTAAGGAGGCTATATATATCTAATTTCTGGTATCTGTTTTTACCGAGAATTAGATATTTACGGCTGATTTGTTTTGAAAACATTTCTACAGGGCTATGTAGTGATTTGTAATCAATGGTGATGTTTTTAATCGACTTCCCACGACTACATAGATGATTCTTTGATAATCGAAATTGCGTATTTTGCTTTTCTGCGATTTTGCAGTGGTGTTGTTAGGTGTGGGGCACCACTAAAAAGTGAAAAATAAAAAACTTTTTACAAAAAAATACATCCGACTTCCAAAAAAAAACACTGCAAAGTAAAAAATAACTTTAATTTCGGAAGTCGGTGTCAAAATACGAAGAAAGTAACAAAAACACCGACTTCCGAAATTAAAGTTATTTTTTACTTTGCAGTGTTTTTTTTTGGAAGTCGGTTGTATTTTTTTGTAAAAAGATTTTTTTTGTCTTGCCAGTATTTAATATCTTGTAGGTGTAGGTAGCTATATATTTTAAATCACTTTAGTTTTACAAGAAGAATGGGTGGTTCCTCAGTTTTCAAGTATTGACTCAGATTTATTTTTTTTATTTTCAAAGTATCGATCTAAAAGTCTTAACGAAACGGTTGGCGCAATGGTTGAGCGATTGACTGCTGCGCCACGTGTCGTGGGTTCGATTTCCGAACGGAATAAATATTTGTACGGCCTACAGAAAGTTGTTCCAGATCTGGCTGATTGTGTATGTAAAACTGTATGTTTGTAAACGCATCCACGATACAGGAAAAAATGCTAGTGTGGGGCAAAGGCATTTCTTTAAAAAAAAATCTGGCAGTTACTCGGTTGTTGTGGAGGTCTGGTAGGCAACCACCTCATTTTAAATACTGGTTATCTGGAAGCCGACCCACACATGTTGATCTATAGTCTTGCAGTTTGAGTGTTTTGTATAGTTTAATCAAATGGTTTTACTTTGGTAAGATTTGTCGATTTGTTGAGCTTCTCAAAATTCTAAAATGAGCATCAAATTAACTGACAAACACTTGCACAGTGACACCGGTCACTGATCGATCAACGTACAGCCAAAACTACTGGTCGTCGAATCGTCCTTATAATCCGGAGAGGTGCACTAATAGAGGATTTACCGAAATTCCTACGGGAACGGACTAAAAACGGGATAAGCGCGGACGAAGTCGCGGGTGAAAGAAAGAAAGAAAGAAAGAAAAAGAGTTTATTTGCGGTCAACATGACGCATACCAAAACTACACAAAAAATTACAACTAAATATGATATACGAAAAAAATTAGGAAGATATGCGTCAAATCTGCGCAAAACGGCCATCTCTCAGCATAATGCTGGGACTCGTGTACACTCGTGTGCGAGACAGAGCCACAGCGCTGGTTTTCAGTGACAGCCGGCGTTGACGGTTTGACGTCGATCGGAGCAGTATAGAAAGTAAAAAATAATTAAATAAATACAATTATGTCTCACATAAAAAGTAATAATAATTAAAATAAATAAATAAACAAATAACTAACGAATAAATAAAAACATAAGTGATAAAATTGACGACTGTTGCGCAGACGTTGTTTGGGTGATAGCTAGTATGTCAAAAATATAACGTCTAAAAGAGTTAGCTGTAACCTATTTGCAAAAATATAATCGAAAGGTTTTTCGTACGGTTTCCGGGAAGTTTATAGTGAATCTGCCTAACACTAAAATCTAAAGTTATCGATCTTTATTAAATTGACATCCTCATCTCAAATTAAAATTCAAGTTAATAGTCGTGTTCTTTTGAGGCTTACGTCATGTTTTTTTGTGTGTGACGGGATTTGATGTGACGACGGGTATGACGACCGACTTCCTAAACCTACTAATTAAAAATAGATTTGTTTAATTTGTGCTTGATACAGTTCCAATTACAAATTAATCTGCTGTTTTGTCATATTTATAGTCAATTATATTTCTTTTTCCTTATTGGCACGCGTTTCCAACACCTTTCCTGAGGGAAAGAAATGATGTGGTCTACGATAAAGCGCGCTTGCTTAGAAGTAACCTATTAATTAACCCATATTATTACTTTCAGGAGACAATTTTCAATAGATATCTACTAAATAAAAAAACTTGAAAAAAATAAACGTAGCACACACGTCCAATAAAAGTCAGTTCAAAATCGCTGCAAAAAATATTTTTTTCCCGACTAGTAAAGTTAGCGGAAGAGCGATTAAACGAGCAGCTCTTAACCGCGACCACCTCTCCATGAAATCCAATCAAAGCCGCGTGCCCACACTGCATGCAGCCTCTCTCCCCGCGAACAAACAGACAAGTCATATTGAAAACTTAATATCCTGAGCAAAATGTTTCGCAGTTAGCAAGTTACGGTGTGTTCGAGTAGGCAAAATGCCCGTCTATCGGACAAATATCCGACAGTCGGACAGGAAGGGATAACCTAGTTCTGCAGAGATTTGTTTCAGCCAGTTTGCAGTTGCGCCCGCGTGGAGTGCCTATAACAAAGCGTCCTCCCGCGCCGGTACCACCGCTACTCGAACACGACTCGACGCAACTTGATGCGCACTCGCGCTGCACTTCGCTACTCATACCGCGGAATTGCTTTACTTGCTTTACTTTTGAATAAGCAGGTACAGGTATCCATAATGTTTAGCGTGACCCCTTGCCGCGTGCTCTTGCTTGTCGTGCAACATGATTATGTTGTTACTAATTCAATCACAAACTTGAGAAATCGGTTAGGCCAATATTATGTTTAGGAAGCACGCCACACATTCCCAACCACATCGTTCGTTCGTTCGTTTCCATCGTTTCTCCGAGTCCCGGAGAAACGATTCAACTGTCTTGGAACCCGCAACGAAATTATTCAGAAGAGTTTAGCGGATGAGTAGGAAAAAGAGAGAGGAGAGGAAGGGCGGGGGGAGTGGGATTATGTTTAGGAAGATAAACAAGACTTGACATTCACAATTCACATAGTTACGTAACAACGTTTCAGTGACAATGAGATGAGCGCGGGCCCGGTGAGAGCCGGTGGTAGTCCGGGGGACAGTTTTGCATTGTCGCGCGCTTCGCTCAATCTGATCGTTTTGAGCGAATCAGCCAAGCGAAGTTTTGTGTTCTAAGCGCGGGATTTACTAAATCCAGCTGTATTTCCATATACTGCACTCTGAATATGAAATTCTGTAACTTATTCCTAGTATTGTTTTGTGGAATATATCTGATTCAATATAACAGGAGGAAAGTTGGGCGGAGTTTTAGCGACTCGGCGCCGATAACATTTTATCATTGTCACTTTTAAAATCCGGTCTGATGTAATGTGAATGTTAGTACAGTGCTTGAAACAATAAACGTTTGAGGAATAATAGCAAACGTTATTTGAAAAATACTGAAATCTTTGGAGACCAAAGCAAATGTACTGGTGAATTGACCCACAACAGATTGACCTGTTATAATTAAATAGTAAAACAAGCGTGCGGCGGCACTGCAAACGACGCCGCCCAATTAGACACACATCATTAGACAAAGGCCGCTAATGCGATTATAAGCTGAACGCATATTGTTACAGGCACAATGGCCTGATTGTCTGCCTGTACTGCTGATTGACACAATTACGATGCTCCCGTAAGATAATCCGCTCGTAATCAGTCGGGTGCACCCGAGCGGCGCCGAGAGTTGCCGAGAGTCGTCGAGAGTTACTGAGCGCTGCCGGCCGGTGCAGCGGTGCACGCAATGCGTACAATAGTGCGTTAGTTGAAGTGCGTGTTCAGTACGACTGAGTGACTTTGTCATGAGGCCCGCTAAGTTATTATTATACCGAAGGCATTCCACTTATGAAAAGCAAACTGAATTTAAAACCAGAAAATCCTGATGCATAAAAAATCTCCACGGAATTTATATAAACTGATGTGAAAACGGCGAATCACCAATTAGCTTTCAAGCGCAAAATATACTGAAACATTCAGTGAACTATTTCTCGGAATATAGCAGCTTCATTTAATTCAGCTCTCCAGTTTCTTTCTAAAGAAAATGATGACTTTCAATAACCATTTCCGTAGAAAAACAAAGCGAATGTGTGAAGCTTATCTGTTCAAAGAGCAGATGGAAGTGGGTTAATGCCATGCCGTACGTTAGATAAGCAGCCTCCGCTTTATGCTAGCCTGGTAGCTCCGAAATATTAACGAGTTACCTATCGAGCTAAAAGAATGTATTGCTCATTTTTACTGTATAATATTTTATTTTAATTTTCAATTATAAGGACTATTTTTTATTTAAGAGTGTGTATTCCGTCCACTAGCGCCGCCAATCGTTTTTTATTAATTGTGGTAAATTTAAGACACGTAGATAAAAAACCGCTCTGTAGTGCACTGAAGAAATGTATTTATTATGTTTTGAGAGTTATGTTTTGTACTTTAGAACATAAATAGTTGCCAAAGTCGATATTTTTGTGCGCGCATAGGCTTATTGTAACGTTTTTCAGTCAGTTTGAGTAATTTATGAACTACCCTTTATATCCTTTCTTTCGTATGATTCGTCAAGTTGTTGGGCACTTCAGAAGTCCTGAGTTGAGCTACACGATACTGTCACATGCTCTCGTTGTCTGGACAAGTCCACCTGAGTCGGTGTAACGTTCCAAAATATTTCCTCAGGAATTAAACCTACATACTTAGTTCTCAAATACTTTGACAATGGTTGGTTGGATGGTTGGTTGACCTGTGAGTTGTTTCTTCTCAGGGTAGTCAGTCGCGGGATTATTCGAAAGAGATACCGTGGCTCCGGAACACAATGGGCATTGAAGGAACATGGATGGGTTTTAGTCAGTAGAAGTCTGACACTCCCTCCCGCTCCACCCAGAGCGGGAGGAGTCATTGGATGATTTCCCATAAAAAAGGGTAGTCAGCTAGGAATCACTGGCTTCATTTTGATTAATGTGATAATAAAGATTGACAATGAATATCAGGTACTAAACTCTTAACTGTAACCATTAATAATGAGTGAGAAAATATGAGGTCACTCACCAAATTAATAATAATAAATAAATTTTGTTCTGAACGTCAATTAATCTTAATACCAGTCTATGTGGTAGGGTTGGGTGGTACATGACCCGGAGTGGTAGTTATTGGTGGCCCTCGGTAACAAGTGGTTGCTCCCACCACGGAGGTGACCGCGATCGATGGGGCTGTTTCATACATAATTGAACACCAGAACGTGAGGGCCTCTGATCTTAAATCTTAGGAGCTATAAATCATGTGGAAATAACCTAAGTTATAAGCTAATAGAGCTTTGGTTTTTATAGAAATGAGTTGTATTTGCGACTAGTTATGACAAAAACATTTATTAAAAATCTAGGTCAAAACGTTTTACTGCACCTTGTAGCTTTCCAAAATCACTTTACAAGACACTATTTCGTTCTAAAAAAAATTCAGTATAGTTTTTAGTAATAATGGAATATTATTTAGATAATTGGAATCAAGTTGGGTATTTTACTCTTGGGAACGATACTTGACATCTAACACTTTTGCACGACAGGTGGTTTTTGGAAACTTTAAACTAGATGAGTCCGATTTTTCCTTACATATTATGTATTAACCTACATGATTCTCATCTGATTTGACCATTTTATATTTATCGTCAGTTTGGCGTCAGTCAGCTGGGAAAAATCGGACTCATCTAGTTTAAAGTTTCCAAAAACCAACTGTTGTGCAAAAGTGTTATTTTTAACTTAAAATAAATATCATTTATCACATTATGTCCCGCCACCGCTCATGCCTCGCCCCACACAGGATCTCGTGTTCGGTGATTGTTAAACCTGCAGATGGACTGTTATTTGTTCGCAGGCTCTCCGGCTAATGAATCGTGCGTTACGACGTCATCAGACACGAACACTTCAGCGGATTACACGCCATTCATAGAAATATTTCAACGGTTTATGGGATTAGGCGTTGGCGTGATATGGGAACGAATTTGAGGGTTTAAGTAATGAGATTAGAGTGTTAAAGGGTTTTCTACTTAAAGTTGTAAAATGTGGTGTTGCAACTCAAACTACGTTACTGTAATACACACTGATTGCTACGTTTATATTCGCTTCGGCGTAGCAGATATTCATTGCTACGTTGGCTACGCGCTATATCGCTAAGAAACGCGTAGTCAATCACGAATCGAGTCGGTCAGTACTAGGCAAATAACATTGACATAGCAACCGTTAACAGAATTTTGTATAATAAATATTCGGAGTCGAACAAAATACCATTATCAATATTCGTAAAAGAAAACCATCTCCCGCTTTACATTACTAAATTACCGCAACTCCCCAAACGCCAATACATTACAAACAATTGTCTATGTATTAGCACTAAAAGTATTTTCACATTTCATCGCATAAACTGTCTCTTAGTATTTTTTCACGGAATGCATTGTCCGGCGGACGGATTAAGCGCCAACACATTCAATACCCGATGCGGACGTTTGCGATGTCAACAGAATTCGCTTCGAAAAGCTTTGTTGGAACGTTTTAAGAGCATTGTGTACGTCAGACGATTGAGGCGAGTGTGCGGCGGCGAGCTTTGTAAATGTGCAGCGCAACACGAGATTATGTGCTAGATTGATAGCAGATGAGTGTTTGTGCTGGCATCATCTGGGGTGAAAACTGTTTGGTAGAATAGAGAATATAAATTCGGTTTTACACCTTTGCTGATTGTGATCAATCAATCGAAAATGAGCATTTTATTTCATAGGGTTTGCTTATCTATAAATATTTTACTTTAGGTGTTATACTGGTGGGTAGAAGTCGAAAAACGTGCTTACACCTAAACGCGGATTTATACAATAAACAAGAAATGCCAAATACCTAAAGAGAGACTTAATTCATTTTATACTAGGTATACCTTTTACCGCTGGCCAACTGTGTCGCAATAATTATGACCAAGAAATTGGTCCTTTGAGATGCCAAACTGCATATCTGTGGGCCAATTCTACTAATTTTTAAACAACTTTTGCATTCGCATGTCAATCGCAAACTGTAAAAAAAAGCCTTAATTTTAATTAATTTTTTGACAGATTGCGATTGAGATGCGAATATGAAAATTAGTAAAATTGGCACTCTGTAAAAAATAATTCAATAATATTTGCATTATACAAAATACAATTATACAAAACAATTTTTCATCCAAACTCACATTTTACATTACCTTTCTTACCCTTCTCTCTCAAGTTCTGGATAGCCAAAGCCGCGTCTTCTCAATTCCGAGTGTCTGCTTGTTATTCCGGCGTGGCGGGCGTCTGGGTGGCTCGGCGACGCCGTCACCTGTTTGTTTCAGCCCCAGCCAGCCCCCAGCCAGCCCGCAGCCCCTCGCAATCGATCCCACTACAGCGGAACAGCTCATTATGGAAAATAGTTGGCTTGCTTTCTATTTAAATTGCTCTTGAAGGAGGTCTCAATCGAGGGAGCCGAGATATGTTTTCAGTAAACATGTTTTGTTAGGATTCGTCTGGTGCTTTCTAGAATGTACATGATTTTTTTACTTCCTACATGTAATTCCAATGTTATATTTGATCGTGTCTTTAATTAAAATGTCAAAACTGGGTTTTATGATTATCGAGGTGTCTTATTTGGATCAGTTGCGAGACTCACATGTGATTATCTATCTATCATTATGTGGTTAGTAGACATATCGCGATGTTTATGTTTATCCTGTAAAAGCACATTATAGAATAAAATTAACGTACGTGCATATTGGACAGCGGCGGCGACCACGACAGCTCAGAATTGACAACAAATAGCAGCTCTCTAGTAGATTTTCGCTACATTTTAAAATATTCCACAACATCGTTATTCAGTCCCATATTTGTCAAAATATTCAATTTAAATTTGTGGAAAACCACCCGGGAATAGGCATAGATGTGTCTGAAAATATAATAACAAAATTCATATTTTTCGAAAATCGAAATACACAGTAAATATGAAACATTACTCTACGTCACGACAGACTACATACGTCACTTCCGTGTCGTATTACTGCAATGTTCTGTGTCAAACTATTGACATTCACAATTATGCAGCACATTTGCGAGAACTCGCGTCACCGATATTTGTGACCAAATACTTATTCTGTGACCATTGAAATTTACATGAATGTGAATAATGGCGCGTCATGTTGAAACTTAAGCTCTGAATGTACAGACATAAAGGGTTTAATGGAATTTTAATGGTCGAATTTATTTTTTTCATGGCTATAATTTTAGCTGAGCTTAAATTATTCGCTTCGAAACTTTCAATGAGTTATTTTAGAGTAGATTTGAGTAACAAACTGATAGTTGCGAACTTTTATGCTAGTTATTTTCGTGATGCATTAAAACAATAAAAGGGTTATTGTTTTTGCTAATCACCTCATGTCGTACTGGTCATTACTCATGTCAGAGTTGAAATAACTTTCAACAATCTGCGTTTAATGTGATTGCTAGTAATGCTTCTGCACTAATTGTAATTCTGCTGAACCATTATGTATTATTATTAGCGAATTACTAATCAAGATTGGAATCTTAACATGACCTCTAATCGCGTGTAACTTGCGTTAGTAAGATGACATTACGCCTTTGATTTAATGGCTGAAGACGGGAGATGTTCTCTAGATAAATAATAAACGTTCATTGCGCGTTCCAAGAAGCCGTCGTCGTTAAAACGTCAACGAACCTTCAATGTACGGCTGTCGTGCGTCGTTTGTCGCGCTCAATAAATATTTAATTCAGTGCTCGGTGCAGTCGATACCGCTCTAATGGGGGCAGGCTCTGCACTTATGTGGCAAAGTTTATGTACTTCACGTTTACATTCCATGTTTAAAGTATTTTTACTAACATGAAATTAATGAGATCACTTGCTTAATAGGCAAACACTATATGTACCTATATCTTTGACGTAAAGGACGATCTCCCTTATATTACGCAGACTGAAACTTACACGAGTCCCAACAGAATTCACAGAACGATTACAATATAGAATGTTATTCGAAGTGAACAACAACTCGCGGCTCAAGTTTCACAAACATTACATTTATTTAATCTAAGTACAACATAATACATGCACTACTCCACAAACAAACATTAATATTTATGCAAATATCAATTAACATATTAAAAGGAGTTTGTAAGCAAATGTAGCGAGGGGCATAAATCGGGCGGCGGAAGGAGCGATGAATCATGTGGTGACGTTTGTGGAGGTACACGCTACACAAGTACACACTACACAGTACACAGCGCACGGGTACTCGTGTATTGTGTTGTGTGTCGCCGTGTCGTAAACTTGCGCCAGGTTAGGGCGGAGTTATGATCGCGAAAACTGGGCCCATGTGTTAATCATAATCTGATAGTGTTACATTATGGTTTACTCGTGTTAATGTAAATTAGCTTCGTTAGTGGCGTTTGATGAGTTTAATAGAAATTCCTAAGGCCACTTTGCTTTGCTTTTTACCGAAGATATCCTAAAGTATGGATGTAGCCACTCATCACCTGTCTAGCCTTTTTCCAACTCATTAGGCAGTTGTACCTAGCCTGATGATCTTTTAAGCGTTTCAGTTTGCATACGGCTTACAGACCGAATTCCAAATTACCATCGCTAGTAAAACCTGGATGAGGTTGGCACAAAAAAAAGAGGTTTTAGCTCACCAGAGAGCAGTTAGCTATAAATGATGATCATGATATTTAAAAAGGAGGATACTGCCGTGGTATGTTGGATGGAAAGGATGATCTCCCATCCTCAGACCAACCTCACCAAGCCATGCATAGCTTAGTATAGCTTAGCTGTGACTCTCTTCTAATAACTTGTAAACAGTTCAGTCCGTACTGCGTCTTCCTGCACCATATCTTCTGGCAAGGAACTTACGACGCTCGCAGCCGCACACAACGCTGCGCGTACAAACTAGTGTGAAGTTCATGATATATTGCGTCTGAACTTTGTTGCGTCGACGTGTTGTAAACTTGTCCTGTGAACTACTTCCGACTCGAAAGACCAATATTCATCTCTTAGGGACTGCGTTGAAAGTTTGAAAGAGCCTCTATGTGTTATTATTATATTTGGGTACTTGTGAAGTTGTGACACATTTGGGAAATCATTCCCGTTACCATTAACAATAACTTGTCACAGGTGCATCCATCTATACGGTGGGGCCGACCTTAACACTTCAAGATAATTCAAGAAGAAAACGAAAATTTTATCATCCTTGGGCCGCGGCCCTGGAACGCAAAGGGCATTAGGAGGAACACGGATGGGTTTTAGTCGGTAGGAGTCTGACACTCCCTCCTGCTTTACCCAGAGCGGGAGGAGTAAAAAAAAGGGTAACTTATGAAATGTCACATTTGTATAATATTACTAGCTATCCTCCGCGGCTTCGCTCCCGTCAACTAGCTACTTTCTTATTTTTTTTACATATAAACCTTCTCCTGATAATAACAAACACAACAAAAAAAGAATTAGCGATATAGGTTCAGCTCTTCTCGAGATTTGCGCTTAGTAACACATTCAGCGATTCATTTTTATATTATAAATGAAGCTGAAGAATTTATTTGTATGTTTGGTTGAACGCGCTAATCTCAGGAAGTACAGGTCCGAAATGAAAAAAAAAAATAGTTTTGGATAGCTCATTTATTGAGGAAGGCTATGTGCTAACATCACGCTACGGCTAATTGGAGCGGTGTATTAACAAAAAATGTGCCGCAGAAGAAGTTGCGCGGGCCAGCTAATCTAATATCCCTAGTTTTGTTAGTCATTAGAACAGTTTCCAAAATGAAATTAAGAAACAAAGAGCAGGAAATCTTGATAAAGAGCAATTGAATCAGTTTCCATTGTTTTCGAAAGGAACGGTATCTAGTTATACATTACGAACTAAGATACGATTCCAATTAGGCTTTTCTTGGAATCCATCACAATTTCTTGTTTTATTGAGCGAGATAAAGTTACTTTGCCTAAAGCTATCTTATTGTTCTTTTGTTTCCAGGCGCGGTTGATAACATGAAGTGATTTTATGTCGGAAAAAAATATTAGGGATCTCTTCAATTTGAATTTACGTTCGCTTTCGCATGTCAGTCGTTATTTGTCAAAAATGTGTTGAAATAGAGACTTATTTGACAGATTGCGATGGAGATGCAAATCTGATCGTTAAAAAACGTTAGTGGTTACACTCTGAATATCCGTGGCAAGTTTTTCGGTAATTATTATTATTAAGATTCCGTACTTTTATCAGTAAAGTATTACTGTGTATATTTTGGTATAAAAATTATGATTTACACACACTTTTGGCTATCATAAACTACCCCAGTATTGAAGCGAACAAAAAAAATAAAAAAAAAACGGTAGAGCCGATTTCGAATGTCACCAAGGCTAACCCACGGCATCAGGAATTATGATATCCCGAGAGAAGCAAGATTAGATTAGATTAAAGTCGTTTGCAAAAACATGTGAGATAATATACATGGACAATCATTTACATGCTTGTTATCGGTGTTACATATATTTTTTTCTTTGACTCAACATGTTTGATTTGCTGGAAAAAATTTCATTGGAAATAAGCGGTTGCATATTAGAAAATCAAAAGTTTTCTAAGCAAATTTCAAAAGAACAACGTACAAATCAACAAAGTTTAAAATAACGATGGTCATTTGATCAAAAGTTCAGCTGACCAAAGTCTGGAATATCAATCTTTATATTATTTACTACACTATTGACCAAATCGTTTAAAGGTCAAAATGGATTACTGGATAAATCATTAATTATCAAATGGATTAACTGAAAAAGGTAAAAAATATATTAATATTAGTGAATAGCGCCTGTCTGATACAGAAAGCAAGCACAACATGATCGACATAAATTATTACTTTCTATATAATCTAGTCATTTCTGGCGTAGGAGGTCACAGTTCTAACCTAACCTACCCTAACCATTTTTTTAATGATAATTTTTGGACAAATTAATGTGTTAAAATTAATGATGTACTTCAAATATAAGTATACCTACATTAAAATTAATAATTCTTAATAAGAAATCATTTGTCATTATAAAATTTGATTAGTTATGATTTGATATTTTAAAATTACATCTAGCAACTTTTGATCAGTCGTTCATTTGATGTCATATACATTGTGATTCTTAAATTTTTCGAAATAAAACATTTGGTCATTTAAATTTTGTTATTTCGTTTATTGTTTTTTTGAAATTTGCTCGAGAAACTTTTAATTTTTTAAGCAACCAAGTAACCAGTTCCTTAAGTACTTATATTTGTTATGTTAAGTTTTACTATTTTGTCTGTGTGTACATAAATAATAAAGTAAATAAATGTTTGACCATGGCTGGTGTACAAATTAGGATCACATTAAGATACAAATAAAAAAATACAGAGATTAATAACAATATAATCACATAAAAAATTAACAAGGTTACTAACAGCCCGAAGGATATCCAAACTAGGGTGGCAGTAAGCAGGACAGATGGTCGATGTGGCCAAAAAGTTCACGAGTGACGACCGCTTAAAAAAAAAAGAAAAAGAAAGAAAGAAAAAGAAAGAAAGAAAAAGAAAGAAAGAAAAAGAGTTACATACTCTTTTTCTTTCTTTCTTTTTCTTTTTCAAAACAGTATCCTTTTCCTTTCCAGTTTCCTTTTCTTTTTCAAAACAGTATGACGCATACCAAACATAAAATAAAAGAAAAAACATAAAATACAATTATACACAAAAATTTGGGAAGATATGCGTCAAATCCTATGAAAAGCCATACTGTAAGATACGCGTACTGGAACACACAGTGTTGGAAAGCCTTCTCACAAGGTGGACCGACGACCTGAGGGCCAATTTTACAAATTTTTAAACAACTTTCGCATTCGCATGTCTATCACAAACTGTCAAAAAAGCCTTAATTTTCATACAATACATTCTGATAGATTGCGATTGAGATGTGAATGCGATGCGAATGTCATAATTACTCGTAGTAGAATTGGCACTCAGAGGGCTAATTCACGTAATGTTTAATTCAGTTGCAATTAAGTTTAAGTTCGAGTGATAAACGGTATTCCTGTAATCTTTGAACTGTGCTTAAACTGCGCGTGAACTGTACGTCAATTGCACGACAAAACTTACTGACGGTAGAGAGAAAAAATATTATTCACTAAATAATCGACTAGAAACGAATAAATTTCAATCAAAAAGACGTTATTATAATATTAATAAAAATTAAACTTAAGCTTATAAGCTGTCATTTTGGGATGTCAAACAAATAGTAGAATACCGATCATGTTGCGTTCCGAAGCACGCACCAAAGACGCGCAACAGTAGAATGCCGTTATTGCGCTCGCGTGACGCAAACTTGACGCGAGCGTGTCTGACAGCGGTAGAGAATACGAATAGCGCTGTTTTGATCGAAACTTAACTTCAACTGCACTGCAACAGCACTTATTTAGTTACGTGAATTAGCCTACTGGTGTGAGTGAGTCATGGTAGCAGATAGTTGTGAGACGCACAGGACTGGTTATTGCAGCGACATTTGGGGAGGCCTATGTCTAGCAGTATATCTATGTATTTTGACTGATATGATGATGGACCCACGGCAATTGATTTATAGCTTTTTACAGGACCGAAAGCAAATAAGAAAAAAAAAATATATCTGCTCATTAGTGCTCATATCTCATTGAACTCCACAAATACTGACATGATCGTAGTTATTCCACTGTATACATAATATCACGAAAATGAAGTCATCCAACCACCTTACAAATCTGTGTTCCTGGTAACTCCGAACTCATTCACCCACTCCGCGGTAAGAAATGAAAACATTCATCATCCGCGCTGTCTTACGGCTTGTGGCGTTTTTCGCATTTGCATCCATATCTGAAGCTCGTTTGTTCGCGGCGGCGGCCATTTGTAACAACAGACGAGTGTTAGCGCGACACGCGTGACGTGTGACGTCATGCGGTGACGTCACTTGACAGCACTGATCTGGTTACAGGTGTAATTGGATTGGAGCTTGTAATTGTTTGTTTGAAGACTGTTGGTGTTTTGGATTTAAAGGATTTGATTTTGATTGCATGGTGTTTTGCATAAAGATCTTAGGGCTAATTATACAAATTTTTAAAGAACTCTTGCATTCGTATGTCAATCGCAAACTGTCAAAACTTGACATTTGGGTGCGAATGTAAAAATTAGTAGAATTGGCCCTCTGATCTTATAGATTTGCTATCTTTTTTTTTTTTATTCAAAACGGGGAAACTCTTGGCCCAAATCTCACCTGATGGAAAGTGATGATTAGGCCGAAGATGGAAGCGAGTTTCACCCGGAATCCTCTAACATAGAGGAACTGGCTATCATATCTCTAATTGCCGGAACACAACAATGCTGTTAACATTGTTGTTATGGCGACAGACTTAGACATGATGGTGGTAGCTTGCCAGGCGGACTTAGAAGTCCTACCACCAACCAAACCGAGCAAAAAATTGGCCCCCACTGGGAATTGAACCCGGGACCTCTGGGTCTGAATCGAGTGGTATAACCACTAGACCACGGATGCGGTTAGTGTCACCTGTTTAGCACCACCCGGGGACCACGTGTAGGGATTCACTGAAGGGTATTCTCCTACGGACGCGGGTGACTCGGCCCCCAAAATGTATATCTGTTTTTTTTTGACTAAGCATTATTTAGTCAACCTGTGTAGTGTGTTGGTTAGGCTTTTTAGGTTTCCGTACCCAAAGGGTTACCCAATGGAGATATCCTATTACTAAACCTCCGTTGTAAGTTTGTCTGTCTGTCAGCGGGCTGTTTTCAAGAACCGTAATAGGTCGACAATTGAAATTTTACCAGATTGTTAATACAAAAACTAATGTGTACGAGTCCGCCGGCCGGTTTTTAAAAATAGTCACAACTGTTCTCCATTTACGATTAGAAAATACCTTCATTGTTATTTTTTTCATTTATTTCTGCTGTATCATATATTTTACTATTTCAGAGTGGAAATTACCCATAAACAGCTACATACCACTCATATTAAATGATAAATTTATTATTAAACCAATAACTACAACACAGTTCACTGAACATACAGCCACAACACATAAACAAGAATCAAATATCATACGTTAGAATAACGCAATCAATAAAAGTCGAACGTTATCAATAACTGTAATAAGTAGAATAACGCCATTCGCTCTATTGGGTAGCGTTACCAACAAATACGCCAAAGCGGCACAGTTACATAATTTCATTCATTCATTCGTTGCTCTGATAGAATTATGTGAACTCATTAATTAGACATTCAAGACATGTTTATGGCACAGTATCACTTTCACTATATATATATATATAAAACAAAGAAAATACTATATATTATAAAACAAAGTCTTTGAAGAAGGTTTGTCTGTATGTTCGCGATAAACTTTAAAATTGCTGCACCGATTTTCATGCTGTTTTCGCTAATGGATGGAGTGGTTCTCGAGAAAGGTTTTAGTATATAATTTGTCAAGCAGGCAAAGTCGCGGGAATCAGCTAGTATTTTTAACTCGGTAGAGGAAAACATTGTGAGAAGAAGGAGAAATGATGTGATTGGGGATTCGATCAAATCGCTAAAGGGGGTGGTTGGTGGACCAAAGGCAGATAGAGGCCCACTAGCCGGAAATAATGATGTGAGGATCATAATCAAACTTTAAACAAATATACCAAATAGGTAACTTAGTTAAATCACTAACTATCTAACCATTTAAAGTCGGTAAGGACTAGAGTAAACTCAATATCTATTCCAGTAAACCATATCTTTCAGTCTCATATTCCGCTTGAATAAATAATTGTAATATTAAACGGTACAGTTGGTCGACCCTTAGCTTCCTACGCTGATTATCTGACATTTGGCATTTCAGCAAACGGTATGTTCTTTGCCAAATAGTGTAGGGGTTACAGTCATCTATATTCCAAACATAATATAACATCACGCCTGGTTTCTCGAAGTATTGGGCCGACGCTTGCCTAGTTAACAATGGTATATTTTTTTTTGTGTCTTGTATTAATTATTTTGCATACTACTTCTATACTAATATTATAAAGAGGTAAAAATGATTTTAAAGAGGTAAAATTGTTTGCAAGTTTAGTTTGTAAGTTTGTATGTAGGGGGTAATCTCAGGAACTACTGGTCCTATTTGAAATCTATAGAATATATCATCACGCTAAGACAAATAGGAGAGGAGCAATAAAAGAAAATGTGGCAAAGACAAAGTTGCGCGGGTCAGCTAGTATTATAAATTATAAATATATATGTCGTAGGATAATTTGATACTTCGAATCTTCGCGGAAATCCTAGGGGTTTTGCGAAAACGCGGATAATTAGACATAGGCGAAAAATTATCAAATCTTACTGGACAAAGTCAGGATTTTTGCGAAAATACTCGTTATTATAGCAATATTGCGAAACGAAACGCTGGCTGTTATGAAATAAGAACGCTGATTGGTCGGTCAGCGCGTTCAATAAGAGATCGTCTCTGATTGGTTGACGTCTTAATTGTCAATCATTTGTTGCCGCACGTTATTTGTTTACGTTTGTGTCTGAGTTAAATTGCAGAAGTGTTTTGTTTTTTATCGTAAATAGTGTACCTACTTGGACTTAAATAAAGTGGTAAATAAAAGTGCTACACGGATGTACATAGTGTCATATATCATAAAAGTCTTAGTCAACCACTCAACAACAACAATGCTTTCGAGATTGGTTTAGCGGTGTTTTGTTTGTCATTGTGTTAAAAGTGGACTATAAAATTGGACTTGAACTAAGAAACGGTGTGAATAGGAGGTTTGGTTTTCATATAATTATGACAGATTCGACAGAGAATGATGTTCAACCTTCAGCAGAATCGGAGAACTAGGAACTACAAACTAGGAACCAATTAGAAGTCAGCCAGCAAAATTGTAGCCAATCAGTGTTGAGCACATCAAATCTTACTATAGTAACGAGTATTTTCGCAAAAATCCTGACTTTGTCCAGTAAGATTTGATAATTTTTCGCCTATGTCTAATTATCCGCGTTTTCGCAAAACCCCTAGGATTTCCGCGAAGATTCGAAGTATCAAATTATCCTACGACATATATAAATTCAAGTTCTTAAAAATAACACACAGACGTGTTGCTGGCGAGTTTGTTAGCCACTTCTTCTCCACACATAAAACACTAGGAAGTGGTGACGGGCGGGCGTTTTGGGGGACTGTCTTTTGTAAAACTTGACGTTCAAAAAGTACTTGCTCTCAGCCCAATTTTATTATTTGAATTTTGAAAGGACAATATACGCACTTTTAGCAACAAAAATACTGTCAATCGGGCACAAATCAGAATTCCGAGCAAATATTGACTTCCTAACTAATATTATAAACCCTAAAGTGGGTCTATTTGTTTCGCTTTCTCGCCGAAATTGCTGAGACAATTCTGACGATTTTGTTACAGATGCATAGGTAACACCCCGGAAACGCTGAAGTTTTTATAAATTAATAAAAAAACAAATCATACTAACTCTAGCGAATCCGCGGCCAAAATCTAGTTCTAAATAATGTATTAATTGATTTTAAAATGGCATAATTATGTAGTTAAATCCACAAATAAATCATGAATAAGAAATGAGAGCATACGCCTGAGCTCTGATAAATTAATATTAATATTAAACACGTTCACCGAACACCCAGTAGGGAGGATTCTCTAAAACCCAGCTCACTAAGTACTAAATTATCTACGTAACTTGTAGCTTATAATACTATGCTGAAGTTTATTTTATTTATTTATTTATTATTATTATTTTTTTTTTTTTTTTCTTAATCTGGAATGTAAACACTGCTTTTAAGACAGATATGTAGTATAATTCTGCTGTTTATGCAGCATTAACTCTGTATCCAATTATTCATAGTTTATGTATTTTAATGGTTTAGTGTTTGGTTTATTCAATACCTACATAAATTTTTACTAATATAATAAATTTGAAGAGTTTGTTTGAAGGCGCTAACCTCTAGAACTACTAGTCGGATTTGGAAAATTCTTTTTGTATAATGATAGCCACATTCATGAGGAAGGCTATAGGGGAACGCTACGAAACGAGATTTGAGCGTACGAAGTCGCGAGTAAAAGCTAGTCGAACAATATGAATGTAGCTGAAACATTGGCATTTTATTTATAATTGAAGTTTTTTGAGGTTAACTAACATGGTTTTTTTCCCCATGTAGTGGTCTGCGTAATCAAACGATCCCTGTCCAGCCTGTTCATCGTTCACACGGTACATACTTCGGCTACTTGGGTATTCCTCCTACCATAGTCACTCAATTTATAATTCTTTACTGCAAAAATATGAGGAAAAGGTTCCAGATATTTGACTTTTAATTGAGTGGTTATTGTCAGCTGTGACGCTAAACTTAACAGCGATGGAAAGAAAAGAAAAAGAAAAATAACTAAGATATTTGGCACACACAGAGTCAGGTGCAGGGCACTTTGTTAGCAGAACATAAATTGGTCCATGAGGCCAACAGCTTCTAGAGTGGCGACCGCGTACCAGAAACGTAGCGCAGCAAGGAGCGATGACCTAGACAACTTCGTGGTAATGCGAGATGCACAAGACCTGTCGATGTGGTTACATTAAGGAGAGCCTTGATTCAGTGAAAAGGCGCCCCATGTGTCTGAAATTATGGCGATAATTTCAGTGAAATAAATACAAAATTAAAATTAAACTATTCTCCCTTTTATTGATGTCAAATTTTGATCGTTATTAGTGATCGAAGCTATTGTGAGCTGACAATGTAACTTGTTCGTGGAGAACAGCTGATGTGATCAGAGAGCCAATTCTACTAATTTTTATAGAACTTTCACATTAGCATGTCAATCGCCCTTAATATTCATACATTTTTGACAGATTGCGGTTGAGATGCAAATGTGTCACAATGTCACAGTTGTTATGACGACATCTTATAAATAACTTAGCTCTTGGTGTGGAGTCTTTTATTGAATGTTGCTATGATTAGTTAGTTTCCAGGCTCGTAGGTCTTGAAAACTGTGCGAGTCCGACTAACGCACAATAATAATATCCATAGTTTTGACTCACATCATTTTCGTGACCCGAATATGTATCCACATTTTATTATTTTTTTATAAATACAGTTAAAACAGCAATAGAAAGGCACACTCTGAAAATTTCAACTGTCTATCTAATAATTTTCATGAGATATAACCCGCTGACTGGCAGACAAACCGACAGCGAAGGCTTAGTAATAGAGCTCCGTTAGTTACCGTTCGACTAAGGAACCCTACAGCAGTGGAAGTAGAATTTTGTACAACAAAAAGGTGGTAAGTATAGATATCCTATTTAGAATACTTCTATTTTGTAACCAAGTTCTTGAAACCCCAATACACTTAGGCAAAATATAAAAGCTCACAGTTTTCAGTTTTAGACCAAAATAGAAAGCTGCAAAAGCGAAGAAAGTTTCACTTACTTTGAAATTGTTACAATAATATAATACCATTTTCGGCTAAAATTTTGATGATCTAGAAATAAAACGTCAGTCGATATTTAGTTCATTAGAGATAAGTTCAAACATGATGTGATCTGATCCTATCATTGCTTCTACCACTAATTGATTCGCAAAAATATTTGGAATAAATAATAAATTGTAAAATAAAATTTTCCCGTAAAAAATCTGTAAATCATCAAAAAGACGTAAAAATATCTAAAGAGAATAATCAAACTCAATATGCTTAGCCTTTATCTATTGGGGTTAGCTTCAAATAAGACTAAAAGCTAACTTCAATAGAGTGAGACATCGGATTCAGCTGGATCTCAATATTTTACATGGAGCGACTACCTCAATGATTCTTCATCACAGTAACTGGTGGCATTACTGGTGCCGTATTTCAAAACCAAAAAGTTATTTTTTCAAATTAGGCTGAGTGCCAGCACTTTTTGAACGTCAACGTTTACAAGAAGACAGTCCCCCAAAAACGCCCGCCCGTCACCACTTCCTAGTGTTTTAGCTGGGAAGAAGAAGTGGCCAACAAACTCCCCAGCAACACATCTGTCTGTTGCGGTAGAAGAACTTGCATTTATACAATAGTATGCAAAGTATTATTTTAAAGAAAAATAATAAAACATGGATAACACATACAACCAAAAAACTGAAATCATTTCACACTTGTAAGCTAGTTCACTCCTCCATGCCATCGTAATCAGACTTCTGAACCCCCTAACAATTGCCAAAGACCTACAAATGGCAACTAGGACGAATAGCTGGTCGGTTAACCGCGGACCAACTTCGCCAAACGTTGCTCAACCTCAAAGATCGATTCGTGAATCACAATGCTTGTGCAAATCAATTTTAGAAAATCTTGAGAACGAAGACGTTACAAAGACCGGGTGATGAAGCAACAAGATCAAATCGTTCTTTGTACAACGACAACCTGACGACCTCCAGACGACGGTGTTGATGACAGGTCGTAACATGTCCCACACACGATGCATAAATTCTTTCATCAAGCCGCGGCGAAAACATTGTCAAATATCCCTTTCATGTTTACTACCGAACAAACAAGTTTGTTTGGCTCCAGTCACACGACCCCTTCACATTATTTACGATGTTACGAAAAATTACCGCGAGCGAGCGTAAATTTCAGCTGACAAAGATAGTAAAAATAAAGCCAAGAGAATTACTGAAAAAAGCGGCAACGTGCGAGTTGGACACTCGCTCGAAGGGTTCCGTACCATAAACCAAAAAAAAACACGTTTCTTGTGTGGGAGCCCCCTTTCATTTTAATTGTTTTTTATATTATTTAGAAATAGAAATACACACTATGTGAAAATTGAAACTGTATACCTATTACGTTTCTTGAGAAACAGCCCGTTGACAGACAGACGGACGTATGGATGGACGGACGGCGAAGGCTTAGTTCTGTTAGTTAACCTTTGGGTGCGGAATCCTATAAATGTAATAAGACGAAGAGAATAGACACACATGCTGTTCTTAGGAGGCGACGCGGCGACGTAGGCCTCGGAGCGGCGCCATGTTTAAATTTGCAATTCAACGAGAACTCCTAACTACGAGAGTGACACCTCCCTCCATATTTGTTAAACAAATATGAAAATGAAGAACAACAGACATGTCTCCTTGTATACTAGAGCCAAGCCAAGGTGTGATCGATGTGCGAATGTGTCTAACTCAGTGTTATATTATAACTATGGAAAGAGAAAAGGTTAATATATATATATTTTTTAATTGAATCGATGTTTGAACCAGTAATATTACTTTAATCTTCAGTACGTTAAAATTAAGGTAATAAATATTGAACTAGAGGCCCTAACTTCCTAACATTTATGCACTAATTTCTGCAGATTGAACACTTTTATTCACAATTTATTCATAGACAATATGATTGCATAAAGGTACATATTTTACTCCCTCAAACATCCTGTACCAAGATAACATAAAAAGTAAGGCAGATATTGAGCTAGACAAGCTTTTCAGTAATAAGTTGATCGACTATAGAATATTAGCCGGCGTGGCAGCTTCTAAGATGATGAAGATATTATTTCATTATTATTCAGAGAATCGACGGAGCAGCTGTAAGCTGATTGTCTGATAAACCTCAATGAAACTCTGAAGCGGCGCGTTTTTCGAAGGCCTTACGATTTAGTTTTAGATAATAATTTGCGTTGAAAACAAGGAGTTACGATATTTTAAAACATGAAAAGTGTAAGTAAAATTGTCAACAGTTTGTAAAGCTGAAACTTACCAAACAAGCTTAGTTTTTGCTACAATAAACCAAATCTAGGGTAATGTCATTATTATATTCCTAGAACGGAACTTTATGAGGGTTTATAGGTAAAGCGAATATTTTAGCAGTAGCGGAGTAGCTTAACATATTTACGATATCATAAAAACAAACTAACATTATTGTTCTATTCCGTACTTCATACATACGTGATTTAGTTATTTGTTTTTTATAACTATAGTAAAGTCTTATTGAGCTGTGGTCGTAAATATCAAGATGCGGGCACTGATATGCGCCGTAATGTGCCGTTATGTGCCGTTTCTGCCGTTCCGTGCCGTGTACCTAAGTCGCCGGTGGACGGCACTCATACGGCTTGCTACATTATTGCGCTGTTGAGTTCCGTACCGACATTATTTGCTTACATGTTTATTGTATGTATTCCAAACCACATAATGGAATGTTTGAATGAAATGTTAAGTGGGGTTTATCTTTTCTGTAAATATAATTATGTGGTCACTTTAAGAAATAACTACAGAACTAAAGTTTTATTGACGTAGTTGGGCTCAATAACATGACAACCCACGAAGCTGCTATTTTAAGAATAAGTCTTTTGAACTCTTATATAGGTTTATGGAACACTAGCTGACCCGTGCAACGTCGTCTGCGAAACATTTTTCATTACTGATCCGCTCTTATTGGTCTTAGCGTGATGATATATAGCCTATAGCCTTCCTCGATAAATGGGCTATCTAACACTGAAAGAATTTTTCAAATCGGACCAGTAGTTCCTGAAATTAGCGCGTTCAACCAAACAAACAAACAAAGAAACTCTTCTGCTTTATAATATTAAGTATAGATTGTTTTAACATCGATAACAGTACTGTGTCATAGTATTAAAAAGTCAGTTTACTATGTTTTGAGAGTTATGTGTACCTATGTTGTTGTTGAATTATGTTCAGTTACCAATTCCTCCTTTCTGTTAAGTAGCAAGCCAACAGCAATTATTGCGTTATTAGCAAATTATGACAAAAATTATATTCTATGTGAATTCTGCAGCATCTTTTTTTTTTTTTTAGGGATGGGAAATCATCCATTGACTCCTCCCGCTCTGGGTGTAGCGGGAGGGAGTGTCAGACTTCTACTGACTAAAACCCATCCATGTTCCTTCATTGCCCTTTGTGTTCCGGAGCCACGGTTTCTCTTGCGAATAATCCCGCGACTCCAGCAGGGATCCCGCGACTCCGGCAGGAATCCCGCGACTCCGGCAGGATTCTGCAGCATCTTGAGTTCGTCCAATTGTCATCGTACAATTGCGAAAAAAAATCAAAATAAATCATTGCGCAACAAAAAGACAATCATTGCTGTCAATGGAAAAAGTGTCCAGAACACTTTTTTTTTTTTATACATAACGGGGGAACTCTTGGCCCAAATCTCACCTGATGGAAAGTGATGATTAGGCCGAAGATGGAAGCGAGTTTCACCCGGAATCCTCTTACACAGAGGAACTGACAGCACTGTCGCGTTGAATGGCAATGCTGATTCTTTGGCCGAAGAAAAACCCAGCCCTCTCATCAGCGTGAACCATCGGCATGTGAATTCTTTAATAGCTGCTAATTTCTCTGATAGTAAAGGCAACATGATATTAATTACGATGTCGATGCCCTTTTACTGCACTTTACGTATGGTACAAGATATATCTTTGTGAATCATACAATCCAATACACAACTAGAAATCATTATAGGTACCATACAATTTTCTAAAGTAGTAGATTTAACAGGAAAAAGCTTAAAAGTGTACTCTGATTTTATTGAAAGCCGTCCGCACGAGCAGAGCGCGGCAACTTCGCGAAGGGAGCTCAGAACGCGTTGCTTCTCTAAACTTGCTCTGGCGTTCGTTTTTCATAATAAATCCCGTATGAAACTGTATGGTGGCAGCCGCGTCGTGTTGGACGTATTACAAACAAACGAGTGGGTAACAGTGTGGGCAAGTTTTTATATGAACTAGTGCTGAAATATTTTTATAGTAAAGTTGAAAAATTACAGAATTTGTTATAGATGTTGCTTGCAGAATAAATAGTCGAAAGGTACTGGAGTGGCGACCGCGTAGGTACCGGAAGACAGTGTCAGAAGGCGTCCCACAAGATGGACCGATAAACTCGTGAAAGGCCTTGGGTAACCACTGGATGCAAAGCGCTCAGAAGCGGTCGATAGCTCGAGGATACCTGATTATCAGTGATCTTTTTACAATTCATATAATAATTTTGAAAAATGATCTTACAGTATATGTTGTCTAAATTTACGCAAAAAGAAAACACTCGGAAATCGGGTCGAAAACTGAAAAGTAGCCGTAATGGGTCAACCGACAGAGAGTAGAAAGTTGGACGTAAGAGGCGGCTTAGTGAGAGCATCACGACATGACGTGACGTCATGGCATACCAGGCAGGCATACCAGTTTGTTATACGGCCAAAGCGCGCCAATAGACGATTGTCATCCAAAATACTTCACGTGACTTCTTTTCTCATTCAAAACGCGAAACTCTTTTAATCACAACAGCGATTCACCTATCACAAATCGGGTACCAACACGTAGTAAAAAACACAGAACTAGCATGCTCCCACCTCCGGCACTATCCGCAGTTCAGGCTCACGGCTCAACACGTCGAAACAATGTTTAACTGTGAGAGGAATGCTCGTCGCCATATTAGAATGTCGACTTGAATGGCGCCACTGACAAAGGACCACTGAACGTCATTCGCGCTGCGCAGAATACGCGATGAGCAGTCCCAGGCAAATGGTTCACGAGCGAATGAGTGAGTGAGTGAGTGAGCGCTGATTAGCAGGACTTTGGATAGGTCCTTTTAGTCGATCTCGCTACACCTGTACTGCATACGCATTCTGTGATGGTTTAAAGAGTAGATGAACTAGGGATTGAAAATATTAGTCACACTTGCTCGCTTATAATTATATCTACTGGGAAAATACGAAATCTGCTTTTAATTTCCAGGAATTAAAAGACTTTGATCGAATGCAATGGAAATAATCAATACTAATATTTTAAGCTGAAGAGTTTGTTTGTTTGGTTGGACGCGCTACTTTCAAGAACTAAAGGTTTGGGAAATTCTTTTAGTATTGGGTGGCCAATTTATCGAGAAAGGCTATGTATCACCACGCTACGGCCATTGGGAGCGGAGAATTAATCAAAATTATGACGGATCAGCTAGTCTTTAATATAATAAGTAGGTAAAATTATTAATGTTTTTAAATGTAAAATAAAAAATAAACTGTTACAAAGCCACTCAGAGACTATGGGAACGAGCCCGCGGGATAAGTCTATACATACGATAGGTAAGAATGTCTAGGGGTTGGCAATGACAGTTTTGGTATATGGCAATTAAATCAACAAAAAAATTGACGTTTAAAAGTTGTATGTTTAACATACTTGCAAAATAAATATAATTGATCATTCACTCACGCTGAAATTGAGGTATTCAGGTGTGTGGGATTATTTATTATTCCATTCATACAGAGATCGATAAATAGGAGTATGAGGAGCTGCAGTGGGCGTCTGTGGGCTGTAAATAAGTACTCACAATGTTGGCGACGTTATTTTAGTTAACGGAAATAAAAGATATTCAAAAGCAGTCTATTCTAATTGCTTAATTACAACTAGACAACAGTTCCACAATTAATTTCCAGCGTTTTATACTTATCCAATTAACAATTCACTTAATGCGGCACATTAATTATAATCAAACACGTTAAAAAATACAAGCGACGATTTGAATACTAAAATAATAGCCAGCAGAACGTTAAAAATATAACATTTCATCGTATAAATGAAATCTCTCGTTACATTTTTGTATTTTTACCTTCCCTTTTGAATTTTCCACGTAAGCGGTTACACATTAAAATCATGGAGCATGTGAGGTTCCGTATGATTTATGGCCGCGCCCGACACTTAATACCGCCTGTTTATTCTAATGCTCGCGAACATAATGTGCCCACCGGACCCCATACAATACAAACCTCATAATATTATCTACAGTCATACGACTTTTTATCCAATACCGATATGAACAAAGTTGACAGTCCTATGGCAGTTAATTTTGATGTGGGTACACAATTTTGATATTTATTAATATAATGTTAAGAGTCATAACAGCAGCTCTACATTATAATTTTGTCTGAAACTAACGGAGGTACCTATGTAAAGGAACTAGCGTATGCAAAGCTTATGTGTAGGTAGGCATATAGAACTAAATATTTTCCGCCTTAGGGACTACTCTCACTTGTTCAGATCTATTCAGCTTATTTAAGAAAACAACGATTTTTTTATGTAGACGCGTACGCAATTACGCATCCGTTCAGCTTTCCACGTCTATTCCGCTTTCGCAGCACACAAGTACAGAATGAGGACAAATGTGTGTCTTGCGAGTGCTACAGGTAGAGTTCAGCACTGATCTTCCGCTGCCGCCTTCTCATTGTTATGACGCTGTACGCGGCTGATACAATCAGAACTGTATAAGGGTGACCAAAATCGTTCAGCGAAACGCGAATGGATAAGAATAATAATATCTGAAGAAATAGTTATAGTTTACTTTATTAATAGTAATTTATAGTTTATTTGAAAAAACGTATGAGACCCATATTCTATAAAACTTTTTAACCATTTGCTTAGGTCGGTTTCCAGTCTAACCGAATGTTACTGGAAAGAACTCCTAATGACAGCCGGGACTAACAGCTTCACGAGCTTTCTGAGTTATGGGTGGTCACTTAATAACCCATCAATGGACCGACCTCGGTAAGTGTCGCTTAACCTCGAATTTTGACCCATGTGGCTTTCATTATTTAGCCACGAGCTACGCATAAAATTTGTATATGTTTAGATTTTTTTTGTGAATAAGCCTGTTTAAGTAAAAAGGTAACGTATTATTACGAGCATTTATTAAATTATTTACGCACCTGTTAACGCCGTGCGCAGGTTAACGCCCACGTTACCTACGTGATACCATTAAACATTTTTACATCAAATTGCGAAAAACATTTAGCAAGTCAGAACAACCTTGTTCATCATCGCTTAGGTATACAACGTGTAGGTAACAGGATACACGTAATACCGAAAATGGGGTCAAATCAACAACTTTGACTATGGGACCAACAAAACCGGGTTGGGGAGCACGAGTCCATGAAATTTGTGTTTCCTGATAGCTACAACCTGGGAGTCTTTAAGTTCAAGTGATTATGTAACTTCTAGACAAGCGTGCTCCATCTTAGACCGCATCATCGCTTACCATCAGGTGAAATAGTGGTCAAACACGTGACTATAAAAGTAAAAAACTTTTTACAAAAAAATACAACCGACTTCCAAAAATAAGTGAAAGTGAAAAGTGAAAAATAACTTTAATTTCGGAAGTCGGTGTTTTTGTTAGTTTCTTCGTATTTTGACACCGATTTCCGAAATTAAAGTTATTTTGGTACCCCCCACACCTAACAACACCACTGCAAAATCGCAGAAATTTCGATTACTTGGATGACATAAAACTATCATCCAAGTAGACGATTTCCTGCTATTTCGATTTAAAATCCAAAGTTCGTAACCGATTTTCATAAAATTTAAATGGGACCAATCTGCAAATATATCCTTTAAGAATTTTTCAAATCGGTTCATAATTTATTGTCGGAGTTATGAGGTAACAAACATAAAAAAAACATACAACCGCATTGATAACCTCCTCCTTTTTGGGAAGTCGGTTAAAAAAAGAGATTATTTCCCAAAATTCGTATGGTAATGGGAAAAAAGGATATATATGAGCGTACGAATAGCGCGTAGTGCTCTTCACACTCCCCAACGAACCAACATGACAAATTTCAGCATTCTACAACCAGTACGTAGTTTTCGGCTGTACGATGTCTGTCAGTCAAATGTCAAAATAAATCACACAGGCACACCAACGCACACACACACACACACACACACACACTACCTACACATACGGCTTATATCTAAGGTACTCAATAAATCGCATATTGATGTAGAAGAGCGGAGTCTCCTAACACAAGCATTTACTTGCTTAAAAGGAGGCTCCAATCACCAACTAATGTAAAACTTTTTTGTACACAAATAAAGATTTTGTATTTTTGTATTTTTTTGTATTTTTTGTCAGTCACTCAGACAGTCATCAGTAACGGAAGATTTTTTTTTAACTTGATACCTACCGAAATAAACACATTGTAAACCATAATACGTGTTAGTTTTATCACTATCAAATTATTCAGTGTTTCAACTATCTTCAAATGTTTCTTTCTGACGGCTCTACTTGTTGCCGACCTTCATAAAAGAAAGAAAGGAGTTTGTTAAGAATTAAATTTATCTCGAAAAGGTTTTTATTAACCTAATTCAAAGGGCTTAGAGCGAAGAACCAGCAGTTTATTACAATTAGGCTGAGTTATTCAATGTTCCGGCTCAGAGATTTTATAAATGTTTTTATTGGTTGAGGGATAAGAGTTGAAAGAGGGGTTTAATTCAATAAAATGATCATTTAACAGAATTACTAAAGTACTTACAAACTGAAAAAATTAACTTTCATCCGAATATTCTCCTTATGGTCTTCAATAATACAAAGGACGAAACCTAACGCGGTCTATGAATGTTTCGTTTTTTGTAGTAAAAATGACACTGAGTATCAGACAATGTTCAACTATACACTTGCGATTTATTATCAACAAAAAATATTGGTCACTCCGTCAAATATGTAGTAATTCCTAGTAAATAAAGTATTGCTTTACTGTAGCACTCAGTTAGAATGGAAGCCGATTCCGAGATTTTTAGGAAAAAATCAGTTAGTGTTGATATTCAAGCCCTGTTTCAAGTTTCGTACAGAGATCACTGACGCCGCACTTAATAAAAACGCATCGCAGTCGTTTCGTTCTGACTGCACTTCACCGGGCGACGGCGGCGCAAAGCAAGCGATGCAGTGTAATCTGTTGCAGTTATGCAGCCAATAAAACGGCCTATCCGTACTGAGAACATTCGAGTACGGTGGCCGCAGTGGAGTATTTTTATTTTACTTCTATTTACAAACCGAGATAAGAGTAGTGGAAAAACTCTCACAGACAATTTGAAAAACTATGCTCGTAATCTGGCAGTATTTATTTATTATATACTTTATTGTACACCTCATAACAAGTACAGGAAAAAAGTTTATCAAAACAAGTGTACAAATGGGCGGTCTTATCGCACAGGGCAATCTATTGAACGAAAGAAGTAATAATTAATAATTAGTTGAATGAATTTTCAATACCAACCGCATCACTTGACTTGCGTTTAATTTGTCGCGGGTCGATATATTTTAACAGACGCCGAAGTAAGCATCGCGTTCCCTCCTAGATATAATGTGCGACATCCAAACGTGTTGGTGTAAGGACTGCCTCACCCACAGGGAAATCACCAGCACAACATAATATTGTGATTGGGAAACAAACAAAGATTTTCTTATCTAGATTCCGGAAGACCTAAAAATCTAGGCGAACTCGTAAAAATCTCAATATCTGGAATCCTATCAATAGAGTCTGAGCGAAGGACGGTTATTTTGTTTTGAGAAAAAATGCGGGATATTTTTGTCAGTAGCACGCGTCCTCCCATCGCTACCAGAGACCGCGGCCGCGGACCGCATTGTGCCTGATTCGAGAGGTAAATGATAATTGTACGAAATACATGACTCGCGAATATATGCGGAACTTTACGGAATGGCACAAAAGTTTGAATTTGCGCAGATTCCTGGCATGCTAAGTGTGTGAACTATTGGTAACTAACTTGAACGAGAAATTGTATGTACCTTAACTGGCTGGAGTACCAGATCCAATTAATTCATAATCTGTAGCTGTATTACATTTGCGATATCAAAAATTGTTAAGTGGAAAGTAGCTTCAAGATATCGAAATCTTACTCCAAGTATGATGGAACATTTCGTCCAAACGTAGACTTCATCTCTGTCATTTCTGATCTAGACTTAGAGTCAAGAGCAAACCCATCACAAATAAAAATAAAATAAACGTCAAATTCATATGAAAGAAATCTGGGCCTTCCACACAAGCGCACAGTGGACCTCCGGTGCGTCGTCCGTCACGATACGTCACGCGTTATCTCGCGTCACGTCGCGATACCGCGCAAACTTTATTGATGACCATTGTGCGCGGCTGTCCGCGGCCGCGAGTCACGCTTTTTCAATGTGGACAGATTTTAGATTTGATGTGATTGTGTCGTCGAAGGAAGATGGTTGGTTGGTCGGTAACTGTGTGTTTAGTTCATGTATGTAATTGTGTGTTATCAAAACTGAACTGTGCGTGTTTCATGTCTGCGCTAAATTGTTATTTATTTTTGCCTTCCTAACTGAGTTTAACATTAGAGAATTTCTAAAATCTGAAAATTACTGGAAGTAAAGCTTACTTAAGGCGTATGCTGACTTAGTAAACGTACGTGGGTACGTAATGTTGCTTAGACTTAAAACAATGTTTATCAATCTCCAAACGAAAATCAAAACAACTGAATTATTTATCTAATACATTTCCAAATAAATCCTTGTTCAATAACAACACGAGGCCCAAGGCCAAGTCCTTTTATCCGCAACACAACCTCCCGCAAATATTCAAAGCTCCTTTATTCTGAGTGTATTATATTTTGGAGATGTTCGGTAAACACCACATGGCTACATTTCTCTTGCTACGCTTGGAGCTACGGCGTAGCTGATTGTGCTACGCCGTAGCCCTATCCTTGTTGGAACGAATTAGAAAACTTTTTTGTTTTGATTTAATCTATTTTATGCATATGGTTATAGTTTCCTAGTGTTTTTTTTTGTTAACAATGAGCCTCATTAGAAGGCTTTAAATCATTCAAAGAGCCACGCTCAAAGTTTTTTTTCATGATTGGTTCAGGAATAAAAAATATATTATATATCCGTGGGAAGACCAAGGAAACCAAAATATGTCGAAGAATCACCATACATTAGTGGCAATAGACCGGGGAACATTGCTTATGGAACAGACTGCCGATGGGATCAAAAGGTTCTGGAGTGTCGACCACACACTAGAAGGTCTTTCACAAGGTGGACCAATGATGAAGGCCGCGAGAACCCGCTGATTGCGAAACGCATAGAATCTATGTTGTGACACTTGCTAAGATCTTTCGGCTGGAAGGAACGATGTATACTGTTTTGCGTTATCGAGGGCAACAATTTCCAAACTCCCCAGAAACTTAGTTTTTTTTTCTAAATTGTGTTTCTGTGTTGTCGCAGCTTCGACGTGCGTGGCAAGCACCTGTCGGAGGCGCGGCACTGGTCGGCGCCCGAGGTGTTCGGGCCGCGCGCGCACTTCGCCACGTCGCCGGCGCCCGCCGCGCTGCTGGTGCGCGACGTCAAGCGGCGCGACGAGGGCGTGTACCGCTGCCGCGTCGACTTCCGCAACACGCAGACCACCAGCTTCCGGTACAATCTCACCGTTGTAGGTACGTAATGGACTTCATTTCATAAAATTTTGTCGAGAATTGTCAACAAGGAACGAATACTTGCCAAACAGGTGGTATTAGTTTTCAAAGCAGCGCTAGAAATACACATAAAAAACATAAGGTAAAAAAAAACTATTGGTTAAAAATAATTATGACAGAAGTGTCCAAATTGGTCAGAAACATTGCCCAGCATTTCATGTCCAATTCTTCCATAAGAGTTTCTTCCTAAACGTCCACCAAAACTTACTTAAAGTTAAACCAAAAAACTCGTAAGTAAACATCCCTCTAATGAAGCCAGCATCCCTCACGCACTTCAACACAAACAATTAATCAGTAGTCATCAATTTAGCGATGTTGTTTGCCCATACGTATCCGTGCAGCTTAATTGTCTAGTGGTACAAACGCTGCTGGCTGGAATTTACGCGGCCCGCATTGTTCCCCGGATATACGGCGCAGCAGCCTGCAAGGTGTCTGACTTATGGGGTAGACTTACTGCGGCTTTATTGCCAGTACTACTGACTAATGTTACGCTGATAGTCGTCTAATGATCTCACAACTGCTTAGCTGTTTTGTTGGCACTAAATACGGCTGTTAAGACCTCGAGAACTGTGGCTCATTCTTATCTTAGCTAAGAATCGCTTAAACGATTTGTAGCGAGAATAAAAGAGAAAACAAAAAGTAAACATAAATGTTTTCTGTCAGCCACACCGTCAACGCAACGAAATTAACGTGACGTCTGCTCTAGACATCATAATTTGAATTGCGAATATTTTCGAGCACGGTTTCTCAACATGTCGGTACTACGCTATGTACTGGAGTCCCGGAGAGGCAGTGATCGAGCCAGCTTCCAAACTTTTTGCAGCAAACTCCAAGACGAGACATGGCGAATAATCGATTGTCGACAAACTTGTGGAATGTTCAATCAATGTTCGCAGTGTTCGGGGATGCTTCATCATCGCTGTTAATTAAATCGATTTATTAATTCTATCGGAGCGCGTCACTCAGCACTTTCGATGTGTGACACCGACTTTTCCAATCGAGTTGGAGAGTTTACTCATTTAAACGTTGGCAAACATGTTTACCGAAATTCGGCGAATGAAGTTGATCAGAATCAGCGAGTATGATCGGCGTACGTATTGTGTTTGTTTTTACATGTGACAGTTAATTTCGGTAATGTATTTTCGGTGTATGAAACGTCCGTGTTCGACAGTTCACTCGGGATGTTTTTCTTTTAAATTTGAATCTCTGATCGAGTTTGTTAATGATGTGACACAACTTTGTTCTGAATTAATGAATATTTCACGCTTTTCAAGATAAACGTATGTGTGCCTGGCTACTTATGAAATGAAACATAAGTGCATTTATTTCTCGACGTGCATTGTGTGGTCTGATCAGACAAACGTTAAAGCAGAAATGGGATGTGCTATAAGAGGTAAAATTAGGCTAACAAGACGCATTTTTTTAAAGACAGAAAATTCCTCGTGAATGAGACCACCACGTGGGTTTTGTGAACATTACAAGACACTGTTTACAACAACCCACGTGATGGCCAATATAAGCAATAGCGTGGGAGCCACAAGGACTATAACAGCTCACTGACCTAGAAAATACACGATTTTGTTCAAGTAGGTGTAAACAGTATGAGTAATTGTCACGTGACAGGCAAACTGGTGCCCTTCACAAATGCCAGGTAAATGCTAATCGTCGATTGCTCTCTGGATCCACTGAAGGTGAGAGGTGCGCGTAAAAATGTCAGCCGTGTTTATGTACACGCGTGCACGCCATAACTCGCATCACCCTGTACGTGCTGCGCTATACAGGGTGCGGTAATGTCGGCGATAAAATTCAACTACCCCTGTACGTAATGCTTCATAATCAATTGTTGAGCGAGTTTACGAGTAGCTTTATGTTAGAAAATAAGTAATTTTAGGATCTATTCTACGATTTATATCCGTCTTTGATGAAGGAGTAGTATTTTTGCCTGAAAACAATTTATTTAAAGCTTTGATCAAGAACTCATGAGGTATTACTCTAATAAATGAACCGAGGTTATTTCAGGACAGTTACAGCAGGTTGATTTCTAGTAACTAAAGGAACCGATAGTATTAGACTGGGGCCAAATATTGAGTTATAGCAATTGTCTTTTTTTTTTAAACGATGCCCCACACTAGGAATTTCTCCTGTACCGTGGGTACGTTTACAAACATACAAAGTCACATACACAAATAGCAAAATCCAAAAACAACTATCTGGTAGGCCATACAAATATTTGTTCCGTGCGGGAATCGAACCCACGACACGCGGCGCAGCAGTCGATCGCTCAACCACTCCGCCAACCGTGCCGTCGTCGTGCCGTGTTTGTAACCTATTCTACCCGACCTTAAAATCATCAGCCATTTTATATCGGAGGGGTAAAGTGTTTACAAAATAGAAAAAATGTTTACAAAGACTTGAAAAGATGAAGCCGACGCTTGACTGGGAATGATGTACTAGAGTATTCATTTGCAGGAAACACACAACTTAACCATTTCGTTAGTCATATAGCTCTTTACAGAAAAAAAGGGCAATAAGGGAGGAGTCTTAAAAAGCGTCGCACGAAAGAGTTAAAATTTGTTTGGAAATTTGTCATTTAAGCAGATGGGAAATTAATCCCACGGAGCACGTGAGACATGTTTTATAATTCACAATAGAGCAATTTATATTTTTAAGGCCAGACGACAAAATTCTGTGTCCCAGTATCGTATTAATATTGAAGTGGAAAGCAATTTTTGAGCGCTTAAGTGCGTAATTATAATCGAATGAGGCTTGTCCCTGTCTCATCCAGATAACGGCCATTCCCTCACAAATGACACTCGAGCCCCGCAGCTAACCCAAATATCTTACAACGCCCCCTTGACAAACAATTATGTAGATTTTATACACTTTTGGGCAGTTTTAGACGTTGAACTTGCTACTTTTACAAGTACTTCGCGATTACTGCACAACTTTAGACTGATAAAGAATTCATTTATTTAGTTTTACAGTGAAAATTATAAGCTGTTGGGAACTGAGGGAGATATGAATTTAATTCAATTGGTCGTTCAATGTCATGGTTATGGATTATAGCCAATAGGACCTTTTATTTTGAGGGTCTTTGGAAGAGTCTTTACGAATATTCTGAAGTTCAGCAGAACGAATACTAATGCCTATTTACAAGACAAGCGATTGCATTGCACGGCGCAAATAACATTATTAAACTTCTTGTTTTCCGTTCTTTCTGCCAGCAAAACCATATCATAGTCCGTTGCGTAGTTTAGAAGAAGTAAGAGGAAAATCATAGACAGAAAGCGACTTTGTTTTAAACAGAAGATATATCAAGAATGTCAGCAACAAAACAGAAAACGTTTACAACAAATCAAATTCAGTGGCACAAAGACAGATCATCAAACTACGATACTAATATTATCATGTGTATTCGGCCAAGTAGCTCCCGTACAAGCCGCTAGACGTCGTGTCCGCGCGGCGACACACCACGGACAAAGCTAGTTAATACAGCTTCGGGTGATCTACATCAGTGTATGGAGTAATGGGTCAAGAACCCATTCCCGCAGGTTGAGCACAAAGAACTTCTTAAAATATGTTTAGTAACTATTGTAGGTACTTCGCTAATCGCCTCCTTCATAAACACATGAAATACACAAGTTCTAGTTTTAACCATATTCTGAAAAATACCTCAGCTCATTGCGTAATAAATTAAAAATTTACCGTGTTTATTTTGCAAATTGTATAAGTAACACTTGAAGAGCTCGTGGCTAAATAATAACAGCCGCACAGGTCGATCTTCAAGGTTAAGCAACGCTTGCCGAGGTTGGTCTGTGGATGGGTGACCATCTTAACATACCGAGTTTCCTCCGTGCCTCGGAAAGCACGTTAAGCTGTTGGTCCCGGCTGCTGTCATTTGGAGATCTTTGGCAGTCGTTACGGATAGTCAGAAGCCAGAAAATCTGACACCAGTCTTGCCAAGGAGTACCGTGTTACCCAGTTTATGGGTTGCGGAAGTCTGGTAGGCAGACGCTCCACGTAAAATACTGGTATTCAGCTGAATCCGGTTTGACTGGAATCCGACCCCAATACCGCGTGTATCACAAATAGATATCAGCTCAGCTGAGCTGATACCTATTTGTGGTACTCTTGAAAAAAATGAAAAAATGAGAAAAAAGCCGACGAAAAAGTCTAGGGTGTCCAGAATCATGCCCTGGACCCATGGAAATCGTTTTTACGTCGATGTCAGATACACGCGGTATAGTTGGGAAAAGGCTAGGCAGATGATGATTTCTAAATAACACTTTTATTTCGTCAATACTCGTATAAACTAGACGAGGCAGATATTTACTAGCTGACTAACCTCAAAAGAAACAACAAAATAAACTTCGAGTTCTAAGTCACTTTTAAAGTCCAAACAAGAACAATATGCACCATAAATTCATTTTGACAGCTCCACAATTTTCACTACCCCGCTATCGACACAGCGATTGGACTATGCAATTAGGCCGCGGAACCCAACACCAACACAAATGTAAATATAACTGAATAGAAACAAAACTATCTGTGCTAATAAAATGCAATGACTGTATGAACTCGTGTGATCAAGTTAAATATAATGAGCGTGAATCGTATGATCCCCACGGACCGCGTGTAATCGTGTCGAATATGGCGCGCATTAATTGGATCCGTCCCTTCCCGGCGCCGACGCCCGATGTCCCTCATTACGACAATCGAGTTTAGTGCCGATTCTATTCGATATCGAAAAGCAATCTCATCTGCCCTCTCCACTCACTGATGAATTAAAAAGGAAGAGACTAGAGACTCTTTATTATATTCCTCAGAGCACCGAGAGTGTCGTCCAACTTAGTTTTCGTGAATAAAACATTAGGCAATAAGCTAAACTGTCAGCTAACTTGTTCACGTTAACACTCTCCCTGCCATGGGAACCGCCGGCGACCCCCAAAAAATTTTGTCCAGCAGGCCAAAGCACATTTTTACACGAGAAGTTTCACATTTTCCATAACAGCACGCCAATAGTTGTAAAAATTATTTGAATTCGGGAGGTCAGGGCGGATCCCACGGCGTCTTAAAAGATTTTTTTTTGACCCGCCGGCGGCTCCCACGGCCTCTTGTAATAATTTTAACTTTTGACTCACGGCGTTCACAATCAACAAATTTGGGACCCGCCGGCGACCTCCATGGCCTCCTGAACTTCAAAAGCTTTATATATTGTCGGCAGGGAGAGTGTTAAAGTAGTACAAACATTTGCAATCTTGGATCTCACGGCGCATTACGTGTACACTTCGGAACTGGTATTAGAGGTCGGTCGCCCGCCTGTGGGCTGTGGGGTGCACACTGCACACTGCCCCTATGAGATCTACGTAACACCGGCACAGCGACCAGACGCATACAGTGCAGTATCGATGGCCGCGCAGTTCCATTTCACGGCAACTTTAGCAGGCTTGTTTGTCCGTCCGTCGCCTGGAACGTGTTACATTCGCTATTGGACGCGATCGTCTCACAATTGAGTTTTAAACTTTAAATCAGTTTGCTGTGAGCGCCTGGCGCCTGCCGCCGGCGCCGGCCGGGCCCCGCGAGGCCACGATCCCGAGGGCCGAGATCTGATTACAGACTGTTGTCTTTCTATTAGCCTCTGTCGTTTTTGCACAGTGTCGAACGGATTTCAATGCAGATTATGTCACTCTTCGTTATCAGTTTAAATTGATTTCAAACATTTCTATTCCTTATCGTTTTAATTTGCTGCTCGTGTACTTAAAGGGTTGATCGCTTTTCCTCTTAGCGCCTCCTTTAATCTGTTCACAATGAAGCTTGTCGGATAAAATAAACCTAAATCTGAAAGAACAATTTTGTTAGAGGATTTAATGAATAGCCTGTATCTGCCAAACTGATCGCTAAAGGACATATTTTGTTGGGAGTTGGGGATTTGAATAAAACGCGCTGTAAAGCTGGCTGGTTTCTAGTGACCAGAGTCAACCGTTCAGTCCAGTATTAGAGGCTAAAGTTAGGTTGGACGAGCCGCTGGCCGCCGTCCGCTGTGTCGAATGTAAAACCCAATTGGGCTTTGATGCTTTAAACGGCGCCGACCGAAATAGCCCACCAGCGTGGCGGAATGGACACGCTTTCTACTGCGTTCCAATCGGGTGACTTTGAACCTTATAGCGTCGGATTAAAGGCTTTGTTGGGGCAGTAGTGTGGCGGCAGGCCGATGCTAATCGGACGGAGCTGTTAGCGATCACCTGCGTTGTATTGAACTGATTAATTGCTATTGGTTCCGGCGGCTCTCGTCCGATATTGTTTTACGTTTGATTTAATTAATTTACGCAGTTAGATACATTATGTAACGTGCACCTAACGCTAATTAATAGGGTGATCAGTTAATTTTATAATGAACTATCGTTGTAGCCTGAAAATTAAACCCGAATTTTGGTTATCAATTATTTTAATTAGACACGTAATATTAATAGCGTTGCATTGCTAATAACGCTACACACACTCTAGATATAACTTAACAGTTCCTAATATTTACGAATGCAAGAATAGAATTCACTTTGCGCGTTAAAAGTATACCCCAGCGCTAAGGATCAAATTGTGTAAGTGTAGAAATAAAAATATCTGCTCTAACATTAATGCAATTAGAGGATTGCTCCTATCTGTGCCGGCGACTCGGTGAGGGAATGCGCTTCCCGTGTTGACTACTCTCGGGCGGGATGGACAGACGTCCAGGTTCCTTTCTATTTTGGGGCCTGTCTAACTGTTTTGGGGAATCACGTTTGTCAGGATGATCTTAAAAATGGTCCCTAATTTATTTATTTTTTGTTTTTTTCTGTTGAACTACTAAAGTTTTATTTTAGGGTTTTCAATCTTTGTTGCGAGTTTCTAAAATAAAGTTTTTTGTTACCACAGACGTTTGATTTTGCTAATTTCGGAAGATTTATAAATAATCCATGTGAACATTTTATAGAAATATAAACCTGAACTTTTGCTAACTGCAAAAGTTCAGGTTTATATTTCGGTTAAAATTTATCATTTCAAGATACATTTTCTTAATCTAAAAAAGAAATATAACAAGTCTCGTATTGAACCGTGAACCCGGAAAAATAATATTAATTAATATGGTCAAATTCAAAACGTTTATTTCAATTAGGCCATTAAAAGGCATTTTTGAGCGTCATTCTCGTTTCTAAAATGTGAACGTCATTCACATATAAAAAGACTTGCTTGGAAAAATTAAATCCTATTTATAACATTTATCATTTAACATTATGTGTTGTTTTTATAAAAAAGAGCCAAGAGTCTACTATGAACCTCTCTTTATTCTATAAAAGCCGTTTCTAGTCAACCTTCAATATTTTGGCCCCAAAGAGGCAGCTTAGTGTAGAAATATTAAAGCAAAAAAATACTAAATTTACGTAAAAGGTAAACGCTACAAATGACTTGACACAACTTTTTCGTAGCGAAGCATAAATTGTTTATGTGTACTTAAGTGAAAGTCATTTTTATGTAATCCAAAGTGAGGTTGGCGGCGTGTGGTGGCGCGAGTGGCGTGAACAGCGTGAGTTTCCTGAGAGGCGTGGGACTTAAATATACCTCCTTAGAGAGGCTTAAGCATCGATTGTGGCCCAGCTTGCGGGGCCAGGGGCAGGGGAGATGAGATTAGTTGCCCACAGAAATAGCGACCTTAAGCGTTTTTATTGATCAACTGGGAATCAAAGTACTGTCCAATACAGGACTTTAAGATGGATTGCTCCCGTATTTTTTTTAATCACACATGTTTTTAAACGCTAGCTTGGTTGACTTGAGTCACGAAACTGACGATTCAGACCCAGAGGTCCCGGGTTCGATTCCCAGCGGGGGCAAATTTTTTGCTCGGTTTGGTTGGTGGCAGGACTTGTTCTAAGTCCGCCTGGCAAGCTACCACCATCATGTCTAAGTCTGTCGCCATAACAACAATGTTAACAGCATTGTTGTGTTCCGGCAGTTAGAGGTATGATAGCCAGTTCCTCTGTGTAAGAGGATTCCGGGTGAAACTCGCTTCCATCTTCGGCCTAGTCATCACTTTCCATCAGGTGAGATTTGGGCCAAGATTTTCCCCGTTTCGCATTAAAAAAAAAAAAAAAAAAAAAACTGTGGAAAGTTATTTTCATCTTTTTGACGTATGTGAATGAGTAAAAAATACAGCGCTTGCCGAGGCCGATCCGTGGATTGGTGACCATTACGCACCGATAATGCTTCACGCTAAACAAAACACGTTAAGCAAATTCACAGTCAAAAAGTACATCATTCACATTTATATTAATATTTATTTATTTATTTAGACCTATGCACAATAGTGGTACATGGGTGGACTTAATACAACAAGGCATTCTCTAGCAGTCAACCTTTGGGTTAAAAAGACTATACTGTGGTAGGTGTACAAAAATCAGATAATATAATATATATTTTTTTTTTAATTTTAATTTATATAAAATAAAGTGACTCTACTGTCCATTCGAAAAGGTAGATTCTTATGGAGAAGAATGGACAAGAAACTCACAGTGACTGTTTTCAAATACATCTTTTACAATTTTTGGAGTGAGGACTATAAACCTAGACTATGCAGAGGTAGGCTTATACATTTACAAATATTCGAATCATTAACAAACAGTACGTCTATAATACAATCAACCTTTTTGATTTGGTCCACGCCCTTGATTGTTCCATGGAGCAGTATCAGCATGTTTACAAGCATTCTTATCTTGAATGTAATGTTCTAATTTGTAATAAGCTTGTTTACAAACTTTACTTTTAATAATTATACGTTTTAGTTTTCTTTTATTTAGTTCTTACATGTCACATGGTTTAAAATGGTTGATGTAATTTATCTTCATTTCTAGTATTAAAATTATGTCGATCACTAATTTCACTTAAAATATGTTGATAAATATGGATTTAAAATCAGCAGCCTGACCCCACAGCAAATTATCGAACGACATAATGCTGTATAGTAATTAAAATAGACCAAACGTGCGGTTTTTACGTCTTTTAACTGTCTTATCTTCCTAACAGCATAAGCAACTGAGCTTTGCCACCGTCCCCTTTGTCCAGTGGTAATTTCACGTCTAAAGTGATTCCCAAAAAACCGTCTGATAAATAAACTCCAGTTTTTCTTCATTCAGTATGTTGTCACATTCGCTACTTTTAACATTTAGTAAAGTAAATCATAATTTACATATGATTTTTTTTTTTTCATTTATTACCAAGTTGTTTGCCGTTAACCAAATTTGAACGTGAAGAGTAGAGTTATTGACGACGTCAAGATTTCGTGACCGTCGCTCTATTTTAAATATGAATGATGTATCATCCGCGAGTAATGCCATCTTTGGGTGATTTTAAAGTAATTGGAGCAAATCATTAATGTTAACGAAGAAAGAGGAATGGACCCAATATTGAGGCCTGAGGAACTTCTAGTGTCATTTCAGATCCTACTGAGTTTACACCGTTTACCTGAACGTTAACCTGTCTGTTAATCAAGTATGATCTAAGTAACTCAAGGGCTGTATTTCTGACCCCATAAGGCTCAAGTTTCAACAAAAGTGTCTCATGGTTAACGCAATCGAACGCCTTCGAGAGATCACAAAATTTTCCAATGGAGTCTTGCGAGTCTTCCCAAGTGTTGTCTTTATGAGGGTGACAACGGAGTCAGTTGTACAACGGCCTTTGGTGAAACAGTACTGTTGTTCATGAACGTTGTAATTTTTATCAAAATTAAGTACCTAACATCTGACTAAGCATCAACTTTTCAAACACATTACAAAGGACTGGCAGAATTAACATAGGTCTATAATAATGGGTTCTTAAAAATCACCCGATATGAGCCCTTGGTCCCGCCTGTCATTTGAAGTCCTTTGGCAGACGTTTCGGGTAGCCAGGAAATCTGACATCAATCTTGCTTGCTAAATGCTATCATAATTATATACTGGGTTGGTGGAGGTCCGATAAATTGTCTTTTCATGAAAATAAACTCATCCGGTTGAACTGAAAATAACCCCAATAAAGTTGAGAAAAGGCTAGGTAGATTGACTGTATTGAGATTCTTACATTTATAAGACACTATACAAATGCTCTTAAAATTTTCTATGTGTGCCCATCTCGTTGCAGTTCCTCCTGAGAAACCGGTGGTGGTGGACCGCTGGGGGCGCGTCATCAACACCACCACGCTGGGCCCACACGAGGAGGGCGACGACGTGCTACTCACCTGCAGAGTGTTGGGAGGTATGATCTTTATATACTTTCACTCTCTTGTCGTTTCATCGTATGTGAAGATCGTTGTCACGGCGGGATCTTTATTTATTTATTTAAAATAACGTATAACATCTTAATAGCTACAACACCAATTCGAGTTAATACTACTGAAGTAGGTAGGTGTCTTGTGGAAATAAAAGCCTAAGTGCACTTACGGTGTTCAATCACTTACTGTTTAGTCCACGCATACACATACAAACAGTTCGAAGAATGGAAGGAGTTCACAATCACCAAGAAGCACAAAGATGAACATTAGCAGACAAGGGAATGAAAAATTATATTTGTTCAACTTGACAGCCGAGCCACAGATTACTATAAATTATTACGTTCACACACGTGCGACGCTACACTACAAAAAAAAAAAAAAAAAAAAAAAAAAAAAAAAAATTAAAATCACTTAAAACAAATTTGAAAAAACAGATAAAATAAAATTAATAATACACTTCCAAATTCAATAAAATATCTTTAAAAAACCATTACAATACAATTGACAATTAAAAACTCATCTGCCTAGCCTTTTCCCAACTATATTGGGGTCGGCTTCCAGTCAAACCGGATTCAGCTGAATACCAGTATTTTACGTGGAGCGGCTGCCTACCAGACCTCCACAACCCATTAACTGGGTAACACGGTACTCCTTGGCAAGACTGGTGTCAGATTTTCTGGCTTCTGACTATCCGTGACGACTGCCAAAGATCTTCAAATGACAGCCGGGACCAACAGCTTAACGTGCTTTCCGAGGCACGGAGGAAACTCGATATCTTAAGATGGTCACCCATCCACAGACCAACCTCGGCAAGCGTTGTTTAACCTTGAAGATCGACCTGTGCGGCTTTTACGAGCTCCTAACTAAAAATTACTAAAAATAAAATACATTTAAAGTAGTAAGGTCTGGAATGGACTAATTGTGTAGATCGGCTTCTATCAATGGCAATGTTAGCGACTGTTCGTTCGTAATTCAATCCTGATTCTGTCAGTTCGATCCTAAGATATCGTAGGTAAATAATGTATATGTTTACATTAGATCAGTAGCAGTTTGGAGTCTGAATTTGTGCTCGTTGAGTGGTAATGGTCTTCACAGATTTGCATGAAATTTACCTTATCATATGGCATAATCTGGGTGCATATTGTGAGGGTTCACAAAATACACCCACATACAAGCAAGTATTTTTACTGTTAGTTGCTAAGTTTGCTATTGTATTAGTACCCAAATTAAATTAGGTTCTCGTACTAAACTTTATTACTCACATAATTTCCCAAACCATTCTGCATTCAAGGTACTTCTCACAAATTAATCCACTAAGGAACGAAACTCTGTATCTTATACCATTGTTTATTATCTTAATTAATCCAAACACAATGTTACGGCGGCCTAGCCGAACGGCGGCAGTTTCAATCAGTTCCATCTCGCAAATTTACTCAGATCTAATAAATTATGATCCTCGCACAATGGATTAGCCTGATGAATTAATGTATCCGACTCGAAGGATGCCGTGATGAATTCCTAATAAATTGTTTGAGAAACAGGTGGCCGTGTTCCTGCTGCCAGTGGATTGTTTCTGCGGCTGTCGGCTATACATCTAGTTACTTCAATCAGACTACCATTTAGCGCTCCTACTGTGTTAATTGCTTAGTTCTGGGAAGTATCTTGCTTATAGAAACGATAGTTCCTAGAGCTTCTGTATCAGATTTGAGAATCAATCGAGAGCAATGGTGTGTAGAACAAACAAGTAATCAATATAAGACACCTTTGTGTGGGTATCGGCAACTGCGTCAATATTGGACGCAGTAAACTAAGGATGTGTAAACACAGGCTTACGATACCACGATACACCCTGGACAAATAGTGACGGTGTTGTGTTTAGGTCAGTTATTTTAGGGACTTAGAAGTAAGTATTTTATTTGCTTTCAAAGTTTAGTAAGCTTTTCATCATTATATGGCATAAATTGTGAGTGTCCCAATTTATTTGAGTTTGCACAATACATCTATCTAATTTTTCTTATTTTTTTATTATTCGTCATCTCAGTAATTACTCCATTTCTAGCAATTTTATTTTTGACGCAGTCTATTCATCGCTCCTTTGTCTTCTCTAAATTTCTACGGATTCTATACGGTGATAATAAATGACAATTTTCTCATGCGTAGTTGTAGATAACCACGCATCGATAGTTGTAATTTATCGCATCTTTCAGGACGAGGACTGCTAGTACGCTTCTAAAAACTTAAAAATGCTGCCTTTATACAGTTAGTACTATTATTAGTTTATTTTAAAATTAATGCAAATGCAATTCAGCATAGAGCTGTCTACATTTTATTTGGAAACAACTGTAGTTTTTCTCAGCGGCAGATGTTTAATGTGGTTATCAAGAAAATAATAATATCAGTAATGTTTGTAACATTTACATTTTACATAATATCTCAACAACAATGGCTCATAAGTGCGTTATGAGGAACATTACGAGCGGCAGGCAGTTCGTACAATAACTGTATTGTCTGCGTAACGGCCATTACGTGGAATGACCGCAGTCTCGGGCAGAGCTGTAAATATCCGGCGTTATGTGATCGTAATGTGACGCTCCGTCTAACACCTGCACACTCGGGACGCTCGGCCTATCGGTAGCTAGGATTTAGTAAAGGCCCTTCCTTGGACTCAAGGATTTCTCCACCTATTAATAATACATTTTACTTTATTTTCCTATAAAATCTTCGAGTTTTGGCGTTTGTAGAAGTTCCTGGCTGGCAATATTTTTATTTAATTTAGACGCAGTAGTTTAAAAGTCAACGTAAACAAGTAACTACATATAACCGTTAATTTAAAGGTATCAACATGAATGTTCAAAAGAGTCATAGTAAGCTTCTTACAACTCCAACGTTCAATACCTATTACAACAAATTGAACCGATACGAAAACTCTCTTGTTATTATAAAATTCCTTTTCAAATAATATTTCCACGAGCTAAAAACTCAACCGCAACACAATCTCTAGCGACCACTTTACGTTTGAAATAAATTTCAAAGCAGACTTAAAATAATTCAGGATATAACATTTGTAGGCTACGATAATTTTCATCTGGAGCGTTGAATAAAAGAGCAGTTGCTCCACTCGAGGCGCGTGGCTCGTGGCTTGTGGCGCGTGGTTGTAGCTACATCAACAATAATATTATGCTTCACGTTTTTATGACGTCACAGCTCAACAATGCCCACGCATATGTGAGTAGCACTTTAAGGCGTGTTTCAAATTTTCATTTGCTCTTTGAATTAAGAAATGCGACGTGTACGGTAAAAGTTATAGGCGTCGATGATCGTAAACTCGTGTTTTTACGTCGACGCTGGTGCTGCTGGTATACCTGCATGAAATGTGTCTGTGCTGTAGGTAGGTAGATAGACAGCGCAAACAATACCTTAACAGTAGTGATATATGGACCATTTTAATATTTAAGCATTCGACTTCTTCTCCAGTTGATCATTTGGTCATTTAAGAGATAATTTTAACCAAGGAGACCACATTAAAACCACATTAATATCAGCTTCAGTGACATCATGCACTTCAGTGTGTTTACCCTATCCAGAATTCCTACCATACATAAATCAGAAAAAGTGCTCTTATTCCAGCGCCAATTCATATCGATACATTGAAGTAAATCTCTCTCGTGCGAAGTCTTGGAAGCCGCCCGTCGCCGGTGTTTGCCCACCTCTAGACTAGGGAACATAAGAACGCTTTTATCGCCCTACCCGCTTCTTACTCAGATTTATAAAATGCTCGCGAGAACTCACGAAAAAGTTGCTTTGTTTATACTTAGTTTGTTACTTGAAAGGCTGTAGTGGCAGTACTGGATTTTGTACGTAATATGTAGATGTGTGTGTTTTTCTTTGGTCTGAGACCTAGCTTAGGTTGTATTGCATAACGGTCTTTGAACTGGTATTAATGATAATACATACTAAATAACTGGATTTTAGGAAACTTTATCCAATCCAACTTCTTTTCAACTGTGGTGTGATGTCATGTACTCGTACATCAGCACGTCACGTATAGCACGCAGTTTAAGTAACATATGTTCGTAGTTTTATTATAATAAAATCACGCACGCACTATCTATCTTCTATCTATCTTCTATACTTATAATAAATCTGTAGAGAGGTCAATTCTGTACATGAAATATATTTCCAAAATAACTATCAGGGGGTGATAAGGGATCGATACTGATGCCAAAAATGCAATCAGTTAAATTTTTGTCTGTCTGTCTGTCTGTCTGTCTGTCTGTCTGTCTGTCTGTCTGTCTGTATAACCGTTATAGAAACAAAAAATACTCGACGGATTTTAATGAAACTTGGTACAATTATTATTCATACTCCTGAGCAGGTTATAGTATACTTTTCATCACGCTACAATCAATAGGAGCAGAGCAGTGAAGGGAAATGTTGGGAAAACGGGAGAAGTTACTCCATTTTTAAGCTTCCGTCGCGTGTGCAACCTTAATGGTGAAAGCTACACAGAAATCATGTATGACGGAAATGTTCTCCTTAAAATTATATAAAAAATATCCAACGACAGCACATGTCTATCTTTTATGATTGACGAACAATAACACGTGTAACTCCCGATAGCTTAGCAGTTCGAAGCTTTCTGATTGTATTTGTCTACTCTTACGTTTATAAAACTCTCAGTCGTCTCTAATTAACATTGATAAAAGTTAACATTATTAACTATTCCATAAAAAAGAATCATAGAAATCGGTATAGAAACACCAAAGTTATACATGAAATACGCTAATAATAAGCCATCGCGCGTGAATACTGAATCATGCTTTATGGATTATTTTTGTGGTCGCGAACGCTCAGGCAGGCGGCTAGCTTGGCGCCTAGAGGCTAGCGAGTAGCTTCGGAAAACGGCTAACGACAGTTTGCAATATCCTTTAATAATTATAATGTCGAGGGGAAGATGGTTATAATTTCGCTTTACACCAAACGAGTAATATTATAAATGTGAAAGTTTGGTTGTTTGTTACTCAGTCACGCCAGAACGGCTTAACGGATCTTAATGAAATTTAGAACAAAGATAGATTATAGTCTGGAATAGCACATAAGCTACTTTTCATCCCGGGAATATGTTCCCTAGGGATCACGCGGGCGAAGCCGCTGGCAGAAGCTAGTGTATATATATATCACTCTTAATAATTAAAGAAGGACTTCAGTCTTCAGTCTCCAGCTGAGTCATGGAGAAGTACTCATTATGGTGTTTACTTAACCCCTCCTTCTCCCTACATCGCATCCAACTTATCAATAACCTATCTATCTGTTGGTGCATGATTCCATTTGAGTAGTCCAACGAGGCCTTTACTAGTTAATTTCGGCGCATCGTATGCCAAAGGTCCGGGATTATCAAATGCGAAAGTAACGGTCTGTCTGCTACCACTTCACAATCTTGGATGAAACTGAGCACACAGGTAGATCATGCCCGGAAATAGGCCATAGGGTACTTATTGTTCCGCTGGTATGTAAGTATTAAACTATACCTAAGACTCTGTTTCCTATTGAGAAAACCTATTTTACGATAGCCAAAAATAACAATATGGAAATGAAACGGAATGTTTCATATCGGAATGTTACAAGATGGCACATTCATAAAATGCCTCCAGCCTCTGTCTCCCAGCACAATTGAAAATTTTAATTCCATAACAAAAATACGACTGCCACAAATGGAAAGGGGAAAAGTTAAATACGAAGAGTAACATAATTAAACTCTGCTAAGTTTGTATTAAAACTCTGTCATTATAATTTTGTCGGAATATTGTGGTTTTAGTCAAAGTAGGTGTGTAAGTAACTTAGGAAAGTAAACGATATCGGTTAGGTTACCATGTTTCTGATGGGTTTGCACTTAACTCTGGTCTAGGTCAGAAATGACAGAGACAAAGTCTACGATGGAGCGAGCTTACCCAGAAGTAGCTTGTACACTCCAACTTCCAAACAGAAATACCGGCCAAGTGCATACTGGAATCGCGCGAAAGGGTGCCGAACGGATCATATTCAACATAGAGTATATAACCACTAGAGAGCGTATAGGCCGATTTCTTCTAAGTACGCGGCTCACTACAGCGGGCCGGGGGACGAGGAACAACGCGCGGCTGCAATTGGTCCGTTCAAGGTCAAGTTGCATAGGTAGCCTATGGTTAGTGGTGGCACTACTTGATTAAAGGAAAATAGTCGATATCGATAAAATGGATTTTAACATTATAAAAATACTCAATCCAAACAAACAGCGCTATAATATCTTGTTTAAACAAAGTTTCCCTATTAACCTTATCTTTCCACTTTTATTTTAATTCTGAAATCTTCGAAAATCTAAAATGAAAACATGTATGTCAAACACACAGATGAAAAATCTGAGACCCTCCTCCTATTTTTAATGTCGTTTAAAAGTAGTTACGTGTTTAATGTAAGTATGTGAATTGATTAAAAATTGTATTAGTTGTAATTTTATAATCATCGATAAATCGACTTCATCATTAAACGTAACAGCACAGATTTTTACGATAAAAATACAAAGGGGAAGAAAGGGATAAAAATATAAGTATTTCCTAATGAAAGAAAGAGACTTTTCCAAAAGACATCAACGCGCGCTTCTCACAGTGTGCTCGTTCACCTAACCACCATTTTATATAGACCCCTGCAGTGGCTCACCATCTGATTCAAATCAAAAATATTTTGCGTACTCTTTACTCTTCGATGAAAAGTTATGCCATCATTTTTGTAACAAAAGGTCTTGGAATGTTTCCCACACAAATTCACCGGGTATGAAGGCATTTTTATGCGTTATAAATTGCATAAAAATTAAAACGATTGTAAAAACTTAGCATGCCCACAGGTCTAACAATTGGTCACAACTAAAATGGTTACTAGTGCCGCTGACTAACATCTGAGCAAAAACACTAATAGTTTTCGTGCGTCGGGGCACTGTATGCGCAGTCAAGTGGTTTAATAGTCTTTGATATTCAACTTCAAAATACTTTTTATTATTTAGTTGTTCTGTTATTTCGATATTCGCAACACTAAAAGAGTCCCTAAATTATAGAGATTCCTGCCTTTTAATGACTGTCAACATGAAATGTATGCCTAAAGATGATTTTGACTACCAAAATTATGAGTTTTGAATGGTGTATGCAAAAAGATTTTGCGAAATTAAGTTTATGCTATCCGTTATTATGCAAAATAATATTATGATATAAAAAGTTCTGCTGTAAAAGGTAGACCATTCACGATGTCGTTTTTAACTGATTCAAACATTGTTGTTTTTACAAGAATAATTTTTGTGTCTGTAATAGGGAATTCAGGATACTACGAAATTCCATATTTTATTCATAAATATATGAAGTTCAGCGCATAAATTGATGAGAACTAAAAGAAACCGTCTTGAGATACGATAATCTCGGAAGGATCCATTAAAACGAACACAACTTTGGATAAACAAAAAGATGTAACTAGGAAAAAACTGGCACTTATTATTTTTGTATGAAATAAAGAAAACATTTGGAACATTTTATGATATTTATTTACCTTGATACAATTCCCGACCGAAATGAACAGAAAACGCAAAAATAAAGTTGAATTAATTTCTTTGTTTTTAGTAACACAAAATATTATTGCGGCGGATAATCTACTTCAAGTTCTACCGTCAAGTGCTTTTTTCTGAGATTTATTAAAAAAAAGCGTGTTTTGAACCACGATTATGTCCCATTGATGTAAAACTAGGTACTGAAATATAATAAATTGTAGTTCTCCTCAAAGTTAGAGTGATTAGGCAATATCTAGGTAAGCTCACTACATTGTCAAGTTTCACTCTGTGACCGTTGACCTAGACTTGAGTCAAGAGTAAACATCTCAAATAAAAATAAAAAAGTGAGTTGACTACCGTATTTCAGATCCTGAAACAAATATTGCGTAAGTACACATCATAACATCAATCACATCAAAACAATCTTCAAAAACAACTTCCTTATAAAAATTACGTCACCCTTGTCGTTTAACATTATCGCCTCTCTTCGTATAAATAAGGCTGTGCAAATGCACTGAGCGCCAGTTAGCACCCGTGAGGGCCAGTGAGCGCCACTGAGCGCCAACCTAGAGGGTATATTTTTCTTCCCCTCTGCTTGACTGCAGACACTGAAACGCTTTTATCCAACAAAACACGATTCCGTGGATACAGTACGTATCGCGGCGTATCAATACATTGTGCGGCGTTATCAAACGCGTGCCATTCAGTGATGACGGAGGCCGGAGTGACGCTCAAGAGGCTTAACGATCAAAGCAAGCGCCGTATTATACATGACATGTTACATTAACAACATGAATTGATTTCAACCTCTGAAAATAGATTGCCCTTGAGTAAATTTCAGAATATCCGCTGTCCCAAATATTAAACATTGAACAGTTGACAGCGCCAAATGTTGCGTACACTTAATTAATAAAACGGCGCCTTATTTTCCTGCCATTCCAGATAATTTCCTCCGAAATAAAAGACGGCCTCATAAATATTTTCTACTTCCTAATTAAAGAAAAAATATGTTAATGATCATTTAAAAATCACAAAGTTTAAATCTCAATCAAAATGGATTTTAAAAGATTACTGCATACTGTCACAGAACGAAATTATTTGTGACGGAAGGCCACCACATTTACATAATCGAGAAATTGATTGAAGCGTATTCCCTGAAAATACGGACGGGAGAAAAAAGATATTCAATTCTTGTGAAGGCAGATGCCTTTCTAATGACGGGGGCTCCGAGAGAGACTTTGTTTTCTGACGGCGGAGAGTTTTTATCGAAGAGCCTGTTGCTCCAGCAGCGGGGGGAGGGGGGATAATGTGCCGGTTCTACGAACACCTTCTATCAACACAATCAATTTGGACACTTAGAGAGGGTGAATAGTAATAGATGTTTATTACAAAATAATGTCAACATCTTTTGTAACTTTTGTTTAATATCCTCTTGCTCCGAAAACATTTGTAATAAAGTCTAGGCCGGGAGCTCCGAGATCGAAAGACAATATTGTGAATTGCGACCAAGCGCCGCTCCGTGCTTCGACTTTAACAAATTAATAAATCTTGACGGACGGCGGCGAGCGCTCAGTTTGTACAGCAAACACCGAAATCCAATACAAAGAAGCGCCGACGTTGTTTATCAAAGGGAAAAACAAGCGAAACAATAAGCCGACCGGAAGCTCTCGCCCTACGACTTTTGATTTAGAAAACGTACCGCCGGAGCTTCGGAGCCGGCGATAAATTAGGCCGAGGGCACAATAGACCCCCTGACCCCAATCCACAATTATGAAAGGTGAATTGAAAACTAGATCAATTTTCTGCAGACAGTGCGAGGTGAATAGTTTGTTAGTGCGCGGGTCACGGTCCGCCAAGAGAGCTTAGCTCAATGTAGCGCAGCTTGCGGGAAACGTTAATTTGTTCACCTCGCTCCTGTATGTGAGCAGCTTCTCTCGATACACACTGCTCATCAAAACCAATCCCAGCGCTAAGCGTACGTCAGCAACACGCTGCAACAAGCTCCTCTCAATGCCCTGCCCGAAAGCGTGCATCAAACGTGTATTTAGTACACAAATCCAGATTAAATCCATTGACATTTCGAATTAGATCTTCGTGCAGTACTCGAAACTTGAACTAATTCAATTTGGCCAAAGTGGATCCTTGGATAGTGGCGCGGTGTCCGGGCCCGAACAAAAGCGCACACACTCTACAAATAAACAAGCAAACAAAGGACAAAGGACCGCTGCGCTGAAAGAGAATGCCTTCACTGAAATTTATTTACGTACTGGAGGACCAATGAAAGCATTGGAAATTGCGTTTGACGTACTGTAATCGTTATGTTTGCGTTTCGTAAAACGAGTGCCTCTAAGATGTTTCGTTTCATTTAAAGCACAAAGCCCTGTTTGTAGTTGCGGATTGGAAGAAATGATTTGTAGTTGGAACCCTTCTTTACCTTTTATTCAACGATGTATTTTCTTCAGATGTATGTATTTACAGTAAAATCTTTTATGTTGCGATCTTATCTAATTCCGTAAAAGGCTACTTTAACAGGGTACGTAATTTAATTTGTAGTAAATAATTTACCAATTCCTCAATTTATAAAACTTTGTAACGTTTAGTAGTGTTGGTTATAACCTGATTGTGCAGCAGTATAATGTATAGTTTCTTTATTATCTGTGCTGCCCATATTGACCTGCACCTTCTCAGCAGGTCTCCCTTTCTTCCACTCTTTCTGGTTTTGGGTACGAGACCGGTCCTGCCATGTCCCTCTGTGGTGTCCATCTTTCATATAAGTTTTAGAGTTTAGACCCTAACAATTAAATTTATTACCCGTCCGTATCTTCCCCCGCAGGTCGTCCAGAGCCCTCGGTCCGCTGGCTGGTGAACGGCGTGTTGGTAGACGAGGAGTATGAACACAACACGGGTGACGTCATCGAGAACCGGCTGCTGTGGCCCGCCATCCGCCGCGCCGACTACGCCGCAGTGTTCACGTGCCAGGCCACCAACTCGCATCTCGTGCCGCCCAAGGAACTGTCGCTGGTGCTGGATATGTTCTGTAAGTAATTAATCGTATTGCTGCTTAGTCAAAAGTTCAGCCGTAGAACAAAGATAACTAAGGCACAGAACCATCGCGGCGCATGTTGTGCACTTACACGCGGCGCATTTGCTTGGATTCATTTGTTTTACAACGTGGGTCTCGTTACCCTAGGCATTTGTATCTCTCGGGTTTGTAGCTCTCTAAATACAAACGCCTCCGTTCCACAAGGCGTATCTCAAAACTGTGCTGTGATAAAATCTTGGGTTAACATTCGTGAACAGTGATTACCGCACACATAGCGTACGTTGATACACTATCTTGCAAAGCGAAGCTTAACACACGTGCGCAACCTCTCCGTACGCCACGGTAGGTTTGCGCCTTCAGAGGGGATTGTTGGGTATAACCGGTTCTCTAATACTCAAAAGATTAGAGAATCATCGATGGTAACGACTGAATAGCACAGTTCCAGGATGAAGTTATATCTATCAGCGATTAAGTCTGTCGAAGAGTCTAAAAAATATGTGATTGGGATGCATTTGAAAATGTTTGACAGTCATTATCACTGATCAAAATGCCACTTCATACAAAAAGCCAGAGTTTAATACTCTTTAGGTTTTAACTCGTAAGACAAAAACTTTCAAGATAGGTTATATTATTATCCTGGTTTCAGACAGATATATTGTGCTGATCTACATTGATTGAGGTAGATTGTAGCTTTAGCATGCAACAACCCAGCTATTTAAGTTTACCATCTGTTCCACAGTGAAACCTCTAACAGTGGAGATAAAGAAGCCGGTGGAAACCGGTGAGGGGGGCGTGCTGACTGCGGAGCGGCGGTACGAGGTGGCGTGCGAGTCGGCCGGCAGCAGGCCGCCCGCCCTCATCACCTGGTACAAGGGCAAGCGTCAGCTCAAAAGGATAACGGTCAGTGGGATTTACTCTATAGGAAATTGCAGCACAGCCTCTGATGTGGCACTTTTCCGAGGGATTTTTTTTTTGGAACTGAATTCTTAATCGTACGTTATTGTTGTGATTTGTTTGTCTCCCTACATCGCAGCGTGCTGAAGGGCTTTTCAGTTACTGGGCGCAGAAAACCGTATAGCAACTGGTACAAATTTGTACTGGCTAAGAATTGAGGCCTAAAAAAATACTACGTTCCAACCGGGGTTTTTTTTTTTTATACAAAACGGGGAAACTCTTGGCCTAAATCTCACCTGATGGAAAGTGATGATTAGGCCGAAGAAGGAAGCGAGTTTCACCCGGTTTCCATAAGACGAGAGGTTTCTTATGGAAACCCGGTTTGAACGTAGTGTTTTTTTTTGTGTTTTTGTTTTATATTTTATATCGTTGGTCGGATGGCCTCTCACAAGGTGCTCTGATGACCTGTTGAAGACTGCTGGAATCAAGAAACTTACTTTAAACGTTAAATTCTGAGGAAATCGTTGAAATGCGCATCGATGAAGTATATTGTTATTAACCCGATAACCTGAGCTACAATAATAAAACAAATTTAATTTAGTTAAATTTTCGTTATTGTAGCAAGCAAGCCATAATAGTTCCACGAAATTAGATCCGGAGTAGCCACAATGTCATTTTAGGTACATTTGAAATTGGTCTGAATTGAAAATCAGGCTAGAGGGAACGATCTATTGTTTTATTCCAAGAAATGGTGCCGGAATTGTTGGCGTTATAACTTGATCGAATAGCGTTCAATAATTGGCCTGTGTAGCTAATGAGACTAGTCCTGATACCCCGGGTCCGTCCCTACGCGTCGTATTCTCAGATAGGAGCTCATTGCGCGCGGATCACTGCCCACTAATTGCTAGCTGTAACTCCCGGCGCCGCCCGCATTATCGGATTACTGCAGGCTTACACACACATGCGTGTGTGCACATCAATAGCTGTTGTGTCAATGTTATCGTTTTGCTGAATTAAACACGGTTATTTGCTGTAATTTGACCAAAAAAAATTTTTTTTTTTGCCCTTACTATCAACAAGTCAACAACATAGACAAGTCACGATATAAATCGTGACTTGTCTATTTATCGAAGACAACTGTCCAACGTTTTTTATCGAAGACAACTATTAATTTTGTTATAAATTAACATTAGAACCTCGTCTACCTAGGTACTAAACTTAGAGAATTTATGTAGGTCGCAGTTATCTATTTTTTTTTACGGACCAACAAATCTAAGCACTAGATTTAACTTCCAAGCCATTAGATTACGTGGTCCATGCGTAACATAAAGAATCCGATTTAAGGCAAGAATCATTTCCAGAAATAAGCGTTTTGAATAAACATGTAATCCGCACAAATAAACTATAAGAGCCTACTAACTGAGATCTCTAACTTCCCACAAATCCGCTGTAATACCGGTCGGGCGGCCACCTGCTTGTAAATAAATCACTTTTTCATAAAACAAACTTTGCGTCAAGTAGGTCAGTGGCGGCTGTTAATTGGCGCCGATGCCTCTAATCCTCCCCCGGATTTATGCGCCAACTAATAGAGCAACTAAACACCGGACAAGTTCGGAACGCGGAAGAATCGGGAACTTCGATAGTTCGGCCGAATGCCTCGACGAGCCGAGATGCTCCGTGGAATTAATTTTCTTTAAAAATGTTCTTGCTGGGTTTTTTAATTACGCTTGGTAGTTTTGAGGAATTTTGGATGCTATATTATTACTTATTAATTCTCTGTACAATGAGTATTTATAAGGTAACTAATACAACTGCCTGAATATAGGCCTATACAAATTACTTTACATTACTGAAATACCATCGTCTAATCTGTTAGTGGCAACTACTTAATTTAGACAATATCTTAACTATTTCCTCTTAAATACCTCACGATAAAGTTTTAAAACGGTGGCGCACTAACAACCAATCAAAGTTGGAGCCCGTTCCCGCACATGATCACCGCATAATGAATCCCCTGCAGCGCTCGTTCAGCGGTCCGCGTCTAACGGACGCTGCACGGAGCAGCGCTGACAGCGGCTGGACGGGGACGCTGGTGAGTTTCAGCTAAAGTTTGTGTATCGATACATGGTGCTTGAGACATGACTCGAACTAGCCCTGACGAGTACGTTGTTTCTAAGTTATTTCAATTTGACATTTACTTCTAAGTAGTATCTGCTAATATGATGTTAGAATAATAATGTTCCAATATATATTTTGTCGGTTCCATTAACAAAAAGTGTTTATTTGCCACATAGATATACACACACCCCGCACAAAAAATGAACACATTTTTATTTGCCACACCGCAAAGAACACATGTCTATTCGCCACATATAGATACACACACCGCAGAACGGACTTAATGCAACAAGACAATTGTAAACTTAGTTTTCATAATTCTGACAAAATATGAGCACTATACCAAAATTTTATATTAGCAGTATGATAGGTTGGCACTAGTGTTGGTTGGAGGCCGGCCAGCGCCGCCGGACGTCCATCACGGCGGTAATGACCGGCGTAAGCGCGGCTCGTAAAGACGGCGGTCCGGCCCGGGCCGGCGCCGGCCGGTCGTTACTCACCGGGAGTTAGCCGGTGACGCCGCCTGCGCCATTGATTCCAGCTTCATCATCCCGATCATAATCTGCACTCTGTTTATCACATCTGAACTTTGATAGATACCTGTTCCATACGGACCCAAAGGGTACCCAACGGATCCTTATTACTAAGAGTCCGCTGTCCTTCAGTTCGTCCGTCTGTCTGTCAGTGGTCCGTATGTCAAGAACCGTAATAGGTACACAGTTGAAATTTCCACAGAATGTGTATTTGTTTTTTTTTGTCTATTAGGTAACTTGAAAAAAGTAGTATAATCGTGTATTAGTTTATTAATTTGAGTACCTATATTATGTAATAGTATTTTATTGTATGTATAGTTTATATGTATTTATTTATCTTTGTATTAATTTTCCTAATAATCGTGTTTCTGGTTTCTCATTTCTTTATATTGCACCTACCACAATTTTTCTCTGCATTACCCAAAGGTTGACTGTAAAGAATGCCTTTGGCATTAAGTCCGCCTATGTACATTTGTGTGCGTAAAGTGTTAAATAAATAAATAATAAAAAATCGATAAAATTGAAAATAAAAGAGGGCACCCATGAAAGAAACGTAGTTTTTTTTCGACCATCTTCTTCAGTTCGGGATTTTTTCTCGGTTTCTGGTACGGAACCCTTCGTGTGAGACCGACTCGTACTTTTGTGTATTAATTTTTAAGGTTTTTTAATATTATGTAATATCGTAAAATCTATTGACAGAATAACTAATTAACTCTAGGAAGCGGTAGTAGGTGGAACTTTAGTGCTGTTGATATTCAATTATTTTCTTCTTTTAACTTTCGTATTAAAGCGTTATTTCCAGAACAGACGTCATCTTCCTACCTTAACACCTACACGTAACGTAAATATATTACATTCCAGAAGTACAGATGGGTATGTAATAAGGTCGTGTGTATCGGCTTTACTGCCACTAAACTCATTTAGGGAACTCATCTTAGTTTGGCGAATAAATAAAGTTATGAGTGGAGCTTAAACGTTACAGCATTTGAGGCCATTGGGGATGCAGTAAAACTATTTTAATAGCTTGAGTTTAGCGGCTTAGATACCTATGCCGAGATGAAAACTTCACAACGGTATTATGGGACAGTTTTCCTCTTTTTATTAACAGTAGAATTCACCTAAATCAAGGTCTTATTAAAAACCTAAACTTGTAGAGGATATTCTTGAAAAAAGGTAAATATAAATTTATTAGGCTAAGAGCCAGCACTTTTTGAACGTCAGTTTTAAATAAGACAATCCTCTAAAATTCCGTTAACTCGTTGCCTATGAGACTTCTAGCATTGCAAATGTTTACATCAGATAGGTGATCATATTTATGATCACTGCAAAGTGCTGATCATCACAAACGGCAAACTAACAGGAGCCTCAGCTGCTAGTTTTCCAAAAATCGCACAAAATAAACACTATTTGATTTTCTACTTGGTCCATTTTGGTATCTTCTCTTAGTATAGGATGAACATTATACCACACTCCTATAAGGACTGGACAACTACGGAACATTACAAAAATTCGTGCTTCAAGGTCCGATTGATGGTACTAAGGGCGATGACACGACATCCTTACATCCTTTTAAAGTTCAATCTGAAGCATACATGTATAAAATATCTGTACTGAACCAGCAGCCTCCCAAAACCACTCGAGCCTATTCAAGCTGCACAATATGAGTCCTCAGATATTCCTCATACCTGCCGCTCTGCCGCACGGGCGCACGTGCTCCTCAACTCTATTCAAATTGGATCGAATAAAAGTTTTATCGTATCGATTATCGATTTAGTCGCATAGCGTGCCTCCCGACTCCGCCCGCCTGCTGGAACCGCGCCAGGCTTCTTCGCTGCGTTATAATAATCGAAGGCTGTATTCATGATTATTACCTCGCTTTAATTATTATTGCGCACCGTTTTGTACTATTCTAGTCCGATATTTATGGAACTGATGGTTGTTAATTGGAGAGAGTTCGGTTAGTTTTATTAAACGGTAATCATTTGGTATTCATTAGAAGTTTTTTACTAACTGTTTCTGCTTGTGGGTAGCTACTTTTCTATTTTTATTTCATTTTCGAAATCATTTCTGCTTAAACAGTTTTAAAACCACTATCAATAATATCAATCACTATAAATAATTTTATCTGGAACTCATCCACTGCATTTAAAAATGTATTTATCAATTTTGTCCATACTAATACTATAAAGAGGTAACATTTGTTTGTATGTTTGTAAGTTTGTATGTAGGGGGTAATCTCAGGAACTACTGGTCCGATTTGAAAAATTCTTTCAGTGTTAGATAGCCCATTTACCGAGGAATGCTATAGGTTATATATCATCACGCTAAGACAAATAGAAGCGGAGCAATAATGGAAATTGTGGCGCAGATGAAGTTGCGCGGGTCAGCTAGTCGTTTATAAACAACCGGCCAAGTGAGAGTTGGACTCTCACACGTATGGTTCCATACCATAAACAGAACAAACCGTCTTGTTTCTTTTTGTAAGTTTGTGGTATGGAGCCCTCTTTATCATTCATTAACTTATTATTTATTATTTACTTGTGATATAGCGGCAATAGAAGTACACATTCTGTGAAAATTTCAACTGTCTACCTATTACGGTTCTTGAGATACAACCAGACAAACGGACAGATGGCCAGCGGAGGCTTAGTAATAGGATTCCGTTGGTTACCCTTTGAATACAGTACCATAAAAAAGCTAAATGGAAACGACATTCTACTAGTTAGTAATGTATGAGCACACAAGCCACAACCGATCCGAGTGTGGCAACAGTCGCGGAACAATCAACCAAACAGTTATAACCTTTATTTAAATGAGCTCGACTCGCTGTTTTAGTTCCCAACAATAACACATTCTACACACATTGCTAATCACGAATTATCATACATGAACAGTCGTACTTTCCAACCGTAGGAAAAAGTGACTACTTTAAGTGATTCCTTTTATATCTGGATGTGGGTAGGAGACTGTGTAGGCAGTAAAGTTACTGGTACAGTCACTTTACTTTAACTAGAACTTTATTCTGTATCTTTTATATCTGGATGTGGGTAGGAGACTGTGTAGGCAGTAAAGTTACTGGTACAGTCACTTTACTTTAACTAGAACTTTATTCTGTATCTTTTATATCTGGATGTGGGTAGGAGACTGTGTAGGCAGTAAAGTTACTGGTACAGTCACTTTACTTTAACTAGAACTTTATTCTGTATCTTTTATATCTGGATGTGGGTAGGAGACTGTGTAGGCAGTAAAGTTACTGGTACAGTCACTTTACTTTAACTAGAACTTTATTCTGTATCTTTAAAAAAATCTGCACTATTTTGTACTCAGAGGCTCTAGAAATAAGTGACATTCTGTCAGAGGTAGCGTGGCTAAGGCGATTGTCAAAACGTCAAAAATGATTGGCTTCGAAAAACACTGTCGAAATATCACATTATGAAACCCTTGCATTTTTGGTATTTCGACAGTAGCATCCGCTACTGTATTTGCACTTTGTCTAGAACCTTAAAACCATTGATAAATGAAGATCAAATAAGTACTTCGCCTTGCACTTTTGTTTTGGGCCAATTGTACTAAGTTCGCATACGCAAGTCTGTCGCAATTGATTAAAAAAAATGCGATTCGGACTCGCGCACCGAGGGTTCCGCACAAACCTGTAGGTAATACCTAAGTAAAAATTCATCCATCACGACTATAGACTATAGCTTTTCGGAAATTTTCCTTTATATGTGCTATAAAACATTGCTTCATAACAAATTTCAAGATTCTATCTAGGTCGACTGGAAGTACCCTTTAGGTTTTGATTCCCTTGCGAGTAGTAGCGAGTTTGAAAATTTGCGGCTTAAATTGCTGTTTCTTTTGATTGCGTTGACATAGAAGTTTGATTTTGTTACAGCTTAATGGTATTATAGATTTGAGTATTTGATATGAATATACCTCTACGCGTTCATGAGGAAAGGAGTGATAAGTTTAATATTTTTATTAAATGATGTTACTAAAAATTTACGGTTTACGCAATTTTTCCTTTATCTGTGCTATACGACGTTGTTTCGTACCAAATTTCAAGATTCTGAGTTCACGGGAAGTACCCTGTAGGTTTTGATTCCTTTGCGAGTGCCCAAAAAAATGCGAAAATTTGCGGTATCTTTGATTGCGTTGGCTTAGAAGTTTAATTTTTTCACAGCGCCAAGGGACAGTAGATATAAATATTGATTATTGAGTATTTAAATATTGAGTATTTGATATAAATTCTAGCTTGGTACCTTTACGCATTCCTGAGAAAAAGGGTCTTGACAGACAGATAGACGAACGAATGGACTACGAAGTGATCCTATAAGGGTTCCGTTTTTTCCTTTCGAGGCACGGGACCCTAAAAATCCATAAATTCCATACATTTTTGACAGTTTGCGATTGAGATGCGAATGAAAATGTTGCTTAAAAATTAGTAAAATTGGCCCTCAGGTCCTTTTTTATGAATATTCGAATGTTCAGGAATAGACTGCGATACTCGTACCAACTACGTTCACTCAGCTGAACGATTCTGGTTAAAACTGAAAAGTCTTCTAAAAGCCACTAACCATTCCCGAATCGGGTAATAGTGAGGCGCCGTACGAGCGGGCCGAGTATTACCCGACCCGGGCCTGGCTGCCTGGCGGGTAATATCGCGCTCGTTAAACCTCGACGCGGCCTGAGCTGCATCTCAATGCTCCTCACTGCGAAGACAAACGGCAGGTTACGTAAATGCACCATTATTTTGGCTAGAAACTGATTCTTTTAGGTCATGAGGAAGTAAATCATGGGCTGCTCATTCAATTTTATAGAGAACAGGGGCATCCATCTTGTCTTGTACCAAAATACTGGCTAATAATGTTAAATCTATACTAATATTATAAAGCAGAAGAGTTTGTTTGGTTGAACGCGCTAATCTCAGGAACTACTGGTCAGATTTGATTCTTTCAGTGTTAGATAGCTCATTTATCGAGGAAGGTTATAGGCTATTTATCATCACGCTAAGACAAAATATAGGAGCGGAGCATTCATGGAAAATGTGGCGCAGACGAAGTTGCGCGACATTTTCACAGACAAACACAGATTTATCTACTCTGTTTTTAGCTTGAGTCCAAACGCGAGATTATCGTTAATAATAAAAAAAAAACGTACGCTTTGTTACCAACTAGGCAATCAGGAAGTTTTATCATATAACCGATTTGAAAAATTCTTGTTTTATCTGAAAGGATATACTTGCAGATTGATCCCATTTAAATTTGATCAAAATCGGTTACGAACTTTGGATTTCAAATCGAAATAGCTGGAATCCGTCTACTTGGATGATAGTTTTATGACATCCAATTTATTTAATCGAAATTCCATATTTTGCTTTTCAGCGATTTTGCAGTGGTGTTGTTAAGTGTGAGGTACCACTAAAAAGTGAAAAATAAAAAACTTTTTACAAAAAAATACAACCGATTTCCAAAAAAAAACACTACTAAGTAAAAAATAACTTTAATTTCTGTGTCAAAATACGAAGAAACTAACAAAAACACCGACTTCCGAAATTAAAGTTATTTTTTTTTTTTTGGAAGTCGATTGTATTTTTTTGAAAAAAGTTTTTTTTAAATCTGCATTTGTAAATATTCTCTTGATTAACATAATTCAATCCCGGTGAGAATTTTGAAATACTTCTCTTATTTCTAACTAATCCATGTAATTTTCTAGCTTATTTCGTAATTAACAAACTGTTTGAGTACCAATACTACATTGCAAAGTTTCAAACTTGACCATACTGGTATATGGCATTTATTAATATGATTAAAAAAGTTTCCCGAAATTTTTCTTTGAGCAATCTTAACTTGGCAGCCTTAGTACTTCAAAACATGACTTCTAAGTACTAAAACTTGAATTACTTAATGTTATGACAAAGCCTATGTGGCTGTGTCAAGCATACTAGTTTGTTCGTACCACTTGCGTGGGATGATAACCGACCAATATACCTACTCGCTCCATCAACTCAAGGATCAAAGAAAATATGAGAGAACGAATATCTCACATAGTTGTGCCGAATGTTTGTGATCCCTCCCGGACTGATTGATGCTCTCGCTTGTGTTGACATACTACTGATGAAAACCTTTCTACGAAATATGACTGGGTCAAGTAACTTTGTTTTAATACTAAACTGGCAGATAGTTATTATCATCTGAATGTATTCATGCCATAAAATAGAAATACTAGTCTACTTTATCCCAAACGATGGCGGGATTGTCTACATTTATGGTAGTAGAAAGATTAACATCAAGGTAAAACAATACCCAATCAAATTAGTCCAATCTAAACATCTCATTCAATCCGGAATGACTTAAAATTAGCGCCTAAACGTAAGCTGATAGTTTTTCCCGTAGCCCGGGGTTGCGGGGACGCGGGTGTGCGGTGCGGCGCGAGGGACGGCAGGGGGAGGGGTTGGCTCGAAGCCAGCGCTCAGATAATTATCCCCTATTAATCTCGCAGCCAAATCGTTGCGAACGACAATAAAAAACGAGTGATAGCGTGCGCGGAGATCGCTCTCTATTGCCACTAAATAAACACTAATGTCTTATACGGGGTTTTTCTATTACAGTTTTAGAGGGGATTCTCTTGGTGGTCAGGGGAGAGTGGGGTGTTAGTCGCTATATTATTGACACAGTTTTTGCTAAGTATTTAGGAAGTTTTTAGGGTTCCGTACGAAATAGTCCTTGTGGTGTGACTAAGTCCGTTTTAAATTATTATTGCTGGTTTTCCGTTTATATAACTAACAAAGTGCTTTAGATAAAGATCCGCCGAAAATAAAATCAAGGCATTTTTTTTATTCCATTTACAAGATATACGTGGGAGTATGGTAATGGACACAAACATATAATTATATGAATACCTACTTAAAAAGACTTTTCGATATTCAGGTAGTTATTCTAAGCACGCAATTATTTATTTCGGAAATTACCAATAAAGGAAGGAAAGCAATAACAACTTGAACAGAAAAAGATACAAATTTTCCACCACATCAAGGAAAACATAACATGTTTACGCTACTTTGACAACGATAATAACATTTATAAAAGTAAAAATAAAATAACTTTTCCCATCAGGAAAGACTCTTCCCATATTTTTTTAATTAAAACACCCTCTCTGGCTTGATGGGTATTTTATTATAAATTAATTTAAAAAAAGGTTCAGCATTTTGTTTTACTCGCGTTAAGTTGGTTTAAAAGCCATCCGATTATTTAAGCAATTTCTTAGTGTATGGAGCAAATCAATTTGTAAGTTTCTGGAGGGTAGTTAATAAACAGCAGTGAAGCGGTTACTCCGTTAGCTGCACATTATTCATACAAGCAATTTAGATAAAACAGCGTCAATATTTGTGGTTTGCCGTCAGCGCGGGCGGGCCGCTGCGCGTCGTGTGGTATCGAGCGGTGGACAGTGGAGCGATATAGCATCGCGGTACAAGGAACTTTTTTAATATAAATCTGTCCCGTTTCTTGCAAGATTTTTCCATTTGTGGTAAAAATATCATAGACTAGCTGACCCCACGCAACTTCGTCTGCGTCACATTTTCCATTAATGCTCGGCTCCTTTTAGTATTAGCGTGATGATATGCCTATAACCTTCCTCGATACATAGGCTATCTAATTCTGAAAGAATTTTTCAAATCGGACCAGTAGTTCCTGAGATTACCCCCTACATACAAACTTACAAACATACAAACTTACAAACAAATGTTACCTCTTTATAATATTAGTATAGATTAGTATAGATAAATGGAATAAATAACAGCTGGGAGACGGCAGAGGAGCATCAGGATTCAGTTTTGCTATTACCTATCTATCCGGTCTTTTCGAGATAACAGCAAGTCGAGAAATACCCAAACGTTAAAACTAAAGTTAACGTTCAGGTTTATAAGTATTTACCCAACACTAAGGTCCTCTTGCACATTCCAGATTTAGCTTTTGAGTTACATACTCGCCAATATACCCACCAATGGCTCATGGCTCATTGTGAATGAAACATTTGAAAGTGCGCAATTTTGCCACAAAACCCTAACAGATAACACTTGGTTCTCATGTTTGATTAGATAGACAACAATTCTTATTTTCATTCCGCGCCTATAATAATAGTCAGAATTTAATACTTAGTTCCAACATGTAAAAGTAAAGCGAAACGGAAAGGAGCGTTAAGGAGCGAGGCGGAGCGGTTCGTTTTTAACCGACTTTTATGTGAAAAATTGTACAAACACAGAGCAAGCGCCGGACTCGCTGATATGGTGAACGAAGCCAATAGTTTGCGGTACACCCCATGGCGTGAGTGATTTATGGATCTCGCAGAAAGCAAACAATCATGGTTTCGAAGACCTTTGAATGTTCCCATAACTTTAGTGTGACTTCCGCTTTATTTTCTTAGGTAACGAGTTTTTTCGACATTATTTTATCTATGTAAAGCGGGCTTGAACAAAGTGATACTCAAAAAGGTCAGAATATATAGAAAAAGGAATATTCATGAAAAAAGTTTTTACAATGTATACAATTTTCCAGTTTTTTATAATGTATTCAAAAATAAACGAAAATATAAAACTAACAGTGCAAATAGAATCAAAATAGCTCGAAAAACAAACGAGATCATCGTCGATCATTATTTTTAGCAAATATAGCTGTCCCTCTCACAAAAACGCTGTTTTCTATGGCAGCTGTACAGGCGTCATTGACTACACAATGATAATGAAATTCCACTATGTGTAGAGATCAAAAATAATAGATACATAAAGTGGAAACAGTAGTAGGTGCTGGTTTAGTATACGTGACCTAGCTGAGTCACGGTCACGTCACGTTCTACGGTGTACTACAGTGTAAAGGCTACTGCTATGACTTGACAGTGCCATTAAGATTCTGTAGTAAGTCAAATAGCACTTACGATCATCATGTGCCTACTTTTTATTCACTGGCTCACTTTCACACCCCGATCCCAGAGCACTTGTACCCTCGGCAAGCTCAACAGTGTGACTGACCCGTTGACAGCTATACCCACTACTGGTGTACATGAGGCAATGCTATATTATTTACTTCGTAGAAACAAACACTACACTAATATCTCTTTTTCACAAAGAAATAGCTTCATGTACAGAGGGAAAGGAATCTGTCCTCATACTTAATGATGACGTCATTTAACTAGTCTTTGAGTACCTAACATCCAACTAAAACTCCAACAATATGTATGATCGAGTATACACGTTAGCTTAGGCGTCGCTAATGAGCGCATCACAGATAATATTAATTAGCAGTAAAATGCACGTTCCACGTCAGCGGTCGATCACACTCGCGTCAATTAACTAGCGCTCTCAATCATCGGCGTTATCATTTTAACGTCGATGTGGAAAATATTAGCAATATTTAGGAATTGATAATGGAACTATGATTAATATTACACAATGTAAGTTTGTGACTGGTGTAGTCAGAAGCCAAAGGGCCAACTACTCTATTCTACTGATATTCAAGCAACATTCGCATCTCGGTCGCAATCTGTCAAAAAAACCCGTAATTTTTCATACATTTTTGACGAATTGCGACAGAGATGAAAATGCGTATGTTGATTGATAATTAGTAGAATTAGTACTCAGATTTAGTTCAGATTAATGGAGTCTGCTTCCTGGAAGACAAGAGTTCGCAGGATTGGGAAAAAAGCTAGTCTAATTGAACGTAACCTTTGAACTGAGAAAAAAACCAAATAGTCAACCTGTCATCACTCGTAAGACCCTATTGGGCCAAAATTGTATTGTCTTACTATTGTTCTTTTATTTGCGCACGCTGACAGATTATAAAAATCATGAACTGGGTTAAAAGCATTTGCGTCAGATTATTTTGTATTCAATGTAACACTAAAACTAGCTGACCCGTGCCCACTTCGGGAAATCTTAGGGCTGTTCTACACTCCCCAAGGAACATACTTGTCAAATGTCAGCTCTTTAAGATCAGTAGTTTCAGCTGTGCGTTGGCTGTCACTCACTCAGTAACGGAAGAATTTTCAATATTAGGATGATACTGTCAAATGACGTGATTTCTGTTGGTGAAAGAATTTTCCAAATTGGTTCAGTAGATCTAAAGATCCCACAGTGTCAAACGTACAAAGTTTTTTATTAGAATAGATTAGCTTAATTCTTATTCCTTTCCTTTAGCTAAATTCTTTTTCTAATTTCTTAGGTAAATTCTCCAAAAAAACCAAAAAAAGGATTCACTTTTTGCTGCAAAAATGCCAAGTTCAAGAAAAGAAACAAGGGAAGCCTGTACAGATAATATCCCGACAGCAGCACACACAGGCGGCGGAGACTCAACTCGTTGGCGCACGAAATGATGCCGAAATTGCTTTCTTAAATGCAAATGAAAGTAAACAGGAAAATAGACGAATAAATAATTTAGTCAGCGAGTCGCAACTCTTCGCCCGCGGAGCGGCGCGCGGCGCAGGGTTGGGCGGAGTGAAGAGATGTAGCGGCCAGGTTACATAGATGGGGTTTGTTTTACATTTTGCTAAAATAAAACAAAGCAAACAATTCAACTTTAGTTTTTAACCGACTTCAAAAAAAGGAGAAGGTTCTCAATTCAGTGATTATTATATTTTTATTTTTGTCACCTCATATAACTCCGTCATTTGAGAACCGGTTTGAAAAATATTCATTTTATCTGAAAGGATATACTTCTCGATTGATCCCACTGAAATTTTATCTAAATCCGTTAGGAGCTTGGCTTTTAAATCAAAATAGCTGGAATTTGTTTACTCGGAAGACGGTTTTCTGTCATCCACGTAAACAATATTACGTATTTTGCTTTCCTGAGTGTTGTTAGGTGTGGGGTACGACTAAACGGGGCCAAAAAAAACTTTTTATAAGTAAAAATACAACCGCCTTCTAAATAAAAAAAACTACATAGTAAAAAATAACTTTAATTTCAGAAGAGTTTTTGCTAGTTTCTTCGTATTTTGACACTTCGTACTATTGCAAACGTTTGGATCAGCAGATGACGGACGAAAAGTATGGCAATGTTTTACAATCTTCAATGTATTACACAATAGTTTTGTAGATGAATAATCGAGCATTGTAGGTGGACACTTTGTGGAACGTAGAGTCATAACCCGCGCTACGTTTCCTACGCCGTAGCACACCGCTACGCTGCTGCCTACGCCGTAGCATACCGCTTCGCTCCAGGCACGCTTTCGCTCAAATTCGACACCATAGCCGTTCCTGGAATTATGCAGAACCCTCGAAATGTTTCATGAGGCTCCAAGAAAAAGTTCAGGCCAACGTGTTACCTTATTCAGGCCGTTCAATGTTTTATTTTCATCGGACGAATAAAATACGTGCGGACGACTTACTTCGCCCAATGAGTTGCATTTCCTCAGTCATTAATAAAAAGTCTTTGGGGAGATCAAGTTGACTTGTTTGCACCTTGCAAAGTTGGGTGTTTGCTGAGTTGACTTTAGTTAGCAAGGAAACGGGCTCATGAATAATTGGAGCGAGTGGGCACAGTTTCCGCATATAATTCGGAGAAGCCCCGGGATTATATTTTTGAATTGCCTTCAAAGGTATTAATATGAAAATAAAGTCAATCTGTCATACCAGTCAACACAGTACGTTTTTCAATTATCCGTTCTCCGTCGCTACAACAGAAATGCGACAACGTGTAATCTCCATTTTTCTCGAGCCATTTGGTGGCGCCCGCGGCGAAACGAGATCTGTCACATACAATAGCGGGCAGCCGACGAGCCGCGTGCCCCGGCTGCCCGCCGTGCCCCGCCGCCGGCCCGCCGCCGCGCTCCGTCGCAGATCTGTCATAAGATTATTTGGCAAAGCGACGTGGGCCGAGTGTCGGCCGGCGAGTCCGGGCGATACATTGAATCCAAACGTCCTTCCTTTTGATAACCCCTTCAACCCCCGTAAGCCGCTGTATCAGAGGAGCACAACAAGTCTTAATAAAGAGGACACCGGTGATTGGGAGCGGTTTATTTCCGGTTAACTGGCTGAGCGTTTGACCGTGACATTGGCGGATAAAACGGTATTTGCGAGTTAACCGATAATCGAGTTGATCCAGTACGTCCTTGTGGCTTTGAGGTTCAAAGCAATTACTTTATTTGTCGTTCAGTTTCTCGAAAGTATTGAACAGTTAATATCACAAAAATTCTAAATTGAAAACTCTGACAGGAAAATTCCATACCGTTATTATTTTACTATAACATTTGAAATGAAGACGTGACCTGAAATCCTTGGATAAAAATAAGTCATATGGAGTTTTTTGCCGAATATTTTCTCTTAGAATATCTGCAGGAATACTGTTACCGGAGAAGATTAGATCGGGTTTTAAATGGTCCGCATGCTTAGCAACTACCTATTATGTGTAATACGATGTGCAACTTTGAGTCTGCTAATTGCCAAGCTACAAGTCCTCAATTTCCAAGCCATGATATCGCCGGTTTGAAAAGACTGGTAAAGTCTGAAGACGTTAAGATTTCCAATCGAATGTGTGGTGGCATGTGCAGCACGTGCCCGACAGTATCGATTATATCGGATTGACGTCGCGCACGTGTCGCGCTGGCGAGGCGCCAGCCGGCGACACAGGGTGACAGGCGGCTGCGAGGTTGAGGCCTCCTATTAACCACTATCAGTGACGTCAATAGAGTTCATGATCACTCAGTATTTTCCCATACCATAGCAAGTATCCTCATTCGCAGAGAGGTGGCCTGAAACACAGGTTTAAGTAAACCTAGATCAGGCAACGCACTACATTACATTCAGAGTTCTATTTTTGACTGTAAACTCATATATGACTTACCTACATAGATTAAATTTAGGTAATTATAATCCTAATGTAGACCTAGATTAATATATTCTACTGCACCGTAATGTACACTTTTTTGTAAACTTGTAATATCAATTTTTTTTTTCCTTGACTCAAACGGGTGGATGCTGTATTCAGTCGATCTCATTCACCATGCTACAGGTAGTCACTGCACTAAGCGAAGACTGTAGTACGTATAGAGGTTTATCATTTCTGCCCCTTCCAGAACTGGCCGAAATCGGTCAGCTATCTTAGTAATTTCTCTTACAGCACATTGTCATAAATAATATATAAGACCTTCACTGTATTTAGCTATGTATGTATGTATGTATGTATGCGACGTTTCCATTCCATCTTCATCCGCTGTCCTCGAAGAGCCGCTAACTTTGCAAGTTGTACGGAACCGCCGAACTGACGCAACTCACCCACAGCTACTATATGTTATTGAATTAATACACTTTACTCCACTAGCTGTGTGTGCGGCAGTAGGGTGCACGCGAATCTAATCAACTGACAAGATTGAATATTGTAATCCGCTTCCCGGGAAATATGTAACGGGATAGTATATACTTTCTTTTTTCATATTTCTGAATATTATCGTAGGATACGGTGCCTCAGTTTCCGAAAGAAAATCTGTTTAATTTACGTACGTTAAATTTTTTTGGTGAGTCAGACTCTTGGATGAGATAAGAATCTCTGAAACAAAGGAATAAGATATCTTCAGAAAAAAACATGAATGATGTGTCAACTAAATATTTCTGCAATAACAACTTTTTACTTCGAAGAAAATGTCCTTCCCCACAAGCGTGCCTTGTAAAAACTGCGCTGTATCATCGAGGGATCCATCAGACCTCCCTAAAAACAAACGACGCGCGGCCGCAAATAAGCCGAGGTCGCGAGCACACAGGGGACACTGTCGTGCGCTGGTGTGACCAGGCCTTTATGTCAAATAATTTAAAAATACGTTTTATTTGTTACATCTTAATTCACTATCTTATTTATTTTTAAATTTGAATAAGATCATTACAACAAGGATACATCCCCTTCATTTGATGTGTTTCAAATTTCAACTTAATTGGTCGATTAAATTTCAAGCAAAATGGCTGTAGCAGATGGACAGACAAGCAGACACACGAATGATCTTATTAGGGTTCCGTTTTTTTATGCGGGTTCGTGAAAGACCCTAATGACGGTTCGTGACTTTAATGTTCTAACTTACCAGGTAAACAATGCACCCATCAATAAATCAAAAGCCTTAATGGGTATTTAAATGTAAAATAATCGTACTTACATGGGCACTTGTAACTTTAAGGTAGTTATAACAAACACCTACCTACGAACAAATTACACAGCGCATGACAACACGTAAACACCTTTTGTTTCCGTGTCCCGTATTGACACAAACTATCATCGTTATCTTCAACTCTTACACAATCGCATTTGACGCTGACGTCGCGCGTTAGGGCGCGTCCTCACTGTCGCGACACAACCACACGCGCGACAAGTGTCCAACTTTTGACAGCTGTCGATTTCCCCCGGGCCGGCTCAGCGACCCGTCCTATTAACATACACTGCGACATAATAGACCACTGTTCTATAGAACGCCCAGTTTATAGAAACGGTAATACGCATGAATTTGAATCAGTTAGGGCTGGTCTGGTATAGATTTCAGGCGCTACCAATTCTACCACAATATGTTTTCCTTTAACAATATCAAAGTTTTGTAAGTTACCTTCGAGGCTCTCTGTAGACTATTATTTAAATAGTTATTTGTATCAAGTCAGTCAGCGATTTAATCTTGAAAGCGTTACAAACTGACTTAATATAATTAGGTGGGGGATAGGTTAGGATGAGGAAACCCAATGGAAAAGTCAAATTTGTATTTAAAAACAATTAAAATCTTTCATAAACTTTTCACCACTACCAAAAGTTAATTGTCGCAACTATGTCCAAACTGACGTCAGCGAGTGTTTCCAGAGTCGCGAGTGTCGCTAGACCGCTCATCAATCTCGCGACACTCCATCGATAACCGGCGGAAACGGAAACGTCTCGCAGATGTATGGCGGTGTCGATGGTAACATGGAGCCCGGGATAAAAACACCATATGTCAGACACGGGAACAATGCTCACTAGGCCTTTGTTTAGTTAGCGATCCGATATGAGGAGTAAATGAGAATATCAGGTACTTGGAACAATACAAGGAGTCTCATATTAATATGTGAGCTATTGTGTGAGTTGGCCTATCAAGTTACGATGTAAGGCGTCTAAGATTTAGATATTATTTCTAAGAGAAATCTCTACATAATTTCTATATTATCTTTTTTATGTGCAAACCTACTCTACTATTTAAACGTGTGTGTGAATTCAGTGAACTAGGCGAGCATCAGTTTCGAAGTGTTCATTAGCAACAACTAGCTACTTGAACTTTAACTGTGACATCTCTTTATGGAAATTCCGTAGAAGTGAACACGCAAATTATTTCAGAGTAATTGCTGTGAAATTTATGATTACGTGTACTCTGCCACTTTAGACTCTGCCTTTGTATGTTACTACTATTTCGTAGTAGTTTATTAAACGCTGCTAAAATCAGAGTACCAGGCGGCCACACCCTCGAGGAAGTGCTAATTAGCAACGTAAACATCTGTCGAGCTGCCGAAGAGAGAGCACTGACTGAGACGTGACGTAATTGCGGTGAAGTGCACAGCTTGTCATTAGGAGTCGCATACCAGGCTAAATACCAGGCTAGTAGGAAGGTGAAACAGGAATCTGTTTAAAATGCTGATTGTACGGTGTAGCCAGTAATGGTTAGGAGAGGTGCCTGGTGTGTCGGTTAGCCGATCGTCCACTAATTTCATTAATTTAGTTCAATAATGTCTAGTTCGGTGCACAAACGATCGATTTCGCATATTGTGTCAACAGCACAATCGCTCGTCTAAGAGTAAATCAAGCGGTAAATATTTTGATCAGAATTCTGAGTACCTAGATATGCTGGCCAACATGAACATAAATAAAAAAACAATGTACAGATTTAAGCTCGGCTAAAGTCGAATTCAATGTAATTTAATTAAAACAAAGAAATGAAAAAGTCGCTTGTTTTGTGACCAAAATTAAACAAGCCACAGTAAATAACAATCAAATGCTTGATATTTTCCAATGGAATGTTTCAAGTTCTCCCTCGGCGAAATTCTGTTTGCCACCAATACGGAAAATATAAACAAAACTTAATACAATATACATTTTCCTCTTGGAAACCAATTGACTTCCTCGTGAACTCGTACCGAACGAACACCGAGACAGTAGAACTAGTGCTGTATTGTGCAGTTGAAAACTATCTCTACGAATGTTAAACTAAACTGAAAGATGTCTGTAACGGGTTCAGTTTACCGTTCAGTGAATTATTTATTTAATACTTTAGGCAAACAAAAGCACCAAAAAGCAATTCATTATTCCATCAATTCTGAGGGGCATATTTAGTGGTAGATACCTCCTCTATGGTAGACTATTCAATAAATATTAATTTATTCCATTACAACGGTGACCTTCAAATCGATCCTGTTCACTTGAGTACCTATCAATAATGGGGTATCCCTTACCTACCACATATTGACTCTGGTCAACTCGGAGCCTGCTCACAAAACCAAGTAACAGATTCGCTTGAATCAAATATTGTCTGCCGTTTGAAGGCTCCTACAGACAAACGCAACACGACAATGAAACAACATCTTTCATACAAGTTGTCTCGTTTATCGGCCAATTTCATAATATATACTTTGAAACCTTGTTGTCACATTGTCGCGCCGCGCCTTTCTGTGGGGGCCTCGTCTCTTTGTGCCGCCTCCGCCGCCGTACTATTTACTCTTCTGTTTGTCTTCCAACCGATACCCGATACGTAAATAAGCTTTAATGAACATTATATTCATGCCGATATCATTCCGAAGTTAATTAATTTCGTAATATCGTCTCTGTGGCTGCTCAAACGGTCGTAAGTGGAACCTTTTTGTGTTCAAGAATGTGCCTTATTTACACGAGGCGTGTTGTGTGAGCGACTCCAGTTGTGCCTTGCTCTGTTGTTAATTATATTAATCTGTGTTTGAACGTAAATATAATTATTAAATTGTTTGGAGAGATATAAATAAAATTTTATGAGCGTAGAATTGCTATTTTCTTAAAGTAAATAATTGCGTAAACAGACTTAAATCCTAGTAGGTTTCTTATATTATATTCAATATAATATATTCCACTTTTACACAATCCAGTCGATATCACCTACAAACAATTATTTCCTAATCACAAAAACCAATAATTAATTATTTGTAGGCCCATCGGATCAGGCCTCTTCCCGGGTCTGAATCACTCGGATCCGATCCGGCCCGGTAACACAATCGGCGTCTATTTTGATCAAACAAACGGCGATCGTACCCGCCCGGTGCTCGCTGCCGGCAATATGCCTAGGAGCTTTCTTTCTTTCTTTATGGTTGAATTCATTATTGGTTTAAGATGGTTTATTTGCATGAAGTGGAAATAAAATGGGAGCGGATATGTAATTAGTAAAATTGTGATTGTATTCCCAGCAACAGGGCAGTGGAATCATCATTTGCCTAGACTTTTCCCAACTACATTAGATTCAGCTGAATACCAGTATTTTACGTGGAGCAACTGCCTCTCTTACTTCCACACCCCTGTAACTGGGTGTCATGGTAGTTCTAGCTTTTGACAATCCGTAACAACTGTCAAAGATCTACAAATAACATCAAGAAAATATGTTTTAAAATATTTCATAATTATTATTAATAATATTAAATACTAGGTAGCTGACCCGTGCAACGTCGTCTGCGTAACATTTTTCATTACTGCTCCGCTCCTATTGGTCTTTGCGTGATGATATATAACTATAACCTTCCTCAATAAATGGGCTATCTAACACTGAAAGAATTTTTCAAATCGGACCAGTAGTTCCTGAGATTAGCGCGATCAACCAAACAATCAAACAAACAAACTCTTCTGCTTTATAATATTAGTATAGATTTAGTAATAGCTATAAGTTGGACAGGAAATACTTAACATTTATTTTACAAAACAATACAAATAATAAAAAAGCGCTCTTCCTCTCTCCTTATTTAAAGTTTTGCTGTACCCGACAGGATCCATAATTGTTTCTATTTATTCATTTTACCACCTGTATGTCTACATTATGGATTGCAATGAACTAATTGAGATTTTACGTCTCTAAAGAAAAGTGGAGTCATGAAACTGTCCAATATTTTTTTGGGCGGTTAATATTGTCGGTAGACACAACAAAGATGAAGTAAACAGTTGTACCAACTAATAAAAATAAATAAATATAACTCTCGAGACCAGGACGATTCCAGCAATTACTTATCTTGTTACTACCTCTATTTATCTCCAAACACGACTAGACTTTTGGAGGTAATAACAATATTTTTGCCCGACATAAAAGTGACTGACATGATATAAACGTTTTGTGGAAAGTCATTCGCCAAAACAGGCATTTCACGTTACTATTTGTACGTATAAAAATAGCTTCTTATAGGCAGGAACACAATAACACGACAAAGGGCAGATTTTTCAATAATCCAATAACTTTTAACTGAGTTATAAACATGGCTGTCTGACAGCTTCTGTGTGGAAAACATGTCATTATGACGTATATATTCTTCCAATAAACGTTATCTGACTATGGAAAAATCAGCCCTTCAAATAAAAACAGAATAAGTAAGATAAAAACTTAATGGATAATAACAGCAGTCTTTCTAATCTTTACAATTATTTTGACCCTGATTTACCGCTGTCATGGTCAGCAGAACAACAGGCCCTCAATCTACCGCACCATTTTCCAATGTGATGGGGCAGCAGCCTATTTAACTGAATACAACCGAGTACTAATAATTAACATAGAACGACTGCCAAACTCACCGCCACAACGTAGTAATTGGGAAACACAATAGAAAGATTCATAGGTGTAATCTGACTTTCAACCACCATCACAGTCAAATATCTACCAATTACAGATGGGACAAACAGCTTATCGCGTTATATGAAGCATAGAAGAGTCTCAGAATGTAATGGATAACCACCCGTTCTTGGATCAACCTAAGCTCCACTGAGGCTGTTATTACTATTACATAACCAAGCGCAAAAAACATCAATACACTCAATAACATCAGGCAGTCAGCTGTTACCGTGGTGTGAGATTGACGTGTTACTGCGTGGCCATAAGAATCGGGAGCCCTTTTCCAATCCATTAGTTACCGCGGCGGGGACCCGCGGTTGCTGTGGCCCGACCTCAATGTTTAATCACGTAATGAGCCCGGCCGCAACTAGACGCACCGCTCTATCGGCTACCTATGTATGAAATAGGTCATTATTTGAAGTGCTCTTCCTGAATTTTGTTTCAGCTGATACGATGATGATGATTATTACGTTAAATTAATAATGTTTAGGAGTATTTTTGAAACAGATACTATTCAGCGGATTTTTTATAAATTCAAGTACAAGATTACATGTCATAACTATGACGAAGCTAGCAACACTATTACTTTAATTGACAAATTTGATCGTACCAATAAAACAGTATGGTCATATTTGACATGAATAAATGATCGGCTCATCTTAATTTCCAAGCTCGGAGATGTGAAATCAGGTATCAACAATACAGACCTGGACATATGAATCTATAAAACCCACTTCATCTGCTACAGCCTTTTCGCTCGAGTATCTAAGTACATAGAGTGAGAAGTAGGCCAACACACTCTTGTATATGCTCATGGCTGTGACTTAGTGCCGATACGAGCGACTCGTACAATATATGCGACTCGTGCGAGTGCTCCACTGGAGCCCAGCATTGACATCGCCGAGTTATGTAAGCATTCACTGTAAAGTAATTGTAAGCATTCGAGAATAGTTCTACATATTTTTCAATATTTTGAAATTCTTTTGTTCTACCTACAAGCTTTACCTAAGGTTACGTAGGGAATAAGGGCATTACACTCTGGTAATTTATCGTCATTTTAATTATGATCCAGTTTTCTGGTCCATAGTCACCCAATGCTGAGTATAGGCCTCCCCTTACTATTCCCCGGTACCGTTTCGTGAGCGTCCCTCAACCAAGTGTTTCCCTCACTTAGACAATATCCTCAAACTAACACAGGATTTTAGATGATCCTGGTTCCTTGAACCAAACCTTGCCATAATAATTTTATATAATTGCTCGTTTTTATTTTAATGAGCATTTTAAATAAAAGAGAGTATAAAAAGACGTTTCAAATTATATTAAACGATTTTTCATACACTTCTTTGAATAAGTTATTGGTTTTTTTTTTTTCGAATAAAGCTAACGTTAAAAAAAATATTTATGCTATTCCACATCACACGTCATGTTTTTCTACATCCTCCCCCACTACGTCAATAAATCAGGTTGGCGGCGCTAGTGAGGCGATCGGCGCTCATTACACAATTAACCCCCGGCGCGGCTGGATGGCGATAAAGGAGCTCACAACATGTTGCGGCACAACCCCAGTCGGTAACAGAGGGTTATGTCGCTGGGAAATTGTAGGACTTTGGTATTTAAAGCGATCAGTTTAACCGTCATCGTAGTGCTCTTCCTTGGTGGCTTGCTTTTTTAGGGTTGCATATACCCTGGTGGACTGGACGTAAAGGGTGGACTGGACGTAAAGGCTACGCCGATCTCCCAGTCCACCCCCACTAAGACGCTGCGGGAATTTCGGTTCTGGGTTGTTTTAGTGGGTATACCGGGCTTGCCCGGGGAGGGTATGCGTAACGCATTTTTTCCCAGCCGAAAAAAAAAAAGGGTTGCATATACCCTATTATTAACCCTCCGCTGTCCGTTCATCCGTTCGTCCGTCTGTCTGTCTGTCAGCGGGCTGTATTTTTTACAAGTATGTACGAATTGGTTTGTCTTTATCAAACACAGTGGTGTTATTATGATTTCTAACTTTTGCATTAAAACCAGGTATTAACACATTTTTTTTGTGTTATTTGTTGTTCATTATGAGTTCCGTTCCCGAAGTGTGACTAACGAAACCCAATTACTAAGGCTCCACGGTCCGTCCGTCTGATAATAAGTAGACAAATGAAATTTTCACATCTTCATTTCGAACTTTGCTGGTTTTCAAAAAAGAATATGCAAATGTAAAAGTCACTTTTTATAAACACAAGCCACGTGCACCAGAAACGGTTCCTATCTGATTAGTGAAGAGTTCCAGACTCGTGTAGTGTTCATGGACGCAGTGGACACAACGTTTGTAGTGTGTGCACACTTAGGACTGGCCTAGATTTTGCAAATATTTTACACTTGTACCAAAGTTTTCATAACGCTTATATTTGCAGAACATTTGGCAATAATAAGGTGTTATAATAATGTAGAAGTATATCAAGTGTTATCAAAATAAAGTCAAGTATTTTCAGATCGTCACAATAGAAAATATGCCTGTTTTGAGCTCTACACGTGTTGGGTAGGACCTATTAGTATTTATAAACACAAATGAATTGCGTCAGAGAACTAAATCGAGACATACACGTGTACGTTTGAAGGACGAAGGTATTACCACTTAAACCTAAGAACAAACGAAATTCACTGGACTTAAGTATAATCGTGTGGCTTTCTCGAAGGCCGATCGTATTTATAGTAGGAGCGATAAGTCTCCCGGGCTGAGTGCTACCGCGTGTGTGTGTGTACCTATGGGTACGCGACACGTGTATTTGAAGGGCACTTGCATTTGCATAGTGCACTCCCGTGTCGATTCGACGGGGAGGGGGGAGTTAGTTAGTGTGGCGTGTCCCACGTCTTGTGTGTCTTCAGTCTTCTGTCAATGTTGTGGGGAAATGAGCCCTGTTAACAGCTGCTTAGTGAATAATTTTCTACTTAGGTGGTGTTACTGGTTTTCATTTTTTTTTTTCTGATATTTTTACATGTACATAAAAAACAATATCAGCCCCACGAGTTGATGAGGCCGGTTCGCGGATGGGAAAACATCCAATACATACCAAGATTCTTTAATAAGCCGTTTGGCCCGGCTGTCATTTGAAGATCTTGGTCCTGTCAGGAGGTACCGTCTTACTCAGTGACTGGGTTGTGCAGGTCAGACAGGCACTCCAGGTAAAATACTGGTACTCAGCTGTATCTAGTTAGACTGGAAGAAGACACGTTGGCAAAAAGCTAGGCAGATAGATTGTTATAACTATATCTACTTATCAGGGCGGGAACTCTCGACATACTCACTGATCCCCTACTTATTGAATTCGGTCTTTAAACACTAAGACGCCCCGACGCAGTCGATCTCAAACGCGATCCACGATCAAAATCAACGATCATAGTGCCAATAACATTCTACTCATTTTTAGGGTTCCGTAGCCAAATGGCAAAAATGGAACCCTTATAGATTCGTCATGTCTGTCTGTCTGTCCGTCCGTATGTCACAGCCACTTTTCTCCGAAACTATTAGAACTATACTGAAACTCGGTAAGTAGATGTATTCTGTGAACCGCATTGAGATTTTTACACAAAAATAGAAAAAAAAAACAATACATTTTGGGGGTCCCCCATACTTAGAACTGAAACTCAATTTTTTTTTCATCAAACCCTTAGGTGTGGGATATTTATGGATAGGCCTTAGAAAATGATATTGAGGTTTCTAATATATTTTTTTTTTAACTGAATAGTTTGCGCGAGAGACACTTCCAAAGTGGTAAAATGTTTGTGGGGTCCTATAACTTCTAAAACAAGAGAATGGTAAAACTAAAAAAAAATATATGATGTATATTACCATGTAAACTACCAGCAAAAATTGGTTTGAACGAGATCTAGTAAGTAGTTTATAAATCATAAATCGCAAGTTTTGCTTGCAATAATATAATACCTACAGGTTTGTATGGAACCCTCGGAGCGCGAGTCCGACTCGCACTTGGCCGATTTTTACGTTTTGTTCGCTTTTGCATGTCAGTCGCAATCTGACAAAAATTTACGAATGAAGCTTTTATGACAGATTGCTAATGAGATGCGAATGCGAATTTTTAAAGTTTGAGAATTAGTCCACTGATCCGTGGATCGCGTTTGACATTGACTGTGTACGAGGCCTCTGGCCTTACCAAGTTCGGTTGGTACTTGGTAGCCGATCCGTAACTCACTGTGAGGATCGCCTGAAGAACACGGTGGAACATAAATGGAGGAAGTATTTGTTATTTTTTTTTAGGGATGGTAAATCATCCAATGACTCCTCCCGCTCTGGGTGTAGCGGGAGGGAGTGTCAGACTTCTACTGACTAAAATCCATCCATGTTCCTTCATTGCCCTTTGTGTTCCGGAGCCACGGTGTCTCTTGCGAATAATCCCGCGACTCCGGCAGGCGTCGGCCCTTTCGGGCCCCTCTGTGTTGCTGACTCTCTTTGAGGCGCGCGTGGAACACTAACGCGCCGTCGACACGGCCTGTCGTCACTAGACGGACGGACGGCGAGCCACCCATAGCTCGCCGTCCACAGGCCCGCGCCTACGGTGGCCGGAGGTCACCAGGTGGTGGCCCCCGACGCCCGCGGCGTCTACCACGGTGGCCGGGACGAGAGGGTCTCCTCTCCCGCTCCGCCACCTCCTTCGCTAGCATGACTGCTTCGCAGAAGGAGGCAACGGCGTCCCGTTACGTCTCGCTCCGGACCATGGCTTGGACCAGGGCCGAACGCGAGAGGTCGCCGCCGATCGCCGTTTCGAGGACACGGCGGTGCGTCGCCCAAGCGGGGCACACCTGCACAGTGTGCTCTACCGTGTCCTCCGGTCGATCCTCGCAGTGGTGACACCCGGGCGTTTCCTCCCGCCCGATTCGGTGCAGGAACCTCCCGAAACAACCATGTCCAGTGAGGACCTGCGTCAGGCGGAAGGTGAGGACACCGTGGCGCCTCTCGAGCCACTCCTCAAAGAGGGGACTTATCGCCACTATTGTGGCGTGCCCTGCACTGGGTTGCGATAGTCGTCGTCTCCATGACGCCATGATATCGCGCCGGAAGTCCGTCCGCTGCGCGACAATTTGCCGCGTCAGCGGAGTTTCCCCCCGGCTTAGTACCTCCGCGCGCCAATCATGCATATGGTGGAGGTCTGCCCTGCGGACGGCGAGCGTTGGGTGGTTTTCAAACAAAAAAAAAAAAAAATGAAATTGAATTATTTGAATTTTTATATAAGAAAAAGATAGAGCTTTCTTTTGCTAAAAAAATGAAAACCTGATGAATTAAAGTATAATATGATGAATTTCTAAAAGTCATAGAACAAAAATATTTATGTCCATTTCCAGCTAAACCACTAAACTTAATAATAATATTATTAAGATATTTAATTTAGCCTCTCGCCGAACTTTATAATTTCAGTAGAACGGAGCACAGTTCCACCGTTGTTATCAAAACTAATGTATCTGGTTCTAGTTTAATTTCCGAATGTACCTGTGGAGTGCAGTGTGGGGTCACGGAGTGGTTGAGTGGAGTGGAGTGCAATAAGTTGGCGTGTTGGTTTTAAGTGCAAACTGGCCACTCAAAGTGAAATCTATTAAAAGTTGTTAGTCACAGGAGCATAGTGATGTTATATATGGATGTCTCGCTTTATCGTGTTTTACTTTGAGATGAAGGTACAGGAAGTATATGGGGCCAGACCGGTAAAAATATATGAATTTTACTCTGTTGTACAAATTCAGCACACTTTCCAAAATATATTATGAGCGGATTCTACTGATTCCATTTATGCATTCATTAACAATTTACTTTGTGTTGAACTTGACATACATTTAACAATCATCACATGCATCCACAAACTAAACGCCACCACTGCTTAAAATACCAAAGCATGTAAAATAATTAAGGTTAAATTCATTTAAACACGATTGTGGGAGGCGAATGCTACTCCTCAGCACAAATAGCCAGCGTCCGTCAAAATTAGCTTCCACTCCACGCGGTTTTATGTCAGCTAGAGATAACTTGTGTGTTGACGGTTCACTAACTTTACAGTTCTCTAGCTTCCACAATCATTCAGTTATGTAAATATAACACGATAGATAAGCCATTAATTTGGTACAACATTAGAAAACACAATGCAAAAGCAGTTACATAAATCATAAGACCAAAGTAAAAAGTATAAAAGTCGCTCTATGTTTATGGTACCTCCAGGTTTGCGGAATTTGTTCGAAATGGTCACCGCAAAGCGCAAGGGAACGCAAAGCGTGCTAGGAGGAACACGGATGGGTCTTAGTCAGTAAGAGTCTGACACTGCCTCCTGCTCCGCCTAGAGCTGGAGGAGATAACGGCACGGTTGGCGCAGTGGTTGAGCGATCGACTGCTGCGTCGCGTGTCGTGGGTTCGATTCCCGCACGGAACAAATACGTGTATGGCCTACAGATCGTTGTTCCAGGTCTGGCTGTTTGTGTATGTGACTTTGTAGGTTTGTAAACGCACCCACGATAAAGGAGCAATTCCAAGAGTGGAGTAAACTTAAAAAAAAAATATGATTTCTCATCCTTAAAAAAATTGTATTGATTACTAGGTTTTTTTTTTTTTTTTATTTTTTTATTCAAAACGGGGAAACTCTTGGCCCAAATCTCACCTGATGGAAAGTGATGATTAGGCCGAAGATGGAAGCGAGTTTCACCCGGAATCCTCTAACATAGAGGAACTGGCTATCATACCTCTAATTGCCGGAACACAACAATGCTGTTAACATTGTTGTTATGGCGACAGACTTAGACATGATGGTGGTAGCTTGCCAGGCGGACTTAGAAGTCCTACCACCAACCAAACCAAGCAAAAAATTTGCCCCCGCTGGGAATCGAACCCGGGACCTCTGGGTCTGAATCGGGTGGTATAACCACTAGACCACGGAGGCGGTTAGTGTCACCTGTTTAGCACCACCCGGGGACCACGTGTAGGGATTCGCTGAAGGGTATTCTCCTACGGACGCGGGTGACTCGGCCCCCGAAACCCGGGCTACCCGAAAAATCCAGACTGTAGACTTGACAAGTTTCATCATCATCATCTGCCAAGCCTTTTCCCAACTACATTGGGGGCGGCTTCCAGTCAAGCCGGATTCAGCTGAATACCAGTATTTTACCTGGAGCGGCTGCCTACCAGACCTCCACAACCCATTAGCTGGGTAACACGGTACTTGGCAAGATTGGAGTCAGTAAATTACTTCAAGATGCATGTGTTTCTAAAAATTAGTCTACAATGACCGACCAGCGTGTGGACCGGACATGTTTACAGATTTCAAGCAACTTACTGATGTGCACAGGCAGCATAGTCATCACAATTTTGCTTGAAGCTGTCTCTTAATAGTAACTGTAGGGTTCCCATAGTTAGAGACATACCAATATGACGTGACCTCTATCCTATCTTAAATGGTATTAGCAGATAGCCTTTTACAGGTAGCCTCACAAACGAATCTGTACTATTTAGTAAGATTCTAAATGACAGAACTTTGAAATACTTACAAAAAGATCATTTTTTTAAATGACTTCATTCTCACACTTCTACACTGTTCATCATCAGCACACAGCTGGATAAGCAACTCTATTGCATGTCACCTACTCACATCTAGCTGCTACATGTCTCACATTAGCCACCACAATACAAATAAACAATTAATTATAGTTCGACCATCAACAATAATTAACAAACCATTCCAGTTTAGTTTCCGCACACAATCGGCAGCGATCCCGCGTGTGCAATTTGTCGGCGATACGGCACGGCACGGTAAAACCTAATGACGTGGAAGTATTGATGCCGGCAGCCACAGGTGAGCGGCGACTAAGCGCGGCTAACTGCTCACTAAACTAAACCTGATGTTACACAGCCTGGCGCAATGGTTTAGTGGCTGTGAGGGAGACTAGTTTGCTGGGTTTTGATTCCAAGATGCTGTAGCCTTAGACAATTGGATTATTTGCTTTTTGGGGTTTAGCTTTTCAGCGATCATCCGTCTTGTCATATCTATACTATATATATTATATATTTATATATAATATTATAAAGCAGAAGAGTTTGTTTGTTTGGTTGGTTGGTTGAACGCGCTAATCTCAGGAACTACTGGTCCGATTTGAAAAATTCTTTCAGTATTAGATAGCCCATTTATTGAGGAAGGCTATATATCATCACGCTAAGACCAATAGGAGCGGAGCAGTAATGAAAAATGTTACGCAGACGACGTTGCACGGGTTAGCTAGTTTATAATATAGGCTCACGTTTCACCACTATCTCATTTGATGGAGAGCGATGCGGTGGTTGACGATGGAGCATATTAAGAAGCTATAGGGCCAATTCTACTAATTTTCACATTCTCATCGCATTCGCATCTCAATCGCAAACTGTCAAAAATGTATGAAAATTAAGGCTTTTTTGACAGTTTGCGATTGACATGCGAATGTGAAAGTTGTTTAAAAAATAGTAGAATTGGCTCTAAGGAAACACAAATTCTGACAGGAATTTCAAAACTTAATCTGTACTGTAATCCCAAATAATTCAAACACAATGTAACGATAAGTATTATTTTAAATACGAATTATCAAAACGAGTCCCCAAGTAAATTTTATTTCTTTCTTAATGTTAACCTTTATGATATCAGTGACTTCCTTTTGATTTAATTTTAATCCTCACAAAACTCATTCATCTTTGAAAACGAAAAACCGAGAAACCTCAATCCATAAAAGTAAAAATAATTTTAAAGTACAAAAACGAGCCGCCCACAACATTGACTTACGTCACGGTAATTATAAGAGGTCCTCCCAGTGTATCGCAAGACAAAAGAAAACATTATAACAGTGGTTTTGTATTCAAGAGGAAATCCGAGGGAAATTAAAAGAGGTCCGAATCGTTCTCTGGGGACGTGCGAGGCCCGATGTAGCGATAAATTGCCCGCCGCCGTCGCGCGCTTTTTATGGCCCCACCCGAATGTCCCGTTTGTTACCTTCCGAGTGACGTCACTGACTGTTACTTTTGACTCGCGAGTCGTGACGTCACTGGTAGGCCAGTGAAGCTGATTGCAATTTCAGGGTACCGTGCTCCAGGGTCGTGGAACTGTTCAAACGCAAAGGGCATGTGAAGGAACACGGATGGGTTTTATTCAGCAAGAGTCTGACACTCCCTTCGGACAAGTAGCTTAACGAATTTGAGAAGTTATATACTGCTATTGATGTCTTTATTAGCCTGTAATGATGTAGGTTCGACAGTTACTCCAGGCAGTTGTTGTAAAAGTGTTATTAAAACCCAATCGCTCAAGTTAGCATCGACTTTAGATTATTATTTGTCATTTATTTTATTTCGTGCTTCTTAGTCTATTGAGCTGTAGCTGTATATTAATGCTAGTCAAAGAGAATACTAAAACTGCATTTTAAATATTAAAATATTTGCTTTGATATCATTTCGAAGTGATTCAAATGCAGAATTATAAAGTAGAAGTTTGGGGTTTGAAGTTTATTTTATTTCAATTTGAGTCCCTGATTTTATCTTGTTTTTCCCAACTATTTTCTTGCACATATTTATGAAGGAGCAATTAATTACACTGAAATAATTTTATTCGCTCTGTATCAAAAGTATTATTTAATACTGGTCAGTAATTTGTACTGTGACACTTTCTACGTACAATACGCACTTTTTTAATATTTAGAAATCGTTTCTTTTAATAAAGTTCGGCTTTTCTGGAATTGAAATCGCAACTAGATCTTCAAAATCTATCAAATTATTTTTTAAAACAAGTCAATATAAAATCGGATATAAAGTAAGTGCAGCGCCTCGCCTGACGCGTCTGATTGTAAGAGCGGCGCGTATTCTGTGCAGTTACGCCGACGTGACGCTTCACACAACCACTTGGTTGGTAGCTTGTACTGACGACTTTTTCTTTTTCACTTGGTTTTGATATAATTCACTAGTGAGTATCAGCGGTACATGTTTTTTGTAGCCACAATTTTTAATAAAAAACTTTTTACAAAAAAATACAACCGACTTCCAAAAAAAAAAACACTACAAAGTAAAAAATAACTTTAATTTCGGAACTCGGTGTTTTTGTTAATTTGTTCGTTTTTGACACCGACTTCGGAAATTAAAGTTATTTTTTACTTTGTAGTGTTTTTTTTTTGGAAGTCGGTTGTATTTTTTTGTAAAAAGTTTTTTATTTTTCACTTTTTAGTGGTACCCCACACCTAACAACATCACTGCAAATACAAACGCACTTGTTGCCCATACGATTTTCGAAAGTTCCCCTCGACTTCTCTGGGATGCCATCATCAGATCCTGGTTTCCTTATCATGGGACCATTTGGGAAGTATTCCCTTTCCAACAAAAAAATCATTTTTAAAATCGGTTGGCAAGCGACGGAGTTATGCCCGAACAAACATAAAAAAAAAAAAAAAAAAAAATACAAACATCCGAATTGAGAACCTCCTCCTTTTTGGAAAGTCGGTTAAAAATGTTGTTGGAACGAACAGAAATCTTTCAATTCAGGTGCACACTCGAAGTATGTGCATTTTAGTGAGGCACACAACTGTCATATTTGTCGAGCATCAGGTCCTGCACACGTGCGTGCCTGTGCGCATACCTGCTGAGCTTACGGCTGGCCAGCAGGCACGAGCCGTTAATTAGCGCGCCGACGGGTTAATGCATGCGCTAAACACTCCACAGATTTGAAATATTTGCGCTTAACCCTCCAATGCCACCCCCACCCCCGCACCCCTACTGTCCTCGTCGCTATTCTATTGCGAGTTTAGTTCGCTCCAAACTTGGCCGCTTTTAAGCCGGGACTCGCTTGGCTTTAGGAAATTTACTAGTTTGAGCTATATTAGACCGGTATACAAGGATAAGTGCCCCCGCTAAACTGCTGAAGTTGTTAACAGGATTTCAAAGGTTTGCAATTTGGTATGCGGTTTCATTAAGCAGCTAAATACGATTTCCCGGCGTACTCATACATGTAGGAGTATTTAGCATACTGAGTCAGTTGTTCAAGAGAGTGACCCACGTTCTTGGAAGGGGTGATATTGCGGAATGTTCGGGTGTTGTTTACTAGGAACCTAAGCGAAATAATACGATGAGTAAACACGACGAACGTGCAGCAAGAACAGAAACAAATGAACATTTCTTCCGCTGTCGCGAGGTGAGATTTATCGCCGGAAGGTGACCGGGCCGGCGGCGGCGCGGACCTGATGCGCGCTCGCCGACCAATAAAACATAACCCATAACGAACTTTAACGAACTGTCGATTGTTTGCCGGGCTTCCATTAAACCGACTCGCCAGAACTTCCCTGTCCCCAGTTTTAATTGAAAACGTCGTAAAATCTATCGCAGACAGACGGCAAACTTCTGCCGGCCGGACTCCATATAGTTCTAATTTCAAAATTCAAATCGCGCTTAAACCAACCGAGTTGATTACACCGAGTGTCGGACTGTAATTTGGGCATTCCTCGGCAAGTCGGGCCGACGCTGCACCACCGCACCGCACCACCGCGCCGCACCACCGCGCCGCACCGCAGCGCAGCGCGTCGCGTCATCGTCGTACGTCGCTGGCACTCGGCCAGCTGCGTCCCCGTACGCGAGGCATCGCGCACCTCACCCGTACCTAACCCGCCAAGATAATACCTATTCGCAGTTCTTTTAGCTGCATAACCTCATTCTCTGATATTGTTATTAGCCTAGCTTAGCTCCTACTTGTAAGTAGAAACTATTTTTATTCAAATGATACTAAAACTTCTAAGTAGGTTCCATCTGGTTCCGTCACAGTATTCTCGTTTCGTCCGATATTAAGTAATGCAATTTCACTGTAAAGTGTAACGTAGAAAGCGAAATGTATAAATCTTATTTTTCTAGTGGTTAAAATAAAGTGGTTTCCTCTCATTCCTCTCTTTGTGCATTCGTATCTCCGAATTAGTGCTTTAAAGAGAAACCTCTGCGAGATAAAGCGTTTAAAACTTGTCTGAGAACGCAGTAAATCTCACATGTTGCACTGTTAATAATATATATACAGTGCAGCGCAGCGTCTTGTCGCCGGTCATCGGTCTGTCCGGCACGGTGCGGCGCCGACGCGCCGGGTGACTCCGTGCGGTCTGGATAGCGACTCGTTGAAAACTTACAGAATCGCTTCACTAATTACCGAGTCAATTTTTAATCCTCCATTTTAATTTAGAATGACTACTATTGGAATATTGCTGCTCTCTTTGCAGGTATGAGTAGAAACTATTTTCGCTGCACCGGTTTGCGAAATAGTGCTTTTTTTTTCTATTGTTATTAATTTTTAATTATATCCTTTATGAGTGTGATAAGTTCACGTGAGACGCTAGTGTGAGAGCGGAACCGGCTCATTAGCGGCGTTCCATCCGGCACGCGACACCGCGCGCCCTGCAGCGGCGCAGCGCTCTACAGCACCGCAGCGCTGCAGCGACACACTTAGCGCTGAATAGATCATTAGTAATAGGTTCGTTTCACTGACACAGAAGTCTGCTTTTCTTTGGACACTTCATTAGTAAGAGGTAATAGAGAAACTTCACAGTTTGTTGCATTCGTAAATATTTGGATAAACGATTTTTTTATTAGGTTCCTTTCATTAGACTTTTCCCAGAAAAGTAACCTACATATTGGTTGATTGATGAAATTGTATGCATAATTCCATACCTCCATCTTCCATAATGTCCATCTGAATACTATCCGTGTCCGTTTCATTAAAAAACTTTTCAGAAACACCATGCACAGTAATTACCGTACCCAATAAATCCGTAGATGAGAGCTAAAAGTTTGCAAAAATACTAAAAATATCCTGTGCTATTCAAAAAAGTGTTACACAAACAACGAATAACCATACTTTTAAGTTAAATACTCGATTTTCACTATCAAACATCACGTTCAAACATTTACCAAGCAACACAAATCCAGCAGTGTACTGGGAACTATTCGAAGCACTACACTATCTATAAAATCGCTTTACAAAGCGGTGTTAGGACAGCATTACAGGCCGGGACGCGTGCGGGCCGAGCAATCTACGGCGCACAATAAAGTTAATCTCCTGCCTAAACATCAAGTGGTGCCGAGCTAGCACAAATACTCGGAACTTGGCAGACAAGCACACACAACTTACGCTTATTATTTTCTGGAAGAAAGATTCAATGTTCACAACTTCATGAGTCATTTGAAGCTTCGTGTGGATAGTAAATAATTATGTTCCAGTAGTTTTCTAATACCTATTTGAAACATATCTACGTAGCTCTTCAATATAAACTAAGCTCAAGTAATTTATACTAATATTATAAAGCAGAAGAGTTTGTTTGTTTGTTTGGTTGAACGCGCTAATCTCAGGAACTACTGGTCCGATTTGAAAAATTCTTTCAATGTTAGATAGCCCATTTATCGAGGAAGGTTATAGGCTATATATCATCACGCTTAGACAAATAGGAGCGGAGCAGCTAGAAGTTGCGCGGGTCAGCTAGTAATATATAATTAATTTCGTTTATTAAACTGCTTCGTTTGATGTGCGCTCTCAGCATATTTTTAGACAGAGTCTTCTTCTAAGAACCAAGACCTTGTAAGAAATGAAGGCAACCAAGAAATAAATGCAAGCTCTAATAACATAATAATATGCTGTATATTATATATATAAGACCCAGACACCAACTGCAATGAGATCACCTTTTTGGTGACTCTGTTCACATAAAGGAAAAAAATGAACATACATAGTTTCATAAAATCTTTCAAAACATGTCTGCCCATAGGTGAATTAATAACAAGCCCAATTCCCAACAATTGATTTGCCAACGTGACACAATGATTCCGCGGCGGATTGCATCCTCTCTCGCGGCGACCACCGCCGCACCGCCTATCGAGTGAATAAGCAATCAGCTCGCGCGCTCACACTTATTCAATACAATTTTTAATAAAAGCCGCTTGGTAACAAAACTCGCTGTTTGCGCCCATCACGAAATTGGTTTGCGCGAGCGGAGCGGTGGGAGCGAAGCGAGCGAGCGCTCTACTCTAATACGCAGTTAGTATCGCAATAGTGCAAGTATGCGGCACTCGGACGCAACGAGGGCCCCACTCGCCTCTCAAGGGCTGCCCCAGTACCGGTGCCTGTGAGTCGAGGAGATACGTTTATTGGCTTCTCACATGTACAAACGGTATTAGATTTACCTAAACACTCAAAGCCATTAGACTGTTAACTGTTGCAGTCACTTTGGTACTGCATACAAAGGAACAGATTGTAACAAGACAGGATTTTAACAATCGTGATTGTTGCAAAAGGAAACTTTATCGTTGAGAAGCTTTTCAATGTAATTTCCGAAAAACAGATCTACGGAACCGAGGCACTACGCGGTGACTATTGTACCGCAGGGCAGCCCTACCCACGGACTACTCCAGGAGCTCTCCGCGCAAATTAAAACCGAGTCTAATATTTATTTTTTAACGCTCCCGGCCGCCCGCGGCCCCCGCACCCCATCCCCCGCACCGCACCGCATCAGGCGCCACTATTTGAACACTTTCCAGTTTTCTCTTATATTGTTTAATTAGAACGAACAAAAGGCCTATTTACATCTCAGTGAAGCCCGGGATTTCTTCATTTGTTTGATGGCTTCAACTTGCAGCTTGTAATCGTTGCTGCAACATTTATAACGACTGTCTTTTATTTTATTTAGGTAGTTATATTTCCGCTGTTGGTGCAGTTTGTATAAGGTTTAATTCGAAGAAAGATGTAGAATGACGGATTTTGTCTTGATGTGCCTTCTTCAATTTAACTCTTCTAGAAACGTTGTTACTGCTTCGTCCAAACATTTACAGTTTTGAAAAAACTCTTCTCGATTCCATAGTGGTCGCAACGCGCACTCGTCAGGACTCGCTCGGCTCCCCCACACACGACTCACGAGTGACTGGGCGAGTGTAAAGAGTAAGTAGTGTCGCTAATTTAGCGTCAGAGTGAGAGGACCCTCAGGATGCACTCCGCAGCTAACGAGTCCCGGCCACCTCGCGCTCGACACTGCGCACCACAAGCAGAGGTGCAACTTACTAAACAAACTTGAAGAAATTGTTTAAAATAATGATAACACAAATAAATAGTGCCGCAAGACGAAACTGATACGATTAATTCAACTTTCTCAAATTTTCAAAACCTATACACACTTTTAGAACACTATCTCAAAATAAATCTATTTTATCCTATTAAAACCTTTGTATGTATGTAATACGGACTGGTTTCTGTAAATCTAGTAAGCGCGTAGATTATTAAAAGTATAAACAACTAGGGTTAATAAATTGCCTATGACACTCACAAATAACGTGGTTTTTATTATTGACTAATATACAGGGTTACTTGTTAAACATCGACAACCTCTCAGGACTATGTTACTAACATCATAATCAACAAGTTTTTATTTTTAATGTTTGTCATCTCATAACTCCGACAATTATGAACCGATTTGAAAAATTCTTGTTTTATCTGAAAGGATATACTTGCAGATTGGTCCCATTTAAATTTTATGAAAATCGGTTACGAACTTTGGATTTTAAATCGAAATAGCTGGAATTCGTCTACTTCGATGATATTTTTATGTCATTCAAGTAGGTAATCGAAATTGCGTATTTTGCTTTTCTGCGATTTTGCAGTGGTGTTGTTCGGTGTAGGGTACCACTAAAAAGTGAAAAATAAAAAATCTTTATACAAAAAATACAACCGACTTCCAAAAAAAAAAAACACTACAAAGTAAAAAATAACTTTAATTTCGGAAGTCGGTGTCAAAATACGAAGAAACTAACAAAAACACCGACTTCCTAAATTAAAGTTATTTTTTACTTTGTAGTGTTTGTTTTTTTGGAAGTCGGTTGTATTTTTTTGTAAAAAGTTTTTTAGTTCATAAGGTTTTCGTACAAAAATAAAAAATATTTAATTTGAACGCCTGCTCTAAATGTTACCAAGTCTATGCGAAGCAAAAAAAAGCTCTTTCTTTTTCTTTTTCTTTAGTAAGATAGTCCGAGAGGTTGTCGGTGTTTTACAAATAACCTCGTATACTAATATATGTTCAAACTGATCAGTGATTATCCATCCGATTATATGGTTTTTTATACATAAATAAAAGTGCAGGAACTGGTTTACTGTAGCCGCCGTGACAGTGGCCGGCATTACATCAGCTAACTACTCTTATCTGCGTCGCGACGTGATAAAGTGACAGCAACTGAACGACGCCACTCGGGTGCGCGCGCTCAAGAATACCTAACAACTACAGCTTAAGTAAGCTCGCTAATTTCACTATTTACTGCGTGGAAACAAAGCTACACTCATCTGCATTTCTGGCCCTTAATCTTAGAGGTTAGACTCTAACCAAAACCAGCGTCTTAAGAGTATCGACTTCAAAATTCAGGTATTTTGGCAAAAGGGAACATAAGACCAAGAAAGCCCTTCATATTAGAGCTACCTAACTATGTATTTGAATTTATTAAAATAACAGCCCTAAAGTTTAATTTGTCACCGTTGTCTCTAGAACACGGCTGGGCGACGCTGATCAATCATAACGTTTTGTAATAAATTAGGCTCTCGGTCGCATGAACCCTTCAAATGCCGTAAATAAAGTTTTTATTGCGCATAAAATTAATGACGAGATAGTTGCAATGTTCGACAGCTGTCAATTTAATGGTCGCTTCGAGGGAACTCGGTAATGATATTTAGGGGAGTTTTGAGGGACGCTGAGATATTACCTGCGCGAACAAAGCCGCCAAGTATTTTGACTAATCTTAATTGGAAGACGGACGTGAAGTCTCTCGGGGAGAGACTTACGATAACGCTGAGTCTGGAGCTTGTTATGATAACAAAACTTTGTTCGGGAATAGGATATGCGTAGGATCTCCTATTCCCTAGTAGGCTCCTTATTGCAAATTGTTTTAGCATTTTCCATGTCATAAGGAAAGTCTCCTTATACCAATATGACCAACTGGTCAATTGGTCATATTGGTATGGATTGTGGCTAATTGGTAATGGCAGTCGAATTAAAAATAGCACGTCAGGTATATACGTTAGCAAATTTTTTTTACATTAAACGATGCATTATGCGTAGCTAACTGTGCCTAAATTAACTCAAATCAACCACCAAAAAGTAGGTACTTTAATCAAGTCTATATTATCGACAGGTATAGTTTTACGAAGTTGTTAAAAATTTTAGTTAGTCCAAGTTATTTTGATTCATTAATCCTTTGTGCTGCTATTCTTATACCACTAATGTAATTCACTAGCCAGTAAACTGCTTCAGTCGCTAATAGTTGGTGGCACGCGGACCGCACTACGGGGCACACTGCACACTGGCCAGTACTGGCAACTCTGGCATACTGGCAGCCCGCCAGCTATTCATGGCGAATATTTAACTAATGTCCGCCTAATCAAGTGACACGTACAGCCTACACGTTGTTCCTACGAGTTATGATTTCCTGGTAGCCCTAGTACTCGGCGGCATGGCTGGGGTGAAGAAATTAATGGACTCATAATCATAAATTATTCTAGTGACGGCGAATATTTTGTTTCTTGTCGTTGTAAACTGTGCGGGGAGGGTTTGAAGTTGTAAGAACGTGGATAGCTATTTGTATGAGTCTCAAAACTTCAAGTCTGTCATTGTTATGTTGTGATCATAAGCGTCTCTCGCATGACTGGCAAGGACGCGGAATTTTTCAACCTGGCCTTTTTTTACCGCGGCCTGGATCGCAAAGGGCATTTTGACACGGATGGGTTTTAGTCAGTAAGAGTTTGACACTCGCACTTCCGATCCGATCAGAATTCATTTGAAAATTTCCCATCCGAACATAAAAATACAAAAGCGCCACTCAAATCAATCAAAGTCAGATTAGATTGGCGCATATATTTATAGGAGAGCCCTAAATGATTGAATAATATTAGTAATTAAATAATCTCGGCCTAACTAATAAAATGGCAAACCAAAACAAGCAATTAGTACCGAGTGGAGGTCTCTTGCGCGACTAGTGGCGGCGCGCGGCGGGGGCCGGGACGCGCCCTAATTAAATTATATTTATTTGCGCGCACCGCCTCTTAATGAAAACGGCCGCAATTTGGAGCGGCCAGATAAAATGAAGCACCTCCGTGCATACTTTAAAGCGTAATAAATCGCAGTAAAATGTGACTAATTAGACTATAAAACGAGTTGTCCTCGTCACGACCGGTCGTCATCTCGTACTCGGTGACGTATCGCCACGCACCGTGACTTCGCATGCGATCTTCATGAATTGTGTAATTCACTTGAGTGATACTTCAAGCTCTATCTTAGATGTACGCCCTTATTGCTAAGTCGCCATATGTAGTAAGATACTCTTACATAGTCATACAGCTCCTTAATGGTTCTAAGATGAGCTAATCGACTACTAACCAAGGCTTGCATTGAGCTCCTTTAAGTTCTAAGTTTGAGCTACACGATAACTGGCAAATGCTTGCAGCACTCTCTGGACAGGTCCACTCAAATCTGTGTAGTACTTTCCTCAAAATACCACTTCAGACATTAACCTTCGAAAGATTGACGTGTAAAAGTGTTATTTACAACCTACTTACAAAATAAATATCATTTATCATATGTAGGTAGGTGAATACTACATTATGTATGATAATTAAAACCACCTCCTCGCATTAAAATATTTATTTCATACGCGTGGTCTCGCAATTGTAACCATTGAATTATTTCCAACGCTTTATGTACACTCTCAAGTACTTTCACTTGGAACGAAAAAACGATGGAATTCTTTCTCTGAGGAACACTACTTTAGTTGTAACAAAGTAAATGTTTCATTCTTCAAATACCACTAATTGAAGTAATTAGAATCGTATACGCAAATCTCTTTTCATGTTCATGTCTCGTGGCTTTTTAGAAAGAAATATAGGTACGGACTGGGCGAGACAACATTTCAAAAACTACTTTCTACATTTTCTTGCGGCAGCGTAGGGGTCGCAAGTTCCTTTTAAACTACGTCCCTGCTGATTGGATTTTGTAGTAGACGTGAATGTGGCGGTGCAGTGTGGAGCTGAGCTATACGGAGCGGTGCGGCGCGGCTGCGGCGGCCACTCAATGAGCGCTGATTGCAGCAAGCCGCCGCGACCGCGCGGCCGCGACCGGGAGAGCACACAACTCGATTATCGCCGCGTGTGCGGGATTAGCTTCAACTTATCCTGTAAAGCGCTCGTCCTGCGACAGGCTGCTACTGAAATTAGTTTTCTAGCTGTTTAAGTGCTGAAAGATTTTTTTCTGTTTCTTATAAGCCTACTCTTGACATTGACATCGCCTAGATCCCCTTTGATGGAGCGAATGAGTTCAGAAGATAACTGTTTACTGACGAGCCATACGTTATAAGACACATAGATGCTGGCAGAAAGATGTAAACTTTGGCCAGATTATATAAATGTAGAGTAGAACATCTCAAGATATTGGCAATAAATTGTTCATTGTTTGAGTGATAAAATTAAATTATGTTTTTACAATTATCCGTATTATAAAGTTTAATTGGCTACATAGGCCAACTTTACAAATACGCGGTCGCGCTAAGACGGGCCCCGCTCCTCAGGTGTGGCCACCAATTACGCAGTGTTTGTGTCCTAGGCGCTGCGGCCGCACGGACAAACAGACAAACACCGCAGTTTGCTTAACACACCGCGACTATGCAGATTGTATTCTATAATAGGTACACACGTCTGAGTGTTGACTGCAATCACAATAAACATAATATTAGGGAGTTTGCTATAAGCACAAAACATTACACAGAACTTTACTTACTTAGGTTTAAATACGTTGGGATTTAGATTTGAATACGTCGTCAATGATTTGGCAGCTTTGGGTTGACAAATCAACTCTTTTGGTTTGTGGTTTTGGTATACCCGTCTCCTGGATCCAGTCTATCTCTGTAGCAAATTTTATCAAAAACGGCACAGCAATAGACGTAAAAAATAATATAAACAAACTAACTCACCTTGCATATTAAGACCTACTAATATTGGCCAAGTGAATACAGCACTCTATAATACCTTGACTGTGAATTCCGTATTACGCTCAAGCCACCTATGTTGAACATTTGCCATGATATCGCGATATGTATGCAGCATCGGATCGCATGGTATCACACGGTATCGCTCAACATCGCACGGTATAGCACGATATCGCACGCAAACCTCGCACGGCCGAACAAGCACTCAGCCGACAGCGTTATGATAGCTGTGTGCTCAGCAAACCCTCCAGCGCCGCTCAATTACGATATAGAGTAGTGGACGACGTGTAAGTGGGATCGGATTATGTGTAAACAGATCGTGTGTGATCAACATGGACTGTTATCAGTAACAGTACACACATATACACGTAGACGTAAAGCGGCTATTACACTACGCGATCTATCGGGCCCGATATCTAGGGCGAGTGTAGTGTAATAAGAAAACGGGAGTAAGGACACTGCCATCGGGCGATCGGGTGGCTCCGATCTCCCTGCTCTGTCTATCACCTAGTGTAAGTAAGAGACAGGGAGGCAGGGCACTGCCGCAGTGGCGGCATTGGGTAGATTAGCACCTTGGGCGTATTTGTATTCAGATATTTTCGATTGATTATTTTAGGTACTAAAATATTCGATCAAATTATCAAAATTGATTTCCCTGTCTCGCGCGTTTTAAGCGCAACATGAATTTATTATTTTAGGGAATTAGAAATTATACTCGAAAAAAAAAGTGAAATAATAGTTGCGATGCATTTTAAACTGTAATATTTGTATGCAAGTAGTCACGTACAAGAGTAGGTAGTTGTTAATTGATGTCTTAAGTTGGAAACAAGTCAAAAAAGCCACTTTATTTTTTTTTACAGACGCGACCTTGGGTTCTGTCTAATGAATTTGATCAAAAAATGAATGTACGCCTTCTTTGGACCTATACTACGCCTACTTTGGATGTACGAGTGACTTGTCGTTGTCACCTTGGTGCTAGGCACCCGGGGCGGACCAGCCTCCTCCACCCCCACTTTACGCCGCCACTGCAGTTAGGGCGCGATTTCTAGTGTAGTGTAATAATCGGCACCCTGTCGCAGGGACAGGGCGCCCCAGATATCGGGCCCGATAGATCGTGTAGTGTAATAACCGCTCTAACAGTATACACGCGTCACCGTCATTGGCTATAAACTAAACTACCTTCATCCTCTTCCGGTTGTAAGTGATACTAAATTTTTGACATGCTGGATATACTTTACTTTCCAGCGTGAATTGTGCAGTACTACATTGCCATGTTTAGTTTTAAGCAGTCCTACATCTTGTGTCAAGTCTGAGATCTTTTTCTAGCCCAATACATCAAACTTTAAATAGGTTGTAGATATAGAATCTGTCTATTCGGTTCTTGGCTTCTTCTTTGGAGAATTTCTCTATTGCTTGAAGAAATGTCCTCGTGTGTTTTGATTGGCGTTTAGTGTATATAGGGTGGTCAGTAGCTAGTTCTGTAAGTATTTTGTAAGGCCATTGGTTGGTACTCACAAACCAGTCCTGATAAGCTGCTATACGGAGGTATTGTGTAACAGACTCTTTGTTGAGGAATAGCAACAAACAGCCGGGTTTCCCGAGGAGGGGTCGTGACTCGTGAGACATGTGACCCGCTCCGGAGAGATGTACAATGAGAGGAAAATAATGCCCGTTTTGGCACACTTCCTCAAATCTATATCTATCTATCTATCTATACTTATAATAAATCTGTAGAGAGGTCAATTCTGTACATGAAATATATTTCCAAAATAACTATCAGGGGGTGATTAGGGATCGATACTGATGCCAAAAATGCAATCAGTAAAATTTTTGTCTGTCTGTCTGTCTGTCTGTCTGTCTGTCTGTCTGTCTGTCTGTATAACCGTTATAGAAACAAAAACTACTCGACGGATTTTAACAAAACTTGGTATAATTATTTTTCATACTCCTGAGCTGGTTATAGTATACTTTTCAACACGCTACAATCAACAGAAAAAATGAAAAAAAAAATGAAAATGTGACAGTTTGGTTGTTTGTTACTCAATCACGCCAGAACGGCTTAACGGATCTTAATGAAATTTAGAACAAAGATAGATTATAGTCTGGAATAGCACATAAGCTACTTTTAATCCCGGGAACATGTTCCCTAGGGATCACGCGGGCGAAGCCGCTGGCAGAAGCTAGTGTTCCATAATCTCCGTAAAAAACATAGCTAAACTGTTTAGATTTAAAATGTTACTTTTAATAATAAAAAGCACACGGATCGTTTTTTGAGGTTAAGCAATACTTGCTGAGGCCGATCTGTGGATGACTGACCATTTTAACTTAACGAGAGTTTTCCATGCCTCGGAAAACACGTTGAGCCGTAATTGGTCACGGATGTCATTTGTAGATGTTTGGCTTCCGTTACGGATTGTCAGAAGCCGGGTAATTTGAATTATCAGTCCTGCTAAGAAGTACAGTGTAACCCAGTTTCTGAGTTGTGGAGGTCGGTCAGGTACTCGCTCAACGTATACACTGGTACCTATTCAGCTGAATCCGGTTTGAATGAAAGCCGATCTCAATAGGTACCTCTAAAGTTGAGAAACGGCTAGTCAGATGATGATGACTTTTTGTTACACCATTGAATCTATACTTAATATTATAAAAGTGAAGAGTTTGTTTGTTTGTTTGCTTGAACGCGCTAATCTCAGGAACTGGTCCGATTTGTAAAATTTGTTCAGTGTTAGATTGCCCTGTTTATCGAGGAAAGCTATAGGCCAAGACAAATAGGAGCAGAGGATTAATGTAAAATATGACGCAGACGAAGTTGCGCGGGTCAGCTAGTAACTTCATAACCCTTTTGTTATTCCTGGCGTTATGTATTAACAGAGTTCATCAAGCGCTCGCAGCGCTGCGTCGCTCGTAAAGCGGACGCTGTAGCCGCTACAGCCATTAAATAGAAACCCTTCATTACGCTCTTTATTGTTAAAACATAGTTAAATCTCACGATAAATTGTAAATCATAACTTTTACAGGATTTTTTATCGTTTAATTGGTTAATTTTTTTGACCAACTGCTTGTAAAACACGGCGCCATTGTAATCTTTTTATTATAAGTTGAATTACTAAGGCTTACAATAAAACAGTTGTATAGTCATTTCACTAGCTGCTTATTAAAATCATTTGAATACGTGGTATGTTCTAATCATTCACTTCTAACTAATCTCACAAGGCAAGTGAAGAGAAAAAACCAGTGGTCGCTTGATCTCACGAGAGCGGGCCGCGCGTCGCAGCTCGCAGATTGATGAGCGCGTCGCCATTGATAAATGTGCGCGCACGTAATCAGCCGCCGACATAACAAACACTCCGGACAATTTAAAATGCAATTACCGTCCGGAAACGTCGCTAATTAAACGGAGATATTCGTTAATGGCCCCCCTCACTTCGCCCCGGGCCCGGGCCACAGAGCCCGGCTGACCCGGGCGGACTTGGCTTCAATTTGTAATGACATTACCTTCGCAGCCTTTTTTGTTGAAGGACGGAACGAGCAATCTCTTATTGGAGTCGGTTACGTGAAATTGATGAGTTTCTATTACGGCGAGGCGTTAGGGCCGCTAATGTACAAAATCCCCTCAACTGGGGTCGTACGTTGATCTAGCTAGGTAGAGTTTTCGTAGGAACATTTGGCTTTTTGACTTTCAGAAAAAAATACCTATTCTCTCGAGTAGATATTCATACAGACTGCTTTAAACTAAGTTTCTCAATCCAGAACTTCAATTCTCTCAAAAGCCATCACACAAGGATTTCCTGGCAGCCAGTGACGTCACATCAGAGTCATCAGCCGAACGGCGCACTAATCATACATTCCACCGCGCCGTTTAAAGAGGATTACCTAATGGAATAGTATTACTGTAGTAAGCGCCGTGAGCTCTGCACCTCTCACGTCAAGCTTTGGGTTTACCGAATGTTATAATGGATAAGTGTTTCTCGCCACAGGAACTCAAACACTAATTTGTACAAATGGCGTATATTATACTATTTATAAGCGAAAGCAACTCGGGAACAGGGACTAAACACGAAATCAATCAGTTTCATTAATGTCAAACTGATATCATGTGAAGAGAATTTCGATGAACGCAGAACGAAAACCACTCGATGTATTTAGCATAATTCACTTCTAGCCCTTGTTTCGATTTCTGTATTGAATGGCAATATTGACTTATCGCATTGGCTCTACAACTACGTGTCACTGCATACCCTTAAGACCATTTAAGTATACGCAAATAACTCAACAATTCAGTAGCTTTTAGGTTGCTCCTCAACACATACACTGTGCTATATTATGTATAGATGTGCGTATTACATCAACCTGCTGCAGATATTGGCAATCAAACAGCAAGTGCCGCTCTGACTAAACAGCGCCAAGTCAACATGTTAGCGACGGCAAATAGTCGCTGTCTACAGTGTCTACACTAAAGTAGCTGTGATAACAGCGCGAGTTCTGTGTCGGCCGGGGTGACTCTTATCACTTAGAAATTGGAGTCCTGTGAAATTTTACTTATACTAATAGTACTGTCTGTGACTTTAGTGTGAATTCGTCGTTCTCAATCGCGTAAGCGTAAACATCAATTTGTATTGAAATTGAATAAGGCGCCGTCTGGTGACAATAACACAAATCCTTTTTTATACAATTTGACATTAACAAACGTAAAACGATAACGCGATCGAGTACGTTTAAAAACTTGCACTTTATAATGTGAGAACATTGCACTTGCAAGGCCAATGTTCTCACATTGTAATATTGTCAATTTTACATGGTCGGTTTGTGTAAATATAGCACATACAATGTTAAAACGATAATTGCCGAAAGCTAACAAAAAGCCTGAAGACGCAAAAATATCCAATTCCTTCACAAACGTTTGTAAAACTCGTGTTCATCCGTTCAGCCTTGACTTTTACCAGTCGTGTCACGAACGACAGAGCATACTGTAGGTACATTGAAATCATCGCGTTCTTTGTGCTCCTGGACAGCAACAGGAGCGGTGCGGAATATAAAATGTAGCATAATTGATGCTAACTGAATGTAATTGGTGCGAGTGCTGAGGGCTGGAAGCCAAGGCGGAGACAATAAGCCGCGGCGCGCGCTCTGCGGCACGTACCCAACTTATACACAAGTATTATCATTTTAATTTCGACTCCCTCCAAACTGATCAATGAAAACGTGACCGTTTTCAATGCGAACTCTCCTTTATTTTATATTTCATACTGTCATAAAAAGCAGATGGAAGAATATTGGAAATTCAAAAGATATAACAATATTTTGAGCTGTTTTTATCAAAAGCGAGCGCTGGTCAAAGAATACCTTGATTAAAAATGTAAAATATAATGTTGTTATATGTTGATATGATTGTTATATGCAACTAACGACAGTTTTTTCATACATACTATGTTCAACCCCATGTTGATAATAACAGCTGATCTATAAGTATGGAAATATAGCTATTTTGACGCGCAACTCACGTATTAAAAATAATGCAGCGAGACTTAAAAGTAGCAGCAGTAAATTCGCCGTAACAGAACACGGCGCACATTTTAAGCAACAATATTGCACCCGTCATAAAGTGTGGAATTATGCGCGGCGGAGGAACGCGCTGGCCGGCTGCTGCGGCCCACAGCGGCCCACTGTGCACCATGAGGCAACAGAAGACCCACTCCTCACACGATGCAGTAGCTGTAGAAAGCAACAAATTGATCAATCTGGAATCGACAGACACTGAAACTACAGGCTCCAGCTAAACATTTTACTTCTGTCACCCGACCTTTCAAAGATACTAACCATTGTAGTACGTCAGCCTTCTGCACAAACTGTTTATCGGTGCACACAAATCTCGGGAACTTGCAGCGCAGTCCCGAGCAGTGTGCTGTGTGTTCGCGCAGTCAGCGCGCGTGAATCAGGTGTGTATGTCGCGAGTAAATATGCGCTATGCGCTGATCGCTTAGCTTAATAAGCGGCAGCGTTGGCGGCCAGCCAGCCCCCCCCCCCCCACCAGCATGCAGCCTGCAGACTTATGGAACTGCACAACACACGCCGACTCAGCTGTGATTAAGATTTTTGCAGCCACCGCCATCCGCCGAACGAATGGCTCGACCCGCTTCCTCCGAACGAATTGTTTTTTTATGACTACTTCGTCGTTGAGAAAATTAGTTCCTAACGTCTTAGCGAGCTTATCTCAGTAGTAATGGTGATACTTCATCACGTGACTCTACGGAACCATTATACGGGCGCTTTTAACTTTACACTCCACATTAATTCCTATATCATACATACGACTTTTCCACTTTGAAAATACTGCAACATACTTTGTCCATTATCTGACGCTCAGCGGCTGGCTTACGATAACCATGCTTTCACAACGAATTCCAGAGAAGCTTTTGAAACATGAATTCGGTGAAAATGTAATTATGTTTAAAAAACATTTCCAAAACAAAGAAATAATAGTACCCTCAATAGTGAGCTTCGGTCGGAGCTTTCATCAGAGGAGCGTTGCAATTCTAGTAAAGCACAATAAGTAAAAAAGAGTGTCACATTAAAGTGGAGAAAAGGAATAATTCGTAGCATTATAACATACATTGCGGCGCGGCGCGGAGGGAGCGGTGCGGGGGGCGCGGGCGGTGCACACGCGGCGCGGGATTTATCGCGCGCACGTGAGCGCGGCGCGGCGCGGCGCGAGGCGAGCAGCCACGCGTTGTGACTACACACCGCGAACATCATGGGCTGAGATGTGCACTGCTACGCTGAATTACGTAGCCAATGCTACGAAAACTAACTAACCAAATTAAGTGTAGCCACGGCTACGAAAGCGTAGCGACTACTTGCTACACAGCTATCAAATCCTAATCGGAAATGTTGCAAAAATTTTGCATAATATCGCTTATGTCTTCTTTTATTTAATAACCTTTTATAAGTTAGGTACTCAAGCTAAGCTGTCGTGGGCGCGGTGTGTTACCGTGTAGAACACGATATAATCGCCGCGTTATTGATAACAACGCTGTCAATGTGTTTGTTCGCCATTCCCCCGCGTCGCACGCACAGCGACGACTCCTGAGCTCTGCGTAATCCCACTTCACTGCGTTAAGGAGGCTTAATATAAAATGTGAGTACAACCACTAAGAAAAATATTAAATGACGAGAAATTCGCTCAAATGGAGTAGAAAGTTTACTTTGAATTCAAATTGGGAGCAAAAAATTAACTATATAATTACATAATTCTGTTTAGAGTTTAACGAGGCGTTGTTTTGTTATATCGGAGGTGGCGTTTTGGCTGAGAGAACACTTTCGAGTGGTTTATAAATGGGCAGGTGGAGTAACAGTGTATTTGGACAGGTGAGTGGGCAGAGCAGAGCTGTCTGTTGTCCGGGACGGACTCGCGGGTGCGTCGCTCGCACGTGTGATTGTTCGGTTATCGCGCGGCACAGGCGCGGCGCCGCACCGCACCGCGCGCACGTCTGCGGCGCGCCACGACCCGACTACTATTAAGCTAACACCACACCATACCATCTCTCAGAAGCTCCACTTGAACTACAAGCTCCTACGATAAATTAACATACTTAGGTTTTATTTATAACTGTTTCCAGGACTACTAACCAGAAAAAAAAACTGAAAATGGGGGTGCAAAAGAAAGACGTTTTCATTGAATACAACAGATATTTTCCCATTCGATAAGAATTTTAACCTGTTGTGTGCAGCGGACTTACTGCGCTTGTCTGTCAAGGCTCACCTACTGTGCAACCTGCGCGTATTAATTAGGCCGCGGTCACACAACTGCATCGTACCATACTTAACTATTCTATTTAGGCTGCTCGCGCTAACTGCAAATAGTGAGCAGCGTTATTACGTACAGCACGATATAGTGTGGCTTTGCCCAGGAAATGTTACTCAAGTAACAAGAGATGACATTAGTTTTAAGACTGCCTCCTAAACAGATCAGTTTGTTAGATCAAGAAACTTTATTAAAATATTTCATAATAATATTCATAAATTTTAGATTGAAAATCTTCAACTAAATAACAAAGTTACAAGATCAAAATGTCGGGCGTATTGTGAATTGAAATTCAGACCATTTTGTGATGACAAAACAATGTCGAGCACTATTTATAATATCGTTGAACAGTTGTCAAGATAATTTACAACAGTAACCCTTTCAATGTCGGAGCGGGATTTCTGCTCGTTGGGCAGGAAAAAATGCAAGGGGGCGGTCGGCGCGCGCCCGGTAGCGTGCCGGAGCCGCACCGGTCGCCGGCTTAGTGTTGGCTGAACACTTGGCTCGCTACTTATTAACGAGTAACCTTCGCCTTCTACACGGCTTCACGACCGGCCGCCTCTGTCAGACGGACGCTCGCCAATCCGAAAAACACCGATACCTACTTTGTCCGACCATTGTGGTAGCTTTAAATCTTTTCAATCTACACTTAGTATTTTAATGAATGAATGAATGATACATTTAAGTACTGTTAAGTGTAGTATGTTGACTGCCATATTACAACACGTTTAAGATACGATTCCAATTGAGTTCTTGAGAGAACTGCCTACACTTCCACATATCAATTCGGGGAAATCTTTTGTTAGTGCTCACGGCGGGGTATTCATTATTCAACGAAGCAACGTTCATTAAGTGTTCGTAACGAGATTAAACTGAATAAATGAATTTGAATTGTAGCAAAATATTCAGTACGTTGAAGGCACTGGGTGTGAAGAAACAGACATGACGCGTGGCTGGGCATATGCTTGAAAAATATTCAAAAACGACTTTCAATAAATTTATCAAAAGCATTGACTTATCATAATGCTCTAAACATTTTTCTAAAATATTTTATAAGTTTCATTAGGTTAATCACTTCATATTCTTTTCAAACCGATGGACCACTCCCTAAATTGTTTTGGCCCAGTAGGTGGCTACATTAATTGCAACATCGATGGCATTCATCAAATCCCCCACAGTATATACAAATGCAAATATCACTAGTGAACATATATAAACTCCGAATAATTTCAGGGTATCATAAGTCCCCTGGCAGGCGTGTGATATGAAGCGTGAACACTGATATTAGCAGCGCGCTGACGCATCCCGGGCCGGACACGTCACGCGTCAGAGTCGCGATTGATTCGTAATCGGCCGCCACCGGCCCGGTCAGCCGGACCGCGGTCTACGTAGATAGATAGCGAGCGAGAGCGACCCGCGGCGGCGAGGTTACGGTTAATGCGATTTAGTTTTACTTGTGTATTAGTAGGTATGATGATGCAATAGAAGGTATAAGAAGCTCGTGGGTAACAGCCAAACGGGCCAATAATTAAGTTGCGTTTTCGGCTATAGTCCTGGCTGTCATTTGTCGATCTTTAGGCCAGATAATCTAACACCAGCCTTGCCAAGAAGTACCGTGTTACCTAGATAGTGGACATCATACTGACAGTTGCTCTACATAAAATACTTGTATTCAGCTGCATTCGGTTTGATTGGAAGTCGTTCCCAATATAGTCAGGAAAAAGGTTAGGCGAATGATGATAAATTAATTATTATTTTTATTGAAATCATTACATAAATTATTTATTAACGAGGCTATCGGTTGTTGTTACAGGAGGAGCTGCGCGACAACCTGACAGTGAGCGTCATGAGCTTCGTGCCGACGCTGGACGACGACGGCAAGCCCATCACGTGCCGCGCCGAGAACCCCAACGTCACCACGCTCAACATGGACACGTCCTGGACCATCAACGTCGTCTGTAAGTGCATTGTACAAGCTTACTTTTTCTTTATTATATAGTCGAGAATCCCAACGTCACCACGAACAGCATGAAAATGCCTAGATATATAACGTATTCTAGATATATTATGTAACGTATTCACTAATCGAATCTTTATAGTTATATTATACTTTACCCACTTTACTTACTTTACTTTTTTCACTTTGTTATACTTTTATTAACAATGTTTTATAATGTTCTTATATTTTACTGATTTTTCAACATTTTTTTTCTTTTTTTCAACTTTCTATTATGTTCCTTTCTTATAATTCGCACTGTACAACGCCTTGGATAGCACTATCTGTAATGTAGTACATGTTCTTGTAAATAAATATATAAACGTATCGCAACTCTTTTAGCGTTAAGAAGTTCTTAAAAGTCAAAACTGTTCTTTGTTTACCAACCACGCATCATTGCTGGCCTTAAATAATGTTAATTACAGTATGTGGGTGTGGTTTGAACGCAGTCGGTGTGTCGGTCAGTCGGTCAGATCGGCCGAGTGCGTCCGACCGCGCTGTGGCGCTGTGGTCAGACGCGGATGGACACGCGGCATACATGCAAGCGTATTAACTACAAGTTTTACCAACACAAAGCAATGCAGGCTTTAATATGTTTGACTTATGTGTGCTTTGATCCGTAATAGAATGTGAAAAAAAATTGTGTGATATACAATTTATTGTGTGATATACAATTTATGGGTGGGTAGATTATTTCAACCAATTTATTTCAATTGTAACTGAAAACCACAACGACTTTGGTTGTTGCGGTTTTCAGTATTTGCAGAAATAAAAATACTTTATTTGCACGCATAGCACTAATTCAAATCTTTTCTCTGTATATAATACCCAAGAAATGAAACATTCAATATTTTAGATGTTTAACTACAAATTGAGACAGTCGTCATTTCAAAGTGGAGAGAACAAAACGTTCACAAAGACCACATTCCCAGATAACAATTAGTTGAAAATAAAACAGCGCTAATGAATATGTTCTTGTAATGAAGCAGTTATTCTCATAGACATGTTTTTCTCAAAGAAAGCGCTGGAGCGCTGCGGGCCGCCGCAGCCGCAGCGATTTAATTTATTGGCTACAAGTGTGCCTTACTTACACAGCGACTTAATTATTGAAATGAAACAGCTTTTACGAAATATGTTGCGCATTATTTATCCACCCCTTTATGTTTTATTTTCGAAGAATTTTTAGTATATCTATTCTTGCTATTGTAGTGTAGATACGTATATTTTGCCGTATTCATCCTTCCGATAACCTATTATTGTAATTAAATTAAATTAAAATTAAATTAAATAAATCTTTATTTCAGACTATTAGTCCATAATTAAGTTAGTATTTTGGCGGTTATTTTGGTAATACTGAGAATTTTTCAAGATAAAGTGGCTTTTCAAAATTAATGCAAACCAGTATAAAGCAAACAAATGTTCGATGACTGGACGATCATCATAATATCTTCTACTAAACGCTCACTGTGAAATCTGTTTTAATTTATAGAACATAAGCCTAAAAGCTTAAACAGCAATCAAGGTATGAAGGACAACATGATGTCCAATATTAATTAGTATTTTAAACGCACTTAAGAATAAGGAAATGTTTTTCATTAACCGGTTCACTTTCCACACAGCAGACACAATAGTTCAGACGCAATCAGTGAAGACCACATGCGGTTCCTGGGTACTGTGAACCGGTTAAAAACCTTTACCTTTGCGTTTTTAACATTGATAATGTTGTTGGTACTCGGCAGACCCGCCAGTGGTGCGGTTGCGCCTGGGCAGCTCGCTGGCGGCGGGCGACATCAAGGAGGGCGACGACGTGTACTTCGAGTGCCACGTGCGCGCCAACCCGCCCGCCCGGAAACTCAGCTGGCTGCATGACGTCAGTACCCTTACTTTATTAAACTGATTTTATCTGTCTGCTAACTCCCGTAATTTATTGTTTTGTGTTGTGTTGTGTGTGTTTTCGTATCAGGTAATTGTGCGCTCCTTTTTAACCGTCTTCCCAAAAAGGAGGAGGTTATCAATTCGGTTGTATGTTTTTTTTTAATGTCAAATCGGTTCATAACTGTCGGAGTTATGAGGTACACACCTCATAACTCCGACAGTTATGAACCGATTTGAAAAATTCTTATTTTATCTAAAAGGATATACTTGCAGATTGGTCCCATTTAAATTTTATGAAAATCAAATCAAATCAAAATCAAATCATTTATCAAATCATTAATTTTTTTTTTTTTTTTTTTTTTTTTTTTTTTTTTTTTTTTTTTAATCGGTTACGAACTTTGGATTTTAAGTCGAAATAGCTGGAATTCGTCTACTTGGAAGATAGTTTTATGTCATCTTAAGTAATCTAAATTGCGTATTTTGCTTTTCTGTGGTGTGTGTTGTTAGGTGTGGGGTACCACTAAAAAGTGAAAAATAAAAAACTGTTTTACAAAAATAATACACCCGACTTCCAAAAAAAAAACACTACAAAGTAAAAAATAAAGTCGGTGTCAAAATACGAAGAAACTAACAAAAACACCGACTTCCGAAATTAAAGTTATTTTTTACTTTGTAGTGTTTTTTTTTTTGGAAGTCAGTTGAATTTTTTTTTGTAAAAAGTGTTTCGAATAAAGATTTCGTCACAATGTTTTAGCACGTAGCGTCGTAGCGTGGAACGTCGTAGCCGCGTAGCTGCGTAGTTGCGTGGCCGCGTAGCAGTGTAGCCGCGTAGCAGCGTTATAATAAGCTTAGAAATGTGTTAGCTTGCTGTGAAGCATTTTTATATTCAAACTAGCTTTTGCCCGCGACTTTGTACGTGCATATAACATTTTGTCCAGTTCCCGTAGGAATTTCAGGAAATCTCTAACTGCTCCCCTACAGTCCACAAGGAAGTTAGAAGCCAAATTTCAGCTTCCTTTGATAAGCAGTTTCGGCTAGAATTTTATATATTCGTATTACATCTACCTACATTCAACTTTCAATAAAATTCACTAAAATAATAATATCATTGCTGTGTTTTTGAGTTAACAAAACAATAGTTGAAAGTTGTAACGATGGATAGTATAGTATTTCAACCATAAAAATAATAATGACTTGTATGAATCCGACGTTAATGTGAAAACAATGCTGTAGCAAACAGTTGACGAGTACGGGCGATCGAGGGGGTGAGGTATGGAGCGGGGCGGAGGGCGAGACGCGGGGTAAAGTAATAGACGACGATGTACGGTCCGATAATCGCTTTGTACTGTGTCGCTCTGTTTTAATCAGCAATATACAGCTGGGCGGCTCGGACCGGGACAGACGGGACACGGCCGGGACACGGGGCGGACACGGTTTTTTTGTTCGGCTTCACCCTTTCAGCGGCAATCAGCCGCGCGTTGTTACACGGATCGCGACACGCATCACCGCGCGCGCCTCCACTCCCCGCTTTTTTTTCTCTGCATTGTTTTCACGTTTTGCTGTCGCTACACGTGGTACGGCACGGTGCGACTCACGCGACCCACTTACCGTCCGCACTGCACGCACCGAGCCGCACCGCACCGCACCGAGTCGCACCGCACCGCGCCATGCCGCACCGCTCCAAATGCGATTGTTCCTGATTCTGACGTCACGTTACATCCGAGTGACGTTGACGTGTGACGCGGTGCGTGCTTCATACGCATTTCAATTTCCGTAATACGCTTCTTTGTGAGGGCCTCCATGCGCATCGCATTGAACAACAGACTAATAAAATAGATTCAACATAAAATTAAATCGCAGCATCCGGGAATATTCTAACATAGTATAATGTTACACATCCGAGCAAATTATTGGGGCGGAGCGAGCCGCGGTTTTGTGGCGCTCGATACACAGCGGCAAAGCATGCGGTGACTTACTGGCTCGACTTCAGCTGAGAAATATTTAGGGAACCACCCGAGAACCAAACCGAGAACTGTCGACTTCCAATTTAGAAGGTCGCATCTAAACTGGAATTTAAAGTACCATGTGGGCGGCAAAGAGCGCCCAGTTTAATGCCGCATTCTTGGGATAAGGCAGTCAGATGTGTTCGTGACTCCGTGTACAGCTAGCTATAGCATGATACTGCTGATAGCCGCAGTGATTAAATAAAAGCGTGCATCGGCTGCATTGTCTGGGTGACGCATGACGCGCGATATTATTCGCGTCATTTTTTGCACCGCGCCGCGCGCCGCGTCCATTTGTCGCGCGCCGATGACACGCTCATTGTTTTATGTGTGATTGTTTTTGACAAATGGTGGACGCAGCGAAGCCACGCGAATTAAAACGCACATAATTTACAGCGGTCATTTGCGACGACACGGATATATCTGCGAGCGCTGTTTACGATCACCGCTCACTATCGTATCAAAAATATTCAGTTTTTTATTTTTTATATAAATATGCCTCGTTTTATTCCTATCATTTTCAGCCGTGAATGGCTAAGCCCGGACACATTGTTGGCAGTTCCACGCCAGTTACTTTCGGTATCGCTAAGTACCCGCAGTATATTATTACGGCCACGTTAAGCCCGTATCAGACTCCCACCACTTAGTTAGGCGTAATGCTTTCACTGGAGTTTCATTTATTTCGCTAGTTGTCGTATAAAATGTGTCATAATTGAAAGTGGAGCACACATCTCGGCTGCTCAGCTGCGGGCTCCCGGACTAGTCGTCTGGTATGAACTCGTAAGTAGGGCGCGGTGTACTAGCTGTTTGTCTAAGAGAGCTCACTCGGGCGGGTTCGCGGGGCGCCGCTAGCGAGGTATAAATTGTGAGTATTTTTGTCGCCTGTTCTCTGGTAATTTATAAGGGAGGCAGTAATGGCGGCGTGCGACTAATGGGCGCACGGTCATCTCGGGGCCGCATGACTAGTGAGCTTACAGAAGGCTTACTCTGACTGACAAATAGAAAAGCCTTTATCAAGCCTCAGGCGGATAGATAGGTTCCTATCAAAAACTTAACTAACACAGAACCAATTACTATCATATAGAAGGTCACTTCCATTCTGTTTGTCATAGAAACATGCTTGGCATTGTTATCCCATGGCGTACACCTTCTGCGGCGGGCGTGTAATGTGTCGCGGGACTCTGCGGAGATCGCCCCGGGACCGCCTAAATTATTCATCATTAACGCTAACACTGTCCAACGTATTAAAAGCAAATTGACGACGGACCCATATACATACATATGTACCTACAATATTAAAATACATACACGTGCAAATGTGTAGCCAGTTTAGCCGGCCAATGTATGCAAATTAGGGAAAACGTCAATTTTGTTTGAACGCCACAACGGACGCGCCTCGATGCAAATTCTTGGGATATTCATCATTATTCCGTAGGATATTTTAGGTTATAATAATGTAGCCAAGTCCGGTACAGTCCCCTGTCCCGGGGGGAAATAGTGCGAGCGTTCGCCGCACCGCATGACGACGTCATTTGCTATGAGTTTACTATAATTAGGCAAACATTTTCAACTAAAACATAGGCAGAATATTGAATCTGCGTTCAAATAGAGCAACGATCTGCATTGGTATTAGACATGAAAATCACTTTTTAAGGAAACTCTACATTCATGTAAACTTGTCAGAAACAGTCCTGAAGTTCACTTGAAAACAGCGCATAATACATGCACAATATATTGAAAGCACGTCTACAACAAATGCGTACAATCAATTGATGCTCCGTTTGCATCACCTTGCACTCGCCCGTCGACTGGCGCTGTTTGTTCCCGCCTTTATGCAATCGGCGCTTATTGTTCGCTAAACACAAGTCAAGTGTTGGAGCGTTTGATGTTGTGCCGCGTTACATCCGCGCCAGTGGCCGGCAGGCCTCGGGAGCCCCGGGCCTCCGCGACTGTACGATAAGCTTTGTAGTTTATAGTTTAGATTATTTGCGACTTCTGTTTCTGAGTTACTTGTGGTTTTGGAAATTATATAAACCTGTATAGTAGGTACCTGCTTGTAAGTTTGGCACTATGTAAAAAGTTCGGCTTTATACAAAGTCTTTGTAAAATCTGGTTTCCTAGATTTCGAACCACTTACTTTTGTATGTGTTATTTTTTCCTGGCAATGCACTTGGTTTTCTAAGCTACTAACTATTTCTATAATGCTACTCCAACACACGGATTGCCGTTGGATTCGTTCACAGATTAATTCTTTACCAATATTCGACAATACATCATAGAGATTAGAAATAATATGTTCAGCAGTCGAAAAACTGAGAATACTATTTACCTTCACTAAACGAAAAACCTGCTCAGAACCTAAGCCAAACAAAAGAGAACCCAATTGCCCATTCACCTGTACTTTAAGGGATTCATTAATAAAACCGATGCTGCAATTAATGCACTCATCCACTGGGCCTATAGCCTAAGAAGGTTACCATCGACTTGAAAATAAATACAAGATAAAACTGGTCTAGCCAAGACTAAACTATAACAAAACAACAGATGCCCGTCACTTTAATAGTGTCTATATGACATGAAAGTACCTATAACAGTTCGTAACATAGTAATAACCTGCCGTGTGATCAGTGCGCCCGGGCCGCCATGGCCGCTATCGGCCCTAAGCCGCCCGGGCCAAGGAAATATGTGCTCAAGTCCATCAGCCGCCTTTACTGCTAAATAAGAGAGGTATTATGACGTGCTTCGAAGCTTCGCTTAAATACCTTGTTATATACATTAGGTACATATTGGCTACAATCTTAAATCGCTAGTGTGTTGCCTGCACCACATTGAGGAAGGGATTTTTGACGGTTCTTTTATTTTGCACAATTACGAGCGTTATTGAAAAGACCTTACAATGAAATCGAAATCTTCTCATGGAAACCTATGGTAGATTTGACCTGAAGTCATTGAATACATTCAATGAGTTCAGGTCCTTTTATTTAAGGATGGAAAATCATCAAATCACTCCTCCCGATCATGGCGGAGCAGTACGGAGTGCCAGATTCCTACTGACTAAAACACATTTGTGTTACTCCTAATGCCTTTGCGTTCCAGGGCTGGTGACTCTTTATATGATATATGACATTTATTGTATAAATAGGTTAAACATAACACTTTTACACGTCAATTTTTTGGTCATTTTAAATTAGATGAGGCCGGTGTTTTCTAGCTACCCTGAGAAGAAACAGTAAAACAAACTCAGAGGTCAATGTCTCTTTTAAAGTCCATACAATCGTACTTTTTCTAACCGTGTGGGTATTGAGATCTAACGACCCCACACACCCCTAGTGTCAGAGTTTCTAAACCGCCTGGTCTAGGTACACAGCTAGCGGAAATGTTAGAAATATCAGTTTCATATGAAGTAGAAAGCAATAGCGGTATCCTATCCAGGTCATTACAGCGAGTGTTATAACGAAGTAGTCCGGAGCCCGGCCCGCGCCCCCGCCCCGGGGGGCTCGTATAACAAAAACCTCAAATATCACCACATACGGGCGAACATACTGAATGTGCCCGCTCATGTGTACTTGGACTGCTGTGGACATCGATTAGGCACCTGTTACTTACTAGTTACATATATGACTTTTACGAGTGTATATGGTTTTCTATGAGGTTAGAATAGGTTCCATGTGCTAGTATTTAAATAAGAAAATTAGATCACCGTCACTTCTGGGTCATTTCTGGCTTAAATGTCAAATATTCGGGAATGGTTCACAATACTTAAATAATATTATCTTCTTTTAATTCTAAGTTTAGGTGGTATTTATGATTTAAAGTCATCGGATAGTTCAAAGTTATTTATTAGAAGAGTCAATTGAACTGGTGAACATAGTATCGATCCTGAAAATTTTGTCTATTAATAGTTTCGATCAGATCTCCGAATATCAGGCTCTGTTTGTTTTCACATCCGCCGCCCGCATGTTTTCACACGAGTATTAACAAGATGTGAGTGTATTTAAACTAATGTTATCACAAAGCCGTCTGTGTGAACACACTAACTTTGTTATATACATAGTAAGTAGGCATGTACTTCACTTCTATTTATACATGCTATTTAACTTGTGCTACTTTAATATTCCACTATGTTAGCTGAAAGGAACCGTGTAATTTTCTCCGAAATTCACTGCAGTATCCATTAAACTATGTATTTTATGTTCTTACTAAATGGTGCGTTGTGTACAAAACTAGCAGAAGAGAACAAGTAGTGCTATGATTACGGTGAACAACGCTTTGAAGCAAAACGTTTCTACCTACCTAAAAAATCTATAACGTCGTCTTCTTAGTAAAATTCAAAGAAACAGATGAAAGAATCACTTCAAGCGTGAAATTCCAGTAAAACCAGAATCCTATCTGTCCTACTAAATATAAGTTAAACAAAATCGCATCCTGAAACACATTTGTGACACACGCGCCAGTAAGCCCGCGCCGCAAACGTCCCTCGCCGCCGATTTGTTTAATATCAGTGTGACAGGAAGTAAAGTTCACGCCACCAGTCACCAGCTGAAAGTGGTCAGCCAAGTGTGACGTACAGCGACCAAGTAGGAATTAAAAGTATTTATAAAGATAAATATTGAGCTACTTTTTCTATCAATTTAGGTAGAGGTGTAGTGAGCCTATCTGACAACTGAGCAATAATCCAGTCATCAGTAAACCAATATTCTACTAATTTTTAAGCAACGTTCGCATGGCGAAGGGTTTGTTCAAATTCGATATATAGGATACGATGGGGCTGACATACGTTATGCGTAAAAGCCGCTATTTATAAATTAACAGAAAAAAAGCAACTTTCGCATACGCAATCTGTCAAAACTGGTGGGGAATTGAATTTTTTTAACATATTGTGACTGAGATGCGAATTCACATCTCAGTCGCAATATGTTAAAAAAATTAAACTTAACTTTGCTTAAAAATTGATAAAAGTACTCTGTTTTCACCAACGAGTTGTATTGATCAGCAAACGAGTGAGCCTATTGCCATCGATTTAGCACCAATCAAGACCTCAGACTTTCACTGAAAAGAGATAAAACTGAATAACACTTTGAGCGACATAAGAACTGAACCTAGAATCCCTTGTACCCCGAGCGACGAGCAGTAAAGTATATTTAATAATATAATATTTTCCTCATAAATCTCACAACAAACGATGATTGGACTGTCCTTGACTGGTAATAGGCTCGCACCTTCCCCGGGGGTGTCGTAAAAGGTGATTAAGGGATTACAATGAAGCTTGAAGGGCAGCAGTGTTATCTGAGTAATACACCGTGATATTGTGGCCGTTAGCAAGCGGTGACATCGTTTGTGTTCGCGATTTATCTTTTAGATATCCGAATTTTACCTAGAGCTTTATTACACTAAAATTTAAAAAAATAAATAATATAAAAACAAGATTTTTGGAGAAAACGATAAATCAGGTATTAATGATCTTTGCCAAATCTATTAGTCGTATGTTATTAAAATGTCGACGTAAAATTAATAACGAAAATAAATGTCACAAGTCACTCCAAATCTTGTAACAATATCTCAAGTAATAACCTTCTGAAATAACAGGATTTCATAAAATTATCAAAACAATATTACCAAAGTAAAGCTCTCAATCTGATTGGAGTATCAATATCTTTGGCATCGAGTGCCTGAGCCCGCGACCCGCGCACTAATATCAATCGTAATCCAAGATGGCGCGGAGCTGTCAATCAAGAAGGAAGTATTAAAATTGGTCGCTTGAGGAGGTCGTGACTCGTGACTCGTGACTCGCCTCTGTCAGTTAACTTTGCGGGATGTCGCAATCAGATGCCGCCATCCGGCGCGCTGATTACGGAAATGATTCAGAACTGGCTGAAAGGAAGAATACTTACCCTTTTAAATTGAGTGCAAATGTGTGTCAAATATAAAGTGGGAAGGGGTCGCTGATGTTGAAGACTCCGTGTTTGTGGACTGTTTGAGTCTTACTTTCCTAAGTGCATCCGGTTATTTAGTAGATTTTTGATTCATCTAGGTCCGGCTCCTATTTCTGATACCATGAATATCCTTTGCTAGTCTTTGTGCCCAGTAGTTGTTTGTCGAAGTGAAAATAAACGTGAGCATCATGTTCATGACACACGTTCGTTGCACATTCCTGTTTTGTGTTTGTGTTGTGTGCTGCATCACCGATACGCTCAGTAATTACGGGCGCGCGTGGCGTGCCCTCAGGGGTACGAACAAGTAGGTGTACGATCACAGTTTGCAAATGGTAGTGTTACACTCCTGTTCACTATCTAATTATCAATCGAAGTACACACATCTACACACACACACACACACACACAGTCTCTACATTTATGGTTCGCTTTTCTTTTAAAACTCTTGAGCTTTATGAAGTCGTAATCCTTGCGCTCATGTGACACTTTGGCCTATTTGTAGAAATCGATAGTCAACGAGAAAAACATGATTCTGGAGATTCGTTCTTTGAGCTTCATCGAAAATCGAGATAAATTGACAATGTTGAAGAACCTTAGGCTGTCCGCAGCCCCTTTGGCCGAGCCTACCCTTACAGAACAACACCAGCGGCAGTCCCTCCGCCCTCCATCACAACGACCGATGAGCTGTCACAATAATAAGACGCCGCATAAATTCCTCGTCTTAAGCCATCATAAATTTTAGCCAAATTTATATATATTATAATCTGAACAATTACTCAGGGCGGGGCTGCCGGCTGGGAGCCGATGACTTATGTGCGCTGCCCAGGAGCCCAGCTGCCGCCGCCATGTTTCATTGTACAGGACCCGGCAAAGGGAACGGGATTAGATCACTCTGATTATCAAATTAATATCTACAGTTAGCCACAGAACCTTTCGATCTAGAAGCTGCCACATAATTGCTTGGTTTCATTGGTCTGTGAGATCTAAATTCTTGCTCATTCATTTCAATTTACTTGAATAAGCAACTTGGTCAATAGTTTAAGTTAATAGCGGCTGTTTAAACTCGTGAATAATATGAAAATTATTGGTACTTAAACCTACAAAGACCGAGAATTCTATTGTTGATAGCCCTAAATGTTTAGTATACCAGCTTGATGCCCTTGAGTCAATTGAGAAACGAGCCAAGAGGATCATCGGTAATGATAGGCTCGTCGAGTCGAAGCTCCAAAGTCTTCAGCATCGACGCCGAGTTGCTAGCCTGACGGTTTTCTATCGGTTGCATTTTGAGGAATGTCGACGGAATTGCGTAATTTAATTCCGCCAAGCCCGTTCCATCATCGAACTACAAGACGAACGGCGATGCATCACCGGTACATGGTGGACCTCCCACCCACACGCACAAAACGATATCAATAATAGCTACTAATGTGTTCCCAAAACGGGAACGCATTCGTGGGCGTACTGCAAAGGAGTGGAATGCCCTGCCGGAGTCTGAGTTTCCTGATAGCTAAAACCTGGGAGTCTTTAATTCAAGAGTGAATAAGTTTCTTCTAGGCAGGCGTGCTCCATCTTAGACCGCATCATCGCTCAACACCAGGCAAGATAGTGGTCAAACGCGTGCCTACCAAAAGAAAAAAAAAATCGTCAAACAGCGACTCAGAAACTTTATTATGTGATAATTCGCCTCAGCGGTATATTAGCAGCACGACTGTGATGACGTCTATAATTATAGTCACTACTGTTACCAGCTGCTTAACAAGTCACGTACTGCCACCGAGAGTGTAGCCAAAACGACTGCCTGAACGTGAAAAATATATGGGATTGACAAACGCAGTCAAAATATCCCGTGAATAATCTATACTAATATTATAAAGCAGAAGAGTTTGTTTGTTTGATTGTTTGTTTGTTTGGTTGAACGCGCTAATCTCAGGAACTCCTGGACCGATTTGAAAAAATCTTACAGTGTTAGATAGCCCATTTATCGAGGAAGGCCATAGGCTATTTATATTTTGATACTAGCTGACCCGTGCAACGTCGTCTGCGTAACATTTTTCATTACTGCTCCGCTCCTATTGGTCTTTGCGTGATGATATATATGCCTATAGCCTTCCTCGATAAATGGGCTATCTAACATTGAAAGAATTTTTCAAATCGGACCAGTAGTTCCTGAGATTAGCGCGTTCAACCAACCAAACAAACAAACTCTTCTGCTTTATAATATTAGTATAGATAGTATAGATTTCGACAGCACATTTGCTACTAAAATAGCTCTTTGTCTAGAGCATCAAGATCAGTGGATACCAGTTTCACTACCATTCAGCAAATTCACACCCCCAACGTTGCGAACGATATGAGAAGAATCATAGACCATAAAAGTACGACTCCTCTGCCGGCTGGCCAAGCCGCGTGTATTTACACCGCGCTAAATTCCCGGTCCGGGCTGTACCGCTCCCACCGGATCCGAAACCCAGATCTCATTTAAATAGTTACTACCGCCTAATAGTTGTAATAAAGTTACAGTGAATGCCGAATGTAATTTGAATAGGTTCCTCGTCGGATCGGAAAGTCACGACTAGTATTCCCGGAATGTGAGTCTCGATCTTGTTACTCGCGTTATCGACGAATCAGGGTCTCTTTATGTGAATACCTACGGGTATTTGTGACATTACATAAGACTGTATATTCTGGTACAAGTTTAAAACTTTGTTAAATTACTCGTCAACCAAATGGCTTTAATTAGTTTTGAGTACATCTAAAAAAACATTAATTTTAGATTGGCTGTTAATTACACAGTATTTCTGCCATTACTTTTAAGTTTTCTGCTACATTTTAAAATCTAGTCATCGATCTATACTTCTATAAGTACTAATATTATAATTGTTGATGGCACAGAGGTAGGTTACAGTCTGGAATAACACATAGGACACCTTTTTTATCGCGGGAGTAGCTTCTCCTGGTATAAGTTTCTACATTCACGCGTGTGGAGGCGCGGGCGGCAGCTAGTACCTATTATCAAAAAATAAATTTTAAGGTAATAATCATCGCGTCGCGAATGTCCCAGTTCTGAATGTGCATCGCAAATCAGAACACTTACCTACATCACTACAGAACACATTCGCACATTTCGCAGACGTGTCGCACATGTGAACCGGCAATACTGCTGGCAATAAAATGGCGTTTTAATTCCCGCGCCTTGAAGAAGTGCTTAAATTACTATTGAAATTTATTTCTCACTTAACTATCTCAGCCAGAATGTGTTTAAAGCGAATAGAATGGAGGCACAGGAGTGAGCGGGGCAGTGTGGCAGTGGGGGGGGGGCGGTCGTGTTCAGGTGTGCACTCATTACGGCGCGCAATAAACCCACGACGCCACTTACCCGCGCTCACCGCACACACACTAACTCTCAACTGGCGACCAGTCGACCACTCGTTACCAGTTTACCACTTTACGTGATAGTGGACAAATAAACTTTTGCCGAGGAGGTAATTGAAAGGTGTGAAGATACATAAAGTTTTAACTAACTTGACTTGCTTCACACATTAATAGCGCATAGGAACGTTGCTTTCTTCGACATTGATTTTGAAGCAAGAAACATTGGTAGCTCGAAAATATAGCAGGACATTTTGTGTACTGTACATATTTAGCAATAATACTAAAGACAGCCCTCTCTCATAACGAGCGATAGCATGTTCGTAATAGCCCCTATGTAGCACGTGAGTGATAATTGTGTTATTTATGCGCCCATTCAAAATCTACGTGACGGCCGCGCCCCGTGCGCTGTGCGCTATGCGGCTCACTCAGATGATGTATGTTATGAGAGCGCACGCCGCGCGCCGGTAGGTGCCGCCGGCTCAAGCACGCGCACTCCACGCAATAACAGAGAACACTCGAATTGAACGTAAGCAAACTGTGTTATCAGGTGGAAAATACCTCTCTTTATTCGTTAATGGCAGCTATTTCCAAGGAGCGGCGGGGTGTGCGGGCGGGGCGGAGGGGTGTCTCCCCCGCGACCTCCGTGATCATCCACAAGATTGTGCTCCAATGAAACTCGTCTGCCTCATAATGGACAAGCCTGATTGAATCAGTCGCTCTCCATTCATGCGGGATGGATCCCGACATCAAGATTTTTCGGAACGTTTCCTGTAGTGTTGATGAGAAAATCGCCTATACATGTACACCTACTGTGCCCATTTATATACGAATGAGGAACATTTTCCTTTATTTTTTCGTGCCGGTTTCACATCGTATTGCTTATACATAGACTCGATATAAGCTTTGCCTGTTAAGAAATATACAAAAGTACACGAAACACATATTTACCTAAACATCGTAAGAGCTTCACTAATTATAAGAACAGTCGAGTACTCTCCAACTGTCCCTCCAGCCTTCTCCTGAAATTGTAATTAACACCCCAAACGCGAATTTTAAATGCAACACACATTTCAAAACAAACTTCAAATAGAATAAGATACAAAATCGCATTCTGTTTTGCTTTTCAACTCTCAAAACGATCTCATAATTACGAACACACATTCATTTAAAGTGTCAGTGTTGGGAGTCACAAAGAAGGGACGTCATTAAAATGTTTGTCCACGACGGGACCGCCCCGGGCGTCCGGCACCCGGCGCCGCTGTCCGGCGATAGCCGAAAATTAGCGATGGTTCACGATACGGGGATTAGACTATTAAGTTTAAGAATAGGTCTTTTTATAATAGTCCACCAGATTAAGTTGCTTGATATTTAACTTCAAACTATTAAAATAACTTTTTTTACAAAAATTATAACTGACTTCCAAAACACTACTAAGTATACTTAATTTCGGATGACGGTGTGTTTGTTTTTGTATTTTCGTTTTTTAATCATTTTATACTATGTAGTGTTTATTTGCAAGTCGGTTATATTTTTTCGTAAAAGAAGTTTTTTTTTTCACTTTTAAATGGCAATTCCTGGGCGACGACTACGTTTACGCAGAATTTAAAATAAGCATAAAATACTCATAAAATAAAAACTACTGAACCAAACTGAATTACATGTATACGAGACCAAATGGCAAGTATCGAACTAAAAAGAATCACAGTAATCGGAGCAGAAACCATGCAGTTGTCGGTGTACATACATAAAACGAAAAAAAAAAACCCGACGAATTGAGAACGTACTCCTATTTTGGAAGTACCTATTATAAAAATAACAATAAACAAAAATTAAACACGCGAGTTGAACATCAATCTTTCAACAGTCTCCTTCTTGGCGTGATTATAACGACATAGCTGACTCTAAGAACGGGCCTGACAGAGTGGCTCCTGTCCTAGGTAATAGGTTTCGAAGCTAGCAGCTTATCTGAGCAGAGCACCACTCTTTGAGCAGTTGTCTTCTCGGAAGGGGGGGGGGACTCCTTACCATGGAACTCTGCCACTGCTGCTCTAGCCTTAAGCGTCAAAAACTGTGTTTCAGCATCCCTAGCGTTGAACTGTTCACCTCTATTTAACCCAAGACAAGTTTCAACGGCTTAGCCGACTGGTTCAAATGGCTTATGATAAGAAAGGATATTACTACGCGTCCATACATTGATCGCCTAAGAACTACCAGAGACGCGAATTAACTTTCTGGTGACCCGCGCAACTTCGTTTGCGTCACATTTTCCATTAATGCTCCGCTCCTATTTGTCTTAGCGTGATGATATATAGCCTATAACCATTTGATATGTTTAATTGTTGCCATAGAAACATACTAAACACAGTAAGATCCTAGACCTCTCTTATTATCTGACCAAACCAACTGTGTGATATAGAGTAGTGTTAATATTATGTTCTTTTAATATACGCATTTTAACAACAGGTGCCAAAGCTATTAAATCACTTTTTTAAAGTATGGGTACTGATTTTTCTATATGTTTTGCAGTACGAGTGTATCCATCACATGGCTGTAATTTGGGTATGTGTTACTAGCGGCAAATAACGCACACGGAAATTGGTCATCGGCCCAAGCTAGCAGTTATGCGTATATTAAAATAACATAGACTATCACTATTCTATCCCACACATTTTGTTAGTGTGAAAATAAGGGAGGTCTGGCAGCTCTGGGATCTGGTCTAAAAGTCTTATCTGCAAATTACCTAAGTATTATCTGTGAATTCATCGACTGTCTGTGTCGATGTTGCTCGTGTCACACAACAACGCTTTAATCGCTTAATTTTTTTTGTAACTAAAAATCTTACTTCTTATTAAAGCACTGAGAGTGCTTCGTTTCAATTAGAAAATAATGGCGCCGGATAATAAAACCAAAGTGAATTACTTTTTAAAATATTTTTGTCATTATGAAGTGTCTGTTCATTTGTAATAATTAAAATTTAAATAAAAAAAGAAACTGGCCAAGTGCGCATCGGACTCACGTGCAAAGGGTTCCGAACAAAATGTTTGTTACATGCTATTTTAACACTATAGACGACTATATATATAGGTTTTCCTGTAATCAAAAAAGGTATACTTATAATTATCTGTTTTTTTTTTTAATTTATTTTTGGTCTAAATTCTTAAATAAATTCAAAACTATATATCTTAAAATTATAAAAAAAAATTGAAACCCTCAAAGTAAGCCCTTTCATTTGATATGTCACACGATACAGTTTGAAACACCGTTTTTTGTGTGTTTATATTTACGCCACCTTTTACCATGTCCTTTCACGTTATTAAATCTAAGGCAATGTCTAGACGCTAGGTTTTTCTCATTCAACAAAATATCTGTTTTGTGCTAATGCAAAACAAATCAACTCATTCAAACTTGCAAACACAACGAAAAGAAAAGTCTTTACAAATGAAAAAAATGATTGAAATTCAAAATGGGTAAACAAACAAATGAAAACAAGCGCGCAGAATACTTCGGACACTGCTCTTCATTTGTTACCTATGTTGTTTTTTAAATCGTGACAGAAAAGTTGTGATGTCACCCATGTGTGGTGAGTCACGTCTATCTGTTATCATTAAACAACTGCACGTGAGTCACCACCGGAATGCTGGCGTTGAAATGTTATTTTTCATATAAAATAAGCAAGGGAAGCATATCTGTGAACTATAAAAAAATATATTGCACTTTTTTCATAGCGTTAACTCATAGGTACATAAACTATACACATAAACTATATACAACTACCTGAGGTTTTCTTTAGACACAAGATGTGGCATTGGCAGCAGCAACAAAGAGTTATATTTTTATGTTAATACAGAATATTACTAACTTACTTACGGCAAATCAAAGCCGCTCCCGGAACAATCGTAGGTATTGCCATAATCTCTCAACTTATCCCCGTGCATACTCATAAGATGCTTATCTCAGGCGGATGTACTTCATCAATCATCGCAGATACCCAGCGCTGAAAGCCTACAAGCCACCGCCGGGGCCCAGGAGCCCGGATGAGGGGCCCAGGCATCCGGGTGAGGGGGCAACTTTTCCAATTTCCAACATCTCAAGCCCGAAACTAAGATTATTGACTTACACTGCAGCTCGCGGTAAAGCTCCACTGTAGTCAATTATAGCAGAACAGTACTATTTAGGTTAGAGGCAATCACTTTCAGAAGCTATTTTAAAGAGAGCGGTCAAGAAAAATTCAAAACGCAGATCCATCGGAAGAAGCTGCAGCTGTGATGCGATTATTTTCTTATTCGTAAGAGTGACTAAAAGTAGCCATCACGCAAGTATCACTCAACATAAATAATCGGCTTGTTCACAAACAATGAATAAAACTTTTCACACCAAGGTATTGGGAATCTTAAGTCCAACAGCAGTATTCAGCAACTGATGCCGTTGGTTGCGAGTAATGTAATCGTCCCGCCTCCCCTGCTGCCCGCGAGATTGATAGTACCCGCCGCAATGCACCCGCAACGCAACCACAACGTAACCACAACGCAGTCGCTTATCGACACCATGTTTACACGAAAGTTATTTTTGAAAGTAATGACGAATGACTTCTAAAGCAAGGAGTTCAAAAGATTGAATACGACCGTGTTCATTGATTCATAATGTCACTCCAAAGTAAGATTAAAATTTGGTTTAAAAAAATCAGCAATTACGTCACACCTTTCCAAAGTTCTCCAAAGTCATAAAAGGCAGAATTAATACTTAAAGTAACGAGTACACACTCTGCCCTGGCCGTTAAAATGCACGTTTTATATGTTCCTGTCTCATAATCTTAATATTCCAGTGAAACAAAGTCGCACATAGCTACGTAAACAAGCATCTCTTCCAAACTGAACATTGTACAAGCTCGCTACAAAGGTAAAGGCGAAATTATGTGTTTTTCATCAGCGCCAACAGGCTGTAGTACTAATTTCACGCAGCTTTCAAAATGTCTCTTTTAATTTCCCCTTTTGTAGTGAAACAACAGAGTCATCGGGCTAAACAGTTTTTTTTTGTTCGCCTGTTTCGGCGACTTCATTTGTAAAAATTACATTTTGTGCCGTCTCGGTGGGAGCACTTGTACCGGGGCTGTAGTGAGGTGGAACAGCTAGATAATAATATGCGTGGATATAACAAGTCCCAAATTATACAACTCTAGAGATGAGAACAATCTCAGAAAGTATAATGAGATCAAAAATAGCAGGCGTTAGTTTGAACTTATGCAATCCATAAATAAATACATAGCCAACAAATTAAATTACTTAGACGATATCGGAATATCCAAGAACAGAAGACAATCATCCCTTCGACTTAAAGTAAGCCTAATCAGCGACGATCTCAACACAGCCAGGGAACACGTCTATACTGAGACTAAAAATCTTTTTGTTAGAAACAAAAAAATATAATCAGTCCTCTGTACGACGTAACGAGTACCTTTGTCCGCTGGAGTGGCGCCTTTTGTAGGCCGTGGTAATGGGCGGGCCCTTTGTGTAAATATATTCTAGTAATTGTACCCCTCGCCCATTTCAGCCCCCCGCCTGCTCCCAGACCCTAAGGAAGGTACATTTACGTCATCATAATATTGCAGGAATATTTTTTCGTGAAACGTTACGTCGTGATCGACGTGCCTTGTAAAATGTTACTGCCCACCTTTTTGCTTTAGCTTTTATCTTGTTTGCGATAGGGTTCCGCTACGAACCTCATTCTGCATTAAACCTAATGGCGAGTTGTAAATAGAAAATGTTGAAGTGATACATGTTGCTTACAATGCTATAAAAAAGACATTAAGCTGATGTTACTTTTGAATCATATCATGTGTGACTTCTTGGTTCAGTACTTCAGTCCTCAATATAGTAACGCTTGCGTGTTGCTGCAGGACCGGCCGCTGGCGCACAACGCAACGGCGCGCGTGTTCCACAGCAACCAGAGCCTCGTGCTGCAGAAGGTGACGCGCCACAGCAGCGGCCGCTACGCCTGCTCCGCACTCAACGCGGAGGGGGAGACCGTGTCCAACGAGCTGCTGTTCCGAGTCAAATGTAAGCCAAACACCTCCTGATACGTTATAGCCTCCTGGTACAGGAGCTGACGCGCCACAGCAGCGGCCGTTATGTCTGCAGGAATACTTCTCGTGATGTTTCTTTTCATATAATTCGTAAACATAGCTTTCAGGTACCTAATGCGTGACAACGTTATATAATATTGTGTGATAACGTTCACCTAGCCAATCTTTTTTATTTTCTTCACCTCGCTTCTAACTAAATGCGTAAAGTACATCTCAAGAAACGATCCCTGCAGCCGGTGAATGGGGATATATTTTCATCTCATTGATAGTATTTTAAATTCAGTGTTGGCTCCCTAAATCTCTGAGGATTCGACAGTGTCATGCAATATTCACGCGCCATTCGGGCCTTGTCGTTTCGCGTCAAACAGAATTATGCAAGAAGATAAAGCGCACATATTGGAATTCACCGAAACTTACGAACAAGTAGTTACCACGCACGCGAGCACGCGCGCGGCGCCGGTCGGTCCCGGCTGCGGCGCGCTCACCCGGCGTGCTCATCAGGGGCGACGCTTCCAACACAACTTTGACCTCTCTAATATAATGTGACCGCTTCCGCATCTCTAGAGTGTCGACCGCAAGCCCTCCTCCACCGACAGGTAAGCTATTCGTTCTCCGAAACGAACACGCTCTACACTCTCGGCGGAGCAGGTTCCTACCACATAAAGTTATTCCGACTGCTGCAGTCCAGCTATGGACCGCAGGCGAAGCAGATCATATTTCGGCGCTAAAACAAACTTAAACAACAGCCACCGCCGCTAAAGTTTGGCGCTAAATAGAAAACTCGTGAAGGGGCCGCGCCGGGTTCATTACGGCACCTCTCGAAGCTCATTCAAAACAATCGGCACAAATCTGGAACAATGCGAGCCACCGACCCACACTTAAATTGCTCAGAATTAATTAATCGCGACGTCCGCGCATTGTGTCGCCACAAATACGCCGCGCAAATTAAGAAGCATTGTGGTCGCGCCGCGCCACACCGCGCCACACCGCGCCATCCCGCGCGTCGTCATCGCGTCGCCCGCCCGCGCGATGGCGCGTCGCGCGGCCGCTCGCTCGCTTCTCGGCGTGTTATCGCGTCTCGCCCTCGGCCGGGAAACTTTCCACTAATTGTTTTTTCTCCGACGTTTGCCTTGATGCCTTCTGAAAGGAAATACTGAACGGATAAACTTCTTGTTTTGCGATTTCAGAGTAAATGGAGTCTGTACCTTTTTATTGTAGTTTAACGACCTACTTTCTTATTTTGTACAGGTATCAAAAGAATTCTCGTAGCATTGGAGACATGTTAACCGTTAAAATGTGTTCTGAATGAATAGCCCATTCAGAACACATTTTTGGTGTTGTACTTGTAGGTACTTCATACTTGTAGGTACTATAATTATATCCGTTGGCGTGACATTCACACCGGCAGCGAGTCGGCACATCTCGCAGATCATGCCCACTAAAAATAAAGTTGCATCCGATCTAAGACATATTGAGGCCCTGACCGTGAACTGCTTATCATCTGAACATATTTTATTGTGAACATAAAAAGTTCATTGACACGGAATTCTTGAAATGTTGACATACTCAGCTCCCTCGCCGACAGCGCGTCGCGCCCTGCTACAGACGAACAATGGCGTCGAGATACTTCCGGCGACAATTGAGCCTGATAATTTTACCGGCGAGTGACGGCCGCCGACGATACTCAATTACGGCGGATTGGATTGCGCCGATTAAACTCGTCTCCTTGTCAAACGATAAATAAGCGACTTCAATTAAACAGCAGTCTGTAGTGCTGTAGTGGCGCAGGTGAGCTCCTTCGCGGCTCGCTGCTCCTCGCCGACCAGCCACCCCCCGCGCCGCGCCTCTCTCCCCCGCCCACGCCCGCGCCCCAGTAATGGCTGTCGATCTATTTTGCCAATTGTAAGATATGGCTCTGACAAAATAAGATGGGAATTTTTAATGGCGAACATAACTGCGAGTAATGTCGCAATAAATTGTGTTTCGCAAGAAAAAATGTTTTGTAATGAAGTTGTTGTTATTGCTCGTTACGATCGGAGCCATTTTATTCATGACCCGATGCCGTTAGTCTCCACTGGCTTTTGTTAAAATAACTTACTCCTATTCGAAGGTAGATTATCCTATTACGTTTTATATTATGTACCTATTTAAATGGATTTTGTCTCGGATTAAATGTTTCGAGATTTCGCTATTGCAGCTGTGCCCTGTCGTTTTATTTTGAGGCTCATTGACGTTGACACAGAATGATCTAATCAGATTGAATTGTATCGATGTGTGCGTCGTTGGCTGGGAATTTTGTATTAATTGCTGTGTGGTTAATTAGTTTGTGAGTGGGGATGCGCCGCACGTCGCTTGGGGTCGCGGTGTCGCGGGGTCGCGGGGTCGCGGCTGGCTGCCGGCGGCCGCGACCACATAATTACTCCTGCCCCTAATCCCCGGCTGACGACACCCCTGACCTTCACCTCTCGCCACCTTTACACACTACTATTTGTCACACGTTTTGTTACGTAGACCGGTGATTGTTATTGATGTCAATCCACGGTCATCATCTGCCTAGCCTTTTTCCAAGTATATTGGGGTCGGCTTCCAGTCAAACTGGATTCAGCTGATTACCTACTGTGAGTGGGCAGATAATTTAAAAATACTCCCTTCTAATTTGACCGTACTCTGTACTATACCTGTTACCCAGGTGTGTGATGGTGTACAGTGAGCATTACTGATGGTACCGTCTGTCCGTCGTATCACGCGCCATCACGCACCCCATTACGGACACAAACGCGACAAGATTAGTGACGCGCTCTGCGGAATGGCCGCCATACCTCACGGTGGAGCCCACTTAGCTGAGCTGGTACTAGCTAAGTAGTGGCCCGCTATAAATTGATTAGCTCACGATAAAACAATACCGGTGAATCTGCGAAGGGTTATTTAACAACAGACCTGATAGTCAATTTCTTTAGAGTAAAACGTTGGAAAGCGTGACAGAGATACGGAAATAGGAATGAAAGGACAATGCTTCTGAACTACAATGAAAGTGCTTCTCATTTTATTTGTCAATTTATCAAATTTGTGATATTTAGACAAAATCTAGTTTTTAACATCGTGATGATGATGACAACATCATTGGCAGCCTTGTTCATATCCGAGTGCCAAATCTACTAATATTCAGATTCACATGGTATTCGCATTTCAATCGCTTTGACAGATTTGTCAAAAAGATATGAAAATTAAGGCTTTTTTGACAGTTTACAAACAATTGACATGCGAATGTAAAAGTTGTTTAAAAGTTTGCAGAATTGGCCCCCTGCTGCTGAAATTAAAACATCTTCCCTTTTGTGCCATAATGTTTTTAACGCTTTTCAGCATTGTAACGTGTAACAGACACGAGTCTGTGTTGTTACTAGTCAACTGTGTTGTAACTACTACCCCCCCCCCCCCCCCCCCGGCCCGCACAGACTCGCCGTCGTGCCGCACGGGCGGCGTGGCGGTGGTGGGCGCGGCGCGCGGGGAGTCCGTGGTGATCGTGTGCGAGGTGGACGCCGACCCGCCCGCCGCCGTCTTCAAGTGGAAGTTCAACAACTCCGGCGAGACGCTGGACGTCGCCGCCGACCGCTACACCTCCAACGGCAGCGCCAGCAGTCTCAAGTACGTACAGACACATTCTATGCTGCTAAACGAATGGGGAATGCTCTGGCTCCTGTAAATCAGTATAAATCCAGCTCAGGAGCCAGGGAATTTCATCTCAATTATGCCTTGAATTTTATATAATAAAGAATTTATTTATTTAAACTAAAGTAGTTTCTGCCAGAACGCGCCGTGAAAGTTTAAAATTATCTTAAAGGAACTGGATACGGAACACTTTGCACCCCACGATGTTTGTTCTCGCGATGAAAAGTGTCTTATGTCCCCTTTTCGAAGTAATGGTCTACCTGTGTGCTAAGTTCAGCCGTTAAGACGTCAAGAGATAATAGACAGACACACAGACTTTTGCATTTATATCAAATATTGTTTATTTACAACTTTATCGTGAAACAATCAGAAATTCCATCAGCAGATTTCAATAGAGCTCATTTCTTATGGCTGTTACAAGTTCTAGCAAATCACCTCTTTACCTTCCCGTTCCGCCCTCAGGTACACTCCGGTGGCGGACCTGGACTACGGCACGCTGTCGTGCTCGGCGTCCAACGAGGTGGGCTCGCAGCTCACGCCGTGTGTCTTCCAGATGGTGGCCGCCGGTGAGTCCGTAGCATTGTCGACTTTACACGGCCGCCACACTACCCGCCACTACCCAACCACTGCAAATCCGCCACAACAGTGGCGACCACCAGAAAAACGCCGAGTAAATGAAGCTCAACGAGTCCTTGAGAAATGATTCAGCTGTCTACTGGATCCAGTAACGAAAGCATTCTAAAAAGAACAGCGTAGGTGTAAGAAAAAGTGTACAAGTCACTTTTTCAAAACAAAACTCGTATTTAGAAGCAGGCAGAAAGGAATCAATTTTTGAATGTCAAAATTACATTTAGACAGTCCCCCAAAACGCCTATCGCATTCTAAGAAGCTGTATTTATGACCACGTACGACGTTACCACCATAAACTGGTAAGAAGAAGTGGCTCAACAAGCTTCTCACGAAAACAACAGAACTTGAATTTATCTAATTAAATGGTATGCCATAGGCAAGCCGCATGCGCCGCGTAACTGCACCCTGTGGAACCAGACGGCGGAGTCGGTGGAGGTGTCCTGCGTGGCGGGCTTCGACGGCGGCCTGCCGCAGCGCTTCCTGCTCGAGGTCTACGCCGACAGCAGCGTGCCCAGGTGAGCATACAGTTCTCTCCGGGAACTTGACTCAAAGGGCATCTTAACAATCCTCCAAAACTGACGCATCATGCACCAACTTTACAACTTTTTTATATAATTTTTGTACATAAATCATAAAATAAATAAAACAACAAATAATAAAATAACTTTAATTTCGGAAGTTGGTTTTAAAACAAAGTAAAAAAGTAGCCACCGAATTTAGAACTTCCCCCTATTTTGGCAATCGGGTAAAAGCCAGCGCAAACGCAATCGGTACCAAGATGACTACGTGTTCGCGCGCGGGGTATAGCATTGCGGTAGTTGCCTTCGTTTATTTTCCATTTTAAAGTATTACCTCATCTCTAGTTTATATATCACTGCTTGAATGTAACCTTACTACCACTGTAATCCAATACCGCATAAACACCGCCTCCCTATCCCAATGTTTCGGCATTTCCTAATGACTATTTCCGTTGCGGCAAGTGATGCGGAAACACGTGAGTACCCGCTGATGCCTGATACTACCCCGGAAGTCGCCGTGTCACCCCCCGGCTAAACGCTACCCCTCCTCCCCCCCGGGCTAGACGCTCGCGGGAATGTGATCTACATACATTGCCGAGTGAGCTTACTACCACTCTATTACGTGGAAGTCGGTCACAAGATCATGTCGGAGTTCACAGTTATGGCTGGTTAAAATCAACATCTTATTTCTGAAATCGCTTTCCTTGGTTGTACAAAACAGCCGGTGGATTCTGTTGACATCTCACCGTGATCACTTAGGTGTAGTGAACGACAAGTGAGCTGTCATGCCATCTTGTTTGTATGGTTTGACAGCTCACTTGTCGTTCACTTCGCTTAAGTGTTCACTTCGACATGTTTGCAGAATCGCACTGCTGTACAGCTGCAGCAGTTTTCTTGTTTATGGTTAGTTACTAATAACCCGCTTGTCACCATCACGGTGGCCGAGACCTCCCAAGACAGTTCGTGTCATGAAGCTCTCGGGCCCGGCAAGGTCGCAGCACGGCGGGCGAGCGGAGCGAGGGGCGAGGAGGAGGGCCGGTACGAGCATTGTTTTTAATATTACAGAGGCAATCTGGGCTCTCAAGCTGCGCCCCCGGTGACGTGCGCAGACTTAACGACTCCGTATTATTACAAAATTCCTTTATTATATTTCCCCGAACGCACCGGCTTAAGTGAAATAATGTGTATCGGAACCGTAATGGATATGGAAACGCGCGACCCTGATATTTTATTATTTTTATGGAACTGCTAAAAACGGAAACCTTATTCTGTAGCCATTACGTAGATACTCCGATCCATTTGCCTACCATTATTGTTATGTAACCGAGTACTATAATGCCTAGCGAATATATTGGCGGTGTAATAGCGAGCGAGGCCGGGCGCCAGCTTGTCGCGCGACACATTCTTAACGCAGAGTGAGAGACGGCGCGCGACGCAGGTAGAGTCCCAGAGTGGAATCCCGTGTAAACATTGGGGTCTCATTAAAGTTGTGAACAGCATTAATTATGAATTAACACGCGACCGCCCCGCACGCCGCGACACCCGCGACTCGGCGCCGACAAGCATCTAATGTCTTATTCCGTATTCATGTATTTCAGCTTTTACTGCGTCTAGAAATAGGCTATAAATGTACGCGTTGCTATATAATATTGCCACCGAATAAGAACAGGAACTAATATCCCGCCAGCACAGAACACACATATTTTGCATAATAAACAATTCGCTACAAAATATGCAAAGCTAACGCAAATGAATATTGGCATCGTATGGAGCCGACGTCATTATAATTACTGAGTTACAGCCGCTAAATAATTTCCAATGAACGTAACAGATGATGGTTCAGTTCGCCATTAGCGCGACAACGTGCGACAACGCGCGGATAACGAGAAAAATGTTTAAATATCACACGCTTTTATTACCTCGTAAAATGTTTGTTAGGATCGAAATCTGCTGCGTGTACATTTTACGCGCAATAAAGTATTAAATAATAATTACGTGACGTCAGCGGCTACCGTTATTACCTCACTTGTATCGGTTATAAATACGGAGTTAGGGGGATGCTAAAGTTACGCGTTTAATAAATGACGACACTTATTATAACTATTGGGTTATTTCCGTAGAAAAGCCTTAAACCCTGGAAATTCGGTTTGGTTTAATCAAAAAATCTCTGAGCTAAAATATTTCAACAAATAACAATGTTTATACTCAACATTCATTCGTAGCACGGTTTTCGATTCCGAAAACCGACACAGAGAGGTGAAAATGAAAATACCTCTCTGGAACCAACAAACAGATATAAAAAGGTACAAATTAACAAAGCCCGCGATATAATTCCCTAAGCGAGAATAATGCTATTCTCGTTATTTCGATTCGCTGCGGCGCGGCTGCGTAGCGTCTGCTTGATGGCTGCGGGGCGGCTGCGTAGCGTAGCGTGCGCCTGATAATACCGTGTGTCCTGGTGGGACTTCCCTCTGGCAGCCGCGTATGCGCGCGCCATACCTGCTATGAATCACGAGACGTCGCTTAAAAATTAAAACAATTTTGTTTTTACTTCAGTAAAAGAACAACTCCGTTGTCTATTTGCCAGTGAGCGCCAGTGAGCAGCCCGGGCTCGACAAGCATCTGACTGTTATTTTCGAGCGGCCACCGTCACGCACTGCTGTGCTCAAATTGAAATCCCATCACATAAAATTTGTACATTTTTTCACAAGCTAGCAGCAGTGCTTTAAAGTATGTATTTCGTATAATTATTATGCCCACAATATTTGTAAACAGGCAACACTTCATAAGCACTTCGTCTCTAACAATGAATGGCGTCAGCAAAAATCAAATCCACCGTACAAATAATCGCAGCTATTCCCAAATCCAACGAGATGACCCCCGTCCCCTCACGTCAGTCCACATCACCCCCACCCCGCACTCCCATGTAATGAGCACACGAAATGATAATAATTGTCGTTAAAAACATTGACAAATGAAAAGTTTGACAAGCGCTGGCCCGGGGTAATTACACCCTCATCGCTAGTAGGCGAGGATGTGCAAATATATTAATTTACTTGAAATGAGGTTGTAAAGTGCAGAACGGCAATGTGAGGTTATGAATGTTGTTGGCAATACTTTTTAATTGACTGCTACAGACTGCAGGCATCATCGGAATGGAATGGATTTTATAATCAGTGTGAGTCGCTTAAATCAATTTGAGTTGCGCTCATCATACATGAATTTCATATTGCGAGCTACATTTTCCCTGTTGTCTATACGAAGAGGCAGAATTAACGGACGGTAATGTTTGACCCTAATAAGAGGTTTTTTCTATTTAGTTTTTGGTACTTACTAGGAGCAAATGTCCGGCTCACAGGTGTAACCCATCTCTTTCCGTCGTCAGAGTGAACCTGTCATCCGACGAGCCGTCGTGGACGGTGCGCGGGCTGGAGTGGGACGTGCGCTTCCGACTGCTCGCCGTCGCCTTCAACTCCAAGGGCCGCTCGGCGCCCGCCAAGCTGGGCGACGTGCTGTTCCGCGACCCCGAGAAGAGGACAGGTAGGTCACCCTCGCATATCTGTACTTTATACATAGAGATGCCTGTAAAATCGCCGTCATGTGAGGAAATATCCGATGAATTATGGAAGCGTGTGCGCTTGTACAGAGTGGGCCGTCCAGCCCGCCCAGGTGCTCTCGTTCGTTTTACATCCGTCCTCAACAAACCCCTTTGAGCCGCCACTTTGCGCGATTGAAAAGATTTCAAATAGCGGACGATAAAGCGAGCACTCGCGAACAGCGCTCAATAGAATACCGTCACGACATTTAAGTACAATCATTAACTCGCCATTGAAACATACGAGCGCCGGCACTCGTCTATAACTAGTTTTTGTTCTAAATCACTCAGCGAAACTCAATTTGGAGGGTAAAGGGCGGGTCCCTCGGGAGCCCAGGGGCCCGGGGGCCCGGCGGCGGCACTAAGTGGCGGCCGAGCGGCCTTTATCCTCCGCGAATTATTAGCCGAGGGAAAACATTAGCCTCCCCAAGAAATATAAGTAACGAGGAAAAGTACCGCCCGAAACGTTCAGCAGTCGTGATCGTGATCGAGCCTAACGGTGGCCGAGTGACTTTCGCACTGGCGTCGCGTGTGCCGCCAGAGTGACGACCAATGTACCTATGTTATGAATTTGTTCTACTACATAATTACTGCTCATGGTCTTTTGCTCATGTCAATTGTTAGAGACATGAGTATTTTTATCAAATAGCGTATCCATCTTCATAATAATGGAGCACCTCAATGTTAAGTCAAGTCCTGTTCACACTAAAGACACAAGTATACTTTACTTTTATTTGTCTGTTATTGGACTGTTTCGTTATGTTTGCTCCTTATTGGCAGTCCACAAGTACCGAGTGTTGCGTCTCCGAGCCAACAGTGAAGTTTGTCAGCGGTGTCACATCGATCGCTGCAGAAGTAGGCCGCCCCTGCAACCTCAAGATAATCCCATTTTAATTAAACGCGCTCGGATTTACCGGCGAGATTAATCAAGAGGCTCTCTCCTCGTGTGTCCTGCTCCACCTCGCTAGCTCGCTAGGAGGACCACCGACACTTTCGCACTCACATTATAGACTAAACTTTTGGATGAATTGCCGATGACCCCAGATGTTCACTGGCTGAGGGTTCGATTCTGCAATGTAACAAATGTTTATTTGGGATACAGATATTTGCTTTGATATTTCTGTAAATACTTATGTACAAAAATTATATCATATGTGTTACATCTAAAACACAGCTCATCCTCGTAACCTGTTAACTGTCTACTTTAATAAATTACTTAAAAAATACCCACGAGTAAAGTGCATTTTAAAGAAGGTGGAACTTTGAGTGTCCTCGTTGCCACAGGACACGATTTACCGTCGAATCAAACTCAATTTACTTATTTGCTCATGTAGAACATTGAAAGGCATCAGTGAAAATGTTATGTTACTCTACAGAAATAAGTGGGCCGTCACTCGCGCCGCCCGCTGATGCGGAGAAACTAATGCGCGTGCTATCGACGCGTCCACATGTGGGACCTTTAATTTATCGCCTCGAAGGACCGCGCGGGCCCACGCTTTTTTAATATTGACCGTTTGATTTTGTCCGCTCCGACCCTGATTTCGAGGTAAATTGACAGGATTTCGAAAGTCACCCCTTTTCGTTCGCCGACGATACTTGGGTAGTTTTTGATGGAAACAATTTCTAAATGTCATTACACACGGTCGGCTGTCCGAGTTCGACAGGACACAACAACGCAGGGTTCTGGCGTATCGATCAGCTGTGAGTGGTAGCTCTGCCTCTGGACGGGATGTGCTCGTGTAATGAATATGTTCCACAATCGATAACGCCGCATGTGCAGGCGTCGCCGCGTCGCCGTCACATATTTACTTATATCCCGAGGTGCGCCACAACAATTCATCTTCGTTGACAAACACGTCGCACCGCGTCTAAACTCCGCGCTCGGAGAATGAATAATTTAGCAATTTTAATTATATTTCTACAATGATTTTATAATGAACACTCATCAATGTGAATGATGAGTGTTCGTCGTCGTTAAAATGTGATGGTTTCTCTGTGTTCTGTCGAGGTTATAAAGTTACTAATATAACTCAAGGCCCTATAAGTTTCCAAACACAAACACGTGAATATGTTTAAGTGAGACGTTACCCTGTGGCTAAGCCAGGTACGAGCCATCACTGGCAGCACCAGAGCGGAGGAGAGTGGGGTCGAGGAGGGAGGGGGAGGTGCGACCAGATTGCCTCCCACAAACAAATGGCAATAAGTTTAGAACGAAATTGAAAGTAAACAGCTCGATAGAAGAGCACGGACCACTCCGGCCATTTGTGTCCGACGCAACAAGCAATTTGGATTATCTGTAATTTATGAAGTGGTTCAGCTGCTTCGCCTGATTGATCGCAAATACTGATAAGTCCTAATCTTTCGGATTCCGACTCGGATTAGCGTTGAATTAAAGTTTGTGAGGCGGGGCTTAGTGGCACCTTTATTAATACGCTTTAGTTAAACTAATCTGATGAAGCCACTGCCGAGTGAGCGTTTGGAAGTGGGACTTTTGTGATCGTGTCTATTTCCGCTGGATTTCTGGATGTTCTTGCATTACCAGTTTCTCATCCCCCATCACGGCCAATTCTTTGTTCGTAGGTGGGATGCATGGTGTAATGCGTGAGAAAGATCAAAATGTGATAATTTAACATGTTTTCTTTTGATTATCAAAATCAAACACTGTATAAATAATACAATAACGAAATCAGGAACACAATAATCTCTGAGAACAATAGCTCAGTCGCGGATTAACTGAACTGGAAACTCGTTAAGAATTTAATCACGCCCCCATCGCAGCGATAATAGAGCATAAATCAAGAAACAATTATAAAGATATAATTGTGGGACACAAAGCAGATGTAATTAGCGCCTGATACGGACCGGAAACGGGATTAATCCGATGCTCTCTGTGGCTTCCTATTGGCGGAGCGAGCCGGACCGGCGCGGACGTCCGGGTGGTTGCGGCCGTAATACCCGCACCTACCTACTCAACACCCCCATAGCATGCACAGTTGAATTAATTCAAGTGCCAAAGAGGATCTACTATTAGGTACTACACTGTTAAAATGAGCAAATTCGTTTCAGTCACGTGAATATCGAATAAACATACATAAGGATAGATTGTGTTACAAGCATGGAGGTTTGGTACTTAATCAAAACAAAATGGTGACCTGTGCAACTTAAGGTGAAAGCTCCCGGGTAGCCCGCGCGAAATTCAAATATTTTTATGTTTTTTGCAATTTTCCGGTCAGTGTGAAGCTGTATGTTATACCGAATACGGTTCGCGATCGTAAAAAGCATTTATCTAAAGGATTATAACCAATTGATCAAAATAACCCTCTAAGTTCATAGAACTCGATTGAATGTTATTTCGTGAAAAAGTCATTCAATCGAGTTGTATGAACTTAGAAGGTTATATTGCTACTTAAAATGGGTATAATTCTTTAGGTAAAGATGCGTTACGGCCGCGAATTATATTTTGTTTAACATACAGCTTCACACTAACCGGCAAATTGCAAAAAACAAAAAAATATTTGAATTTCACGGGCTACCCTGGAGCTTTCACCTAAATAACAAACGTACCGCTCGCTTCCGTCTCATATCCATAACCCGACACAAGTGGGCCGCGTCGCCCGCGTGTCGCCCTCGTCCCGGCCGCATGCATAAGCAACAAATGACAGGCAGGCGGCCGCACACTTAGCAACGCGCGCCAGCAGCTGCAGCCCGCACAGCGGGCCGACAGTTAGGCGCGTACGGTAGCACTTCATGAATGATTTACACGCTGCACACGGTGACTCGGGCCTGTCTTCATAAATACGCGACGAGGTAATGTGGCTCGTCAGTCGGCACCCAGATCGCAACACACCTAATCTCGTGTAAATACGGCAAACGGACCTACAAATACATATTTTGCGACAAGCGAGGGACACTGGGTCACAAGCTGCACTCGTTATGGTAATGGTGGCTTTGCCGCCGCGTGTGACGCGCCCACCTGCATACGTGAGAGACGATGGCCGCCCGACAGTCACCCTTCGAATAAATCCGCTTTTTGCCGCATAAATCGGGGTTATACCAGCTCAATCAAAGTAGTAAATAGCCCGTTTGAATCTACGACGGATTTAGACAAAAATTATGCCGGCAAACATATCATTTTTATTTGGTTGGCGTTCGGCCGGCCGGCCATTTGTTAGCCGGCTATTTGAGCCGTATTCAGTGGAGTCGAGCCGCTAGCTCGAATAAATCAACCGCTTCGAGCCGTCCCGCGTCCCGCGTCCCGCGTCCTGCCGCACTGAAATATGATCGCGCGCCACTCTAATCCGCCTTTTGTTTTAGAGCTATTACTGCCGCCCGCCACCCGCGCCCCTGCCGCCAACCCGCTACTTAACATATTGTCACTAAAACGAGACCACTCAAATCTATACATATAATAAAATCGTAGAGTTGCCGTGTCTGTACATTGAATGTTTTCGCATAAAAAATACATAGAAATGTCAGAAAAATTACATAGAACACAAAAAAGCAGTTTTTGAAATTCTTTTCTGTTTGTCTGTGCGTTTGGAGGAGCATCACGCATAAACCACTGATTGGATTCAAAGTTTAGGTACTTCAAAATATAAAGTGATAACCGGAGTAACATTTAGTGTTTATTTCAACAAAATCGACCCACAAAATCAAAAGATATCGAATTTTAAAGTTTACGAAGAAACTTCATCGAGCGCTAAAATACTCGTAGGTTGTTTTCATTGAGACTTCAGATACTTGCAATACCATCTATTGAGAAAATTTGTAATAAGAAATGTGTGAAGACCCCGAAACAATGTATTTTTGAGTTATTTTTTAAACTTGAAAATGTAGCAATAAAAAAGTGACAATTTTATTATACTATCGTAACGTGTAAACTTCTAAGTTCGAACTTATGAGTATAAAGACAGTTCAGTTACGTTGTAGATCGATAGATGGCGTTGTACTTATGACGCGTTTTTGTGAATCGCGGTGTTAAGATTCTCCGCTAAGCTTCTAAGTTCGAACTTATGAGTTTAAAGTCAGTTCAGATACGTTGTAGTCAGTTCTGATGCGTTGTATGGTATAGCTATGGAAGTATGGGTTTGATTGACTAGATTTTTTTTCGAATTATTGGGAGGAGAGAGTAGACTTGGGTCGTACTTGCAAAATCGAGTACTAGGGCTTCCAGTACGTCTACCTTAAGAAACTAGGGCTCGGCATACTTACAAGTATTTTCTATATGGATAGGAAATTGACCCGTAATTTTCTAAGAATAAGGAGCACAATCGCGTTTTTAAATAAATACCTTCTTACGACGATTCAGGTTTCTACTTCTATTTCATCCAAAAGCCATGTTGGAAGAAAAAATACTTTCATGGGAAATTGAACCCTGACCTATTAGGAATAAGGAGCACAATCGCGTTTACAAATAAATACTTGCAAAGACAAATCATTAAAGTAAAAATACTTGCATACGAAATTGTTCCGTAGACTGTTACAAATAAGGATCACAATCGTGTATACAAATAAATACTTGCAAGGACACCAATAAAGTAAAAACCTACGAAATTGTTCCGTAGGCTGTTACAACAAAAAAACAATAAAGAGCATGATCGCATTTCCGTTTTTTTTTTCGTTTTCCCCGGTCTTGATAAAAAAAAAAAAAAAACTAACGCAATTATTGAACTATTGAAGATTGTATTGAAAAACTACGTAGAATTTATGAATTTTGTAAATTAAATACCGCTACTCAGTCAGACCAGGTGGTAGGTAAGTAGAACGGTATTAATAATGAACGAAACCATTCCTTCCTACTTAAAAAAGGGGTTAGGACTGTCAGCTGGGAAATATAATATTATTATTATCAGCAATATTGTCAGTAAAAATCGGAGAAAATGTGTTTCATTTTGGACTGTGCTGGACGAAATTAAGAATCCACTTGATTCACCACCATTCGTTCGATAGTCGGTTTGGTTGATTTTGATTCAAGATTAGCTTGTACCAGGAGATTAGGTACCTGGGCTGGTCGGCATTTCAACCGATAGAGATGATACAGTGCCCTGCATTAGGTACCCTCTTCATAATTATATTCTTAATTCGAGAGAGAGATCAGGATACGTAACTGAACGTAAATTTTGTATATGCAATCTATACTAATATAATATTATAAAGCAGAAGAGTCTGTTTGTTTGATTGGTCGCTCTATGGCGTCGTTCTATGACGCCGCTCAATGGCGTCGCTCTATGGCGTTGCCCTTTGGCGTTGCAATTAGGCGTTGCTCTAGGGCGTCGCTCTATGATGTCGATCCGTGGCGCCGCTCTATGGCGTCGTTCTATTGCGTCACTCAATGGCATCATTTGCAATAAGGCGTCGCGGTATGGCGTCGCTCTAAGATTTTGCTATAAGGAGTCGCTCTATGACGTCCATCCTTGGCGTTTCTCTAGGGCGTCGCTCTACGGCGTCGCCCAATGGCATTGCTCTATGGCGTTGCAATAAGGCGTCTCTCTATGGCGTCGCTATATGGCGTTGCTCTATGATTTTGCAAATAGGCGTCGCTCTAGGGCGTCGCTTTATGGCGTCGCTCAATGACGTCGATCCGTGGCGCCACTCTATGGCGTCGTTCTATGGCGACGCTCTATGACGCCGTTTAATGGCGTCGTTCTTTTGCGTCGGCCTTTTGTGTTGCAATAAGGCGTCGCCCAATGGCGTCGATCTATGATTTTGCAAATAGGCGTCGCTCTATGACCTCGACCCGGGCACCGCTCTATGGCGTCGTTCTATGGCGTCGCTCTATGGCGTTTTTCGATGGCGTCGCTCTATGGGTTTGCAATAAGGCGTCGCGGTATGGCGTCGCTCTAAGATATCGCAATAAGGCGTCGCTCTATGAAGTCCATCATTGGCGTCGCTCTAGGGCGTCACTCTATGGCGTCGCCCTAGGGCGTTGCTCTATGGCGTCGCCCTATGGTGTTGCTCTATGGCCTTGCAATAAGGCGTCTCTCTATGGCGTTGCTCTATGGTTTTGCAGTTAGGCGTCGCTCTAGGGCGTCACTCTATGGCGTCGCTCTAGGGCGTCACTCTATGGCGTCGCTCTATGACGTCGATCCGTGGCGTCACTCTATGGCGTCGTTCTATGGCGACGCTCTATGATGCCGCTCAATAACGTCGTTTAATGGCGTCGTTTTATGGCGTCGCCCTTTTGGTGTTGCAATAAGGCGCCGCTTAATGGCGTCGGTCTATGATTTTGCAATTAGCCGTCACTCTAGGGTGTCGCTCTATGACGTCGATCCTTGGCGCCTCTCTATGGCGTCGTTCTACGGCGTCGCTCAATGGCGTCGTTCGATGGCGTCGCTCTATGGCTTTGCAATAAGGCGTTGAACTATGATTTTGCAAAAAGGCGTCGCGCTATGACGTTCATCCTTGGCGTTGCGATAAGGAGTAGTTCTGTGACGCCGCTCTATGGCGTCGTTCAATGGCATAAATTTTTGGCGCTGCTCTATGGCATTGCAATAAGGCGTCGCTCTTTGGCGTCACCCTATGGCGTTGCTCTATGGCGTTGCAATAAGGCGTATTACTGGTATGACGTCATCCCTTAGCGTCGCTCTATGGCGTCGCTCTATGGCATCGCTCAATGACGTCGATCTATGGCGTTGCAATAAGGCGTCGCTCTATGGCGTCGCCCTACGGCGTTGCTCTATGGCGTTGCAATTAGGCGTATCTCTGGTATTACGTCATCCCTTGGCGTCGCTCTATGGCATTGCAATAAGGCGTCGCCCTATGGCGTTGCTCAATGGAGTTGGAATAAGGCGTCGCTCCATGGCGTCGCTCCATGGCGTCGCTCTAAGGCGCCGCTCAATGGCGTCGACCTATTGCGTTGCTTTATGGCGTTGCAATGACGCGTCTCTTTATGGCGTCGCTCTAAGAAGTCGCTATATGGCGTTGCTCTAAGATTTTGCTAGAAGGCGTCGCTCTATGGCGTTGCTGAATGCCGTTGCACTAAGGCGTCGCTTAAAGCGTCGTTCTATGCATTTGCAATAAGGCGTCGCTGTATAACGTCGATCCTTGGCGTCGCTGTATGGCGTCGCTTGACAACGTCGACCCGTGGCGCCGCTCTATGGCGTCGTTCTATGGCGTCGCTCTAAGGCGTTGCCCTTTGGCGTTGCAATAAGGCGTCGCTTAGTGGCGTCGGTCTATGATTTTGCAATTAGGCGTCGCTCTATGACGTCGATCCGTGGCGCCACTCAATGACGTCGCTTAATGGCGTCGCACTATGATTTTGCAATAAGGCGTCGCTGTATAACGTCGATCCTTGGTGTCGCTGTATGGCGTCGCTCGACAACGTCGATCCGTGGCGCCGCTCTAAGGCGTCGTTCTATGGCGTCGCTCTAAGGCGTTGCCCTTTGGCGTTGCAATAAGGCGTCGCTTAGGGGCGTCGGTCTATGACTTTGCAATTAGGCGTCGCTCTATGACGTCGATCCGTGGCGCCACTCAATGACGTCGCTTAATGGCGTCGCACTATGCTTTTGCAATAAGGCGTCGCTGTATAACGTCGATCCTTGGTGTCGCTGTATGGCGCCGCTCGACAACGTCGATCCGTGGCGCCGCTCTAAGGCGTCGTTCTATGGCGTCGCTCTAAGGCGTTGCCCTTTGGCGTTGCAATAAGGCGTCGCTTAGGGGCGTCGATCTATGATTTTGCAATTAGGCGTCGCTCTATGGCGTCGATCCGTGGCGTCGCTCTATGGCGTCGTTCTATGGTGTCATTTAATGGCGTCGCCCTTTGGCGTTGCAATAAGGCGTCGCTTAATGGCGTCGATCTATGATTTTGCAATTAGGCGTCACTCTAGGGTGCCGCTCTATGACGTCGATCCGTGGCGCCGCTCTATGGCGTCGTTCTATGGCGTCGCTCAATGGCCTCGTTCGATGGCGTCGCTCTATGGCTTTGCAATAAGGCGTCGCGGTATGGCGCCGCTCTCAACACGGTAATCTATACTGATATTATAAAGAGGTAACATTTGTTTGTATGTTTGTAAGTTTGTTTGTAGGGGGTAATCTAAGGAACTACTGGTCCGATTTGAAAAATTCTTTCAGTATTAGATAGCCCATTTATCGAGGAATGCTACAGGCTACATATCATCACGCTAAGACCAATAGGAGCGGAGCAGTGATGAAAAATGTTACGCAGACGACGTTGCACGGGTCAGCTAGTCTCATAATATTATTGTAATAAATTACTGACTTAATTTTTACCTATTTTTGATCCACTTTCGAAATCTGAATGGTCTTTCACTTGGCAAGGATGATTGTTTCTATATTTCATTTCTATAGACATTTAATTTCAAAAATTTCAGGTTGACATGTTCACAAATACTACGTTTGCCTGAAAATCTGTAGCATCAAAGTAGGGTTTGGCACGTTCTCATACCCTTTACCGGATGCATCTTATCCTTCACAAACACAGAATGCAATCACACTCGTACTTAATTCTAAAGTTCATTGTGCGGTGCTCAAGATGTGATCCAAACATTAACTCGTTCTTCACCAGTAAGATTACTTAGGGCGGGTTGTTTCAACTCCACTTAACGCACACGTAAACGTTAAAAATGGTCCTAACTATCGTCAAATCAAAAATTTGAGTTGTTTCACAAAATGTCAGCGTTAACGCACGTAAAATACCTATAACGTTTACGTTAACAGATGGTCTGAGCACTGATTAACGTAACGCGTCAAATAGAACAATATTGTGATATTTCTTTTGAATTCCTCAATACCAGTTCTTCTGATTACACAAATAAGCGGGGGAATGCAAAAAAAAGCTATTTAGGTAGGACCCGTGTCAATAACTTAGCTATTGGGATGAGTAGGAATTTATACCAGAATGTTTTGAAACAACGCTGCTTATTTAACGAACGTTAAAGATGTTCCGTAATTGTTACTTTTTGACGTACGTATGTTACGTTAGCCAACCGTTTGGTACAACCCGCCCTTAGTCGCAGACGGTACATCGACGAGCGCTGCCAATCTCCACTAAGCAGGTCACAGTAGCGTGCTCAACATGCAAGTTTACAAGCCTGTCATTCTGACCCGTCTTCTGCAAAGATACTTAACGTCACCATCTTAAATATTCACGATCCTGAAAGCCTCACGAACTGCAGGAGACGATAGATTCAGTTCGAGTGCAACATTGACGGCCTCCCCGCTCGCAGCGGCTTACTTAGGATTTATGACAACATTAGCAGTCATTTTAGAAAGTTTTGCGCGTTTATTCTGCAAGTGTGGACGCTAACATTTTATTCATGCTCTAGATTTTAGAATAACGCGAGAGGTACGAGAATGTGTGTGATTATTATGTTCGCTGAAATACGACGTGCCGAGTTAACACTGTCAGTAATAAGTACTTAGAAGACCCACTGCAGATGAAAACTGCAGTGTCATATTACATATTGATATGATTTAAGACCTTTACGCCTTTACCGGAACAAAGGAACAAACGATTCTATCCAGTTCCAGCCTGCGCCCGTAGCTTCGCCCGCATTCAGGTCCAAAACTATCTGGCATTCTCAGGTTTTCAGTCAATGAATGGTCCGTTCTCCGTTCTACATGTTGATGACATAGTCACAGGATCTAGATGACAGTATGTATAGTAACGAACATTATGTGCTTCCTTTAGCACGAGAGCGGATATAAGGCAGTCTACAAGCGAGGCGTGTAGTAGTGCGCGCGACTGGTGCTGCTCAGTCGCACAGTCGCCGAGTTTACGAGCAGCGCACTATCACTCGATGTTGAATATTCATAATGTTGTGTGATAGATATGGAAAAAACAATCAGAGATACATAGACAAGTTTCATCTCTTTTACTATGTTTGATGTCATTAGTTTCCATTTAAATATAAAATCAAACTATACAGAGTACGTATACAATACCAAATACACCAATACAGTTGGGAAAAGGCTAGGCAGATGATGATGACAGAGTACGTATTCATTTCAGTCCGTGTTTTTTTTATTTAATTAATCCTTTATCTTAGGCATCTAGGGGTGCATAAAAGAAAATACATCATTTCATAAAACAAAACATCCCTTTAACTAAGAAAAAATCCGTATGTGTTCGTCCTTGCAAAAAAAAACATCAATATATTTCAAAATTGGCACCGGAAGCCATCGCTCTTACGATGAATACGCAATATTTTGGATCAGATTTGTCGTATTAATTACGAGGCGCGGAAAAATACAATAACGGTGTAATAAATCACTGATAAAGTGCAATGAATAATGATTATTCATTCGTCGTCGTTTTTACGAATCGGCCGGCGGCGGCGATGATTTATCGGCGCGTGCAGCGGACAGCGCGGGCGGCGGACGGCGCGGGCGGGACTCGGCGCCCGGCCACTAGCAGTTGTGGGCATTGTAGCGCGCCTGTGCTTTGTTTTGTAGTCAAATAAAGATACAACATTATTCTATAAACGATGACGGTATTCGTAATGACATAACTTAAGAGCGTGTATTCCGTCCACTAGCGCCGCCAATCGTTTTTTATTATTTGTGGTAAATTTAAGACACGTAGATAAAAAACCGCTCTGTAGTGCACTGAAGAAATGTATTTATTATGTTTTGAGAGTTATGTTTTGTACTTTAGAACATAAATAGTTGCCAAAGTCGATATTTTTGCTAAAAGTGGCAACTTTTAGCAATAATTGCCGTTTTGGCTATTTAGCCATGAGTTATGTATTAAAAATAGCTGTCAACAAATAATAGATACATTTCTTTAGTGCAGTACAGAGCGGTTTTTTATCTACGTGTCTTAAATTTACCACAACTAATAAAAAACGATTGGCGGCGCTAGTGGACGGAATACACACTCTTAAAGGTATAGATAACGTGACACTGCCTTAGCGCTGCTCACTCTCATACATTTTTCACCTTTTGACAATCGCTATCGCCCCGCTATCGTTGCTAGATTATCACAAGTCTAGAAGCAAATTTTGCGCGCCCAACTCTTCGACGCCTCTACATCGTCGGAGGTAGGGTATACAGACAGCAATGTTAAAGCAACTTTAGTGATTTTGTGACGCAGTTAATTAAGCGCAAAGCCGAGAGATAGTCTCAATGCGTAAGTCCTATTTTTAGGAAACCTGTGGGCCGTAACCGACTTTTGTGAACATTAAACAAACTACATAGTTATTTAACAAACTACATTAATTATTATTTTAATATAATAAATCTCAAGGTTTAATCCAATGATAGGTAAGGTACGTGTACCTGTAACACATCCACACTGAGAGGAAAATCAAATTACACGTAGTTTCAAATGCGTGACAGCGAACACTTCGCGAATAGTTCGCAAGTTATAATCTCCGCGTAACTAGTAACAACAGCAATAGAACGTAACGCGAGTAATTTGTAGCGCCGCTGTCGTCGCGCCGCGTCGCCGTGTCGCCCGCGTCGCCCGCGTCGGCCGCGCGACACATTAGTGTTGCGCTCGCGACACAACTTCAATCATTAATAGCCACCCTTGTGATTAATATTTACATTAATTCTATGTAAATTGCCACTTTGATGACAACTTAACGTTATTTAGGAGCGCCTCCAACAACAGATGCTGCCCGTGTACAAACTTAAGTGGTCTTGGGAAAACATCAGTTTTTTGTTCTTTGAGTCAGAAAACAACGTAACATTCCGGATAGCGACTGATAGGAAACTAACGTATTTCGTGCCGAATGTCGAGCTTCGAGCACCATTGTGAGTGTGGTCGAGTTTTATTTTAATAAAAAGCATATTTGTCGAGAAGAATAATATCGGTAGTGGCAGAGAGTATCTCGTACAGTGTGACGGAGGCAGGTCGTCCCGCGCGCCCTCTCGAGACGCCAATAAAACTAACAAACCAATAACATACTCGTAATATATTCTAGTTCGTCCGCTCGCACTCGCCCCCCGCCGCCCCCGCTCCTTGTCAACGACTGTATGAATTTATATTGGATATGATTGCAAAACTGTATTGATATTGCTTCACTTAATAAAACTACTGAGCGATTTGAATATTGTATGGCCTGCCTGGAGTACCTGATACCTAGTTATGACTAATTTGAGGACTGAAGGAAACAAAGGTCCTTTTATTATTATCAAAAGAATAGAATATCTTGTTTTATGAGACGTGCCGTAACAGAAGCTTTCAGTGATCTCTGAGGAGACATTGTGATTTTACGAGTTCAGAATATCTTGTAAAATGTTGCCGGTTTGTAATTCTGTATCTCTTTTAATATGTCTAAGATATTACCTTGAAAAACTGAAATGACCAGCAATCAGTGAAAAATCTACTAAAATAATGCTGCTATGTACTGTTTCACCAGTTGTACTATTTATAAGCATACATTAACTGCGTTAATTTCTCATCCGTACACTTTGCCAATCGTATGAAGCAATAATTGATTTGGTAGTTTTGACAAAATTAAGGGATTTTCATTCCGATATGTTACGCAATTAGGCTCCAGGTGTCGCTCACCGCTCCGCCCGCTCATTCCGCTTAGTCCGCTCACTTTGCTCATTCCGCTCCAGTAGTCCTCTAATACCTGAGTCCCTCCGGCCGTCGCTCGCTATCATTCGGCAACACTCGTGTGTTTCCGTCGATTCATTATCCCAAATCAAATGGAGGATTTTATACATCCTAACTGGGGCAACGATGCGTTGAGCCAGATACCGTAGGTGAAGTGTGGGAAGTTATAATTTCAGAGTTTTCATTATGAAATATTGGCAGAAACTAATGTAGCGTTAAATATTGTATGGGGGCTCGTGGCTATAGAATAACAGCCGCATGAGTAGATGTTCAAGGTTAAGCAACGCTTGCCAAGGTTGGTCTGTGGATGGGTGACCATCTTAACACACCGAGTTTCCTGCGTGCCTCGGAAAGCACGGTGAGCCGCTGAAATTTCTGAAAATTAAGTTAGGTATGTATCTAAACGTTCCCATGCTGCTAAAGCTATGCGGGTCGATAAACTCATGTTATATTACAAAATAGTATTGTAATAAGATTTGTTTTGTATTTACAATTGGCCGATTGCAGTCTTCCACCTAAAAGCCTAAATATTAAAAATCGCAACTAATCCATATTTTTGTAATACCTAACTAATTGTATACATTTAGTTCAGTAGGTAATCAACACATTCACAAGTAAATTTACCTGTTTTGACCAGCTTATCAGTTGACTTGCTACGAGATATGGTCGAAAAATTGCTCAATAGGTAATAAAGTAGGTAGGTATGTAGTTCAAGTGGCATGGACGGCAACATCAATACTCACATTGATTTTCCATTGCGAAGAACATTTTGAAAAATCTATATTCCTAGCCAGGAATCGAACCCGGGCTAATAAGAGTACCTGTTGGAAGTGTTAGCTAGCTCCCAATGCGTTTTACGACTTTTCTCCAAAGGATGATGTAGAGGGCAAGAAATAAAATAACTTTGTTGCGTAAAATTGCTGCGGTGAAAGTGTGACGTGTGACGTGGGCGGCGCTGGCCGATAGAATGAACATTGAGCGAGCGCGTCGCCCATATTTATAATGTAGCCGCACATGTCAGCGGCGTGGTGTGTGTCTGCTCAGTGTGGACGAATAGGCAGCTTATATATTTGATCAATTTCTTAGAATTAGGTACATGGAATGCTTAAATCTAGTAACGATTCCAATAAGAATCTTATTGTACATTTTAAAGTATGTTCCTAGTTGAGATTTTATTGTCTCATAACGATTAGCATTGAGTTTACATATAAAGTAGGAACTTGTAACTAATTAGCGTTTTTAGTCAACACAATAAGGAAATTGGTCTTTATTAGACTTCTAAGTTAAAATTAAAGAACGTATAAAAGGTAAATAGGTAAGAAAATTAGGTATAATAAAGAATATTGCAAAAGTAAAACAAAAGGACTTAATCTACCTAAATAACTAGCTATTATTTACGTCTAACTTAAATGTCTAGAGCTGTTATTTACAATCTCCCCCTCGTGCGCAAGCACCACCATAACTTGGTGATTAGTCCGTTGTTATCACGATGAGACGAGAGGCTGGGCGACGAATTAATCCGGCGGCTGTACGGATTTCGGTAACTCGAACACGTCCATCTGGTCCGGGGTAAACTTGGGTCACCTCTCCTCTGGGCCACACTCCTCGAGGCATTGTATTGTCTACTATCATGACAATGTCGCCGATTTTTAGGTTTCTATGTTCAGGGTTGGAGCCGGGTCGGGGCATCAGCAGTGGTTTGTATTCCGCCGACCAACGTCCCCAAAATGAATCAGCTAATGCCTGGGTGGCTTTCCATGTATGTACGTCTATCGTGGTATCTTTGAACGAGCCGAATGGTGATATCCCGCTTGAGCGTCCTATTAGGAAATGATTGGGAGTCAACGCTTCTTCATCAAGGTTGGGATTCACTGGCGTCAGTGGCCTTGAGTTGACCACTTGTTCGGCTTCTAGCAACAACGTGTGTAGCACTTCATCAGAGGGATATTTCTCTTTCAGGGTAACTTTTAAAGCTGTCTTTATTGATCTGACGAGGCGTTCCCAGGCACCGCCCATACTCGGGGCGCCCGGTGGTATCTTCTTCCACGTGATCATTTTCTCGGATGCGAAGGCTTTTAAGCTTTGGTCGTTGCCTTGCATCGCTTCTTGTATTTCTTTTTCAGCGCCGACGAAGTTCGTTCCATTGTCGCTGTATATTACAGTTGGCGCGCCGCGGCGTGCTATCAGTCGTCGTAGGCTCATTATCATGGAAGAGGCCGTAAGTGATGTGACCATCTCCATATGTACTGCGCGTGTGGTAAGGCATGTATATAATGCGCCCCACCTTTTCTCGCGTCTTCGCCCGACTGTAGCGTGCATGGGCCCAAAATAATCCACCGCAGTGGCTGTGAATGGCGGTTGATTTTGGGCCAGCCTTTCAGTAGGTAAGTCGCCTAGGGGAATTTTTGAGGGGATTCCCTTGTAGGTCCGACACCATTGGCATTGGTTGCATATGTAGCGTATAACATTGCGCAGTCCTATTATGTAGTATCTTTGTCGTAATTCATTCATGACAGTTTGATGGTTGCCATGGTTGAAGGTTGCGTGCGTGTGATGCACCAACAGCTGTGTAAAGCCTTCTTTGGCATGTAGGACTGGCATGTTTTGCTCACCTTTTACTCTGCTGTCCAAGCACAGGATCCCGTTGCGGTCGATCTTCACGGAGAGTTTGTAGAACGGCGACTTCTTCGGTGGTCGTCGTCCAGCCTCAATCGTCACAATGTCTTCGGCAAACGAGTTATATTGGCTTCTTCTTACTAGCAATAACTCGGCTAGTTTCATGTGGTTTGGTGTGAGTTCAATTCTCGTAATTCTATTGAGTAGTTTGGCTTTGAATACCTCAGCGGCGAGAAGTACAGTAGCAGCAGCACGGACTAATCGAATGTATTTTGAGAAACGTTCTACTTTCGGTAGGTAATCACTGACGTCATGCCTAATAGTCACGTGAACTTGTTTTATTTGTCGTTCTTCCCCTGAAGGGGGTGGCGGCGTCACGACTCGTTTCTCTTGCGGCCATTTACAGGGGTCGCATCGTATGAACTCGGGTCCACTAAACCACCTATGTGTGGCATTAAAATTGGCGGGAATGCCCTTGGTCGCGTCGTCCGCGACGTTATCAGCGCTGGGCACCCAACGCCAGTTTGCTGGCGTAGTTAAGCTTTCGATCTCGGCTAATCGATGCGCAACAAACGATTTAAAGGTACGCGGGTCGGATTTAATCCAAGCTAGTACTGTTTTTGAGTCTGACCAGTAATGGCATTTTATTATTTTATAATCGGACTCGCGCTTGACCGATTCGGCTAACCGGCTGCCTAATACAGCGGCTTGTAGTTCTAGACGGGGAATCGAAATAGGTTTTAGTGGGGCTACTTTGGCCTTTCCTACCACTAACCGAGACGATTTACTACCATCTGTCCTAGTACTGACGAAATAAATTGCGGTCGCGTAGATCTTTTCGCTGGCGTCGCAAAAAATGTGCAACTCCCCCTCGTTAGAGGGCGTAGCAGGTATGTACCGATCTATTTCTAACTGTTTTAGCAACTGTAAGTTATTTATGAACGATAGCCACGTCACGTGATGTTCGCTAGTTATGGGATCGTCCCAACCTATTCCGCTACGCCATATTTCCTGTATGAGACATTTACCTATCATCGTAATCGGTGAAACTAAACCTAGCGGGTCGAAAACTGACATGACAGCGCTAGTTACCTGCCGCTTGGTAGGTAAAGTGTCACCTTGTATGACGCTAGCCGGTGTGTTTCGTAGGTTGACGTTGAAGCCTAACGTATCGCGCGCGTGATTCCATATAAGACCTAACGTTCGCTCGGTGTCGCTTTTACCTAGCGTGGTCGTATCACTACTGCGCGTATCTGTGACGTCACTGATTACGTCGGGCGCGTTCGATGCCCACCCGCGTAACTGAAAAGATGCTGCTAGATGGACTTTATTTAGGGAGTTTATTATTTCTTTCGCTTTACTCTCGCTATCAAAGGCGCCTAGATAATCGTCCATGTAAAAGTTACGTACTGTAGCTCGAGCGACCTCAGGATATTGCCGACTGTGACTTTCTGCGTTTTTATTTTTAACATAAATGGCGGTACAAGGTGATGACGCTGCCCCGAATATTAATGACGTCATTCGGTACTCTTGTGGCGGCTCTCTTCTATCCTCACCCCTCCATAAAAATCGCAGACTGTCGCGGTCTTGCTCGGCTATTTTGACCTGTAGGAACATCTCCTTTATATCGGCTACTACCGCGATTCGACCTTCTCTAAACCTTACTAATACGCCGAATAGCGACTGCAACAAGTCTGGGCCTGCTAGGAGTGCATCATTTAGACTTTTGCCTCCATATTTCGCAGCTGCGTCGAACACCAAACGTATTTTTCCCTTTTGTGGGTGTACGACGGAAAAATGGGGTAAGTACCAACTACGTGGCGATGTGGCCGGGAAATCTACTTTTTCGGCGTAGCCCGCTTCTATTAAATTATTTACCTGTTTAGAATATTCAATTTTTAAGTCTTCATTTTTGTCTAGTTTCGACTCTAAACAATGCAGACGGCTGAGGGCTTGTTTTTTGTTATCTGGCATCATCTCAGTGTCTGTGCGCCATAATAAACCCGCTTCGTACCTATCGCTATTAGGCATCTTTTTACATGTTTTATTTAAGATATCTAGGGCGCGCTGGTCTGGATCCGACTTAGGTTTTCGCGGCTCTATACCTAACGACTCGATACTGAAGTAATCTCTTATCAGCTGTAAGGCCGGGTCGTCAACTTGAGCTGGTCGCATGTGGTTTATAGTTGCGACGGTATTACGCGGTCGTGAATCCTGGCCATGCAGAACCCATCCTAATTTAGTCAACGAAGCTACGGGTTGGTTTTTATTGCCGACGCGCAACTGCCTAGACGTTATTAAATGCCAATTGTCTTGGCCTATCAATACGGTAGGTTTACTTAACTCGTAACATAGCTCCTCTTCTATGTCGGCGAGATGACTACATTGGCGCGTTAGATCGCTGCTTACCTCTTGCGGTGATAGATTTAAATTACCTATAGTTTGCGCGTTCATAGTCTCTATGTTTCTATTATATAAGCCGCGAATAGATAACTTAACGTGACACGATTCCGTTTCGTCGATTCGATTTCCCCCTACTCCTTCTATAGATAAGAGCTGGCCGCGTCCCCTAGGAATGACACCGTCCGCCACCTCCTGTTCGACCAACGTCATTGTCGAGCCTTCATCTAACAAGGCGTGGGTGGTGACGGTACCTAACGGTCCGCTTACCTCGATTGGCACTATCTTTAAGTAGGTATTCGACTTATGTATGTGGTTAATCGAGCTTACGTTCCCGCGTGCAGATTGAGACGACGAAGCCGGCTTGTCTTCTCTTTTGCTGCCACCGTGTAATAGCTTATGGTGCGAAGCTTCACACCCGCTCACCCCGCACGGTATATACTTGCATTTAAATACCTTTATGTGCGAGTCACGTAGGCATCGGAAACATAGTTTATTATTTTTGACCGTGTCCCATCTATCGCTTACGTTTAATTTTATGAAATCGGCGCACTCGGCGTTGCCATGACTACCTGCACATAGAACACATTTAACCGACTGCGTCGGTGCTACAGGCGGTCGCGACTTTTGAGACTTTGGCGCTTGTTTTCTCGTAGACGGTTTATTTAATGAGGCTACCGTCTTTCGAGTTTCGGTGTCTGATTGACACGAACTATCGCTATCTTCGCTGTATGAGCGATCGCGGTTATGTAACTTCTTACGAGTCGTATTTACTGCCCGCGGTTTTTGCTTGAATTTACGATCTTCCCGCGCTGTTTCGTATGCGAACATGGCGCCACATCGATCGGCCGTGATGTTTAGGAATCTCGATAATAGCTCGAGCTCGGGGGCGCCACTGTGCTCCGACCTGAACTCGTACCATTTATATTTAAGAATAATACTTAGCTTGTCTACTATTCTATTTACTAATTCGGGCGAATATAGGTATTGCGGCTGTTTGAGAGTTTTGATTGCCGCTACCGTATTGGCAACTTTGCTCGCGAAACTACATAAGTTGCGTCCATCGTCGGACATGCGTGGCATACGTTTAATATTTTCTAGTTCGGATAAGACGAGTAATTCTGGTCTGCCATACCGTCGTTCTAACGTATCTATTATTTCGTACGGATCCGATACTGTAAACAATAATGCCCTAGTCGTTTCGCGGGCTGCGCCTCGCAGCGCTTTTCGAAGGCGGGCCACGTTTTGGACGTCTGTAAACATATCCTCCGTGTCATTATATACCGCCTTAAATGACATCCACTCTGCTATTGTCCCGTCGAAATGGGGCAGTTCATGGATATACTTTGGTACCGATGCGCTAGATTTGTTGGAGTTAACCGCCTGCACTATCGCGTTGGCTAGCATTGACATGTCGTTTCTATCATTTCGCGACGTGTTCTCGCCTACGCGTGGTTCACTCCTACTCGCGTCAGGAGGCCGTATGGGCTGTCCCGAGATTCGAGGTTCGTCTGCTATTGCCGGCCTACTAAATACGTGTTGCTCCGATATCCAACCTTCAACACGAGACTTTCCAACATTAGGCGGTTCCGCGCCGTTTGAACTTTCCAGTTCTATTCTGGCTATCTCCAAACGACTTAAAGCAGCTGCGGACGCCGCCCTAGCCTGTGCTAACTCGGAATTATGCAACTCTAATTCGGCTTTTAATATTGACAATCGACTACTCGCTCGGTCCGCGGGGACATTTACAACTGTGCCCGGCGCACTTACGACTTGAGTATTTAAATCTGCTGTCGGATTTATATCGCTGGCTATTCTATCGGCCCTATCTGTACGTGTGCTGCTGTCACCGGACGCATCCTCTGTGCCGGTGCCCTTACTCCACGTTTCTGTTTCTGTAGAGCCTGTTTGGCCCGACGCCGGCGTGGCGTCTGTGGCTGGCGTCGACTTGCCTGAGCGCAACATTCGCGCGTTTTCCATTGCGCACGAGGGGTCCCTACGCCTAATTATAACTTAAAATTAACACTTCACTTTCACTTTCTACTAGGATTGTTCTGGAACCTAACTTGCCTATCAGCCTGGCCGAGCTCCTAACGTGGTGATGTCGGACCAGGAATGGGAACGATAAGGTAAGGAAGGGTAGGAACCTCCCGGCAGAGGATGCGGGCGCTTTATGGGTGCATCAGAGTGTGGTGGGAAAGTCCAACACTCGTCGTTGCGTGCCAACCTGTGGCTCCAAAGCGGTCCACACCGTACCGGCGGGGTCTGACTGTGACACCTGTGGGGTGCGTGGAGTCGTCAGGTCGTCCACTATGCTTCCGTACGCTTGTGGCCGTTTATCACCGTTAGGTGGCCGCGTACGTAGGTAAGTATATGATGATTGCTTCCAAGTATCTTAGTGTGGCTAAGCAGACCACACTAATAACTCGCGCGTACTTGTTTCTTTCTTGCAATACTGGATTTCTTGAAATTCTTGTCTGTTCAGCCTTGATTTCTTCTGTTTTCTTTGCTTGACACAGGAAATCTTCTTGTTTCTGGCTTGATTCAGGAAATCTTCTTGTTTCTGGCTTGATTCAGGAAATCCGACGACGAAGGACCATTGTTGGAAGTGTTAGCTAGCTCCCAATGCGTTTTACGACTTTTCTCCAAAGGATGATGTAGAGGGCAAGAAATAAAATAACTTTGTTGCGTAAAATTGCTGCGGTGAAAGTGTGACGTGTGACGTGGGCGGCGCTGGCCGATAGAATGAACATTGAGCGAGCGCGTCGCCCATATTTATAATGTAGCCGCACATGTCAGCGGCGTGGTGTGTGTCTGCTCAGTGTGGACGAATAGGCAGCTTATATATTTGATCAATTTCTTAGAATTAGGTACATGGAATGCTTAAATCTAGTAACGATTCCAATAAGAATCTTATTGTACATTTTAAAGTATGTTCCTAGTTGAGATTTTATTGTCTCATAACGATTAGCATTGAGTTTACATATAAAGTAGGAACTTGTAACTAATTAGCGTTTTTAGTCAACACAATAAGGAAATTGGTCTTTATTAGACTTCTAAGTTAAAATTAAAGAACGTATAAAAGGTAAATAGGTAAGAAAATTAGGTATAATAAAGAATATTGCAAAAGTAAAACAAAAGGACTTAATCTACCTAAATAACTAGCTATTATTTACGTCTAACTTAAATGTCTAGAGCTGTTATTTACAGTACCCTATATGTCCAGGGTATGGCCGATAAGACATGTAGAGGTAACATAAAAATAGACAGTCACTTTTGCTTTTTAACCGACTTCCCAAAAAGGAGGAGGTTATCAATTCGGTTGTATGTTTTTTTTTTTTTTATATTTGTTACCCCATAACTCCGACAATTATGAACCGATTTGATTTTTTTTTTGTTTTATCTGAAAGGATATACTTGCAGATTGATCCCATTGAAATCATATCAATATCGGTTACGAATTTTGGATTTTAAATCGAAATAGCTGGAATTTGACTATTTAGATGATTCTTTGATAATCGAAATTGCGTATTTTGCTTTTCTGCGATTTTGTAGTGGTGTATTCTTATAGTCTTTCCTATATTCTATATTCTTTATAGTCGGTTGTATTTTTTTACAAAAAGTTTTTTATTTTTCACTTTTTAGTGGTGCCCCACACCTAACAAAAAAGTGAAAAATAAAAAAGTTTTTGTAAAAAAATACAACCGACTTCTAAAAACAAAACACTACAAAGTAAAAAATAACTTTAATTTCGAAAGTCGGTGTCAAAATACGAAGAAACTAACAAAAACACCGACTTTCGAAATTAAAGTTATTTTTTACTTTGTAGTGTTTTGTTTTTAGAAGTCGGTTGTATTTTTTTGTAAAAAGTTTTTTTTATAATAACATCTAGTATGGATAAGGATTATTTATTTACATTTTATGCATATAAGAGTGGTACATGGGCGGACTTAATGCAACAAGGCATTCTCTACCTTTGAATTAAAAAGAGGCAAAGGCGAACGGCAAAATTCGTACAACAAACTTTTTTTGTTGTTTGGTTGTAGAATTTGTACCACTTATTAAGGAAACTCAGCCATTTATTTTCATGTTAGTAAACAACTTCCAGAACGTGGGATTAATTAATACTATAAATTAAAAGATTTCAATAATTATACCAAACAAAACAGTAAACTAAACGCAGATGTTTTTCGAAGTCGCCATAAGTAAAATATCAACTTCGGAATGACAATTAATTATTTAGAAATAGATTCAATAGTAAAACCCATAATTGTTGCATAAATTCATAATAGTAAACGATGTAGGTAATGATTGGAATGAGTTCATCAATATTTTTTTTTGTTCTGGCAATTATTTATTGACCGGTAAAGAAAATCTGTCTAGTGTCCATCAGAACTTCAATATTATCAAACTGTTTCTGTCCGCTGCTAGGCAATAGGTATCTCCTAATGCACCCCTCCCTCCCTCCCTCTGAGTAGGTACGATCCTCATCTCAATCTACCTACTTAATAGTAAGTAAAACACAACAAAGATGACAAATAATCTAGAACATTTATTTTATCATCAAACAATGTTAATGTACCTACCTGTAATACAACCTACATTTCTACACTAGTACATAACCTAAAAAAATAAAACTGGGTATAGCTTTTATGTCCCAAGTTCTAAAAATCTAAGATTTTAAATAGGGCTATTCTATCGTATGAACTACCTATTAAGGACGCGATAACAAACATGATCCCAAAACTCGAAAATTTACTAGCTGTACGAAACTCCCATACAAGCCTGCCGTTCATCTTTCTGAGATTCAGTTTCATCTAAAATATCTTCAAATTTCACCCTGAACTTAGGACCAGAGTCCACTCGTCGCATCTGTTATTTCCATTTGCATTTACAACGTAACAGTTGAATATTATAATAGTTGCCAACACTAACATTTCTAAACGAAAGTAGTTAGCTTAGCAACAGGCAACAGCACGCGGAGCGAGACACACTATTGTCAGCTGTGAGTCTGTGAGGCGCAGTGTGCACTGGCTCGCGAGCCATTTATCAAGGCAATGTCAATAGTCATCACTGACGCAAATGAAAACCAAACTAAAACGAGAACACTGAATAATGGAATACGTTTTTAGTTTTTATAGCGGCGTATAAAAATGGCGCAAGCCGCAACAATAGGTTAGTTATTTTAACTTCTTGTTTATGCAGCTCCATCACCTGACTGTACCCGTTGCTTTATTAACACCTAATAAATAAATTTATACGCACACAGGGAGAATTACGTGTGAACCCCTGCTTTAAGCAAAGCCATAAATTCCGCACAAAACAAACCGTGTTTACACAAGTTGTTTACATATTTGAGCGTTCTAATTTATCGACAGTCTGTTGTCCAATTTTCAAGACAGTTATGAACTAAGTCAAATTAAAAGTAATTGAACAATGTAACATCAACGTTGTTTGTTGAGTTGTTCTTTGAGTTTTGTGAAGAGATCTTCGGACTGTGGGTAAACAATTTAGGAGGAAATATCGTTCACTTAGTATAGTAATAAAGACATTTAGATGAGAGTATGGGGGGTCAGCTACTAACACGTGGCACTACATACTAGTAACGTACCTACATACGACTTGGAACAATTTTGCTATTGATCATTGCAATCTTTAAGTAAAGTTTGAATAGAAGAAGTCTTATTTTAGTTCAAATAATTGGATATTCGGAATAAGAAGCAAAATCCCGCATCTGAATAGAAAATTACGATGTGTAAGACTGTGTTGTACTATCCGTGTAGGATATTTGAATAAATAAAATTAATCGCTTTAGCATTGTTCCCATTTCGGGGATTTACAAAATAATATAAGTACAGTAAGTACAATATTAATTTAAGAAAGATTTCAAAGATAGCAAGCTCCTTGAAAAATGTAAAAACGCGAAACGAGAGCAAATCCCGTGGATACGCGGCAGACGCACCTGCCCCTAATTAATTATTGAAGTTACAAATAGGCCCGCATCAGCCGCCCGCACCCCGCACCCGTCCACCGCGGTGCGCGAGGAGGCCACAACACACCAGAATAATATATGACACGAGTTTTCCTTAGATCTAAGAACATCAGTACCTATATGAGATGCATCAGAGCTGACATGACACGTGACTGATTGAGTAAGCACCATGACCACGTGGGCGACTCCTTGCTTGACCGCTTTCATTTTTTCTCTAACAACAGAACTCATAAAACAGCTGACCACAAGTAGGGTGGTCGTCTCATACGGCTATCATACATATACACGTAGCAACCGAATATAATGAAACCTAAATTATATAGGTAAGTTGTGGAGCACGTACGCAATGTTTCTTGTTATAATATGTCGCCGATTTGACGAAGTACCTAAATGGTATTAACTAAAGCAAAAACATGCGCTAATTTGTGTTGTTGTGGTTTGTGAGAACGATAACAGTCGTGTGGCTTTACTCGTTAAAGCACATTAGCTCAACACGAGGATAATAACAGAAATACCTCAGTGATATGTGATAACACAGGAATGTATTTAGAAACAGGTAAATTATTAACGATACCATTTTAAGTCAACAGCTACGATAACAACAAAGTAACTTGCTAATTAGATTTATTTTTATGTACTTACCTGGTACATACAGAGAAACGGTACCTACAGATACACGGGACATTTTTAGCTACTAACCTACTATATCATCAACGTAATGACGCATTTATTTCCTTCTCTAACTTCATAATAGGTTGTATATTACAACAACTCGTACAAACTAAAGGAAGATTTGTTCCCAAAAAATATTCTTCGACACAAATACTGATACTGAACGGCAAGTAATGCCATGAATTATTTCAAAGTAAAGTCTCAGAAGTTGTTCCGCATTGATACTTTCGTGACCATGAGTCCATTCATAACATTCTACGAGCGAAAATTAGAAGTAATTTTGAAAAGCAAAGTCTAAGGTTGGCGCAGTGGTTGAGCGATTGACTGCTGCGCAGCATGTCGCGTGTTCGATTCCCGCAAATATTTGTACGACCTACATGTATTTGTTCCGAGTCTGGGTGTTTTTCTATCTATAATATGTATGTATTTACAAAAAAATATATATATATATAACTAGTTTAACAGCCATCTCGTTACCATAACACAAGCTTTAGGTTGCTTAGCTTGGGACTATATAGCGTTGTGTGAAATGTCCAAGGATATTATTATAATTATTATTATTAAGGTCGACGAGGCTCACCATTGCTAGGTGCTCGGTGCAACGTGGAACTTCATCTTTAAGTAGCAGCAAGCTATGCGATGCAGTCGCAGCCGTTCTTGTGTCGATTCACTTTAATTAGGAGCTCGGTAATTATGTACAATTCAGACACTGGTTAGGCTGTAGCCTTGCCCACAGTATGCCAAATAACGACCGTCCGAATTACCGTTTGTGTATAGGCGACTGACGCGAACGATTAATGAGGTTGAGGTTCGTATCCCAATCGCAAATAGAATAATGTACTCGTATTGACCAACCAATATCTTTAGCCGAAAGATCTAAAATAATGTCCATACAGCGACCGTGGCCGAGGGAGTCGGGGACACTTTCAATTAAGTGATGGGTAACGACGGACGGAAGGTCTTTTTATACAAAATGCTAATTCCATCTGGACGCCGCACCACCGGCTGACTGCGATTGGATATCGACTTGCACTCTTAATTTAAAACACGAGGAAAAATCATACCGAGCTTTATCTACAATTCAAATAACGGCTCTGCAAAGTAAATGATTGTGCCTGACTACCCGCCGTGTGGACTTTATTGATATACAGACATAAATGTGACGCCGGAATAAGTTCAGTTATAAATGGAACTGTTTTCACGTTTGAATGCAATTTGTGTAGCTTCCTGAATTTGTAGCGAAACAAAGAGACATAACGTCGGACAATACATGCGATGCTTCTATGCAAATTCTCCGAAATGTCTTTGACTGAGATTCATCAACAAACTAACCCGCCTCGACTGCTCGTCTTTTACCTAAGTAACTTATGAGTTGTGTATCTGCAATTCTGCATTATATAATAATAATTATGTCTCTTAAAATCAATGTCCAATTATTGTATGCTGCGCTGTTATCCTCACATCAGTTAAAACACTTTGACCTTGAGATACGTACAATAAATAAAAAATAGATTGTTGTGGTTTTATTAATGATTAATAAAATACGTTCAGCAATTTAATCAATTTGTGTATTTGTCCCAGCGACGGAGGCGCAGCTGGGCGTGAGCGGCGTGGTGGGCGCGATGGGCGCGGGCGCGGGCGCGGTGTGCGCGCTGGTGGCGGGCGCGTGCGCGCTGGCGCTGCGCCGGCGCCGCCGCCCGCGCCTCGCCAAGCCGCCGCCCGCGCCTGCGCCGCCCGCTAAGCTCGACCACGACGACGCCGAGCCCGACCTCATACCCAACAACTACTGTAAGTTACTGATGGATCGTAGATTGCTGTAGAAGAACGGAGTTTCCTAACACGAGCATTAGGTACTTGCTGAAAAGGAGGCTTCAATCACTAACTAATTTATTTAACTAACTTTTTTGATACATTCAATAAAAAATTGTATTTGATGGATCTGTTTACTATATGTCGCATCTAAAATACTAATTTTAATAAAAATATAGGTATTGTTACGACCCGCTCAACAACTGAGCTGTTAGGACACATTTGTAATGCACAAGAGAACAAACCAGAGGCTTTGGTTCAATTTTCGCCTCCTCCATAAGGTATTATTCAGGAAAATAAACTGCGGCGGATTCCGGGACACCACTCTGGATCTTCTTACTTTTTACTCAAGTGATAAACAGAAAGTTTTCCCGGATTTGACGACAGCATGGGGGTCCCTTAGGGCTTAAAGGCCTTTTTTACTCATATCAATGCAATGTTATATCATACAGGATAATCACACGTGTATGTGGGGCACTGCAGTTAGCCGCCAGTGGCATCACTGGCGTTCGTTAAGGGAAATTATAACATGTGCAGACGTAGGTGCATATTGTTGTAGCTTATAGTTTACATCATAATCCCTTTTTGCCGTGATTGAGTCGCAAAAGTAGGTATAAATCAACTTGATGACGGGATTGCTGTTAATAGTGAATTGCTTTTCAAAGAACCCTGAGCCAGGTGGCCCTCGTTCCAAATTCGTGTATTGTAAAAGACTTAAATATAAATTACTTGCCTGCAAATCGTGTGTCAATTATAAAATATTTCATTGGATTCAAACATATGCTAAATGTAGTAAAAGAAAAACTCTGCTCCTTCTATGTACCAGACACCCAAGTAACGATTGGAGAATTGCGTTCTAATAAGTTCAATAACGTGACGTTGATACAACCTGATAATACATGCATTGAGTGTGCATAAAACATGACGCGAACAACGGAGCTCCATCATTAACAGCGGGACAGCGCTCATGCATGCGAGAGCACCCGCCCCGCCCGACCCGCGACCCGCATCCAGGGTCTAAGGCGATCTCCTTCGATCTAATACATGTTTAAACCTAGGAGCCTCACCGAGCTTTGTTTTAGAAATATCTGTTTGTGTTTCTTTTTCTAATCAAATACTGCGGTAAAGCACTACAGGTTACATTATCAGTCAGGTTGAGTCTCAAAACATTTATATTCAATTGTTTCACTTCGGGATCGTGATCAACGTTTGCTACAAGCGCGCAGATTATGCGGAGAGCATTCAAATATTCATATTAAGCGCATAACAAGGGAAAAACGTAGAGCGGGTGTGAGGTAGGCGGGAAGCACCCTGCAGGGGGGGGGCGTACGGTGGCACTCGGCGCGGTTTAAAAGGCAATCCTCATAAAAGCTTAATATACGGCTGGAAGTGTCCGCGGGATGGACCGGACACACTGGCAGCGTGATGTCATCCTCTCTATCTGGATGTAAAGGCGACCACTCTTTTGTAGAGTCATGTAATGAGTGGTCTCTCGTCAGAAGCCGTTGTTAATAGGCTCTTTATATTGTCGACAGTTGCGGGACACTCCACTTTGTTTATCATAATTTTTGCGGAATAATCTCGTGGCTAAATAACAACAGCCGCACGGATTGATCTTCAAGGATAAGCAACGCTTGCCTAGGTTGGTCTGTTGATGGGTGACCATCTTAACGTATCGAGTTTCCTCCGTGCCTCGGAAAGCACGTTAAGCTGCAAGTTGTAGATCTTTGGCAGTCATTACGGATTGTCAGAATGTTGGCCGTTGTACCAAGCTAGCAAGTATGCGTACGTTCAAATTACATACAAGAACTATATATTTCATCGCAGTCTATCATAATAACAGCCGCACGGATCGATCTTCAAGGTTAAGCAACGCTTGCGAAAGTTGGTCTATGGATGGGAGACCATCTTAACATATCGAGTTTCCTCCATGCCTCGGAAAGCACATCAGTCATTTGTAGATCTTTGGCAGTCGTTACGGATTGTCAAAAGCCAGTAAATCTGACTTCAGTCTTGCCAAGAAGTACCGTGTTATCCAGTTAATGGGTTGAGGACGTAGGCAGCCGCTCCACGTAAAATACTGGTATTCAGCTGAATCCGGTTTGACCGGAAGCCGACCAATCTAGTTGGGAAAAGGCTAGGCAGATGATGATCTTAGTTGTATTTTTTTACAATAAAGAATTTACTATCTAATAAATGCAGGACAGTTAGAAAAAGATCTAAAACACAAATATGAAACAATATGTGTATGTGTTAGTTATCAAGTTTAACGTGAGTTATTGATCTCTCCTGGGGATAGCTGCAGTAAACTGAAATCATCATCGATCATTATCGTATTAGCGTGAGTGGGCGCGAATCAATCGACACCGCACGACGATCGCTTCCGAAGTGTCGTGCGACCGAGTGACATGTTAACGACGGCCCTAATTAAAAGCTAATGTGGATCCGACTTCGCAAGTAAGTTAGCAAGCAGCTCGCGGTGACTATCGATCGCAAATTAACTCGCACGCGCCAAACATGCCGACGTCACATTAACGACTTTCAGAACGGCGCGCCGCCGCTTCTTGTCACACTTGCACATAGTTGTGTGATCTATGACAGCAAACCGAATACTGATTTGCTTTTGAAGTTCTCGGGAACTTGTTAGTATTGGATTCAAAGGAGAAATCAAGTCGCAAATCAGGGTGTTTCTTATCAGTAGACATAATTACTAAAGTAGCTAAGCGTTAAGCGTGCAGTGACGTGCTCTGTTACAAGATTTTTGCTACGCACTCCGACGCAGCACGCCGCTTGCGAACTTGTTAACAATTAAAAAGCGTGTAAATCAGTAGAATGGCCGGCGGCAACGAGCCCCTCCTATTATAATAATACGTTATACGGGAATTATTGCTGTCATAACTCCAGTGGCGCGACACGCCTACCGCGCGCCGCCGCCGCCACTAGACCGAAATTTACTATAAAAATGCGTTACAGTCGCTTGTTGTGCTTTACAAGGGATTCGCGGTGAGCTGCAGCTTTGTGAGACGCGGCACAAACGGCTACACGCTGGCTTTACGAGCAGCTCAGCGAAGTGAACCAGCTCGCACACTGAGCAGTGAGCACCGGCAGCACGCTTAGCCCTGACAGCTGCACCGAGTGACTCTGTGTTGCTTTCCAAGCATTCTGTTATATGATATGAGAATCCTGTCTGACATGATCGGCGAAGGTCTATTATAAATAAAGTCATCTGGTATTCATGAGCGTGTCATGGAGTTTGGCGCGGGTTTCGGCGCGGTGTGGCGCACCAGTTGGGGAGGGTGGGGCTGGTGGGCAGACGCCATAAATCGTGACGTAATGAATGCCGTTCTCGCCTCAATAAAACTCTCGCACATTATACTATGATACAGGATTTATGCGCGAGCCGCCGCGCGCCCGCGAAGTGGGCTCTTCGCGAACACCTGGCTCATAATTCATACGCAAATACGACTTGCAGTAGTCAACATGCTGGATAGTTTTCCATGACATTAAGACGTTCGGTGAGCTACCGCGGCTTATCGCCATTCATATTACGAGTCAGAGCTGAGCCCTGAGACAGCCGTCTCTCCATTACTATAGTTATTATGCTCAAACGAATTTATTTTCATTATAACGTTGTAACTGGGTATCCAGCTAGTGGTTTTTTTTGTAATTCATTTATGAGAAAACGTTAATACCTTGTTATTAGCTGTAAGTTTTCAAACATATTGAGATAATGCTATCTGAGGGGTTAAGACTTCAATTCGTTGAAATAAAAATATAACGGAAGATTAGATAATTAAGATGAGTAAATAATAGAGATAATAGTTGATAACTAGGCAACAGCGAAATCAAAATTATTGTAAATACTTTTGACAGTTAAATACGAGGTTGTAGCGCGTAGCCGTAGCTCGTAGCTCGTAGCACGGAGCTCGTAGCCGTCACATGCGGCTCATCTTACGTAGCCGCGTAGCATCACTCTGGGAGACACAATCACGTGACAACCATTCAACTACTATATTGACTAAAAAATAACTCGGCGAAGAGTGAGTGGGACACTGTGGGAGAGGGAGGCGGCGGTGCACGGCGAGGTATATTCATGAATATTGATGCGGCATCGTGAATATTCAGCGCGGCGACACTCGCAATTGAAAACATGCCGCAAAGTGCGCGCCGACATCGCGGCAACAACGCGGCGACATCGCGCCGACACCGCCCCGGCCACGTAATAAATTCTCTTAGTCTCATCTGCAGCTAACACTCATGTAGCTCATCTTCCTTTTATGTCTGAATATAAAACATTGAAACGCGGGGGTAGTGTGTGAAAATAAATATTTTCCCAAAACGTGTGCTTGTATTAAATTCGTGGAACAGACAGCGCGCCACAAATTCAAACCTTCGGCTTATCACGATAATAAGGGATGATCCGCTTTGAAGCGCTTCGTCTCAAACGCAGCGCTTTGAAGCGCTCGATACGGTGATGTTATTGAACGACGTCATCATTCACATCGTTTTGACATTCCCGTAAAATTGCAAGAACTACAAGAAAATGATAAATAGAATACATTTGTTTGTAAGTATCGATATCTCAGCGGTAGGTGTCAATCAATCCGCTTCTAATGCCACTTGTCTGTAATTAGCGAGTCGTACCGCGGCTGTTAATACACTCCCTTTCTGAATAGCTTCACGCGCTGTACCGCCCGCGTCCCGCGTCCCGCATCCCGCATCCCGCACAGAACAACATCCGCATCGCTCAGGTGTCGCGGTACAGAGCGGAGCCACCTCACCTATTAATGAAGCCAATTTGAATAAACTCGGGCACATTAGACGCGGCGGGTGCGGGGCGAGGCGCGGGCCGGGGAGGGGGCGCTCGATGCGCGCACCAATTAATTATTTCTTGTGTCCTGACTCACGCTCGCCTCCGTCTTTGAATGTAGTGATTAATCAGGTTTTTTCCCTCGGCGGATAAATCTCGGCGGATCAGTGGGCTGCGGGCACACGCGCCGCCCTTATTAATGTGCGGCGCCGGTGCAGGCCAGCCCTTACTCACCGCGCTGTGGGCCGAGCGCTGGTACAGACCGTGGCTGGCTTGTAGTCTGGAGCCAGAGTGTCTACATCTCATGGGGAACATAGTCTGTATTATGCCACTTAGGCTGTTCTCGCTACACTGCGTTTTCAAAAACAGTTGGTTTCACGTAACTTAATCAACGGGCGTAAAATTTGAAGTTTTTGTATGATTAATTCAGTATTATCGATAGCAATCAATCTCCACCGAGTACGAGTTCAGTAGTGGTTCGGAAGTCACGCCGCAGGCTATTGCGATAATAAATGCGTCGCGCACATCATAGGTACTGCAGTAGGACCACGATACACTCATAAATGATATTTATTTCTGCAAATTGTATTATATAAACACAAAAACAAACTCAGACATAACAGTCGGGTCTTAAGTCCACAGTTCCGGATATAATATTGGTCGATTCTTATGAGCACTGTGCAGATTCGTGCACGAATTGGTTTTAAATCAGTAAATATTTGAGTAAACTTTACAAAGTAGTCGTACAATCCGTTTCGAATAAGAATAGAATAGACTTAGCGCCATATTGTGACGTCATAGCTGTCAATTGAAACCGATTAGGTAGGGTGAGCATAGCAAAATTATATTTTAATTATTATTTTTAAATTGTATGTAAAAAAGTGTTTTGTTATGGTTTAAAATAAGTAATAATCACTTTAAATAATTTAATATTATGTTTAGCAAATCTACTACTATTGAACGTTTTTATTCATATTTGATTTAAGACTTATTTAAACAAGGTTAAATAAACAGTTATTGTTTTTTTTGCTTTTTTGAGTTTTAGGGACTTTTATAACGCACAGCGTATGTCAGTCCCATCGTAACCTAATACAAATTAAATACACATCAGACCAATAAAATCAATGTGTCAGGGCCACAAATTCAAACAATATTCTCGCATCTTCAGAGCTCAGCTTATTTAATATTTGGTGGAATGTACCTATATCGTTCTTGTTCAACTTCAAAGCCCTAAACAACTCACTTCTATCAACCTCATAGCGGACACATTCCATCAACCAGTTATTGATGTGCAACTAAGTTTTTTTTACAAACCGTACTTTTCAAGAGACATTTGATATATTATGTATAGAGGTCTTATTGACGTTCTTATTTGAATCGCATTGTAATAGTCGGTATGCGATACAACTGTCACCGTGACAAGTCAATCATGTCAATCGTCTGCCTAGCCGATGGGTTTTGTTCAAAGCTGGCCTTTCGGGTGTTGTTTCATGGTGGCTCTGATGATGGCGTTGACAGTGCATCACTCCTAGAGCCCACAATCAACTTGAGGCCGAGATTATCAGCGGCACGGGCGACTAACACCCGGACGGATACCGACGTCCGCGATTGAAATAGCGTAACACTATTATAAGACTATGGACGTACGAAATATTATACTAACTGTTATTATCTAACTTTTACAAACCAAAAACCGTGATTGACTAACAAACATTCAGAGTGTCACATTTATAATTGCGGGTGAGTTCGTTTCGCCACTGCTTTTTCACAGCCAGTAGACATGGAAGTGTGAATGGATCGTGTTATAGTGAACTGTAATTTTGTGGGTATTAATTAAATAACCTCTTTATTCAAAATTGTACGAACTGCTAGAGGGTAGACACCTGGGGACCTGGAGTTTCCCATAGTAAACTAAACCAAATCATGTACCTCAAATTGTAACAATGTCTGTAATGTTTATTGTGGTGAGGTTCAATCAAACCGGATTCAGAACTGCATGTGAATTTCATGTGAATGTTGTCGTCCGAAACGTCTGATCCTCAGTCTAATTTGTAATGAGTTTTTGTTTGATGTGTGTGTGGTGTGTTCCAGGCGAGACGGCGGCGGCGAGCGCGCCGAGCCTGGCCGTGTCGTCGCCGAGCCGCGCCGCGCCCGCGCCGCTCTCCACGCCGGTACGTACCCACTGACGTCACGTAGTTCCCGTTAACCAATCTGAATTGCCTGTTCCGAAAAATGCTCGATTCCTGCACTAGGTTCATGAGGTGGATGACGGTCAGCGCGCGTTAATTCGCCTGAATATCATCTGATACTAATTTTGAATACCTACTTTGTGGATACAGTCATTACCAATTTTATGATTAAACTGTGCTCAAGCAGTATGTAGTTGTATCAAAGCTGATCTTTGCGTTCTTACCTCTGTCAGACACGTACAGTGTTAACAGTCAGATGCAGGATGGTTACGGTAGGTATTGTTGATTGGTGACAAGACATGTTATAACACAACATCACGTCTTTACTCTCGTATCGGTTGAGTAAATTTGTCATAACTACCCATATTTTGCGAGTAGTAACTGATCCACTGAAAGTCGGTGACGTTAAGGTTTGAAGGCATCAACACACACTTCGCACCGTGGGCACATGAATAAGTAGGCAGGCTCGAGCGGCACTCCGTCAACAGCGAGCCGTTCTCGATCGCGCGAGTGTAGCCATCAATCCGAATGGTTTCATCTGGTAAAAGCTTAGCGCGTAGGCGTGGACGAGTAGCCTCGTAGAGGAGTAGGTACGCGTGCGCTACGTGACTTTGAATAAGCTTGTTCGTTCTCAAGTCGTTTGTTTTCTGATATTGCAGATGTAAATGTAATTAATGAACAGTACTTGAGTTACAGAGTAGTAAAAAGTAATGAAAAATAATTATATTCAAAGGCAGAAAATCAAACGAAATATATCTTTTATCGTCAAACAGACGTGTAGGTTTAATAATTATGGTTTCAGTTAGACAATAGATCAAAAAGATATATTCACTGCAGCATAAAATAACTGAGCAAAAAATCAACCAAAACACTGTGCAATACTAATATTTAGCCGAATTGCGAGCAGAACTGGTTTCCTTCGTCATATGTCAGGGTGGCAGCGCAACGTATTTTTTCTTTAACTTTTCCTCGTTTATTCGCACATCAGCAGAGTGCGAACGCGCGCTCGTAAAGTCGCCGACGACCCCGACCAGCGCGTGAAGTGAACACGTCGGGGCCGCACTAGTGCGACTTAGCGAGATGTTATCTTATATTTAGTCTACCTCTCTGACTGGGACCGCTTACGACGACGATATGTTCACCACTTGTTTCAGTCAGCATCACACTGAGCCCGGTACACTCCCCAGTCGACAGTAACTGTCCCTCATGCTGAGCCAAAGAGAACTTTATTTCAGCAATGAATGCGCGACCGACGTCAGACTCAGTTAACTTGCATATTTCTACCATTCACCGACTACGACTACTTCTTTAAGAAGTAAGTTTGTGAATGACAGAACTTGTTTTATTCTTCTTTGAGAGTAGTTTTAAAACTCATTACCGACTCACTCAGCGATGCGGTGCGGTACGCACAAATCAAAACATTTCACCGCATGCGACCGCACCTCGCGCCTCAGATTAAAACCTTGCGCTGTCTTCACGGTACCAACTTCATCCTATTTATATAAACTTTCATCGAGAATTTACTTAGCCGGCTCCTTCATCAAACAGAAACACGGAACTTCACCTAACTGAGTTACGAACCGATAAAGTAACGAACGAGCTGAATTTTAATACTGATGAAAGTCGACGAGTGTTGCCAAAAGTCGAGTTAAAGGGTACTGCTAACGAGTCGGTGTTGCAACAAGATGAAATCTAATTAAACAAACACAACTCGCGCCGGAAGGCTCTCGTGTGTGTGCGACCTACTCGCCGAATGAGATATAAGTTTAATTTGTGCGTCCAATTTTCGTGTGTGCCCGAGGCGGCCGGTGCCCGGCGGCGTGCTACAGTAAAAACTCATTTTTCTCGTGGTCTCTCATCGTGCGGTAGATCACGCACCGGACCACACTTAAATGCATCTGCTCCTCGAATATTTCTACTTTTCAATTACGTTTTCTTTTATATCTTAGCGGGTACATTTCTGCCCGAATGTGAGATATTATGAGCGTCACGTCAATAAGAGACGAAATGGCTCCCGACGGACGCGCGATCATCAGGCGCCGCACACGACGCGACGCGACACGCGCGTCTTAGCGTGTCAGCGAGATGAGACAAGCGCTAAGCCGCCAACACGCACACATACCTATGTCTACAAGTCTACATGGTGACCTATCACCGAGCTTCAACATAATGGACAGCGTCGCGTGTCACAAGTGTCTAGCGTGAGGTATAGAAGAAGACTCCAACAGGTTTGCGTTGTCACACAAATCCAACGAGGGAAGGTGTCGGCGGGCAATAAATCTGCTCCACCTGATTAAACGTGCAAAGTTGTAGCGAGTGGCTCATTGTCCGGGCCGGACCGGGCCACACCGGACCGCACCGGGCCGCTTAATTAAGTCGGGGTAGTTTTATCAGCGCATTCTTTTGTCGCGTCACTCGCCGCACCGCACAGGTGGCATCGCTACACCCTTTCAGTGCGTGGTGCTATTTTGAATTAGTTTGTTTGAATTTGGCGTTATCACGTCGGTGCGGCGCGGGATGCGTGTGGTGCGGTGCGGTGTGGCTGGCGGCGGAGATGCACGGCGCGATGGTTATCAAAGTGGCTAACGTGATATAATTAGTCGCATAGGGCCGTCCCGCCGCTCACATAATTACTATTTACACGCTTATTAGACGGACTCTTCGAAAAAAAAAAAAAAAAAAATTAAACCCTTTTAATAGTGTATTGTATTGTTGGTTGGCAGGCGTGTAACGGGCCGGGCGCGTCGTGGACGTGGGGCGCGCGCTCGGTGGGCGCGGGCGGGGGTGGGGGCGCGGGTGGCGGCGCGGGGGCGGAGGGTGCGCGCGCGCTGGGCCGCTCGGCGTCCGCTACGCTGCGCGCGCCGCCGCCCGACCTCAACGTCGACGCCATCAAGGAGAAGCTACTAGACCAGCGCATCCCCGAGAGCTGCGTCTAGTGGCCTCGCCTGGCCCAGCCTGGCCCACCAGCTACCACCGAGCCATGCGCTGCAGTATAAAAAGACGTTTCAATCAAATGTGACATTCAACTAAATAATACATAATTATAAGTAGGTAGGTCCCGACGTTCCCAATAACTGGAGCCGAAATCTTTGTGTTAGTGAAACCTTCGTGACGCGCTCCATCGGAGCGGACAGGCGGTGCTTAGCCGCGCGACTGTGCCAGTGCGCGGAGTGTTCGGGTGTCCAGGTGTCCGGGTGAACTGAGCGGAGCCGAGCGGCGCCGGCCGGAGCCGCGCGCAGCCGTGTAAATGTTGTAGCTAGAATATTTCTTCGATGTCATCTTTGCCGTCATTCTGTGGTGATGGGCTTCTGTTACCTGATGATTTGTTTCAGCGCTCGGAATGTCCGATTCCAATGAGATAATATATCGTGCGTTCATAGACCTGAGAAGTTTTATATCTACGAACCTTGTTATTAGTTTTAGATTAACAACAAACAACAAAATGTTGAATTATTATTATAGAAATTATTTCTACCAAAAATAATATGCTTGTGCTGTTAAAATGATAAACGCAGAATATTTCGGAAGCTTCTGAGCGAGCATTAAAAAACTTACTTATTTAACTTTATTATTGTATTATTCGAGAATCTCATTTCGCTTAATGGTTGAACTTTTTCTTTTGTACGTTTCATAGAAGTTCTAACATTATTATAGTTTCGTAGTAGTTCGTTATATTCGCGGTTGGAATCTGATATTGTGAGCGTCTCTCTCCAAGGAGTTCTGTAATTTAATTAGTGAAATCAGTAATTTTATTTGATGTAATTGTACATATTAGTATTTAAGCGACTGAGTCTTTGCCACTTTTTTACATGTCTACGAAACTAGATAATAAAATAATTTACCAGTTAATAAGTACTACCCGTGCGAGTGCGAGTGCGAGTGCGATAGGTAAATCTATTCATCGTTATCTGTAAAAATCTGATTTTATGTAAATAATGTTTGTACTCGCTCTTAAGGTTTTACTGAGTCGCGTGTGTCGTGGCGTGACGTCACTCCTCTGTACAGCTCACCGATCATTACGATAACTTTGACATATTACAATAAAACGTGTCAGACCCTACGTTCACTGATGGATGCGATCATACCAGTCTTTAAGTTATAATGTTATCGCACCTGTGTATCATCTGTCATGACTATGTGACATTACATTTTCGTCAAACAATACCTAGTTTAGATATTTAATTTAACCCTTAAAATACGAATTAAAATGAACAGAATTGACTATATTTAAACATTTTAATTAAACAGGAAAACTTGAGTAAATTGGTAAAAAGGTATTTCATTCCTAACCAGCAAACAAGCGCGCAGTTTGTAATCGGAACAGCAAGTATACTCTTTTAGGTAAAAGGCTTGTAAATGGCAGTGCTTTGGTAGTTTCATTCCATCGCGAGACAAACCCTCGTTCCCATACGCTGCGTCGTGTCGGCATCGTCCCGTGTCGCCATGTCGCCGCGTCGTGTCGTAGCGACGCTCACGCGATGCTAATTGTTATTTGATGACAACAACATTAGCGCTTCGTTGTCCGCAGTTTAAAACGCGCGGCCATACGAACAATAATTAGTTATCACGCACGCCAGACATCACACGTTGTTACTTCAGCGTTTACTGTAGCCTTGAACTGTTACGTATTGAAATGCAGACAAACACTTATTTTCTCAATGATTTTTCTATTTGAGCTGCATACAGACATTTTAGTATCCTTCCCCCATCCGGACAAGTTTGACTTTCAGAATAATAAGAGAAATGTGAGGTACTGTAGGTGCACCGACCAAGTACGGTTTCCATTTTTTCTTCTTTCTTTTTTAACCGACTTCCCAAAAAGGAGGATGTTCTCAATTCGGTTGTTTTTTTTTATGTTTGTTACCTCATAACTCCGACAATTATAACCGATTTGAAAAAATTGTTTTATCTTAATGTAATATTTTGTGTTCGTTATAATAACATTTTGTATATCTACTTAACATTTTTTATTTTTATAAAACAACATATCTGGAATAAATCAGCATATCTTATATTTACATATCATTGTACCGAAATTAAAAGTATTATTTGTAGAAAACCAATTTGTATTTTATGTAAAATTGTTTTAATATAAGTACGCATATCAAAGTGTTTGACGAGAATGTGAGAAACCAATACATGTGCGGAGCCGCAGTGAGCGAGCCCCCGCCGGAACGTATCAGTGTAATATCAGTAACCGCGGCGTCAACCGTCGCCGTGACACCAGACTGACATCCTCAACTTGTAGATAGTAATCACTAGGTAATTTATTTGTAAGTCCGAGGCGGGGCCCCACTGCGGGCGGAGCGTCGCGCGCACTGGGGCCCCGCACTCACAAGTGATTTGTTATTATAAAGGTTAAAAACAACTCAAAGAGTTCGCCCTACTGTTGACATTATTTATTTTGAACGAGATTAAAGGTTGTCTTGGAAGTAACTCCGCTTTTCATTGCGACTCCTACCCCATTGTGCTATTATGTAAGAACCTAAACCTACATTAACATTGCACAGTATTACTTTACTTTAACATCTTATAACGAGACAGTAGTGTGCTCCCTTCTAATTGTTAGTCTGCTTGTATCACATCACCTCAAAAAGGTGCGACTTTAGAAAAAAACCCAAAAGCTCCTGAACATTGTTATAAAGCAATCGGAGAGCTTTCGCCTGACCAAGCGGTGCCATGGCATATGGCTTTAGAGCGAGTGTTATACGTGCTCAATCGCGTTAACGTAAATATCAATTTTTATTGAAACTAGATAACCGTCATTTGTTGCCAATAATTTACATTAACGCAATTGAATACGTTTAAAAACTCACCATAAGGCTTCTGGAAGACTTTAAACTGACTCCGCACTCGGTTTGACCGCAACAAAGCTAATCTCCACTGGTAGATGATGGTACAGATCGGGGTTTAGGAAGGTAACGATCGGCAGTGTTCGTTATTACTCATGCAGCATCAACTCTCTCTGGACCACAGCATGCTCGTAGCGTTACTCTTCATCTTGCCCCGTATTTTCAGGTGGAAATCTAATTGCAAATGCTGTTACCGTAACTTTAGTAAATATGACTACACCTATAGGTCCTAGAACAAGTAAGTAGTATCTGGTACAGATTATAGAAAAACTTTGACTTCATAAAAAATATTACATTACAGGGAAGAAGTACTTGACTTTATAGCTAACTGAGATTTTTGCGTTTACTTTCCACGTGCCTACCAGATTTTAAGGCGAATCTATTGCCATGGACCGACTACAAATGTGTAAAGGGAAATTCACCCAGAAATCAAGCCCTGGTCAGTCACGGGATCATTAATTATTGTATGTTGTTCTAAATTGGAAACATATTTAACTTTAAATAAAATTAGTTTCACCCGCTTAATTCCATGCGGGAAATTAATTGTTTAACTTGTTATGACTTCTTACAGCGCCATCTAGTTGCGGTCTTGCGAACTAGCAGCAGTAAGTAGAAAGAGAAACGCCCTCTAACGCATTAATGGCGTACCTAGTAGGCGGGATTGTTCGAGACTGCATTACCAGATGGCGCTAGTAACCCTCGCGACCGCAGTGGAGCTCGTCACCCTCTGTCCTTATCCTGTGTTACTTGAGATCGGCGCAATACGATTACTTAATCCATTTCCACCTCTAACAACATTTCCCTCGAAATATATCCATTTGTAACCGCCCACTCCATCTATCCCATTTGCGTTAGTTACTTTTTTGTGACACTTTTAGACAAGATTCAGGAACAATTGAAGGCACATTTGTTTAGTTTAAATTACACCTATTTAAGATTTTACAGTGTGTCTGTGGGTGGTTCTGTCATCAGCGGCCAGCTCGGATGCTTGTTATTGTTCCGGACTATGATTAATGTCGCCCAAGTAGAAAACAGTACAAATGTACGACTTGCCCGTACAAAATACATCGCAAACAACAAACGGTTAGATTCTACAATTGCAATCAAAATAAAGTCAAGTGAAGTCTAAGGCTCGTAGACGTTTGTCTACGACGTAGCACGTAGCGCGTAGCACACACAGTCAGGTGAATCAAAGTGGTCGCTTCAGGTGTTGCAAAAGAGATTGTGACAACACTCTGCGAGTTGTGTAGTGTGTCTAAACCACAAAAAAACAGGAAAGTGTGTTTTAATTGAAAAGTTAATTAGTAGGGGACAATATAAAATAGGTCTCCCTCCGCATCCTCCTTAAAAGTAAAGTTTGAACATGGAGGTATCTTAAATCCTACGAGTATCCTCTTTTTACAAAATACCTGTCTCAGAAAAGACATCAACGCACCTTACCAAGGTGCGACTTTGGTGTAATAATAATAAAATTATGTAAAACACGTTTCAAAAGTTTAATGCATAAATTAACCCTATTATTTCGAATAATTTTATCTATCATATTGTGATCTGTATCGATTAGAGAATTGCGTTAAACGATTAAGATTTACAATAAATCATTGCAGTGGAGCTGATAACGCAACTAATGCAGCCGACGTCAAGGGTCGCGCGATACAAACAGGAAATATTTCCACAAAGCTGCGCGCGCGCCGCTCACAAACAAGTCCTTATCGCTGTCGTATCGTAACCAACACGTTGCGCCGAACTGTTTGTTTATCATCGCGGCTCGCCTATGTGTTGTTAATTACCTAAAGTTCACTATCAATGTCATGAAAATAATCACTGTTTTGCGTCCAGCCGCCCACTCATTCTACACAGTAGGTATGGTAATATAATCAGTAGAAGCAGCTGGGCTAAGAACAGCTGGTAAACTAAAAAAAAAACTGATTTGGTGGGTACATTTGTTTGTATAAAACAAAATACCTACATAAATTTATGAATAATTATGACAAACATAATTATATATATTTGCTTAATAGCTTTTATTCAATGTAAGTACTGTCAGTCCGTAAGCTAGGCGCTAAATATAGCCCGCACTAAGACCGTCGTTTCGCCTGCAACCAGCTCGCACAACAGTTGCGTTACTTTCAGGTTGCCGAGGTATAAAGTGATCATCCGCTCAGTTGTAATTAAACTTGCATGCGAGTTTGTTGCAGCTTGAAAATTGGCCTAAGTAATATTCTTCCAGTGATAATTATTGTCAGAAGTACAAGGATTCACCACAGAATATTACAGTGCTTGTTAATCTCCACTTTTTTACTACTTTCTGCCAATCATAATTGCTGATATAATTTGACTTTGTGTAGGCCTGAAAAAATATATGACATGATGGACATTTAGAAGAACACTGATATAACAAACTGCATTCTATTGTTTTAAACACATCTTCGATCTAAATACACAAAGATAGGGACATGCGTCATAAAATTATCTTTATCTTTCATGCTTTCAGGACAGGCGCTGTGGGACGCAAGAAATGCTAATTGTACTTTGTCGCAGAATTCAAAACATTTTCAAGCGGAAAAAAATATAGTGTATTAATCAAAGTCTTCAAAGTAAAGCACCAAAGATATCAAGTACGGCTAATTTTTCTTCATACATCGCCCTTATTAACAAATTTTCAGGAGCTGGCAAGCATAAAAACAAAAGATGGACATTTTATTCGGTGAATCACGATGAAAACGTGCTGTTTTTAGTGGTCCGGCTAGAGGGAGCTTACAAATGCCTACAGGCCTGTCACGGGGTCAAAAAGCGATCACGTTGACAATTAAACTAGACCTAATCTTTGACCTTTAATGGGCTATTAGTTTGTATACCTATATATTTTTGGTGTACAATAAAATGTAAAATTTTATTAATCTATATCTGCAACGCGTAAAAATAAATCAGATCTAATTACACAATGAAATAAAAATCTTTCTAGTGTTCAATATTTCCTTTAATATTGTTAATAGACATACACGACAAGCAAATTATTGTTAAGTAGGAACTTAAACCTAATAGTATTATATTATGTTAGTAATGTTTTCTTATACTATTTGGATACAGACCAAAAAAAGCCAGGGTATACGTTTATAATTAACTTAAAGCTCGAAATATACGTTGAAAATAGAGTAGGTATTTAGAGGATTTATACATTATGTTGTTATCCACCTCAAATATATGCCAATAGTCGGAGGAGATATTATAAAATGACGTTAGAAAACCTCCAGGGTAGTTACAATGAGCTCCTGCTCCGATGATGGTACTGTGTGGAGTCAGACCATCCGTGGTGGGGGCCTAGTAGACCTCGACGCTCTCCTGATGGTGCACGGTGTCCTGGCGGAACATCTCCACGTCCGCCTGACTGTCCGCGTGGATCATCTTGACGCGCCCCTCCTGGCGACACAACATCATGCATTCATAAGCACTGAAGTCAACCTCAGCTTAGCTTTTCTCGAGGAAAAATTAAGAAAAAATCCCCTGTTTCTGAACTGAACGCACCTGCATCAGACAGAAGACTCGTACAAGCACAGGTACACTGCTTGACCCTGAGACAACACCTGATTACAAGCCTGTCAGTACAGATCTCGCCGACGGCGGGGGCGGTGGGTGCGGCGGGGTCGGCGGCTCACCTTGGGGTGCATGAGGATGAAGGGCAGCTCGGCCACTAGCTCGCCGCTGATGGCTCCGAGGTACAGCTTCACCTTGGCGCTGTAGCTCACCACGATGCCGAACGCGTCGCGCTGGTCCGGGTCCAGGAGCCTGCGATCAGTCAACACTGTCATTAGTTTGCTGAATATGGTTCTTATCCATGTAATATAAAGCACGTCGCATATAAGTCTTGAAAGAAACTGACGTGTTTTAGGGTTCCGTAATAAAACAAGGAACGCTTTTAGTTTCGCCGTGTCCGTCCGTCCACAGTTTTACTCAGAGACACTGGCGTAGCTTGGACAAAGGGAGCGGCACCTTCTGCAGGCTGCAGCACTGAGGGGGAGTGTTGTGTGACTCACAGCGTGGTGGAGGCGAGCGTGGTGTCGGAGCGCTTGAGTTGGCCGTCGAGCGCGACGCCGCGCTTGTCGCGGTTGTGCGCCAGCAGCGGCGTCAGGTGCAGAACCTTCTGCAGGCTGGAGCCTGGCTGCAGCGGGCAGCCGTCCCTGGGGGACAGAGTTAGGCTCACTTACTGCGTGCTACTCGATTCAGTCTTTGTGACATTGGGAACTGACTCTCGAGTTGGAAACATTAATTTCTATAAATGAAAAGCAATCAATAAATAATCTCAATAATTGCTTTTGAGGAAGGTAGATTCGAGAGAACAGAAAACTCGAATATGTGTCAATACAGCTTGAGGTACTCCACAATGTGAAGCGATCTAGGTTATGGTCTGTATGGTCCATGTATGGTCGCATGTCGGTCGTTAGCAAAAGTGTAAAAGAAAAGAAACTTTATCTAAACAAGTTCAAAGAAAAATTGTTTTGCCAAAACTACAAGTGCGATAGTTCTTTCATAGAGTCAAGTGGTACATTGACAGGTAGTAGTACTGACTGCGTCTCGATGCTGGCGACAATGTTGCGGTACTGGCCGCTCTGGAACAGCACCACGTCTACACCCTGCTGGATGCACGCCTTGATCTTCTTGACCACCTTATTGCTGTGGTTGCGCACGCACATATTCACCGCCACCGTCTCGCCGTGGATGTACAACTACACAGGAAGCATGCACACTCGTCATCGTTCAACACTCATCGACGGATTTATTTTTTGAGGAATTTATTAATTTATTTAGGCACACCAACGACTTATTTACAAATCAATATTAATTAAAAAAACATTTTCGAGAGGATTCTCTGTAAATAAGTCACTTAGAGGTATGCACATCATTCTCTAAGTAGGTCTAATTAAATTATTGCAATGATTAATTAACGTGACCAAAAATTAAAATAAAATAGAATTTATACAAAGATATCCTAATTTATCACTCGACATTGGTCCCAGTGTTGAAATGACTGTACACAGCTGTAAAATACGTAATGGCTGTACTGCACAAATACTTACACTGAGGAAAACAATCATAATCATAATTTCTTAAACTACTTGTTATTTTCTACTATACAGTTTTTTTTTTGGTTTTTTTGCCACGTATGTCTGCCACTTTAACAATAATTTTGGAATGATCTCATACTGCACTCGTTATCGCATTTTGCCGTTTCGAATTTTGAATATTAATTTTACTGTTTATTATTATTATTTTTTTTGAATCTTAATGTTTTTTAATGAAAAATAAAATTAATTAACCTAAGTAAAATTATCATATTCATATTATAACAGGAACAAATCCACCATTTGTGATGATGGGAGATGGTGGGGTTAGGCTAGATGTTATAATATGAATATGATAATTTTGTATTGATAACCACTCTATAACAATTACCATGCTATCTAGGTATTCCACCAAGAGCCGTTTTAAATGGCTATATTTTTAATGTTTTTTTATTCTGGATACTGTTTTATTGGTCATATTAGTGGTTGTACCTGCTTGTCGAGCGTGAGCTCCAGCTCCAGCTGGCCGGGCGACAGCACGAAGTCCTTGCGCACCACCGTGCACGGCTGCGGGCCCGGCTTGGCCGGCGCGTACTGCAGCTTGCGGATGCCCAGCGCCACCGTGCTCCTAACGTGTGACATTCATTCATTATACTAGCTATCTTATCTTATTAGCTAGCTATGTTCTTATACTAGCTAGCTTCGTAATAAACTTCTATCACAATAAAGCCCGTCCTAGTTACATTTGTTGTGGGTCCTATTTATTATGGGATGTGAGAAATTGCGATATGCGAGTGAGATGCGAATGTGAACATTGCTTAAAAATAGTAGAATTGGCCCCGTGGTACGAGCCATTAAGGCACAGAACGCATCATAGTTTTACTTCATTGCTACAACTATTATTAACAAGGTTAGTAGCTTACCAATGATACTGACTGTCTGTCATCTGTTGTGAAAGAAACACTTATACATACCCATACACATTGGTATTGAAGGAAACTGCATTTATATAAGAGCACGTGATTGTGGAGACGTACCTGCGATGAGTGCGGTCGATCTCGGAGTCTCCCACGAAGACTTTGACATAGTACTGCACGCCGCAGGGCTCGCCGTCGTCCTCCAGCCCCGGCTGCAGCGTCACGGAGCCGGGCGCGCCCGCCGGCACGGACAGCCGGAACGGTACCGCGTTCTCGCCCAGCTTCTTCATCAGGCGCTCCTGCCACACACACACACAATGGTCACTTGTCACAATTACCACTTATGTTAGAAGTTCTACAAACATTGTTATTTGGTACCTGAGTACGCGACGGTTCATAGTTCCGCTTCTCGGGCGGCGGGTAGATCTGCTCAGAGGCAAGGAACAGCTCCTTGTAAAAGTTGAGGCCCATGACCTCGTCCTCCTCGCGGCCGTAGCGGAACGTGCACACCAGCTGGCCGAACACCTTGCGCCCGCGCACGTACTCGTCATCCAGGAGGACCACGCCATCTGACGACAGTACTATGTGTTGAGACTCAGACATTATTTACGCAGCCTCTTATAGTCGGATAGAATTGTTGAAAGAACTGAGCGCTACTGTTAAGACAAATCCTAAAGCCCTCGAAACCGAAAACACGAAGCGTCTGTCAAAGGCGCAGATCCACGCGTCGTACTAGAAGCATGATATAGCATTTCATAAAGCTCAGAATCTGTCACGAGGAGCGAAGAAGTGGCGGATGATTGGGCTAACCTTGATACTTCCCAAGGGTCATAGCTTGATGGGACACTAGTGCTGACCAGAGGGGTGCTAGAGCAGTAAGAAGCCATTAGAATGGTATTTAAACTCCAAACAAAAACGATGATGACTTTATGCAAACCGTTTCACAGCCAAGCAAAGTCACTTAATTAACAGACCCTGAATGTTAAACTTTACATTTTCTAGAAACTTAAATTGATCGGTTATCCACGAGTCACTGCACGTCCTGCAAGTATTGATACCTATGGGCTCTACGGTCGAGATGTGATCGATGAAGTCCCTCTTCGCCATATACAGCGTGATCTTGCCATTGGGCGCGCACTTCTTGAACACTTTGAAGTTGTACACCATTTTTCCGATCTGGTTCCTGCGGACAACTGGTCGAGTGGTGCTGTGTGTGACAGGGAGTGTTCCCGTCAGACTGCGCCTGTTCAGCCACGCTGGGCTTATATAATGGATTATTTTGTTTGCGAGGCTTCGGCCGCGTAATCTCGTTAGCCTTATTAGCGAGCCGCGCGGGGTGCGGGGCGCAGGGGCACGGGGGTGGCGCCACCACAGCCTGCAGTTTATGATTACTCATCTATAATGAGATTAATGAGCTGATCAGTTTAAAAATAACTAAAACTGCAGATGTATTTATTTACATAGTCGTCTGAATCATAGACAAGCCTGAGTGAAAACTGTTACACGATTTGATAGGAATATTTTCTATGAGATCAATTGGTTGCCATCGTTGTCTCCGATCCCGTCGCAGATACGACATTGGTGGAAGAGAGAGTTTACTCTATACTTGCAGGCAAGTTTGCACTGTAATATCATAGTCGTTGGCGAGTCTCTACTAAAAGTGGCTGCCATGACTTGAACCAGTCAGGGGACTTTCCGAGATACTAACTTATATTATAAATGTAAAACTGAGTGTGTTTGTGGAGCTTGTGGCCAAATAATATAAACAAAACCAGTCGATATTCAAGGTTAAGCAACGGATGGATGACCATCTTGTCATACTGAGACTCCTCTGTGCAAAAAGCGTTGAACCGTTGGCTATCTCTCCTCCCGGTTGGCATTTAAACATCTTTTAGTCGTTACGGATTGACAGAAACCAGAAAATCTGACACTATTCGGTTGGGTTCGGTTTAATTGAAATCAAACCTAAATATAGTTGGGAAAAGGCGAAGTTCGCACATTTTTTTGTATATTCTAAAATATCGAAGGAATATTAACGTACCTATTCCATCATCAAAGTTCAATGTCGGAAAACGACGTGAATGTGAATTGACTAGCTGTCGCCCGCGACTCCGCCCCCGTCAATGACGATAGAAAATCATATTTTATGTGTCCTATCCTATGTGTTATTCCAGACTATAATCTACCTCTGCGCCAAATTTCAGGAAGATCCATTCCGGCATTCTAGCGTGAAAGAGTAACAAACATCCATCCATTTCACACAAAATTTCGCATCTGTACTTATGCAATAAAGTGAAAGCATTATTAAAGAAATTTGACAAATTGTTGTTGCTTGAATCAGCTTGATGTTTCTGAAGTCTGTACAAAAGCCACATACTATAACCGGCCAAGTGCGAGTCCGACTCGCGCACCGAGGGTTCCGTACAAAACTAGGTATTTATTATTAGCAAATTAAAAGTTGCGGTTTACGATTCATGACGTATTAAAAAAAAACTACTTACCAGATCTCGTTCAAACCAATTTTCGCGGGTAGTAATATACATCGTAATTTTTTTTTTAGTTTTATCATTCTCTTATTTTAGAAGTTACAGGGGGGGGAACATTTTACCACTTTGGAAGTGTCTCTCTCGCAAACTATTCAGTTTGGAAAAAATAATAAAACCTCAATATCATTTTTGAAGACCTATCCAAAGATACCCCACACACATGGGTTTGATGAAAAAAAAAATATATATATATTTTCAGTTCTAAGTATGGGGCTCCCAAAATTTATTTTTTTTTTTTTTGTGTGAAAATCTTAATGCGTTTCACAGAATACATCTACTTACCAAGTTTCAACAGCATAGTTCTTACAGTCTCGGAGAAAAGTGGCTGTGACATACGGACGGACAGATAGACAGACAGACAGACATGACGAATCTATAAGGGTTCCGTTTTTGCCATTTGGCTACGGAACCTTAAAAAATTAATCCCTATTTCCCTTGGTCATCGCATCACGCATGAACGGTTGAACCGATTTCTTAAAATAATTTTTTTGCTGTGCGATCGTGGATCAATATCCACCATCACTGTCAAGGCTCGTCTTGTGTTCATCTTAGTGATCAGAAACTACTACCTACATATTTTTCTGACTGACCAGAAATAGTCTTTCACAATTTCAGTTTCTAGGAATGTATAGTCTAAGAAATCAGTGTTGTTTTTCGCTAGTGTTGTGACTCGGCGACACATTTCAATGAAATGTGTTTGAAAACATACTGTTGCTTTCATTACCGTCTCGATCGATAAGCATTCATAGTAAAATGATCAGGGTCGCGCGGTGACTCAGGCGCAGCGCGGTCGTTCACCTGGCCGTCTTTCTCGCTCGCACGCGGCGCCCGAGACCTGGTGACGTCGTCACACGACACGTGCCTCCTCCAGGGAATACTCGATGACGATTAACTAAAACACAGATGAACGTAGGGCCGATCGATGTCGTCTGTATTGCGGACTACTTGTGCTGTTTACAATTTTGTAGGGATCATAAACACCGTGGCTTGTGCATCGCTGCGATGACGTCAGATAGCGGTTTTCTGCGGAGTCGCGGAGTGCCGGCCCCCCTCCGGCCCGGGCCCAGTCAGCCGCGGAGGCCGCCCCGCTGGCCACTCGCGACGTCTTCGGCGCTGTCAAGACACGCATCTTGTGTATCAGTGTAAAGGAATGCGCAAGCGTTGTTTGTGTCGTTGCTAAGTCTTGGTGTGCAGAGTATCCTTGTGTTGGTATATGTATCGTGTAGTGTCGCATTCGAGGAACACGTGTGAGGAGACGGGCCGAGGGAGCGCCGGACGCCGCGCAACTGTAAAACGCCGAGTCGTCTCGCAACTAGAGTGTACTGTACAGTGTACAGTCAACAGTGTAGGTATGTGGTGCTATTGTGACTGTGACCGATATTAAACAGCTGTTTTAAGACATACATACATTTACACAGTTCCTATAGAACAATAAGCTTTTATAAATGTATTGTGTAGTACTACACAATACATAATATAAAACTTACTTGTTGTTTCCTCTCTCTACAAAGACAAACTTATTTTGAATTTAGTTGGGCTTCGTCTTACGATTACCTGAATATTTGCTGACGTCAGTAAACAATAACCTGTCAACAATAAACGGTTATTAAGTACAATAGGTAGGTCCTTAATAGTCTTTTTATGGTTTGTGACTTTACAGGTAGTTCTGTGGGTCATCCGCATCATTTAATTATTTCTGTATCAAGGTCATGTCGGCTATTGTAGTTGTGTTGGCTATTGCTATACTTATCTATACCTGTTTATGTTCTAAACGGATGTACCTACAATCGCCAAATTCATAACTACAGTCAAAAGCTTACCATCCTACACGTGAGAAAAATATCTTTTACGTTTAATAAAAAACTTTTTACAAAAAACTTTTTACAAAAAAATAGAACCGACTTCCAAAAAAAAAAACACTACAAAGTAAAAAATAACTTTCATTTCGGAAGTCGGTGTTTTTGTAAGTTTCTTCGTATTTTGCACCGACTTCCGAAATGAAAGTTATTTTTTACTTTGTAGTGTTGTTTTTTTTGGAAGTCGGTTCTATTTTTAACCGACTTCCCAAAAAGGAGGAGGTTATCAATTCGGTTGTATGTTTTTTTTTTTTTTTTTTTTTTTATGTTTGTTACCTCATAACTCCGACAATTATGAACCGATTTGAAAAATTCTTGTTTTATCTGAAAGGACATACTTGCAGATTGGTCCCATTTAAATTTTATGAAAATCGGTTACGAACTTTGGATTTTAAATCGAAATAGCTGGAATTCGTGTACTTGGATGATATTTTTATGTCATCCAAGTAATCGAAACTTTCATTTCGGAAGTCGGTGTCAAAATACGAAGAAACTTACAAAAACACCGACTTCCGAAATGAAAGTTATTTTTTACTTTGTAGTGTTTTTTTTTTTGGAAGTCGGTTCTATTTTTTTGTAAAAAGTTTTTTTTTTGTAAAAAGTTTTTTTATTTTTCACTTTTTAGTGGCTCCACACCTAACAACACCACTGCAAAATCGCAGAAAAGCAAAATACGCAATTTCGATTACTTGGATGACATAAAAATATCATCCAAGTACACGAATTCCAGCTATTTCGATTTAAAATCCAAAGTTCGTAACCGATTTTCATAAAATTTAAATGGGACCAATCTGCAAGTATATCCTTTCAGATAAAACAAGAATTTTTCAAATCGGTTCATAATTGTCGGAGTTATGAGGTAACAAACATAAAAACAAAAAAAAAAAAAAAAACATACAACCGAATTGATAACCTCCTCCTTTTTGGGAAGTCGGTTAAAAAATACAACCGACTCCAAAAAAAACTACAAAGTAAAAAATAACTTTAATTTCGGAAGTCGGTGTTTTTGTTAGTTTCTTCGTATTTTCGAGTCGGTTGTATTTTTTTTGTAAAAAGTTTTCTATTTTTCACTTTTTAGTGGTACCTACCCCACACCGAACAACACCACTGCAAAATCGCAGAAAAGCAAAATACGCAATTTCGATTACTTGGATGACATAAAACTATCATCTAAGTAGACGAATTCCAGCTATTTCGATTTAAAATCCAAAGTTCGTAACCGATTTTCATAAAATTTAAATGGAACCAATCTGCAAGTATATCCTTTCAGATAAAATAAGAATTTTTCAATTCGGTTTGTAATTGTCGGAGTTATGACGTAACAAACATAAAAAAAAACATACAACCGAATTGATAATCTCCTCCTTTTTGAGAATTCGGTTAAAAACGTTTATAATTATGTATGACCCAGTCAGACCCAGGTCGTGATTTTTGCTCTGTTGAGACTTCTTGTATGCCGTCATCGCAAAATCGATAGCATACTGTTGGCTTCCCTTCAAACTGTTACGACAGACGCCGATACGACTTCATTGTGTTGAATGTCCCCAGGGTCGCGGGGTGAAGACTGAGCACTGGGCAGTGAGCGGGGAGGGGTGAGCAGGCGAGCAGGCCACAGCATGCCGCACAGCAGCCGCGGCAGCCCGGACTCGCAACTTCCCTCCGGTGGGTACCAGTACCAGACTCAACTGACGGTCGGTCATAAGTCGTATGTTAACGAAGTCAGCTGTACGGCTAACTAACCCCACATTATGCTGTAGGTACCTGACTGAACTTTGATGACACTTCCTTCTTTTTTTCAAAATAAGTGAGAAAAGTTAGCAGCAGAACCAGATGGTGAATTCCACATAATTATAAACTGTTTATGATGTTCAGAATTGCGATTCTGTAAGCACATATCAAAGTGAAAATTTAGACAAAGTGAACGAAAAGAGAGCAGTCAAACCATACAAACAAGATAGAACGACAGCTCATTAATTTGTCGTTCACTCAACCTAATTGTAGACGGTAAGATGTCGACAGAATAGACCGACTGACAAACCAGATGGAATGATAGTTCACTTCACGCTTACCACACCAAAGTGTTCACGATGAGATGTCGACAGAATAGACCGACTGACAAACTAGATGGAATGACAGTTCACTTCACGCTTACCACACCAAAGTGTAATAGTGTCACCACAGTGTGAATAGACCGACTGATCAGTTTTGTTCGCTTCAGCTACGTTTTGACGGTGAGATTTTTACAGAATATACGGCACCGTAGATAGTCGTCGTCGCGTCGTCGTCGAGCAGTGAGAGCAGTGAGAGTGCGACGATGGTCTTGACCAACTGTATTGTCAACTCGTGAGAGCCAACAGAGCGCATCTATAATGTGCTGGATTTTCATCTCCCAATACGCCTAGAATTATTCTATTGATAATATCAGACCCAAACCAATGTGGTTTCATCAGTTAGGTCTAATGGCATTTCCGTCAGCGGGTCGCCTTAGGTTCCTCATTCCACCCCGCGTCGTGGCCGTATTCTAACGCCACGAGCACGATGCGAAATACGCGATGTGCGCTGTTTATTTTTGCTCAATTAGCGTTTTCGGTTTGCGAGCGTAACATAATTATGTTTGTGGCTTGGTGTTGTCCAGGAGGCGTGGAGCTGCGCGAGGACCTGCCGCTGAAGGCGCGCGGTGGGCGCGGCGGGGGCTGGGGCGCGGCGGGGGCGCGCTGCGCGGGGGGGCCGCGCCTGCTGCTGGCCGCCTTCGCCGCCTTCACGGCCGCCGTCACGCTGGCGCTGCTCACGCAGATCCACTTCGGAGACTTCGAGGTCACTATCACATGCTGCTTCATCATTATCCCTTAATAAGGCAAAGGGAATATTTTTCCCATCATATTTTTCAGCTCAACAATTAAATAATGAGTTTCTAGTAGCTATTCCATTGGTTGTTTACAAAGATTATTTGAAAACTTATTAAACACTCATTCAAAGAACATAATTTTTGGTTTAAAGTGATTTTATTTTCTACCAATAATACCTATATAGGTATGCATATTTGGCGTTATTTTTCGATTCCCAGATCTTTACTTATGCCCGTTCAAGGGTAATCTGCTGCCGGCCTGCTCCCAACTCCCAACATGGAGCGAGTCCTATCTCGCCTCCACAGGCCAGGCACAGGGTTACACGATACCCCTCGCTAAGACTGGTGCAAGTTCTCCTTAGGCATGATAACCGAAGCGACTGTGAATGGGCCATTTCCTCTTGAATGAAGGAAGGACTTGGGTCAGGCCTTTTTCAACAGTGGGACAATACAGAACGCTGGTTTTACGTGCTTAGGGAGTTTGTTTGTGGTTTTGCTGTTTCTATTGATGGGCTGTGTATTGTGTATCGACGCGTGTTTGATGATGTTTGTGCTGAGACGTCCGCATGTGGTGCAGCTGGTGCCGCACGGCAGCGTGTCGTCGGCGGCGGCGGCGTGCTCGCGCGCGGGCACGGACGCGCTGAAGGCGGGCGGGCGCGCGCTGGACGCCGCGCTGGCCGCCGCGCTGTGCCTGGCCGTGCTGGCGCCACACCGCACCTCGCTCGACGCGTACGCTCCACTCATTATTCTACCCAATATCCCATTCTCTATCAAGTAACTAAATATCGGCAAAATTAATTAAAAAAATGCATGCAAAGCATCAAGTAGTGTATTATTAGTGTATGGTTTCACCGTACATAACCCCTTATTTATTTCTTTCGAGTCGACGATATTTATGCGTTTTATTAACTCAGATTTCAATATAATAATCACACAATTTTTTTAAGAGTAAAAAGAAATAATACATACATAAATGCATTGCGCGCCTATGTTTACTTGTACCTTCAAAATCTTTCATTCTCGTTTCAGGAGTGGTGCCTTGTTGTACTGGGAGTATCGCAACGCGCGCACGCAGCCGCCCGCGCTCTACGAGTGGGGGGGCGCGGAGGGAGAGGTGACGGGCGCGGGTGGCGGGGGCGAGCGCGCGCCCCGCCTCGTGGCTGCGCTCGCCACGCTGCACGCGCAGCTGGGCGCGCTGCCCTGGCCGCAGCTGTTGGCGCCCACCGTTCAGCTGGCCAAGTGAGCACCGCGACACCACAACCATGCTAATATGAAACTGGTAGCACACTGATGTTTGAACATTGCGTTACAGAGACGGGTACATGGTGTCGGACGGCCTGGCTGCGGCGGCGGCGGCGGCGGCGGGTGCGGGGGGTGCGGGGGGTGCGGGGGGCGCGAGCTCGTACGTGGCCGGCGCGGTGGTGGCGGCGCCCGAGCTGGCCGCCTTCCTCGCCAGCCTGCTCAACCACACCAGCGTCGGTGTGTTCATTTATCACTACTACTAGCTGACCCGTGCAACGTCGTCTGCGTAACATTTTTCATTACTGCTCCGCTCATAATGGTCTTAGCGTGATGATATATCCTAGCCTATAGCCTTCCTCAATAAATGGGCTATCTAATACTGAAAGAATTTTTCAAATCGGACCAGTAGTTCCTGAGATTAGCGCGTTCAACCAAACAAACAAACTCTTCTGCTTTATAATATTAGTGTTGATTTACTTGAGATTAACGATCTCGTCAGTATTTAATTTTAAAGTTGTGTGCTAAGTTCCCAGTAGCTGTAGCAGCATAATAAAATAACAGCAAGTATCGCACTTTGCAGAGCTGTCGGAGTCGTGGCAGGGCGCGGCGCTGGTGCGGCGCTCCCCGGCGCCCACGTACGGCGCCGGCGCCTGGCGCATGCTGGTGGGCGGCGCCGGTGCCCCCGCTGCTCGCGCTTTGGCCGCTGCGCTCGTGCCGCCGCCCGACTCTCCCGACGACGCGCAGCGCAGGTATAATTGGGTTTCTAAATTTCCCGATCGACCGCGGAACACCGTTTCAGTCTGCTTAACGTGGCTGGATCATATCATTGCAAGCTTGAATTGTGCTGGATAGCACGCTTGCTATGGCATTGTGCCGTAACGGCGGTTTTAGCCGACTTCGCCCTAGAACTAAGTGGTGAGACGACTAAGCGTTTATAGACCGTTGGACTATGCCGGAAGTTTGGATGCTATAAGAGCGAAAAGTTGTCGACCGGGAAACCTTCACCTACAATATTCTACACACACCACTAAGTCATTGCACATTTTAGATCCAAACTGCAACTTTGTAGCTGGTGTCCGACCAACCTTGTAAACCTGACCTGACCTAACCTGATAAGTCTTTGTCGTACACCCTGTGCCTGTATGTATAATCGTATGTGAGTGGTCGAGTCGTGGTCGCAGGGTGGTGGAGGCGCTGCAGGGCGAGGCGCGCGCGGGCGCGCTGGCGGCGGCCGGCGCGGCCACGGGGCTGGCCGCCGTGGACCGCTACGACACCTACGTCGCGCTCGTCACGTGAGTCTACAACCTGCACCTCTTGCCGCCTGGTATCACAAAAGCTAACATAGCCATATCGGGACCATTTGGCGAACACGAATACACGACAAACACGCTCTAGCGACCGTCATTGACGCGTCAGAAACAGGTGGCGAGCGACTGGGAGCGCGAGTGAATGAAATGGACAATCAATCAAGAGAACAGTGCGACAGCCGTCGCCACTGACGGGTTGCGTCGTGGCATGGAGTCGCTTGCGCGTGTCGCATCACTCGAGGCACATATCTTTACAGTGCCCGAGGTCATGAACAGTAGTGCGATTCACTAAGGCAGAACATCTTTACAACCAAGAAATCATCGTTGAAACATCTGATGTGGCATATATTTATCAGATGTTTCAACGATGATTTCTTGGTTGTAAAGATGTTCTGCCTTAGTGAATCGCACCGCTGGTCCTGAGTAGTTCGTTGGAGAATGCTCAATATTTCACCCTTGACTGACCTTGCTCAATGTATTAACATTTTAGCCATCAGCTCGTCCGCTTTTTTTATATCGTGGAAATTGTTTGGCAACTTGTCATAAATGCCACGAAAAAATAAGAATACGAGTACAAATACTTTTTATAGCACGATAGTGGGTCGAAACTTCAAATACCTATATTTTTAAACACAAACTATACTGCTACTACTGCTCAGCATTCTATTCTCTGAAATATGGTTCCGTTACGACAAGATAGGGGTCTCCTTCTTCTTGCTATCGTGTGGGTGGTAAGTGGTAAGGTCTAACGAGCCCACACACCGTAATGTCAGTTTCTAAACCGCCTCAAAGGCCTCAGACATAGGTTAAACAGGAAAAGTGTTGCAAGTGTGCTCGGTTGTTAGCAATATCTGAGCTCGCCCCCTCTCACATAGCCATTCTAACATATGGGCTAGAAATAGGGGTACTGTTACAATACCTACGGGTTTTGGTGAGCTTGTAACTCAGAGCACTGATTTACTCGTTTTCTTACTTGTTTATCGCCTAATTCCAATTTCCAATGTTTGTGAGTTTCGTGCTCAATGAGGCACAATGATGGGTAGGCAGGTTAGGTCAAGATCTAGATTTTCCATTTTTTTAACATTGCCATGTTTTTTAACAAGGAGGCACGGGAGAGTTCATGAAGGACGTGGGTGAGGCCTTTGCTAAAAATCATAAAAACGTATAAAATTCATGCAGATACCTGATATACGAGCCAGGGGTAATTGATAGTATGTTTGTGTTCTAGAGGGTTGTCGGCGCCTTTCGGGTCGGGGCCGGTGTCGGCGGCGGGCTGGGCGCGCGACGAGCCCGGCGCGCCGCTCGACCTGCCGCCCGCCATCCTGCTCGACGACAGCGTCTGCGGTCAGTCCACAACACCCACCCACTCGGATCGCATTAATCTATTCCAATATCGTTTACAGGTTTACTACGGAAATGCGTCATATGCGTCTTAATATGAGTTGCTGATGATGAGAAGTTATAAGGTCACAAAACTTGTAGGGAATCGTTTAGAGTTATGCTCATTATGAGCAATAGATGCTGGATGTGGGATAAGTCGTTATAGATTTGCTTGAGCGAGGTCTAAGGATGTATATAATCTAGCAGTTCTTACTTAACTAAACGTACTTAGCATGTGTGCAGGACCACTAATTGTAATGTAAGAGATTGTTACTTTATTCTAAGTTGTTGTTTCTGTGTCATTTGCTCATATTAGTGTGTATAAACAACAAAATAAAACAACGGGTTGCACTCCGGGAGTGCCGGCAGAAGTGAAAACTTGAACATTAACATTGTGCATTTTTGAATCATCCGTCTTACGAATTTTCGACCAGGTCCCGTGTCCTGACGCGAGTTTAACATTTTATACCCATCCTAACAAAAGTGCTCAACACCGCTAAAGAAGTTTTCACTTCAAAAAATAAATTAAAAAAATCATAAACGGGACATGATTGTGTTTCGTGGGCAGGCACGCGCTACGTGCTGGGCGCCGAGTCGACGAGCGCGCTGGCGCAGGCGGCGGCGGCGCTCGTGCTGGACGGCGCGCCGGGGGCCGTGGAGCGCGCGCGCGTGAGCGTGCGCCCGGCCGGCCGCCTGGCGCTGGAGGCGGGCCGCCCGCCGCCCTCGCCCGCCGCGCTGCCCGCCGCCCCCCCGGCGCCCGGCGCGCCGCCGCTCAACGCGTCACTGCCGTACGACGCCGTGAACCTGGTGCAGCAGCGCGCCGATGCGCTGGCCTCGCACGCCGACAGCCGCGGCGGCGGGCTGGCCTCACGCTTCTGACCGCACCACGCACGCACTATGCACGACACGCTAATACTCAGAGTTTCACATGAAAGGAACTCAATCTACTTCGCGCCCCAGTGGATCGCTAGAATGATTAAATTCATAAATGGAGGATTATACAAATACGAAGGAGCCTAGACACCCAGTGCATTTCCGAAACTAAAGAATGCGACTGATGATGCACTAGCTCAAGACTCCATTAACATTGAAATGTACCCAGAAGATACCTTCAAAACACTGAAATTAACAAAACTTGAGCCAACACTAGTTGATTTTCACACGTTCGAACTAAACTAAATACAAGATTTTATTTTAAACAAATTAAACATGTACAGTTGCCAGCACATCAGGCTGTCCGAAACTGTCAAATTTTCCGAATCAAATTTGAACCCTTTTTAAAAATAAAGTTGAAAATTTAACAAAGAAAATTGACAGATTGTTGTGGCTTGAAGTGCTGGCGACTGTACATTGTTTGAAGTTGATATGATGTGAGCGGATATTCTAGTTACGGTTGATGTTACATGGGAGATGCGCGAGCAGCTAGACGGTGCGAGTGCGACGATGTGTAACGTGCTATGAACATGTGTCTTAGCTTCCACGAGAGCTGTGCGAGGAGCCTGACAGATAGAGTAGCCAAGAGAGCCGTCAGAGCCGTGCGTTGAGAGCATGCGGACCGGTACGCTCACACTTGTGTTACAGATTCACAGCTCACTACATTTAAGTTTCAGTAAGACACGATAGCACTACAGCTCAGTTTTATTCATGTCAACCCTGGAAATTAGCCAAGGCCTTCGATACTATTTCAATAAATCTACTCCTGACGAAACTCGAAGCGATAGGCATACGCGGCCTCCCTCTAGAACTCATGAAAGATTTTCTTACCAATAGGTACCAATCTGTAAAGATAGGCAAATACATTAGTTGCCCCCTCCCCATCACATGTGGAGTTCCCCAGGGAAGTGTTCTTGGCCCGAGTCTCTTCTTGATATATATAAACGAACTTTGCCAATATGAACCGACAAATGGAAAAATATTTTCATACGCGGATGACACTGCGCTCATATTTCGGGGAGATTCCTGGGCTGAGGCACGTTACCTAGCCGAGAAAGGACTTCATCAGACATCACTGTGGTTAAATAAAAATCTTTTAACATTAAATGTCAATAAAACAAAATATATAACATTTTCGATAAATAAAAAAACACAACCAACAAACTTCACTTTAAAAGCACACAAATGTCAAAATATCCAACCATTAATATGCTCTTGCGCACTACTAGTAAAAACTACCAATATTAGATATCTCGGCACGCAAATAGATGATTCCCTTTCATGGCAAGCACAATTAGATATTCTGTCTGCACGCACGCGAAAATTGATTTGGATTTTTAAAAAGCTCAGAAACGTACTCAAATTCAAAATGCTAAAAACGGTTTACTTTGCTCTTGTTCAATCAATCTTGAGTTATTGTATTCCGGTGTGGGGTGGGACCTGTAAGACAAAAATCATAAAAGTTGAACGCGCACAAAGGTCATTACTCAAAGTAATGCTCAGAAAACCCTTTTGTTATCCCACTATGACCCTATACAAGGACTGTAAAGTCTTGACAGTGAGGCAACTATTCATCCTGCACACAACACTTCGCAAGCATAAAGAACTAACCTACGATGCTAAGTTGTCTTATCCTGCAAGAAGAAATAACAGAATATGCAAAGCAATTAAACACAACACTGCTTTCTTCAGGAGACACTCATTTTTTCTCGCACCTTATTTATATAATAAAGTTAATTCTCTTTTAAATATATTCCCAAAAGTCTCGCATGTATGCAAATCAATTATCCAAAATTATCTTCTGAGTTTAAATTATAATGACACAGAATCCTTACTTATTATTTCTAAATAACCTCCTGTTATGACAATAGTAAATAAAGAGCAGTAAGCGCACTCATGCAGAAACACGCATACTTATACTAATATATAAACATACTCCCATAAACAGATACGCGCAATCATACTCACTCATTACACACACAACACGGACACGCACGCACCCACACAAACATACACACATCACATACACACCTCACATACACACACACACACAAACACACTCATTCATTAATAAGTTGTACCAACTTACTCGCCGCGGGAGGAAGACCTGGAGTCCTGAAATACAGGGCTGCCCTAGTTTAGGCTCCAGTCCACTCCATTTATTTTAATGACTGTACTGTGTTTTTTATTTAGTGTGGAAATAAATGAATTTTTACTTTACTTTACTTTACTTTAAAATTATTCGTAGGTACATTATGTTAGGTAGGTACTACCTATAAAATTGCTAGTAAGTCTGCAAGCAGACGAAGTCGCGGGCAGAAGCTAGTCAGAACTATTAGCTTTAGTTGTAGTTACCGGCGCCGCGGCGACATCGAGCTAACCCTAGCGCGGCTCTGGCTTACCTCACACGAGCAATGTCCTCATAAACTACGACATAGATTTTATGGCGAAACGTGAATCTTAAACAAGGAGGCGGAACTGTGGCGGCACGTGCGGACATCCGCCGCGCACCCGAGCTCAGCTCAGCTCAGCTCAGCTCCGCGGGCTCACTCCGCTCAGCTGCTCGTTGCGCAGCCGACAGTTACTACATTAATCAAGAATTCGACTGATTCACAACAATCACATACGCATTTATTTCTGCGTCGTGCTTCATACGCTCTACAGTGCGTGATAGAAGAAACATACAAGCTGTATATTGTCTGTCTTCTTAAATCGTGTTTTGATGAATCCTAAATCATAATGTTACGAAAATATCAAGTGACCAGTGAGAGCGCGAGTTCGATTAATATAACTGCGCATCAAATTAAAATGAAGATATTAGACAGTGTTTTAATTAATTATTCTGGTTTTTTCTTACTGTTTGACTTGTATTTTGTGTTTTCTTGTAGTGTATGTGTTTTGTGTTACTTTGTGATCGTGTTATTGTTATTGCATGCATTTTTTCAAAATTCGAATATAACACGTACACAAAAAAAACATAATTTACGAACGTAACACTTTTCTACGCCATGGGACCTGCGCGGTCGTCACTAACAGCCAACTTCGCATGGGTAAAGTTAGAATATTCGTACTGTAGGTAGGTACAATCCGATTCAAGTAAGAGTAGGATCGACTTAGCGCCGTGATAATGTGACGTTATAGCTGTCTATTCAAAATTTCAAACTAATTAGGTAGGGTGAGCAAAGCAAGATTATTATTTACTAATATTGAGTGAAATAAGTGTTATGGTGTGGTTTAAAATAATATTTAGATAATTTACTACTAAAAAATGTTTCTATTTAAATTTGATTTAAGACTTTTTTAAACAAAGTAAAATAAACTGTAATTGATATACAACTAAGTTTTCTATGCAAACCGTAGGTACTTTTCAAGAGATATTTGACATTTAGAGGTCATTGACGTTCCTATTCTTATTTGAAACGCATTGTAAGACGCTCATTAGTAAAGCTCACCGCTGCGGCCGTGGCAAAGTGGCGCTTGTACACATCGCATGCGCACACACATACGTCGCGCGTCGTCGCTCTCCGCGCAGTAAACATGTTTTCAAACGGCGCCATAAATTATAGTAACAACACAGATGCACAAATAGATAGAAGGTGCGCACACAGCGGCGCCAGCGCGCACACAGCGCCCAGTTGTTGTTGTTGTTGTGCGCGGAGTACGTCACGCGCGCGCGGGGCGAGGGGGGGCTGGGGCGGCTGGGGGGGGCTCGAGTGCTTTGTTTTTGTCGTTGTAAACATCACACGCCTCACTACACTAATACGCACACACTGACAGCATTCCTTTCTAAAGCAATAAAACTTGTTGTTTATACAATCTGTTGTTTCCCTTTTCCAAGCATCCCGCGCAGTTAGCGTCACGCACGCAGTGTTTGCGGCATTCATGCATATTTAATGTAGCGGCCAGCGAGATTATACATAATATGCAGTAGATAAACAGAGACGTTCCAATAGGCGCGCCGCACTCAGTGCCCAGTGTGCCCAGTGCCGGCGAGTACAAGGTACACCTGTTATGATAATGATATCGCATCGTGTGCGTGGTGTGCGTAGTTGCGTCCGTACACCTTACTGCTCATAAACACAGGCACACTTAATTGAAGCGATATTAAGCCAGAGTTATCAATATTGCGGCGATTCACAGCGAGTAGCGAGCGAAGTACTTCGGCCAGGTTGGCATGTTATTGCGACATAGTAATGCGAGCAATGCAGCTGTGGCGCTGCGGTGTAAATACTATCCTGCAACATTACGCTGACACGCAATGTTGCAGGATAGTATTTATAATACAAAGCATCTCCATTACATGAGTCGTCATAACGACTGAGTCGTTGCTCTCGCCGAGAATAGCTCCGAGTGCGGCGGGAGCGGGCCGCAGGACGCAGCAGCTCGCGGCCGCCGAGACCGGTCACATGGATGAAAGCACTCACTAATTACACCCAAGAAGAGACTGCCACAAGTCGATTCGATACATTAACGCTTGTTCTAAATGGCAGATTATTAAACGTCTCTTGGGTAAAAGCCTCCTCCAAGATTATCGTAATTGTATAGAAAAAATAAAGTTTTTTATTTATTTATTATTCCGTTCATTCATTTCTGCTTACATATTTATCACATAAAAATAAATAAATTAAAAAGGCATTTCAAAATACAAAAAATCCAAGCTACCGGAGTTTAAGGCTCCAAAGAAAGGAACCTCTTCACAATACCAGCCGTATCGAGGAGTATGTCTTCTGCATCAGGCCCTTTACCCAACAGCGTAACGCCAGCTTGGACAGTGACCGTCGAAGCCTTTGGCCATCAGGCCATTACATATCACTGAAACGTAGCCATGCCAGGGACGCTGAAACGTAGCCATGCCAGGGACGCTGAAACGTAGCCATGCCAGGGACGCTGAAACGTAGCCATGCCAGGGACGCTGAAACGTAGCCATGCCAGGGACGCTGAAACGTAGCCATGCCAGGGACGCTGAAACGTAGCCATGCCAGGGACGCTGAAACGTAGCCATGCCAGGGACGCTGAAACGTAGCCATGCCAGGGACGCTGAAACGTAGCCATGCCAGGGACGCTGAAACGTAGCCATGCCAGGGACGCTGAAACGTAGCCATGCCAGGGACGCTGAAACGTAGCCATGCCAGGGACGCTGAAACGTAGCCATGCCAGGGACGCTGAAACGTAGCCATGCCAGAGACGCTGAAACGTAGCCATGCCAGGGACGCTGAAACGTAGCCATGCCAGGGACGCTGAAACGTAGCCATGCCAGGGACGCTGAAACGTAGCCATGCCAGGGACGCTGAAACGTAGCCATGCCAGGGACGCTGAAACGTAGCCATGCCAGGGACGCTGAAACGTAGCCATGCCAGGGACGCTGAAACGTAGCCATGCCAGGGACGCTGAAACGTAGCCATGCCAGGGACGCTGAAACGTAGCCATGCCAGGGACGCTGAAACGTAGCCATGCCAGGGACGCTGAAACGTAGCCATGCCAGGGACGCTGAAACGTAGCCATGCCAGGGACGCTGAAACGTAGCCATGCCAGGGACGCTGAAACGTAGCCATGCCAGGGACGCTGAAACGTAGCCATGCCAGGGACGCTGAAACGTAGCCATGCCAGGGACGCTGAAACGTAGCCATGCCAGGGACGCTGAAACGTAGCCATGCCAGGGACGCTGAAACGTAGCCATGCCAGGGACGCTGAAACGTAGCCATGCCAGGGACGCTGAAACGTAGCCATGCCAGGGACGCTGAAACGTAGCCATGCCAGGGACGCTGAAACGTAGCCATGCCAGGGACGCTGAAACGTAGCCATGCCAGGGACGCTGAAACGTAGCCATGCCAGGGACGCTGAAACGTAGCCATGCCAGGGACGCTGAAACGTAGCCATGCCAGGGACGCTGAAACGTAGCCATGCCAGGGACGCTGAAACGTAGCCATGCCAGGGACGCTGAAACGTAGCCATGCCAGGGACGCTGAAACGTAGCCATGCCAGGGACGCTGAAACGTAGCCATGCCAGGGACGCTGAAACGTAGCCATGCCAGGGACGCTGAAACGTAGCCATGCCAGGGACGCTGAAACGTAGCCATGCCAGGGACGCTGAAACGTAGCCATGCCAGGGACGCTGAAACGTAGCCATGCCAGGGACGCTGAAACGTAGCCATGCCAGGGACGCTGAAACGTAGCCATGCCAGGGACGCTGAAACGTAGCCATGCCAGGGACGCTGAAACGTAGCCATGCCAGGGACGCTGACAAATATATTAATTTTTGAAGTGAAAACTTCTTTAGCGGCGTTGTGCACTTTTCTTGGGATGAGTATAAAATGTTAAACTCGTGTGACCTGATCGAAAATTCGTAAGATGGATGATTCAAAAATGCACATCGTTAATGTTCAAGTTTTCACTTCTGCCGGCACTTCCGGAGCGCTACCTGTTGTTTTTTTTTATTATCAGTCATCTCATTGCATTGACACCAATTGACACCCATCCATCCTATACCTATTCTTGTTTTAATGGACTCGATCTGCCAACCGTTTCACCTATGCGAGTTTATAAGCGTTGTATTATAATTTCGCAAGTTTGTGGATACCCTACATCGATGAAAGTTGTTGGGTCCTTGAGGAGGTGTTTACGCCGTCGTAAATGTCACCGGCCGCTACATAAGTGCATTCAGTAATAAAGTGTAATAAATGACGTCAGCGACACTGACAAACACGTGTAAGAACGGCCGCGCCGAAGGTTCACACTCCACGCCGACACAGGCCGAGTGAGGCCGAGTGAGGCCGAGTGAGGCCGAGTGAGGCCTCGCTGCACTTGTAACTGCTTGTAATAGTCCTGAAATACCTGATATATTGCCGAAGATACCTTAGCTTTTATAAAACTGGCTACTGAGTCGGATTTACTTACATTGTTTCTTTGTCCTTTCTTGATAAAGATACGGCGCAAAGAAGTAAACATCATGACGACATTAACGTCCTCAAGATGTGATTTATCCGTCGGACTTTCGAACAAAATTCCAAGAAACTGCCCACTCTTGAATAAATGCTTAAATGGATAGCTACTGCTTACAGAAGATAAAATGTTATTTATTTATTTATTACCTATATACACTTAATTGTACACCGATAAAAACATTCAAGAAAACTACAAATTAAAACACATAATTATGTACAATGGGCGGCCTTATCGCATTCCGCGATCAAGGTTGTTTCGGATTTAAATAATAGTACTTTGTGCATCTGTTATTCTACCCTGTACTCAGATACAAATTAAATGCATTAGAATATCCGAGAGTCAAAAGAAAATCTTTCGCTCGGGTCTGACCAGAGTAGCGTGTGCAGTGCGCTCGCGACCTTGCGCCTTGTCACAGAGTGCGCAGGTAGCAATCGTTTCACCTTCATTTCCTGTTCGTACTAATTGCTGAGACGCGCCGGCTGACGGCTGACGGCAGCCGCTGCCATGCTTCTCAGAACTGCAACATGACATGTTTACACCGAGCCGAGGTTTTCCGACTCGCTGCCAGAGCCGTCACTCGACACTCGACGCAGAAGTAGGTACCACACCCGATAGGGACTCAGTACGTACCTACTGATTCCGAATGCAACTCGGAGTGATAAACCGTCTTTCATCCGCACCGTTCGGGATTCAGGTTTCGAAAGTCATTTGATTTTCTCTACGAAGACACATAGTTCGTGTTAGATGAGACTAGCTCCTTACTATGTATGTTTTAAATCATGAGGCTGTATCATTATCAGTTGCTGCGGTGTTGATGCAGCGTTCATCGTGTACTGCGTGTATGTGAGTCTTCTGTCTGCAGCAGTTGCGGTGATGTCGTGATGTTCCTGTCCAGAGGCGACCGACGACCGTTTGAACTAATCATTACGAGCAGCTGATACATTGACTAGATAGCCGCACTTAGTATGTACCTAGGTGATTATGATTCAGCGACATGCTCGCGTTATATTCTGCGAATGGCCTATCACGTTCTTAGGTAAGTCATGTTCATGCCACAATACATACATGGGAATATTATAATCCAGTTCTGTTATGATAAATGAGACTAAACAGATTCATGTCATCCAAATAAAATGTAAAATGGAGGGTGCACGAGTTTTTGTGAATGTAATCTAATTTGGTGTTTCCAAAAATAATCCAGTTCCGGCGCAAACTTATCACACTATGGTAGACTGTGTTTCTAATTTAACTTAACAGCTGGTGCCGATGTTAACCATCCTGCCAATGTCAGACTCGATGTGGAGAAACGTGTGAGAATTAATGATTACTAGTGACGTTCCTTCCTTACTATGTTATGATGAGTCGAAATTGTTTTTCGTAAGATAGCCTTATTAATATCACCCAATATCAGCACAGAAGCCCTTGGCCTCGCTAGTGTTGTTGTCGCAGAAGCCCGCGGGGCGACACAGTCGACACTCGACAGCGGCGACTCTGGTGGGAGTTGGGACGTTATCGCTCGAGCCGCGCGCGCCCGGGCCGCTTGCGCAAATATCCGCAATAGCTTCATGAATATTCGGTATTTCTACTAGTTCGTGTGCTATTTAAATGTTATCAGCATCGAATTCCAATGTAAACAACTGACCACTAAATCCTGACACGTTTTAATGACGTTTTTTTGTGTTTTATTTTTTTGGCAACCGTTGAGAATTCAATAGGATCTTTCCGCATCATCACATTTTGTAGTGTTGCAAAAACAACTTGATTACCTATCAAGAGCAATTTCAGAATTATAATAGGTATTTTTTTCTTATTTATTTTATAATATTATATTTTTGTCGACACGATGGCACATTATTGTCGTGTCATTATACTCGCCACCGCACATAATAATATTGATGTAAGTATTACCTGCCAGTATCAGTTGTTCTACAAAGTAAAGGTCGGTACAATCGCGCACGGTGGCATGTGGTAATCTGCTAGAGTGCTAGCTGGGACCGAGTGACCCCGCATTATCGGTCAATGTCACCTTGGATAGCGCCGCGGCACGCGCCCGCGCTGGCGTCCCCACGCCCCCCCGCGCCGCCGTCGCCACCGCGCTTGTTACAATATCTACCTAATTGGTTTCTTAAAAGTTATTCCCACTTTACTAAATTACAAGAGCTGTAATCAGAATAAAACAATTAATGTAATGATACATAAACTGCAGATACTTTACCCGCACATAAAATTGGCTACAAAAAACGAAGGCAACCGCCGCGATCCTCCCGCGCGCGAGCACTTGTCTACCAGCTGACCCCGTACGCGTTATTTGGCACCTGTTTCGACAAATTTTGAATGCCGTTTTGAGGTTTTAATTTAAATTCAACGCCTTATCATCATCTTGTTATCGTTGCGTTTAAAATTTTATTTTCATCGAAATCGAATTGTTATTTAAATTAAGCCTCAAAACGTAATTTTGTACCAGGTGCCAAGTTAATGTGTACGGGTAGTATTTGGCTGCCGATTAGTACCGGTTGTACTTACATGTAAATGCGTTGTTTTTTTGAGCTGTAATATGAGTGTCATTTTTTTTTAAACGTTGCCCCACCCTGGGATTTTCTTCTGTACCGTGGGTGCGTCCACCAACATACAAGCTCACATACACAAATAGACCCCTAAAAACTATCTGTAGGCCATACAAATATTTGTACCATGCGGGAATCGAACCCACGACACGCAGCGCAACAGCCAATAGCTCAACCACTGCGACAACTGTGCCGTCATTGCGCATTAAATAGATTGAAGCAACCGTCCTCTCACGACTATGAACATTCGTTGTGGACCGTGGCTGCGCAGGCGCTGCTCCTCGCTGCTCGTCCGTTGACTCCGCGTCGAGTCGCGAGCCCTGACCCACTCATGTATTATTCATCACCAGCTCTTTCATTTCGCTTACTAAACGACAACACCACCTGAGTAGCAATTTGCCTAATTTTATCTTTTTGTTCAAGCGATAGACTATTATTTGTAGATTAAAGCAGTAACCGTCAGACTATCCCCAGTACATATATATATTTTTTTAATATCCTCCATCCTTAAATTGTTTAATCCGCAATCAATTGTCAACTATAAGTGGATGTAGTGTGTGCGGAGTGGAGTGATGTATACATCTTCCAGTGCAGATTGCCACTGGATGAGGAGTAAGTTAGTAGAGACTCTTGTTGGTCGAGATTAAGGATTTCCTTCCTCTCGAGTCGCCTAGTGCAATCCTGCTTAGCTGACTCAGTTACAAACTTGTTGGTATGCTTTGCTAGTCTTTCTTTGGAACTGGAGCGAACTACGTTCTTCTGGTTCTTCACAGTGTTGATTTTGCATTCCTCATACATTTTGACAGCGTTTGTGAACCATCAACCATGCTACATAAGCCACTGATCGTAGTATGACATTTTAAAGCCGCTGCAATATGCTTATGTTACTGTCGCTAGCCCTGCCCCAGAGTTGAATTCTGTATGTCAGTACTGGCTTCAACACAGTATTATGGATGAGAAGTTTATTGTCAGTTGACAGTTTGGAATGTTTACCCAACAACTAGTGCAGGAATGTTTATTTAGATTCTTCTCTTTTCGTTTTTATGATGTTTCAAGGTCAGTCTCCGATCAAGATGCATGCCCAAATATTTTACACGATCACTATGTGGTTATATAATTATATTATGGTCATCAATGTTTACAGGTGGACAGTTTCCTTGAGTGAGAATGTCACTTGGACTGATTTGCTGGCTTGCTTTAACTCTCTATTTTTCAGCCATTTATTTATTTCATGGAGTTGTTGGCTGTGAGCTACTGGCCAGGACAGCTGCTGTGTCGTTAGTGAATGTAGCAGTCTTAATATTTCGCTTTAGGTACTTGTAGATCAGTCGTATATGTATATCACATTCAGAACCGGACCCCAGGATCGACCGATGTTGCGCCTGCCACAGCGCCCACAGCGCCCACAGCGCCCACAGCGCCCACAGCGCCCACAGCGCCCACAGCGCCCACAGCGAGCTACGAAACACTTTAGTTCTCATGGTGCACATTTAGGGCGGGTTGTATCAAACAGTTGGTTAACGTAACATACGTACGTCAAAAAGTTACGATTACGGACGATGTTTGACGTTCGTTAAATTAGAAGCGTTGTTTCAAAACATTCTGGTATAAATTCCTGCTCATCCCAATAGCTAAGTTATTGACACGGGTCCTACCTAAATAGCTTTTTTTGCATTCCACCACTTATTTGTGTCATCAGAAGAACTGGTATTGAGGAATTCAAAAGAATTTTCACAATATTGTTCTATTTGACGCAACTAAAGTTACGTTAACGAGTGCTCAGACCATCTGTTAACGTAAACGTTATATTTTACGTGCGTTAACGCTGACATTTTGTGAAACAACCCAATTTTTTGATTTGACGATAGTTAGCACCATTTTTAACGTTTACGCGTGCGTTAAGTGTAGTTGAAACAACCCGCCCTTAACCCGTTCGCGCTAAGTGGACGCATTCCGCGGCCAAATTAGCACTGGCATAAAAAATAGAGACAGTGTTTTTGAGTCAATAACTGTCTGCTGTCACATTAGTTTAATTGAAAACGATCTGTTTTCTACAAATAAAATGTTACACGATTTTTTTTGACCGACTCCCTAAAACTTTTACCTTTTTAACGTTTAGTGCTGGGGCCAAGCATGGCGCCCTGTAGAACTCTCTCAGTGACTACAAAACCCGGAGTCACTAACGCCACCCTTTGCATTTGGATCCTATTGGAGAAAACTGGAATGACAGACTCACAACACATCAGGTTCAGGTTCGTGGGGATCTGGTTCACTGGTAGTGAAGGCCTCACTATCTCAAGTCCGCCTATGTACCCCTATTGTACATGAAGTTTAAACAAATAAATAAACACATTCACATTCCTTGACAAAACTTTACAAAACTCGACATTGATACGTGAGACATCGAGTGGCCTCCCTTGCGGCCGTTACACACATCATTTTATATAATATCGGTAGTTTAGATTGTCAAGGTAAAACAAACAAAATAAGGAAATACGCAGTACACAAGACGCCTTCAAGAAAGGCAGTCGCATATAATATATACACATAAAGTAAAGCAAAACTTCGAATACTGTCAGGCTTAATCTATCTATCAATATTAGTTTGTCCATCACTCACGTAAAAATAGCTGAAGGGATTTATATTAAACTAGCCTACCCGCGCAACTTCGTCTGCGTCACATTTTCCATTAATTCTCAACTCCTATTTGTCTTAGCGTGATGATATATAGCCTAAAGCCTTTTTCGTTAAATAGGCTATCTACCACTGAAAGAATTTTTCAAATCGGACCAGTAGTTCCTGAGATTACCGCGTTCAACCAAACAAACAAACACACAAACAAACTCTTCTGCATTATAATATTAGTATAGATTTGGCACATACCGCGTGTATCTGACATCGACGCACAAACGATTTCCATGGGTCCAGGGCATGATTCTGGACACCCCAGTGTTGGAATTTTTAGTCGGTTCGTTTCTCAAATTTTAACTTTTTTCAAGATTACCACAAATAGGTATCAGCTCAGCTGAGCTGATATCTATTTGTGGTTTTATTCAGATTGCTCTTTTTAGTGAAAATAGTTAATTAATTATTTTTTTATTAAAAATCTCATTGGGTTAGGTCAGAATAACGATTATGAGCAGACTAAAGTAAAAAAACCCTTGAAAAAAATGAAAAAATGAGAAAAAAGCCGACGAAAAATTCTAAGTCTAGGGTGTCCAGAATCATGCCCTGGACCCATGGAAATCGTTTGTGCGTCGATGTCAGATACACGCGGTATATAGTTCACTCCTGGAATAACGCATAGGCTACTTTTTATCCCGATAAAAGGCATGGCCTAATGGAGGCGGAGGAGGAAGTGGAAATCCGAAGCTTCTGCTGCCTTGGTACTTCAGATTCACAGGTACAAGGACAGCAGAAACATGTCGAAGTATTTTCGGGCAATTTTTTTTTACTGGAATACAGATAGGTATGTGAAGTTTTCCCGGGCTGTAATTTATTGTGAATGCTTTTGATTTGGAAATCCGAAGCTTCTGCTGCCTTGGTACTTCAGATTCACAGGTACAAGGACAGCAGAAACATGTCGAAGTATTTTCGGGCAAGTTTTTTTTTACTGGAATACAGATAGGTATGTGAAGTTTTCCCGGGCTGTAATTGTGAATGCTTTTGATTAACAAGTACCAGGAGACCAGAAACATGCCGAAGTTTTTTCAGGGCTGGAAATTGAGTACGCTATAGATTCGTAAGTACCAGAAGACCAGAAACAAATATGCCGAATTTTTTTCAGGACTGGAAATTGAGAAAGCTATAGATTTACAAGTACCAGGAGAGCAGAAACATGTCGAGGTATTTCGGGCCGGTATTAGGGTCGCCGCACAAGAGGCACTCGCCACAGCCACAAAACGCCGCCACCGGCATATTTCCTGTAGTTTTCATACATTTAGGATTGTAGCGTGTGGCGGCCACCAGCGTCAACCGTGTGCGGCGAGTCCATATAAAATGTACGAAAACTACAGGAAATATGCCAGTGGCGGCGTTTTGTGGTTGTGGCCGGTGGCCCGTGTGCGGGAGCCCTTACAATCGCTACAGATTCACAAGTACCAGGAGAGTAGAAACATGTCAAAGTATTTTTGAGCAAGTTTTTTTTTTTACCAGGACAACAGAAACACGAAGTTTTTTTCGGAGCTAAAAATTGTGAGCGCTAAAGATTCACAAATACCAGGAGAGCAGGCGCATATCAAATTATTTCCGGGGCTATAATAGCAAGCGGTTTGTAAGAATTATATCGAAGTATTTCTGACTCTCTGTAATGATGAGCAATTAGGATTCAAAAATACCAGGAGAACAGAAACATGTCAAAGTATTGCTGAGGCTAGAATTATGAGCTCTACAGATTTATAAGTAGAAACCAGAAGACCAAAAACATGTCGATATATTTTTTCGACAGGAATCGTGAGCACTAAAGATTCACATCACAAGTACCACCTACCAGGAGACCACAAACATGTCGAAGTAATTTCGGGGCCGAAATCTTACTTTCAGCTGTAAAGCAAAAACTCTATCTGGATACCAGAATCATGAAGATACAATTACAAGAATGAAAATATGAGGCAATAAAGTTGCGCGCCAGTTCTAAAGTCTACGCAGACGAAGTCGCGGGAAAAAGCTAGTATTTATATAAATTAATCCATATTTCCCTGTTATATTTTTAACCGACTTCCCAAAAAGGAGGAGGTTATCAATTCGGTTGTATGTTTTTATTTTTATTTTTTTATTTTATGTTTGTTACCTCATAACTCCGACAATTATGAACCGATTTGAAAAATTCTTGTTTTATCTGAAAGGATATAGGTACTTGCAGATTGGTTCCATTTAAATTTTATGAAAATCGGTTACGAACTTTGGATTTTAAATCGAAATAACTGGAATTCGTCTACTTGGATGATAGTTTTATGTCATCCAAGTAATCGAAATTCCGTATTTTGCTTTTCTGCGATTTTGCAGTGGTGTCGTTAGGTGTTGGGTACCTACCACTAAAAAACTATTTTTTTTTTTTACAAAAAATACAACCGACTTCCAAAAAAAAAAACACTACAAAGTAAAAAATAACTTTAATTTCGGAAGTCGGTGTCAAAATACGAAAAAACTAACAAAAACACCGACTGACGAAATTGAAGTTATGTTTTACTTTGTAGTGTTTTTTTTTTGGAAGTCGGTTGTATTTTTACAACCGTTTTTGTCGGTGGAACTTTAACATGGGATGGGTTACAAGGAGTTTATGGTTATGAGGTATTTGGTTACAGAGCCATCAAGTCGGACCAACCTTCTAAGGGAGGCGCCGCTGACGCGTGCACTTCGCACGCTCAACCTGATTGCTAATGAGAGGGATTATTTTGTTGTACCCCGGGTGAATTCACTTGACATGAACAGATGGTTTTTCCAGGAACCCGTACTTTTTATAGCTTTTCTTGTTTTCTCATGATCAACTATTGATGTTAAGTTTACATTTTTAATATCGATGGTGATATAGATATTATCATGTCAATAATTTCATGTTATTCACAGACTTGCATAAAATATATTAGTGGCGTGTCGGCATTTCATACAAATTTTCAAGTCCTTATTCTTCGATGTTTATGAACCGATTTTAATGAAACTTGGCATGCTTACACTTCAGAGCCGGGCCTAAATAGTGTAGAGAACATTTTCGAAAAAGAGTTTAGAGGAAGAGTGAGGACAATTTTATGTTTTCTATAGAAAGTGAAAAATCACTCTACCTTTCCCCCTGTACTCTTTTTCGAAAATGTTCTCTACTAACTATTTAGACCAGGCTTTGAAGCGTATCCATTCCAAGTTTAATTAATATCGGTTAATAAACATCGAAGAATAAGGACTTGAAAATTTGTATGAAATGCCGACACGCGTAAACTTTCTTAACCGATATCCCTTTATGGGTTCCCCTGCTTTATCTACTCTCACGCACCTTTTTTTGAGGATCGGAAATCATCAAAGGACTCCTTCCGCTCTGGGCGGAACAAATTCCACAACTCTAGTAGATTCTCATGCTACTTGCTTTCTTGACCACCCACCTACACGCACAAAACGTTTTGGGAACACGCATGCATAGTACGTACATCAAAGGAGTGGAATTCCCTTTCTGAGTCTGTTTCCTGATAGCTACAACCTGGGAGTCTTTAAGTCAAGAGTGAATAGGCTACTTCTAGGCAAGCGTGCTCCATCTTAGACCGCATCATCGCTTACACCTGATAGTGGTCATCAAACGCGTGCCTATATCAATCAATAAAAAATTACACTTTCTTTGAAGAATTAGGTATTCATCATCCTTTTTTTTTATTTTAATCAAAACGGGGAAGCTCTTGCCCCAAATCTCACCTGATGGAAAGTGATGATTAGGCCGAAGATGGAAGCGAGTTTCACCCGGCCCGTTTGTTGAAAGATGCCAACATTTCCAACCAGTTTCCAATCCAAATTAACTCAGTCTGGTTTGAGGACCGATGTGCTAGTTAATTAAACGATTCAATCCAGTTAGCTTGTGCAGGACTAAGATGGTCTAGGTCTTTGGATTTTTTCTATCTCAATCTACTTTTATTTTTTTTGCTACTTGCCGTTTTTGCCTAATTCTTTGTAAAGGCCTCCTCCATACTTTTCTACATTATCTTCTTCAATATATATCTGCAATGCTGCACTTAGCATGTTACACGCCCGCCACACATTCCCAACCACTGCAACTCCTGAAAGCCAGATTCAACAGTGGCGACCACCAGATAAATGAAGAGCCAATGATGAATCGAATCGTCTCTCCGGGACTCGTCGGGCTATTTGATATTCATTAGGAAGAATGCAATTCATAATTAGTTATAGATGTTAGTATAAGTTAGGATAAGCGCATTATCGCATTGGGTTAAACCTGTATTATAGATGTACCTAAGAGGAAAATAAATATCTAAAAGGGAAAAAATAAATATTATAGCGATTCCAAAAAAAGTATATAAAGTATGTTGAACTTAAGGCCATTGACTTCGTGGTGTAGTCAAATTAGATATTATACGGTAGCTCTTAATGAAAGAGACATTTTGGAGCTCTTCCAGTGACTGTGTTTTGTGTTTTCGGCTAAATAATGTGTAAATGAAACGTACCTATCCTTTTTAATTATTATAGTGACATGGCGCCGCGGTAGGAAACGTCTCACGGTTGCTAACTTAAAAACCATTAAAACTCGAACGGTTTAGTCTTCACTTAAGGATCATTATTATGCTAAGTATTGTCAGAAGGTAATGAACGCGCGGCAAGGTAACGCCATGGGTAATGCCTACTACCTGTTTTTTCAACAAACATTATTTTCTACAAACATTATTTTCTTGTTATCGCATTCCAGTCGCCGCGTTTCATTATTAAACTAGTTCAGCTAAAGTTCAAGGTTCGCTCCGAATGTACTTATCTCGCTTGCGTAATCTTACAACTAATTATTTTAAGTAAGTTGTTAGTTTATATAACATGTGATTGTTACCTATAATATGCAGCTGTGTTAGGTAATCACTGTCCTAAGTAACGTGTTCACGAGGAGACAGCGCTCGAAGGCTCGCGAACTGCGCTCGCGGCGGCGACCGCAGGAAGTGGCAGACCGCAGAACTGTGGTTTCTTAAACTGATTAACATTGAAATCACAGTGAAACACAGTGATGTAAGAGTTGGTGACGCCCGCGCCACCGGCACCGGCCACTTATTATAAATACATACGTATATACTTTTTTCATAAAGTACCTATATGCTTTAGACGATGCAAAAACGGCTTTAGGCTGGACTCATGCACTTTTGAGTCGCATTCGTCTTCAATTCTTTATTAATCAAATATTAATGACTAGAGCAACGTTCAAAGTATCAACCAAAAATAAATGCGGATAACAAATGTACCTATTCACAAAAAACAATTTATCTAGGTAGGATTATCTCAAACGTTCGTCGCGGACAATTAAATTGATCCGATTGAACAATAAAATTGATGATCTCTACAAAAACTACGGTTATATAATTCGGGCTGGTTCACGAAATCGTTAAAGTGATGAGTTATTATAGATTTATTGTAATGATACCTACGGTCACGCAGACTCGCCGCTTAGAGCTCGCGTTGGAGCTTGCCTCAAGGAAAACAACAACTGAGCAGTTTTCCGCGATGAAGGCGGAGGACGCAGTGGAGATTACCTCCCGCGCGGCTGCTGTTGCCTTACTTAGGCACACAACGATGCGGGTCAGGACAGCTCGTGACTACACTACAGACAGACACGTGAACTATAGCAGGTGCCAACGTTTTCAAAAATATCGGTTTTCTTCGGTATGTTATTGGGTACTGACTATGTTGTTTACGCCCAAAGATCGAATACGCTCAATGAGCGAAAAGCACACTCACAACGCGTTGTGGCTTCTCACAAACGGCTACAAGGCGTGTCTTCACGCTTCGTCGTGCCACATAATAAAACGATTACAAAGCTGTGTGGAAAAGAAGAAAATGCCATGTCGCGTTCTGAGCCCTAACTGTTGTAATCCCATCGCAAAATAATTATGTTGTATAGGCATGTCTTACATAGCTCAATGAGCGTTTTCAGTCCGTTAAAAATTATTCCTAGACATATTTGAAGTTCTTCGTCCTGGGGCCATCGCAGAGGGTTGTTAGAGCTTCACTTGTTAAAATCATACGGTTTGGTTTACCATAGCCGGGGTGCTGGAAGGTGAGCACAGTTATACGCTCCCTGGGCAGGTACTGGCTTGGCCCGCATGACTTCCACAGCTAACAAAGGACGCCGCAGCCTACAGTCTCTGTTGGGAGCTACGTTCGCAACGAAGCGCGCAGGATGTCGCTGTTGCGGGTCCGTGTCTGGTCCGCGATCGATTCCACAAATCTGTCATCTGCAGGCAACAGCCTCTACCCTATCTTCTTCTATAATTCTAGCAGCCACATTGACACCTACAGGAGAGCGTTCGCTCAGTTCACGCTGGTTTTTAACAAGGTGTGAATAGCTGACCAGTTGATCAACGACCAAGAAGTCATTCTCAATCAGTATTTTGTTAGTCACGAACATAATATGTGTCAGTGATAGCTACAAGTGTCCTGCGGCCCGCTGGAAGCGCGTTGGCGTCTATTTATACAAATGTTAGCATTTCAACAGCGCACGTTATTGTTGCACAAAGTAAAGATTTACAAGTGCTTCGTTTGAACGCTCGCCAAGCCCCAGGACAGCGCGCCCGGCAGCACTGTCCGTGTCCCACATACTGGAACCAGCATGGCATGCGTGAATGCGCGATGTGTAATTGAAGTGTAATAACATTCACTTGCTGTTAATTGTATTAACGATCTGATGACGCCACCCGCTACTGAACCTGGTGTCAGCGTTTATAAAATCTACTACTGTTCCACTACTTCTTAATGTTCTTCAAGCGAGATATGTCACGCCAACACAGCCGTCAAACCGGAACTAACCTCAAAGGTGTAGGTGAAACGAACTCGATACGATAGTCACCATGAGTCAAGCAGTCGAGCGCGCCACAAGAATGCACGGTTACGTTAATAGAAAATTATTTCACAAAAGTGAGAGTTAATATGTTAAGATGATATGACACAACGTCGCGCGAATGTGTGCGTTTCTATAATTATGTGAATCGTGCAGTATATATCGCATATATGTAGCAATCATCTCGATACGCGCTTAGCTATTTCGGTAACACTTTCACTGCTGAAGGCCGCGGTGACATGAGCACACGTTGCTCTTACTTACACGTAAACAGTTATTTGTTTATAATTAGTAAATACTGTCCGCGTACACACAGTCTCCGGGTCTTCCGTACCTACTCCAGGCTGGAGTTCCTTTTTTTCATGTGTTCCATCTTAAACTTTTCAAAATATTTGACAACGTTCCAACAGATTTGGTTTTTAAAAACTTATATTTTTTTGTTCGCAGCAAACGTTCTCAATAATTGAAATGTTCAATTGCGGTATTTTAATTATACTACTAAATTATTGTGAAACAATAAACTGATGACTCTTTCTACGAGCTCGCAATTTTTTTCTCCAATGAAATGATCAGACTACAAGCCACGTGAGGATCTGCCCCCCTCCCCCCCGCACCCCCCCCCCCCGCACCCCCCCCCCCCCCCCCGGCTCGCGGCTGCCAGCGCTGCGCCGGTGGCGGCAGTGACACGGACGGGGCAGGGGCAGCCTGCCTCGCCACCTGAACACAAATACTCTTCACAATAGCACAAAAATAGATAAGTAATATAAACAAACGGAAAGTCGCCGGATTATAAAAATAGTGTATCAAGAGTTGCCAAATCGTTGTCAGAAGAGAGAAGTTAGTTTGTACCGCGCATCGCATCGCAACATCAACTTAAACTGCAGTCTCTTCGCACTGCGAGGGTTCCATCAGCAGCGCCACTCAAGATCACATTATAGTGATCATCACCTGTGACACCATAGTGTGGCGCTCACGAAGTCACTCGCATGCTAGGAACAGAATCGACTTCATTATACATGATTGGTTTGTGAACTTAAAATTGCAAATTTCAATAGTTGCTGAGCGACTACCCCTTTTGTAACCCAACACAAAGATAACTTATTGAAAGATCACTGAAGCATCAAGGTATCCGATACATCTGCTGATGGAGCCTGTTGAAGCCGTGATCTTAATGTCTTGACACTGCTTTGCTGAACCGATGCAAAGTGTCCAAAGATCCAGATCTGCACGATGCTCGGGGCTCCTCTGCACGATGATCGTTCAACTGGATAAATAATTTTTAAAGGATTATTATACATCCGCTACAGAAATCTCGCATAGAGAGCCACCATTTGGACCAAATCATTTATCTCCCATCACCCGTCTGTCACTTTTTAGTATCGAATTGGCTTTCGAAGACCATGTCTATTGATTAATATCTTAATTTACTACAATTAACAATAAAATAAACTAAGTTAACAACACAAAAATATAGCATAAAAAAATTCGCCCTCAGCTACGCTGACAGCCGGTAATTTACCCAAGAGACTGGTGATGACATTGCCACGTTCGTTGTAGGGCAATGGCTAGCCTCTGGGCAAAGTATTTTATTCTGGTGGTGGTGATTTTCTAAATTCTTTATTGTACACCAACACAGCTAACATACAGTGATGGAAAGTTCATGTACAAAGGCGAGCTTAACTCAAAAATGAGTTTTCTCCCAGCAAACCTTTGACTGATAGAGAAAGATGACAATTGCACATTATTTCATACTTTATAAATAAATAAACCTATATACATATTACTATAACTAGTATACACATACATAAATACGAATATTATGTCAAAACCGAAAGGAAATGCTCTAATAACATTCCTCTTGAAGACGTCAAGAGAAGGGCTGTCGCGTATGCAGTGTGGGAGCGAGTTCCAGAGACGCACTGCAGTAACAGAGAAGGAGCCACCATAGCGACTAGAATTGTGACGTGAAGTACGAAGGAGAAGAGAAGTGGTAGTGCGACATGGTTTACCCTTAGGGATAAGGTACTCAAAGCGTTCACGAAGGTATTGAGGAGAATTGGGATTGTGAAGGATAGTATAGAGAAGGGATAGGATATGGGTATCTCGCCAACGACGAATCGGCAGCCACTTCAATTTGGTCCAAAACTCCGACACGTGGTCGTATTTCCGGAGGCCAAAAATAAAGCAAATGCACAAGTTCTGCAGTCGCTCGAGATTGTTCAGTAGTACCTAGAAAACAGACATTCACATAGTCTATAAGTGGTAGAAGAAGACATTGAGCAAGACTGACCTTAGTGTGAAATGGTAAGAATTTTTGGAGACGTTTGAGAGACTGAAAAGTGTAGAATACCCTCTTACTAACATCAGCAATATGAACCAAGAGAGGCTAGTATCAATATGGACGCCAAGATTTTTTGCGCTTTTGGAGTATAAAATAGGTACCGAGTCATACAATACTGGCGGCAGAGACTGATGATCCGTTTTTCGTTTTTTGTTCTGGTACTTATATGGTTATTTAAAGTACCTTATATGGTTATTCAAATTATAAGATACCTATTTGGAGGCAAACATTTTAGATGATAACTTTACATTGGAATAACTTGCGAAGGGGAATTTAAGGGCAGACAGGGGGACATCTCATGTAATTCCTGATTGTTTGAGTGTTCTCTTTTCATGTTCATCATCATCATGTCCATGTCAGTATCATACTATCATTACCTACTTGTCGCAACCGCATTGAACGTTTTTTCGTCAGACACAATTATAACAAAAGTAATATGACGAGGCCCGATCCTATAGAAAAATCTCACTTGAGCACTGCTAAGTGCGGCGCGGTCCAGCTGTGATGGAATAATATAATATGTGTGGAACAAACTAGGCCAGGGACCGGTCACCACCGCCACACAGGGCGTCGGCTAGCTTATAATGAGTATAATCATTCAACTGTTTCCAGTAATTGGACCAGCTAATAATATAATGAAAATGGCCTAGTATTCGCATGAGTGGCCAAATTACTCGTATAACGAAGTATTGTGCAAAATAAACAGGGTCAGCGGAGCTAGAGATCTCGTCTCACTGAGCTTTACCAAACTTTTCAGAAAAAAAGAAAACTCTCTTCCTTATGTAAATCATCATTCATCATCATTTTGTCAGAATCATCATTTTACATCATGTGTTTTATTTCTGAGAATTTGGTACGTTTATAATATTAGCAGGATTAATATTTTAACATTAAATAGTTTCAAATACACTACTTTGCCGGTGTAGAAATGCATGAACTGACGCAGTCACAGCCTGCTGACAGACTGACGGACGGATGGCGCCGGCGGGCCTGTCACGCTTAGCGCTCAGTGATACGAGTTCCGTTAGTTACCCGTTGATACACATAACCCTAAAAACGGCCGCATACAAATCAAATCATCAAATTACTATCCTGAAGCAGTCTGATACAGTTAGCGAGTATTATTTTGACTTTATTATCTTTATGGTTTTTAGATACTTAAAATATTATACTTGTCTAATATCTAGACAGTCAAAGATACAATCAGTTCTTCGGCTACGTTATCTTCTACGTCATCTTCTACGTCACGGCTACGTTATCTTCTACGTCATTTCCCAGGGCATATTTTACGATTAAAACCGAGCACGATCAGATCAGCCCATCAAGTAAACTGTGCTCAAGAGCTGCTGCTGATGAGTGCCCGCTCATCAATGAATGTTGATAGAATAGTAAAGGCTTTGGATGAGCTGATTGTGTTTAGTATCTTTGTTATAAAAATAAACTGGATCACCAACATAGTGGCTCACTAGCTACTTTACTTGGCGGCATCAAAGACGTGTACTTGAAAACTTTAATTTCACAACTATCTAATGAAACTCACGGTATAACTAAGCTATAGCTTGCGGAGGCTGAGCGTGTTCAGCGGCGTGCTCGCTGCTCGGTGCTTGGGTAAGATATAGCGGCAGTGAAGCTCCGTTATGACCCCAGTGTCGTAAGCGGTATTATAAAAGTAGTGTCAAGCCCGCTTGCACCACTAACGAATAACTTATTTAGTAGCGCTCAACGAATTTCAAGATATGTTTGGTTACTTTAAGTTACAAAGCCATATAACGTACAGTAAGATTATTTAAAGTGTTTGTGCAAAACTTTCATAATCAAACTTTTAATCTAAATGAGTAAAAAATCTTCGAAAACATTTCACAGCTGAACATACAAAAGGTTACGTAGCGACTTAGCGAGTGCGAATCAAGAATAGTAATAATTAGAGGCCCGGCGCCCGGCCAGTCCGCCAGTCCGCCACGTGAATGAGCGCCTCTGCTCATGAATATTAATGTAGTGCCAAATTATTCGCTAAATTATACACATTTATTTAGTAAAACAATAGCTACGGTTGCAGCAGGACAGCGCTGTATTTTATTCTGAATTTTCTTTTTTTTTGCGGGCTATTTGTATGTACGGAATATTCTTTGCCTTAATAATCATAAAATATATCATCAGAAAATATATTGGTGAATGGGCCACGATTAAAATACAAGTGGCTAAGTTAACAGTCCACTAAGCACAGCGGCCACTGTGAGCTGTATCGTGCTGGAGTTATGTTCTCTCTTGTGCTTCATGAATCATTATCATCTGTAATTTCAACTGCTTGTCCTCCGCCTGCCCGAACATCGCCCCGATTCTGTCTCAATCTGTCCCATCTGTTCTGTCATGGGTTCTGTCATGGGTTTCCAGTTTGTCCCATACCTATGTTTTCCGGTCTGCTCTGCCCACAGCAACATTTGAAAAGGATGACATTATCTGTCTGTACATTGTATTATATTGCAGACTTGCTTCGAATCTTCTCATTTCTGTGAAACTCCGAGCTATATTTTTCTATAACCATTGGGTGAATTGTAACCTTCTTATATCATCGTCTCATCTATCTGTGAGTCGCTAGGTCTCAATGCTATAGTCACCAGTTCCATATCATGCGAGTACCTATCTATATTTACTTATACGATCGTATCTGTACTACGAATCTATCCGGTGTGCTCATGTGACACATGCTGGAATTTCCTGCTATGTGTTAAATCATTCGCGGGGATTTACTTCGTGCGCCGTGTGTGCTGCATTAAGAACTACTACCTATTATACCTGAATGCCGTCTGTTTCTTTAAACAAGCCTTAGCACATAATGCAAAATTATCGTTTACCTACTTTTTGTTTTGATTCAAATTTATCATTAATACTTAAGACTGTTGCTTGTAAATAATTGTGGTACCCAGCGTTTAACATTTTTTCTTCCGTTTCACTGAGTTGCATGTGGCGGCTGACACAAGTACTCATACGTTCTGGCATGTTTTGCGCTGAAAGCTCCACAGTCCACACCACACGGCCGCGGAGCACACTTGTGCAGTGTGCAGACTTGCAGAGTGCGTGCACTATCAGTCGACAAGGAATGACGCAGACCACTCGATGACATATCAGTACTTTATCAAGGTGATTACTCAACCACGCTTCTGAAGCGATCATCAGTCTGAAGGTTCATGAATTCATGATGCACGATGGGAACATTGAATAAATATGGTGGTGGGGTCAGCGTCAACCCGGCAATTAAGAAACAGCTAGACATCTAAAGATCTGTTCACTTGCTATAATGCTTTCGTTTTGGCAAATTGAAGAACTTCACAATAGCTGTATAAGATTTGAGTAGGTGAGATAGCTTTCGTTGTTGTGATTAAATATAGCTGATCAAGATCTGTGGGTCCCCACTCCTAATGGGTTTGTTTACGAGTGTCGAGCGCTGCGGGGCGCCCGCGCACGCGGCGGCGGCGGCGGCGGCCGGCGGGCGCGCGCGCCAGTCGCCAGTCGGCAGCCGCGCACCGCTCGCGCGCACCTAGCTCACCCCGCGCTCGCGCTCACGCTCACGCCGCGACGTCACGCCAGCGTCGATCGCTCCCGCGCAGCTTCTATGTGCAGATGTGGATGCAGTGCTTGTGTTGTTCTCACCACCCTTACTATATACAGACTACCTGACATTTAGCGTTTATTACAGGTAATTCTAAAGTGTCTCTTGTTGCAAGAATTAGTTAAGTGCTTTAGAATATTCGTAGCTTAGTGCGTTTAAGGCAATACGCAAATTGCCAGTGCCGTGCTTTGTCAACGGATGTAGGATGTGGAGCTACTGCGTACCGCCGTGGCCGCCACTGCTCTCTTTCTGTAACGTGACATCGCATCGCAGGCCCGAAATCGAAAGACGTTTATCTTGTTTGTCTGTGAGAGAACTGCGTTGAATAGGAACACAGAAACCTGATTTGTTAAAACTTAATTACTTACTTATGTGTTTGGGAGGGTAGTGGGTGAAGCATCGATCATAATCGAGAGTTTGGTCAGAAGCTCTTTGTTATTGTAATGAATCCTGTAGGTAATAGATAATACCTATCTAGAGGATACGAGTAGATAACATACAGTTTATTACTGATAACACCTCACTGCTAGTAAACACATCGCTACAGTATAATATCTACACGGTGGCATGGCGAACTGTTATGATGCCAGTGACGCCGCTCGGCCGCTCGGTTGCACGGGTATGTTTGCGGTGAGGAAGCACAGCATGACGTTTCGAGACTTTTCTATGTATAATTTATTAAAACTTAATGAAACACAAATATACAAGGCGGACATTCTCTGCCAGTCAGCCAAGGTTAATTAATAATAAAAAGAATAATCTGGAACCAGACAAAGAGAGATGCAATCCGCAAGGGCGTTTTTTGGCTGGACAGTAGCGACCCCACATACCTGATCTCCCGGGAGAAGTATTGTTTCTCATCTCCGGCTTGCCTTTATTGGCTGGCCAGAGTGAACACTGACGATCCTATCTCTTTCTTGCCTTTATTGGCTGGTCCGAGTAGAGATTCGCAAGAGCAAACGTGCTCGGGAGAAGGATGTATAATCCAGTAAGATGCTGGTAAGGATCTTGACCGCACTTCCGGGATTGTCCTGATAGCATACTACGGCTACCTCTCCACTCCTCTAGCACTACAGGCTATGTTGCCCCCTTGGCACTACGTCACTTTGTGCTAGCGACCGTTTTCAGGGCCCATTTATTGAGTGTGCAAGTCACTCCCTGCCATTTCAAGCCGTGTATTGTTAGTGGTCAGGCAGGGGCCAATAGTTCTTCTATAATAAACGATTATCAGTCCACTTAACCATACAAACCCATTGCGTTTCATATTTTGTTCCAAACCTCCAACCGGGGATGGTCCCTTGAGTATACTTTCACAGTGCATACAGGGATAACCGTTTTTATATATTTTTTTTTTTTTTTTTTAATAAATTAAAAGTAAAGGGTAGTGAACATTCGTTAGATGTATTAAAAAATTATGTAGTATAATATAAGGAAGTCATGCATGCATTTGTTATTAACGCTAAGAAACAAAAAAATACAACCGACTTCCAAAAAAAAAAGTATGTTTTGTGTTTAATGATCATGTTATGCACTGCCTCGGTAATATTTCAAACTTGGCAATTACATTGGCATTTACTTGATTGTGACAGCTGTGAGTCTAAGATGGCAGAGTATTCAATATTTTGGATGGAAGTTTTATTAAAAAACTTTTTACAAATAAATACAACCGACTTCCAAAAAAAAAACACTACTAAGTAAAAAATAACTTTAATTTCGGAAGTCGGTGTCAAAATACGAAGAAAGTAACAAAAACACCGACTTCTGAAATTAAAGTTATTTTTTACTTTGTAGTGTTTTTTTTATGTACTTCGGTGTTCCTCATTAACAGTACGTTTATCCACACACCGAGCCCTTTTCAATGAGCCTAAACACGATATATCTGCTGTTAGTTGTCGAGGAGTTAGGTACTCTGCAGCATCAGGTCATGACTTGACGATCATGAGACCAAATGTGGCAAATGCCCTATCAAACATCAAAAAATTTTTCTAAAACAATTCTTGCCTATTCGAGTAACTTCTTACCTACTGGTTGTACCTTCCATCATCAGCCCAGCTACCTGAGATGGTGACAACCATACGCAAATACACAAGATACTTCATAATATATGCGAAAAATAATAAGTAAGCCTATAAAATTGGAGGTTTGCCCTTGATTTCTCTAAGATCCCATCATCAGATCAGAAAAAAACGTTTTTCTTGGAATCCCATCATCAGATTCTGACTTATACTTTCCATCATCAGCTCAGCAACATGAGATGATGATTGCCAGGCACAATTATCTGAATTGCGTTTGCCTATAGAAATTGGGGGTGTCTTTCGATTCTAATTATGGGTAATAGGGCAATAAGCATGTGATTTTTAGGGTTCCGTAGCCAAATGGCAAAAAACGGAACCCTTATAGATTCGTCATGTCTGTCTGTCTGTCCGTCCGTCCGTCCGTATGTCACAGCCACTTTTTCCTAAACTATAAGAACTGTGCTGGTGAAACTTGGTAAGTACATGTATTCTGTGTGATGTATGTTAGACCGAATGCAATCATATTTGAAACATTTTCATTCGTCATTTCAGTCCCTAATGGCAACATAATTTTGCTACTGGAATCTATAATTATTATTTTTTACCCTCCCTAATAATTATGACGACTTCTTCAAATACGAAGAGGTTCTATGATTGGGGGTATGTGTTGTTAGGGTTCCGTAGCCAAAAAACGGAACAGTAGCAGTATGTCAATAAAGCCTCCTTTTCTTTACGTTTTATTATATTTACGTACGTATCTTTGTTTATATTAGATTCTAAATTTTACTCAAATGCAGGTTTAGTCATTATGTTCATTCTCATAGTTGGTTTCTTCTAAAGTTATATGTAAGTAATTGTGAACAGTTAACGATTTTGTACTGAATTTTCTTTATAAGCTCAGGCTCGCACCCAATTCGCTATGTCCAACCAATGTCTTCGTATTTTCGTGAAATTAAAAATGCATTAACACCACAATAGGGTGATAGAGAATATAAAACTCTAATTAGTCCGTTAACACAAAATTTTGACGATACAGTGCGTTGAACACTCGTGTGACGTCACATTTTAACGATACAGTGCGTTGAACACTAAAGCAAAAAATACGTGTCATATATTTTTCGATAATCTCACTGACGGACTAAATAGAATCATATTTGTTTTACTCAGGCGTCATCCCTATCTTACTTTGGGTTAGTAAAAGCTATGGCCGGTGGGAAAACTGGGCTCATTATTATCAGTGGATCATGCAGAGGTTATCGTGGGAAACGGAGCAGGATCCATGTTCAGACCTTGAAGTAAGGTACAATGCGTTTCAAATAAGAATAGGAACGTCAATGACCTCTATCTGTCAAATGTCTCTTTAAAAGTACGGTGTGCATAGAAAACTTAATTGCATATCAATAACAGTTAATAATCAGTTAATCGTTTAAATAAGTCTTAAATCAAATTTAAATAAAAACGTTCAATAGTAGTAAATTATCTAAATATAATATTTAATTATTAGAAGTCATTATCAGTTATTTTAAACCACACCATAAAAAAACTGAAAATTATAGCTGCCAGACCGGACTGTCCCTTCCAGGGACACTGGGTGGGGACAGTCTTAGGTATAAATAAATAAATATTTTATATAAACTAACAATACTAACCTACTTCGTAAGCGCCATTGTTACTAACACCAAAATACTAACTTAATTATGGACTAATAGTCTGAAATAAAGATTTATTTATTTATTTTATTTATTTATAACACTTTTTCACTCAATATTTATAAATAACTAGCTATCCCCCGCGGCTTCGCTCCCGTCAACTGGCTACCTTACAACTTTCTAATTGTTTCTTTCTTAAGAACCTTCTCCTGACAGGAACAAACACAACAAAAAAAGAATTAGCGAAATCGGTTCAGCTGTTCTCGAGATTTTCGCTTAGCAACGCATTCAGCGATTCATTTTATATTATAGATAGATAATTTAGAAAAAACTTGCTTTGCTCACCCTACCTAATTGGTTTGATTTGACAGCTATGACGTCACAATCACAATATGACGCCAAGTCGATCCTATTCTTATTTCAATCGCATTGTTTGTAATAAGAATTGACGGAGTCCATTTAGAAAACTTATTCGTTGCTAAAAACAAATCCGCAAGAAAACAAACAAAATAATACAAATGAAAACGAAATCATCTTGTGATTTATTAGTTATTATAATTCTAATCAATAATTAATCATTTATTTCAATCCATTCAAGGTCATAATAAATTGTTGTTAAGTTTTTAAAAATATTGTTATCTAATTTATTGACATTTTCGTTTAAGTAAATGACATTTTTAATTTTATTAACTGAAATTTTAATCGCTACATTTAATTTTTTTTTCCCGCAAATTACCAGTATTAGTTTACCGGCTTTTATATCCTCGGTTCACGGCACTGAAAAATTACTCAGGAATATCCTAGCTTCTACACTGACTGATTTTGATGTGCCGTACTTTACCGAGGCTATAAATGCCTGGAGACTCGCTTGCCCGAATCAAAATTTACCCGACAACCCATCATACCAGAGACGGTGGGATGAGCCGCTCTGCAGAGGAGTTCAGAATAACCTAATAGCCTCTGCTGCCACTTCTGCGGAGCGTGCGCGCCTGCTGGCTGTGGGTGAGTGGGAGTCGGGCCTCTGGCTTGACGCACTACCGTCGTCGAACATAGGCACCTTGTTCGACGATACTACTTTCCGCCTCGCTGCTTCCCTTCGCTTAGGCGCATCCTGTTGTTCTCCTCATCGCTGCCACTGTGGCGAAGCTGTCAACAGCCTCGGGCACCACGGCCTGTCATGCAGTCGAAGTGCGGGTCGCATAGCACGGCACGCAAATATCAACGACATTATCCGACGCGCTCTTGTCGCCGCCGGCGTGCCAGCCGTATTAGAACCCATTGGCCTGGCACGCGACGATGGCAAAAGACCGGACGGTATGTCTTTATTTCCATGGAAGATGGGTAGGCCTTTAGTGTGGGACGCTACTTGTGTCGATACTCTTGCGCCATCCCATATTCCTAGCTCGTCGTGCTGTGCTGGTTCTGCGGCTTCGGCTGCTGAAAACCTCAAACGGCGGAAATATAGTAGCCTTATTGGAAACTACATTTTTGAGCCGTTTGGGGTTGAAACTCTTGGACCGTGGGGTCCGAATGCTCACGTCCTATTTAAAGATCTTGCAAAACGCTTAGTTGACGCTTCGCGTGACCCAAGAGCTGGATTTTACCTTGGACAGAGGATAAGCATTGCCATACAACGTGGCAATGCAGCCAGTCTTTTGGGCTCACTTCCAGTCGATAGCGATGGGGACGAATTTTTTGATGTCATTTTTTAGTTAGGAGCTTTTTTTTTTCTATTTTAAGTGTATATAGTTTGTTCTTTAAATAAATTTCTTATGTAACAATTGATCAATAAACAAATTTTTTTTTCCTTAACATTTTAATTTATTGATAACTTATTTCATTTTGAATTCCTTTTTATATAAAATCTTCTAAATATTAATTATTGGTTGTACGATCGCTGTAATTAATAAAACTTCATACAATGTGGTAAAACTTCATTTCATAGTCAAATAAAAAAATAAAACTGTTTCAGTGAGGTATTTTACTCTAGACAGAAATACTCTTTACTTACCATCGTCAAAGCTCACGAGGCTTAATTTTTACGTTAGTGAAATCATCACGCGCTGATTTGAAGCACAGACTTCCTGAAGCTTCAGTTACAGTTTTAACTGGTTTCTCAATATTCCTTGAGTATGGCAATAGCGCAAAAACGCTATTTTGTCGTCCTGAGAACATGAGTCTGCCAGTTAATATGAAGTCTTAGTAAACTTTTGCATCCACGTTTGCGTCTCGATAAGTCTATAAAATATGAAATAACCTCAATTGTTGTGTATTTTCACTGCATGTTTTCAGAATACGACGAAAAGCTAAATCTCTTTGGTTTTCAGAGTCTATTATTAATGTAAGCAGTCGATTTTCAGGACGAGTGAAATTACTGTTGCTTTGCATAACTGAATCAATTTATATCGATCCTTGTTGATAAGTAACGCGATCTTGAGATTCATTGCCATCACTGTCTTCCTCTATCCTTGAAATCCCTGGTGATGATTATGGTCAAAGTATGTCGGAGCGTAATACTTTTACAACATTTCTAAGCACACAAGTTTTTCAGATGGATCTGATGGTGCAATGTAGAAACGACGAATTCTGCTAGCTACGTGGAATATTTGGAAAAAAATTAGAAATTTGGCTAACACCTTTATCTTCGCAATTTTCCAAAAGTTTTCCGATTAAACCTGCACCGAAATGTTCTTAGAACAAAGTCAAACTGTCAAAGTCAAACCACCATATTTTACAACATTGACATAAGTGCCAGATTATTTGAGAGTACTTTCTTAGTAAAAGAAAATCAATTACTGTTGATTCTGGTATACAGGGTGTAAGGGACAGCCCTCCGTAAATTAACAGGGTGCAATCAGCTCCTTATTTTGAATCATATTCCAGTGGAAATTTTCTCAAGATGTTTTTTTTTTATCGTTTTTTTGCTTTATTTGAATGTAAAGTTACATTATCATATACAGAACTCCATTAATGTAAATAACACAGCTAAAATGAAAAAAAAAAAAAAATCTAATGAACGACTCATCAAATCAGCTGTTAAACACGTGGCGCGAGCGCGGCTGTCTTTTCGAAAGCTCGCTGCTTTGCCGTTCGCTGCGTGCGTTTTGCAGAGGTAGCGATACATTTCGTGTGAGGTAATTAAACAAATCAGTTTTATTGGATTCCCATAAAGTTCCTGAAATAATTTCATGTCCGGTACATGAAATTATTTCAGGAACTTCAACTTAGTACGATATACTGAAATCAACCTATGAGTTTGTGGAGGGCTATCCCTTACACCCTCTATAAATTAAGCTGTGCCAGCTGCTGAGATCGTAGCCTAAATATTGACTATCTGGCTCTATATTTAACTAAGCTGTGCCAGCTGCTGAGATCGTAGCCTAAATATTGACTATCTGGCTCTATAATTAATTAATCAGTGTCAGCTGCTGAGATCGTAGCCTAAATATTGACTATCTGGCTTTATAATTAATCAAGCAGTGCCAGCTGCTGCGACCATAGCCTAAATATTGACTATCTGTCTCTATAATTAATTAATCAGTGTCAGCTGCTGAGATCGTAGCCTAAATATTGACTATCTGACTTTATAATTAATTAAACTGTGCCAGCTGTTGAGATCGTAGCCTAAATATTGACTATCTGGCTCTATAATTAACTAAGCAGTGTCAGCTGCTGAGATCGTAGCCTAAACAATGACTATCTGGCTCTATAATTAATTAAGCAGCGTGAGCTGCTGAGATCGTAGCCTAAATATTGACTATCTGGCTCTATAATGAATTAAGCAGCGTCAGTTGCCGAGATCGTAGCCTAAATATTGACTATCTGGCTCTATAATTATTTAAGCAGTGTCAGCTGCTGAGATCGTAGCCTAAATATTGACTAATTGGCTCTATAATTAATTAATCAGTGTCAGCTGCTGAGATCGTAGCCTAAATATTGACTATCTGGCTCTATAATTAATTAAGCAGCGTCAGCTGCTGAGATCGTAGCTTAAATATTGACTATATGGCTCTATAATTAATTAAGCAGTGTCAGCTGCTGAGATCGTAGCCTAAATATTGACCTTAAGGCTCTATAATTAATGAAATAATTACGTAAACTATGATTTTTCCAGTGTTTCCACTCTTTTCTTGGCAACAATATTCAAATCCGGAGAACAGATTAAAACGATGAACATATCTAGTTTGAGGCTTTATGCAAACCAAGTCTTCCCTTCTCTTGTCAGAAGATACAGGGTCAAAAGGAAGTGCAGTTTGCTGGAGTAGTACTATGTTTAAAATAAATAATCGCCGTACTGTAAGCAGCTTCAGTCAGAATTGCTCTTTGAGCACGCTCTAATGGGAGTAAAATTGTTTTAGACGCACCGCCCCAAGAAGTTACGCAATATGTGAGAATGGACTGACACAAAGCTAAATAGACCTGTTTAATTAATTTAAAATCAAATCGGCAATGTTCCGTGAATTCTTGAACACATGTATTAATTTACGAACTCTCATACGCAGTAAATCGACATGTTTACGGAAATGTAGATTACCACACAAACCAAAAACAAAACAAACACACCAAATTGACTAAAATCACAGAGCTGCCAGAACTCTCTTATTATCTCACCAACAAAATGTGTGCTATAAGCCTATAGATAGAGTAGTGGTAGTCTGTTCTTTTAACATACGCAAACATGGTAACTTAGGCTGGCGGCCGATTTTCAGGTATCAGATGCCAAAGCCATTAAATCACATTTTTAAGTCTGGATAATGATTTTGTATGTATGTTTTACAGTGTATCTTCTACTACTACGACTACTTAAATACCTGTATTACATCACAAAGAAAAAATTAATTGGCTGTCGGCCATACGTAATGAATGAATGAATATGCTGAATAATACGTTTTTAATGTCACCGTATACATTACTCATACATAACATATTATTAAAAATACGAAAGTGTGGCTACTGTCCGTTACCTTTACGGTTAATCGCATTATTCTTTTAATAACTAAAAATCTTACTCATAGATCAAGCGCGAGGAGTGCCAACCAAACCAATTACATGTTGGAAACATGATTTAACACTATACTAAATAGAATACACTATACTATATAGAAATACACAATACTTCTTATAGTACTTGCTGCAATCTGTCGGTAAAGAACTAGTACTAAACAATTTTTCATGTTTTTTTCGAAATTGTAGGCTCAGTAGTTTCGGAGATAAGGGGAAAGAATTATCATTTTAGTCTCTAGTCTAGTCTCTTTTAGTTCTTTAACTCTAGAAAGATAACCATATTTTGACTGTCACAAAAGATAACCATGCGCTTCGGAGGCGCACGATATATTAATATTTTTTTTTAATGAAATACCTATTTATTGTATTTATTTACTTGATTGTTTCGAAATGTGGTTAACGAACTAATAATAAAAAACTTTTTTTAGTGAAATATTTTATATATTTTAAACATTAAACATAAATCAAAAACCTCTAAAAAAAATTACCAAAATTAGCAGTCTTCTGTTTACAGGAACATAGTATCAAAAAATTATAAATTTTATTCTTAAAATCGAATTATATTATTTCTTACTAACTAATCAACTAAAAAAATAAACAGTCAAAACTATAATCGTTTGGCTCAAATTTGGTTTGATAGGCATTCAAAACAAACATCATTTTTGTGTTCGCCGCAAACTGTTTTCCTCCATTTGACGCAAGTCATCTTAGGGTGGGTTGTTTCAACCACACTTAACGCACGCGTAAACGTTAAAAATGGTGCTAACTATCGTCAAATCAAAAAATTGGGTTGTTTCACAAAATGTCAGCGTTAACGCACGTAAAATATAACGTTTACGTTAACAGATGGTCTGAGCACTCGTTAACGTAACTTTAGTTGCGTCAAATAGAACAATATTGTGAAAATTCTTTTGAATTCCTCAATACCAGTTCTTCTGATGACACAAATAAGTGGTGGAATGCAAAAAAAGCTATTTAGGTAGGACCCGTGTCAATAACTTAGCTATTGGGATGAGCAGGAATTTATACCAGAATGTTTTGAAACAACGCTTCTAATTTAACGAACGTCAAACATCGTCCGTAATCGTAACTTTTTGACGTACGTATGTTACGTTAACCAACTGTTTGATACAACCCGCCCTTAGACACTCTTTTTTTTTATTAGTGAAAAAGGTACAGTACCACCTTTTCTTGGCTGGAGGATCTTATTCATTTATTTATTTTACAATTTATGTACACACAGAGAAACGGTACAGATACAACATTATAATTATTGGTACAAAGGTACTGCTTATTTCTTAAGAAATTTCTTCCAGCAGACCTGCGAAAGGAAGAATGAAAAAAGAAATGTAGACAAAAGTGTGTAAGAAATAACGAGAAAATGGATATGTGAATAAAGCCTTAAACTACTTAAATTATCAAATATCTTCATTATCTGTATCGTTCTGCACAACCGGTTTCGGAAGAATATTTGCCATATTATCTCTCACATGCTTTGGCAAAGTAGGAGCTTCCAGTCTTTCCTTCATCATCGATTCAGATAACTGGGCGCTTAACTTTTTCATAATAATTATGGCATAATATTTATGGCAGATGTCCTTCCGCGACTTTGTCCTTTTATTGTCGACCAGCAATGTTGGCTATTACCCGCACACGCACACGGCGATCAGGAACAATTATGCGGTGGTCACGACGGGATAATTCCGAAGTTCCAGTGGGCTCTGACGATACAGGCGGACTTATATCGTCTTCATTTTGTGTATCATTCAATTGTTGTGGCACTTCATCATCTATAAACTCGTCTTCGCAATCACTCAGTATGTCATCTTCACTCAAATTATCTTCTATCTCACTGTCACTTCCTTGCTATCGTTCATGCTTGTTCTCTTCCTCTTCAGCGATAAACCTAGATATTGCATCATCAAATACTGTTCTCCGGCTCGTCATGATGAAGGCGAAAAGATTTTATTATAAAACAAAGAAATAAACAGTTATAATAAACATTTTATGTAAGTATAATCAAATTCATACTTTCACTAAAGATAACCATGCGCCTTTGGAGCGCAACACTAAGGGCGGGTTGTTTCAACTACACTTAACGCAAGCGTAAACGTTAAAAATGGTGCTAACTATCGTCAAATCAAAAAATTGGGTTGTTTCACAAAATGTCAGCGTTAACGCACGTAAAATATAACGTTTACGTTAACAGATGTTCTGAGCACTGGTTAACGTGACTTTAGTTGCGTCAAATAGAACAATATTGTGAAATTTCTTTTGAATTCCTCAATACCAGTTCTTCTGATGACACAAATAAGTGGTGGAATGCAAAAAAAGCTATTTAGGTAGGACCCGTGTCAATAACTTAGCTATTGAGATGAGCAGGAATTTTTTGAAACAACGCTTCTAATTTACCGAACGTCAAACATCGTCCGTAATCGTAACTTTTTGACGTACGTATGTTACGTTAACCAACTGTTTGATACAACCCGCCCTAAGTCATAACTGCAAAACTATGGTACTTACCGCGTAAAAACGGCCGTCCCGCGACTCTGTGCTCCAACCACTGAGCTAACTTAAAAGCACAGGTAGATACGCGCGCTCATTAGAAAGAGACAGCGATGTCAAACCGACGCGGGTGCCTCTGAAGCGTAGGTTATCATAACTGTTCAACTATTTATTTAAAGTTATAAAAATACAGTTAAAGCCCATACAATAATCCCTTTCATGTGATGTGTCACACGCTACAGTTTGATAAACTTTTTTTTCCTATTTTTGCCGTAAAACTCCCCCTTACTCAAAATTTATTGATTTGCGTAAGGCGTCCGTGTTCGGGGCACAAGTCCATATGTGTATCAAATTTCAACAGAATTGGTTCTGTAGATCCGGAGAAAACTGGCTGTGACAGACGGACAGAGAGACGGGTGATCAAATAAGGGTTCCAGTTTTTACAGATGTTGAGAACCCAGTAAACTAGGAATTATGACAAAAGTTTCATACGTTTCATAGGCCACTTTTTACCATGTCCTTTAACAAAAAATAAAATAATCCTTGTGCTATCTCAGTATGGTGGGTACTAGGCAGAAACTTTGATATTTTCGTTTTCTGTGATTCTTTTTAATTAGAGTTGCAGTAACAAAACTTGTGTTCATGTTACAGTTGCACAGCGGTGCCGCACGCCCGCGCACCCCGCCCCCGCCCCCCGCGGCTCCACCCAGCACACATGCCACGTCACAGGTAACACAGGCTTCTCTTCTTGTTCACTAAATCTTTATCATCGCACCCGAAACCCTGCATTATTGCGTTTCTTATTAGATAGTACAACTTGGTACAACTTACGTAGCTGCTCAGTTCTCTCTCGAAAAAGGCAATAAGTACTTAAGCGCTAATGTTACCGACAGGTGGTGGCATGCGGTCGTGTGCGGCGTGCTGGTCGCGTGCGCGCTGGCGCAGCAGCCGGCCGGCGCCGACGACGAGCCGGCGCAGCAGCCGGCCGGCGCCGACGACGAGCCGGCGCAGACCGTCAGCCTCATGGCGGTGACGCTGGGCGAGCCGGCCGCAGGCGCGGCGCTCGGCGCGCTGGCCGCGGCGGCGCTGGCGGAGCGCGGCGTGCGCGCCCAGGTCGTGCGCGCGCCCGACGCCTGCGCGCAGCCCGCCGCCGCCGCCTGCGTGCCCGCCGTGCTGCGCGCGCTCGTCAAGCGCGACGCGCACGCCGCGCTGCTGCCCGTGCCGGCCGCGCGCCCGCCGGCCGCGCTGCGCCTGCGCGACGTGGGGCTCACGGAGCTGGGCGACGTGACGCCGGCGACGCGCCTCGCCTGCTACGCGTCCGGCCTCGCGCCTGCGCCCGCGCCGCGCTCTCTGCTCGACTTCAGCGACGTGGCGGTGGCGACGCAGTACCGCGTGCCGCATGACGACATCGCCTCCGCTCTGCGGGCGGCGGACCTCACGGATCCCTTTTCGTACGTCACATGTCCTTGTTTCCTATCAAGCGAGATATTTCTGACGCTTCTATAATATAATTAACAAAAAAACAAATAAAATTACAGATCCATCTGTTTTGCGTCTAATTGCTCCAGCTTTCATTTCACCCCCGACTGGTGCTCGTCGGTGAACTCCACATGTGCGACTATGCTGACCGACGATGAGAGTGAGGCGCGCTTGCTTGCGGACGTAGTGCGCGCACACAAGCTGTACGCCAGCGTGGTAACCCTGGGCGCGCAGCTGCTGGCGGCGGCAGGGCGGCTGGCGCGCGCGCGCCTCCTGCTGTGCTCGCGCGCCGCCGACCGCACCCAGCTCGCGCGCCTCCGCCTCACTGCGCTGGCGCCGCCGCCCTGCGACATGACAGAACCAGTTTGTGCTTTTGATCCTTACCGCTTGTCAAAGATTGTGAACGAACGTGAATTGCACTCACCCAGCGTGATCAGCATCCTAGGTCGGCTCGAGCTTACGGAAAGTGAATTACGAGATCTTATTCGTCAATATCGCATATCCGGACCGACGGCGGCCGCGGCCGAAACACTGGCGCGCCACCCGAAGTGGACGCGGCCGCCACGCGAGGTGCGCACCGCCGTCATGGTGCCGGCGCACACGCAGCGTGAGGCATACGACGCGAGCGCACTGCGCGCCGCCGCCGTGCTGGCCGAGGAGGACTCCCCCGAAGACGCCGTCAGCTTCAAGGTGGAGCTGCTCGACGACCAGTGCAAGTCCACGTTGGCCTTCAAGTATCTCACGGACGCGCTGGGCGCGGAGTTCGGCGCGCTGTCGGGCGTGGCCGGGCCGGCGTGCGGCGCCGCCTTCGCGGACGTGGCGCGCCAGAGCCCCACGCTGGCGCTGCCGGTGTTGGGCTACACGGCGCAGGCGCCACCGCCCGCGCGTGCCGCCGAGTTCACCGTGCTGGCGGCGGGCGACGCGCGGCGCGCGACGGCGGCGCTGGCGGCGCTGGCGCAGCACTGGCGCTGGGCGCGCGTCGCCGTGCTGAGCGAGCTGGGCACGCGCGCTGCGCTCGACGTGGCCGAGCTGACCGCCGACGTCATCGTGCACGTCGAGCTGCCGGCCGACTCCGATGAAGTCGACCACGACAAGGTGTTGCAGGTAGGGTTGCCAACTTTTTAAGAGAAATATACTACTATTTTTTTTATTCTTTGCATTAATAGAGAATACTTGTACCTACTTTTATAAAAACCAAAAACTCATTAATAAATTAATAATAATAAAACTAATTATAAAAAATACTTGTGGCCGGATGTACCTTTTTTCTCAAAATTTAGTTAATTTCACTCGTATCAGTAGAGCAAATCGCTGCGACGTGCCCGCGACACGCTATACTGTCCGCACAGGCCAGTGGCGACACGCCAGGGTTAAACTTACTCGTAGCAGTAAAGCAAGTAGCTGCGGCCCCGGAATTAATATCCAGCATAATATATTTGTATATTTAAGAGTTCATAATATATTTGTATATTTATATGTCCGTTGAGGGCAACTATTTGTTTTTTTTTTTAATATTGTATTTACATAATACTCTCAATGCAAGGTTTTTTTTATATTTGAGTGTATTGCAACATGTGATTCAACTGTAAGTGACTTAGTCAATTGTTATTTATTAATGTTATTCTATACAGAGTACTTGTGTCGAGTCACAGATATATTGTTAGATTTATCCCTGCACGTGTAGGCGGGCACGCCCTTGGTGTCTGGAGGCTTATTAAGTTTAGTTATGCTGGAGTTGTCTGATTACGATTACGATGGCATGTAGGAGTGTGCTAGCTTACAAGTGTCGAATGAGTTTAGTTGTCTGATTACGATGGCATGTAGGAGTGTGCTAGCTTACAAGTGTCGAATGAGTTTAGTTGTCTGATTACGATGGCATGTAGGAGTGTGCTAGCTTACAAGTGTCGAATGAGTTTAGTTGTCTGATTACGATGGCATGTAGGAGTGTGCTAGCTTACAAGTGTCGAATGAGTTTAGTTGTCTGATTACGATGGCATGTAGGAGTGTGCTAGCTTACAAGTGTCGAATGAGTTTAGTTGTCTGATTACGATGGCATGTAGGAGTGTGCTAGCTTACAAGTGTCGAATGAGTTTAGTTGTCTGATTACGATGGCATGTAGGAGTGTGCTAGCTTACAAGTGTCGAATGAGTTTAGTTGTCTGATTACGATGGCATGTAGGAGTGTGCTAGCTTACAAGTGTCGAATGAGTTTAGTTGTCTGATTACGATGGCATGTAGGAGTGTGCTAGCTTACAAGTGTCGAATGAGTTTAGTTGTCTGATTACGATGGCATGTAGGAGTGTGCTAGCTTACAAGTGTCGAATGAGTTTAGTTTTCAGGTTGTAGGTACGTGTTAACCATGTTTTATTATTTTTCATACTTAATAATATTTTGTATAATTTAAATGCAAGTTCTTCTAACGCAACAGACAGATGTGTTGCTGGGAAGTTTGTTGGCCACTTAAGTGGTGACGGCCACCGCAATAGTCTTCCGTTGCGGCGGCCGGGGCCTCCCGACTCCCCGGATTCCCGGTCACCGTAGGCGCAGGCCTGCGGACGGCGAGCATGGGGTGGCTCGCCATCTGATCACAACCGGGCCTGGGTCGTCAGCGCGCTGTGTTCTAAGCACGCCTCATAGAGTTGTCAGCAAAGCAGACAGGGTCCGCTAGCGCTAGCGATGGTTCTGTACAGTTACATACAGTTGGGCAGCCTTTCATGTGTGCCTAGCACACTATTTGCCCCCAATTACCTGCAGTTGGCCAGCGGCGCACCGTGCCTCGGGTCCAGCTACCCTCCGCAACTAGTCTCCCGATACGCCCATGTCAACGCAAGCCTGAATGGTCTGTCTGCATTGGAACAACTATTACAACCTAAACTCCTCTGCAATAGCTACACTGAACATCGTACCGGAACGCGGATGGCTTTTGACACTGTTGACCACTGGGCAAGACGTCCCGCCAAGTCGCCTAGCAATAGGTATTCTCCCACGGACGTGGGTGACCCGGCCCCCAAAATAAGTAAATGATGCAATAGAGCTATGCTGCGTAGTTAGTTGCGCTACGGACTGAAACTGATTATGAAAGTGATCGCAGTGGGCGACGCGCGTGGCGGCGGCCAACGGGCGCGTGCTGTACGTGTGCGCAGAGGACGCGCGCGTGGTGCGCGCCGCGCTGTGCGCCGGCCGCGGCGCCGGCCTGCTGCCCGCCGCCGGCGCCGTGTGGCTGCTGCCGGCCACGCTGCCGGACGGCTGGCTGCGCGTGCGCCGCGCCGACGCGCACAACTGCACGCAGCAGCAGCTGTCGGAGGCGGCCGACGGGCACCTGAGCGTGGCCCCGGCCTGGCTCGCCGACTGGGACGAGCAGCCGGCGGGCGAGGCGCGGCGCGCGTGGGCGGCTCGCTGGCGCGCGCAGTGCTGCGAGCAGCGCGGCGGCTGTGCGGGCCCCGAGTGCGGGCGCGCGCCCCCGCACGCCGCGCTGCTCTACGACACGCTGCGCATGTGGGACGCCGCGCTGCGCCGGCAGCTACACAAGCATCCTACAGCGTTGGACAATCTTCACCTCCGGTTCATCGCTAGGTGAGCAACGGTTTCAAGGAAAATGCCACAAAGCAAAACATAGCCCTCACGTTGTGTCCATTTTTCTATCTTATATACAGAATATGTTATTTTTGGTCTCAAACATTTTTCTTTCTATTTCTTTTTTTTTTCTTTCTACAACATATTTAGTATTTTTAGGTATGGTTCCATAGCTAAATGGCAAAAAACGGAACCCTTATAGATTCGTCATGTCTGTCTGTCTGTCCGTCCGTATGTCACAGCCACTACCGTTCGTACCGACAGTTATCTATATATATATATAAAAGAAAATCGTGTTAGTTACACTATTTATAACTCAAGAACGGCTGAACTGATTTGGCTGAAAATTGGTGGGTAGGTACCTAGCTTAGAACCAGGAGACGGACCTAGGATTTTTTTCCACGGGATCGGGAACTATGCTGGTAAAACGGGGGCGAAACCGCGGGGGACAGCTAGTATAAAATAAAATATTCATGTATAGGTATGTAATAAACAGGTGTAAATAGTGTAAAAAAAACATACTTCCTAAAACCTTTGTATTTAACTTGGCGAAGCTTATATAATATTCAATAACAGTTTCGGATATTTAATTATTACACTTTAGTGGGGCTTTATTTGAATTACAATCGAAGTAATGAACTATCACTAAATGCATTTTTTTGTGTCTTTAATAATGGACAAATAGCGAAACGCAAAGCAAAACATAAATCAACACAGACTTAAGAGCAAAGTTTGCCGTTACAGAGCCCTAATAGAAGACGTGACTACGACCAACTACACCGGGCTCACGGGGGAGTTCCAGTGGAGCCACGGCGGCGGAGGAGAGCGCGCGCGCGCGGCGCCGCTCGTGCTGCTGCAGTGGCTCAACGGCACGCGGCGCCGCGTGGGCAGCTGGCGGCCCGCCGCCGGCTACGAGCCCGGCCCCGGCGCGCCGCGCTGGCTCACGCCCGACGGCCGCGTGCCCGACGACGGCGCCGAGCGCTGCGCGCTGCAGCCGCTGGCCGACATGCTGCACGCCGACTGCCGCACCGCCTTCGTGGCGCTGGGCGCGCTGTTGCTGGCGCTGCTGGTCGCGGCGCTGGCGGGCGCGGCGTGGCACTGCAAGCGGCGCGCCGAGCGCAAGTACCGCGAGCGTCTGGCCGCGCTCGGCCTCACGCGCCTCAGCCCCAAGCCCGGCGGCCTGGACCGCTGGGAGATCCCGCGCGAGCGCGTGGTCATCAACCGCAAGCTGGGCACGGGCGCCTTCGGCACGGTATACGGCGGCCACGCGTTGCTGGCGGAGGACCGCGGCTGGTCCGCCGTGGCCGTCAAGACGCTGAAGGCCGGCGCCACGACCGAGGAGAAGCTCGACTTCCTGTCGGAGGCGGAAGCCATGAAGCGCTTCGACCACAAGAACGTAGTGCGGCTGCTGGGCGTGGTGACGAACACGGAGCCGGTGTGCACGGTCATGGAGTTCATGCTGTACGGCGACCTCAAGAACTACCTGCTGGCGCGGCGCCACCTGGCGGCGGGCGAGGCGGGCGGCGAGGGCGAGGCCGAGGTGTCGGCGGCGCGCCTCACGGCCATGGCGCTGGACGCGGCGCGCGCGCTGTCCTACCTGGCGCAGCTGCGCTACGTGCACCGCGACGTGGCGGCGCGCAACTGTCTCGTGAGCGCGCACCGCGTCGTCAAGCTGGCCGACTTCGGCATGACGCGCCTGGTCTTCGAGAACGACTACTACCGCTTCAGCCGCAAGGGCATGCTGCCCGTGCGCTGGATGGCGCCCGAGAGCCTGGCGCTGGGCGTGTTCTCGCCCGCCTCCGATGTCTGGTCGTTCGGGGTGCTGCTGTACGAGATCGTCACCTTCGGCTCCCTGCCCTTCCAGGGGCTCAGCAACGCCGAGGTGCTCGCTCGGGTTAAAGCGGGCCACACGTTGGAGCTGCCACCGGGCTTGAAGCCTCAGCTGTAAGTTTCTTACTATAACTGATAAAGTACCACAAAAATACCTTTTAGGAATGGTTTTTTTTAAACACTTAATAATGAACGATTGCATTTTGGCGCAGAGAGGGCCTGATCAAGTCATGCTGGCAACAGGAGCACAAGGCTCGACCGTGTGCGGCGGAGGTGGCAGCGTTCCTGGCGGACTCACCGCGCCTGCTGGCGCCGTGCCTGGACGTGCCGCTAGACGCGCTACCTCTGGATCATGCTGACCTGGACCCGTGGCGAACGTCGCGAGACCGTGCTGAGGTAGGCCTACCCCACACACTTAACATTTCATACCCTCATACCTCACGCCGCCACACCACTCTCCCGCGGCCCGCTTCCACTCGGAACACAAACTAGTCCTCACCTAATCTCATACGTTTACCTGCGCTGAGTTTGAGCTGTATGTTGCAGGCGCGCTGGGTGTCGTGGGCCGCACCTGCGTCTGCCGCCACCGACACCACGTACCTAAGCGACGCACCGCCGCCGCACGACACCGACGCCTTCCTGCCGTGACCCGGCCAGCGCGACACCGACGTCTCCTCGCCGTGACCCGGCCAGCGCGACACCGACGTCTCCTCGCCGTGACCCGGCCAGCGCGACACCGACGTCTCCTCGCCGTGACCCGGCCAGCGCGACACCGACGTCTCCTCGCCGTGACCCGGCCAGCGCGACACCGACGTCTCCTCGCCGTGACCCGGCCAGCGCGACACCGACGTCTCCTCGCCGTGACCCGGCCAGCGCGACACCGACGTCTCCTCGCCGTGACCCGGCCAGCGCGACACCGACGTCTCCTCGCCGTGACACCATGTCTTCGGACGCTCATTGTAAATCATTCCAACACTTTTCTAGTCAAAATGCAGGTATATAATAGAAATAATATTGTAATTAATTAATTTAATGATGTAAATAATAACTTTTTTTTTTTAATATAAAGATTTTTTTCTCGTCGTTTTTCCCACCCCTCCTCAAGATAAGATTTTCAGCAGACGCCATCTCTTCTGAGGGTTATAAATCTTTCTGTAGGCTAATTCACGTAACTAATTAAGTTCGCCAAACCTACCAACAAAGGGTGTGTCCAGGGATCGATAGGCGGCCCCATTTTCTGGAATCTGGTGCTGAACCCACTACTGGAAAGTCTTACGCAGCGAGGCCATTATTGCCAGGCCTTCGCGGACGATGTAGTGATCGTGTTTTCGGGAGAAACAGCTCAGGAAATCCAGGGACAGGCCAATGACACTCTTGAACATGTTCGGGAGTGGGGTGTCATGAATAAGCTTAAGTTCGCGCCACACAAAACTTGCGCCATGGTAGTCACCAGAAAACTTAAACATGACACGCCACACCTGACCATGGGGGGGATCGACATTGGCATGTCCTCGGAAATTAAGATCCTGGAGCTCACAGTGGACGCCAAGTTGACCTTCAACAGCCATACGGTCAACGTCTGCAAAAAGGCACTTGGCATCTACAAACAGCTGTCAAGAGCAGCTAAAGTCAGCTGGGGCCTCCACCCGGAAATAATCCGCATAATATACACTGCCACGGTGGAGCCTATCATCACCTACGCGGCTGGCGCTTGGTCATCTGCGTCCAAAAAGTTGGGTGTTCAACGTCACTTAAATGCGGTCCATAGGGGTTTCGCACAAAAAATGTGCGGGGCGTATCGTACGACCTCTCTCCACTCAGCGCTAGTACTGGCTGGAATACTGCCACTCGACCTCCGCATACAAGACGCAGCCGCACTGTATAAGGCGAGAAGAGGGGTGCCCCGGCCAGAGCTGGCAGATAGAGAGGTCGAGCGTAGAGTGGAGTATACCAGCACACCTCACCCGGGGAAACATACCACGATGGAGTTCGTGAGCCTGGTAGAACAAGAGCAACTGGACAGCCACAACAACCAGGCTGTCCGGATATTCACGGATGGCAGTCGGATCGAGGATAAGGTCGGAGCAGCACTAACCCTATGGGATAATGCTGCCGAGATAAAGGCCATTAAACTTAGGCTGGCCCCATACTGCACAGTATACCAGGCGGAACTCCTCGCGATATGCAGAGCCACCGAGGAAATACGCCGAAGAAGTGAGGAGAGCTACGGAATATACAGCGACTCCAGATCGGCCCTGGAAACTGTCACAAACGCCAATACAACGCACCCCCTGGCTGCAGAAACCCGCAAGAACCTGAGAGCGATTGACGACCAGAACAAAACTGTGTCTTTGTTTTGGGTCAAGGCGCACGCGGGACTTGCGGGGAACGAAAGGGCGGATGAACTTGCGAAGGACGCAGCCCTGAAGATGAAAACCAAACCGAACTATGACCTGTGCCCGGTTTTATTCATCAAGCGACAGATTCGGAAGGGGTCGATTGATGAATGGAACCGTAGGTACAAAGAAGGCACCACAGCAGGTGTCACCAAGATGTTCTTCCCCGACATTCCACTTTCCTATAAAATAGTCCGACAGATGGTCCCACAAAGCTTACCACCCAAGTACTTACGGGGCACGGTGGGTTCTCGGAGTACTTGCACCGATTCAGGTGCAAAGATGACCCATCGTGCATCTGTCAACCCGGGACACCTGAAACCGTCTTGCACATACTGACCGAATGCCCCGTCTACGCCCTAAAAAGACACGAGGTGGAAAACTGACTGGAGTGCAAGATGGTTGCAAGCAACTTCCCCGAGCTTATCTCAAATAAAAAGACCCGAGAAATGTTCGTCGAATTCTGTAAAGATATTGCCAAATCTGTTATTTTAAGAAACAAATAGAATAGAAATACTGCTAGATATAATTATATTAATTAGAATATATTAAACTAGCACATAAGAAATTAAGGCGTATAAATATTAATTAAGTTGTAAAACATAAGGCATTAGAATAAAGTACATATAGGAACATAAATTATCATAAGTAAAATAAGTCTTGTAATGGTGGTGGCTTACGGCAGGCGATTATTTAATGAAACACTCTGAAACTGGCGACACAAGTATAATACTCAGTACTTCAGTAGGTAATACATATGACGTTACACAATATAATATTATTGTACAGTTCTGGTAGGTATGTTGTACGTCCGGCGCGGCACCTGTTACCATGCGCGCGCGTGAGGGCCGACTAGACTAGCCGTAGCTGCGCGGGCTGCGCGGGGTCGCGGGGGCGAGACGCTTAACATTGTACCGGCGGCGTACGCGCGCTGTAACTTTGTTGCGGGGCGCGCTTATGCAAATGCTACACACTCCCCCTCTAGTTCGAACATAGCGCCCTCGCGTTCGGGCTAGCAATCGTATCTACGGGGTCTGCCACGTCTGCGCTTCTCTCTAACCGGGGTCTCAACGTCACCGATGAATGGGGTCAAATGGGAAACATGATACCGTCCAACATGCTCACCTTTAGTGACTCCCTCTATCAGGTAAGTAGTGGGGCTAACTACTTCGCGGATGCGGTATGGGCCGTCCCTCCGAGGTATGAATTTCGCAGACTGTCCAGGGCTCACATCATTCATTCCTTGTGTCTTCAATAGAACAAGGTCACCTACCTTGTAATCAGGAGGTGCGCGTCTGCCTTCGTCAGCGTACTTCTTCTGCACAGCCTGGTTACGTTCTTGGACATCTCTGGCGTCGAGAAGCACCGTCGCCAACTTACGCAAGTGAGGTGTGATGTTATGCACGAAGTTGTCGCTCTCAACGATGGTCTTCATATCCCCTATGACATCCGATGGCGCGCGCATCTCCCTCCCAAAGGTAAGGAAAGCGGGTGAGAATCCAGTACTCGCTGTAATAGCGGAATTCATCGCGAACCTTATGGCAGCAAGGTGAGTATCCCAAGACGCGTGATCCTTTCCAACAAGAATGGCTAACTGAGGCTTTAGGTCACGGTTTTTTCGTTCTACGGGGTTCGCTTCTGGGTGATACAGCGGTGTCAAGGACTGTTTGATACCCATCACGTGACAAACCTGCTGCATCACTTCGGCAACGAATTGAACCCCATTGTCGCTGATCATCCTACGTGGAACTCCAAACCTCATGAAGACTTCAGCTATTAAAGTCTCAGCGCACTCTACGCTGGTGGCGTTCTCTAACGCGAACAGCTCAACCCAATGGAAACAAGTATCCTCGAGAATTAAAATCTAACGGTTACCTTTCGAAGTTTTGGGTAGAGGTCCGAATAAATAGACGGAAACAACTTCAAAACGTCGGTTCGTTGCAGGAGTTTGGAGTAGCCCTGTAGGTTTCCTATTGTCGATCTTGTATCGCTGGCAAGCAGTACAGCGTTTGATGTAGTCGGTGACGAATGATTTCATCCCTGGCCAGAAGTATCTGGCTCTGATGCGCTGCAGGGTACGTTCGGCACCGAAGTGACCCGCCGTAGGGGCGTCGTGAAAATCTACGAGCACGGCCTCTCTCTCGTGTTTAGGTACCACGAGGCAGGCTGAATCTGCATCTTCAGAGTCAGGTACACATCTGTGCAGGACACCATCAGATATTAGGTAACCTCTCTCTGACCAACCCCTCCCCCTGAAGGGATCGTCGGTCGCCTCCAGATCCTCAACGATATTCTTCAGGTCAGGGTCCTTTAGTTGGTTAGTGCGCACTTCTTCAGGCATCCTGTGTGGCACATCTACAGTGACTAAGCATACCTCGCAACCACCTGGGTTTTCTTCGCAACAGGCTGGGCGGCTTAGTGCGTTAGCGATCACATTCACTTTTCCAGGAGTGTACTGGATCTGTAAATTATAAGCCTGGAGGGTCAATGCCCACCTGGCAAGACGACCGCTGGGAGATTTTAGGCTCATCAACCAACGCAACGGCTGATGGTCTGACTTAACTACTACTTCTGACCCTTCAATGTAGCCTCTGAATTTCGTCACCGCCCAAACGACGGCAAGAGCCTCTCGTTCGGTGGTGGTATAATTGCGCTCAGCCGGTTCTAGGAGACGGCTGGCGTACTCTATAGGTCTCTCCTCAGGACCCTCCCCCTGCATCAAAACAGCACCAAGACAGTAGCCACTGCTATCTGTCCGGAGAGAGAAAGGCTTAGATTCGTCAGCTTGGCGAAGAATAGGAGCAGTAACTAGAAGCTCTTTGATGCGCTCAAAAGCAGATTGCTGTTCTTCTTGCCACTTCCAAGAGCTGTTCTTCTTAAGAAGGTCAGTTAAGGCCTTAGCTATTGCAGCATAATTCGGCACGAAACGACGGAACCAGCTGGATGTTGCCAAAAAGCCCTTAAGCTGCCTTTCATTCTTTGGAGCAGGCATGTCAGCAATGGCCGAGGTCTTCTCTGGGTCCACCTGCAGACCCCCAGGAACGATGATGTGGCCAAGAAATTTTACTGAGTCACGGGCGAAGCAGCTCTTTTTGCGCTTGACTCGAAGGCTAAACATCTCGAGTCTGTTGAAAACTGCTTCGAGGTCCTCCACGTGACTCTCAAAAGTCTGCGATAAAATTATTAAGTCATCCAAATACCCTAGAATGGTCACAGGCCTGCTTCTTTGAGGGTTGCAGCTCGGTTCTCGATCGCGTACATTCAAGTTCGATTTGAAACGATCGATTAATCGTTGAAATGTGGCACCTGAGTTACGGAGGCCCATCGGCATTCGTTTGAACCTATAGGTGCCGGAGGGTGTCACGAAGGCGGTTTTGTCACGGTCCTCTTCTGAAACACATACTTGGAAATAACCAGAGTGAAGGTCGAGCGTGGTCATGTAGCTAGTCGTCTTCGCCGCGTGGAGCACGTCTTCTATGCGCGGGAGCGGGTACCGATCCGGCTCTGTCACCGCGTTGAGTTTCCGGTAGTCGACGCACAGACGGACGCCACCGTCCTTCTTGGCGACTAGGACGACATTAGCGGCCCAAGGTGACTCACAGTCTTCTATAACATCGGCTTGTAGCAGCTTCTCAAGCTCGCCTTCTAACAACTGTTTCTTACCCTGCGACAATCTATAAGGTGGTGAAGCGGTCGGTTCCTGCTTCTCGTCAACCCGAATGCGATGAGTAGCATAAGTCGTAGGGGGACCTTCAGTGGCGAAGCGCTCAGCCTTGCTGGTGATGAGCTGGTTGAGCTGCATTCTCTGGGCCGGCGACAGCTTCGTTCCTTCATCCTCTCTCAGCGCCAGGCTGGTCGTATTGACCTGCATCAGCTCTGCGTCGCTGGTGGATTCGAGGCTGTACGAATGCACAAAAGTAGACTTTTGTGCAGGAGAGTCACAAAAGTACCAACAGTTATGTTGGAGGTCCATCAATATACCTGCTCTAGCGATGAAGTCTTGGCCTAGAAGCGTCCTATTATTAGCTTCTGGTATCACTAGGAAAGTGGTGGGGATAACACGTTCTTGGACTGTGACGTTCGTGCTACACAACAACAATTCACGTACCTGGTGCGTGCCATCCGCGAGACCAATATTGCGGCGCGTTCTCGTGAAAGTGTTGCCACTGTCCAATAAGACTTTGTATAATCCAGGGCTAGCAAGACTCTCGGTAGCGCCTGTATCTAGCACTGCGACACCTACCAAAGATGCAACCTCTATCTTTATGGTGGGGTGCGTCAGGTCGGATTCGTGGGTAACAGCACTTTGGAAACTCACCTTGTCGGCGGATGCGGGGGCTGCACCTTTACACGTCGGACACTTCGATCGTATAACACCTTGTCGGCCGCAACCGTAACACGACAACGATGCGTTATCATTATCAACCACCTGCTCATTAGATTTTACTTTATTTTTACACTCATCTACTGAATGACCAAACCGTTTACAGAAAGCGCAGCGTGGTCTAACACGTTTCGAATTTGCATTAGTACCTAATATATTCGAACTAGAGTCGGACGTCGCATGCGAAGGGTTATTGTTTACATTTCGAGACTTATTACAAATCGATCTGTTATCGTTGTAATTGTTATTCGCGTTACTATTACGAGATGAATTTAGTGATTTAGATTGACTTACTTCGTTAAGCGTCTCCTCCACGTACCTTGCTCGCTCGAGTAGACAGTCGACGCTACTTACACTATCGCGTGACACTCTTTTTCGGATTTTATGATTTAAAAGGCCGTATACAATGTCAACTTGCATTATTTCGGGTACACTATACGGTATACGCGATATGTTAGCGCGCACTCGCGAAATAAATAAATCAACACTATCACTATCACTTTGTTCTTGCGCGAAGATATCTCGAAGAATCCGGTGGGCGGAGCGCGGGGCGCCGTACATAAAACGCAGTCGGCGTATCGCTTCTTCCCAGGTCTCCACGGTAGATTTGATTCCTTGCCACCACACGGCAGCGTCTCCCGTCAGCAGCATGGGTAAACCTCGAAGAGCGTGTTCGTCGGACACACTTGCGCACTCTTTGTATACGAGCACGCTCTCGACGAACGCTTCTAGGGCTTCGGCACCGCGTGCGGCTCCGTCGAAACGGGCCGTGCATCGCGTGAAGTTGCTATGCGGGTTCGGCGCTCCGGTGTGTGTAACGGTAGGATGAGTCGGTCCCATTGATTCGCCGATCGGTGACGTCATCGGCGTCGGCGTCACGACGCTTCGCATGACGTTAGACAACAATCGCGTGAGTTGTTCCTCGGACATAGATATCATGTTACCACGTTCCACGGTAGGTGTAGGTATCGCCGTGGTGTTCGCATTGGCGCGATTCGCCACCGTGTGGTTCTCCTCGTCGCTGCTGGAAACATCGTGGTTGTCGTTGTCTTTGGACGCGTGCCGGCGTGTTTTTGGCGGCATCTTCTCGTCGAAAACTCTCGGCACCGAACCAAAACGATACGAAACGATGAGGCAGTCCAGTTACTATTTGTGAACACAGTCGCGTGGATTTCGTTCGCACTCGCGTCGGTTTTGTAGGTACCTACTAGCCGTACGGAGCACGTGCCACGAGTTGGGCGCAATTTGTAATGGTGGTGGCTTACGGCAGGCGATTATTTAATGAAACACTCTGAAACTGGCGACACAAGTATAATACTCAGTACTTCAGTAGGTAATACATATGACGTTACACAATATAATATTATTGTACAGTTCTGGTAGGTATGTTGTACGTGCGGCGCGGCACCTGTTACCATGCGCGCGCGTGAGGGCCGACTAGACTAGCCGTAGCTGCGCGGGCTGCGCGGGGTCGCGGGGGCGAGACGCTTAACATTGTACCGGCGGCGTACGCGCGCTGTAACTTTGTTGCGGGGCGCGCTTATGCAAATGCTACAGTCTTATATTTAAGTAAATAAAGTAAGCTGAAAAATAGGATAAGCTGAGTTCAATTTAAGCTAAATTTAAGAAGGAAACACTAACCTGCACCTAAACAAAAACAAAATTTATCAATAATGTCCTGTCGTCTCACAAGGACTCTGATCATGTCAGGGGAGACTTGAGAAAAGGCAGGAGTGGGTTTTAGCCGGTAAGAGTCCGGCACTGTCTCGGTCGTCTCACAGAGTGGGCGGCCGATTCGTCCATGAGGATTTCCCACTCCTGCCTAATAAAAAAAAACAAAAAAACTAATTAAGTTTTGATGCAGTGCAGTTGAAGTTAAGTTTAGATCAAAACAACGCATTCCGTATTCTCTACCGCTGTCAGACACGCTCGCGTGAAGTTTGCGTCATGCGAGCGCAATAACGGCATTCTACTGTTGCGCATCTTTGGTGCGTGCTTCGGAATGCAACAAGATCGGTATTCTACTATTTGTTTGACGTCTCAAAATTACAGCTAATAAGTTTAAGTTTATATTTCAATATTATAATAACGTCATATTCATTGAAATGTAATCAATTCTATTCGATTATTTAGTGAGTAATATTTTTCTCTCCACCATACGTAAGTTTGGTCGAGTTTGGCTGTCGTGCAGTTGACGTGCAGTTCACGCGCAGCTTACGCGCAGTTCAAAGATTACAAGAATACCGTTTATCACTCAAACTTGAACTTAATTGCAACTGCACTAAAACTTAATCGGCGCATCATAAAATTACGTGAATTAGCCCTCTGGTCACATAATTATATACTGGCTATCTCTCTATGTATATTTTTTCAATTCTTTGGGGTATAATTCTCTCAGTCTCACAAGTCAAGTCAAGCTGGTCAAAAAGATGCCGTTGTTATAGTAATACGTGTGGAGTGTGACTGGTACCTACACGGCCACGAGGAAAAAGTGGCCCAACTTATCAATTACAACTAATACTATTGTTGATATGCAACTTAATTAAAATAAAGGTTTCCTCAGACGCTATGAATTCGCAGAGTCCAGAGCAACGACTTCCAGAGTAGAAAGCATTTCATTGGAAACCAGCAATTGTATGTTTACAAGCTGATATTTAATTTCACCTGTCGAAGTGTCTCCAGCCTATTTCTGTTTTCAGACAGAATAAGGACCTACTACTCTACTCGCAAGTTTACATTTACAGTTCGCTTCTCGTTCAAAATTAAAATGAAATAACCCCCTGTCTATAGCGTCAATATCTCACCCTGTACTGCCATTCTGTAAACAACTCACCCAGCCGGTCGATTCTGTTCACATCTCACCGTGATCACTTAGTTGGAGTGAACGACCAGTGAGCTGTCATGCCATCTTGCTTGTATGGTTTGACAGCTCACTTGTTGTTCACTTCGCCTAAGTGTTCACTTTGACAAATTTACAGAATTGCACTGCTGTAAACATAGGTGAAGTGAACATGAAGTGAGCTGACAATCCGAACAACTTAGATGGAGTGGCAGTCAGTCCACGCGTCCACGCTCACTCCACCAAGTTTACACGGGGAGAGTGAGAATAAACCAGCTATGTTAACCCTATTTTGTAATTCTTGATGTCGATGACGCTCTCTGCTTGTGAGCAAATAGGACAACCTCACTATGTTTTCAGTCATAACAAAATATTATTTTATACTTCTCATAGACATGTTTCTCGTAAAGTCAATTATTGAAACTTAACTAACTAAAAATAATCTAACGAATGGCGTCAAACAATTCGTCCGCATCGCTAGCCACTCGTCACTTCAGTCATCCATCCAGCGAGATGGTGTGCAGGTAATCAGTGTCGCGACTAGTGGCGCGTGTGTGAGGCAACCTTTATTAATGGAAGAGCAGTTCGTGTGCGGATGTAAGCGCGCCGCGCGCCGCACTCCCGCCGCGCTCGTGCTCCGTGCCGCCGCTATGTCGTGTGTCGTGCTGGCCGCGTGCCCCCCGTCTCGTGCTCGTGCTCGTGCCGCCGCGCTGCTCGCGCTGGCGCTGCTGCTGGGCGCCGGGGTGGCGTCCACCGCCGCCGCCGTAGCGCAAGCAAACGTAACCAGCTGTTCTCTCCTAGCAGCGAAGAGCGCTGAAAGTGAGTGTTCAAACTACAAGCTCGCTACAAGTAAAACTGTTGCTTGTGCAAGCTAGGCGCATATTATACCCGCCCGAAGGTCGATTGTAGAGCGTGGGGTCCTTGGATCGATTCTTAGGTTGATTTTTCCGATAAGCTTTTCTCAATATTTAGCAGCCCGGAATTTGGATGTATGTGGGTGTTGTGACACCCCCGTGCCTCGGCAAGCACGTAAAGTTGATCTCTCTGTGCTCGTGTCCGATTGCCGTCCCATCGAATTATATGAGTGGTAGGAGTGCATCTGAGTTTACGCAGTGTATTTACCCGACTGCGCCAGAAGGTGAGATGGATGTTTATTTATTTGGCATGCTCGGTAGTCTAAACGGCTTGATGGATTATAGCTTGAGAGGTGTCGTTAAATTCATCTTTTTTGCAAGAGTGACACTGGGTATATAACAAAAAAAAAACGGCCTATTTTTGGCGCCCTAATATTCATATTCATATTTAATAATTTGTGTTCGACGCAAAAGATGTTAAAAAAGGCTTACAGCTAGGAACCGTTGTAGACACTGTTAGCATAAGCAAAAGGTTCTGTTATAATATAAATAGGTAAATATTTTTTTTTTCTCAACTTCCATCGAGTGGGGTATTAGCATAAAGGGCTCGAGGAGACAATTCCAAAAATGTAACATACTAAAATGTAGAAAATAAAAAAAAATCTTTCTAAAAAAACCGTCGGCTATGATGGATTAAAGAGTTCAACTGGTCACTTTTCAAGCAGTCTGGTGTGTAGATGGTGACATTAAAGAGTTCCAAACTGGTCACTTTTCAAGCAGTCTGGTGCTGTAGATGGTGACATTAAAGAGTTCCAAACTGGTCACTTTTCAAGCAGTCTGGTGTGTAGATGATGACATTAAAGAGTTCCAAACTGGTCACTTTTCAAGCAGTCTGGTGTGTAGATGGTGACATTAAAGAGTTCCAAACTGGTCACTTTTCAAGCAGTCTGGTGCTGTAGATGGTGACACTAAAGAGTTCCAAACTAGTCACTTTTCAAGCAATCTGGTGCTGTAGATGATGACATTAAAGAGTTCCAAACTGGTCACTTTTCAAGCAATCTGGTGCTGTAGATGATGACATTAAAGAGTTCCAAACTGGTCACTTTTCAAGCAGTCTGGTGCTGTAAATGGTGAAATTAAATCGGTGTTAGGATTTCTTGACAAAGTATTTTGATTTGTTTATTACATTTTTAACGGTTTTGTTTTCATCGGTTTAGTAGTTCAGGCGTTACGGTGGAATACCCATAAATACGTACCTACCAACAATTTTTTCCAAAAGCATAAATTTCCTTTAAGATTTGTCGTAGTTGGTTAAACATAATTAATCATAATTTTTAACGTCTTAAAATGCTACTAAATATCGATGCATAAGCCGTGCGAACTTCGAAATAACGCAGTTTCGTGGTAGGCCTCTCAACTTCGGGCTACAACCGACTCGGTCACAGTCTTGTGGCAGATATTTATCAGTCAGAAATCGAAAAAATAAATCAAAATCCGTTTATCCGTTTAGAAGCTACGAAGCCGCAGACTGACACACACAATACCTGTATCTGTGCATGTGTGTCAGTCTATGTACATGCGTCAAACTAATAACTATGAAAGCAAAACAACAGTAACAGAAACAAGCTGTAAAATTCAACTAATTGGTTTGATACTTCATTTTCCTCAAACATAATGTTAGGTAAGTCATTAAATTATAATCATTATACACCGGAAATAGCAGCTGAAATAAAAAACAAAATGGGTACTAATCGCAAAGAAATCAGCAGACCTGTAGGTACATTTAAGTTTGTAACTCAACAGCAATTGGGGAGAATCGTTTTATCCCATGACCCCATTAAAATGTTCATGACGATGATTTAAATGACCTACATATTCATCAGTCTAGGATATTATGTTGTCCTTAAGTTTGGTCCACTCCATGACTTCACCATAGCGCCTTATAGTGGCGTGCCCTGGGAGTTTCACTTTGAAATCCAATTACTATGAATGTATCAACGTAAAACCTTCTGAATTATGTTTTAAACACAAAATTCTAAAATGTTTACCCGTACTTGCTTTTTTTAACCGACTTCTCAAAAATGAGGAGGTTATCAATTCGGTTGGTTTTACTAAACAAGGATGTGAATAAAGGCCCAAGTTCCAACTGCAATGAGATTTATATTTTCTGAAAGGGCTTTTCAGGTTTTCATGACATGAAGCTAAAGTCAGTTGAGTTCTAGTTTTGAAATATTGAGATTGACATAAATACCTACACATTTATGTCGAGTCAAGATGAACCACGTAACGAACAGTAATGAGGGTAATGTTTTGTGAAAGGGGTTTTTTAAGTTCTTGTTTTATGTCATGAAATTTGTGATCAATATTATGTCCCAGTTTTGAAATATGAGGAAAAACGTACACGGTCAGTTAACCAAGAGCGTTGAGGCTAATATTAGTTTTTACATCCGTTATCTTATATCTTAACTAGCTGACCCGCGCAACTTCGTCTGCGTCACATTTTTCATTATTGCTCGGCTCCTATTTGTCTTAGCGTGATGCCTATAACCTTCCTCGATAAATGGGCTATCTAACACTGAAGGTATTTTTCAAATCGGACCAGTAGTTCCTGAGATTAGCGCGTTCAACCAAACAATAACAAACAAATAAACAAACAACAAAAAACAAACTCTTCTGCTTTATAATGTTAATAAGTATAGATGAGAACCTCCTCCTTTTTGGGAAGTCGGTTAAAAACAAATATTCAAAGTGCCCCACTTCTGTAATATTACAGAAGTTCTTGAAGCTAAGACTTTTGTGCCCCAGTTCTGTTATATTACTGAAGTTCTTGAAGCTAAGACTTTTGAGCCCCAGTTCTGTAATGTTACCTACTGAAGTTCTTGAAGCTAAGACTTTTGAGCCCCAGTTCTGTAATGTTACTGAAGTTCTTGAAGCTAAGACTTTTGTGCCCCAGTTCTAAAATACGGACGTGAACGAATCTAATCGGACGCTGCTTGATGAGTTAAAACAGACCGTGTCACCCACAGCTATGATAGGTACTTATAACATTTTCTCTGAATGACCTTTAGGTGTCCTTTATTTTAAAACTGTTCTTTCCATATTGTGAAATGGGAACACCCAAATACTCCAAAATACTTTTTTTCCGAATTTCGATGTTACGGTTTTCAAAAGTCCGAATTTCATGGTAAAAGTACTTAAGAATTATAAAGTCTGTTATTAAAAATCACTAAATAAACTTTAACGAAAGTCGTAAAAGTGGTTTGTCGTAAATGAGATTTCTAAGATAAGATACGAACAGTCAATTTCTAGCAATGCTTGACTCCTCTTAGAATAAGGAACTTCAAAGAGTGTTAGGTATGCAAGGCACTGGCTGTTTCACGTCTTCTGTTCAAAATGCTGACCAGCCCTAAAAGAGAAACGTTTTGATGTTGACGCTTCTCTATACATGATTTTAAAGAAAGATGCAAGGGTTGTCAACACGCGAAAGAGCTACATAAAGTTTGGCCATGGGAAAATCAACGGGAAAAGAAGTCTACCCCTGCAACAGAGGGAGTAGAGTAGAGACTCCGTTATCCACACCATGTCAGACTCCCATTCTGTCCGTTGTCCGTAGGTGTCCTGGCTAAGTAAGCCAGCCACAGCCCCAGAAGCCTCCTCGGTGCTCTACAGGTTTTACGGACCGACCTCACCGTTCCGGATGACGTGGGCAACTGATTCCTCGGAATCGAAGCAACCTCAGCAAATTGGGTTGTCTATGGTGCCTATGTTAAAGAGGTGTTTCTTAGGGGAGAATGACCCGTAATTATCCCTTTTAGTATCCGGAACTTATTTACATTTTGGCTGAGAAGTCGTTAAGTTATGAAGTCGCGGGTGGGTATAGACTTGACAGCCATCTTTGACTGCCTGCAATCTATAGCCGGTGCTATTGGTTCTCAAGAAATTCAGTTGATCTCTGGTGAATTCATGTACGAAGCTGTGATGTGTTTGAGGTAGAAGGAAGAGTGGGTACAGGTCCAGCACTACCAGCTCAATACCTCACTTCGCGAGTTTGTCTGTGTCGTCATTGCCTAAGGATCTACGATTCCCCTTCATCCACTGGAGAGTGAAAGCCGCCATGGATAATTTATGGCCCTGAACTGGTCATGACGATTTATACGCTCACTGGACTTAAACACTTTTTAAAATAAATGGAAAATGATTGGGAATTAATGAAACAACGAGACCAGAGCAACACTCCGGAGAAATTACGCGAAATCTTATTTCAGCTACTGAAACACTTCTTTAGTTAAAAAACTTCTTCCATTACCGTTTTAATAGAAATATTTTACCTACTTATTTGCGTATTGATGTGTGCGTCGGTTGGTTTCCAGTACACAGAAAAAATAAATTAATGCCGAAGCAACGAGACAACACAGGCTATGTTATAAAATAACCTAACCACCTTCTTGATTATGGTGTGTGCCGTCAGCAATTTTTAACAGTATTCGTGTATTTATGCCCATTTGAGTGGCCTTCTTCTTCTTCTGCGTCGTTCCTTCACTGCTGAGGATCGCGATTGCAAAGGTCGCGTTTCCAAGCCCTTTGGCACAGTATAAATATGGACAGTACGGAAACTACCTACAAACGCTCGAAACGGCACACTCACACAAACATGCGCACCGACGAGACTTTTCGGTGCCCGTCGCGGTACTCTCAGCAGTGAGTGCCGACTGCCGCCGGCCGCGTCAAAACGAGTTTAGCCCCGCGATCTTTTTAAAAATGCTACGAACGTATTGCGTAGTATACACGGTTGTTTGAACTCCGTTTCATCACAACCGGAGCGAAAATACGTTATATTTTAAACTTCCTGCTGATTTTGAAAGGTAAGAATCAATGAAATTGTTATTTAATCGTTATCGAATTATAAGTCCGTATGATCGATCAAAATGAATTCGTGAACTTCAAAACTATTAGGTACCTACTACTACTTCTTGTAAATCCAAGATGGCGCCTGCTATAGGTATAAATTTTTTCGTCATGGGTGTCGTTTTCATGGTTTTCCAGGGTGTTGAAGCCGATAGCGCTGTCAAAACGTGAATCCAAGATGGCGGCTGCAATAGGTAAAAATTTTTTCGTCATGGGTGTCGTTTTCATGGTTTACGAGCGTGTTGAAGCCGATAGTGCTTTCAAAACGGGAATCCAAGATGGCGGCTGCAAAGGTACCTACCGAGCGCCCGAAACGTTTTCGTCCAACAGCAACTTGCGTACCCGCCAAAACTTTTAAAAGGTAACGCCGTAATGACAAAGTTAGTGCTACAAGTTGTTGTGTGTAAATATTAAATTGTTTTCCGTGTTTAAAGTATCGTGTTTTGTTAAGATTAACTAACGCCATGAGATTACCTATTTATTGTATTTGTAAGCTAGTTATTCAAATTCGATTGATTGATCACTACAGAACAAAAATGTAAAAAAAAAATCAAAAACATTAAAAGTGTCAACCCTTTTGCTTCAATGGAGCGTAGGTAATTATATTCTCAAGTAGGCTTAGTTTCCGTACTGTCCATATTTATACTGTGCCTTTGGTCTTCTGCAGTGTAGATCGCTCTGTAGTGTTACCTCCAACAGCTTTCTTTATGGCGTTGGACCACATGTTTGCATTTTTGAACTTTAACATGTTGACATTATATTGCACTAAATTAATGGTCTTCAAACTACGAATTTAAGAAAATACTTTATAAGTAAAGTTGATTCTTATTTTATTTCGAACCGGGAACGTAAATCATAACGATGTTAAGTTTTAGAACACAGTTAGACATCCGATTAACCGAGATAATTCAACCGTTTTTGCATCTATCATGGGACTTCGTCACCTGCTCGCAGGTGGTATACCATGAGCCCTTGCAGGCCAATGAACATTTATTCTTCTTCTTCTTTTTGAGTCGATGGTTCACTTTTTATACTGATTCGGCTCAGTACGTGGCTACGTTAATTGTAGATTGTAGCATCGGTAACATTCATTAAATCCTCCAAAGTACAGGTGTTAAGTTAGCGCGCGATTTTTGACAAATAAGTACCTACTTTAATCTTAACTCCGCGAAAATGAGATCAAATAACGCCATCTATGGAACATGAAGTTGTACTATCAATAAATTAGTTCGAAGTTTGTTTCATTTTTATTAAAAGGAATACTTATTACGTTCATTTGAATTTGGCAAGTAGACAGTTCAATTATATGTGTAAGCAGCATGACTTGGATCCCTTTATGACTAGCGTGGCGTCGGCCAGACGACGTATAAGCCTCAGGTTTTTTAAGTAGTCCTTTAATTGTATCCTCATTTTTTCTGTAATGTTTTTATTATTTAACTAAAGGTTTCTAGGTAATACTCAATTAAGAAGTAAAGATTGTTATGCTCACTTCACAATTTCAAGTCTGACACTATACGTGAGGACTTGTAATTGGCTTTCTGTCGTTTATGTTTGTTTATTATTTTTAGTTTGTTTAAGCTGTAAGTCCTCCAAGCTGTAATAAATAAATAAATAAATAAATAAATAATATATTTTAAGATATTAAAAGAATCACTTTTTCAGACGTTTTAAATGTTCCTCTAATAACTATAAAATATGTTTTGATATAATCTCGTGCTATCGAAATTGCTATTTGGGTCAATATATGGCATTGCTTATCAGATTTATGTGTAAAAGTTATCTATTTCGATTTTGATTTTTTTATCTAACATAAATAATAAAGAAAATAGGTTCTGTTAATTATCCTACTAATCCGGAGTTTGAAAATGTGTGGACTGGATGTGCCGAAGTACCATACACACACACACACACACTTTTTTAAACAAACGGGCAAACGAAGTCGCGGCCTACGAAATAATACTAGCAAGACATAAAAATGTAAAAATTAATTCAAATTTTATTAAAAATAGTTGCGAAATCTGTAGATCCCCAGACAATGACGCTAGAGACGAACTAGCAAAGAGAGTTTCTCTCTCTCACTTCTCCTCCTACCTTTCTCACAGATTTTTACATGAATTTGCCAGAGACCAACTGAACGGCATAATAATAAATAAATAATAAAATAAAAATTGTTTATTGTTTCGAAAATCAGCACATAAGTGTATTATGAGGCAACCCCATTAAGTAATTAACAATACTTGTGTTGGGGCCGACTCGCTACTTCCCCTATTTTACATTTACATAATTGAAACAAGTAAACTAAAGTAAAATTAAAAAAAGGAAATAAATGCAAATTAAAAACTATAATAGATTTAAAGTAAATGAGTGCTCTTAGGATAGTTGCTCAACTGTGTATGTATGTGTGTGTGAGTGGTTGTGCGCGTGTGGGTGGGAAAGTGCGTGTGTGTGCATGGGAAGTGCGTGTGTGGGTGGGCGTGTATGTGTTTGTACGTATGTGTTTGTGTGCATGGATCCTTATTATGTGCTTTTTAACATGATCTACTCAGAATTAGTTCAATTTCCTCGTATGTCAATGTTTTTAACCATTCAGTTATTATATTCTTGCATTTATATTGAGCCTTTGGATGGAATTTTAATTTAGAATTTATTTTATTGTAGACATAGGCAGACTGACAAAAATACTGTCTCTTTGCAAAAGCCGTGCGAACCCGCGATGAGTGGACCACCCTGTTATTGCCCCTTTTTTCCTGGTATGTTGGGTTAGGTGGGGTAGATTTATGCAGGTATAAAGTCATGTTTAATAGGTAAAGCTGTCTTACTGTTAACAAACCACACAAACTATATAGTCTGTTAGTGGAATATCTGTATGGTTTAAAATACATGACTTTTAAAAGTGACCTCTGGGCTCTTTCGAGCTCAAGTAGTTTAGTTTTGCCAGCTCCACCCCAAACCGGAATGCAGTATGTGGTAACAGATTGTGCAAGCGCAACATAGATTTTACGGAGCACGTCCGGAGGCATCACATAGCGTAGGGTTTTAAAAATCCATATCAATTTTCGCAAACGAGAAACAGTATTATCAATCTGAGCCTGCCACGACAAACACTCATCAATAATAATGCCTAAGTATCTTGACCCGCTGTACGTTTTGAGTAAGTCTGTTTAGGTCAGGGCTTGACACGCTCTCGCGGATAGATATGTTAAATTCTGCACCTGGTTTAGATTTGGCACTTGGGGAAAAGCAGATGTAGTTTGTTTTAGAGATGTTTAAGGTTAGAAGGTTTGCTTTTAACCAGTTTATAATAATCGACAGGCCACATTCGGCTTTTTGGCGCACAATATGCCAAGATTGACCAGAAAAAACAACGGCTGTATCATCCGCGTAGGAGAAGATCTTCCCACCGCTTTCTCTGAGGTTACAAAGGTCATTTATGTACACCAGGAACAGCGGTGGGCCGAGCACACTTCCTTGTGGGACGCCAAAAACAACGGTTTCTTCTTCACTATACGTGTTTTCTATCTTAACCTGCTGCTTCCTTCCCCGAAGGTAGCTGTCAAAGAGGGAAAGAGCCGTACCTCTTACTCCTATGGCTTCAAGCCTCTGCACAAGGATGGGAACAGAGACGGTGTCAAACGCTTTTTTAAGATCCAGGAATACTGTTATGCATTTATACCCTTTGTCTACTTCTCTAACGATTTCAGTTGTCAATGCTGTGACAGCATCCTGGGTCGAGAGCCCTTGTCTAAAACCATATTGAGAGTTAGAGAGAATATTATATTTATTTAAGAAACTTGTAAGTCTTTTATTGAGTATTTTTTCCAAAATTTTGGAAATTGATGGCAAGACAGAAATTGGGCGATAGTTATTGACATCGCTTGTGTCCCCTCCCCTGTGCACAGGCGTGATTAAGGAACGTTTTAAAGCAGTTGGAAATATTCCAGTTTGGAAACAAAGATTAGTTAGTTTACATACTAAGGGCACAACAAAATCCCTGGATAATTTGAGGAAGCTGTTGGGTATGCCGTCCCATCCGGATGCACTTCCTGAATCAAGGGCCATCAGTATTCCATTCACTTCCTCTGGGTCGGTCTCTAGTAACACAAGGGAGGTCATCTGAGAGTTTGTATTAGGAATACCTGGCCGGTGAGTACTATATCCAGTCTGAGTCATAATTTCTTCTGCTAGAATTTTTCCTATTGTTGCGAAAAATTGGTTAATTCTATTCAATGAGTCAAGAGGATATATTGATATTTGTAGTAAATGTACGTTAGAGGATTTGGGTTTTTTATAGTGGGTGATATTATTAATGTTACGCCAGAGTTTTTTTGAATTTTTGATGGAGCATGCAATTTGTTCTTTGTAATATTTTCTTTCAAGTTTTTTAATTAAATTAGAGCAAAACGTGCGGAACCGTTTATAAGTTATTTTTATCACGATGTTGTGAGGGTCTTTTTTTAACTGTAACTGCATTTTATTTCTAAGCCTGATGCATCTTGGTGCCGGACCAAGAGGACGACGACGACGACATCCCCGCTGTGACTGGGGTAGACCTGAGAGCGGCGGTGCGAAGGCTCAAGGCCAAGAATACCGCCCCAGGGCCCGATGGCTTGCCTGGCAAAGCCTGGGCCCTGGCCTTGGAGGCTCTCGGGCCTCGACTGGAGGGGCTCTTTAGCGCATGCTTGGAGAGAGGCCAGTTCCCGCTTTCTTGGAGGACCGGGAAGCTGGTACTCATCCCGAAGCCTGGGCGCCCTGCGGACTCTCCGTCCGCATTCCGGCCCGTGGTGTTGCTCGACGAGGTGGGCAAGCTCTTCGAGAGAGTCATTGCAGACCGCCTCGCCGGGCACCTAGCGGGAACGGGGCCGGATCTTGCGGACAACCAGTTTGGTTTCCGCAGGGGGCGCTCTACGGTGGACGCCGTCATGCGCGTCAGAGCCCTCACGACGGGAGATGCGGTCTCCCGGGGTGGTGTTGTCTTGGCGGTGTCTCTCGACATCGCCAACGCCTTCAACACCATGCCCTGGAGCTGCATTGGGGAGGCACTCCGGTATCATCGGGTGCCGACCTACCTTCGTCGTGTGGTCGGGGACTACCTGTCCGACCGGGCAGTAATCTACCCAAGTCACAGCGGTGAGTGGAACCGGCGAGAGATGTCGTGCGGTGTCCCACAGGGTTCGGTTCTGGGGCCGCCCCTGTGGAACATCGGTTACGACTGGGTGCTGCGAGCCGACCTCCCTAGCGGCGTCAGCGTCATTTGTTACGCTGACGATACGCTGGTGCTGGCACAAGGGGGGTCGTACGCGGAGGCGGCCGACGTAATGACACGCGGGGTTGCGATAGTCGTGGAGAGGATCCGGCAACTGGGTCTCGAGGTGGCGCTGCACAAGTCCGAAGCCATGTGTTTTCATGGCCGAGGCATTGCGCCACCGTCGGGATCCTTGCTGACGGTGGGAGGGGTTTCCATCGGCGTCGAATCGACGCTGAAATACCTGGGGCTCGTCCTAGACAGCCGATGGAACTTCGTGGAGCATTTCCGACGTTTGGTCCCCAAACTGGAGCGGGCCGGGGCTGCTTTCAGGCGGCTCCTGCCCAACCTGGGGGGACCGAACGCCTCCTGCCGTAGGCTATACGCGGGGGTCGTGCGGTCCATGGCCCTTTACGGGGCCCCGGTGTGGGCGCGTTCATTGAGGCAGCGTGCTGCGAACCACTTGAACGCGCCCCAGAAGGTGGTGGCCCTCAGGATGACCAGAGGGTACCGCACGATCTCGCGCGAAGCGGCGGGTCTCCTTGCCGGATTGCCGCCATGGGATCTGGAGGCGGTGGTCCTCGCGCGCCTGCATGATTGGCGCGCGGAGGTACTAAGCCGGGGGGAAACTCCGCTGACGCGGCAAATTGTCGCGCAGCGGACGGACTTCCGGCGCGATCTCATGGCGTCATGGAGACGACGACTATCGCAACCCAGCGCAGGGCACGCCACAATAGCGGCGATAAGTCCCCTCTTTGAGGAGTGGCTTGAGAGGCGCCACGGCGTCCTCACCTTCCGCCTGACGCAGGTCCTCACCGGACATGGATGTTTCGGGAGGTTCCTGCACCGAATTCGGCGGGAGGAAACGCCCGGGTGTCACCACTGCGAGGATCGACCGGAGGACACGGTAGAGCACACTGTGCAGGTGTGCCCCGCTTGGGCGGCGCACCGCCGTGTCCTCGAAACGGCGATTGGCGGCGACCTCTCGCGTCCGGCCCTGGTCCAAGCCATGGTCCGGAGCGAGACGGAATGGGACGCCGTTGCCTCCTTCTGCGAAGCAGTCATGCTAGCGAAGGAGGTGGCGGAGCGGGAGAGGAGACCCTCTCGTCCCAGCCGCCGTGGTGGACGCCGCGGGCGTCGGGGGCCACCTGGTGACCTCCGGCCACCGTAGGCGCGGGCCTGTGGACGGCGAGCTATGGGTGGCTCGCCGTCCGTCCGTCTAGTGACGACAGGCCGTGTCGACGGCGCGTTAGTGTTCCACGCGCGCCTCAAAGAGAGTCAGCAACACAGAGGGGCCCGAAAGGGCCGACGCCTGCCGGAGTCGCGGGATTATTCGCAAGAGACACCGTGGCTCCGGAACACAAAGGGCAATGAAGGAACATGGATGGGTTTTAGTCAGTAGAAGTCTGACACTCCCTCCCGCTAACACCCATAGCTGGAGGAGTCATTGGATGATTTCCCATCCCTAAAAAAAAAAAAAAAAAAAAAAAAAAAAAAAAAAAAAAAAAAAGCCTGATGCATCTTAATGCTCCTGCTGTTATCCAGGGCTTTAGAATACGTTTAGAGCAAGAAACCGAACGAGTGTAAGTGTTTAGAAGTAGTGATTTTCTGATAACATCTATCAAGTAGTCAGCAAACTGATTGGGATCCGTATAAGTTTCAAAAACAGATATATCCGTGTCTACCAGGTGCAAATAAGCTTTTTGAAAATTAGTTCCTTTTTTATCTTTAACAGAATCTTTAGTTTGGAGCGAATGCGAAACGTTTAACATAACGATAGAGTGATCAGTAATCGTAGTATTCAGAACGACAACGCTGGCAGAGTTCTTAGATCTTTCTAGTTTTAGTAGTACGTGATCCAGGCAACTCTCACCTCTGGTAGGCAAGACGTGTCCCGGTAAAAGGCCATGAACAGATGTCATATTTAAATATAAAACTCTATTTGCTCTTACTTGCGATGGTTCCGTGGGTCTTTCAATCAAGTTTATATTTATATCTCCGGTGATGATAATGTTTTTGTGAGTGTTGATTGATTCGAGATGAATATCTAATGAATTTATAAAAATTTCCGCCGATACGTTAGATGGTGACCGGTAAATTCCAATTATTGTGATGTTTGAGATTATAATTTGAAGAGCTGAGGCATGTGATATCCTAATTTCTATTACTTGGGGTGAATGACAATTTCTAACGTACGCAACGACGCCATCATTTTGATTTAGATGGTTAGACGTATAAAACGAGGTATAATTTTTTAGTACTGGAATAGGTTTGATCGAGTTGAGTCTACATTCAGTTAGAATAATGACGTCCACATCCAAGCCGATTTGAGACAGTGCTATTTGAAAATCGTCAAAATTGCCATATATGCTCCTTATATTCTCAGTTAAAACAGTGAAATTGTTGTAATTGTGTGGCCAGTGTGTTGATAATTGCTCAATATCAATGATAGCAGAATTTGCGATTTCCACATCATCCAACTCCTGAAGTGTACATACATTTCTATCCATTATTAAATATTGTAAAAGAAAGATGGTTCTCATGATTTTCTCTAGTGTACGACTTGATCTGCAATAGTATCCATAGAATCCGATTTACATTTATTTGTTTATAAAGAGGCCAGTGTGTTTTTATTGTCTCAGGACAGATGTTGTGTGACTGTGATTGAATGTGTGTAGGGTGAAAGAGTAGTCTAAATGGTGTGAGTGCAATTGAGTGTATCGTGAGAACTAAATCGGTATTGTTAATGTGTGTACAGAATAAATGAGCTTGCTCGTAATAATAACACTTTGCATGAAGTCTAAATTTTAGTACAATTAAAAGAGAACTACTACTTAATCTAATAGAATATATGATTAAACATATCAAAATGGCCAGTTTTACATGCAAAATAATTAAAGTTACAGTAGGCAATAGTCATGTACTTTGTAAGAGGTGGTGTACCTGAGCTTCACTATTTATAGCTATTGCACGCGAGTTCTCATCCTTTTTCACAAATACACGTCCGTAGGACGTCCAGCAGAACTTGTATTGTTTACTATTTGATAGGTCTCGAGCCAGGAAAAACAGGCGAGCGCCTTTAGGCGTCAGCTGTTCGGAAATGAACACAGGAGCCTCCGTATTGTTCGTCAATCCGAGTTGTTTCGCCTGGATTTTAGTCTTGTTTTTAATGTTATAGGACTTTATCTTTTTTAGTAGGTTTACTTTTAACATAGTCGAGCTGGTTTCCACAATTATGGGAGTGTTTGTGACTCCTTCCTTCTTGGCAGGTATTCTATATATGTCCTTTATGTCACGTGACTCCATCCCAAGACCTATGTTTTTAGATAAGTTCAAAACCATGTTAATTAAGTCGTCACTACTTTCCTTAGGTGATTTAGGAACATTTTTTAACTCGATGCATGTTTTTCTCGCGCCGCGTTGAAATTCTTCGAGCTTGTCCTCTAGCAGAGCAATGTATTCACGATCTTTTTTTCCCTGTAGCTCCAGCGATTCAATCTTCTTCCTGAATTCCTCATTCTGAGTTGTTAAATGGGCAATAGAACATTCTATGTTGGTGTTCGTTTGTTTAATTTCATTGAGATTGGAAGTAATTTGTTTTAGGTCGCCTTGTTGAATATCCATATGGGATTTTAACATTTGTTTTATTTCATCTTTGAATTTATGAAATTCCCCGGGTAAGTCCTCTTCTCTCAGCCGTTTACTACGTATTGCGACGAAATTGGGGGGTGTGGTATCCCCCAATCCGCTTATATTCGTATCGGAGAACGATTTATCCATTTCGATAAATGTGGAGTACTAGGATACTATGAATACAAAGCGTTTAAGTTAAAGTTGTCAATCACTATATGGGAGGAGGCGCAAGCGCAGGTCAAGTTACCCAATGCTGCTTTAAAGAGGCGGGGCTTGACCTTGCAGGAGGTGGCGCTTGACCTTGATTAGTGAATGTCCTTGTGCTAGCATTAATGAGCTAATTACGCGTGTAGCCAATTACAGTGACAATATGTAGCGTGTGCGTTGATTCGTCGCTGGTGTCTGCAGTACCAGGGGAGCAGGTTTGAGAAGTATTTTGTGCGTTACTCACACAGTTTGCTGTCCAATTTCAACACCTCTTTATACTTGCTGCAGGCCTATTATTCCACTGAATTTAATTTGGTTTAAATTTTGATATTTGATTTATTGTAAACTCTGTAGCGGTTCCAAAGCACGTCTACACCTTGTGGCGGTCCGAGGGGAAAGGGACAACAAGGGGCATGATAACAAATGGTCATGGGCGCCAAATTACAGGCAGTCAAAACTGGCAATGTCAAGCCTATACACGCAACACATACACGCCTCTAAGTAAACGGCTTACAACCTAAGAAGAAACACCTTTTTTTTTAGGGATTGGAAATCATCAAATGACTTCTCCCGCTTTGGGCGGAGAACTTTTACACCTTTACTGACTAAAACCCATCCATGTTCCTTCATTGCTCTTTGTTTTCGGAATACAAATAGGTATAATTACGGTCATTGCCCCCTAAAAAATATATTTTCAACATAGACTGTAGGCTTAGAAAGTAGTAGGCAGCCCAATGTACAGAGATTGCTTCGACGCCAAGAAATCATTTTACTAATCAAGTTAACAACCCCAGCAACTTTCTTCAACATCGTTTATAGAATAGAGTTATCATTACGAAAAATTACTAATAGGTACTGGTCGGTGTTTTGAATAGAAGAGGCATTCAAGTAATGCTAGAATGTGACTGTTCGTATTCGACGTCATCTTATTATACGACATAGGTAGGTACATGCGAACAAAGTCGCGAGCAGCAGCTATCTATCTTCTTCTAATGTTCTAATACATAAAAAGCTAGTGTTAGGGACTAAACACATTTATTCAGCTCCATTCGCGTTTTGCTGAACGATTTTGGTCACACTTATACAGCTCTGCTTCTATCAGCCGCGTACAGCGTCGGCGTTGTAAGAATGAGAGAAGCCGTCATAGCGTGCTACCTCCGCTGAAAAGCTTCTATCTTCTACGTACGGCGCTGAGTATGCTGCGAAGACGGCAAGATGTCCGTGTCTACCGCAGGACCACCGACGCCAATCGCTTCCATGTTTGGTAAATAATTATTATACACTAATTAGCACTCTAAAAAAACCTTCGTAGTTTTCGAGAAAATTGACTTCGAAATTAGTCTGGCGGTAGTCACGCTGTTTTCAGCAGGACGACCATGAGCGCCGAAAAAGGGGGGCATACTACAGCTATACTAAGTATACAGATAGTTAGTACCTTATATGTGATTCATTTTGTAAAAAAAAAAACAGAACTGAAGCATTTGTATACATATAAAGAGATATCAACGATGATAACTTTCGCGCGCTCGTTCAGCTGCACCACAACTTGGAATGTTGACTCCAAGCTTGAGGAGTTTTTCGCTTTCCTCAAACTAATATAGGAATTTAGTATCCTACAAGATAAAATTAGTAGCCAAAATCCAAAACTAGTACTCTAGTAGTTTACGAAATATGGCATATGGCGAGATATAGCGGTTATCAAGTATTAGTCGAAATTGGTCGCCAATTAATATCAGAATTAGTCGGTCACTGGTTCAAAAGTTATAAAGTTGGTGATAGACTTGCGAGTAAGTACGGGTACTTGTGGCTCGACGAGAAAGTTCCTCGGCGATCCGACAGGTTTGAAAATTTGTTCGTAACTAGCCCCGGCGTGTTTACTCCCTTACAGTGTTTGTTATCGAACTTCTCCGAAATGGTTTGACAAATTCTATGATTTTTTTGTGTTTAAGGCAACAAAACAACGTTTGCCATGTCAGTTAGTTTATCATATTTATCAAACAAAAGCATCGACATTTAATAGGGAAACTTGTTACACGACTGCCTAAAAATGGAGTGTTATGTTTTCAGGGTTCATGTATGTATGTTTGTAGGTTTCTTTATTCCACCATAACTTCTCAACGGCTTAACCGATTACGATGTTTGTGATATCGTTAAAGGTTAGTGAAATTTTAAAAAATATAATGGGATAGCCATGGATCATGAAAATAACGGTAATATTTTTTAATTTCCTGAAAATTTGCCTACATAACAGTGGCATTACAGTTCATTCAACTAGTAAACCCATAGAAAAACAGGGAATGAAGCAATAATTAACTACGTTTGCAGTCATCGTCTAGACCTTGCTTACAAAAATATATAACAGTAGTATTTACTATCCATGCTATCGTTAATAATTTAGTAGTTTCACTCACAACGCTAAGAGTCTGTTCAGACGGAACATGATGATAGAGGCAGAGGATGCTGACCAGTAATTCGCGTCCACTACAAGCTGGTGGTCAGGATACCCATACAAGCTGTGGGTTCTGGCTGGCTGTATGACTCGAGAGCTTGAAGTCTCGATGAGGAGAAGTGATGATGACATCAAAAGGACTAGCTACACGAAAGCTGCGCTAACGTTCAATGTCGAGGGTCAACAGTATAGAGGTGTATAGAACAGAAAGTTCCGCAAACTACCATTGAAAAGGGAGGATCCTCTGACCGGACGGTTGTTGTGTCCGTTGGGCAACTGCCCAATAGTTGATATTCGGACAGTTGTATATTATGTTCAAACAGCATTATTTTTTTTTACTGCGATTCCCGATTTAGTTCTAGTTCTACTAGTGGGATAGCGAAGTGTTTCTTTTTGTTGCGATGTAGATTGCGTTACGTTAGTTTAAAAAAAAATAGGTTTGTACCCAGATCATGTCAGGCAATGACAGTGCACAATCTGTAAGGAACGGCTTTATTCAGGGTCGTCATAGATTTAGGCCATACCATATTTGCTAAGCATAAGCATAGCATAAGGGCTAAGCTTATGCGCACTTAGTCGCGTGTGATAGCTAGGTGATTAATATAATTAAAAACTGCTCTGTAGTGCACTGAAGAAATGTATCTATTATTTTTTGACAGCTATTTTTAATACATAACTCATGGCTAAATAGCCAAAACGGCAATTATTGCTAAAAGTGGCCACTTTTAGCAAAAATATCGACTTTGGCAACTATTTATGTTCTAAAGTACAAAACATGGACGGAATACACGCTCTTAAGAGCGTATATTCCGTCCACTAGCGCCGCCAATCGTTTTTTATTATTTGTGGTAAATTTAAGACACGTAGATAAAAAACCGCTCTGTAGTGCACTGAAGAAATGTATTTACTATGTTTTGAGAGTTATGTTTTGTACTTTAGAACATAAATAGTTGTCAAAGTCGATATTTTTGCTAAAAGTGGTCACTTTTAGCAATAATTGCCGTTTTGGCTATTTAGCCATGAGTTATGTATTAAAAATAGCTGTCAAAAAATAAAAGATACATTTCTTCAGTGCACTACAGAGCAGTTTTTTATCTACGTGTCTTAAATTTACCACAATTAATAAAAAACGATTGGCGGCGCTAGTGGACGGAATACACACTCTTAAGGCGAGGTTGCAGTACTGTGTGTTTTGACGAACAACAGCGACTGTCCGGCGAGCGAAATAATGCCTAAATTTTGATTGTTTTTTCTTCCTGGCGAAAACTGATAAAGAAATTACACAATATGGTTTCACCATTTACTTCAAAATAAAAATCTCTATCTATTGATATAACTTTTATGTATATTCGTGATGAAATCTCTTAGCAGTACACGTTTAAAATTGTAATTTAGTGTCATGTTTGATAAAAAAAAGTATCGAGCCAATCATTCTAAATCGCGTTTCTATCTTTACGATTTACTCGAGGGTATGTTCAATTTTTATGTAATGATTTTTATTTATTAAGAAACTCATAAGTAATTAGATTTTCAGACGTTCAAAAATCTTAAAAAGTACTGCAACCCCGCCTTAAAGATCCACGTTAGCTTATCAACGAGCTACGTTATAAAAAGTTTCTCTATGTAGGTATTAAATCACCTCAAAAATGTTTAGTATCAGTGTGGTATCAATAAAAAAACGATTTAGTTTCGCATTACTTATTCAATCAAAATATAGTTAGGTCACTAAAAGGTGTGAAATAAAAAAAAAACAAATAATTAAAAAACACGCTTGCCATATTTTCGGTTTTAAGTTTTTGGGCGAATGCTTGTTTTCCATTTTTTAGTTAATTTTTAATTATTTGTTTTTTTATCATATTATTATTATTTTGTCTTACTAATAATAACAGGTTTCAGAATTAGGGGCGAGTTTTCAACAGTCAGATAAATCTTATCAGTGGAATAAAAATCCCGGTTTGACAGCTCTGGCATAGAAAATATGTCAAACAGCCTTATATTATTTATTTTTTAGTTAAACATCATCTAACTATTGAAAAATCAGCCCTTATTCGTTCGCTAAGGGCTCTCCTCCACTAAATTAAGGTAATATTCGAATAAAAAGGCCCTTACTAAATTATTTTCTTATTTTAGTAACCGTAAAACGGATTTCATATTTATAGGTATAGGTTGATGCTTTATGATAATTATATTTTATATATTTTAGAGGAGCTCGTGACTAAATAATACAAGCAGCACGGGTCGATCTTCAAGGTTAAGCAACGCTTGCCAAGGTTGGTCTGTGGATGGGTGACTATCTTAAACATACCGAGTTTTCTCCGTGCCTCGGAAAGCACGTTAAGCCGTTGGTCCCGGCTATCATTTTTACATCTTTGGCAGTCGTTACGGATCATCAGAAGCCAGTTAATCTGACACCAGTGTTGCCATGAAGTACCGCGGTGTTACCCAGTTAATGGGTTGTGGAGGTCTGGTAGGCAGCCGCTCCGCGTAAAATACTGGTACTCAGCTAAATCCGGTTTGACTGGAAGCCGACCCCAATATAGTTGGGAAAAGGCTAGGCAGATGATGCTTTATGATATATTTTAATTCTGAAAGAATAGTCCAAATCTGAATTATTTAAACGTGGTACAAAGTGTTTGGTTGATGACGGTAGGTCGGCGCAAGAACGGGCTGACCGTGTCGGAAAGGGGCAGCCCTATTAACGTGAAACTGGTGTGGGGCAGCGAGCCGGCGCGCGCCGCCGCCGCGCTGCTGGCCGTGCTGCTGCGGCACGTGCGTCTGTTCCGCGGCGTGCGTCTGGCGCGCGCGCGCAGCCCGCTCGCCACCGCCGCGCTCGCCACCGAAGTGCCCTTCGATATGACTCACCGCTACAGCGAGTACGTATAGACCCTCACATTAACGGGCCATCCACTAACGTTCATTTCTTCCGACTTGTCCCGTTGTGCAAACTGTACAGAAAAGCGACGGGATAAAATAAAACCGTTGAAGCCACTAATTAAACCACAATTCTACGTTCTTTCCCCTGACTTTATCACAACACGCCAGTTCGACAGGAAAAACAATCCTTCAGTGACCATACACACGTTTAGGTACATTCCTGTCAGTTTGCATCTTGTCAGTCATACCGAGGGATTGCGTGTCTGTGGATGGTTATAATCCTATCATTTTAAGAATATTGTTGTCATTTAAAAGGAATGATCGTCATTTTGAATTATCTTTATGGATTTATTTGGATTATTTTCATTTTGCAACAACATTTGGGGGCCGAGTCACCCGCGTCCGTAGGAGAATACCCTGCAGCGAATCCCTACACGTGGTCCCCGCGTGGTGCTAAACAGGTGATACTAACCGCCTCCGTGGTCTAGTTGTTAAACCACCTGATTCAGAACCAGAGGTACCGGGTTCGATTCCCAGCGGGGGCAAATTTTTTGCTCGGTTTGGTTGGTGGTAGGACTTGTTCTAAGTCCGCCTGGCAAAGCTACCACCATCATGTCTAAGTCTGTCGCCATAACAACAATGTTAACAGCATTGTTGTGTTCCGGCAGTTAGAGGTATGATAGCCAGTTCCTCTGTGTAAGAGGATTCCGGGTGAAACTCGCTTCCATCTTTGGCTTAATCATCACTTTCCATCAGGTGAGATTTGGGCCAAGAGTTTCCCCGCTTTGCATTAAAAAAAAAAAAAAACATTTGTACCCGTACCTACGGGACGAAGACGAACACAAAATGATTACAAACGAGCGCTCAATCACGCCGGACAAATAAACAGGCACTAACTTGATCACAGAGCGCGTCGCGTCCTTCGCGACGGGAGGGGTCGCGGGGTTTTAATACCGTCATTCTTTCTCGCTCTTGCAAATCCACTGGCGTTCATTCCGTGAGGATTGTACATTCCGGTAGGAATGAACGTTAGTGGATGGGCCGCTATTATCGTGTGTATCAGAATGGCGGGTGTAATTTCCAGATTTGCCTAAATTTATTACAGTTATTTGGTACCTTCTGTGTACCTTTACGTACCTCTCTTGAAAATCTGTGTACCTACACCCGTATGATGATATTTTAAAAATTAGGTACACCCGCCATCCTGATGTCAGAACCGCGGGTGTACTGCTAACCAATATATGTAGCCAAGCGTTCTGTTTATGTAAATTTGGTACCTCTTGTGTACCTGCAGATAAAAGTATTAAATAAACGAAATACTGCAAGGTTGCTGCAAAAATAAAATAAATATTTTCTTTCTTCGACGTATCTTTTAAAATAACAATCTACGTATTGATAACTTATCTTAAATATTAAAAAAAACTATATGTATACATAATTACAAAAACAAAATATTGCCCATTTTAGAATTGTGAAGGATTTATAGAATTAGGATGTTTGTCTATCAGTGTTTCCAGAATCAAAATGAAACAAGAGACAGTTTTAAAGGATATATTAATTAATTTTCACGATAACGAAATAAGTAAGGATTAATATATGAATAACGCACTGATTCCATGTGCATTTAACTCGGCCTTATAATTTGTTACAAAACTATAATCAATGTAATAAAAATTAGACTAATATACAGGGTGGAAAGATAAGTCGGGCGTTGAAGGCAAAGTACCTTAAATCCTTAAGTTAGCTTATTTTATTAGGAAACATTCCTTTATTTTTAAAAAGAAACATAATCGCATTCAAAGATTTTCTAAAAGTTTTTTGCTTAGCCCGGGACTCGAACCAACTAAAATTAAAAAAACAAACACTCGCTATTTTATTATACTAATCGTTAGGATTATTATTCAGGATAAAATTTCTTTAACAAACATTTGGTCTTACTCTCGTCTGTCGTACCACAAATCCCTGAAGAGTACCAATCTAGTACAAAAGTTCGTTAAAGAACATCTAGTAATTACTATTCACTTTCAACAAGTAAAAGACATGTAAAAGTTCTACTCTCCAACATTCAAAGATTTGGTATGAAGTACCTACACGCTTGCTAATTTATCTCTAAGTATCTTCATACAAATCATAAAAATAAGTAAACCAGTTTGCTCTTGTTGAAATCTTCGATAAAAAAAAATTGAATGGTAATAGTATTATTACCATTAAACTTTTTTTTATCGATCTATGCTCATTTCCTTCTTACATGGTACGAGGCGTTCTATGGAAATTTTGAAATTGGAACGTTTGACTTAGTTTGCAATGCGGGACAGAAATATTAAAATTCGATGTGAAGTGTAAGAAATTTTTAATAAAATCAAGTTAATGTTAGATTTTACGATCATTTTTATTTTTAAGACCAAATGTTTCTTAGAGAAATTTTACCTTGACTAATAACCTTATCGATTAGTAAAATAAAATAGCGACTTTGTTGCGAGCGGCGCGAAGAGACCTATGGCTACACCAAGTATGTACAAACAGACTACTTAACTTTTATACAGGGCTTAATGGAAACTGAAGAAGAAGTGAAGATAAGTCTACTGTTTGTTGAGCTAAGGGCCTGTGCACACAACGTTTTTAAAACACGCCATCGACGCGCGTTTTAGAAACGCGCAACGACGGCGCGCTTTTATCCTACTGTACCTCTACCATGAGATTGTAACGTTACATTTTACAGGGGGAGCCTGTAGAATGTGAGGTCACATATAGCACTCCCCTACCCAGGAGGGGAATGCGTGCTAATAGGAAAAAGGACAAATAAATACTAGTATAGATTTAATGAATTAAACACAACTTATACCAGAACGGCTGCATGGTGAATGAAAAGGGATGAGTGGACGTGAGATGAGAATGAAGTCTTCATTGAAGAACCGGAGGACTGGAGGGTCGTCACTCTTCAGAGGGCTGGAGAGGATGGGCCGAGAAACGTCTTCATCCCAGGCTCGTTCAGCCCAGGCATCAAGGTGTCCTTTAAATGCGGCAAGGAGAGAGGCCGACTTATCAGATTCCGAGAAGGTAAACTTAGAACTGTCCTCTAAGTCTACTCTTAATAAAGGAGAGAGGCCGACTTCTCTGGTTCCAAGGAGGTAAACTGTCCTCTCAGTCTACTCTTAAGAAACTTTTCCCGACTTGTTGCTGATCTCAGCTCCAAACTAGGCGTGTGTAACTCTTTACGGAACCGACTCACTGATCCGGATCACTGAAGTGATTCAAAAGATTCGTTCAGTATCAACGTTTCAAACGCATCTTTTGGATCTGGAACATTACTCTCTCTCAGTTCGTTTCACGACGCGTCACGCGAGCGGCGAGGCGAATGAGCCGCGTGGCCGGGAGTGAGAGAGAATGAGAGAACAGAGAACTGAAACACTAAGTAATTTATCTATAGACTCGCTCGTGGCGGGTGAGCGGGCGAAATAATTACAATCTATACAAGTCAGAGAGAGATAACAAATGAGGAGAAGTGTATCATATGCACGTAAAAATTACCACTAAGGTCCTTACGTATCAAATACTATAAGATAGTTATTTGCATGTAATGTTTGCATTGACCAGCTGGTAATAAATTAAGGACTAGCCGCTGAATGTTTCACTGACTCGGTCATTAATACGAACCCGCGACGTAACATTGTATTCGAAACATTCTGTTTTATATCTTATGAGTCGATGATCCAAATGAGCCAAATGAAACATATCAGTGTTTCGGAACATTTCAATGATCGAGATGCAAATGTTCCAATCGCAAAAATGATACACTTTGCCCACCTCTACTCCAAACGTAGACTCCCCATTTTTTTACGACGGCTCTCAGATGAAGGCTCGCTGTTATTTTGAATTTGATATGAGAAGTGTTTCTAGAATTTGATGGAAAAGAAAAATGGACTTTAAGAAGGTCTGATAACAATTTCATATGCGACCTAAAACTCCTAGCTAACTTCAGAATAGAATTAAAAAGAAAACTAGGCTTGTCCAACTGACATAATACAAGAAATGTAAACAAAGCATTGAAGATAGTTAATTTGCAGAAAAACTTAGAAAATACAAGTCAAAAAGATCCTAGGAATCAAGTTATAGCTATGCAGCTATGTATTAATTTATTTAGGAAGTTTATAGAGAGCGTAAGTACAAACAATAAGACACACACTACAGGATGTCATCGAAAAAACATACTCGCTAGCGTTAAACTCGCTAGCATACTAAAGTGGATCGAATAGTATTCGATAATGCTCGCACTATGAGTTTTACGGATTCTAACGTAAGCTCCACAGACTACATAGAGATACTACGTAACACGTAAGCTCGATAGATCGCGTCGTCTAGCTAACTTCACTCTACTCGTTAGAATGCTTCACTACTTATGTTTTGTTTCTTTCTTTCTCACTAATAAGAAGAGAGGACGGCTTGTAAGCTCAAGATATAGTGTTATCGAAAATGTTAAAACAGTCGATATCACAAAATAAAACCGACTAATAGAAAAGTTTATGGTTAGTGGACAACATAACATAAATAAATAAATAATAATAAAATAAAAAGCCTTTTATTTCTTGCATTCCATTCTACAATTTCATTAACAAGCGTGCATGCAGATTAAATTTAAAATTAATGTGATTATCAAATAATTAGATTAATATTATACTCAGATCCATTTTTTTTTAATATAATATAAATAAAATTAAACTATGTTTATTTAATTAAATATTGTTAATATGTTATGTCAATTATAACATTAACTTCAAATTAAATCAAAAACTGTTTTTTTTAGCAAGAACCCTCTCCATGAAAGGTAAAGGCCTCCTCCAGAGAAGACCAGTACTCCCTATTTTCTGCCGCTCGTAGCCAATGAGTACCTGCTACTTTTATGATATCGTCAGCCCAGCGTGCACTTGGTCTTCCTCTCTTTCTCTGACCTAGTGGGCCTGTCCATTGTGTTGTCTCTCTTGTCCATCTATTATCGCTTAGCCTGTCTACGTGACCAGCGTTTTTGTGAGTAATTGAGAGCGTCAATGGCTTGAGTTTTCTGTCTTATATGAGAGTGGCGGATCTTTTGGATTTTCCTTATTTTCAGAATGCTCCTTTCCATACTCCTTTGGCTGGATATAATTTTATTTTTTACGTTTCTGGTAAATTTCCAAGTTTGGCAGGCGTATGTTAATGAGGGCAGTAGGCAGGTGTTCATGACTTTCGTTTTCATTCGTATGGTCATTTTACTTTTGAGTATTTCTTTGAAGCTCCAAAACTTTTTCCATGTGATGTTGAGTCTTCTCTCTACTTCTTGTTCGTTATTTCCTTGATTAAATGAGATTTGCTTTCCCAGGTAAATGTAGGCGTTTACATATGTTAGGGGTGAGTTTTCCAGGTACCTATATCGGTCTTTCAGTATGGTTCGTCATGACATTAGTTTTTGTTAGGTTGATTTCCAAGCCCACTTTACGACTTTCTTCGTATAGAGCGTTTATGATTCCTTGTTGTTGTTGTTGGATTGTATTTTCTGAGAGCAGGACTATGTCGTCAGCAAATCTCAAATGACTCAAGTAACGTCCTTTTATATTTATGCCAACTTTTCCCAGTTCAGTTTACCAATGGTGGCCTGTAGCACCGCTATGAAGATAGTTGGCGAGAGTGGGTCTCCCTGCCGTACACCTCTGCTTATTTTTATGGCTTTTATGTAGTCTATTGGTACTTCTTGTGAGAGTAGCGTATCCCAAATTGATGAATGGAACAGAGAGTCAAATGCTTTTTGGTAGTCGATTAAGGCAATATAGAGTGGTCTCTTGAACTCTTGGTATTTTTCTATCACCATCTCTAGCGAGTGTATGTGATCCACTGTTGAAAAACTTCTTCTAAAGCCGGCTTGTTCTATAGGTTGGTATTATTCTGTGTTTTCTTTTATTTTTTTTTCGATTATTGAGGAGAACAGTTTATAATATAGTGAAGGTGTGTGGTTTGAAAGTTTACTATAGACTATTATTTACCGGTTAGATCCGGCGGTGGAACCATTAAGGCCGCCAGACGAAATTGATTTTATACTTTATTTTTAAGACATTACGATTTATATCAGTGACTTCAAGTGGACCCAATGGTTCCACTCCGGGCGCAACCGGCTCAGATTATTTTAAACAATGAGAACCAATATCTCACAGTTTCAATTGTTGGTGAAGTTCATGGAAAGGTATATTTCTATTTTCTATAAAATTATGTAGGTATTTTGAAACGTATTATTAGTGATTAAACGAACTTACCTGTAAGCGAAGTTCTATCACAATTATACGAAGCTCTTCGTCCTCGAGATTAGTACTGATTATTACACATGTAGTAACACATAAGTGACACCACTCAGACACTTCAGTTGAGAGTTTCCTTCTTTTTTTTAAAAAAAAATGCGGGTACCTCGCTTTCTCATAGCCTTTCTCGGTTTCTCCTTATTAATCGACTTGGAATCTCTCGTCATTAAGTTTAAAGTCTAGAGGAATAAGCGTTGCTTAATATTTTCTGAAAAAGTGTGAGGGAATAGCGGCAGCGTGGGAGGGCGGGAGTACTAATCTCTTCGGACGAAGCGCTTCGTATAATTGTGATAGAACTTCGCTTACAGGTAAGTTCGTTTAATCACTAATTATACTAACGCTTCGTCCTCGAGATTAGTACTGATTATTACACATGTAGACTTTGAGAGTTATTTCTGGAAATATTAACAACGCAGTGTTTTAACTTCAGACTCCTTTATTATTATTTTTTTTTTTAAATCTCCAATAACAAAAAATCAATCCTAACAGAATGAGACCATAAATCATAAACATTTCCATAAGAAATAAACAATCGTACATATTAAAAACTTAACTTCTAGTTTGTGCACGAGTAGAATTTATTATACAAAAATAAATTGCAACAGAGACGATTTTGAGGAAAGAAGACTATTTTCTTTCTTACTGATTAATTATCGACCTAGCTAAAGAACCCCCAACAAAATCAGTGATGGTACGGTTATAATATCTAGCGAAAGTTTTAGAACTACCGCTCCAGCCTGCAGTTCTGCGAATTTCATCTATACTAACTCCGCAAGAATGCGCGTGCGACGTGGCCGCGTGACGCGTGCTGTGCGCTGAGAACAGGGACATGTCTAACCCACTATCGCATAGTGTGCACTTAATCCACCGACTAAGTGTTTGAGCACTTACAGCGTTGTGCGGCTTTTTAGAATTGATAAAAAGTAAGCCAGATCTGCGTAGTTCTTTGGTTTTTTCTATGTAAAAAACTAGTGTATTAGCGGGGCAAATTGCTACACTCTCATTAAAAAAGGGCTAGAGCTAAAGTTAAAAGGGGTTGTTTAGACCCCACTCTAGAAGTTTTAATCAAATCGGGAATTTTAATAATAATTTTAGATGATAATATATCAATATTCTCTATTCTAATTTTTGAAAGTGTTTGGACCCTATGAGCCGTGGTAAGGGCCAGTAACGTTACACATTTCTTTGAAATTTCATCTAGTGAAAGTTGGTCATTGGGATATTTAGACCTTAAGTAATTTAGTACACAGTTTGTATCCCACGTTACATTATATTTTGGTCTAGGCGGGCGTAAGCGAAAAACGCCTTTAAAAAATCTGAGAATTCGATCATCTTTAGATACATGTGGTCCCAGTATCAGTGACAAAGCTGATCGATAAGAGTTTAAAGTCCCGTATTGACCACCATTGTTAAAAAATTGCGTCAGAAAATAAATTACTGATGGAACTGAGGCCTCGTAAGTGTTAACACCGGATTCTTTGCAAAAATACCACCATTTTTTGAGACATACGTCATATTGTTTCATCGAGCTATCTGATAAAGAAGTTATCATGATATCTATTGACGAGGGCGGCAGGCATCTTCGTGAAAACGCCGAAACGAAAACAAAGTGAAACGAGTGCATCTGGTGGTTGCTGGAATGAGATATCAAATTGTTTTCGTTAGGGGTAAATATAACTGGGTCTGATATGAGCAGAGACCTATATAGAGGGTACCACGGTTGCGTGGGCCATAAAGGAGCAACAAAAATTCTCTTAGCTTTATCGTTAATAATTTTCCTAAGACTTTTTAAAATTATCGAGAAGGGGGGAAACGCATAGAAATAAGCAAGGCCCCAATCGATTGTGAAAGAGTTAATGGCATACGCGTCTGGGTCTTTATGCCAGGAAACGTATTTTAAACATTTTTTGTTATTACGACTGGCAAACAAATCTATGTCGGGTAGTCCAAACCTGCACTTAAGAGTGTTGAAGGCCCACTCTGACAATTCCCATTCTATGTCTGGATGATTACGACGTGACTCGGCGTCTGCGATGGTGTTATCAGAAGATCGTATATAAGAAGCAAAAATATACAGTTTCCGTTCTTCACACCAATCCCAAATTTCCTTTGTCAGACTGGTTAAATGGGGGTATTGAACCCCGCCCATACGGTTGATATATGCTAAAGCAGTAGAATTATCAATGCGAAGTAATACTTGACAATCATATAAATCTTTAGCAAAAATTTTTAGAGCAATGAATGCGGCTAATAGCTCTAAATAATTAATATGTTTGTCTCGCTCGCTGGTCGACCACTGGCCACTTGCCTTTTTTACTACCACAGGAGGCGCCCCATCCCGTTGTTAAGGCGTCAGAATATATTTCGATGCTATGTTGGTCATCGCTAATAGGGTGCTTTGATTTATCGATAATTTTTAACCACCTTTTAAAGTCAGGCCTTAGCGTTTCAGGGAGAATCATTTGTTAATTGTAATCTTCATCACCCCTGAGATTTAAGAATTTGCATCGTTCAAATAGTTTAGTGTGTGCCCAGCCGTATTCAACAGCTGGGCAGGAGGACACTTAAAATACCTACTAGTTGTGCGAAGGTTCTGATTTTGCAACTTTTCATGTTGATAAATTTACGGATTTCATTTTTAATGCGTGCTTTCTTATCTGTCGGTAAACTTACTTCTAAATTAGCAGAGTTTATAAAACACTCCTAAGAATTTACACATAGTAGAAGGAGATAGACTGCTTTTATCATAATTAATAATAAATTCTAAAGAGCAAAGCAGTTTCTTTGTGTTTGCAACATTAGTTTCGCAATTGTCGTATGAATCTCCTAGTAAAAACCAATCATCTAAATAGAGGGAAGATAAAAAACCCGCTGACCGCAATAATTTTACAACAGGTTTCATTAACTTTGTAAACAAGTATGGAGCTGTACTTAGCCCGAAGAGCAAGACATTGAATTCATATAATTGGTTATTGAATAAAAATCTAAGATATTTACGAGAATGTTCGTGAATTTTAATAGAAAAATATGCGTCTTTTAAGTCTAAGGTCGCCATATAGCAGTCCTTAGTTACAAGTTTTATAGCGGTTCTTAGATCTTCTAATTTAAAATGATGTGCATTAATAAATTTATTTAGTTGTTTGAGGTTTAATATGAACCTCACTTTTCCGTTTGGTTTTGGAGTGAGAAACACGCTAGATATGAATTGACCTGAGCACGGATCACATTTTGCAATGGCGCCTATGTCTAAAAGGCTATTAATAGCTTCGGTAAAACAAATGAATTCTGAAGTGGAATAACTTTGCTCAGCAGGTGTTACCTTTTGTATTACCTGAGAGGAAAAGATAAGTTTGTATCCGTCAATCCACGACAATATCGATTGATCACTAGTTATAAGCGACCATTATTTATAAAACTTTTTGCAAAAAAATACAAAAATGTCAAAATACGAAGAAACTAACAAAAAACACCGACTTCCGAATTTAAAGTTATTTTTTACTTTGTAGTGTTTTTTTTTTAGAAGTCGGTTGTATTTTTTTGCAAAAAGTTTTTTATTTTTCACTTTTTAGTGGTGCCCCACACCTAACAACATCACTACAAAATCGCAGAAAAGCAAAATACGCAATTTCGATTATCAAAGAATCATCTAAATAGTCAAATTCCAGCGATTTCGATTTAAAATCCAAAGTTCGTAACCAATTTTAATATGATTTAAATGGGACCAATCTGCAAGTATATCCTTTCAGATAAAACAAAAAATTTTCAAATCGGTTCATAATTGTCGGAGTTATGAGGTAACAAACATAAAAAAAAAACATACAACCGAATTGATAACCTCCTCCTTTTTGGGAAGTCGGTTAAAAAGTATGACAAGCGACTGGCGTACTTAACTGGGTCTAGTAGCGACGCTGCTGCTGGCGCGGCGGCGGCAACCTCCTCGATGAGCTGGCGGGCGGCGGAGGGGGAGGCGGGCGCAGTGCTGCAGGCTCGCGGCTCCTCGGCGCGGCTGCCAGCGGCCTGCGCGCTGGAGCTGGAGCTCGTCGGTTTAAATGCCTCTGCGGCATTGGGTTGTTTGGTCGTTTTGTTGGGTTTCTATTGACGGTATCGGGCTTCAGTTCTGTGCCAGATTTGGTAACGGCCTTAGCTGATTTGATTGTTTCTGATAAATTGTCGCCGAATAGATATTCGTCAATCTTAGTACTACTTAGGGCCTCCTTCATGTCCCTTTTTAGTGCAGACAAAATAAAGTTTCTGCGGGTAATCGAATCATAGTGTTGGATATCACAAAGGATTCGTGCGGCGTCCATTAGTAAAAAAACAAAAAAAAAACGCGCGTTATTATAAATCATCATATTTATTAGTATATTATTTTAGCAAATATATATGTATTTTATAGTATATGTATATATATATTATTTGTATACTTTGTTGTATCGATATGACTCAATTATATTTTATTTTTATTTGTTTGTTGTACACCTACCACAGTGTAGTCTTTTTAACCCAAAGGTTGACTGGTAGAGAATGCCTTGTTGCATTAAGTCCGCCCATGTACCACTATTGTGCATAAAGTCTAAATAAATAAATAAATAAATAAATTAGTTTAGGGAGTAACTCTTTGTCTTTTGCAACGAGTTGACTGGTAATGACCTGCCCCAAGCAGGAGATAACGCTCGCCATCTGATCCTGCTTGACAACTATGGCCTTATCGCGCTTTGCTGCGGCTTCGGGTATCGCTGCTTTCAGCTCTGCATTCAGGACCGGGGCTGCGATATAATGGCAGTTTGCTGGTACTAAATATTTTGCAATCATTGTTTTCCGGCAATCCTTGTCAAGACCCTCAGTGGCGATGTACTCGAAGCGTTTGCTTAATTCTTTATGTAAGTCTGGACCATACTTAGCTGATGTCGACGGGTCTTCCCCCAGGATCACCATCGTATCCTGGTCAAGGTCCGCGTTGATAATGTCACCTGGCGTTTCATGCGAGGTACTAGGTTTGCCCGACGCAGGCTCGCTTGGTACGACCGGATCTAGTGCTGGTACGATATTATCAGCCAAAATAACAGGATCGGCTGGGTCGGCAGGAACAAAGGTCATAATCTCGTCGGGTTCATTACTGACCTCCGGAGAATCTTGAAGCCAGTCTTCAGGCTCAATACGAGTGTATTCTAAAAAGAAACACCATAATTGGAAATAGGCCATTGAAACTTATTATTATTCTAAACTTATAAGGTACCTACCTACAATTTAATAACTAAGTAATTTACTTGTAGGTAGGTAGGAAACAAAGTAGAAAAATATCTACCGACTTATTTATTTTACCGATGGGTTCACAGAAATATATCTATGGATGGGTTAAACAGAATAGACATTGTATTCTTTTTCCTAGAATTTGTCGAACGGACATTGGTAGCTAAGTGCACATGACGTTACGGGTATCCTTGCGACAGCCCCCACGCCGCTCGGAGTTGGTGTTGCAAGGCTTGTTTAAACGTATATACGTTAAGCCATGATCATAGAGTATATAACCACTAGAGAGCGTATAGGCCGATTTCTTCTAAGTACGCGGCTCACTACAGCGGGCCGGGGGACGAGGAACAACGCGCGGCTGCAATTGGTCCGTTCAAGGTCAAGTTGCATAGGTAGCCTATGGTTAGTGGTGGCACTACTTGATTAAAGGAAAATAGTCGATATCGATAAAATGGATTTTAACATTATAAAAATACTCAATCCAAACAAACAGCGCTATATCTTGTTTAAACAAAGTTTCCCTATTAACCTTATCTTTCCACTTTTATTTTAATTCTGAAATCTTCGAAAATTTATAATGAAAACATGTATGTCAAACACACACAGATGAAAAATCTGAGACCCTCCTCCTTTTTTTAATGTCGTTTAAAAGTAGACGTGTTTAATGTAAGTATGTGAATTGATTAAAAATTGTATTAGTTGTAATTTTATGATCATCGATAAATCGACTTCAATCATTAAACGTAACAGCACAGATTTTTACGATAAAAATACAAAGGGGAAGAAAGGGATAAAAATATAAGTATTTCCTAATGAAAGAAAGAGACTTTTCCAAAAGACATCAACGCGCGCTTCTCACAGTGTGCTCGTTCACCTAACCACCATTTTATATAGACCCCTGCAGTGGCTCATCATCTGATTCAAATCAAAAATATTTTGCGTAGTCTTTACTCTCCGATGAAAACTTATGCCATCATTTTTGTAACAAAAGGTCTTGGAATGTTTTCCACACAAATTCACCGGGTTTGAAGGCATTTTTATGCGTTATAAATTGCATAAAAATTAAAACGATTTGTAAAAACTTAGCATGCCCACAGGTCTAACAATTGGTCACAACTAAAATGGTTACTAGTGCCGTTGACTAACATCTGAGCAAAAACACTAATAGTTTTCGTGCGTCGGGGCACTGTATGCGCAGTCAAGTGGTTTAATAGTCTTTGGCCATGATGGACCCGTGAAATAACACTGGTTTATTGAGTATTAGTAGTAAAGTTAGTGCGTCGGAAAACCCATAGGTAGCCCGGAGTGCAAAACTTAAGATTTTACGTAAATACGTATTTGTAATACTCAGTAGAAACACACACATAATCTAGTGATTGTGTGTTACCTAGTGGTAACGTACCTCTTTGCTCATACGAAGTATGCGCGATCGGAGGAGTTGCGTCTTGCGAAGGCGGATACAAACGCCGTAATCTGCGTTCGTAATAATCAGTACTAATCTCGAGGACGAAGCGTTAGTATAATAAAATTACAAAGTTCCTAAATGGGTCATTCTTCAGGACACGTTTTTTAAGCGGCATCACCTTATAAGAATTGAAATAGCAAAGTCAGCAAGCCCCTTTTTTTAGGCAATCCTTTAATCCTCTCTTATTCGGGTCATTAATTATTTTTCAATTATCTATATATTTAATATCATAAAAAAATAAAAACACCCCCATTATTTAATTTTCGTGGAGTGTCCCAAACCCCGATCTAGTCACTTAGAAAATTATATATTTTAAACTAAACGGTACATGCTTACCAAAAAAAAAATGAAGTCCTAAGAAGTTGACAATGCTATGAAAAAATAGATCATAATTCTAAAAGAATTGCAGTATCTAACAAAAAAATATGTAACTGTCCCGGGGTAGTTACTGATTTGTGTGGATCATTGTAAATTCACTTGCACATCCCTAACTTCGAGGCCCGATGTTGCCTCATCCTAATTCACGTTACAAATAGTCGCGCTCTGACGGCCGGGCAGAGTGCTTTTGTGATGAAGCGTCGAGTTTTCGAAAAATTAAGGTAAGAACCTCGTTTCATGGGTATGGTTTCTCAAAACTTTGATTTGCGTGGTTTACGTGGTAGTTTTGACTCCCGCAAATCAAGTATTGGTCATGCAAGTGAAATAACTTTTTTAGTTTTTGAATATTTTTTATCAATAATAAATTATTGTGATAATTAAAAGACCTACTGATAATGTTCCTAACAAATGACTGATTTTATAATCAAAGATGTTTTTAATGTCTTTTACAAAGAATAAATAATGTTGACTGATTTTATTATAAATAAAAGCTTAAAAAAAAAAGATTTCTGTGTCAGTTACTTACCTATTCTTTTACCTGATAAATTAATCACTTATTTGAGAAAGTTAAATTAAAAAAAAAAACATTACCCAACAATGTTTTTTTTTTGGGTGTGTTGTGATTTGCGTGGCCTCCAATATTTTAAACTCGATTATCTCTGTAAGTATATCGCTGTCTGAGGTGCCTCTTCTATAAAAAATATTACTTTTACGTATATTTTAAGAAACAGAAGTCGATTTAAAAAAAATAGTAATTTGAAAAATTGCCACGCAAATCACCAAAGAATGCCTTGCTCGAAGAATCACCCAAATAGTTGCCCCTCAACGCAGATAGATATACCAAGCCACTTGAAACTTTGAAAGTATAATAATTCAGCTAAGCTCAAGTGTCTAAAAATAATGGCTAGTAGCTAAAATAGATATAAGTAGGTATAATTAGTATATACTATAATAATGCTCTTGCAGACAGTATGTTGACTTTGTTACACTCAAAAACTTACATAATTTTAGTGTAAACATAATTATGTTTCACTCGTCAAAATGCTAGTGAGCAACGTTACTACTATCGTAAGCGTATTGTTCGATAGCATATGTCGAATTAGTGACTCATGGTACCGTTTTGTATGGTGACAGATAAAAAACGTTAGTGATTATCGAATAGATTACGTTAGGTTTTTAACATATCGAAATCATGGTACGAATTATATTTCTTTCAGTGACCGCTAGGGGCGCTGTACATCTGGTGTGCAAAGGTCTACAGGCTGCGTCTGACTTGCGTGCGTATCGCGTCTGTATCGCTACAAACGCGCGTCAACAGCGCGTTTAAAAAACTTTTATTAAATAAATTTTATTAAGGGGGTCACTTTTGGGGTCAAACTAGAAAAATAAGGTTTTCAAACTATATCGTATGACATATCAAAAGAAAGGGCATCCATCTTCTTCTTCGTTTCACTCTCGACAGAGAAGTCGTGGTCGCCTTTAAGGTTGCGTAGCATGCTTGACAATCCGTCACCACTCTTCACGCACCTTTGTCTTTCTGATGCACTCATACAAAAGACCATTGTCTAATGCTACCTTAATTTGGTCGGTCCAGCGCTCCAGCGCACAGGCGATCAACCACTAGCTATTTGCCCTCGACGTTTCCTTGTACTACAAGGCGCTCTATGGAGACATCTCCACGTCTTGATACTAAACACGAAGTTAAAATCAAACTTTCCAAATGGTTGCAGCAGTTGACGTATGACGAAACTGAAAAACTTATTACATTCAAGTCTTCTTAAATATTTAGCTATTTCTTCGAAACCTTTTTTTTTTTTTTTACTTTGAAAGAATTCAGATTGCTCACCTCCGTCGAACGCACCATCTAAGAGAATTAAGCATAACTCTTGAAAAATCGCAAATTAAGAAATTTTCCGAGCACCACGCAATTAGCACAGGTCTTTCGAGGTTGAAAAATTGGAATGACACTACTGGCATCTATCCTAACGAACATTCAAAAAATAAGGATGGTATTTTTTTTTTTAATCCACAGAAATATAAAACAAAATATCTATGGTTCAATCATTTTGGCCACAGACTGTACGACTTCAAACTGTTATTTTCTTTATGGAACATCTCTAAAGTTCCATCTCTAAAATTCACACAGGCTAAGACGCGGGCAGAAGCTAGTATGAACTTCTTTTTTCAAATTTCTTTCAAATTCCTTTAAGCCATTTTTACGTTATTGAGGCACAAACATACAAACTTTCATATTATGCTTGCAGATTTATAATTGGGTTGTCAACGGCGTGGGAGCCGAAACCAGCGCCGGAATGGCTTCCACGCAGGGGCAGGTTCCCCGGGCTGGCGGGCCCGCGCCTCGAGGAATTTGGATACAGCACCGTACCTTCGCGCCGCCGCTTGTTTGTGTGGCTGACGCCGCGCGTGCGCTCAGCCTGTCGCGGCCATGAGCGCTGGGCGTTCTACAACAACCCGACTACACTTGCAGATTGTGACTTCGTGGACCCAGAGAGTCTCCAGTAAGTAAAATTAAGAAATAGGAACAACAGTAAAAGTTTCTTACCATTCTCCTTTTGACCAGTTTGAGCTGTGTTACTACACGATAGCTAACTCAAAAATTTGCTGTTTAACATTTTTCAGAGCGGTAGATGTTCTGTCCGTCGGCGACTGCAGCGAATGCAACGCCACGCTGCAGCGGCTTGTGGCTCGCGCCAATGCCACCCACACCCGGCTGAACCAGCGGGTCGTTGACCGCGCCCAGTTCTTGCGCGATCGGGTCACTACCAACCGCTCATTTCTGTTCCTGGATTGGGACATGTGGCAGGGAGCAGCTAACGTGAGCGTCGTGGAGCCTCCCCCCTGCGTGTCTGTCGACTTTGATTGCAAACAGGAGCTCGATTCCACCGTAGCAATGCGTGTCGCCGACGTCGACCTGCTAAAGGAGCATGCGACTCAATTATTTTACTTTGTTAATGACTTTAACCCAGTGCCTAAAGCTTTGAGGGAGATCCTTGAACGACAAGCTAGTGGTGTAGATATTGAAGAGGCGGCGTGCCAGTGGGCCTTCAAAAACGAAAGTTATAAATTGTTACCAGAATATGACTACGACTATTACAATTTGATTACATATTTTTGCATCGAGGATCCAGACACTAGTTTATTACAGACCATTACAGAAATCGTCGAGGGTGAAGTACGTAAGGTGGCTTCAGCAGCCGGCTGGGATGTGATGTTTAACAACATTAATATTAGCTGTTCTGACAAAAATACCTTGAGGTACAGGATCCACAAATGGAGGTCGACAACAACCTACTCTAGGATTTTAGGCATCGTAACGCTATCAGTGGAGGGTGTGACGGCGGCTTCGCTCACGGCCACCGACAGCTACATGCCACTAATGCTGGCAGACGTGGCGCCAGAGCAGGGCTCAGCCACAAAAGCCACTTGGCACGTGGCTGGCCGGCCGCGCCACCTGGCGCTCGCGCTGCTCCGTTTCGTGCGCGACGCGCGCTGGACCCGCCTCGCCGTGCTCTCCCAGCGCACGGACCTCGCTGCCGATTACTATGCTACGCTCAAAGACCAGGAGGAAATCAAACTAAGAGAGTTTTCGATACCAGTCTCTGTAGGGGAAAAAGAAGCTCAAGCTGTGTTACAGAATCTACAAGACATAAATGCTCGCATCGTGTTTATAAACGCCGATTCCCAAGCTGCTGCCACGATCGTGAGTGCGGCGGCAGCGGCTGGCATGGGCTACTCGGACGGCTACGTGTGGATAGTCCGCGAGTGGCGACAAAGTGACATGGTGTGCGACACACACACCACAAAACTCTTTATGGTATCGTTTTGGAGCCGGAGTAAGGAGGACCTGTCGACTGCGTCGACCGCGGAGGAGTGGCTGGCGCTGCGGGAGCGGCTGGTCGGGCTGTTGGAGCACCAACAGCCGTGGCCGCCTCGCACCGTGTCGCTTGTTGATGCACTTCTCTCACTTACAATGGGTTTAGAAGAAGTTTTCCGGCAGCAGCCGGACACGCGACAAAACCTGCGAGGACCACAATTGATTCAGTGAGTAGTCATAAGCTAAAAAGTGATATTTTAATATTACTAGCTGCTCGTGTAAACGTTGTTTTGCCAAAAAATTATTAGAAACCCAATGAGCTATTGTCAGACCAACGGAATATGCACAAAATAATCTAAAAATCAATCAAACCGTTTCGGAGGAGTTCGATAACAAACACCGTGACACGACATTTTATATAATGACTAGCTTCTGCCCTCGACTTCGTCTGCGTACACTTTAGACCTGGTGCGCAACTACTTTGTTTCATATCCTCATCCATATTACATCTTCATGATTCTGGTACACTGATAATTTGTGAGTCTTTGCTGTTCGTACTTACAGCCCCGGAATAATTTTGACATGTTTCTGTTCTCTTGGATATTTTAAATCTGAACCGCTTACAATTACACGACCGCGGAAATATCTCGAAATATGTTTGGTCTCTTGGTACTTATGGATCTTTAGCGCTCACAAATCCTGCTGAAGAAATACTTCAGCATGTTTCTGCTCTCCTGGTACCTGTGAATCTATAGCTTTCACAATTCTAGTCTGGAATTATCTTCAACATGTGTATGTACGCCTGGTAAAATAAAAATAAAAAATTGCTTTAAATGCATTGATATGTTTCTGGTCTCCTGGTACTTGTGTTAATATTTAGCGCTCACAATTTTAGTCTTGGAAATACTTCGACTTCTCATTAAGCCATGTAAGTTACCAGGATGAAAGCAGCTATGTTTCATTCCAGGATAAGATCTATATATCTGCCAAATTTGTAGTGTTGCACAAACATACAAACTTTCACATTTATAATATTAGTAGGTTGTGAAAGTTACAAGTACCAGGAAAGCAGAAACGTCAAAACTTTATTGAGGTTGGAACTATGAGTACTATAGATTCAAAAGTACCAGGAGATCAGATACAACCGAATGGATATTGAGAACGCTATCCTACTTTCTATATTTACACACACAAAAAAAAGTTTGCAGTCACTTTGAAAAATCGAAAACTTTTTGTTACAGTAGATTCTATTCTGATTTTTTCTTTTTATTAGAATACTAGCTGACCCGTGCAACTTCGTCTGCGTCACATTTTCCATTACTGCTCCGCTCCTATTTGTCTTAGCGTGATTATATATATACACCACTAATTTTTAATTAGTACAAATACTTAAAGGGCTTATTAGAAAAGGTCTTGTTATTATATATGTAAAGTCGCAATAAATAATATTCATAAACAGCAAAGTTATTAACGTTTGCTTATATCCCAAAATGTCACTCAATTTATGGTAAACGAAAAAATAAGCAATCCAAACTTTTCTTTCGCACTTTAATTGGGCTTAGGACCAACAAAACTATCAACTTTTTACAATTAAGTAATTTTTAAGAAATCATTTAAGATACTCAAGTAAAAATAAATCAAATTAAACAATTTTGGGATTTCGTTTTTTTTTTACTTTTGACTGCAAAATTATGATCAGTAATGGGTACGGGAACAGCCCCATTTTTTTTGTACATATTAAAAAATAGTGTTGTATACGCCTATAACCTTCCTCAATAAATGGGCTATCTAACACTGAAAGATTTTTTCAAATCGGACCAGTAGTTCCTGAGATTAGCGCGTTCAACTAAACAAACAAACTCTTCTGCTTTATAATATTAGTATAGATTGCATAATATACAAAATCTACGTTCAGTTACGTATCCTGATCTCTCTCTCGAATTAAGAATATAATTATGAAGAGGGTACCTAATGCAGGGCACTGTATCATCTCTATCGGTTGAAATGCCGACCAGCCCAGGTACCTAATCTCCTGGTACAAACTAATCTTGAATCAAAATCAACAAAACCAAGTAAGTATCGAACGAATGGTGCTGAATCAAGTGGATTCTTAATTTCGTCCAGAACAGTCCAAAAAGAAACACATTTTCTCCGATTTTTACTGACAATATTGCTGATTGTAGACCACTGATTAATTTAGTTTGTTTTAACATTTTATAATAATAATATCAAAAAAGTTTTACTGGGTTCATAGAATCGATTTATTATAGAGGAGCTCGTGGCTAAATTGAAACAGCCGCACGGGCCGATCTTCAAGGCTAAACTATAACAGACGAACGCATCGATCTTCAAGGTTAAGCAACGCTTGCGAAGGTTGGTCTGTGGATGAGTGACCATCTTGACATACCGAGTTTCCTTCGTGCCTCAGAAAGCACGTTAAGCCTTTGGTCCCGGCTGTCATTTGTAGATCTTTGGCAGTCGTTACGGATAGTCAAAAGCCAGTAAAATCTGACTGAAATCTTGCATTGAATGAGTTATGGAGGTCTGGTAGGCAGCCGCGCCACGTAAAATACCGGTATTTAGAATCCGGTTTGTCTGGAAGCCGAGCCAATATAGTAAGGAAAAAGCTAGGTTGTTATAATGGTCACCCATTCACAGACCGTCCTCGGCAAGCGTTGCTTAACCTTGAAGATCGACGTGTTCGGCTGATATAGTTTAGCCACATTGAAACATAATACCAAATATTCACCTCTTCTGTTAGTAAAACAGTTTACTTATGGATAGTGGATACAGGTAACTCTCCGGAGGAGACTCTCCGCTCCTCCCAGTAAATCGAAAAACAATCTAGTCATTCAATCAAATCCATACTTCCATAGCTATTTATACATCAATATTATACGTCTCTTAGTTAAATAACATAAAACATGGGGCTGACCTTATGCTACTGCGGAGAATCTTAACACCGCGATTCAGAAAAACGCGTCATAAGTACAACGCCATCTATCGATCTACAACGTAACTGAACTGTCTTTATACTCATAACTACTCATAAGTTGAAACTTAGAAGCTTACACGTTACGATAAATAATGATAATATAGTAAAATATTCACTTTTTTTGCCACATTTTAAGTTTAATTAAAAAATAACTCAAAAATACATTGTTTCGGGGTCTTTTCACACATTTCTTATTAAAAAAAATCTCAATAGATGGCATTGCAAGTATCTGAAGTCTCAATGAAAACAACCTATTTTAGCGCTCGATGAAGTTTCTTCGTAAACTTTAAAATTCGATATCTTTTGATTTTGTGGGTCGATTTTGATGAAATAAAGACTAAATGTTGCTCCGATTATCATTTAATATTTCGAAGTACCTAAATTTTGAATCCAATCGGTGGTTTATGCGTGATGCTCCTCCAAACGCACAGACAAACAGATGCACAGACATACAGACGCACAGACAAACAGACGCACAGACAAACAGAAAAGAATTTCAAAAACTGCCTTTTGTGTTCTATGTCATTTTTCTGACATTTTTATGTATTTTTTATGCGAAAATATTCAATGTACAGACACGGCAACTCTACGATTTTATTATATGTATAGATAGATAGATAGATAAAACAATAAAAAAAAAAAAAACAAACGTAATTTATTCAAATAAGGCTGAGAGCCAGCACTTTTTGAACGTCAAGTTCAACAAAAGACAGTCCCCCAAAACGCCCGCCCTTCACCACTTCCTAGCGTTTTAGCTGTGGAGAAGAAGTGGCCAACAAACTCCCCAGCAACACATCTCTCTGTTACGTTTTAGGACCTAGAATTTATACAATGAGTAGAATGCGAAGTAATTAATACATGTCACAAAACAAAAACAATAAAAGCATACTATCATACTATAAAACAAAATACACACTCAAGCAAGTGCTGACGTTAGTAGAAAGATTGACCTACATAGTCAGATATATAAAAAGACAAAAAAGAAATAAAAACAATAAAACAGTTCAATTGTTTTTCCATACAATACTGGTATTCAGCTGAATCCAGTTTGACTGGAAGCCGTCCCCAATGTAGTTGGGAAAAGGCTAGGCAGATAATGAATTGTATTTCCATACAAAAAGGCTTTCAGTCCTAGCTTATGCTCATTCAGAATTCTGATCTAATCAATTTTAACGGATTTAAAATTCACACAAGTCCAGGAGACCGTGAAAGGCAAAGAAATGCCACTGGAACAGTTCAGCAAGGCAGGAAAGCAGTCGCATTTCACAGGTATTGTGATTGGAGCTAGAACGCTTTGTTCCCGTATCGAGGTTTCTTGACCGCAGACATGTATAAAGCAGTTGCTATTAATGGAATTGTCAGAACATTCCGAGTAAACCATGGGTACCAATTTGAACGAGTCGATGATAATGCGCCCGCTCACCGAGCTCAACGAGTCAATGCTGCTCTCCAAGAATACGACTTCACAAGATTAGACTGGCCTGCCGGCTCGCCTGACTTGAACCCAATAGAGCACGCGTGGAATGCTCTTAAGCTAGCTATTTAGAACCGTCAGCCACGTCCCCAGACAGTGCCAGAGCTCAGGGAAGCCGCTTTTCAAGAATGCGAAAGGTTACCCCAAGAAATGCTGAATAACTTGATCCTCAGCATGCCCAGGAGGATCTCCGCATATATGTTAAAGCCAGGGGAGGAGTTCTATTATATTTAATATAAACCTTTTATTGATAAACTAGCTGTTGCCCGCGACTTCGTCCGCGTGTATGTCAAAAAGTAAATTATGTTGCTATGTAAGATTGATATGATAATATAAATATAAACGGTCAATATCTGGCACCGCTAGACCCTTTTTAGATTTGGGAATTTTAATAGTTTCACTGTCCGCAAAGCAGACACAATAGTAAAACAATCAGCGCAGACCACATGTGGTCTGTTGGACTGTGAACCGGTTAAAGACTGTTATGCAAAGAAGAGCTGGTTGTATAATCTCTTCTGTTCAAAATACCGTCCAGCCCCTAAAAGTCTCTCCCCGCAACAGATAGAGTAGAGAGAGACTGCGCTATCCACACTTAGACTCCCATTCGGTCCATAGCGCGTAAGTATTCTGGCTAAGTTAGCCAGCCAAGCTCCGCCCAAATGTTGGCCCAAAAATGGTAATGAGGTATTTGTACACTTTCTCACATATAGCGGGCTTTATAGAATTTAAGACTTTGGGAACTTAATCAAAGCAAAGAGTATCCTATAGCGACTATTATAATGCATAAAACTGATAAATAAAAATAATGACTTACCACGGGAAACTCGAACGGTAAGGAGATTTTTGTTTGGCGACTAAGGAAAAAATATAAACAAAAGATTGTTCAAATATCTGGATTATAAATCTGTTTTGTCGGAACGAACATTTGGATTCAGACCTAAACTATCAACTGCCGATGCTGTTCATCATCTGACTGACTATCTGGCTCAAGAACTTGACAAGGGTAACCATATAGTTGGGATTTTTCTGGACTTGCCAAGGCTTTTGACACAGTTTCCATTCCTATTATGTTGCGCTAACTTGAGACAGTGGGTATAAGAGGTATTCAGCTGAAACTTTTCAAAAAGCAGTGTTATCAGCTCAGACAAAAAACTTTATTTCTGTGATACATTAATGATCTTTTTGTTTTGGCTGAATCGGAACATGACGTCTACAAGCTCGTGCAAGATGGCTTCAGTATGGTAAATAAATGGCTACAGCATAAATAACTGTTTCAGGTCACTGAAAGAAAGTCTTATCAAAAAGCCAGTCGCTGGTTTCAGTCAGCGTCTACACTACGTGGAGCACTCGATCGAACAGACGCGTGTGTTCGTCGACCAGTGGTGCGGCGGCACCTTCGATCGCAGACTGGCGAAGTGGCACGTGAATGTGACCAGCGGCGACGTGCTCGGAAATTTCACGCGGCCCGACAATCTGCCACCGACCGACGGCGCCTCGGGCTGCATCGTACAGTCCGGCGACCCGTTTCACCCCAACTGCAACGATACCGCGTGCGGCTGCGCGCTGGTGCTGCTGGCGCTGTCGCCCGGCGCCGTACTGCTGGCGCGCCGCGCGCTGCGCCGCCGCATCGCGCGCCTGCTACAGGAGCAGCAGATCCAAGTGATCGCGCGGCGCCGGCACGTGGCCACCGTGCTGGCCGCGTACCTGGTGGAGCGCGAAGCACTGGAGCTGCGCGAGGAGCTCGGCGCGGGCCGCTTCGGCAGCGTTTGCCTAGCGCAGCTGCGCGTGCCTGGCCGCGCCCCGCGCTACATCGCCGCGAAGGCTCTGCGCGACAACGCCGCGCCCGCCGAGGAGAGCGAGTTCCTCCGCGAGGCGTGCACGATCGCCTCCCTCGAGCACGCGCACATCGTGCGCCTGGTCGGCGTGTGCATCGCGGACGGACCTCCGCTGGTGCTCATGGAGCTAGCGTTCTTCGGCGACCTGCTGGGGTACCTGCGCGAGCGGCACCACCTGGTGGAGGAGCCGGCGGAGAGTGGCGAGGCGGAGCACGTGTCCGCCGAGGCACTGACGCGGCTGGCGCGCGAGGCGGCGGAGGCGCTGCAGTACCTGAGCGCGCGCGGCGTGGTGCACCGCGACGTGCGCGCCGCCAACTGCCTGGTGGACGTGCGGCGCTCGCTGAAGCTGGCCGACTTCGGCATGGCGCGCGACACGGTGGCCGGCGCCGACGGCGCGCCCGAGTACGCGTGCCGGCGCCGCGGCCTGTTCCCCGTGCTGTGGATGGCGCCCGAGAGCCTCGCGCACGGCGTGTTCTCGGCCGCGTCCGACGTGTGGGCGCTCGGCGTGCTGATGCTGGAGCTGGTGACGCTGGGCGTGCGGCCCTACGGCAGCATGTCGCCGCTGCGCGTGCTGGAGTACGTGGCGGCCGGCGGCAGCCCGCCGCTGCCGCTGGACGCCACGCCGCAGACGTGAGTACCGTGCGGGGAGCGGGGCGCGGGGCGCGGGTTGCGGGGTGCGGGGCGCAGCTGACACAGTGTGTTGCAGGCGCGGGCTGGCGCGGCTGTGCTGGGCGCGCGCGGCGGAGCGGCGGCCGAGCGCGGCGGAGGTGGCGGCGTACCTGGCGGCGTGGCCGCGCGCGCTGTGCCCGGCGCTGCTGAGCCAGCGCGTCGAGCCGGCCGACGCCGACAGCGGCTTCGGGGAGTCGCCCTCCACGGAGCTGCTGCCGCGCGACTCTCCTCTGGACTCCGTCGATCGGCATGACGATCTTGCCGCAACTCACTGATCTGCCTGGTAAATAAGTTTAGAATGTTGTTTACGTGCAACTATGTAAGTGTATTTTCCCAAATTATTGCAAACACCGTGAGTCGTCCTCATAAATCTCACGAGATCACAAACTCTTTACTATTTTGTATAGGTACATAACTATGTTTTTTTTGTTTTTGAGTATTCTTAAATTATTTTGATAATTTTTAATATATTCTATAATTTTATTATTGCATTTTGTTTATTTAATTGTTTTTGTCGACTCTCTGTACGTGTTGGTTGTTACTGTGAGTGCAGAGAGTCATTGAAATGAAATAAAATAAATAAATCTGTTCGATCATTTTGTTTGTCATCATGTCAGTCAATGTCAGTTGCCTCAATACAGAACTAGTAAGGAATCACGTGATTTTATTCATTAAAATGTCGTAAAAGTATCTTCTACCCAAAATTAAACCAATGGCGTCAACATAATTATATTCGCAAATTGAGCCGCATTAGGCTAAGGTTATGCTGGCTGAGACTTGAGACGCAGGGCAGAGCAGATTTTGTAGTGCATGGAGCTGCGTACGCTGCGCCGCGCGCCGCGGTGCAGGCACGTGCGACGCAAAGCATTACTTTATCAAACACTTTGCTGAAAACTGGCAATACAGATACAGGTCTACGATTTATTGGTGTCTTTACTGTCCCTAGATTTTAAAACCTGGATCACTTTACTATATTTCATTATATCCGGAAAGACCCCTTGGTCCACACACAAATATTAAAGCCAAAAATTGCTATGGTCTTGGACGTACACACTTCGGGGGCCGAGTCACCCGCGTCCGTAGGAGAATACCCTTCAGCGAATCCCTACACGTGTTCCCCGGGTGGTGCTAAACAGGTGACACTAACCGCCTCCGTGGTCCAGCGGTTATACCACCTGATTCAGACCCAGAGGTCCCGGGTTCGATTCCCAGCGGAGGCAAATTTTTTGCTCGGTTTGGTTGGTGGTAGGACTTGTTCTAAGTCCGCCTGGCAAGCTACCACCATCATGTCTAAGTCTGTCGCCATAACAACTATGTTAACTGCATTGTTGTGTTCCGGCAGTTAGAGGTATGATAGCCAGTTCCTCTGTGTAAGAGGATTCCGGGTGAAACTCGCTTCCATCTTCGGCCTGATCATCACTTTCCATCAGGTGAGATTTGGGCCAAGAGTTTCCCCGTTTTGTATTAAAAAAAAAAAAAACTAAAAGATATTCCAAATCTCAAATTTATTGCAATCCAAAAAGTACACATACAGGTGGTAAAATGAATAAACAGAAACAATAATTATAGACCCTGTCGGGCTAAGCAAAACTTAAATAATAAGGAGGAAGAAAAGTTATTTAAAGCGCTCTTCAAAGCGCGTTTTTAAGCGTTCTTCTTCTTTTAAAATAAATTTATTTTTATTTCCTGACCAACGTGTACCTCTAATTAAGTATTTTATGCACATTGTTAACCTACATATTTATTTTTGGATTAAATTAAATTTTTAGTTGTTTTGTTGTGTATTTATATAGGTATATTTATGCATTGGTATTAGTATGTTTAATTTTATATTTATGTTAAGATGAAAACTAAGTATATTTGTTCGTATTTGTTTTTTTTTATAATTTATAGAATAGAACATCATTAATTTATTATTATCAATAGAAATTAATGTTATTTATTTCCTTTATTAATTTTCTGTACATATCTTTCACATTACTAAATATTTCTATTAAAAGTATAAAAAAAAAAAAAACATTTTAAAATAAAAAAAAATAGTAGCCCACTAGTATCAGGAACAGGGTCAAAGCTACCGTTGGTTAGGGCTTCCGAGAGAGGAACCTCCAAACAATACGCGCCGTGTCCAGGAGTACTGCTTTCTGGATCAAGCCCTTGATCCAGCTGCCCAACGAGAGCCTCTTTAGATGTTGGTCGAGGCTCTTGGCAATTATGCCGTCACGACTATCGGCACAATGACTGCTGTGTTCACATCCAAGTCAAGATACTGACTTTGTTTATCTTTCTCAGACTTCAGGAGGTTCTCGGCATGAGGGACTGCTATATAAACAATCATTGCGCGACGCTCTAGTCGATCTATCACCACTATGTCAGGCTTATTGGCAACAATAGTCCTGTCAGTGATGATAGTTAATTTGTGTGTTAATATTTAATTTGTGTGTCGATCAACGAGTCTTTCCGGACCTAATGAAATTCAGTAAGGTAATACCACTTTTTAAATCTGGGGATAGTTAAGACACAAATAATTATAGACCAGTATCCGTGTTGCCAGTGTTTAGTAAGGTATTTGAAAAAGTAATGCTAAATCAGATGCTCAGTCATTTTAACACGAATAACATCTTACATGATAAACAGTATGGTTTCACCAAAGGACGTTGTACAACTGACGCTGGTGTCACCTTACTAAAGCACATCTTTAATGCGTGGGAGGACGCACAGGATGCCATAGGTGTCTTTTGTGATCTCTCAAAGGCGTTTGATTGTGTTGATCACGATACATTACTCCTGAAGCTCTGGCATTACGGACTAGGCAAAACAGCGTTAAACCTAGTCAAATCTTATTTGAATGATAGACAGCAATTAGTTCACATAAACGGTGTCAATTCGTCGGGATTAAACGTAAAAATGGGCGTCCCCCAAGGCTCTATTTTGGGTCCTTTCTTATTTTTGGTATATATTAATGATTTACCTTATTTATTGCAACAAAATCTTGATATGGTGTTGTTTGCTGACGATACCTCTTTAATTTTTAAGATAAATAGAAAGACGAACAATGTTAATGACATAAATAATGCCCTAATGCAAGTCCAAAATTGGTTCACGGCGAATAATTTGGTTCTAAATGAAAAGAAAGCAAAGTGAATAAGATTTGCCTTACCTAATGTCAAAAGCAGTGATTGTGACATATTATTGAACAAGGAAAAACTAGAATTCGTCGATAAAACGGTTTTCCTAGGAATTACGCTTGACCCCAGGCTTCAATGGGGCCCTCATATAACATCTCTTTCCAGACGGCTAAGTTCAGCAGCATATGCTGTTAGAAAAATCTGCCAACTAACGGATGTCGATACCGCGAGACTTGTATATTTTAGTTACTTTCACAGTATCATGTCTTACGGTATTTTACTATGGGGACGGGCTGCAGACATCGAGTCTATTTTTATTCTGCAGAAAAGGGCTATCAAAGCGATATATAATCTCCGCCGGCGCGATTCTCTTAGGGAACTGTTTAAGATTATTAACATCATGACGGTACCTTGTCAATACATTTACGAAAACATCATGTATGTCAGAAAGAATTTACATATTTTTAGTAAAAGAGGCGAGAGACATAATTATGGTACTAGAAATAGGGACCAGTTAGTTCAACCAGGCTTCAGACTGGCTAAAGTAGCCTCATCTTTCATGGGGTACGGTTTAAAATGTTATAATAAGATACCTCCCCATATATTAGAACTAAATGAGACGAAATTCAAATCTTGTACCTCTAGCGGCCCACTGGGTGAAATTTCACCCAGCAAGTAAGCATTTCTGTTGAGCCCCGCTGGGTGAAATTGGACCCAGCACACCGCGACTGATTAAAACTTTATTTTCGTGTTTAGTAAGCTTTAGAATCGTTTGTCTACGAATATTCTCTATGGCGTATAAAATTTGCCGACTCTAGAAAAAAAAACATACTAAAAAGATGACACCTGACATTTCTAAAACTCTTGTCAAAAGTTTCTATGTCACGGTGATTTCGCGCGCAAGTGGTGAAGTGATTTTAGTGAATTTTGTGTGTTTTAGTGCGATATTCTAGGGTAAGTGGATAAATAATCATTTATTAGTATTTCCTACAAGTATGTAGCTAGTTTTTTGCATGAAATAACATAACAAAACTTGTTTTATTGAGCCAACAAAAGTTACGTAGTTCCGAGTGTTCGTCATGGTCAAAATTGTTATTGTTTGGGTTTTTGGCTATTTTTACAATTAAAGTAAGCATATTGTAACGATTTATCGTTAACAATGCGTTAATGAATATATAGGTAGTATTCTACAAGCTTTTCCAATTGGAATCTGTTTGATATAACTCTGATAATCGTTATCAAAATAGCGCATTGAATTACGCAATACAAAACAACAAATGGCGCCGCGCTTTATGAAGTTTGAGCTTGAATATTGCTATAATCGGCTATAGAACTCATATAAAAGATCATTGTCATTAGATTACTTGTCTTTTCATAAGCTAGATCCCAAAAATTGGTGTAAATTGATGCAATAGTTTTGTCAGAAATAACATAAACAGCAACATAACTACATTCAGCAAGTTCTCTCATTTCAATAGGATATATTTATTTCTCGAGTACTAATAAGAGTTTTTTTTTATACTTAATTTCATGACGACATAATTAAGGAACCCGAAACCGTTTCAAGTGCTCGGATACAAGCTACAGAAACGCTGCGATAACGTTTTTTGTTGGCCGGGTCAGATTACACTTACGGTAAGCGACCGCCCGCGGAGCGGCGCGGGACGCAAGGGTAGTGACGTATGAAATGTGTGAAGTCCGCCAGAGGCGGCGACGCACAGTATGCAGGCAAACATATTATAAGTTGGGGGATTATATTGAAGATAAAAATGCTTGGCTGAATGCTGGTCCTGCTCCACAGCCACTAGGGAGCACAAACTAATCTGTAAATATTTCTGAAACATTGTTGGACCGGCTGAAGATCTGAAGATTGTAAGAAAAATTTGCATTGTTTAGAATCAACTTACTTAGCATTGTATAATTTCAGCCATTAACAGCACATGTGTGAGTACTGTGTACCTTTAACTTAAACTTTAATTATCAGTTTTAGGTATGTTTTTGACTTGAATGTACCCCGGCGGTTGGGAGTGTCATGCTCACTCAAAAGTTTAGCTGATGGTGGCGTATGCGTTTGATCATTTGGCTCCCTTCAAAATGGTTGAGCCGAATGGTGCTGGCGCATGCGTCATGTTCGTGAACGGGCGCCGTCAGTCGGGACTGGTCATTTCTCAGCTGCCATGGTTGATTTTAATTATTTATTTGAATTGTTCCTCTTTTATTCCGGACGCTTTTATCCTGCTCGTCTACATCGTTCTCACATGTATGTATAATTTCAACCCGATGTAAATAAATCTTTGTAAAAAATTATTATTTTTAAAAGAGTGTCCGTGGAGTTTTTTGCACGTTATTCTCCAAAGAGATCTACGCTTTGGAACGTGCAAATAGCTTCAACTTTTTGGACCGACCGACCTTGACAATTCAAAAGTGCCTGTAAATGGTCTAATTGAAATAAATGCTGAAAAATAAAATTGTGATTTTTTTTAAATTTTGAATAGACTGATCCCAGTACAACGTGCAATTGCCATTTTCGATAACTGGGTCGGGCACATACCTGTAGTACGGTACTTCCGATTCCACAAGATTGTATGTCAAAGCAAGTTGCTGGTGAATAATCCTGGCTACAAGGTTGTTCCTGTGCAAATAGTCTCCGTTAGCCAGACTGTAACAACCGGAAATAATGTGGCGGATGGATTCCCCGGGTCGGTGACATGCCCGACATTATGTCAACCGTACCGTCCTTCACAATGTATTTCCGGTAGTTGTTCGTCATCATAACTTCGTCCATAATCGCACAGACAAAACCTTCGGTTTCCCCAAAGAGGTCACCAAAACGCAGCTAGGCTACGGACACTAAGAAATCTACATCAGGCCCATGTAGGACTCGATAAAAGCGTCCGTGAAGCTCCTTGCTCTGCCATATCTCCCTGCGGTCGTTAGTATCTAATACCACAGGTTTGCGCCAGTTCTCGTTAGCCAAGGAGAGCGCGGTAAGGCCTTTGTCCACCGCTACCACATCTCGATGCATACCCACGTCAGTTTCAAGGAAGTATTCCCTAAGGCTGCATACCTCGTGGTTGTGCAGAGTTTAGCATTTAAGAAGCCACGACCCCCGCACTTCCGCGGGATATACAGCCTCATCACCGATGACCGTGGGTGATGCATCCGATTTGCGGTAAGCAGTGAGCGTACCCTTCTATCCAGGGCGTCAAGTTCTGTCTGAGTCCATTAGAGTACCTATGCCGAAAGAGTCAAAACCGGCATGACCCAAACGTTGAACGCTTATTTATTTATTAAAATTTTCAAAAAATTCAAAATTCAAGCATTTATTTCAATTAAACCATTTACAGGCACTTTTGAATTGTCAAGGTCGGTCGGTCCAAAAAGTTGAAGCTATTTGCACGTACCAAAGCGTAGATCTCTATGGAGAAGAACGTGCAAAAAACTCCACGGACACTCTTTTAAAAATAATAATTTTTTACAAAGATTTATTTACATCGGGTTGAAATTATACATACATATGAGAACGATGTAAAAGACGAGCAGGATAAAAGCGACCGGAATAAAAGAGGAACAACAATTCAAATAAATAATTAAAATCAACCATGGCAGCTGAGAAATGACCAGTCCCGACTGACGGCGCCCGTTCACGAACATGACGCATACGCCAGCACCATTCGGCTCAACCATTTTGAAGGGAGCCAAATGATCAAACGCATACGCCACCATCAGCTAAACTTTTGAGTGAGCATGACACTCCCAACCGCCGGGGTACATTCAAGTCAAAAACATACCTAAAACTGATAATTAAAGTTTAAGTTAAAGGTACACAGTACTCACACATGTGCTGTTAATGGCTGAAATTATACAATGCTAAGTAAGTTGATTCTAAACAATGCAAATTTTTCTTACAATCTTCAGATCTTCAGCCGGTCCAACAATGTTTCAGAAATATTTACAGATTAGTTTGTGCTCCCTAGTGGCTGTGGAGCAGGACCAGCATTCAGCCAAGCATTTTTATCTTCAATATAATCCCCCAACTTATAATATGCTTGCCTGCATAGTGTGCGTTTAATACAAGACTTGAATTGCGTCTCATTTAGTTCTAACTAGCTTCTGCCAGCGGCTTCGCCCGCGTGATCCCTAGGGAACATATTCCCGGGATGAAAAGTAGCTTATGTGCTATTCCAGACTATAATCTATCTTTGTTCTAAATTCCATTAAGATCCGTTAAGCCGTTCTGGCGTGATTGAGTAACAAACAATCAAAATTTCACATTTATATTATTACTCGTTTGGTGTAAAGCGAAATTATAACCATCTTCCCCTCGACATTATAATTATTAAAGGATATTGCAAACTGTCGTAAGCCGTTTTCCGAAGCTACTCGCTAGCCTCTAGGCGCCAAGCTAGCCGCCTGCCTGTGCGTTCGCGACCACAAAAATAATCCTTATAGCATGATTCAGTATTCACGCGCGATGACTTATTATTAGCGTTTTTCATGTATAACTTTGGTGTTTATATACCGATTTCCATGATTCTTTTTTTATGGAATAGTTAATAATGTTAACTTTTATTAATGTTAATTAGGGACGACTGAGAGTTTTATAAACGTAAGAGTAGACAAATACAATCAGAAAGCTTCGAACTGCTAAACTATCGGGAGTTACACGTGTTATTGTTCGTCAATCATGAAAGATAGACATATGCTGTCGTTGGATATTTTTTATATAATTTTAAGGAGAACATTTCCGTGATACATTATTTCTGTGTAGCTTTCACCATTATGGTTGCACACGCGACGGAAGCTTAAAAAATTGAGTAACTTCTCCCGTTTTCCCAACATTTCCCTTCACTGCTCTGCTCCTATTGATTGTAGCGTGATGAAAAGTATACTATAACCTGCTCAGGAGTATGAATAATAATTGTACCAAGTTTCATTAAAATCCGTCGAGTAGTTTTTGTTTCTATAACGGTTATACAGACAGACAGACAGACAGACCGACAGACAGACAGACAAAAATTGTACTGATTGCATTTTTGGCATCAGTATCGATCCCTAATCACCCCCTGATAGTTATTTTGGAAATATATTTCATGTACAGAATTGACCTCTCTACAGATTTATTATAAGTATAGATAGATATAGATAGATAGATATAGAAGATAGATAGAAGATATATGGGGAGGTATCTTATTATAACACTAGCTTCTGCCAGCGGCTTCGCCCGCGTGATCCCTAGGGAAAATATTACCGGGATGAAAAGTAGCTTATGTGCTATTCCAGACTATAATCTATCTTTGTTCTAAATTTCATTAAGATCCGTTAAGCCGTTCTGGCGTGATTGAGTAACAAACAACCAAACTTTCACATTTATAATATTACTCGTTTGGTGTAAAGCGAAATTATAACCATCTTCCCCCGACATTATATTGCAAACTGTCGTAAGCCGTTTTACGAAGCTACTCGCTAGCCTCTAGGCGCCAAGCAAGCCGCCTGCCTGTGCGTTCGCGACCTTATACAAAAATAATCCTTATACTCGTAGCATGATTCAGTATTCACGCGCGATGGCTTGTTATTAGCGTATTTCATGTATAACTTTGGTGTTTCTATACCGATTTCTATGACTCTTTTTATGGAATAGTTAATATAACTTTAATTAGGGACGACTGAGAGTTTTATAAACGTAAGAGTAGACAAATATAATCAGAAAGCTTCGAACTGCTAAGCTATCGGGAGTTACACGTGTTATTGTTCGTCAAACATAAAAGATAGACATATGCTGTCGTTGGATATTTTTAATATAATTTTAAGGAGAACATTTCCGTCATACATGATTTCTGTGTAGCTTTCACCGTTACGGTTGCACACGCGACGGAAGCTTAAAAAATGGAGTAACTTCTCCCGTTTTCCCAACATTTCCCTTCACTGCTCTGCTCCTATTGATTGTAGCGTGATGAAAAGTATACTATAACCTGCTCAGGAGTATGAATAATAATTGTACCAAGTTTCGTTAAAATCCGTCGAGTAGTTTTTGTTTCTATAACGGTTATACAGACAGACAGACAGACAGACAGACAGACAGACAGACAAAAATTGTACTGATTGCATTTTTGGCATCAGTATCGATCCCTAATCACCCCCTGATAGTTATTTTGGAAATATATTTCATGTACAGAATTGACCTCTCTACAGATTTATTATAAGTATATATAGATAGAAGATAGATAGATATAGATTTTAAACCGTACCCCATGAAAGATGAGGCTACTTTAGCCAGTCTGAAGCCTGGTTGAACTAACTGGTCCCTATTTCTAGTACCATAATTATGTATCTCGCCTCTTTTACTAAAAAGATATAAATTCTTTCTGACATACATGATGTTTTCGTAAATGTATTGACAAGGTACCGTCATGATGTTAATAATCTTAAACAGTTCCCTAAGAGAATCGCGCCGGCGGAGATTATATATCGCTTTGATAGCCCTTTTCTGCAGAATAAAAATAGACTCGATGTCTGCAGCCCGTCCCCATAGTAAAATACCGTAAGACATGATACTGTGAAAGTAACTAAAATATACAAGTCTCGCGGTATCGACATCCGTTAGTTGGCGGATTTTTCTAACAGCATATGCTGCTGAACTTAGCCGTCTGGAAAGAGATGTTATATGAGGGCGCCATTGAAGCCTGGGGTCAAGCGTAATTCCTAGGAAAACCGTTTTATCGACGAATTCTAGTTTTTCCTTGTTCAATAATATGTCACAATCACTGCTTTTGACATTAGGTAAGGCAAATCTTATGCACTTTGTTTTCTTTTCATTTAGAACCAAATTATTCGCCGTAAACCAATTTTGGACTTGCATTAGGGCATTATTTATGTCATTAACATTGTTCGTCTTTCTATTTATCTTAAAAATTAAAGAGGTATCGTCAGCAAACAACACCATATCAAGATTTTGTTGCAATAAATAAGGTAAATCATTAATATATACCAAAAATAAGAAAGGACCCAAAATAGAGCCTTGGGGGACGCCCATTTTTACGTTTAATCCCGACGAATTGACACCGTTTATGTGAACTAATTGCTGTCTATCATTCAAATAAGATTTGACTAAGTTTAACGCTGTTTTGCCCAGTCCGTAATGCCCGAGCTTCAGGAGTAATGTATCGTGATCAACACAATCAAACGCCTTTGAGAGATCACAAAAGACACCTATGGCATCCTGTGCATCCTCCCACGCATTAAAGATGTGCTTTAGTAAGGTGACACCAGCGTCAGTTGTACAACGTCCTTTGGTGAAACCATACTGTTTATCATGTAAGATGTTATTCGTGTTAAAATGACTGAGCATCTGATTTAGCATTACTTTTTCAAATACCTTACTAAACACTGGCAACACGGATACTGGTCTATAATTATTTGTGTCTTAACTATCCCCAGATTTAAAAAGTGGTATTACCTTACTGAATTTCATTAGGTCCGGAAAGACTCCTTGATCGACACACAAATTAAATATTAAAGCTGAGTACGGCGCTACAGTCTCGATAATTGAGGTACAAACCTTGATAGACAATCCCCATAGATCTTCGGTCAATTTAATTTTGATTTGTTTAAAAGCTTTTATTACTACTATGGGGTTTATATGTTTAAAATTAAATTCAGTCGCGCAGGCTGATACGTTTGCCTGTAATAAATCAAAAGCAAGTGAAGGCGAGGAATTTAAGGCTTCAGTAGTTTTAATAGGGATACTTGTAAAGAAATTTACAAATTCTTGAGCAACTTCTTTGTTATCGCTAATAAGTCCGTGAGGCGTTTGCAATCTGTAATCATTGTTATGTTTTTTGTTCCTATTTGTTTCATTATTTGTAATTTTCCAAACCGTTTTTATTTTACTGTCTGCTGTTTTTACCTTATTGCTTATGTATAAAGCCTTAGCTACCTTACAAGTATTTTTTATAAATTTTGGATTTTATTATTATTTGAACTCAATATACATACTCAAACTTAAATATCTTAAACTAAATACAATAAAACCATGTTAGGGATTCTTTATACCTACATAGGATTATAATTATACAGTGTGAGTCTTTATAATGTGCACATACGAAAACGAGGAAAACTAAACCTAATTTTACCGACGGAAAACGTAAGATTTCTTTTTTTTATCGATTTCAAAAAGTACGCTCACACTGTGACCCTAGTGTAAACAAAACTGTGTAACTTGTCAACTAAATGATCTATTGCAATGTAACAAACTCTATAATGATTGGAAGTAATCATTCTTATGAAACTGGTGTTAATGAAAATAAACATGTTTTTTTAGCAAGAATATGTTTTCTTTTCATAAATTTTTACAATAATCGTAAAATTGCTCAAAAAGACGCCCAATTAGCTACCTTTTCTATTACTTTAGGACATTATTTTTCATCGTATAAGCTACCGAATAGTAAAAATTGTATGTTTATAACTCAATCCCAGCTTCTCCCACCTTATCAACTGTCACAGAAAGGCCCAGCATACGACTAAGCACATAGTTTAGCAGGTAGTCAGTCTTATGTCTATGAATTTTGCTGTGGATGGGCGCAGGTTGTATAAGTAAAATTTTTCAATAAGACGTGCGTCGTTTTGAGAAGTTTTATGATTATTAACTAATACGGTCAGCAGCTCAACATTCAAATCAAGTGCGGTCTCACGGGCTGAGTAATGTTTACTAATACGGTCCTGGGACTCACCTTGGTTCAGTACATTACGACACTGGTCCAGAGTGTGTCTGAATCACTTGCAGTAGGTACAAACAGATCGTTTCTTCATTGTAGAGGATTCCTGAGTCGTAGTAGTCGCCAACGTTGGCGACGGGCCCTGCGTGGCGTGGCGGCGGCAGCGGCAGCTCCTGTGCAGGCCTGCGCGTGTGCAGTCATGTTCTCGATGTGAGGTATTCCACGAAGCACACCCAAACGAAGCACACCCAGACGAAGCACACCTAAAGTATTCCACTAAGCACACCCGTAGGTGGGCTTCAAGTAAATATTTAAATTAATTAATTTCCTATTCCGCGAAGCACACCTACGAATATTACTCGCATAGTGCGGGGACTAAGAAATAAAAATGTCGATAGGAGGAATATTTAATAATTAAAAGACTAACTTAAATATCTAACATCTTTCATTATAAAAAGTTTTTTATTTTTCACTTTTTAGTGGTGCCCCACACCTAACAACACCACTGCAAAATCGCAGAAAAGCAAAATACGCAATTTCGATTATCAAAGAATCATCTAAATAGTCAAATTCCAGGTATTTCGATATAAAATCCAAAGTTTGTAACCGATTTTGATATGATTTAAATGGGACCAATCTGAAAGTATATCCTATCAGATAAAACAAGAATTTTTCAAATCGGTTCATAATTGTCGGAGTTATGAGGTAAAAAAAAAATACAACCGAATTGATAACCTCCTCCTTTTTGGGAAGTCGGTTAAAAATGTGATACAATACTTGTCATTTTCATAGTGTTCATATTAAAATCCCATAGATAAGACGTATACATGATGCGCTAATAGTAAACGCGTGCGCCCGCCACTGAATTCCCGAGCCAGTCCTGGGACGGCCCCGGTGAGTTCCCAAGAAACGCACCGTGGCGCCTCTGTCGCGGCAGCCATGTTCTCTGATAATTAGCTGTCATAACATGCATTAGGACCGCTATTTAAATATACATATTAATAGAACATTAGTTACCACCCTGAGAGCAGTGGTACCCAAGTTCAAGCCCCAGTCAAGATTCACTTTTTGTATTTTATTTTGGTTTTATTACTGCTGAAATATTTCCGAAAATAATAATTATGGTTCGCTAGTTTTAACTTTTTGTAACTAAGGCCGCGTTCCGAATTAGGATGTAATCGATTTGAGCGACCATAAACCCGTTCCGAATAAGCGTGAGCGCGATATCGATATCCCTTGAAGCGTCATAGATGACGTCATGACATGCGCCATCTTGCGATTACATCGACCATGCCCCAAATAAATATCACCGTGAGCGCTGTACTGCTGTATTTTACGCCCCCATTCCCATCATCACAAACATTTGTGATGATGGGAATGGGGGCGTACGGAAATTAAAGACGAAAATGCAGCAGTAATCGAATTATATTGGCGACCAGGCGCCCCACTTCAAATCTATACAAGGAATGTCATAAAAAAAACTTCAATTATTCTTCATTCATAATTCAAAAAAAAAAATGTTATACTTTTTCAGTGACCGTTCCAACCCTTTCGCAACTCTTATAAAGCCCTGAACCAATAAGTATCTTACCCCCTGGACACAACCTTAATACACAGTACTCAATACAATAAAGAGAGATGACAAAGTTTTATCCGAAGGTTATATACACCATAACACATCACAGATTCCTTTATATTTCGCCATTTTGGCCGCCGACCCCAGAAACACGTAAATAAAAAAATACAACATTTATTTTTTTGAGCAAGTGCTGGAGTTTTTACAGTAATTATGAAACAATCTGTGATTTTTTATGTTAAAGTGGAGTATTTTTATTATTCACTAAACAGGTAGCTATAAGAGAACTTCAACATAGATCTCTATGGAAAACTATATTTACAATGTTTTTGATATTTGTCCAAGTTTTTATATTAATTATGAAACAATCTGTGATTTTTATGTTAAAGTTGAGTATTTTTATTATTCACTAAACAGGTAGCTAAAAGAAAACTTCAACATAGATATCTATGGAAAACTATATTTACAATGTTTTTGATATTTGTCCAAGTTTTTAAAGTAATTATGAAACAATCTGTGATTTTTTATGTTAAAGTAGAGTATTTTTATTATTCACTAAACAGGTAGCTATAAAGAAACTTCAACATAGATCTCTATGGAAAACTATATTTAAAATGTTTTTGATATTTGTCCAAGTTTTTATAGTAATTATGAAACAATCTGTGATTTAATTAAGAACACAAAAAAGGAACATAATAGAAAAATAGTTAAAAAAAAAAAATATTTTTTTTTGGATAGATAATTATGAAACAATCTGTGATTTTTAATAGTAAGATTACAAAAATGACAAATATTGTGTCACATTTTTATAATGAAAGTGAATGATGTTAGAAATTTAAGTTAGTCTTTTAAATAATAAATATTTTCTTTTATCGATATATTTATTTCTTAGTCCCCGCACTATGCGAGTAATATTCGTAGGTGTGCTTCGTGGAATAGGAAATTGATTATTTTAAATATTTACTTGAAGCCCACCTACGGGTGTGCTTAGTGGAATACTTTAAGTGTGCTTCGTCTGGGTGTGCTTCGTGGAATACCTCCTCGATGTCGTAGTCGGCGCGCAAGTTACGGGTCGAGTATGCGACGTCAATGTGGATGGGCGCGGATTTGTTTGAGGTCGGCGCTCACTCGTCGTAGGTGTCGTCGAAGTATATTTCTCGTCGAATGAATCTTTAACAATACGTGCAAAGTGGAGCACTTCTTACACTCTTCTCTGCGCGGCCAAAAATAGTACACACGTACTGAGTGAGTTCTAAACCCATAGGCGGTTACCACACTGCTACGCATCACGCTGCATGTTGCGTGTCAACGCACCTACGCGCTTACTTGCGGGAGTACAGAGGGGCTAACACGAATATTTTGACGTATAGTAATCATATAATAATAATAATAATACTCTGTGGCCCGGCTGTCAACTTGACTGACGCAAGAAATTTTTTATTTCGTATTTCTGCACAATTTTATTGAAAACTAGCTGTCCCCCGCGGCTTCGCTCCCGTCAACTGGCAACTTTTTTTTACATAAAAACCTTCTCCTGATAAAAACAAAAGCAACAAAAAAAGAATTGGCCAAATTGGTCCAGGCGTTGTTGAGTTATGCGCTTACCAACACATTTAGCGATTCATTTTTATATAATAGAAGATATCAAGTTTAAAAATGTTTTTCACAACCAAACCACCAAGAAAAAAATAGAACTATATGAAAAAAAAATAACCAACAAGAAAAACTGATACAACATGACAACTCAACAACGAAAATAAAATGCTGACACGAAGCCGGGCACGAGACAACAACACACATCCAACACCTTCGGGTTCGTCGCTCAGCTCCGACTCGCAGCCGCCGGGACCTGCGCCAGCCGCGAGCCCAGAGATTCCGGTAGCTGCAGTTGCGTCGAGCTCGAGCGACGAATACTTCTCGCTGCCGACGACACCACCACCTGCACGTCGGCGCGGACGAGGCCGACCACCGGCCAGCTTGGGACCTCGAGGCCCACCGGTCTCTGACAGGGTCCCCGCTATCGGTGGAAGTGTGCAGCGCATGCGATGGACTCAATCCATAAACGAAAATGTCATGCGCTCATACTATGGGGCTACAGAGGGGGGAACTAACCTGACTGCGTACCGTGGTCGGATGCTCTCTCTGTTTCAGGTACTTGAGCCAGCTGTCAACGTTTCCGCCCAACGACTATCGGATCAGGTGCGGGTCATTCAGCGTAACCGTATGTTGGATGAAGCCGTACTTGATAGACTGCGTCTGGAATCACGGAATAGCCGTGTCTCACCAGCTTCGCCACCGGCCGCGGTGCAAATACAACCCAGTGTTAGTGTTCCACCGCGACCCGACTGCGTCGGTGAAGATGATGATGGCGGGGCTATATCCGTGAGTACCCAGTGCAATGAGCGATTGAGATTGATGCTTTCCGAGAGTATCGCTCCACACCGCCAGAGCTTAGGCCTCGGCTACCTCGTTTGCCCATGCACAAAAAAAATAGGGCGCTGGTGTGTGCTCTAGATTCGCAACTAGCAAGTTATTTTGCTAGCAGCGAGGACCTCGCCGATACCCACTCGATCCTATACTGTGCGGCTGCAGCGGCATGTCGTGTAGCTCATGTCAAATTTCCTAACAGTGACAGAGTTACACGACCAGCCGTACCAGCTTGGCAGTGCAGGATCGAGCGTCGTATCGGTGAGGCTAGAGCACTCATTGGCAAACTTATCTGCTTCAGGGAGGGTAACACTCGCCGTAGAGTGATGCGCTTTGTGAGGCGGGCGTTTTCGGGGACTGACATCAGTCCTCGGGATTATCTGACCTGCGTCACAGAGCGTATCGACTTCCTGAAGCAGAAAATCTATGCATGGGCAAACCGTATACGTCGGTACAAGCGGCGAGTGGAACGATATACTCAGAATCGCACATTCCAAAGCAATGAGAGGTGGGTTTATAGGACTTGGGAGCGACCTGACCAAGGTGTGACTGATACGCGCCTACCGGATGATGACGCCATGTGTTTATTCTGGGGCAGCATCTGGTCGGTACCTGTCAGTCATACCGAGGGCGATTGGACTCGGGAAGTCGAACGCGCGTGCGATCCGATACCAGAAATGGGGGCAATTACCATCAGCCCCCTAGATGTAGCTCGTGCAGTCCGTCCGTTGCCTAACTGGAAATCTCCAGGACCGGACGGGCTGCACAACTTTTGGATAAAATGGTTTCAAGGATCGCACGCTCGCTTGGCATCTCAATTCCAGTCTGCCTTAGAGTCAGGGTCACTGCCCCAGTTCCTAACTACAGGAATAACCCACCTGCTCCATAAATCAGGTAGTACCGTGGAACCTAAAAATTATAGACCGATCACGTGTTTACCGACGGTCTATAATGTTCTTACATCCATTTTGAGAGCTAAGATAAATCATCATATTGATAGTAATTCAATTATATCTGCCTCTCAAAATGGATGTAGGAACGGGTCCCGCGGTACTAAGGAGCTGCTCCTCATTGACATTGCCATTAGCCAACAGGTTCGTCGTTCCCGAAGGGATCTGTCGACATGCTGGATAGATTATAAGAAGGCCTATGACTCAGTGCCACATACATGGCTCATGAGGGTGCTGGAGCTGTATAAAGTTAATGCAGTTCTACGCACCTTCTTGATGTCGTGTATGGGGCAGTGGAGGACGGTCCTTCGCTATCCAGGGTGTCGACAAACCCAGGTGAACAGCGACCCGATAAGGATCGAGCGTGGCATATTTCAGGGCGACAGTCTGAGTCCACTGTGGTTTTGTCTTGCCCTCAACCCTCTCAGTACATTGCTGGAGGGTTCGGGGCAAGGCTTCCGGTTGAGAAGAGGTGGTCAGGTCATATCGCACCTCCTTTACATGGATGACTTGAAACTATTTGCTCCTAACAACTTGCAACTGATGAAGCTACTGAAGGTAACAGAAAACTTCAGTAGCGCCATCAGGATGGAATTTGGTGTGGATAAATGTGCGGTCATGCATGTAAAGCGAGGGGAAATTATGGAATCCGTGGGAACACAACTCTCGAATTCCATACACCTAAGGTCCCTCTCCTCAACCGAAAGTTACAAGTATTTGGGTATGTCGGAAGCGTTAGGCATCAATGCTGCTGATATGAAACAATCGTTGAAGGAGCGCTTCTTTGGCCGCCTGAATAAAGTACTTAACAGTCTTTTATCAGGCGGAAACAAGGTGCGCGCCTTCAACGGTTGGGTAATGCCGGTTTTGATGTACTCTTTCGGCATACTCAAATGGACTCAGACAGAACTTGACGCCCTGGATAGAAGGGTACGCTCACTGCTTACCGCAAATCGGATGCATCACCCACGGTCATCGGTGATGAGGCTGTATATCCCGCGGAAGTGCGGGGGTCGTGGCTTCTTAAATGCTAAGACCCTGCACAACCGTGAGATATGCAGCCTTAGGGAATACTTCCTAGAGGCCGACGTGGGTATGCATCGAGATGTGGTAGCGGTGGACAAAGGCCTTACTGCGCTCTCCTTGGCTAACGAGAACTGGCGCAAACCTGTGGTATTAGATACTAACGACCGCAGGGAAGTATGGCAGAGCAAGGAGCTTCACGGACGCTTTTATCGGGTCCTACATGGGCCCGATGTAGACTTTTTAGCGTCTGTAGCCTGGCTGCGTTTTGGTGACCTCTTTGGGGAAACCGAAGGTTTTGTCTGTGCGATCATGGACGAAGTTATGATGACGAACAACTACTGGAAATACATTGTGAAGGACGGTACGGTTGACATATGTCGGGCATGTCACCGATCCGGGGAATCCATCCGCCACATTATTTCCGGTTGTTATAGTCTGGCTAACGGAGACTATTTGCACAGGCACAACCTTGTAGCCAGGATCATTCACCAGCAACTTGCTTTGAAGTACAATCTTGTGGAAGCGGAAGTACCGTACTATAGGTATGTGCCCGACCCAGTTCTCGAAAATGGCAATTGCACGTTGTACTGGGATCGGTCTATCATCACTGACAGGACTATTATTGCTAATAAGCCTGACATAGTGGTGATAGACCGACTAGAGCGTCGCGCAATGATTGTTGATGTAGCAGTCCCTCATGACGAGAACCTCGTGAAGTCTGAGAAAGAGAAACAAAGTAAGTATCTTGACTTGGCTCGCGAGGTTGTCGACATGTGGGATGTGAACACAGCAGTCATTGTGCCGATAGTGGTGACGGCCAATGGCATAATTGCCAAGAGCCTCGACCAACACCTGGATCAAGGGCTTGATCCAGAAAGCAGTTCTCCTGGACACGGCGCGTATTGTGAGGAGGTTCCTCTCTCGGGAGCCCTGACCACCGGTAGCTTGGACCCTGTTCCCGATGCCGGTGGGCTACTATTTTTTATATTTTTAAATGTTGTTTCTTTTTTAGTTTTATACAAATATTTAAAAATGTAGAAAATATGTACAAAATATAAATAAATGAAATAATAATAATAATATCCTTGGACATTTCACACAACGCCATATAGTCCCAAGCTAAGCAACCTAATGCTTGTGTTATGGTAACGAGATGGCTGATAAACTACTTATATACTTTTTTTTTTTGTAAATACATACATATTATAGATAGAAAAACACCCAGACTCGGAACAAATACATGTAGGTCGTACAAATATTTGTTCCGTGCGGAAATCGAACGCGCGACATGCTGCGCAGCAGTCAATCGCTCAACCACTGCGCCAACCGTGTCGTCATATATCACTAAAGTATGTATAACAATCAATAAGCATAACCCCACAGTATTTCGGTTTAATTTTATGGGACATACACAATTGAAATATGTATAATTTAAAAATATGAATATGATATCTAATGCTGGTTTCAGATTGCGTTATAATATAATAGCATATAGTATACAGCTCATAGCACAACAATATCGCGCATATACATTGTCAATAATATATATAGTACAGTAGGTACAGTGTGAACGTGTCCATAACAATGTATGATGCGCGATATTGGTGTGCTATGAGCTATATGGATATTATATTATAGCGTAGTCTGAAACCAGCTTAATTCCAATAAATATTATTATGCGAAACGAGTATTGTAGCTATGGTAAAATTTTACGTTACGTTACTATACGTCAAAAATATTCGTACTGCCCTCTGAACTGCATCAACGTGCGGGTTTTTTACGCACTCTCGCTCGTAGGTGCATTTTGTGGATTCACGGCGGCTCCGACTTTTTTCATTCAATGCCGTTAGTTGTGGTGATAGTGCACTGCAGAACCACGGTAAATATTACCGTGGCAGAGCGTCGCGTCTGGAAACTCATTCAAGATGCTGCACTACTAACTGATACTAACTGTTCGGTTTTTGCACACGTCAAGCCCATCCATAATCACACACGGCACTGCGGGACTCGGAGTGTCATACCTTGCGTCTAGCCCCGCACAAACGCGCGTGTGCGCATGTTTCTCCGCTTGAAGGCGCGTGATCTGCATGAACGCGCGTAGATGCATTTTCTGTGTGTTGGACTGTGCGTGGTTTCTATACAAACGGAGATACAAGTAACGTTTGAATGCGTTCGGTGCGTGGCAGTGTGTTAATCGCCTTTATAGTTATTAAGATGTAACATAGATCAAGAAAACAACTGGCCATGGCGGCCTAATTACTTAGATTCTAGAATTTTAACCCATAATGGGTTAAAATTCTGTGTTTGGGGTGAACTCGGGAGTCGGTTACATGAGAGAGTTTCTCGTTGCAAGTCGTTCGATGTTGCAATGCGAATCCGTTTGAAAGTAGACTAAGCGAAAGACCGTTATCAGTAGGATGAGAGACCTTCGGTGGAAGACTCTTGCTGACACAAATGATCTGCTGTTTGCATGTATAACATTGAGGGTACATACAACAGGGATACGTATTTTAAACATACTACCTTATCCAAAATATTAGAAAAAATCATAAATAGTAGGCTTCTCAGTTACCTAAAAGTCCAAAATATAATTGCACAACCTATACGGTTTTAGATCTGGAAAAAGTACTGAAGATGCAGTTTTGGAACTAACTAATACTATTGCTAAAAACCTAAAAAATAATTTTAAAACATTGGCAAATTTCCTAGATCTCTCTAAAGCCTTTGACACTGTCTCCATTCCGCTCTTACTAAACAAACTAGAACGACTTGGAATCAGAGGTTTGCCCCTAAATATTTTTACAACTTACATAACAGGTCGTTCTCAGACTACCAGAATAGGAAATAACACAAGCGGACCCAAAATATCAGTCATGGCGTGCCACTGGGTAGCGTACTTGGACCAACCTTATTTCTTATTTATATTAATGACCTCTGCAGTCTACCTTTGCCTAACTGTAAAATTATAACATACGCAGACGATACTGCAATAGTAGTACATGGAAATGATTGGTACGATACGCTCTTTCATGCTGAATCAGCTCCACAGACTACTATGACCTGGCTAAAAAACAATCTGCTGACGTCATCACAGCCGACCTCTACCTACACATTAACAGCTCACAAATGTAACCCTAGTACAAACCAGGACTGCAATTGTACTCAAATCGTTCGTACTCATTGTATGAAGTATTTTGGTTTCTATATTGATAGTACTCTTTCATGGAAGGATCATATACAGTCACTGCTGGGTAGAGTCAGGAAACGTGTTTAAGAGCCTGAGGGCTTCTACTGACTTCCCTACGTTAAAAACTGTATACTATGCTCTAGCTCACTCAACCATAACTTATTGTATAACAGCCTGGGGCAATTCTGCATATTAAACTGCAATATTAAAAGCTCTTATAATATACCTACGAGTTCTTTCTGTAGTTCGTTTTAACTTGTAGTGGCAGAAAATGATTTTTTTTAACACCGACTCATGTAATTACGGTAAAAGATTTTTGAGCGATATTGACTGTACCTTAAAAACCGCTCTTGTATGCTTTCAATGCGATTGATGTAAAAATTATAGGTGGGATTCCAAATTTGAGAAGTATATGTAACATGGCTACGGACAAACGCATAATAAAGAATTTTCATTGTCTTGACATTCTTAAAGTCATTAGAAAGCCTAAAAATAAAACCCAAGGCTTTAGAAGCTTTAGTGACTATGTTATGTATATGAGCATCAAACAAAAGCTTCGAGTCAAAAGTAACTCCAAGGTCCCGAATGACATTCGACTCTTGCTATTAGAGTATTCGATAGCTTATAATCGTACTGAATAGGGTTTGGCTTACGAGTAAATGTGCATACATAACATTTGGAAACATTTAAGTCTAACCTATTTTTAGCACAGTAATCTTGAAATTGATCCAAATCTCCCTGTAATAGACAAGAATCCTCAATGGTTGATACTAGACCCAGAATTTTCATATCATCCGCATACAGTAAAATTTTAGAATATAGGAAACAAGATGCTATGTCGTTAATAAAAATATTACATAAAAGAGGCCCCAATAAGGATCCCTGAGGCACCCCCGACGGAATGAACATCACTCTCGAAGTAAACCCATTAAGGACTATGAGAGAGTGTCGAGTCAAAATTGACAAATGGCTTCATACTCTTACTTATGAAGATCTTGAAAACTTGGTCAAAACGTAACATACACTTAAACACACAAGCACCAAAACACTACACAACACACACACACACACAACTCAACACAACACATGACAAGCACACCACATCACCACACACACTCAATTTTTTTTGTTTGTCATACCATTTCGTTTCAATATTATTTTCTTTTATTATTATTTTCTTTATAAGTTAAATATGTTTTTTATTTTTTTTTACGTTGGAGCACTGACGCTTAACCTTTTTGTATGGGCGTTAATGGCTGCGACACAGTTCATTACTAATGCAGTCATTTTCGTACATGGTTTTATTGGAATTGGTGTTTCAGTTCCAATAAATATTATCTTATCTTATCTTAACATTGATGGATACATACGGTCGAGGTACAGTCAGACTACAAAAGTCGATAAGCATCTCTCAAAGTAATTGACTTGACGTATAGTTTGACTTACTACCTTCTATTTTCACGTTGTCGTCAACACTAAATACTCGTTGCTTGTATGAGTATCTCAACATTCCACAGATAACACACACTAATGTAATATCGTCGCACTACGCGCGTTAGAACATCATAATAATATTTCTGTATCATTAAGAACATGCCTTACACAGTCACAGCTGAGGCGACCATTGGATTGATAGAATTCGCGCTAGTCACTCATGTGCTTGTAGCCGTCAGGGCTAGGTAATAGACTCGCAATCAACGAAGTCCGAGTTCAAATCCAATGAATGGTCCGTAACTGATTTTACTGTTATTGAAAATACCATATAATAAATAAGTTTTTTTTTTTATATTTCTACTATTGAAACTACAATTGTATTTTATATATTGTATTTTTTGTACTAATTAGTTGCAAATTACGAATATTATGATTTATTTATCGTATTCGTAATTTGCAACTATTTAGTAGTGATCTTATTCATCATTTCGATGTTGTAAGGTAGCAATAAAAATGTCGTGCTGGATGATAAATACAAATGTTTATTCGTTATATTGTTACCTAGACAAAAAAAGTTCTCTTGTAACCGTTGATAACATTGTTTGTTGGAAATATACCCACTTAGACCAATCATAATAACAATGAAAGGATATTTTATTAATACAAAATATAACTGTCGATAGCTAGTTATTAAAGGTATTGCTATTCAATCAGTTTTATTAAAAACTGATAAATGGTTTTGACTTGGTAAACATGTTATTTTTAGGTAACGTCACAAATAATGTATTGAGGTTATAGCTTAATTGTTCATTTTCTTGACGAAAAGAAGATTGAAACTAAACCTCAAGAACTTAAGACAATCGTCAATTAGATGAGAAAAATAAATCTAACTATTAATTTATGTTACAACAATGCGGGTAGAAGAAACAGAACACAAAATAAAATCATGACTATCGTCAGCAAACTTAGTAGCGAGTTCACTGCATTCCTAAGATAAGGCGATGGCACAAGTTAAAAGAAATAGCTGTTTTAAACGAAAGTCAACACAACATAATTAATATGTCTAGTGTTTCGTTAAACGTTATTAATATTTTAAAATGACCTACTAAATATTTAGTTACATCGTCTGATTATTAAAACTAAAACAAGGATATTTTAATTGAATTAATATTTTGTATAACCCCCATTATTTTCAATGCAGTCAAGTAGCCGTTTGCGCATGGACCCAACAATATTACCCCATGTTTCGCTCCCTCTTAAATTTTCCCACACCTCCATGCAATGGGTTTTCAATTGTTCCGTGGACCTCTCATTCCGTAAGTCCCACCTTTGCACCATCAAGCATAGATTTTCTATGGGGTTGAGGTCGGGTGATCGCGCTGGCCATGGAACAACAATAACCTCCGGGTGATTGTGAAACAACTCACGCACAGTACTCGCCCGGTGAATAGGACAATTGTCCTGGACAAATGAAAATTGTGCTAACTCATCAGCAGGGTAAATGTTGCGCACAGTATATAGCATGATGGATTCTAATACTTCCGCATAAGTCGAACTGTTTGCGCATGGAGGAATGAAAGCCAGTTCTCCTGGTCCTGCTGCACTCATCCACCCCCACATATTAATTGTAATACGACCTGATTCGGTGTTAGGGATTACGTTTTTATCACACCATCGAGTGTTATCCTTTCGCCATAAATGAAGTCTGCCCTTTTGACTGGATTTAAATGTTTTTTCATCTGAAAATATGGTGGTATTCCAGTCGAAATCTAAATAATCCCGTGCGAAACGTAATCGTTCTTGTTCATGTTTCTCTGTCAAGTAATTCCGCAAAGTGTCTCGTTGGTGTGAAACAATTTTTTTCATACTCGTCCACCATATGTCGTCGCTGCGCTTCGCTAATAAGCGTCGGTCTTCCACTTCTCTTTTGACTAGCAAGGCTACCCTCTTTTTCATATATTTTTATCCAAAGACTTACAGTATTTCTCTAAAACAAAAAAAAAAAATATTAGGTCGCTATACTTAACAAAATACTTAAGTTCATTTTTTAGGGTTCCGTACCCATAGGATAAAACGGGACCCTATTACTAAGCCTCCGCTGTCTGTCTGTCTGTCGGTCTGTCTGTCTGTCTATCTGTCTCCAGGCTGTATCTCATAAACCGTGATAGCTAGAAAGCTGAAATTTTCACAAATGATGTATTTCCGTAGCCGCTATAACAAAAAACACTAAAAATTTAAAATAATTAAATATCAAGGGGGGTCCCCATACAATAAACGTGCTTTTTTCGTAGTTTTATAGATAAATGGTGCCGGAACCCTTCATGGGCGAGTCCGACTCGCACTTGACCATTTTTATATAGATAATATTCATATTTGTTTAATATAATACTCATATTTATTTAAAATAAAACACTGCGTATATTTTAAATCCAATAATAAACACTAATATTTCGCTTTTAAGCCTTATAAAGTGATGGATGGATTCAAAAAATAATAAAAAGAATTAAGCCATATTCTACCAAATAATCTCAGGTATAAATTTTTAGTTAAAATATTAAAAGATTAATTTATAAAGTTACAATTCAAATATAAATATTTTACTCACATTCAGTCCGGTTACTTCAGATATTTGAGTTTTATTAAGACCACTTTTATGCAGCGCAATAATAGTCGCCCTCACTTCAATACTAATATTTGCCTGCATTTTGAGAATAATTACGCTACTGCTAACCACACGTCACTAACCAACAACAACCAACCGACAGTTCATTTGGTTCAAGTTAAATATTAATAATTATAAATAACTGATGTCTACCTCGCAGAAATCTAAATTATTATTTTGTATTTTTTTTGTGATCTACCTTTCTAACTTATTGCAATGTGAATAAGAACATACAAAAAGTCTGGTAGTGCGTGGGATTTGAACTTACGACACACTGGATCACACTTCTCTCTGAGGGCGCTAAACCGTTGGGCTATCTGAGCTCATATTGTAATTACGAAATTATAAACCACAACCGTTTGTTGACTACTGCTGGAAAATAGAAGGTCGTAAGTCAAACTAACCGTCAAGCTGTTAGTGCGTAAGAATGCTTATGCATTTTTTGAACCCACTGTACATATTATAAGAAACGGTTCTGTGGTGCACACTCTCCTTAACACAAATGATCTGCTGTTTACATTGAGGGCACATACAACAGGGATACGTATTTATAACATTGATTCCTTACAAAAGCACTCAATATTTCGTGTGACACTAAATCCTTCAACTGCATGTGCAACAAGTATCAGCTATGCAAAATTCCTAGCATTCAGTATATCAAAGATAAGTTAAAAGGTGAGGTAACTTGGTTTAAATGGGGTAGAGTGGTTCATAAGTATGAATAACCGGCCAAGTGCGAGTCGGAATCGCGCACCGAGGGTTGTGTATAAAGGTATTATATATTACCAGCTGACCCGTGCAACGTCGTCTTCGTTACATTTTTCATTATTGCTCCGCTCCTATTTGTCTTAGCGTGATGATATATAGCCTATAGCCTTCATCGATAAATGGTCTATCTAACACGAAAGAATTTTTCAAATCGGACCAGTAGTTCCTGAGATTAGCGCGTTCAACCAAACAAACAAACACACTCTTCTGCTTTATAATATTTTAGTTTATATAAGCAAAGTTGCGATTTACGATTTATGACGTAGGTATTAAAAAAAGACTACTCACTAGATCACTGCGACCAGCGAAAATTGTTGCTTCGTAGTTTTTTTTTGTAATCATTTCCTGGCCCGATGTTTAGGGTTCCGTAGCCAAATGGAAAAACGGAACCCTTATAGATTCGTCAAGTCTGTCTGTCTGTCTGTCTGTCCGTCCGTATGTCACAGCCACTTTTCTCCGAAACAATAAGCACTATGCTTTTGAAACTTGATAAATAGATGTATTCCGTGAACCGCATTAAGATTTTCACACAAAAATATAAAAAAGCAATAAATTTTGGGGGTCCCCATACTTAGAACTGAAACTCAAAAATTTTTTTTTCATCAAAAATGATATTTAGGTTTCTAATATCATTTTTTTCTAAACTGAACAGTTTGCGAGAGAGACACTTCCAAAGTGGTAAATTGTCGTCATAAATCGTAAATCGCAACTTTTGCTTATAATATATACCTACAGGTTTGTACGGAACCGTCGGTGCGCGAGTCCGACTCGCACTTGGCCGGTTTTTTTTAAGCTGTCCACTGGCCACGGAAAAAGTATGGCAGATGGCATTGGAGGATCCGTAAAAAGACAAATTGACAAAAGAGTATCATATGGCCAGGATATTAGAAATGCGACTGAAGCGTGTCAAATTTTGCCAAGTACAATGAAGTCTGTAAGGAGCTTTTACATATCGTGGAACGATGTTCAAAATTAAAAAAAACTCATTCCTGATGGCTTACGTGCGGTGCCTGACACAATGCAAGTGCATCAAATTATTTGTAGTGAAGCTAAAAAAGTGGTTTATGTTCTTGTTATCTTCCAAAAACGCATTTTCTAGTAAATCAGTCGCAGCCATTTACTTCAGGAACAGTTAGAGAATCTCCTACAAACTGGCCCTTGCCCATCGAGATCGAGGAAATTGAAAGCATTGGTCTCACTAATGCTTTTGACGAGCAAATTCTTGACACCGATTATTTAACAATCAATAGGTATAGAAGATTTACCTACTGTATTTCGTGAATGGTTGTTATGTAAGTAGCCCAGACGTCCTAGCACAATAATTAAAGCGTCCTCCACACTATTCCCGAAGTTGGTCGAAGTTGAGCGAATACGATAGTTTAGTAGGTACATTACACGAATTTACTTTCTGTGTTCTAAATAATACTTATAGTCGACTGAAACAGAATAAAAATCACGGACACTTCTCAGAATTGTAAAAAATCCAAATGCTTTCGGATTTTGAAGTTATAAATTCTGCCAATAGAAACATACCAAATGAACTGAGATCCTAGAGCTGCCGCCTCTCTCATTATCTCACCAAGAAAATGTGTGCTATAGAGTAAGGTTATATAATACTAGCTGACCCGTGCCCACTTCGTTGGGCGGTAAACATTTTAACTTGTGATGAAATTATGAGTGTGGTTCGGTTAGTACTGACTGCTATGATTTATTTCCTGACGGCCAAAAGGAGGGTTTTGTTTTTATTGCATAATAATATGTATGTAGCTAGGCTAGCGAGCCGCTGAGAGCGCTCAGCGTTAGACTCCCTGTCCCTTGTTGCAGAGCCATGCTGCTTTAAATCACTGAGACGCTGTGCACGTTCAGCGCTAGATTCCCGAGCACGAACGTGCGATGTTCTCCAGCTTTGGTTAGCAAGCCGCTGTGAACGCTCGGAGCTAGATTTCCCAGCGAGTGCTTGCGAAATATTTTCTCTATTCCTCGAGAGGCTCTTCCGTACGGCGTACTCGAGCTGCTCTTGTCTCATGCCTGGGATGTCTGACGGGAAAGTTGTGATATCCTTTAAGGCATGATAAACAATCGCTGAAACTGTCCGATATCCCAAAAACAGAAATATCACAGCTTCGAACTCGAAGAATGAGAACGAAGTAATATTGTAATTGTATTGTGAGAAACCGAGCAACCAAAACAATTTTAAAGACCAACAACATTCAATCAACTACGTACAACTTACCTACCAAACGACAAAAGTTAAATAATAACTGGAGAGGGTCATTAATCCGCGGAAAATCTTAACACCACGATTCAGAAAAATGACTGCACAACGCCGTCTATGGGTACCTAATGGATAAAACGTCCGTACAAAGCATGTTCTAATGCGGTTCGTGAATGGACGGCACGGGCGGCGTTTTGCGATTTAGTAATTTTATATTATCTTCGAAACTATTCAACCAATTGACATACTGTTTTGGGCAAATCGTATCTCTATGATGTTCTTGTGAAAAAAATAACATTTTTTTCGATAAGGTTTAATATTTTGTTGTTTAAAAAATCGTCCAAAGATAAGTACGTCGAAAAATACTTTTTTTAACACATAAAAGCTACTATATCTGCTAAAATATAAAAGATAGAAATATGGTGCCGTGGACTTTTTTGTAGAACTATTATAGGCGGACCAGGTTGCCATACATTGTTTTCAATTATATACAACTGTTAAGGCAGCGCACGCAAATAACTCTGTTGTAAGAGCTATTTTTTTCCGCCTGGATAGACAAAAATTGAGATAGTTCGACTAATATGCATGATATCTTTATAATTTATAGCCTATAGCACTCACGGATAATGTAGCTTTCTACCAGTGAAACAATTTTTCAAATCGGACCAGTAGTTCCTGAGATTACCCCCTACATACAAACTTACAAACTTACAAACTTACAAACTTACAAACTTACAAACTTACAAACAATTTTACCTCTTTATAATATTAGTATAGATTGTTCTTTTAACATACGCAAACGAAGTAATTTAGGCAGACGGCCGATTTTCAGATATCAGATGCCAAAGCCAGAAAAATAGTTACATAACAGTACGAGTGGGATCCATCAGAAAAAAGGAACGAAGAAAAGAAAAATGTCTATTTGGAACTCGCACAAGACAAACAAAAAATAAAATAAATCTCAATAATATGTAATTTTCGTTTTTTTTTTTGCTCAATAATGTTTCTTCCTTTTTTATATTCAGTATTTTTTTCATTATTTTAATTTTGTTTAAATTTTAATATTTTTAATTTTAATATTGTTGTTTGTTTAAATCTTGCTTGATTTGATGCATGTTAATTTTAAGTATAAATGTTAGTTGACATATCCATGACATGACAGCCTTAATTCAATTCTTCATTGACTAAATTTTATACAATCAATTTAATTTCATAAAATATTACTATCAAATTTAAATTTTATTATCAATCTTATTATTGTATTGTGAGATTTAAATATAATGTTGTGATAACCTATAATTTAGATGCATGCAATACAACTTAGTTTTTAAACGATATGTGCTGTAATTGTTTTTTGTGTGTATTTAGTTGGTTTGCCTTAATAATAAATAAATAATAATAAATAAATAAATAAATTAAATAAATTAAAACTAAGTAAGCTGACATGGATATTATCTGTGCGAGGCGAGGAAAACTAAAGTCTGACAGTATTTGGGAGGATATACATACCTCCTTGACTGCTGAAATATCTTTGACACATCACGAAGAAAAAAAACTGACCAAGTGCCAGTAGGACTCGCGTGCATAGGCTTCTGAACAAATTTAATTTTTGTAACAAGTTGTTTCAACACTAGATACTTCGTATAGGTTTTACCTGTAATCTGTAGGTTTACGACGACACGGCTGGCGCAGTGCCTGAGTGATCGGCTGTAGCGCTGCCGCTCGCCGCGCGCCGCCGCGATGGACGATGGCCTACAGATAGTTGTTCCGGGTCTGGCTGTTTGTCTGTCTGTCTGTCTGTAACGCACCCACAATACAAGAGAAACTCCTAGTTTGGGGCAACGTTTTTAACGATAAATGCTCTAATTTCTTGAATAACTTCTGCAGTATTTATTTAATGTTCGGAACCCAAAAAAATATAATTGGTCAGAATGACAATGTTTGATTAAGAAAATATTGTAACATAACAAAATTAAATAGTCAGTATGATGTAGAGAGCAGAAGACAGCAGACTGACGTGTACGGACAAGCGTGGACGAAGAGGGTTTAGTGTGAGTTTTCTAACGTACTCGATCGCGTTAACGTAAACGTTTGCGTATGTCAAAGTGTATAGAGAAAAAAATGTTATCCGTTATTCTCACCAGGCGGCGCTTATTCATTTTCAATACAAATTGGCATTTACGCTAACGCGGTCGAGAACGTTAGAAAACTCACACTAAGCCCTCAGCACTGCTCACACTGCTCACTGCTCCTGTCCCACACCTCCACAGAACTGCTCACTGCTCCTGTCCCACGCCTCCACAGAACTGCTCACTGTCCCACACCTCCACAGAACTGCTCACTGCTCCTGTCCCACACCTCCACAGAACTGCTCACTGTCCCACACCTCCACAGAACTGCTCACTGCTCCTGTCCCACACCTCCACAGAACTGCTCACTGCTCCTGTCCCACACCTCCACAGAACTGCTCACTGCTCCTGTCCCACACCTCCACAGAACTGCTCACTGCTCCTGTCCCACACCTCCACAGAACTGCTCACTACTCACTGTCCCACACCTCCACAGAACTGCTCACTGCTCACTGTCCCACACCTCCACAGAACTGCTCACTGCTCCTGTCCCACACCTCCACAGAACTGCTCACTGCTCCTGTCCCACACCTCCACAGAACTGCTCACTGCTCCTGTCCCACACCTCCACAGAACTGCTCACTGCTCCTGTCCCACACCTCCACAGAACTGCTCACTGTCCCACACCTCCACAGAACTGCTCACTGCTCACTGTCCCACATCCATAGAACTGCTCACTGCTCACTGTCCCACACCTCCACAGAACTGCTCACTGCTCCTGTCCCACACCTCCACAGAACTGCTCACTGCTCCTGTCCCACACCTCCACAGAACTGCTCACTGTCCCACACCTCCACAGAACTGCTCACTGCTCACTGTCCCACATCCATAGAACTGCTCACTGCTCACTGTCCCACACCTCCACAGAACTGCTCACTGCTCCTGTCCCACACCTCCACAGAACTGCTCACTGTCCCACACCTCCACAGATCTGCTCACTGCTCACTGTCCCACATCCATAGAACTGCTCACTGCTCACTGTCCCAGACCTCCACAGAACTGCTCACTGCTCACTGTCCCACACCTCCACAGAACTACTCACTGTCTCACACCTCCACAGAACTGCTCACTGCTCCTGTCCCACACCTCCACAGAACTGCTCACTGTCCCACACCTCCACAGAACTGCTCACTGCTCACTGTCCTACACCTCCACAGAACTGCTCACTGTCCCACACCTCCACAGAACTGCTCACTACTCACTGTCCCACACCTCCACAGAACTGCTCACTGCTCACTGTCCCACACCTCCACAGAACTGCTCACTGCTCACTGTCCCACACCTCCACAGAACTGCTCATTGCTCACTGTCCCACACCTCCACAGAACTGCTAACTGCTCACTGTCCCACACCTCCACAGGACTGCTCACTGCTCCTGTCCCACACCTCCACAGAACTGCTCACTGCTCACTGTCCCACACCTCCACAGAACTGCTCACTGCTCACTGTCCCACACCTCCACAGAACTGCTCACTGCTCCTGTCCCACACCTCCACAGAACTGCTCAATGTCCCACACCTCCACAGAACTGCTCACTGCTCACTGTCCCACATCCATAGAACTGCTCACTGCTCACTGTCCCACACCTCCACAGAACTGCTCACTGCTCACTGTCCCACACCTCCACAGAACGACTCACTGTCTCACACCTCCACAGAACTGCTCACTGCTCACTGTCCCACACCTCCACAGAACTGCTCACTGTCCCACACCTCCACAGAACTGCTCACTGCTCACTGTCCCACACCTCCACAGAACTGCTCACTGCTCACTGTCCCACACCTCCACAGAACTGATCACTGCTCACTGTCCCACACCTCCACAGAACTGCTCACTGCTCACTGTCCCACACCTCCACAGAACTGCTCACTGCTCACTGTCCCACACCTCCACAGAACTGCTCACTGCTCACTGTCCCACACCTCCACAGAACTGCTAACTGCTCACTGTCCCACACCTCCACAGAACTGCTCACTGCTCACTGTCCCACACCTCCACAGAACTGCTCACTGCTCACTGTCCCACACCTCCACAGAACTGCTCACTGCTCACTGTCCCACACCTCCACAGAACTGCTCACTGCTCACTGTCCCACACCTCCACAGAACTGCTCACTGTCCCACACCTCCACAGAACTGCTCACTGTCCCACACCTCCACAGAACTGCTCACTGTCCCACACCTCCATAGAACTGCTCACTGCTCCTGTCCCACACCTCCACAGAACTGCTCACTGCTCCTGTCCCACACCTCCACAGAACTGCTCACTGCTCACTGTCCCACACCTCCACAGAACTGCTCACTGCTCACTGTCCCACACCTCCACAGAACACTGGATCAATGTACGCATGTCGTCTTGCTGGACGGCTGCGTCGTCCTCCGTTTCGTAGGTAATGAGTATTTAGTTAGTGTTCGAGTGACATTGTGTACCAACAAGGAAAATATTAACGTAAAAACCACTATACAAGTAACTAATTAAAAGTAAAGGTCTCCTCACACGCAAAAGTGGTTTTATTGTTAATATTTTCCTTGTCGTCGCAACGCCATTTGGTACTTACCTACTTAATATTTATTACTTAAAAGTAATTTAACAAACTTTAATTGTTAGGGTTCCGTACCCGAAGGTAACCAACGGAACCCTATTACTGAGCCTCCGCTGTCGGCCCGTCCATCCGTCCGTTTGTCTGTCAGCGGGCTATATCTCAAGAACATGAAGTCGAAGTCATAGGTTGAAATCTTCACAAATTGTGTATTTCTATTGCCGCTGTAAGAACAAATAAATAATAAAATTAAAGTTTATGGTACGAACCCTTTTTGTGCGAGTCCGACTCGCACTTGGCCCTTTAATGAACTCGACCACCAAAAAATCAGGCTTTAAAAGTATGAAATAAGTAAACAATCATTGTGGTGTTCAAGGGACAACCGTCCCTAAGACGAACCACTGACCCGTGCTACGGTGCTCGTACGAGTCGTACGCCCCTTTGCCTTCAAACGTAGGTACTCATGATCGCTTACGAGGTAGCGTTACAATGATTTGTTTGGATGGCCTCTGAAAATAACTTTGAATATTTTAATTCATGCTTTTTAGAACGTTTACAACTTTGTTTTCATTTAAAATATGTATTTTGGAGATTTAAGTTAACCCCAAAATGATTGGGAATGTTAGTGAAGTCTATAATGAAAACGTAGCATGCAACCCCGCAACATCAAAACGTAGCATGCAACCCGGCAACATCAAAACGTAGCATGCAACCCCGCAACATCAAAACGTAGCATGCAACCCCGCAACATCAAAAACGTTTCGCTCCAGAAAAAGTTGATATCTTCTAAATTTTATGCTTGTTTACATAAAACATTAGAATAGTTCATATCGGGATTGCTACCATGTACCTTTTTATTTGCGAGTTTCCGATATTTCGGCACTGTTGCAAGCGCCATGATCACGGAGTAACTGAAGATCCTGCGGGTGGGATGTTATTGGCAGACATATCGGTCTACCCTCTTTCGTAGTCTTATATTACGACCATCTCCGGTACCACTGTCCACAAACTCACTTTTTCCCGCAACTGTTCTCGACACACAACACTAACCGTATCGACCGCGAAGTAACACTTTGTTTGTTGTATCGGAAACTCGCAAATAAAAAGGTACACCAGTAGCAATCCCGATATGAACTATTATAATGTTAGTGACCATGAAAGTTTAAGACAATACTTATAACATTCAATTTAATAGCTACTAATAATAATACCACGCGGACTATGCTTCGCCGTGGTCGGGTAAAAAAGAACACATTGGACTTCAACAAATGCTTCCAAACCGCTGTCAAAGAGTCCTTCAATTACTCCGTTATTCCTCCACGATGTAATCATAATACTCTATTCTTTCTAAAAAACTTGCCAACCCTACTTGTAGTGTCTTGTAATTGTTGCATTTGGGTACCCGCTTAGCTTAGCATAGCTTGTCGTGTGCGCCTCTCTTTGCCTTAGCTGGTGACAGTGGCAATGGCGTGTCGTTTCCAGACTGATAGAACCGTCGCGTCGCGACTAGTGTGAAGTTACCTTTATTCCTGGAAGAGCAGTTCGTGTGCGGGTGTAAGCGCGCCGCGCGCCGCACTCCCGCCGCGCTCGTGCTCCGTGCCGCCGCTATGGCGTGTGTCGTGCTGGCCGTGTGCCCCGCGGGTCGTGCTCGTGCTCGTGCCGCCGCGCTGCTCGCGCTGGCGCTGCTGCTGGGCGCCGGGGTGGCGTCCACCGCCGCCGCCGCAGCGCAAGAAAACGTATCCAACTGTTCTCTCCTAGCAGCGACGTGCGCCGAAAGTGAGTGATGCTTCATGTTACGCCACGCTTGCCTACCCTCTGCGGTGATCTGCGGCTTCCTTCCTGAACCTGTTGACACGTGCTCTGTTCCCACGTCACAATGCTCTCGTGCGGTATTACTGTAACGATCTACGTCTGACGCTAATCAGAGCCAGGCATGAGATTGCAATACAGCACGACATCTCGTGGTAGGGACGTAGGGAACACTACGCACCCATGTTTGAGCGCAACAAGAGTCCGTACTTGCTAGGTAATGTTTCCTGCAGCTTCCGATTCTACCGAAGCAAACCAAATTGATTCCCATTGATTTATTTTCTTTGTACAGGATTAGTTAGCTTACATGTACAAGCAAAGGTAGTTAGCTATTTGAGCACAGTCATAGCACGTTCATTTCGACGACGATTAGTTCTATGGCGGTAACAAATAACTATCTCCAACAATGTAGCGTTTGACCTCATTCCAGAAAAAACTCCAGCGGTTCCACTCTATTCTCAAGGTACCTACGGTACGATATGATGTATATTATATCATAGGTACTATCTTTTGCCGCAATTTCTTTCGCGCGCGCATATCCCGTGTCTTCTCGTTCCAGTAGGAATTTCGGTAAATCCCCTCTTAGTAGTCGTCTGCAGTCCCCGAGGAAACTAACATGTCTCAGCTTTCTACGGCCGGTAGTGCGTTGTCTGCCAGTCTGTCATCAACCAGTAACAACGGAAGAGTTATAAATCAGATATAGCGAGATTAATAAATCCATATAATGTATACTCTCCAGCCATTAAATATAATAGCTCTGGGTTTATCCACTCCTCTTTCTTTGTCCAGGCGATATTCCTTTGGAATGCGCTCCCTCTGAACATCAGGACGGCAACAAGTCGGCTGAGGTTCGTGAGCATATTCGCAAGAAGTTGGAAGAATCTACTAACTACAGCGGTATTCGTTGGTTTCGGGTTTCCTAATAACGTTGTTAATTTTGTTTAGGTGTATGTATGTATTTATTATAGATTGTATTTTGTTTTTTCATAATGTTGCACCTTCCATGCTGTCTCTGCAACACCCGAAGGTTGACTGGTAGGAATTGCAATTAAGTCCGCCTTTGCACAGTTACTTGTGCATAAAGTTTTAATAAAATATAATAAAAAATCTTCTCAATTTCGACTAAGGGTTAATTAATACCTTAATCACTTTTTTTTTCATTTTAATCACACACAAAATTAATAAAGACCTGGATTAAGTAATAAAGAAGAAGAATACTTAGGTAGAGATTATAAAGTCTAATTCAATTTCTAACCTAACCTAACCTCTGCGCGGAGCTCCTATTTCTGTCTGCTGGGTAGGAAACTACGATTACTGAAGTCGTTCGGAAGACTTCGCCTCGGCCCTGTACTGATGTATTATCTATGCCTGTAGTGCTATTCTGTAACATTTTCCTGTCTCGACAGCGGAATCCGAGGTGAGTATCAAATTCGTATTCATGTATGACCTTATACTTATAGTTTGTGTAAAGCTCACTTAGTGAGCTCTGCACTCAGCTGAAGCTCGACATCGAAATAGTTACTTACAGAATAGCACTGCTCTTAGAGTACCTTTAATAGTCTTTGGCACTGCTGGACTGCATAGGTCGTTAGGAGAAATTCGGATGAGATTTTTAGTGAGCAAAAGTCTTACGAGTGACACTCCCTTCTGCTCAACCCATAGCGTCCATAGCGTCCACAGCGTCCATAGCGTCCATAGCGTCCATAGCGGCAGTAATGACTAGTCGCTTTGTATAATAGCTATGTATTCAATATGACTAACATATTATTATTATAAATTATGATATTTAAATTGCGTTGAGATTCGAAACATTCTGAATTTTTAAAACAGTACATAGAAAAACAAGTTACAATAGTCGGTTAATTACATAAATATACAGTTTTCCTCAAAGATATTATTATTTATTAGGTATGGACCTATATTTAGTTGTACAAGCAGTTAAGAGCTACCTACACAATACTGTCAACTGGGAACGGGAACTCTACAAAATAATATTATTTTCTTTGCTTGTCTTTGAGTAGTAAGTAGTAAGAATGTACCTATTATATCTAGGTATACTATATATAATATTATAAAGCAGAAGAGTTTGTTTGTTTGGTTGAACGCGCTAATCTCAACTACTGGTCCGGTTTGAAAAATTCTTTCAGTGTTAGATAGCCCATTTGACGACACGGTTGGCGCAGTGGTTGAGCGATTGACTTCTGCGCAGCATGTCGCGGGTTCGATTCCCGCACGGAACAAATATTTGTACGACCTACAAGTATTTGTTCCGAGTCTGGGTGTTTTTCTATCTATAGTGTGTATGTATTTACAAAAAAATATATATTTAAGTAGTTTATCAGCCATCTCGTTACCATAACACAAGCATTAGGTTGCTTAGCTTGGGACTATATGGCGTTGTGTGAAATGTCCAAGGATATTATGTTATGTTATATTATATATTATATTATTTATCGAGAAAGGCTATAGGCTATATATATCATCATGCTAAGACAAATAGGAGCGGAGTATTAATGGAAAATGTGACGCAGAGGAAGTTGCGCGGGTCAGCTAGTATACTACATAATATATATTTTGGAGCAGTGATGTACGTAGTCGTTAGTGTGCGTTACTGTGTGTCGTGTCAAGTCGTGTGTGCAGGACGTGTGGCGACATCATCGGACGGCGAAGTACTTGCTCCTGTCAGATTCCTCGGTTGATAGTTTAGACCAAACTTATTATTGTATTGTGAGATTTAAATATAATGTTGTGCTAACCTTTAATTTAGATGCATGCAATACAACTTAGTTTTTACACGATATGTGCTGTGATTGTTTTTGTGTGTATTTAGTTGGGCTATCACAATTTTTCTTGAATTTTATTCGAGTTTTGATGTGTGATTTTGCTTTAGATATAGCCTTAAAAAGAAAACAAAAAATATGCCTAAGACAGTTTGATCATTTATCTTGGGAGTGTTCTAAATAAATATTTCAATTTGTTCACGTACATCAGTAAAATCCTTGACTCCGCAAAGGATGTTTCACAAAATGTTGCTTTAGGGAATCTTTTGATGCCTTGGTACACCGAAGATATTACAATTTAATCATTTATAAAAATATCCACGGTACAACTGTATCTTTTACTTTGGAATGTTCAAATCAATTTGTTACGATTCATACAGTAATACACCAAAAATAATTCTGTAAAACTGAGAGTTATTGACAATTTTCCGTACGAAACTATAATTTTTATCTATGAAATTATAATCCAAATTCAAATAAAAAATATTTAATAATTAAGGTGGCGTTGCAATATTGCTTGAAAAAAAAAATTGGTCTACTTAAAAGTAAAGTAAATATTTTTAAATAATTGTTGTATGCAATGCAAAAATCAATATAAATCTTGTGACGCGCGGAATTCAACTTTAGTCAACCTGAGCAATTCGATTTTGTAAAAGCGCTCTTAAGCTTAAGCTCCAGGGTAGCTCGCGAAATTCAAATATTTTTATGTTTTTTGCAATTTGCCGGTCAGTGTGAACCTGTATGTTGAACAGAATACGGCTCGCGATCGTAAAAAGCAGTTATCTAAAGGATTATAACTATTTGAATCATCAACACATTCAATCGTGTTCTATGAACTTAGAGGGTTATCCTCTAAGTTCATAGAACACGATTGAATATTATTTCGTGAAAAAATCAATCGAGTCAATTGAAAAACGAGCCAAGAGGATCATCGGCGATGATAAGCTCGTCGAATCGAAGCTCCAAAGTCTTGAGCATCGACGCCGAGTTACTGGCCTGTCGGTTTTCTATCGTTTACATTTTGGGGAGTGTGCGATGGAATTGCATAACTTAATTCCGCCAAGCCCGTTCCACCATCGGACCAAAAGACGTACGGCGATGTGCCACCGGTACATGGTGGACATCCCACCTATACGCAATAAACGTTTCGGGAATACATTTTTGCCGATGAGGTGGTTTTATGTGTATGTGTGTGGTCAGAAGGTTTGGCAAATTAAAGAGCTGTTCTCAATTGAAGGTTTACTGAACGACTGACGGGCTGACACAAGACTACAACAATATAATACAGTGGTTGAGAGCTTAGAGTTAACTTACGAGTTACGTCATATACGGCCTAAGACTAAAGATGCATAATATGCCTACGCTACACATTCATTGTGCGTACAGCTAAGGAGTGGAATTCCCTGCCTGAGTCTGTGTTTCCTGATAGCTACAACCTGGGAGTCTTTAAGTCAAGAGTGAATAGGTTACTTCTAGGCAAGCGTGCTCCACCTTAGACCGCATCATTGCTTAACATCAGGTGAGATAGTGGTACGCCTATCAATATAAAAAAAAAAAAAACAATCGAGTTGTGTAGCCCCACATCGTGGTGGGGCTTGCGCGTCCCGACGGACCTACCTAGAGTGTGGTCATACCTAGGGTGAGGGGCCAGACAAAGAGAGATACAATCCGGCAGTTTTGTGGCGAACTGTTGGGCAGTAGCGACCCCACGAACCTTATCTCCCGGGAGAAGTATTGTTCCTCATCTACGGCTTGCCTTTATTGGCTGGCCAGAGTGAATACTGACGAGGAATAGAGCTCCCACCTCTTTCTTGCCTTAATTGGCCGGTCTGAGTGGAGATGCTGGTCCTGCTCCACAGCCACTAGGGAGCCCAAACTAATCTGTAAATATTTCGGAAACATTGTTGGACCGGCTGAAGATTGTAAGAAAAATTTGCATTGTTAGAATCAACTTACTTAGCATTGTATAATTTGAATTTCAGCCATTAACAGCACATGTCTTGTGTGAGTACTGTGTACCTTTAACTTTAACTTTAATTATCAGTTTTAGGTATCTTTTTGACTTGAATGTACCCTGGTGGTTGGGAGTGTCATGCTCACTTGAGTGAGCATGACACTCCCAACCGCCAAGTCTAGCTGATGGTGGCGTATGCGTTGGATCATTTGGCTTCCTTCAAAATAGTTGAGCCGAATGGTGCTGGCGCATGCGTCATGTTCGTGAACGGGCGCCGTCAGTCGGGACTGGTCATTTCTTAGCTGCCATGGTTAATTTTGATTATTTCTTTGAATTGTTCCTCTTTTATTCCGGACGCTTTTATCCTGCTCGCCTTTTACATCGTTCTCACATGTATGTATAATTTCAACCCGATGTAAATAAATCTTTGTAAAAAATATTATTTTTAAAAGAGTGTCCGTGGAGTTTCTTGCACGTTCTTCTCCATAGAGATCTACGCTTTGGAACGTGCAAATAGCTTCAACTTTTTGGACCGACCGACCTTGACAATTCAAAAGTGCCTGTAAATGGTTTAATTGAAATAAATGCTTGAATTTTGAAAAAAAAAATCTGAAAAATTTTGATTCGCTAGAGCACACGCGCTCGGGAGAAGGATGTATAATCCAGTAAGATGCTGGTAGGGATCTTGACCGTACTTCCGGAATTCGGCTGTACAATTTCAAAACCTAGTAAGGGAGTCGAGACGAATTTTATAGGAGAGCCAAAAAACGAGTTGGTCACTTTGAGTCCTTGCCGCGTCGAGACCAGAAGAGCGACAGAGATGAGAGTTAGATCAAAAGATGCGGTTTTTTCTTGGCTTTGCACAGAACTTAACTATTTTTGCGTATACATAATAGATCACGTTTTATAGCACTTACTAAAGATTAAATTGTTTTTTAAATTTAGAGTAGACCTGTTTAACAATTTCATATCATAGTAAGTGCCGTTACTAGGTTTTTATTATTGTTGAATAAGTTCACCTGTCGCCACGATGACCATTTAATAAAGCTACTAAGTGCGAATTTTAAATGATACTCGGTTATTTTTACAATAATTATTTATTTATGTTATGAAGTAGGACAATTAAAAAACTTAATAGGCTCATGAAACGTTAAAAAGAAACACAAAACCTTATTAGTCGGTAATCATTTGACCCCCTGAAACTAAATCTTCGGATGCGTCACAAACCGGTAAATTTATCTAAAACTGTTTTCGGTTTGAAGGCATGAGTGGCACAAGTTTGGACAAAATACCATCTTTTTTACTCTGTTTTATACCTCTTGGACTGTTATTAGTTTCCGGCACCAACTCAACATTGAATTTTTTATGAGAAAATCAGGTTCCAGTAATTATTCCATATTAATTTTCGTTCTTCTAATGTAAAAAAATGACACTGTCTCTTGCATTATTTTGTTTCCACAGGTTTCCTCAATAAAGGGATATTTAACTTTCTTTTTGTCAGCCATCTCTGTATTATTTTCAGATCTCACTGCATTCTTGTCAGAAAGATGCTGATTCTCTGTTTGAAAGTTTGGCGTTTCATTTGTAACTTGATTGAAATATATGGGTTCTGGGTACATTGCGATAAAATCAACCGTCTTTGTGTTCTCTCTGAAATAGTTTGCCTGGTTTTGGTCGGTAAATATAATCGTGTCCGGATAAGTTGCAATCTATAAAGTGGGTGGTGGCAGTAAGCTGGAAAGTAAAGTACTTTCATGAACTCTTTCAGCCGGTGGAAAAATATCTAAATCAGAATTGGTGTCATCTTCATGTGTGAAATTAAATTCACGTTTTTCATTTCTTAGTAAATCAAATATAAAATCAGGATTAAGGGATCCTGATTTTATATTTGATGGAATCATCATCACCGTATAAATTAGATATATCTGATAAATAGTCGCTGTTATTCTCTTTATTTGAGATATCTTTTTAACCGACTTCCCAAAAAGGAGGAGGTTATCAATTCGGTTGTATGTTTTTTTTTTTTTTTTTTTTTTTTTATGTTTGTTACCTCATAACTCCGACAATTATGAACCGATTTGAAAAATTTTTGTTTTATGTGAAAGGATATGCTTGCAGATTGGTCCCATTTAAATTATATCGACATCGGTTACGAACTTTGGATTTTAAATCGAAATAGCTGGAATTTGACTATTTAGATGATTTCTTGATAATCGAAATTGCGTATTTTGCTTTTCTACGATTTGGCAGTGGTGTTGATAGGTGTGGGGTACCACTAAAAAGTGAAAAATAAAAAACTTTTTACAAAAAAAAACAACCGACTTCCAAAAAAAAACACTACAAAGTAAAAAATAACTTTAATTTCGGAAGTCGGTGTCAAAATACGAAGAAAGTAACAAAAACACCGACTTCCGAAATTAAAGTTATTTTTTACTTTGTAGTGTTTTTTTTTGGAAGTCGGTTGTTTTTTTTTGTAAAAAGTTTTTTTGACATACTTGGTGCAGGATTGTCGTATATCTATATTTTGTGGTTGAATCGGTAGTGTTAAGTTTTGGGTTTGTTTTGAGGGTTCAAAGCTAGCTTCTGGACTGGCTGCATCACCATTTTGGTTTAAGTCTGAAGTTTTATAGTGCTTGAATGACTTGGAGAGTTGATAATAGAACGGGACCTGAAATAGATAGCTAGGCTCAAACAAGACCCACACACCCATGCAAATAAAAACAGACTGGAAGTAAAAGTAAGCCTTGATCAATCATTCAATCGATCAGCCTTTTGCAGTCCACTGTTGGACATAGGTCACATGCGCAAGCAACAGTGAAACTTAATCAAATTAGTGAAAGTGGAAAGAACATGACAAATTATTAACCGTACAGTCGAAGACTAGACTTGACTAGCAACATTAGCGAAGCGATGGTCTATATATGGTCTTTCTAAAGAATGAAAGAAAAATAAATTTACTTTTTTTAACCACTACCTATTTGATTATACTAGGACGGCACCGGAAACATTTAACTAAATATTTTAGGTTTAGCAAATACCAATGCTATCAAAAAGTCGCATTTATTAAGAAATTGTGTCAAACTTACTACAAACAAAACATCATTTTACTTATAGATCTGCATTTTCTAGGGCACTCAATATTAACTTTGATCTATAATAAAACTAGTTTTTAGACATGTTTCACTATTGGTTTGTCACTTACTGACGTTAGCGCGCGAAACTCAACCGCTGTCGACAGCTTCAAAAACCTAGCAAGACACCCGACAACTTTTAAAACCTAGCAAGGGACATCCCTTGCTAGGTTTTAAAAATGTCAATGTCACATGCTAGGTTTTTAAAATGGTATTTTGCGTTTGCTTGCATAACGGCTGTGTACTTGCTAGGTTTTTCAATTATCAAAATCCTATTTCTAGGGTCATTTTAGACTTTTTGGCAATATGAATCGTTGCTTTATGGCATAATAAGCCGCCAAATGCAAAGACCCGTTTTTTCATGGAGGTGTCCCTTACTAGGTTTTGAAATTGTACAGCCGAATTGTCCTGATAGCCGTGGTATACCTCTCCGAGTTCTAGCACCTCAGGCTGTTGCCACTTTGGCGCTACGTCACTTTGTGCTAGCGACCGTTTTCGGGGGCCCATTCATTGAGTGTGCAAGTCACCCCCTGCCATTTAGAAGCCGTGTATATTGTTAGTGGTCAGGCAGGGGCCAATAGTTCTTCTATAATAAACGATCATCAGTCCACTAAACCACTGAAACCCATAGCGTTACATTTTTTGTTTCTATATTCTGCAATAGTACTGCTCCAACCGGGAATTGTCCTTGGGAATACTTTCAGTGCATACAGGGATAATCGCCGGTTGGTGCATACAGGGATAATGGCCTCTGCGAGTTGGTTTGGCCGTTCGCCTACCCAAGGACCGGGTCTCCAGAGACCCGAGAAGGCAAAAAAAAAAAAAACTAAATTGTGCATCCAGTTCAAATTGTGTCCTAAAAGCATGCAGTTCAAATTGTGTCCTTAAAGCATGCAGTTCAAACGCAGAGATTATCCAACTTGCCTGCTCTACTCCGAGTCAAATGTCCTACCGGTGTGCCAGCTGTTCCTTCTGCGTGCTGTCCTACACCGTCACTACTTGCCTCCTACCGGTGTGCCAGCTGTTCCTTCTGCGTGCTGTCCTACGCCGTCATTACTTGCGTCCTACCGGTGCGCCAGCTGTTCCTTCTACGTGCTGTCCTACGCCGTCACTACTTGCCTCCTACCGGTGTGCCAGCTGTTCCTTCTGCGTGCTGTCCTACGCCGTCATTACTTACGTCCTACCGGTGCGCCAGCTGTTCCTTCTGCGTGCTGTCCTACGCCGTCACTACTTGCCTCCTACCGGTGTGCCAGCTGTTCCTTCTGCGTGCTGTCCTACGCCGTCACTACTTGCCTCCTACCGGTGCGCCAGCTGTTCCTTCTGCGTGCTGTCCTACACCGTCACTACTTGCCTCCTACCGGTGTGCCAGCTGTTCCTTCTGCGTGCTGTCCTACGCCGTCACTACTTGCCTCCTACCGGTGTGCCAGCTGTTCCTTCTGCGTGCTGTCCTACACCGTCACTACTTGCCTCCTACCGGTGTGCCAGCTGTTCCTTCTGCGTGCTGTCCTACGCCGTCACTACTTGCCTCCTACCGGTGAATCAGCTGTTCCTTCTGCGTGCTGTCCTACGCCGTCACTACTTGCCTTCTAAACCTACTTCCGCTTGTGTCTTAGCAGCATTGAACTTGACCAGGTTGGCATCGCCCAATTCAGAGACAGCCTGTAAGGACACGTTCCTGGAGAGACCGGGCCCGTGACCCACCAGCTCGTGCGTCGGATACGTATCTCTGAGCAACAGTGCTGTCGTCAGCATACCCAAAGGTACCGGGTTTTAGCAGATCATCAATATGCAACAGGAACAATGTTGCCGAGAGTACCCTTGAGGAACCCCGGCATTAATATCCTGCAGTCCGGACGACCACTCGGATAGACCGATTCCTCAGGAAATCTGCAATCCAATCACACAATCTGGCGGGCAGACCGAAGGAAGGAAGCTTACTAATAAGGCCATCGTGCCAGACCCTGTCGAAGGCATTCGAGATGTCTAGGGAGACCGCAAGTGCTTCCCCGTGCTTCTCAATGGCCTCACTCCAGATGTGAATGGCATACGCTAGACGATCCCCAGTTGACCGACTTCGGCGAAAGCCGTATTGTCGGTCACTAAGGATATCGTTCGCGTTTAGGTATGTCAGGAGCTTACGATTAAGTACCCGACGAGACCGAGACCGACGATACGACGACGGTTACGTCGGTACGTTACCGAGATGGGTCTATAATTTGACGGGTCAGCTCGACTACCCTTCTTGGGCACGGGCTGCTCGTTAGCTTGCTTCCAAGCCTTCGTCACTTTCCCAGTCTCAACCGAAAGGCAAAATAGGCGTGTCAAGATCGGAGACAACTCAGGCGCACAAGTCTTCAGTACAATTGCTGGAATCCCGTCGGGGCCACTAGCCTTGTTCACGTCTAGGTGTCGCAGTACCCTAAGTACTAGCCTACCTAGTTACTGTTGTCGATCAGGTATGTATAATATTTTGCCATCGACACGCTAAGAAGAAGACGAATGTTTATCGATAGCTGAATTGGTTGTGATAAAAGAAAATTGTTAAATAATACCCCAATAACACGTTGCACTCTAAGATTTTGCGTAACTTTTTATTCAAGGTTATCAACCACTAGTCCAGGACAATCACGCCGAGAATTAGGCTAACTTTGCAAGAATTCTTAACTCTGTGACTGTTTGCTGCTAATGCTAACGTATAGATAGAGTATAGGCAGGGAAGTTTGTTAAAGTTTACCCCGCATGATCGTCTTTAGGGATCCGTACCTCAGACAGTAAAAGTGAAACCCTAATGGGATCTTTTTTGTTATCTGTCTGCCTGACTGTCCGTCTCTCAAGACCCTATTTCTCAGGAACGCGTGGAGTAATCAATTTAGTAGGTGTTCAGGCCTGCTACCCCTAGGAACAGCAAATAATAATGAGTCAACACAGTCGAAGACTAACAACGTTGGTATGTTGACGATGTTACGTCGACTGCTCAGTCACAGCCGTGCTCAGTCCCCTTTCTAACTACTGTGCAGTTCTCGTCGCGAATCTGTATTCCTCGCGTAACTTATAGTCAACCAACGCGACATGGCTTCTTTCATAAGCAAACAACATCAAGTTGTGTTTCATACTAACAATAATATCTCTTTACCAATTTATTTTTAAAAAGTGTAAATGAATGATTATGATAAAGTAAAAATTCATTCAATCCATCGAATTTCACTAACATGATAAAAAAAGATTTGGTCGGTGTCGACAGATGTGGTAGGGGAGCAACGCAGCGTCTGGCAGAAGGGAGTGGAAAGCAACGTGACGCTGGTGTGGGGCAGCGAGCCGGCGCGCGCCGCCGCCGCGCTGCTGGCCGTGCTGCTGCGGCACGTGCGCCTGTTCCGCGGCGTGCGCCTGGAGCGCGCGCGCAGACCGCTCGCCACCGCCGCGCTCGCTGCCAGCGTGCCCTTCAGCCCGGTCGGCGCCTACACCGAGTACGTACCATATCTACCAGTATAGTGACTCGGCCCTCATCATATTAAATTGGTAATCTTACTATATAGGTAGGTACCTACCATTAATTACTCTCATACATGTTAGTAGCTAAGTACATAAGTGAGTCGATAGCCTAGCGCTAGCCTATGAAACTAACGCGAGTTCAATCGTGTGTCACTTTTTTCACCCTATCCGTAAATAAATAAGTTTATTTATGAAATACCAAACTATTTAAAAAAGAAATGCAAGTTAAACTACAAAATGATATCTTTGGGTGCGTTATTGATGAATCCAAGCAACCCAAAACACCACAAACCACAATCCTAAATACTCAATATCTTTATTGCATTCCACATGTATTCTACTAACATAGGTAATATTATAATCCTACTAATATAAAACCAGACTGAAGAAAATAGGTGGTTCGCTTCGATGCCAATGTAACATTTTTATAAAAAACTTCCTAACCACATCCAAGAACTTAGCATTAATAAATTCAAATCTTTTTTGACATGAATACTTTGTAAAGTATCATCATTTTTTTTTTTTTTAATTCGGTTTTTAGTATATGGGAACTATGTGGGTTATTTATTTTCTTTTGTTCTCTTTAAAGTATTTTGAACGATGTCTGGCAGTTTGAGTACTTTTGTAGCCTACCCAAATGTCCTTTCATTGGCATTGTTCGTCGAGTCATTAAGCTCCTTTTGGTTCTAAGTTGAGCTTATCGACCACTGACCAAGGCTTGCATTGACTGGACAGGACCACTCAAATCTGTGTGGTTCTTTCCTCAAAAGACGATCTCAGACACTGATCTGCATGGTCCTCATATAACGTATTGATATGAGGACCATGTAGATTGCTGTTAAGGGTTCATTTCATTTAATGTTAGTCTGGCGGTTTGAGGTCTTAATGCGGCCCACTCAAATCTGTGTGGTACGTTCCTCAAAATACCACTTTAGACATTAACCTACATGGTCCTCGTATGACCAGTACGATTGTATGGACTTTAAAAGAGACTTTGACCTCTGAGTTTGTTTCAGCGTTTCTTCTCAGAGCAGTCAGCTAGGAAAAGCCGGCCTCATCTAGTTTAAAATGAGCAAAAAAGATTGACGTGTAAAAGTGTTAGTTACGACCTACTTGCAGAATAAACATCATTTATCATTTAATAATATAAACATCAAACGCGAAACTATTTAAATTAAAACAGTTATAAAACCAAAGAAAAACCAATTTAAAAAAATGTTCGTATGATAACTGCCACAACATGTTGCGTCATACTTGAGGCGCAGCCATGTTGGCGGCCTGGGGCACCTCCGCGCTCGAAAAGACATTAATTCAGGGCGGCATTAATTCGCTCCGGAGCATGGCTTGAACCAGGACCGGATGCGAGAGGTTGCCGCCGCCGATCGCCGCGACCAGGACACCGCGTTACTCCACCCACGCAGGGCAGGGAGGGAGGGCGTGTCCTCCGGGCGTTCCTCGCAGTATTGAAACACGAACTTATCCTCCCGCCGAATCAGAAACAGGTATCTCCCGAAACAACCGTGTCCGGTGAGGAACTGCGTCAGGTGGAAGGTGAGGACGCCGTGGCGCCGCTCTAGCCACTCCTGAAAGAAGGGACTTATCGCCGCCATTGTGGCGTGCCCAGCGCTTGGTTGCGACAGTCGATGTCTCCATACTGCCATGAGATCCTACCGGAGCCCACCCGCCGTGCTGCTATTTGCCGCGGCAGAGGAGTCTCGCCCCGGCGTTGCGCCCGCCATTCGTAAATGAAAAATGAAAAATGAAAAAGTGTTTATTCACAGTAATACATTGTACAACAAAATCATTACCTCTGCCAAACTGCAAAGCAGTTTGTTGGCAATTGTAGCTCCTTTTATCTAGCACAAGCATTGATAGTTTTTATATATCAATGAGCACAAGCAAAGAAAAATAAGTTTAGTTATGCCCAACAGTGAGGCTTTGACAAAACACATTGAAGAGGTATGTATTTTCTTTTTAAATGACGTTTTTGTGACACAATTATCCAAATCTAATTCCTCAGGAAGATTATTAAATATAGTTGGAACTAAGTAGTTTCGACATCTTCGACCATAATAATTATTGCAAGTAGGTACAACAAACCTTTTCATATATTTACTCCTTTGAGATCTTGTCCGTACAACATTGTTTTTAAATATTTCACTACCATACTGTTCTAAAGCTACTGATAACACAACCCTCTCATGAGCCGGCAGCATTTTACACTCCAAGAATAATTCTTCGTAATCACTACTTTTACAACGTTTTTTAGTGTTTTTATCTACTAGTAATTTCATGAATCTGATTTGTATTTTTTTTATTTTATCTAAATATGTCTTAAATGTGTTACCATAGCATGCCAGCCCGTAAGAAAGCAATGAGTCCACCAGCGCATAGTAGACCATGAACAATGTTGCCCTATCTAGGACAAAATTAAGGTGGTGGAATTTCACAAGTATATACCTGAGTTTGTCACATAATTGTATGATGTGTGTTTTCCATGAGAATCTGTTGTCTATGACTAAACCCAAGTACCTGTATTCTTCCACCACCTCAACCTTTGCACACTCACACATCGTCAGTCCAACACTATGCAGACACTCATAAAACTATGCCCCACTATGCGAGGCGGACGTTCAATTTTTTTGCTATAAGGAGATCGTATATGCAAACATTTGGTTTTTTTTTATATTGATAATGATGCCATTGTCGTGAGCCCACTTAGTGATATTAGTAAAATCCTCCTGAACAGTACTTTCAACCACATTAAAATCTTTGTCTGCATAAACTAGACAAGTGTCATCAGCATACATAATTATAAATGCGACACTTACGAACAACATTACACATGCTGTTGACATGCATGATGTATCCGACTGGGCCAAACACGGATCCGGTCGGCACACCACACGTGACGTGCCTGGGCTCTCCAGTGACGCCGTCAATGACCGTTCGTAATGTCCTGTCTGCGAGGTAGGCACGGAACCACCTGTTCAGTGGTTCCGCGACACCGCACTCCTCCAAGGCTTGAAGCAGCTGGTGGTGTTCCAGAGTGTCAAAAGCTTTTTTGAAGTCAATGTAGACCACCACCACCTGCTTCCGCTGATCCAAACACTCATTGACATCGTCCGCGAACCGCGCCAAGGCCGTCGCCGTGCTTCGCCCACGTCGGAAACCATGTTGTGCATTTGTTAGAATTTTGTGTTTTTCCAAGAAAACACTTACCTGATTAACAATAAACTTTTCTACGATTTTATTTGTGACTGATAATATGGCTATTGGCCTATAGTTTGCGTAGTCACTATGCACACCTTGTTTAAAAATAGGTCTAATTAATGCAGTTTTTAGTTTTTCAGGGTATAACCCCTTTTCAACACACAAGTTAATAAATAAAGCTATTACAGGGCTCAACTTAGATGTTAATAGTTTAATTTCTTTCTGTTTAATGAGCGCGAGCGCCCTCGCCTCTAGATCCTATGGCAGCAGTCCGGCAAGGAGGCTCGCCGCCTCGGCAGAGACGTGGCTCACGGTTCCAAATAACTCGCTTCCCACGCGTGCTCTATAGGGTTTAAGTCAGGCGAGCCGGCAGGCCAGTCTAATCTTGTGGCGTTGTGTTCTTGGAGAGCAGCATTGACTCGTTTAGCTCGATGTGCGGGCGCATTATCATCGACCAGTACAAATTGGTGCCCATGATTTACCTGGAATGGTCTGACAATTACATCAATAGGAACTGTTTAATACATGTCTGCTGTGAAGCCTCGATACGGGATCATAGGCGTTCTAGCTCCAATCATAATACCTTTGAAGTGTGACTGATTTCCTGCCTTGCTGAACTGTTCCAGTGGCATTTCTTTGCCTTTCACGGTCTCCTAGAATTGGCCAGACACGGACACGTCAGTTATCTGGATGTTGGCGCCACTACTTCCGGCGACCAAACATAGCGCCAGTAACACAAGTCAAGCGACGCACCATTGGCCCAGTGCTGCCACCTGCACTAACCGGACGTTGGAACGTTGCTGTCGAGTCACTCGCTACCCGCATTAGACGTCATTTCGGTGGGGGAAGGCAGTCTTTAAAAACCCCGAGCTCAGTGTGCTGAGCTCACTTGTCGCTCGCGCTTCGTCGTATCAACAACATTTATACCTTCTGTTCATTATTGTTAGATATTTATTGTAATTAATTAGTGGTGAATTAAAAGTGATTATAAAGTATAACATAATCTATCTATTTATTTGTGCTTAAAGTAGATTCAACTTACATCAGAAGTGCTTCGAATTCAAGCCTACAAATGGGCCGAAAGTCACGTGCCCGTAAACGGGAACGGAAAAGGAGGAAACGTACAAAATCATCATCATCATCGTCAAGCAGTAAGTCCAGTAAAAGCTATACGCCTTCTCCCACCCGTAAAAAAGCCAAAAAATCAGTTGATAGTCAAGTAGCGGGTTGTTACAGTATGATGTTGAACTCAATGATACCAGAATTTGACCCCCTTACAGATACAGTAGATAATTGGCTCAATATTGTTGATTTACATGCTAAAACATTTAGTTGGAAGGATCAGGTGATAATTTACCAGGCTGTCAATAAATTCAAAGGAACGGCAAAAACTTGGTATGACTCATTTTTAAAAAATGAGAGTAGTTGGGCTAGTTGGAAATGGGAACAATGGCGAGATAAAATATCATTCACATTTCAAACAAAACGAAACATGTTTACGTTACTTAAAGAAATAATTGAAAGTAAACCTACAGCACAACAACATTTGTATGAGTTTTACTTTCAACAAAAATGTAAAATTGACAAGTTAAGTGTAAATTTTTCTGATCGGGACATCATTTCTATTATTACGGGCAACATCGACGATCCTAACATAAGTGCGTCGGTAGATGCTGGAAGCATCAATACATGCGACCAACTTGCATCTTTTCTCCACGGTCGGATAAGTAGTTCTCATAATCCAAGTCACGGCGCTGTTAGTGAACATAAGGTGCCTCAATCCTCATTCAAACGAACCGATCGCGATCTAGGAAATTCATTGAAATCGGAACAGTCCAGTCGTATTGTTGTGTCAAATCAAAGTTCAACGGTTGCCAGAACCACAAAGCAGATAACTTGTTTCGGATGTGGCGGTAACCACAAACGAAATGAGTGTACAGAAATTTGTAAATATTGTAGTAAGAAGGGACATTCAGAAACCTATTGTCGAAACAAAAAATCTGACGAAGTAAAAAAAGAAGTAAAATTGGTCAAGTCTTGTGAAAATAAAAATAAATTTAATAAAGTTGCCTGTATAGGGGGCGTTTCTCAAAAAGTTTTTATTGATATGGGCAGTGATTGCTCCTTAATCACGTCCGATTTAGTAAAACAGTTAAAGTTAACAAAACTTAAGTTGGCAGTACCGATTCATTTGCAGGGTTTTTCGAATTGCTCTGTGGTTTTGGTAGAAGATTACGTAACGACTCCTCTGATTTTAGACGGTATAGAATTCGAAAGTGTAGATTTCTATATTATTGACGTATTATCGGGTTGTGATGTCCTGATAGGCCGGAATGTGACCGAAGACACGTCAGTTATGTATATGAGAATAGGAAATCAACTGACTTTTCAGAAAATCGTGAATGTGGCTGCAGTTTTGTCTAATGAAGTAGAATTTAAAGTACCAGATAAATATCTTAATACTTTGAAAGGGTTGTTTGGAAAATATCCCGAAACAATCGCGGCTGATTTAAGCTCGTTAGGTAAAGTTAAAGATTTTGACATTGAGATCGACCTTGAATCGAACAAGCCTATTTACACCAGGCCATACAGGTTATCAGAGCCTGATAGGGCATCGTTACGTAAAATAATTGACGAGCTCCTTAAAAATAACATCATTCGTGAAAGCAAGTCTCCATTCGCTAGTCCTGTAATATTAGTAGAAAAAAAAGGGGGTGAAAAGCGATTATGCGTGGATTACAGGTCATTGAATAAAATAACCACTAAAGAGAAATACCCTATGCCTCGCATAGAGGACTTGTTAGACAGATTAAAAGGGTGCAAGTATTTTACTAGCTTAGATATGAAGAGTGGTTATTACCAGTTACGTGTAAATGAGGGTTCAATAGACAAAACTGCATTCATTACGGAAGATGGACATTATGAATTTTTGCGCATGCCATTTGGGCTGTCAAATGGACCATCGGTTTTTCAACGCATGATGAATCAGATTTTGGGTAATTTACGCTTCAAAAATGTCATTGTATATTTAGATGACGTGTTAATCGTATCAGAAACCGTTAAGGAAAACTTAATCATCTTGGAATCGGTACTAAAAATATTTAGAGAACACGGTTTGACTCTTAACCTAAAAAAGTGTTATTTCTTTTTAACTGACATCACATTTCTCGGTTATGAAGTAAATGGTAATGGTATTAGACCCACACCAAAAAAAATTGATGCTATAAAGCAGTTCCCAGTACCCAAAACGGTTCATCAGCTGCGTCAATTCTTAGGGTTAGTTAACTATTTCCGTAAATTTATTAAGGACTGTGCAATACTAAGTAGCCCACTAACTAAATTATTAAAAAAAGGACAAAGGTGGCAATGGACAGACGAACAAGATCGGACGGTAAATCTATTAAAAGAGGCCTTAACTTGCGATTCTACCTTAGCTATCTTTGATCCTGAAAAAGGAACCATACTTTATACAGATGCAAGTAGGGAGGGGGTAGCTGGAATTATGGTACAAGTGCATGAACATGGTGAGCGACCGATATATTACTATAGCAGGCAAACGACTAACGAGGAAAAGCGTTACCACTCGTTTGAGCTCGAGCTCCTTGCTATTGTGGCATCATTTCAAAAATTTCGTTTATATTTGTTGGGCCGTAAGTTTAAATTAATCACGGACTGTAATGCCGTCAGATACTCGCTTACAAAAAAAGAAGTGTTGCCACGAATAGCCAGGTGGGTACTTCTGACTCAAGAATTTGACTATGAGATTTGTCATAGACCCGGCGTTAAAATGCAACATGTTGATGCACTTAGCCGAAACCCCTCCTATAGTGGTGAAGTTTGTGAAAAACAAATAGTAATGTCCATCACCGAAGCAGACTGGCTATTGAGTGTTCAGGAACAAGACCCAAATCTATGTAAAATCAGAGATATTTTACTATCAGGAGAGGCCGATACGAATCGGAATGTTTTTAACGAGTACGAATTGCTTGGAAACAAAATCTACCGTCGAACTGAAATAGGTCGTAGATGGGTTGTACCAAAAAATTGTATCTGGCAAGTAATTATGTACAATCATGACAAGATAGGTCACTTTGCTGTAGACAAAACGTTAGAAAGAATTAAACATAAATATTGGTTTCCTAAAATGAAAAAAACAGTAACTAAATACATCAAAAATTGTTTACACTGCTTATACAATAAAAATAAAAGTGGTAAAAAGGAAGGTCAGATGTTCCCAATTCCAAAATATGCTCGCCCCTTTCATACTCTCCATATGGACCATGTGGGTCCATTTGTGAAATCATCAAAAGGCAATTGTCATATTCTGGTACTTGTTGATGCGTTTACAAAGTTCGTCTTTGTATTTCCAGTGCGTGATACAAGTACTGCTTGTGTCATAAATGAATTAGACCACTTGTTTAAGATTTTTGGCAATCCACGAAGACTCATTACTGACGCTGGTCCTGCTTTTACGGCAAAGGCATTTCAAACATATTGTGACAGCAAAAACATTCGTGCACACATTATAGCAACTGGCATGCCGAGGTCGAACGGACAAGTCGAACGCTATAATAAAACAATAGTAGAGGCACTGCGTTCATTGGGTGCAGATAACGATTACACATACTGGGATGATGTTTTAACGTGTTTACAACAAGGTATGAATAGTACATTGCAGAAAACCATCAACGCAGTCCCCAGTGAAGCATTTTTTGGGTACCGCCTTAGAACAGAGAGCGACATATTTCTACCTGAGCAAGAAGAAATAATAGATGTCACACAGCTGCGACGAGATATCGACACACGAATACTAAAAGATGCTAGACATCAAAAAGAAAGATTTGATACAAAACGTTGTGTGGCTAAACAATATGAGATTGGTGATTTGGTTCTCGTAAAAGTGTCTAGCCAGGCTGGTAATGGCAGCAGTACAAAACTCCTACCGGTGTTCAAGGGCCCTTTCAAAGTTACAAAAATACTCGGGAAAGATAGATACCAGATAATCGACATAATAGGCAGCGAGCGATCACACAAAAAATATTCTGGTACTACCTGTGTAGAAAACATGAAACCGTGGATTAAGATAACCGATTGGGATGTAGATGTTGGCGTGGTTGGTATGTATAAAATACTAATTAATAAAGTATCAAAAGGTAAAAAAAATATTCAGTAATACAGCTTTACATTATAGTTTTAAAAGATTACTAACATGAGAATGAGACTTGTACAACATTTTGTTCTAATCACTTAAACAATGTTGCAGTTGTAATGGCGTTTCCACTACAAAACAAGTGAGGTTCGACCTTGATCTTGTTGTGGGCGAAAATGTAGTTCATGCAGATAAAAGTGGATGAACTGGAAAGCTTCGGCTATCATGTGGACTGCGAGTCTGAGCATGGTGGTGCGAAGTCAGGGATCACACTTTTGCTTGTACTATTCATTGGCTCAGTAGTGGGAACTCATTCAACATAACGTAACATTGTACCTGTTATAGTCATCAAAGCTCACATGTTTATTCTCACATTGCAGATGACGGTGTGTCTAGGGACAGACACAGTTCAGGAGGGCCGGATGTTGGCGCCACTACTTCCGGCGACCAAACATAGCGCCAGTAACACAAGTCAAGCGACGCACCATTGGCCCAGTGCTGCCACCTGCACTAACCGGACGTTGGAACGTTGCTGTCGAGTCACTCGCTACCCGCATTAGACGTCATTTCGGTGGGGGAAGGCAGTCTTTAAAAACCCCGAGCTCAGTGTGCTGAGCTCACTTGTCGCTCGCGCTTCGTCGTATCAACAACATTTATACCTTCTGTTCATTATTGTTAGATATTTATTGTAATTAATTAGTGGTGAATTAAAAGTGATTATAAAGTATAACATAATCTATCTATTTATTTGTGCTTAAAGTAGATTCAACTTACATGGATGAGTACTGATTCGCGATTCGTCAACAATGAGACAGTTTTGCCAAATGTTTTCTTCTTCATCTTTTTCATTTTGCCGAAGCTAAGCTCACTGCAATCTCCGTTTTTGACGGTGCCGGGAATTCAGAAGCGCTCGCCAAGACGTCCGTGATCGTAATCCAGCCTGGTGCAAGCAATTCCGAATGGTCTGAGTACTAACTTCAAGCCCAAGGCGGCCCTAACTTCTGCTTTTATTTTAGTAGCGTTAATTGTTGGGTCACGGGCTGCCAGCAATCTAATATAGCGCTTTTGGGCAGCAGTCCAAACAGGTGGGCGACCACTGCGGGGTCGGTCAGCTAAATTACGCATCCCGTGGTAGGTACTGCAACGTGGTCACGACAAAGGATTGGGATATAGCAACACTGCGTGCTAATTCTCTCGAGGTGTATCCTTCTTCCCTCAAAGTTACTATTCTTGCTCGTTAAACTTCTGATAATCCTCTTGGCATTTTTCAATTACAACTTTCCGCGAAAAAGCATTTTAAATCAGTTAAAATTGACCGAGGGACTAAACACATTTATTCAGCTCCATTCGCGTTTTGCTGAACGATTTTGGTCACACTTATACAGTTCTGCTTCTATCAGCCGCGTACAGCGTCGTACAGCGTATGCGAAAAGCCGTCATAGCGTGCTACCCCCGCTGAAACGCTGCGAAGACGGTAAGATGTCCGTGACTACCGCATGACCACCGACACCAATCGCTTCCATATTTGGTAAATAATTTGTACTCAATAGATACTAATTAGCAATAATTTGTACTCAATAGATACTAATTAGCACTAAAAAAACCGTCGTAGTTTTCGAGAAAATCGACTTCGAATTTGGTCTGGCGGTAGTCACGCTGATATCAGCAATGCAAGTATACAGATAATTAGTACCTTATATGTAATTCATTTTATAAAAAAAAAACAGAACTGAAACATTTGTATTTACTGAGATATCAACGATGACAACATTAGCGCGCTCGTTCAGCAGGACCACGACTTTGAATGTTGACTCCAAGCTTGAGAGCTTTTCGCTTTCCTCAAACTGAAATAGGAAATTAGTATCTTGAAAGATAAAATTGGTAGCCAAAATCCAAAATTAGTACCTACTCTAGAAGTTTACGAGATATGTCATATGACGGTTATCATGTATTAGTCGAAATTAGTCGCCCAATATCAAAATTAGTCGGTCATTAGTATATGTTGTCAAAATTAAAATCCCTGATGGTGACCATGCCAGTGTCAGTTACATAAGGAGTCGAGAACCATCCGTGTACAGCGCTGTTCCACCGCGTACGAAGCTGAATGCGGCGGAACAGAGCTGTAAGTGGCTGAACAGCGCTGTATACGGCGATAGCATTCGCATGAAAATAACACAATTGTCCTCATTTTACACTTGTTCTCCGCGAAAGCTGAATGGAGCTGAATAAATGTGTTTACTCCCTTAAGAGTGTGTATTCCGTCCACTAGCGCCGCCAATCGTTTTTTATTAATTGTTGTAAATTTAAGACCCTAGATAAAAAACCGCTCTGTAGTGCACTAAAGAAATGTATCTATTATTTTTTGACAGCTATTTTTAATACATAACTCATGGCTAAATAGCCAAAACGGCAATTATTGCTAAAAGTGGCCACGTTTAGCAAAAATATCGACTTTGGCAACTATTTATGTTCTAAAGTACAAAACATAACTCTCAAAACATATTAAATACATTTCTTCAGTGCACTAAACAGCGGTTTTTTATCTACGTGTCTTAAATTTACCACAAATAATAAAAAACGATTGGCGGCGCTAGTGGACGGAATACACGCTCTTAATCAGAATTCTGAATGAACGAAAGCTGGGACTGAAAACCTTTTTATATGGAAAAACTGAATTGTTTTATATTCTAATTTACTATTTTAAATAAAGAATCTAAAAAATACAACCGACTTCCAAAAAAAAACACTACAAAGTAAAAAATAACTTTAATTTCGGAACTCGGTGTCAAAATACGAAGAAACTAACAAAAACACCGACTTCCGAAATTAAAGTTATTTTTTACTTTTTAGTGTTTTTCTTTTTGGAAGTCGGTTGTATTTTTTTGTAAAAAGTTTTTTATTTTTCACTTTTTAGTAGTAGGTGCCCCATACCTAACAACCTCCTTTTTGAAGTCGGTGCAGCATCAGGCCAGACTTATGTCAACATTACATTGAACTTAAAATTTAGTCCTGCTTAAAATGAGCCCAAACACGATCCTTGCCTGTTCGAGTAACTTCTTACCTACCGTTAAGGAGTTTGTATCTTCCATCATCAGCCCAGCTACCTGAGATGGTGACACCTATACGCAAATACACAAGATATTTCTTAATATATGCGAAAAATAATGAGTAAGCCTATAAAATTTGAGGGTTGCTCTCGATTTCTCTAAGATCCCATTATCAGATCCTAACTTGGTGACAGTGGGACCACCTCAGAACTATCTACTTTCGAACAAAAAAAAGAATTTTGAAAATTCGTCCACAATTGGCGGAGTTTTCGATGAACAAACATACAAAAAAAAAACAGACAATCATCCGAACATAGTACCTCCTCCTTTTTGTGAAGTCGGTAAAAACATACAATCATCTGGGGATGCATTTTGGGGAGTGTGCAACGAAATTGGTCAAGCCCGTTCCACCATGGGACCACGAGACGTACGGCGATGTGCCACCGTGGTTTTGTGCGTGTGGGTGGGATGTCCACCGGTACATGGTGGACATCCACACGCACAAAACGTTTTGAGAACACATTCATTGTGCGTACAGCTAAGGAATTCCCTACCTGAGTCTGTTTTTAAGTCAAGAGTGAATAATGTACTTTAAGGCAAGCGTGCTCCATCGTAAACTACATCATCGCTTACCATCAGGTGAGATAGTGGTCAAACGTATAGCTATCAATGGTAAAAATAATAATAATTCGACGACCACCTGTCGAAGCTGGCGTTATGCAGTTGGGTGAAGGGCCTGATACAGAAGGCAGTACTCCTCGATACGGCTCGTATTGTGAGGAGGTTCCTTTCTCTGGAGTCCTAACCACCGGTAGCTTGGACCCTGCTCCCGACACCGGCGGACAACTATTTTTTTATATTTTTAAATGTATTTTTAATGTGATTTTTCTAATAAGTAAATAAAGAAAATAATAATTGAAATACACAATCTGTGAAACTTTCAATTCCAAATTTCAAGTCTATCTATCACGGTTCTTGATCATGAGATACAGCCCGCCTGGCAGCCAGACCGACGGATGGATGGACGGTCAGCGGAGGCGTAGTAATAGGTTTCCGTTGGTTACACTTGGGTACGGAACCCTATGAAATGAAATTGGTTCGGAGCCCTTTGGACGCGACTCCGACTGGCACCTAGCCAGTTTTTTTTTATATGGCAAAACAACGTTTATCGAGACAGCTAATAATTTTATGCAATATTTTATATATCTAATGACACATGCAACTCTGATTTTAATCTCTCACTTCAATTAGCTTGTTATGGGAATGTATACTTGTATAGTGTGAGCGACCTGGTTACATGTTACTCGGACATTAGTACAATATATTTCACCGGCAAACGCTGTAAGATTGTTATCGCGTGAAGTTGTAAACATTTTTTTCTAAATAAGACACGGACGTAATTATTATTTTGTACAGTTTGCTGATCGGCGTGTCGACAGCGTGGGAGGCCGCGCCGCACGCATGGCAGGCGCAGCGCAGCCCGCTGGCCGGGCTGGCGGGCCCGCGCCTGGCCGAGCTGGGCGCCAGCGCCGTGCCCGCGCGCCGCCGCCTGTTCGCCTGGCTGGCGCCGCGCGTGCGCGCTGCCTGCCGCGGCCATGAGCGCTGGCCCTTCTACAGCAACACGACTGCACTTGCAGATTGTGACTTCTTAAACCCAGGAAGTCCCCAGTAAGTAAAGTTGAAAAATATTAAAGTCTCACCATTCTCGATTTGACCAGTTTGAGCTGCGTTACTGCGAGTCAGGATAGTTAAGTCAAAAAATTTAATCAATCAAATCGTTTATTAATGATAAATGGGCTACATAGGTACAAGTGTTAATTACTTACATAATTTTATTCTTAATAATGTTCATTCCATGATCATCCGGTTGGACATACAAATTGTATTTATTTATGTTTATTTTACAATTTATGTACACACACACACAAATAGATAACAAAAAAGGAGACAGAAAAATAGGTACAAAGGTGATGCTTATTTCTAATGAAATCTCTTCCAGCATACCTGCGAAAGGAGAGCCAAATAAAAGAGATGTAGACAAGTGAGTAAAAGTAAAAAGAAAATAAAACAATAAACTATAAATATAACATACAATACATAAATATTACTAAAACAAATATGACACTAGTATAATATACTAAATAATATTTTAAGATAAATACAAATAAAAAAAAATACATAGGTACTTGCAACTATGACGGTACAGAAAGGTAGTGTTCTTTCATTCTTTTTTAAAAACTGTAAGAGTTTTGCAGTCTCTAATATCAGGCGGTAGTGAATTCCACAACCTAACCGCGTGCACAGTAAAGGAATAGGAGTAAAAATCAGTGGAGTGGGGAGGGGACTTAGGGAGGTTTCTAAGACGCGACCTGCAAGGCGCATCTGAGGGATGGGAAAAGGAGAAGCGTTCCCGCAGGTAAGAAGGCGTTTTAGGGTTGTGAAGGATATTAAATAGCAAATATTGTACATTGATGCAATAAGTGATTTTAGAAATTTAAATAGGAACCGTATTCCGAGGGTCATCTCTCTGATAGGGTTGCCGAATTTGTTCGAAAGCGTCATTGCGACCAAATCTATTATTAATTCAATACTTAATTTCTCAAACTTCAGTTATAAGTACATTACATGAATGTCGAGGTCCATCCGGTTACATGGATCAGAGTGAGGAAGCTTAAAGACAGCGATTACTGCAGGTTATAATTATTTAAGTACAATGATTGACTAAAAATAGAATAAAAAAATATATCGAAAAAATAAGTCGATGTCGATGAAAATTCAGCAACAGAGTACTAGAACTTAATAACATCTTTCTATAAGAAATTGCAAGATTTTATTTTTAAAACAAGAATATTGCTACATTATGTTATATTATGTCACATCAGCTAGCCCGCGGCTACGCCTACTTGACAACTTGACAAATTATATACTAAAACCTTCTTCGAGAATCACTTTATCCATTGGTGAAAACCGCATGAAATTGTCGCGAACAGACAAACAGACGCGACGGAGCACTTTGTTTTATATAAGTAAAGATAGTCATGATGGTAGAATCTTATTGTAGATCTCTGTGGCCATAGCAAACACACTTGTTCCAAAGAGGGTAGCTCTATATTGTCTGGTGAGATTATTTTACAGGTGACTTCTATTTACGATTTAAGCTCCAATGTATATAGTGATCGATTATGTCTAATAAACAAGGCCATTTCAAAAATATATTAAGTCGGCAAGGTCAGCATTTTTTTTAAATATTCCTTTCAGCTGTCAGTTTTTTTGAGACTACACAATAAACATGCTCGTACGGACTTGTTTTGGCATTTGAAGACTTTATTCCATTTGGTAGTATTTCCCCAGAATGTAATTGCATTTCTAAGTCTAGAAAGCAACATTACGGCATTACATATTCTATACTAATACTAATATAATACTATAATATTTTATAATATAATATAATATTATAAAGAGGTAACATTTGTTTGTAAGTTTGTATGTAGGGGGTAATCTCAGGAACTACTGGTCCGATTTGAATTCTTTCAGTATTAGATAGCCTATGTATCGAGGAAGTATATAGGCTACATATCATCACGCGAGGACTAAAAGGAGCCGAGCATTAATGGAAAATGTGACGCAGACGAAGTTGCGTGGGTCAGCTAGTATTATATAAGCTACGAGTGTGGTAAGTATGGTGTAAGTTTGCGCAGTTTTGAGTAATTCGACCATAAAAATAAATCATACGGGTTCATCGCAGGTTTCTATATATAATTAAATCGCAACTTACCTAGGAATAGTTTTTAATACTAAATATTTACCCTATGAGCAGATCAAAATGTCAAAGGACTGTTACGAGTTGGTTACTTGAATTGGATTATGCAGAAACTAAAAAAATTCTAAGTGTTTTGAAATAATTGCTTTTTGCGTTTGATCTTGTGGAACCTTGTCAAAGACACACTTCGCATATGACCATTTTTTGTACCTGTATTTAATTTTCTCCCTCTCAATACGTAGAGTTTTCACAAAACTGTGTACTTAAGTGCAATTTTATATTTTAATTTTAAGGGTGTGAGCCTGGAGTTCTGTCATACAGGTTCCGTGCCCAGTATAGACTCCAGCTCTCACAGAGGTCTGAATTTACATGTAACATGAATGCTTATGTTCCAAATTGTTCCTTTTTGAGAGAAATAAGGATATAAGATTATATATTTTTTTTTACTTTATATGGTGGCTTTATTTGGTAGGCGTACGAGAGGTCGGAACCAACTCGGAGAGGCCCCGTTAGACATTTCACATATTATTATTATTTCTCCTCTACCAATACGTTTACGAGCATCCTCGATGATGGAAAGTGAGCAGATTTCACGTATAGCTTTGCGTGGTCTTCGTTACATTTAAAAATAAAGTGAAAAGCTAATTTTATAATTGAAAACAACAAATTTTCACTACCTACTATAAATTATTATTTTTCCACAGTGGTGTGTAAATTTACGCACGCAATATTATCCATTCCCTAAATGCGAAAACTTGCACTCTTGGCATTCAATGCAATCATTTTGATATTACTGCCATCTCTTAAAAAATGAATGAACTACGTAGCTGCAACCCGAAATTTCGAAGGTAAACACAAGTGGAACGATCAGCAAAACAGTGTTATTCCGACAGGTTTTTCTTATATATATATATATATATAAGTTATATATATATATTATATATATAAAAGAAAGTTGTGTTAGTTACACTATTTATAACTCAAGAACGGCTGAACCGATTGGACTGAAAATTGGTGGGGAGGTAGCTTAAAACCAGGAAACGGACATAGGATAGTTTTTGTTTTTTTCCACGGGAACGGGAAATATGCGGGTTAAAGTGGAGCGAAGCCACGTGGGACAGCTAGTTTAATAATAAAGCATTTCGTACGAGACAGTCAAGGCGCAAATCAACACGCATTTTTATTGAACACTTCCTATTCACTTCACAAAGTATTTTATTTGTTTGTAAATATAAAAAAAGTATATTTACAATCACAAAACTAAAATATAATATAATATATATGTTTATTTCTCACCACAATGTTATACAATACTTCATTTCGAATGTTACAGTAAAAGCTCAGTTATTGTGGGAGACTGGTGCCTAAACTAGGCTGCAAGTCTGTATTTCAGGACACCAGGACTCCGCCTTTTACCCGGTAATATATTAACATTAGGTAACATTGAACGGTGAATCCGAACATAATTATTACTGACAAGATTTAGTTAGTATGTATGTAAGTGGGCATACAAGTAGGTATGTGTGTGTGTTGTGTATGGAAGTTTGTGTATGTGTGTGTGTTGTGTATGGAAGTGTGTGTGTTTGTTTGTTACGTTATAAATATTACACTAAAGTAGCAAGTAGTTTAAACACAAAGTAAATGAAAACACAAAGTAGGCAAATGTAATTAAAATGCTGGAGGCGGGCAGCCCTATCACGTGTTTACGTACCGCTCGGCTGTAGGCATTTATTTCAAAGATACGGCCGAGTTACAATACTGTATAGATAATATTGCCGTGACACAACTGAAGTTGGCAGCGTGTTTCACGTCGATGTCGAGTAACCACGTGTGCGTAATCTTATCGCCCGCGCAAACTTACACCAATCCACCGTCAGGGACGCAAGTCATTGCATTATTTTCTAATATGTTTTTACTAAACACTACAGCACAGCTGTTTCAATGTCCAGTATCCAGTGTATGTAGAATAAAATACTGGCATATAACTAGAAGGGGATTACTGCAACGAAAATATAGTAAAATTTAAAAACTGTACAAACAGTCGGAGATTTATCTTACTGAGGATCCTAATTTGGCATACAATGAATTTATGAACACGTTTAAATTGTTCTACAATTTATGCTTCCCATTCAAGGAAATCAAAATCAACACATTCAATAAACCTAAATGGCTAGCAAATGGCTTTAAATTGTGCAAATGGCTTTAGCAAATGGCTTTAAAAAGAAGTTTGCAACTTATTCTAAACTGTGTAGTAAAATTATTAATCTAACACAGAAAGCACAGAATAATTACAAAATACAACAATCAAAAAATAAATCAAAGACTACTTGGCAAATAATTTATCAGTCAAACAACAATATCCCTAAACAGCAAATAGAAAAACTAAGAGTTGGTAATCGAATTATTTATAAACCTTTGGATATCGCTAATGCTTTTAATGACCTTTTTGTTGACAAAGTTTGTCCAAAATTAGATGCTGAATATAAACCAAAAGCATCCATTCCGTCAAGGTTTCCTAAATCAATGTTTATGGCACCCAGCACACCACACGACGTATATAAAATATAAATGTCATTGAAAATCACTGGTAGTGTAGGTTTTGATGGGATCGCCACTAAGATATTAAAATCAGTGTCAATTGAAATATGCAATCATCTAAGTCACTTAATCAATCTTAGTATATGTACGGGTGTGTATCCAGCAGTGCGATTCTGTAAACATGTCGAAGTGAACACTTAGGCAAAGTGAGTGAGCTGTCGAACCATACAAACAAGATGGCAAAACAGCTCATTTGTCGTTCACTCCACCTAAGTGATCACGGTGAGATGTCGACAGAAACGACCGGCTGATGCATTAAAAATATCTATAATTAGGCCTTTATTTAAGAAAGAAGATAGGGAACTGATGGAATATTATAGACCCATTTCACTTATACCAGTCATCTCAAAGGTATTTGAAAAGTACTTCTACAAACAATTAAATAGCTTCATTGAAAAATATAACATATTATGTGAAGAACAAAAAGGATTTAGGCAGCATAGAACCATTGAAATGGAAATATATGATTTTTTGTTTCCGATAATTAGAAGTAAGGACAAAGGATCCCCCACATGTGCCATATTTTGAGATATGACGCAAGCCTTTGATTACGTCCATCATAATACATTGTTAAGTAAATTGGAAGCCTACGGCATAAGAGGTATCGTGCTCGAACTTTTGAAAACGTAATTGGAAAACAGAACACATATAACCGAGATCAGTCGCAGTAATTAATAAACATGAAGAGATATCACGATCACGAGAGCGTAAAATTAAATTCGGTGTTCCACAGGGAAGCGTTGTGGGCCCGTTTGGATTTATATTACATGTTAATGATATGCCCACGTCCATTGAACACCCTTTAACTATGTTTGCTGATGATAGCACCATTACAATCCCTTGTAAAAACGAAAATACATATGAAACGGACATAAATAATTCTCTTGACAATTTAATTAAATGGCTAGATAAAAATAATTCGAATATAAATTTAAGTAAGACCAAGATAATGCACTTTACACAACGTATGCCTGGTGTACCTAACCTTCATATACATTACAAAACTGACGATATTGATGAAGTAACTGATACCAAATTTTTGGGATTACAAATAGACTGCAGTCAAAATTGGAAAGCGCATATAGGCGTATTGTGTAAAAAATTGAGTTCGTCGGCATATGCTTTGTATAGGTTATCATCCATACTCGATACCAAAACACTTCTTGCGGCTTGCTACGGCATAGCTGAATCTCACTTGCGCTACGGTGTCATTTTCTGGGCAAACTCCACCGATAAAGAGACAGCATTTAAGGCTCAAAAAAGATGTCTCCGGTCAATGTTCAAACTAAAAACCACCGACAGTTGCAAGCCATATTTTAAGCAGTACAACATTTTGACACTTCCCTGTATTTATATTCTTGAGGTAGCTGTGTTTGTAAAAAACAATCCAAGTCGTTTTGAACGTTTGGCAGATGTATTTCCTAGAAATAGGCGAGACAATACAAAATTAAATCAGGTATCGTGTCAAACAACTATGATGCGCAAAAGTATTTATTACATGGCCCCAATTGTTTATAATAAATTGCCAGGTGCTTGGAAAGACTTGAAAACGGTGCAATTCAAAAGTACACTTAAATTCGAAAATTATTAATAGATGAAACATACTACAGTGTAACTGAGTTTCTAACGTACAAAACTGTTTCTAAATACCTGTAATTTTAATGAATTAATTATTGATTTACTTTAGGAATGATACATAATTATTATTTATGACATGGAATTTTAATATAGGTATGTTTGTTTATTTATATTTTGACCACGAATTATAATCTTATACCGTTAATGACAATTTTTTTTAACCATTTTATTTAATGTAGGTATATTTTTATATTTAATTAATGTTTTAATGACAATTTGAATTTTAATATACTATTTGTTATTGAACGGAACAATTAAGTAATGTTTGCATGCCGAATGGTGAAACATGGCAGAACTCTGATTTATACCTACTAACATCAACTTATGTATACCTAACCCATATTTGCAAATAAATGCAATTCTATTCTATTCTATTCAGTAGAATAGTAAGTCACGGTTGCGATGGAGTCCAGCCGGTCAATTCTGTAAACATTTCGAATTGATGGCTTGGCTAAAGTGATCACAAAGGGAGCTGTCATTCCATCTTGATTAGGTAATTGGATGGACAGCTCACTTCGTGATCACTTCACCTTCACCCAAGTCTTCACTTCGACATGCTTACAGAATCACACTGCAGATGTATTACTTATATATGTCACTGTTTATGTAGTTCATGTATCAAGCTTTGCAATGATATCCTGCACTAATGAGTTGAGCAACTTTTTACTACTTATTAAACAATTTTTCGGAGACTAAACAAAATACGGTGTTAACCATTTGAATCTCAACGACTGAACCAATTGATGATTAATATTTTTTCAGACCCACCACGGTAGATGTTCTGTCCGTCGGCGACTGCAGCGAATGCAACGCCACGCTGCAGCTGCTTGTGGAGCGCGCCAATGCCACCCACACCCGGCTGAACCAGCGGGTCGTTGACCGCGCCCAGTTCTTGCGCGATCGGGACACTACCAACCGCTCATTTCTGTTCCTGGATTGGGACATGTGGCAGGGAGCAGCTAACGTGAGCGTCGTGGAGCCTCCCCCCTGCGTGTCTGTCGACTTTGATTGCAAACAGGAGCTCGATTCCGCCGTAGCAATGCGTGTCGCCGACGTCGACATTTTACAGACGTACGCGCCTCACCTTTTCCAGTACGTTCATGACTTTCAACCGTCGCAGGAATCGTTGAGGCTGATCCTTAGGCAACAAGCTAGCGGGGTCGACATTGAAGAAGCGGCGTGCGCGTGGGCCTTGGAAAAAAATAGTTGTTACATTAAAAATGATGACAAAAAGAAATATGACTTACACAAATATACTGTAATAATATACCTATGCTATAAGGATGTCGACAATTCGCAATATGACAAAATTTTAAAATTAGTTGGCAAGCTAATATACGACACGTTTGATGAAAATAATAGTAGATGCGATTTAAAATTCAAAAGACGTTACACTATTTGTTACGAAGATAACGATATGAGCAAAAGGTTAAACGATTACGCTCAGACAACAGATGTATACAGCTTGGTAGGTGTGGTGTCCATGACTGTGAAGGGCGCGGCTGCGGCGTCGGCGAGCGCAGCCGCGGCGAACGTGCCGCTGATGCTGGCGGACGTGGTGCCGGAGCAGCGGGCGGGCGGGCCCGCCGGCCACGCCACCTGGCGCGCCGCCGGCCGGCCGCGCCACCTGGCGCGCGCGCTGCTGCGCCTCGTGCGCGACGCGCGCTGGACCCGCCTCGCCGTGCTCTCCCAGCGCACGGACCTCGCTGCCGATTACTATGCTACGCTCAAAGACCAGGAGGAAATCAAACTAAGAGAGTTTTCGATACCAGTCTCTGTAGGGGAAAAAGAAGCTCAAGCTGTGTTACAGGATCTACAAGACACAACTGCTCGCATCGTGTTTATAAACGCCGATTCCCAAGCTGCTGCCACGATCGTGAGTGCGGCGGCAGCGGCTGGCATGGGCTACTCGGACGGCTACGTGTGGATAGTCCGCGAGTGGCGACAAAGTGACATGGTGTGCGACACACACACCACAAAACACTTTATGGTATCGTTGTGGTATCGCGGGCTGGAGGACCTACCGGTCGAAGACGGCTGGAAGCCGGTGCGGGAGAAATTAAAGGAAATTCCGCATCCATGGCCACCTCGCGCCTTGTCGATGGTTGATGCACTGCTCTCACTTTCAATGGGCTTCCATGATGTTTTCCAACGAAACCCGGGGTCGCGACAGGACCTGCGCAGTGCCCAAATGATCCGGTGAGTACCTCAAGGAAGTAGCGATTCACCACTAAATTACCTACCTACACGAAGTAGAATTAGTAGGTATTATCCCCTTCGTAATTTAAAACTTTCCTTAGGAAACGTGAATTATTACGATCTTTACTTTCTCTCAATGAGTGTAATCATTAAAATTTACTTAAATTAAAGTTAAGTAACCGTACCCATTTTTAGGTGTGGGTTGCATGTTGCATCATGAATTCGAGAAAGGCTAAGCAGCCTTTTCCGAACTACAATGGGGTCGGCTTTCAGTCAAACCGGCTTCAGCTGAATACCAGTAAATTACGTGGAACGGTTGCCTACCAGACCTCCACAGCCCATTAACTGGGTAACACGGTACTCCTTGGCAAGCCTAGTGTCAGATTTTCCGGCGACATGATAGCCTATAACCTTCCTCGATACATGGGCTATCTAACACTGAAAAATTTTTCAAATCGGACCAGTAGTTCCTGAGATTAGCGCGCTCGACCAAATAAACAAACAAACAAACTCTTCTGCTTTATAATATTAGTATAGATATGACAGGGATAAGGATTAGTAGCGAGTGATTAACAATATTTCGAACAATTAAAAGTAGTCCAGCAACTACTTATCTTAGATCGGGAAGGGATAATACGCGAAAAACAGGGGACGAGGGGATTTTCTGTTTGTAAACGCTTGCTACTCGCTAGATTTAATAAGATTTTTGGGATCACTTTTCACGGATTGACTAAATTGACCTTTTTCCCTAAGACAACACTCACTCACTGCACTTTTCACTTTGATTAAAGATTGCCTTTCTTCCCAAACCGCACTACACTCACTTATAACACTCTCATTTCCGGGATGTGAAGAGATCGCAGTAGATCCAGCAGGCACCGAGGGTTCTCGACGTGTTGACCGCCTGTGACGCCGCCAACAGTATACCGCCGCAGTTATCAGGATTCCAAAGATTAGAGCATACAAGACGATATAAGTATGTACGTCGTGATAGGATATTTTATCACTCCATGATTCAGTTTGTTTCATGATCTCAATCTTTTTAACCGACTTCCCAAAAAGGAGGAGGTTATCAATTCGGTTGTAAGTTTTTTTTTTTTTTCTATATATCTTCAAATTGTCGCAATATTTCAGAATTATTAGGATTAATTCCAGGAGATTCGGGGATAGATGTTGAACATATTATGATTAATAATAGGTGATATTTGTTGCGCAATAATTCTTGCACCAATACTCATTTTGCTTGACAGCCTTTTATTAGAATGGACAACGAAATAGTCCGACTTTATCATACAGCCTTCTTCCACATTCAACAGACCTGCATTCATCAATTTAACGGCGGTAATTTCGCCATCACAGATAAGTTTAAAGTTGCATTAATTGCAACAAAAATAAAAATATTTTTTACCCGCTGTTAATTCCTTCCAAATGTTTTTACAAGGGGTTCTATAATAGTTTCACAGGATCTTGTGTGTGGGATCGTTTCACACAAGCTGTGATCATCTTTTAAATATAGGGTTTTTTGTATAACATAAAATCATCCCACGATTTTGTCTTATAAAGACTGGAGATCAGCATCAGTAAGGGTTACGTATGAGTCTTTCTTGAGGTTAATGGCAGCAAAACTTGAGATAACTTTCACATGTATCATGTCGTGGTTCAATAATCGTGGGACTGGAATGAGATCAAAGATTTCGTAAAGGTCTCTTTCTATGAGGTATTCTGATTTCAATGATTAAGTACAGTACTTAGTCCGCACTTTTATAAAGTTGTAGAGATCCTTGAGATTCAAATAATTGACAGGAAGTGCCATGTCTTTGGGGATGTGTGCTGATATAGAACTTAGGAGATATCAGATGGAAGTCCATTTTTCCATTGTTAATATTAGTTACCGTATCAAAAATGGAGCCTTGTATTTTCCTGAGGCTATACAGTAAGTTATTCGCCGTCATAGCAGGTGCTAAGAAATCGAACTAAAGTCATGTTTTGTACATGGCGTTGAAGATCTTGATAGGATTCTTTAAGGTAATTAAACTTTTTATTTATCGATTTATGGTGTTTGTTCGCAGCTTTCTCCATTCTTTTGCCACCGAGTCCTAAGATCATTTTCTGTTTCAAAGATCGTTAAGGTAGGCCCACTTGCAAGAAAGTGTGCCGGGGTTAAAAAGTCTATGTCCTCGGGATCCTCCTTCAAAGGACAAAGTGGTCGAAAGTTTAAACAACCCTCGAGTTGAGACAGGAGGGTGCTATATTCTTCGTAGGTGAGTTTTTGCTCACCAAGAACACGCCTAAGATGATGTTTTAAACTTTTCACCGCAGCTTCCCAAACTCCGCCAGCAGAAGGCCATGACGGAGCATTAAAATGCCACTCAATGTTCATTTCTGCGACGTTAGATAATGTTTCTTGGCTTGATAAGATTTCTGAGATTTCTTGTTTTAGGTTCTTGTTAGCTCCAATGAAGTAAGTTCCTTGATCACTGTAGATTTGCCCGGGAACTCCTCTTCTAGCTGACATACGTCTGAGCGTTGCAATAAAAGCCGACGCTGTGAGATCAGATACGAGTTCTAAATGTATGGCCTTTGTAACCATACATTATGAATACTGCTGCAAAGTATCCTTTATTTATCCAATATTTTTGTCGTATAAATTTACTCGTCATTTTCACTCCACAATAGAATTCTAATTTATGAGATTCGTCTGTTATAAGATCAGTTAATTTAGTTTGATTTGGGATGATAATGAGATGCTACATATCGGGGTCTAAACTCGAATGTTTTAGCCGTCCACCGACATGGAGTACTCCGTGACTGTTTAAGATAGGATTGAGATTCAAGATCTGGTTTTTAGGGTTCCGTAGCCAAATGGCAAAAACGAAACCCTTATAGATTCGTCATGTCTGTCTGTCTGTCTGTCCGTCCGTCCGTATGTCACAGCCATTTTTCTTCAAAACTATAAGAACTTACGCTGTTGAATTTGGTAAGTAGATGTATTTTGTGAACCGCATAAAGATTTTCACATAAAAATAGAAAAAAAAAGCAATAAATTTTGGGGGTCATACTAAGAACTGAATCTCAAATTTTTTTTTTTCATCGTACCCATACGTGTGGGGTATCTATGGATAGGTCTTTAAAAATGATATTAAGGTTTCTTCTTTCATTTTTTCCTAAACTGAATAGTTTGCGCGACAGACACTTCCAAAGTGGAAAAATTTCCCCCCCCCCCCCTTAACTTCTAAAATAAGAAAATGATAAAACTTAAAAAAATATATGATGTACATTACTATATAAACTACCAGCGAAAATTGGTTTGAACGAGATCTAGTGAGAAGTTTTTTTTTTAATACGTCATAAATCGTAAATCGCAACTTCTGCTTACGGACCCCTCAGTGCGCGAGTCCGACTCGCACTTGGCCGGTTTTTTTTGCAGGTTCACCTTTTTCAAGTTGAGATATTTCATTGAAAAAGTATTCTTGTTGCACATATTTTATTAACATTTCCGTCGCTCGTTTGAGGTCATGCAGACGAAGATAGTTTTCACGCTTCATTTTGTAAATTAAGAGTCCTATTACATTTTTTACGGAAATTCATGATTTTTGACGCTATAATTTTCAGCAGCAGTAAGATATTTTAATTATTTGATCCTGAATAACGATAGTGCCAGTCTCTTTATTGTAAGTTGGAGTTACAGATTTTCATTTTTCTTTTCGTGTAATTTACTATAAATATTTAACGAACTCAGTTTGCAAGAAAAAATGTCGGCGATGGAACTTTGACGGTCTAATTCACATTGTTACAATCAATTCTTTTAAAAGCTGAAATTACTAAAAGGTAAGTTGAATGTTTTACTTGTTTATTGGAGTTCTAGAATTTCTTTAAATTCCTTGAGTTTTCACGGGAAAAAACGTAAAGAAATCCTAATTTAAGCCAGAAATGTCTTGATTCAGCGTCCATTATATTCCAAATAAAAACAATTTTATCAAATAAATTAATATGATATAAAATTTCAATCTACAATGAATACGTTTCATAAGTTTTCGTTTGTCAATATAATAAAACAAAATTACAATAAATAAAATTAAAGTACTATATTCTGCGTCAATTCAGCGCGCGCGCTCCTCGGTCTCGCGCAAGCGCCCAAATCTATACTAATATTATAAAGCAGAAGAGTTTGTTTGTTTGTTTGTTTATTTGTTTGGTTGAACGCGCTAATCTCTGGAACTACTGGTCCGATTTGAAAAATTCTTTCAGTGTTAGATAGCCCATTTATCGAGGAAGGCTATAAGCTATATATCATCATGCTAAGACTAATAGGAGCGGAGCAGTAATAAAAAATGTTACGCAGACGACGTTGCACGGGTCAGCTAGTAAACTATAATCCTATTCAGATAAGTATCAAAATTGTTTCGCGGACTAAAGATGTACTCCCAACGCAGACCAACGTAACTTCGTCTATTGCAAACGAGCATTTACGATTCGTAATAGGACTCTTAAGATGTCGTTGAATTTGTTTACATAGGCTAATACTCGAATGATTTTCTTGTAACTGTTGTATTTCTCTAATAATTGTTTTATAACGGAATTGCTAGAGTCAGCAGTAATAGTGTTTACTAGCTTTTCCTTTCTGAGATCTTCAGTTGTTTTATATAAGATGGGTTCAGGATTCTTTTCAGGATTGTACTGAGGTAACCAATCGGGTCCGTGCCACCAAAGTAAATGATTTACTAATTGGGATGCAGTAAGACTACGGCTAGCGCAGTCTGCGGGATTTTCTTGGGATTTCACATACCGCCACCTATTTTTTGGGATAATTTCGCAAATCATTTTTACTCGATTGGCAACAAAGGGTTTCCATTTTTTTGGTTCACCATCTATCCATCCTAGTACGGCTATGGAATCTACCCAGCCATAAGCTTGGATTTTGAGATCAGATAGGGATGATATTATTTTGGCCATAAGTTTTGATAATAAAAGAGCTCCACTAAGTTCCAAGCGAGGTATAGATTGAGATTTTTTCAGAGGTACCACTTTAGATTTTCCAGCAACAAGTGTTACGTATGTCTTATGGTTTCTTGTAATTTTACAATAAACAACACAAGCGTAGGCTTTTGTGCTGGCATCACAAAACCCATGAAGCTCAATTATATCATTCTCCATGGTTTGTATCCATCGAGGTATTTTAAATTGGGATATATAAGGTAAGTCGGCCTTTATTTTATTCCATTCTTTGACAACATTATGAGGAATCGGTTGATTCCAACCTAATTCCGTTTTCCATGTCTCTTGAGATTTCAGACAAGAATTTTCGTTTTGTTGGGATGCTTTCTGTGGTCATTTCTATTGGATGAAAGATAAAATAGTCTTCTTTTGGATTCCAGCGTAGACCTAAAGCCTTTGTAGATTCTGGCTGTTTAAAATGAAATTCTTCATCTTGAGGATTAATATGATCGTCTAAAAGTTCCGGCAAGTTCGAGCGCCATTTTCTACGATTGGGGCCGCCTGACTTAAGAAGTCTTGTCATCTCTGCTTTGAGATGTTTAGCAGCTGTCGCTGTATGAGCTCCATGCATGAGGTCATCCATGTAAAAAGAGATTTCTAAGATATCAGGAGCGCTGCTATTGAGATAATTTGGCCTTTCATCGATGGCTAGTGTCATCATGGCCAGGAAAGGTGCGGATTATGTACCGTAGGTGACAGCCTAGTCGCTAGCTGATATTCTTGCAAAGGTTGGGATTGATGATTTCTCCAAATAATTTTCTGGAACTTTTGATGATCAGGATGTAGTCAAATGTTACGGAACATCTTTTCAATATAAGCCGTGAATGCGTATTTAAACTGTCTCCATTTTAGGCTGAGACTTAAGAGATCCTGCTGCAGGTTCGGTCCCCTGCACATAAGATCGTTGAGGCTGTGACCTGTTGAGGTTTTTGCAGAGGCGTTAAAAACCACTCGTTATTTTGTAGTTAATGACTCAACTTGACGTACGCCATGAAGCGAAAGCACAGTATAAATATGGACAGTACGGAAACTACCTACAAACGCTCGAAACGGCACACTCACACAAACATGCGCACCGACGAGACTTTTCAGTGCCCGTCGCGGTTCTCTCAGTAGTGAGTGCCGCCGGCCGCGTCAAGACGAGTGGTCACATTTAAGTTTAGCCCCGCGATCTTTTTAAAAATGCCACGAACGTGTAATATAATATATATATATGCGTATTATACGGCTGTTTGAACTCGGCATCATCACATAACCGGAGCTAACGTATTTTAAACTTCCTGCTGATCTTGAAAGGTGAGAATCATTAATGATATTGTTATTCAATCGTTATCGAAGTATACGTCCGTGTGATCGATAAAAATGATATCGTGAACTTCAAAAGTAAAACTATCAGGTACTACTACTTCTTGTAAATCCAAGAAGGCGCCTGCTATAGGTATTTTTTTTTTGTCATGGGTGTCATTTTCATAGTTTTCGAGGGTGTTGAAGCCGATAGTGATGTCAAAACGTGAATCCAAGATGGCGGCTGCAATATGTACCAATTTTTTCGTCATGGGTGTCATTTTCATGGTTTACGAGGGTGTTGAAGCCGATAGTGATGTCAAATCGTGAATCCAAGATGTCGGCTGCAATAGGTACCAATTTTTTCGTCATGGGTGTCGTTTCCATGGTTTTCGTTGGTGTTCAAGCCGATAGTGATGTCAAAACGTGAATCCAAGATGGCGACTGCAATAGGTACCAATTTTTTCGTCATGGGTGTCGTTTCCATGGTTTCCGAGGGTGTTGAAGCCGATAGTCATGTCAAAACGTGAATCAAAGGTGGCGGCTGCAAAGGTACCGAGCGCCCGAAACGTTTTCGTCCAACAGCGGCTCGCGTACGCTCCCACCAAAACTTGTAAAAGGATAAGCCGTAATGACAAAGTGAGTGCGACAAGTTGTTGTGTGTTAAAATATTAAATTGTTTTCCGTATTTAAACTATCGTCTTTTGTCAAGATTAACCAACGCCATGAGATTACCTATTTAAATTGTACTTGTAAGCTATTTAATCAAAATCGATTGATTGATCACTACGGAACAAAAAAAAAAAAAAAAAAAAAAAAAAACACTAAAAGTGACAACCCTATTGCTTCAATGGAGCGTAGGTATTTATATTCTCAACTAGGCTTAGTTTCCCTACTGTCCATATTTATACTGTGGCGAAAGGTAGCAATCTGAGGTTACGTTGACATATGTCGCAACGGGGATCATATGTCCGAACTCTAAATACTCGGACATAAACAATTTATAATCACGTGCCAAGTCTGGTTGCTTAATTAATTTACTTTCTATTTGAAAGAATTGCGCAATGGATTTATTTTTAGATTCACCAAACTTTTCTTCAAAACTTTCTTTAAAAGGTTTTTCACGAAATAGCTGCCGTCTTCGCGCCTTGAGGTTGAGGATTGAAAGAATTCAATGCAAGCTTGATCTTCTTGAGATATTGATAAGGGTTCGCGAATATCCTCCATTTCCCAGAACTGTTGGATATCGGTGAGATTGTTTAGGGTCAAATTGCACTGAAATATTTTACAATTACCGCTTAGGATTCATCCCAGCTGTGTCTGCTGGGCAATGGGTAACATTCCCTCGGAACGGCAGATACCATCCAATAGGATTTGGGAATAAACGTCAGCGCCGAATAAGATAATTATCAACTGGCCTACTTTTGTAGAATTCAGGATCAGCTAGGGTTATTTGGTTACGAGTTGGCCAGTTGGGTTTTGTGAAGGTAGGCAAATTCTTGACTAGTCTTTTCATTATGAATACGTCGGCTTTGAAAGTGAAGTAATTAATTAACGACATACACTTAATAGAGATGATGATCATACAGTTATTTTCATTGTTTCCGACTCTAGAGATAAGTCCAGTGCATTTTTGCCTACGCATGTTTAGGAGCTGTGCAGCTCGTTCAGTAATGATTGAGGTCTGAGATCCGTGATCCGGAAGGGCTCTCATTCTTTCGTACAATCCGTCAGCTGCTTGAACCTTGATAATTGCTGTCGCGAGGAGTATTTCTATAGGATCACTTTGCATAGATACTAAGGTGTTCATACCTTGCTTATTTTTTATTTTTTTTTATGGATGGGAAATCATCCAATGAGTCCTCCCGCTCTGGGTGTAGCGGGAGGGAGTGTCAGACTTCTACTGACTAAAACCCATCCATGTTCCTTCAATGCCCTTTGTGTTTCGGAGCCACGGTGTCTCTTGCGAATAATCCCGCGACTTCGGCAGGCGTCGGCCCTTTCGGGCCCCTCTGTGTGCTGACTCTCTTTGAGGCGCGCGTGGAACACTAACGCGCCGTCGACACGGCCTGTCGTCACTAGACGGACGGACGGCGAGCCACCCATAGCTCGGTGCAGGTGCAGCAGGTGGTGTCCCCCGACGCCCGCGGCGTCTACCACGGCGGCCGGGACGAGAGGGTCTCCTCTCCCTCTCCGCCACCTCCTTCGCTAGCATGACTGCTTCGCAGAAGGAGGCAACGGCGTCCCATTCCGTCTCGCTCCGGACCATGGCTTGGACCAGGGCCGGACGCGAGAGGTTGCCGCCGATCGCCGTTTCGAGGATACGGCGGTGCGCCGCCCAAGCGGGGCACACCTGCACAGTGTGCTCCACCGTGTCCTCCGGTCGATCCTCGCAGTGGTGACACCCGGGCGTTTCCTCCCGCCCGATTCGGTGCAGGAACCTCCCGAAACAACCATGTCCGGTGAGGACGGCGGAAGGTGAGGACGCCGTGGCGCCTCTCTGGCCACTCCTCAAAGAGGGGACTTATCGCCACTATCGTGGCGTGCCCTGCACTGGGTTGCGACAGTCGTCGTCTCCATGACGCCATGAGATCGCGCCGGAGGTCAGTCCGCTGCGCGACAATTTGCCGCGTCAGCGGAGTTTCCCCCCGGCGTAGTACCTCTACGCGCCAATCATGCAGGCGCGCGAGGACTATCGCCTCCAGATCCCATGGCGGCAATCCGGCAAGGAGACACACCGCTTCGCGCAAGGATCCTGACGGTGGCGTATTGCCTCGGCCATGAAAACACATATATGGCCTCCGACTTGTGCAGCGCCACCTCGAGACCCAATTGCCGGATCCTCTCTACGACTGTCGCAACCCCGCGTGTCATAACGTCGGCCGCCTCCGCGTACGACCCCCCCTGTGCCAGCACCAGCGTGTCGTCAGCGTAACAGATGACGCTGACGCCGCTAGGGAGGTCGGCTCGCAGCACCCAGTCGTAACCGATGTTCCACAGGGGCGGCCCCAGTCTCTCCAAGCATGCGCTAAAGAGCCCCCCCAGTCGAGGCCCGAGAGCCTCCAAGGCCAGGGCCCTGGCTTTGCCAGGCAAGCCATCGGGCCCTGGGGCGGTATTCCTGGCCTTGAGCCTTCGCACCGCCGCACTCAGGTCTACCCCAGTCACAGCCGGGATGTCGTCGTCGTCGTCCTCCTGGCCCCTTATTCACAACCATTCGATTCGATTCCGTGTCGGTAGGGAACCGAATTCGACAATCTCATTTCCGAGTCGAAGAACTGTCTATTCACAGATCCGAACGGATGTGTTTTTTTCTATCCGATAGACCATTGTGTTTATGGGGAACGCTAAAAAATGGTAATAAATAGATGATCGTGGTAGAAAATTTTAAGTAGGAAATAAAATTGGTTTAAATTTGAATATTTTGTTCCGTTTAAATATGGATTAAACAGCTAGTTGCCTAATAGATAGCAAACGATACAAAATAATTTTATTATTAACCAAAATAAACTTTATTTCGAATAAACCTGCTTTGTAAACAACAGTCTGTCAAACTGGCAAAGCGGAAAAAGTGTTAACTTTTAAAACTTTAGAACTATTTTCATCAACTAGCTAATAGGTACCCCCAAGTTACCAGTGGCGAAGGGTCCATACAACTCGATTCCTATCGGCTTCCCTTTCGAAATATGGCAAATACTAGTATCAAATTATATTGTTTTAAATCATCATTTAAACAAATAACTATTTACGAAGTTACATTGCAGGTATATTTGCTTATAAAAGTAACAATCAAAGAAATAAAATCAGTGCCTAGAATAAGCCGGCCGCTCGAACAGGAATTCAGTACATATAATTCATAGTCTCTTGTAGCGATCGTGACCTTGAGGCCACAATATAACACTGCTAGATTTAGGCAGTTAGCAAGCCGTTAATCATCGAGTTACGATCAGGACAGAGATAGGAAATGTGTACGCCAGAACGAGATGGAATGATACTGAAGTTGTAAATTGAATTTGTTCGGATAGTAATATTTGAATGACAGTCATGACAGATCCACAACAGATTTCTTTCGCGCGAATTTAAGTGTCATGTTTATTGTTATCATTGTTCATTTTCATTTGATTTGATATATTCGTGTCATGATTTAGAATCTTATAGCATTATTCGTGTATTATTGTTGAAATTGAGTTATTTGTGTAAACTAGTGATAGTTTTGCGTAGTGAAAACATGCTTAATGGCGTTGTATAGTTTGGTGATCGGCTATTTAAATAGGTATTTAGGTAAGTAAGGAGTAAGATAGTTTTTTTAGTTTATAGTTTTATTAGAAAGAAGTTATTTAAGTAAGTAATGATTTTGTTGTTATTAAGTTCGATAGCATGGCGGCATTAGTGAACGTAGAATGCTGTCTGACAGATTATTTGTTGACTGAGGAAACATCCTTTTCAAAGTTGAGTTTTGGAAATAAAAAAACATGTAATTCAGATAGGCCGTGCTCGCCCTGACATGATTATAAATTATAAACGACGCGATGGTTTTTTCAAACATTTTAACAGTTCTTTGTACGACAAATACCCGTGGCTTACGGGAAGTTATAATTTAATTATACGAAGTTGTTTATCTTTGCATGATTTCGGAAATCGTAGGATAGAAACATTTTTTGCTAATACGTATGAAGTTCATAATAGAAAAGTAGATCGGAATAGAAGTTTAATGAAACGGTTCAACGACACAGTAATTTTGCTAGGTAAACAAGAATTAGCTTTTCGCGGCCACCACGAAAATCCGATAACCGCGGTAACTATATCGAAACGTTGTTATATTTAAGCAAGTATGATACTGTAATCAATTCGCATTTGGAACAATGTTCCTTAACACAATCCCACATTCTCTGGCCTTTCGAGTGATAGGTATACAAAATGATATAATACAAAGTATCGCATTCGTTTTACGCGACCAAATTAAATTTGAAATAAATAAAGCTCAGTTTGTATCGGTCATGAATAGTCATGATTGACGAAACAGGGCCACAGCTGGAATTTACGCATCACACTTGAGCAAGGTAAGCATTTTTTGGTCCGGCTTCCCTTTTAAGAAAATTCACCCTTCGCCACTGCAAGTTACCTTGTATTTCTACCTTTAGCTTACTCACTGATCGTCAAAATTCTATAGTATGGACACACAAACTTCAAGTTTTGTATTCAAAAGAAAGGAAAAATAGTATAGATAGAAATAAATATTACAGATACAGTCATTAAATAATGGCAGGTAACTTATTTTATTATTAGAAAACAATTTGATTTGACTTGGGTTTACATGAAATCTCACAGGTACATTTTGCTATGAAAGGTTTGTGTAGGGATTTATATTTTTGTAAAAAAAACTGTCTGACTTGACGGCAATCTTCTCTTCGGCCAATAAAAGAGAAAGTGGATTCAGTCGTGTTGTTCGCGGCGCCTAGTAGTGATGCCAGTATTAGTTATCAAGTCCTTTTACGGCAGATGAGTGCGTTTCAGGGAAATAGGCCCTTATTTCTTCAATGAGGCAAATGGCCATGTCGGGTGTTAACCTACAAACGGACTGAAACCGCGGGTCGGCAAAAGGATTCGTCATATCCTAGGCTCTATGAAGAGACAACGTCTCCTGCCTCTGTTGTTTTGCGGCACATCGACGGTGTCTGGCTCGCACAATCACATACTCCATCTACCAAAATACCAAATTACGAGTATGTTATCTAAAATCTTGAACGATTATCACATTTCCGTAAACACTTTGACTTTATGTAAATAAGTATAAATCGATGAAATACGGTCAATACATTAATAAAAATTCATTTACTTACTTCAGGCAGTGTTTAAAAAGTTTACAGTATTTTTATTTCACTGAAATAAGCTGGAAATATGGTTTATTTATTCGTTTAATTTCTTTCGATATGACTACCGATAGCAAACAGCTGTCGGAAAGATTCGAGTCTTCTTATCGAATTTGAACTGTCAAAATGTTTCGGTTTCGGATCTGTGAATTGCGTTTGGAGGAAATCTTCGATAACTTAGACGTTCGATTCGATACGGAATCGAATCGAATGGTTGTGAATAAGGGTGCTGGTCCTCTTCCGGCACCGCAGGCGGCGGAGCCATGGGCGGGGAAGGACATTCCCCTCACGCAGGGAACAGAGCGCTCACCACGTCCTCCACGAGCTGAGGCCGGAGACTCTGCGTCAGCGGGGGGGCCCAGGTGCGGAGCTTGTTCCGCACCATAAGGTAAGGGCGCCCCCACGGATCTCTGTCGAGAGTCGCCAGCATTTCCTCGCGGGCCAGATCCCTAGCCCGCAGGACAGCGTCGCGGAGAGCGGTCTTCGCAGTTCTGTATCCCTCGTATAGCTCCGCCTCGATGGTATCCGCATCCGGTGGACGGATGCGGCGCCTGCGATGCCTGGCGTACCGGCGCCGCGGTTCATACCTTGCTGAGGTGGAGATTTGGTAATAGTGGCCGCGTTCGGCCCCGATCGCGACGCATCCGAATTAGCATTTCTTGACGTAAAACATTCATGTAGAATCGTATTGTGGTCTTTATTGCACTCCTTACACTTTACTTCCGAAAGGCATTTTCTACCTTCGTGATAGTGCAAACAGTTGACACAAGGGTTAAAATTTGCGATTGCGTTTCTATGAGCCGATGGATGCATTTTGCCATCTTTTGGCAATTTTGTATGCGATGATCGCTTGCGTCTTTCGACATTTTTCCAATTGGACTTTGACGATTGCGAAATGACCTGGTTTGTCGAATAGATATGATTTGAGGTGTTGTTATTTTGTTTGAAACGAGAATTAAATCCTTTTGAATGAGATTGTTGAGATAGCCTTTAGATAATGAAGATGCGTGTTGTGATTGAGATGACTTTTGACTGAAGGGTTCTTGTTTCTTCCGTGAAGTTTCCAGCGACGTAAAGATATTCTCCAAAAACCGAAGAAATTCATCCAATACTGGCAACTCCTTTGGAGATTTCAACCAATCTATATAGTCATCGCTGGTTACGGAGTCTAATTTCTCCGCGAGGATACATAAGTACGAGGACGGGATCCCAAGTAGATACATCGATTCCGGAATTTTTTATAGCGTTCACGCTTTCGTACGTTGTATCGTGGATCCGTTTGAGGTGACTCGCTGATATTTGCTAAGATGTCGGGATATTTAGGAGGTTTTTGAGATGAGATATAAAAATACGACGCTTATTGTCATAGCGATTCGTAAGGATATTCCAGCAAACGGGGCAGTTGTCTGAACTTATATTGTCAAGGTCGGTCGGTCCAAAAAGATGAAGCTATTTATGGTACGTCATGACCAGCCAGTCAGGGGTAGGCTCACTTCTGGTTGATTTTAGGGTTCAGTATACAAAGGTTAATCAACGGAACCCTATTACTAAGCCTCCACAACTGAGAGGTGGAAGACTGTATAGAAAAGGCCTGCTCGGATGCGAAGCACGTTCTGTGCTGTCGTTTGCCCCAGAGGGGGGGAACTGACATATTAAGAGGAGGGGAATGGAGCCTGGTTACGTAATGGTCCGTATGCCGCAAGGCGGGAAGGACCATTGGCGCGAGGAAAGGGGATTGCCCGTCAGTCTGTCTATCAGCGGACTGCATCTCAAGAATCGCAATAGGCAACAGAAGGGCAACCAGGCGTCGAAGGGCGCTAAACCATCTCCAGCCACCTTAGAGAGGGGCCTGTGGGCTAACTTTATAGGAGCATGTGCTTTCGTTGAAGCGGCCACACTAAGCGCCGTCCACACACATTCGGGTTCCCGTCGAGACACGGCCGGGACGGAGCAAAATCGAATAAGTACATACGATTTGTACGAACTTGCTTCTTGTCCGTCCCGGCCGTGTCCCGTCAGGGACGGGATCCCGGATGTGTGTGAATGGCGCTTAAGTGATGGAGACCGCTAGCAATGGCGGGCTGATACCTACAAGTCGAGGGTTCGCGTGAATTTTATTGTATCCCGGGCCCCTGACTCATGGTAAAAGTAAAAACTGGAGGGTTTTAGTCGGTAAAAGTCCAACATAATACTAGATACGTCTCCCCAGACGGAGAATATCCATGAAGCTTTCCCCACCACTGCAGCATCTGCCATTATGCTGCTATTCTATTCTATTCATCGCCCACCGTAACAGCAAACTGCCATGTCTTTACAGAAGACTAATGAATTAACTCACCTTTATTAACTCGCTGGGACTGCCAGCGAGTTAAGGAATCTTGCGTGGATCAGCAGAGAACGTTGATGAGATGAACATTGTTTCTTTTTTTTTGCTAATAAGCACCTCACTTCGCTCCACTCACTTCGTTTACCGAAATCGAAAATGTTAGACAAGTTCTTTTTCTTTTATTAAAATTTGGTCATTCTAAAAACTGCGTAAGTCAACAAGTGCTTTTTTGTTCAACTTTTTTCAGCAGTCTCGGAATAATATAAATGAGGACATGTCATTCGATTCGGAAGGGCATGTAGATGGTTTTTGAAAAAAATAAAGTACCTTTCGAAATAACTTGAAAACTGTTCCGTAGTTAAACAAAACCTTCTACAAGTAAGCCATTGCTTTTGGATTTTTTAATAGTATCGACGATGTAGTAGTGCCTTTTATGAGCAACCTCACTGGTTGATGAGAAAAACTCAGGTGGTTTTCGATTATGATGACAATATTTTGTAACAAAAAACGATGTATTGATTTGTAAATTAATGGTGGCAGGTTACTAAACAAAAGTCTCATGGAAAAGCCAGTTGCGAGCGTCAGTCAGCGTCTACATTATACGGAGCGCTCGATCGAAGAAACGCATGTGTTTGTGGACCAGTGGTGCGGCGACAAGTTCGAGCGGCGACTGGCCACGTGGCGCGTGAACGCGACCAGCGGCGACGTGCTCGGAAACTTCACGCGGCCCGACAAGCTGCCGCTTTACGACGGCGCCTCGGGCTGCACCGTACAGTCCGGCGACCGGTTCGACCCCAGCTGCCACGACGCCGAGTGCGCCTGCGCGCTGGTGCTGCTGGCGCTGTCGCCCGGCGCCGTGCTGCTGGCGCGCCGCGCGCTGCGCCGCCGCATCGCGCGCCTGCTACAGGAGCAGCAGATCCAAGTGATCGCGCGGCGCCGGCACGTGGCCACCGTGCTGGCCGCGTACCTGGTGGAGCGCGAAACACTGGAGCTGCGCGAGGAGCTCGGCGCGGGCCGCTTCGGCAGCGTTTGCCTAGCGCAGCTGCGCGTGCCTGGCCGCGCCCCGCGCTACATCGCCGCGAAGGCTCTGCGCGACAACGCCGCGCCCGCCGAGGAGAGCGAGTTCCTCCGCGAGGCGTGCACGATCGCCTCCCTCGAGCACGCGCACATCGTGCGCCTGGTCGGCGTATGCATCGCGGACGGGCCTCCGCTGGTGCTCATGGAGCTAGCGTTCTTCGGCGACCTGCTGGGGTACCTGCGCGAGCGGCGCCACCTGGTGGAGGAGCCGGCGGAGAGCGGCGAGGCGGAGCACGTGTCCGCCGAGGCGCTGACGCGGCTGGCGCGCGAGGCGGCGGAGGCGCTGCAGTACCTGAGCGCGCGCGGCGTGGTGCACCGCGACGTGCGCGCCGCCAACTGCCTGGTGGACGTGCGGCGCTCGCTGAAGCTGGCCGACTTCGGCATGGCGCGCGACACGGTGGCCGGCGCCGACGGCGCGCCCGAGTACGCGTGCCGGCGCCGCGGCCTGTTCCCCGTGCTGTGGATGGCGCCCGAGAGCCTCGCGCACGGCGTGTTCTCGGCCGCGTCCGACGTGTGGGCGCTCGGCGTGCTGATGCTGGAGCTGGTGACGCTGGGCGTGCGGCCCTACGGCAGCATGTCGCCGCTGCGCGTGCTGGAGTACGTGGCGGCCGGCGGCAGCCCGCCGCTGCCGCTGGACGCCACGCCGCAGACGTGAGTACCGTGCGGGGAGCGGGGAGCGGGGCGCGGGGCGCGGGTTGCGGGGTGCGGGGCGCAGCTGACACAGTGTGTTGCAGGCGCGGGCTGGCGCGGCTGTGCTGGGCGCGCGCGGCGGAGCGGCGGCCGAGCGCGGCGGAGGTGGCGGCGTACCTGGCGGCGTGGCCGCGCGCGCTGTGCCCGGCGCTGCTGAGCCAGCGCGTCGAGCCGGCCGACGCCGACAGCGGCTTCGGGGAGTCGCCCTCCACGGAGCTGCTGCCGCGCGACTCTCCTCTGCCCTCGCTCTGTCAGCTCGACGATCTCGCCGCAACTCAATGATCAGAACGGGTAATAATCGGAACAGTACATACCTACAGTACGATTTTTCTATCTTTGCCGCTCCGATGTTAGGTTTTAGTGACGACCGCGCAGGTCCCATCGCGTAAAAAAGTGTTACGTTCGTAGCATATTTTTCTGATTTATACGTTTTGTATTATAAACATGTAAGAAACACGACCAGTAACAATAAAAAGTTGATTCACAAAGTAACACAACAAACAACACAACACACAAAACACTGTGCAAAACACAAATGGAACAGGAAGAAAAACCAAAATAAATAATTTAAAACAATAACAACGTCAAATACTTTTCGCATGAACAGTCGTATTGCATTGAGTAAGCGAGACACAAGTACCTATGCATCGAACGTATACGAGGGACTGAGACTGCATGTGACCGCGACATACACGCGCATGCGCTGTTCTATGTTTCTGGTCTAATTGACATCCTACGGAATCAATTGCGACGTACTTCGCATAGGCAAAGATAGAAAAATCCTACTGTAGGTACTATGCTTTTAAAGCCCGGCACGGCACATCATCCCACACGCCACCTATAGGCAAAATTGATTCCTTCTTCGGGCTGATCTATCTACACTAATATTATAAAGAGGAAGACTTTGTTTGTATGTTTGTTTGTTTGTTTGATTGTAATGAATAGGCTCAAAAACTACTGGACCGATTTTAAAAATTCTTTCACCATTCGAAAGCTACATTATCCACGAGTAACATAGGCTATATTTTATTTTGGAAAAAAATAGGGTACCGTAAGATATTTTGGTTTTTCGGACACAAGGTGTAAAAATCAACTAGAAAAGTTACTTATTTTGCGTACGCTGCCTAAACTATAAAAGATAGAACCATAAATTGTTCTAATTAATTGTAGATCTTATAAATATCTACAAAAAAGTCCGCGACACACTATACCTATCTATGTCGAGTGAGGCACAATAACCATTTTTTTATTAAAAAATCTTGATTTTTAATGGACTACATTTAAACGCGTTTATTTTACTCATGCTATTAATCCTTATCAAAATAAAGTATTTCATCACTAAGTACAGTTTATATAGATAATATTTGGTCTTTGAATGATTAAAATCGGACGTTTGGTTTTGAAGTTATAGGGAAATTAAAATATTACGATTTCTGCTGCACGGCCCGTTGCGAAGTGGACGTCACCAAGGCCCCCGGGTGCGCGAGGTAGGTACCCGCGCGGTTCAGACAGACGCGAGGTAACAGTTTTTCTGTAGTGTATTTAGTATCAGCATTGCACCCGTGCGAAGCCGGGGCGGGTCGCTAGTATAATTATATAGGTAAACATCGCAAACATCGAGATCGCTCCCCCCTCATATTGGGATAGCGATCATTTTGGACATCTTTTGGGATAGTCCAAAAGATGTCGCTTTTACCAATACTAAAAAGTTATTGGCTGCGCCATCTATGTCATCATTTTAATGAAGTTAGTGATCTACTAATATTGACATCTATTCAACAATTTAAGCATGCAAGATTCCAATGTTAAGATGGTAAAGATCGATGTTTACGGTTTACGTGCGCACCATCTCTCTGATATCAATGAAGTTCACGCGAGCGACTGCTACGTCATATCCATAGGCCCATAGCATCTTACATATTTTATTTTTAAACTTCCAAACCCGTCTTTCCACGAACCTAAATCATTTCAACTTTCTTATTCTCACAACTGAGTTATATTTTAATTTTAAAATTTAATAAAATTATTATACCCTGATGTTGTGATTCGAACTTGAACCGCATTGCATACTAAGCAAGCTATGATACCGCTTCGCCAATCTAATACTTAACTACGAAGTGAAAGGAGATCCGCCAAATCCCATACAAAAAACCTCAGGCCCGGCGCAAAAGAAATGTATCTCAGATTTCAGAGTAATAATAGTAGAAATATTATACAGTATCGCTATTGCCAAATTCGGTGGCTAACATAGTTTTTTTGCCCGGTGAAGTTTCTTAAGAGCGTGTATTCCGTCCACTAGCGCCGCCAATCGTTTTTTATTATTTGTGGTAAATTTAAGACACGTAGAAAGAAAACCGCTCTGTAGTGTACTGAAGAAATGTATTTATTATGTTTTGAGAGTTATGTTTTGTACTTTAGAACATAAATAATTGCAAAGTCAATATTTTTGCTAAAAGTGGCCACTTTTAGCAATAATTGCCGTTTTGGCTATTTAGCCATGAGTTATGTATTAAAAATAGATGTCAAAAAATAATAGATACATTTCTTCAGTACATTAAAGAGCGGTTTTTTTATCTACGTGTCTTAAATTTACCACAATTAATAAAAAACGATTGGCGGCGCTAGTGGACGGAATACACACTCTTAAGTGCTAGATGTAAAAATTACACTTTTAAGGAAAAACTGCATCCTCTTTGACTTAACAACATGTGTATGTATGTGGTGTATATACCTACCATTTATTATTGCATATATACACTATATTTTGCAGTTATATTTTTTATACAAAATAAGATGCGAATGAGCGGCTATTAGTGGTAGACAATTAATACAAAAAGTCTGTGTTATTGATTCACAGCCGTATGACCTTCAAATAATCGCAGGTAGAAAAGGATCACCACGTACCTGTGACGTCAAGTGACAGCGAAACCGCTTACGCATTGTTGTCCCGCTCACACCTTAATAGGTGTGAGCGTGACAACAATAACGCCAAAACGGTGTGTTGGTTGGTTTACACTGTTGCCCACGCGCAGTCCTTCGCTAACGTTTGTTGTGTTGTGTACTGTGCGATACCTTTCCTCTTGATCATTCTTTATATTACGACGAATCCCCTAACTCCTCCTGGACTTTTGGTTTTTCTTGTGATATGGCAGACGTTTGTGTTTTGTGTACACGGCCACTTCGGCGACGACGTAGACATATTCTGTCTGAACAATTTCTACAATCACATCGAGAATTTGTGATTCATATTGTACGTGCAATTGAACCACCACAAGAGGTATGTTTAAAATGTATGCCATTTAAACAGAGTACTAGACTTTCTTTTAACACTAAATGTAAAAAAACTAAAAAACATATATGTAAAAATACTTGTCGTTTATCTAAAACCTATGTTTAATTGTTAACAGGTTCCATTTGATGGTACCCGATCAACTTGTCATGCATGTTGGCATCAAATTGACTCTAACATCAGTAGTCAAAACCAACCACCTTCTCCTGGTGTCTTACCAGCCATTGGAGCATCGGTGAATGTCCCTCAGTTTAATCGAGTAGCCAATACGTCCCGACGATGCATGATGAACCACTGCAACAACTTGGAGCTACGACTAGTTCCGAACTCAATAAAAGTCTATCTCCTATTTCCGATTATATATTCCCACCAGGTCCCGCATCTGTCGCCTACATTTGCAGCACACTTCTTTGGAAGAATTTCCTGAAAATGCAGTCTCTCAACATGCTGATTTTAATGCTGATAGCTTTGTTGACATAGTCAATATTTATACAAGAGCTCTAGAGTCCAGATCACGAATATATTTTGAAAATATTAACGGAATATCTGAAGACGATATTCACTATTGGACTGGTTTACATCATTCACATTTGAACAACTACTTCAAGAAGTTCCATCTCTCCATCAGCAGTCCCGCACTCCACGAACGGACTTGGGAATATACTTGTGCAAAATACGAACAGGGGAACCAAATACAAGAATTAGCACCACATTCGGTTTTCCAGAGACCACTGTTAGAAGAAAGATACGTCTGACGAGAGCCTGTTTATTTGGAGATTTTGTTCCTGTGCACATAGGGTTAGACCACATAACACGGAGTGATGTTATTAACCGAAATAGAGTTTTACCCAATCATATATTCGGAAGCGACGCATCGCCAAAATTAATAATTATATGCGATGGTACCTATTTATTTGTAGAAAAAAGTTCCAACTTTTTGTTCCAAAGGTTGAGCTATAGCTTGCATAAATACCGAAATCTAGTAAAGCCATTTTTGATTGTTTGTGGCGACGGCCACATCTTAGACGTAACAGGACCATACGCTGCTACAACCACAGACGCGGACATTATGAAGCAACTACTGCAAAACCATGACCAGGCTATTGAAGACAACGCGTTTCATTATTTTTTTGAACAAGGAGATTTTTTTTTATTTTTTTTTATTCAAAACGGGGAAACTCTTGGCCCAAATCTCACCTGATGGAAAGTGATGATTAGGCCGAAGATGGAAGCGAGTTTCACCCGGAATCCTCTTACACAGAGGAACTGGCTATCATACCTGTAACTGCCGGAACACAACAATGCTGTTAACATTGTTGTTATGGCGACAGACTTAGACATGATGGTGGTAGCTTGCCAGGCGGACTTAGGAGATGTTTTCATCTTAGACCCCTGTCTAAGATGAAAACATCTCCTAAGTCCTAAGGTTTCGTGAATCAGTAAATTCATTGGAGGAGCACGGTTATGTTGCTTTCTTACCACCCTCTAAACAACGTGGTGAAACTCAGCTCACTACAGAAGAGTCCAAAAAATCACGACTAATAATCTTGTGTCGTTGGGTTGTAGAAACCGTAAATGGAAAGTTCAAAAATATTTTCAAAATCTTCCGCCACAAAATGTTCAATAACGCCCTGGTAAACACTTTTACAGACTTTAAAATAGCCGCGGCCTTAATAAACTGTTTTCTGGAGCCTTATGAAGACAGCAGATATACAAACGATTTTATTGCATCCATAAACCGCAACTTACATAAACCGAATCTTTTGGCAGCGTATGTTCTACATAATAATTTGAACAGGCAAAGAGCAACATTTACCAGGCTGGACGCAAACAATCCACATGTATCAGATTTTCCGGAGCTAACGTATGAGGAACTTATAAAATTCGCGATAGGCACGTACCATCTGAAAATCGCACGGTCATACTGCAGCGAACACACAAAAAGAACTGGCGTTTATGAGATCGAGGTGTATAGACACTCTGAACAAATCGACATAGTAAACGATGAAGTCGTTAGGTCGCAGTTGCAATCAAACAATGTTCTGATTCGCTGCAGAATAAATTCACGCCACGTAAGATCAAAAACGTACTATACCTATTTATTATTTAACACTGCGGTTTCTGGAATTGATGCAATTAAAGAACATTACTGTTCTTGTTACCATGGTAAAAGAACACTTGGAAGTTGCGCCCATATAATAAGTGTTATGTATTATCTGGGTTGGGCTAGAAACAATGAACATGATCTGGACCACCCAGCTATAGGTTTAGATAGGTAATGTTTTAATAGATTTGGATGACTGAAATACTTGACTAAGATAACTCTTGTAACAATGTATACATGATTTTAATAAAATTTACCGATATATATATACATGAAGTGCCATGGTTTTATTGTAATCTATATACTTCTATCTATACAGGGTTTCAAACGAAAAAAACCTAGATGTCCGCACACACCTATAGCTATTCTAAATATACATATATTATAAGCAAAAACTATAAAGCAGGTATTGCATTTTTATATAAATAATGTACATAAGTATGCCACATATAAAAATACATAAGTACTCATGTTGTCAATATTAGTTAGGCACAGAATTCAGAAAGATGCAGTTTTTCCTTAAAAGTGTAATTTTTACATCTAGCACTTAAGAAATTTCACCAGGCAAAAAAACTATGTTAGCCACCGAATTTGGCAATAGCGATACTGTATAATATTTCTACTATTATTACTCTGAAATCTGAGATACCTTTCGTTTGCGCCGGGCCTGGGGCAATTTTGGCGGATCTCCTTTATCGATATGTTTATGAGTGATCCATAACACATTCAAGTCAGTCGCGTCACTTATATTATAGAACTAGCTGTTGCCTGCGACTTCGGTTTCGGAAAAAAAGATGGCGCTGCCATCACGCTCACTTCGTCTCCGTGTTAAAAAAATAATTAAAAATAGTTAATAGCTATAATTTCCTAATTTAGTATGTTAAAAGTGAATAACTTAATACAGTGAGTCAATACTAATGTAGTCAGTAAAAAATATCAACGAAAACTGCGTTTCTTCAACCAAAACAATAAGCCGGTATATACAAACAAAGTTGTAAACAAAACAGTGTGTGTGTAAATTCAAACATTTAACTTAATATAAAGTGATCATCAATACATGAATACAAACAAACTCATTAGTGTCTTCAAATTATAACTTTAATAAGAAGTGTAAACAATTGTGTAAACGTCTACTTTTTTAAAAAAATGTGGGCGCGAAAGTTGTATCGACTTTTTTTCAAAATTAAAAGTGATAGCGTCCTAACGAACTTTTGAATCTGATTTGATCAACTAAACGATAATTTCATATAACTGACCATGTGGTCAATTGGCTAATTTAGATACGACGTTACTTGCATGTCATAGTGCATGTGTTCAAACCTGACATTCTAATACTACTTTTTGGAAATTTCAATACTATTTTTAAACTTTTCTTCGGTTTTAACAAATTAAAAACAGTGAAACGAACCAAAAAACTGACAAATTGTTTTTTATTTTTTTTATTCGAATACTAAAACTTCTTACATTTTAAACGAAAAAAAAAACTGTTTTGTGAAAGTGATACTATACTTACGTTATCGATATTCGGAACAATAATAACGAAGTTTGTATTACCTACAAAAGACTTTGTTTTTTAAATAAAATTTAAAAAGACATACGTGGAGAAGTTACCGAGTCACCTGGAATCATCGAGATCCTGAATACGTATCTGGATAAGTGATAAACTTTTTTAAATTACACACCACTTTTTCATTTTATTTTCTGTGTTTTGACATAATTCAACATGGGATCTCGCAGTAATTACAGCTTGAGAAAAAGGCTTCCACAGCGATCCCTTTCGCATTTTTCAAATGAGTCTTTGGACAGTTTGACATCAGAGTTGAGTGTTCAAAGTATGCTGGACTTATCCACTCACGTAAGAAATGAAAATAATATAGAATTAGAAACTAAAATAGAATGTTTGAAGGAGCAACTGATGAATGCGAATTTAAAAATAGAAACTTTAAATAACGAAAATGAATCACTGAAACAAAAACTTGAAGTAGAGAAACAAAAGACAGTGCAATATAAAACTATGTACATCACAAGTTTGAGTACAAGAAGTAATACTTTATCTTGCAAAACAAAATCTAAGAAGTCTTACATTAACAGAAGTAATATTTCAGTAAGGAAATTAGATTTGAATGTCGAATCCCAAACGCCTACAGTACCTACTAATAAAATACGAAAAAAAGACTATCTAATTGAAAAAACAAACAAAGTTGTTTCAATAGCCGATAACTCATTCTCAAGACACACAGTCACAGTTGATTCCCATGTAACAATAAAGAGTACAGATGAACCAATGAAACATAACACTTTAGATATACCTGTAGCTGAAAACAGAAAGATAATTCTACTGGCTGATAACCAAGGACGAGGAATAGTTCAAAAACTGATTAACAGGAAAGGAGAACTTTTTAATAACGATTACAACATTTCTGCTATAAGAAAACCTGATGCAAACTCAGAAGAAATTATATCCAACTGTTATTCTTTGTCTGTTATTCCTATCAAAGTATTGTCGGAAATATCATCAGCGCTTAAAGTATTGAAAAAATGTAACGTTTATGTAGTAAATGTACTCTACAATGCATTTCTAAATGAAAGTAAATTAAATTACAATCTTAAAATATTTACTAAAAATTTCGATAATTGTACTTTTATTGAAGGAAATAGCAGCAATGAGATTATTAGTCACATATACAATGAAATTAATAGGAAACATTATAGCCCAACTTTCCTCTCTTATAACAACTCTACTAAAAAATCGACCAACTCTTATAATAACACGATGTTAAATATGGGAACAAAACCAAAGCATTTTCAATATAGTTCCACTAATGATTCAATGAATGTATCTGGAACTGAAAACTTAGTTAGTGTTGTTAATAAAAGCATCAAACAACCACAAATAGGGACAATTCCTTACTATTTTAAGGTTGCCAAAAATTCAAAAAAATTAAGCACACCGATAAATTTAAATGCAGAGAGGTTTTTTCTTGAATAAATCGGAATCTAATGAAAGTAATTTTACAATCTTTCATCAAAATATAGCCGGAGCACTTAACAAAATTTCTGACTTAGAATTAGCTATAAATGAGATGCAAGAATCGGGTACAAATGTTGATGTCATATGTTTAAGTGAACATTTTATAAAAAAGGGTGATGAAAATTACATGGCCATAAATAATTTTCAACTCAGTACTATTTATTCAAGACCAGAACAAAGTCGAGGTGGCACGTGTATATTAACTAAAAACAATCTTCAATTTATCGAATTAAAAAGCCTAAATGAATTGAGCATTGAAAAACAATATGAGATTTGTGCTATAGAAATAAAAAAACTACACTTAATAATAGTCTGTCTTTACAGGACCCCCAATTCCAATATAAATATTTTCTTCGAAAACTTTGACAAAACTTTATTCCAACTGCAACATAAAAAAAGTAAAGTAGTAGTTGCCGTGCCGGTGATTTTAATATAAACTTTCTTCCGGAAAAAGATCGAAACACTATTAGATTTAATGATATTATAGCAAATTATGGGATGGAATGTCATATAAAAGTGCCTACAAGATTAAATACATGCATTGACAATATTGTGAGTAATATCCTTAACGCCATTGGAAAAACATATAATTTATGTTTGTCAGACCATAATACTGCTCAAGTCGAAGAATTTAAGCCACAAAATATTAATATTACTAGGCACTATTTTATGACAAAAAATGATATGAGCAAAGAAAATATTAATAAATTTGTTTACTACATAAGCAAACTGTCTTTTACTGAAATTTATGATATTACTGAAGCAAATGAAGCCTTTGATAATTTTCATGACTTACTTACCTTATTTTACAGACTATGCTTTCCTGTTATTACGGTAAAAAGTTACTATAAAACTAACAAACTAAAATGGATCACAAAAGGGCTTAAAGAAAGTTGCAAAACGAAAAGAAATTTAAGATGTAAATATTATAGTAACAAATCAAATGAAAATAAATCTACGTACAAGGCATACACTAAACTGCTAAGAAAATGCATTCATAACTTACAATCGTCATGTAACTTAAAGCACATTGCGTATTCTAAAAATAAATGTAAAGCTACATGGGACGTTGTTAAACGTAATATAGGTAACCCAACAGTACGTAAATATATCAATAAGATTACTGACAACAACGTAACAGCAACATCTGGACCCGACATTGCAAACATGTTTAACAATTTCTTCATAGACGTAGTTAAAAATAATGTTATCACTAATCACGATGGTGATGATGATAATCATAACCAAGATTTTAAGAGTAACAGCCACAGTATTTTTCTAGAGCCTACAAATGCAGCCGAAATCTATTATGTTATGAAATCTCTAAATAATACTAAATCATCTGGTTACGACAATATTACTACCGATCTTGTAAAACTTATATCGCAGTTTATAGCGGAGCCCTTAGCTCACATTATGAATTTATCAATAGAACAAGGTTGCTTCCCGGAAAAACTTAAACTCAGTGTAATAAAACCCTTGCACAAAAAAGGTTCTAAGTCAGACAAAAATAATTATAGACCTATAGCATTAACACCAATCCTATCAAAAGTTTTTGAGAGAGTTATGAAGAAAAGGCTATTGAATTTTCTTAATAAGTATGAGGTACTGGTCGAAGAACAACATGGATTTAGAAAATTTAGATCAACCACATTAGCGACATTCAAGTTAGTTAAATCAATATTAAATAAAGTGAATGAGAAAAATCTTTCAGCTGCTCTCTTTTTAGATTTAAGTAAAGCGTTCGACTATGTCGACCATTCTATTCTCATCGGAAAATTAGAAAAAAGTGGTATAAGAGGAACGGCCCTTAAATGGTTCGAATCATATCTAAGTAATAGAAAACAAATCACAAGAATTACCAAATTTAACGATAGTACAAATAGCATAGAAGAATTTGATTCTGAAACCAAAAATAATAACCTTGGTGTACCACAAGGCAGCATTTTGGGCCCTCTACTATTCCTCATTTATATAAATGATCTCCCACAAGCAATATCCAAACATGATAGCGTTTTATTTGCAGATGATACAACAATAATTATAGGCTGCAAAAATAAAAGTCTTCTTAATGCTGACATAAATAACACACTAAAAGACATCATGTCTTGGTTAAATAAAAATACGTTGAAAATTAATTTGGAAAAAACAAAAATAATACATTTCAAAACGCAAAAAAGTAAACACGTAAATTTAGACAACCAGTAGAACAGATTAGCAGTACTAAATTTTTAGGTATTATAATTGACGAACATCTCACGTGGAAGGAACACATTGATAATATTTGTAAAAAAATAAATAAGTTTGTATTCGCGTTAAAAAAGGTCAAAGAAACCACTTCTAAACGTACCGCATTGTTGGTATACCACGCGTATGTATGTTCTTTAATACGGTATGGTATAGTTGTTTGGGGATACACAGCAGAGCTTTCGAGAGTACTAATAGCCCAAAAGAAATGCTTGCGTGCAATTTTCAACATGCGGTGGACTGATTCTTGCAGGCCTGTATTTAAATCGGCCAACCTTTTAACCGCTCCTAGCATCTACATCTATGAAATAGTAAAATTTGTTAAGTGCAATATGAAACTCTTCCGAAATAAAAACAACATAAATAGACGTAAGATTAACCATTCATATTTAGAATTACCTGTACCCAGAATAGAGTTGTTCAGACACAGCTGCCTATATATGGCACCATTAATTTATAACTCACTACCTAAGGGGATAGTTGACTCACCCTATCGTAAATTTTGCATTGTCTTACAGAAATGGCTAATTCAAGAAAATTTTTATAGCATCAACGAATTCCTCAAAAAATATTCATCGGATTCCTACCATTTTAGAAATGCATTGTGAGCTTTCGCTCTGTTGGTCTTTTGTGTTCGTGTTTTACAAATTTTATACCTGTTATTTTACTTTATTGTTTTCTTTTTAAATTTTACTTCGTTATTTTCGACTTATCTTATGACATAACGATGTTGTTTTATTCAAGTCATATCGATTTGTTCTTTGGTAAATGTGTGTAAACATCATTACGAACTTTTTAGTGATGTATAAATATTTGCATGCTATCATAGTATGGCGAGATGTGTCTTGCACTAAAAACCCATGTAACACCTTAACACCACATTTTCTTGCAAATAAAAATCTTACTTACTTACTACTTACTTCGTCCGCGTGTTTGTTGAAAAGTAAACACACATAGCGATGTAAAATTGATACGATATGATATACAAACAGTCAATGTCTGGCATTGCTTGACCCCTCTTTGAATTAGGAAATTGGAAGACTGCACTGCAAGGCACTGGCTGTATTATGATGATATTCAAAATGCCGTCCAGGCCTAGTAATTTATTTATTTATTTAAGGAAAAACAAACAGTAGCACAGTAAGAATTAGCAATAGGATATGAAACAACAGTGCTACCCACAACGTTCTCCACAGATTACAATTTAAAAAGTAGCTAGAAACAACACAAATAAATTATCAGTAGGTACAACAATATGGAGCTGACATCTGTTTTTTTTATATATGCATATACAATTGTACATACCATAATAAAGCCAAAAAGTAAATTTGTGTGTACTTAACATTACATTTTATGATATTAAATGTATAAATTATACATTGATTTTTTAATTTAAATTTTTCGTAATGAGAAATTTCTGTGCACAATGTTGAAGAAAGTTGCTAGGGTTGATAACACGCGATAGAGCTACATAAAGTTGGCCATGGGTATACCAACCCGAATAGAAATCTAACCCTGCAACGGATAGAGTAGAGTAGATTAGAGACTGCGCTATCCGCACTTAGACTCCCATTCGGTCAAGCCCGCCACACATTCCCAACCACTGCAACTCCTGAAAGCCAGAATCAACAGTGGCGACCACCAGAAAAACGCCGAGTTAATGAAACCCGACGAGTCCCGGAGAAACGATTCAACTGTCTTGGATCCCGCAACGAAATTAATCAGAAGAGTACAGCGGAGGAGTAGGAAAAATAAATATAATTTCCACTTCCCTCCATATCAAGCAGGAGACAGATTAGAGCTAGGCCAATAGGCACCAAGGGACATATACAACTGGGTTAGGCCCATTCGGTCAGTTGACCGTAAGTGTTCTGGCTAAGTTAGTTGTAGTGGCTGGCACCAGCCTAGCTCCGCCCAAATGCACAAAGGCCTTCTGGGTGATCCACAGGTTTTGCGCTGCGATCTCACCGTTCCACAATTTGTTCAGGTTGGGAAGCAACGGCCTCATTTCCAGGAAGTCGGCAACTTCTCGGCGTCGAAGCAACCTCTGCAAATTAGGCTGTCTATGGAAGGCAATGTCTCATGATACCTTTTATTATTCGAAAGGTATTTCTACTTAGGCTGATTCGTCGTTAAATTGGTCGCATGTATAGGTTTGACATTGGCATTTTAGTTGAAACTGAGATAAATATCGAGGAGTGGGTATGTATGGGTCCAGCACTACCACCTTGAGCTTCTTCGCAAGTTCGTCTGCGGCGTCATGGCCTAGGGATCTACAAATCCCCTATGATACACTCGAGGGTGAAACCCGCAACGGATAATTTCTGGCCCTGAGCTGGTCATGACGTATCATAGGCTTACTGTGAAATGAACAGTAAAGCAGCATGAGCAGTATGAGCAGTTGGTCAGTATTAAAAGTAAATAGAAAATAATTGGGAATGAGGGACATTCTGGGAATGATCGCAACGTGACTGGAGCATCACGGCTAGAGCAAATTAGCCAAAATCTTATATCAGCTACTTTAACAGTTTGTTGAAAATGTGTGACTTTCAGCCGAGTGCCATTGCAAAATTTAATCGAAATTAAATATGTAAATAAAAGAAATACTGGATGATGTGTACCTTTTCTTTCACGGCCATCCGCGTTTGCAAATTTGACAAAATTAAGCAGTTTTTCGGTACATTTTGCGGCAAAATGAAACTAAACCAACTGTAACTAATAATAACCACAGATAGATTACTTCTTCTTCATCAACTGGTTGAGATTTTTTTTTCGAAAATTTTAGTTTATAATATAGAAAAAAATAATTTCCGTTGCCTCGTCACACAAAATTGACGATATCGTGTCTAGTTTAGGTTCATTTTTCTTCTACATAATAACATAAAATTATATGTTTAAATTTTTTTTATGTAAGCAGACATGTTCAACTCAAAAACGTAGAAAAAAGAAATGTCAAAATGTTACAAATAGTCTCAGAAAATAAATAAAATCTAATCTATTTTTTTTCACATATTTAGCTTTATCGCGTGAATCTTAATGGCTAGTCTTAAGGGCTATTTTACTGGTCACTGATAAAAATTTGAAATGAAAATATAATTTAGTCCGCGCTCGGCCGCCGTCGTGAGTGGACGCTGTGTCGCTTGTAAGCAGGAGCTCTAGTTGAAAAAGATCGCTGTACGAATACAAAATAATGGACACACCAAACTTGATACCTTCACGCATTTTGTACAGACTACGCACAACAAAGATTTTATTCACAGTTTCTTATATTTTAGCTAGTAGAAGTAAGAAGGGATATACATATTCATAATAGGTATATTTCGTTTCGGACTTGATGGAGTGACCTGAAGGTGTACCTTGAAGGCAGCTACTGGAACTAATAAACGAGTTGAGCTAGGGGTGCCGAGTTTAGGCTCGTTTTGTTAGTTACGTTGAGATCTTACCTCCGAACTTGATGGAGTGACCTGAAGGTGTACCTTGAAGGCAGCTACTGGAACTAATAAACGAGTTGAGCTAGGGGTGCCGAGTTTAGGCTCGTTTTGTTAGTTACGTTGAGATCTTACCTCCGAACTTGATGGAGTGACCTGAAGGTGTACCTGGAAGGCAGCTACTGGAACTAATAAACGAGTTGAGCTAGGGGTGCCGAGTTTAGGCTCGTTTTGTTAGTTACGTTGAGATCTTACCTCCGAACTTGATGGAGTGACCTGAAGGTGTACCTTGAAGGCAGCTACTGGAACTAATAAACGAGTTGAGCTAGGGGTGCCGAGTTTAGGCTCGTTTTGTTAGTTACGTTGAGATCTTACCTCCGAACTTGATGGAGTGACCTGAAGGTGTACCTTGAAGGCAGCTACTGGAACTAATAAACCAGTTGAGCTAGGGGTGCCGAGTTTAGGCTGTTTTGTTAGTTACGTTGAGATCTTACCTCCGAACTTGATGGAGTGACCTGAAGGTGTACCTGGAAGGCAGCTACTGGAACTAATAAACGAGTTGAGCTAGGGGTGCCGAGTTTAGGCTCGTTTTGATAGTTACGTTGAGATCTTACCTCCGAACTTGATGGAGTGACCTGAAGGTGTACCTGGAAGGCAGCTAACTGGAACTAATAAACGAGTTGCGCTAGGGGTGCCGAGTTTAGGCTCGTTTTGTTAGTTACGTTGAGATCTTACCTCCGAACTTGATGGAGTGACCTGAAGGTGTACCTTGAAGGCAGCTACTGGAACTAATAAACGAGTTGAGCTAGGGGTGCCGAGTTTAGGCTCGTTTTGTTAGTTACGTTGAGATCTTACCTCCGAACTTGATGGAGTGACCTGAAGGTGTACCTGGAAGGCAGCTAACTGGAACTAATAAACGAGTTGAGCTAGGGGTGCCGAGTTTAGGCTCGTTTTGTTAGTTACGTTGAGATCTTACCTCCGAACTTGATGGAGTGACCTGAAGGTGTACCTTGAAGGCAGCTACTGGAACTAATAAACGAGTTGAGCAAGGGGTGCCGAGTTTAGGCTCGTTTTGTTAGTTACGTTGAGATCTTACCTCCGAACTTGATGGAGTGACCTGAAGGTGTACCTTGAAGGCAGCTACTGGAACTAATAAACGAGTTGAGCAAGAAAGAAATTTCTTTTCTCGGTGCAAGTCCTGATGGAAGGTGTGAACACGGCATAGTGGAAATCAAATGCCCGTCGTCGGCGTTTGAAATGGACTTTTTGGATTCAACAGTATAACTTGCGTTGTTTCCAATGTCTTGCTGACGAATTTATTAAAATTTATGAAGCAATCTTAATTATTGCTAATTTGATACTGTGTGCCTTAAAGTGTGCTCCAAATAAACCTGTTTTTTCTTTTGTAACGAAGATTTTTCTTTTCTTTTCGAAAACCCACTTGCATTTGATACCTTAAAAAATTTATGAAAACCTATAAATTTAACTATTTAAAAAAATTAAACAAGCTTTTGTCAAAATGAAAAGTACATCATAAGGTTTTTCTATCAAAATTCAACGCGTATACAAAGTTTCGTATTCGTGCTAATAACCGTTGAGGAGTTCTCTCATGAGAAGACGATACTGGCTGCAGGATCAACTCATGTATGTGATAAAGTGTATTGTCACCAGAGTCAGAGATGTTCGTAAAATTCAGCTCAACTGGTTGAGATGAACTGGTTTTTTTTTTTAATTCAGTAACTTACTAACTAACCAACCAACCAAATAACTAACAAGCAAGGCAAACGAAATAAAAGCTCATGAAATTCTAAATAAAACGAATAAAATAAGCTATTGTTTTCAACTATTTGTTTTCACGCGTAGTACGAGACTTGCCAAAGTAGGTACCTATTTTATTAGAGTAAATAAAATAGGTACCTACTTTGGCAAGTAGTCGAATTGTCAAAAAATAAAAAACTTTTTACTTTGTAGTGTTTTTTTTTTGGAAGTCGGTTGTATTTTTTTGTAAAAAGTTTTTTATTTTTCACTTTTTAGTGGTACCCCACACCTATCAACACCACTGCAAAATCGCAGAAAAGCAAAATACGCAATTTCGATTATCAAAGAATCATCTAAATAGTCAAATTCCAGCTATTTCGATTTAAAATCCAAAGTTCGTAACCGATTTTGATATGATGGGACCAATCTGCAAGTATATCCTTTCAGATAAAACAAGAATTTTTCAAATCGGTTCATAATTGTCGGAGTTATGAGGTAAAAAACATAAAAAAAAAACATACAACCGAATTGATAACCTCCTCCTTTATGGGAAGTCGGTTAAAAAACTAGATGCCTACCATTGGACAGAGAATGGTTTACTTTCTAACTATTTATTGTCCAATGGTAGGCATCTACTTTTATGACTATTGACGTAACAAGCTTTACAAATCACCGCAAGTCTAAAAAACAATAATAAAAAAATATATGCCAAAAAATGAATAAAAGAAGGCATTAGTATCAAGTCGTCTCAGTCCACTCATAATTTCGCCGCTTCGCGCATGTCGCTGTGTGGGTGAGCCGTGCACGTGTAGTAGTAAGACACAATACCTAGAGTTGAAGCGCGTCAATTCGTAAATGCGTCCTTAATGAAAATATTTTCCTTTTCTTCCCCACAAACATCAATATAATGGGTATTGATGCTTACGTCGGAGCGTTCCCCGTACACAGACGAAATGAATTAATGCTGAAGCAACGGGAGGCTATCTTCTAAAATAAGCTAACCACCTTCTTGATTGTGGTGTGTGCCGTCAGATTTTTTATCAGTTTTTGTATAATTATGCCCATTTGAGTGGCCTTCATCTTTTTCTTCGTCCTTCCCTCACTGCTGAAGACCGTGACGACATGATACATCGCGTTTCCAAGCCATTCGGTAGTCTGGAACTCAAATTGGCAAAAAGATGATTACCAGACACAAATATCTGAATTGCGTTCGAAAGTTTTTGTAAAACATTGTATGTGCCTATAAAATTTGGAGGTTTGCCTAGATTTTCATGGGATTCCATCATCAGATTCTGACTTTGTGACAATAGTACCATCTCAAGAGTAAAGGCTTTAGAAAACAAAAATAATTTTTAAAATCGGAACACAATTGACGGAGATAAGTAAAAAAAAAAGATATTTATTACATAAGTTTGAACCAACAACACAATTTACAAACTAAGATTAATTACAAAATAAACGTTTTCGTTATACTCTGGCACCCAATGTAAGATTTAACTTTTGTTTAGGGTGTCAGCGTCCTCGCCTATCATTTGAACATTTACAAAAGTTGATGAAAAATTTATTCACTTATCCTACTGTGTTTAGGGAATTTATATATATGGATATGTGAAAGTTCATGTGATTGAGTATTATGTGTTTAGGTGTGTAGGTGTATGTGTGTGTGTGTGTGTGTGTGTGTGTGTGATTGAGAGTGAGCAAAACCTTTTTAGGTATGGGAAATCATCCAATGACTCCTCCCGCTCTGGGTGTAGCGGGAGGGAGTGTCAGACTTCTACTGACTAAAACCCATCCATGTTCCTTCATTGCCCTTTGTGTTCCGGAGCCACGGCGTCTCTTGCGAATAATCCCGCGACTCCGGCAGGCGTCGGCCCTTTCCGGCCCCTCTGTGTGCTGTCTCTCTTTGAGGCGCGCGTGGTACACTAACGCCGTGGACACGGCCTGTCGTCACTAGACGGACGGACGGCGAGCCACCCATAGCTCGCCGTCCACTATCGCCTCCAGATCACATGGCGGCAATCCGGCAACGAGACACACCGCTTCGCGCGAGATCGTGCGGTACCCTCGGGCCGGGGCCATCCTTAGGGCCATCACCTTTTGGGGCGTGTTCAGATAGCTGGCAGCACGCTGCCGCAAGGAACGCGCCCAAACCGGGGCCCCGTAGAGGGCCATGGACCGCACGACCCCCGCGTAGAGCCTCCGGTAGGAGGCGTTTGGTCCCCCCAGGTTTGATGCAAAACCTGCGCTTAAATTATTAGTTTATTTCCACACTCAATGGACGCAAATTCTTTAGGTTACGCGAGCGATATCTGTATTAAGTCTTCGGTCTTAGTGTAGTTGAGGGTAAGGAGCCACTTGGTGACCTTAATTTTACATTCTCTGCGACACACGGGAGCAATGGTACAGATTTTGTTTAACCTATTATATAGATGGCTCGAAAAGACATCGAAATGACGCTGAGCAAGGGCCGTTCGACTACCGGAAGTTGTGCACACCTCATAGAATCTGCGTTTATTGGGGGCATTCGGCTCGTATATCACAGAGGGATTCTTACGCAGTATACTTCCAAGAACAAAGAGCTGTCTCACAGTGAGGACCTGGCATTCTGCGTAGAGAGCCGCAGTCGGATACCTGAACGGCTTTGAGGTCATAACTTTGAGGACAGCTCTCTGTGCACGTTCCAAAGGCAGCAGGGTTGTCTTGGGACACCCTCCCCAAACTGTGATGCAATAGTTTATTATGCTTTGGCATAAAGCATAATAAACGTTTTTAAGAGTTCTGCTGTCGACGTAGTGCCTTAATTTTTAAAAAATAAATATACATTTACGTACTCGTGACAACAGACTTTGAATTTGGGGTTTCCAGCTCAGGGAGGTATCAATATGTACCCCAAGATATTTGATGGACTCAGCCCTAGAGAGTTGTGGACAAAAGTATTGTGAAGATGACAGGCCGAGAGTGCAAGTATATGCTCTGAGCACTATTTATTTATTTATTAATATTTAATTCAGGACAATTGATATCCCATAGGGTTTGTTAGTAATTGCTTAAACTACGTTAGTATAATAAACACTGACTAAGACATAGATACAGACACAATACAAAACATTACAAAACAGTACAAACAACACACAAATACAACTACCATAGTCTGGGCGCACTTGGCAACGACACATGTATTAAGCGCACAGGTGCCCCATCAAGTGGCCCTCAGTCTTGCGGACTATTGAGTCTGGCGGGGGGAGGTTATTAGATTTCATAGAAAAAGGTAAATATACCGTTTTGCTTAAGTTAGGATGTTATTTGTCAACCATTTCATTACCGAGTTTAGAGCAATTTCCGCATATTTAACTGTTTCGGGCCAATCTTTCCCATGAAGAAGTAGGGCCGTGTCGTCTGCGTAGGTAAAGATAGAGCAGTTTATTAGAGACATTTTACATAAATTATTGATGTAAATAAGAAACAGGGTTGGGCTCAGGATTGAGCCCTGTGGAACGCCAAAACACAGAGATTTGGTATCGCTAATAACACCATTAACCTTAACGCACTGAGTCCTATCACACAGGTAATCCTGAAAAAATTTTAGAGCAGGCCCACGAATGCACTGGCATTCGTGGGCCTGCTCTTAAAATTTTTCAGTCTGTTCCTCACCTCTTGTCTAAGTAGGAGGCTACTGAGCCTCCAACTTAGACAAGAGGTGAGGAACAGACACAGTGTCAAATACTTTGGAAAGATCTAAGAAAATGGCCTAACACTTCATTTTATTATCCAATTTTGGGGGCCGAGTCACCCGCATCCGTAGGAGAATACCCCTAAAGAATTGTCCCTACCTACACGTGGTCCCCGGGTGGTGCTAATCAGGTGACATCAACTGGTGGAAGGTTTCGGCCGATGGCTTGTGACCACCCACTGGGCAAAGACGTACCGCCAAGCGACCTAGCCGCGTTCCGGTGCGATGCCCAGTGTAGCCAATACACGAGGAGTTGGGTCGAAATAGTTGTTCCAATGCAGGCAGACCGATCAGGCACGCGTTGATATGGGCGTATCGGGAGACTAGTCGCGGAGGGTAGCGGGATCCGAGGCACGGTGCGCCGCTGGCCGACCGCAAGTAGTTGGGGGCCCAAGTAGTGTGCCAGCCACACATGAAAGGCTGCCCGCCAACTGTCGAAAAATCCCGGAATGCACCATCGTGCTGGTTGGCGACCAGACGAGAGGGCCCGATGGACATTCCCGGGGGGGCTCGGGCGTCCCCGCAGTCTCCAGACTAGTCCCCCAACGATGCCGTCCTGTCAGGGCGTGCCTGTGGGTTAGCAGCATGGAACCTCATTTCACTTCCTTCTCCTCTCCTTCCTTCACTCTTAAACATGAACAGGAACAGAAAGAAAAACGCTGTACAGCGGCAGCACTCCCTCTCGCACAAAGTGCACCTCTCTAATATACGAGGCCTGCACTCAAATCTCGCCGCAGTCCATCACCACCTCGAGACTGAGAAACCAGCGCTCCTGTTCCTTTCCGAGACGCAGATCAGATGTCCGTCAGACGTGTCGTACTTGTCGTACCCAGGGTTTACCCTGGAGCACCACTTCAAACCACGCGCGGGCGTATGTATGTACGCCCAGGACGACATCTGTTATCGGCGTCTCGCGACTATCGAAGACTCCAGGTTTTCGACGCTGTGGGTTCTAGTGGACACTGGCCTGGATAAAATTATCTACGCCTGTGTCTACCGTTCGCACAGCGGTGATCTAGAGACAACTGGGCTCATACAGCACCTCAGTGAGGCGGCGGATGTGGCTCAGCAGCGGTACCCTTCTGCTCAACTGGTGTTGCTGGGGGACTTCAATGCCCACCATCAGGAGTGGCTCTTCCCATACCAGCACACAGATCATGCTGGACGAGAGGCGCGAAAGCTAGCGCTAGCGTTAAATCTCACTCAGCTGGTCCAGGGGGCAACAAGGGTGCCGGACGTTGATTCGCACACAGCCAATTGCTTGGACCTTCTGCTGACAACGGATCCAGACCGCTACTCGGTGTCGATTTCTGCTCCGCTGGGTAGTTCCGACCACTGTCTGGTGAAATCTGTGTCCGTCTACTCCCCACCCGATCCCAGCCCAAGAGGCACTCGGCGGGTATGGCGATACAGGTCAGCAGATTGGGATGGCATGCGATCTTTCTTCGCATGTTATCCTTGGCAGCCCACAACTTGCTTCTCTTCAACTGATGCATCGTCGTGCGCGGCGCCGTGACAGATGTGCTGCGGCAGGGAATGGAGTACTACATTCCGTTCTCGGACGTAGTGATGTCTGGCGAAGCTCGCCCGTGATTTGGTGCCGAGTGCAACCGTGCTAATGCGCTAAAGCATGAGGCTTACCTAGCATGGGTTGACGCCCGTACCCGCAAAGCAAGTGACGTGATTCAGAAGAAGAGAGCCTTCAACAGGGCTGCCAAGTCCTGCAAGAAGGTGTTGCGGAGGGCTCGGTTCGACCACATTAGCCGAATAGGGAACAAACTTGCTTCATACCCAGCAGGTAGTAAAGCTTTTTGGTCCCTGGCTAAGTCGGTCGAATCGAACTTCTGCCGCCCCTCCCTGCCACCACTGCTGAGACCCGACGGGTCGCTGGCCCACTCCGCTGAGGAGAAAGCAAACTTGTTCGCCTCTATGTTTGAGGAATCGTCACGTCTAGATTCGGGTGGCGCGAGGCCCCCTACTCCTCCTGTTGGATGCGGGTCATATATGCCGAACATAAGCATTCATCAGAGGGACGTACTTAGGGTACTGCGTAACCTAGACGTGAACAAGGCTAGTGGCCCCGACGGGATTCCAGCAATTGTATTGAAGACTTGTGCGCCTGAGTTGTCTCCGATCTTGACACGCCTATTTCGCCTTTCGTTTGAGACTGGGAAAGTGCCGAAGGCTTGGAAGCAAGCTAACGTGCAGCCCGTGCCCAAGAAGGGTAGTCGAGCCGACCCGTCAAACTATAGACCCATCTCGGTAACGTCCATACTCTGTAAGAGTATGGAACGGGTACTGAATCGCAAGCTCCTGGCATACCTAGAAGCGAACGATATCCTTAGTGACCGACAATACGGCTTTCGCCGAAATCGGTCAACTGGGGATCTTCTAGCGTATGCCATTCACATCTGGAGTGAGGCCCTTGAGAAACACGGGGAAGCACTTGCGGTCTCCCTAGACATCTCGAAGGCCTTCGATAGGGTCTGGCACGATGGCCTTATTAGTAAGCTTCCTTCCTTCGGTCTGCCCGTCGGATTGTGTGACTGGATTGCAGATTTCCTGAGGGATCGGTCTATCCGAGTGGTCATAGATGGCTGCTCGTCCGGACTGCTGGATATTAATGCCGGGGTTCCTCAGGGGTCAGTACTCTCGGCAACATTGTTCCTGCTGCATATTAACAACCTGCTAAAACCCGGTACTTTTGGGTATGCAGACGACAGCACTGTTGCTGAGAGATACGTGTCTGACGCACGAGCTGGTGGGTCACAGACCCGGTCTCTCCGGGAGGCTATGGTTGAGCGCTTGAACGTGTCCTTACAGGCTGTCTCCAAATGGGGCGATGCCAATCTGGTCAAGTTCAATGCTGCGAAGACCAAAGCGTGTCTTTTTTCCGCTAAAAGGAGTCAATTCGACCCTGCTCCATCTCTCCGCGGTGTAACCCTGCCGATAACCGACAGACTTGAGCTTCTTGGTGTTACATTAACATCCACCCTCAATTTTGGCCCCTTCATAGAGGCCAAAGCTCCAGTGGCTGCTAGAAAGTTGGGGATCCTGGCAAAGGTGAGACGGTACTTCACGCCGGAACAGCTTCTTAAACTGTATCAAGCGCAAGTTCGATCGTGTATGGAATACTGCTCTCATCTTTGGGACGGATCTGCCAGATACCAGCTTGATGCCCTCGAGTCAATTGAAAAACGAGCCAAGAGGATCATCGGTGATGATAAGCTCGTCGAATCGAAGCTCCAAAGTCTTGAGCATCGACGCCGAGTTACTGGCCTGTCGGTTTTCTATCGTTTACATTTTGGGGAGTGTGCGACGGAATTGCATAACTTAATTCCGCCAAGCCCGTTCCACCATCGGACCACAAGACGTACGGCGATGTACCACCGGTACATGGTGGACATCCCACCTATACGCACAAAACGCTTTGGGAATACATTCATTGTGCGTACAGCTAAGGAGTGGAATTCCCTGCCTGAGTCAGTGTTTCCTGATAGCTACAACCTGGGAGTCTTTAAGTCAAGAGTGAATAGGTTACTTCTAGGCAAGCGTGCTCCACCTTAGACCGCATCATCGCTTAACATCAGGTGAGATAGCGGTCAAACGTACGCCTATAAATATAAAAAAAAAAAAAAAAATTGATACTACATGATCAATCAAGGCAGCAACGGCTTTTTCAGTTGACCTACCACCTCTAAAACCATATTGGTTGTCACTTAGTAATTTTTGTGACTCAAGATAGTTGACTAATTTTTTATTTAGAATTTTTTCCAAGATTTTAGAGATGGCAGGCAAGACTGAGATTAATCTATAATTATTTACACTGTATCTGTCTCCGCCCTTAAATATCGGAAGCACAACAGCACCTTTGAAGGCCCTTGGGAAAGCAGCCCGTGGAAATAGAGCGATTGCAGATATGGGTAATTACTGGGACAAGCGCGGGGAGACACAATTTTAACACTTTCGAAGAAATACCATCCCAATGCACGGCAGCATCAGTACGTAGCCCAACAATGATATTAAAATTTGAGATCTCCACTTCATCTTCTGCATCTTCATCAGTAATTATCGGTGAACATACAAAAAAAAAATTAAATACTATAGCCTCTCCTTTTTGAAGAAGTCGGTTAAAAACTCAGTTACCAAGCTAATTGAACTGTTTTTGAGTCCTACGATGGAACCTCGCAACTTGCTCGCGGGTGGTATGACATGATCCCTGGCTTCAGGCCTGTAAAGGTTCCTTCTTCGTATTGTTTTGGCCCAGTAGGTTGCTACGTTTATTGTAGCTTAAATGGCAATCATTTAATTCTCCAAAGTAGAGATGGTCTAAGAAGGCCACTTTAGCAGAATCCGAAAGCACATCACGCTACCGGTCACTGTCAAATTTTCCCAATCAACCTTGAACCTAAAGCTTCAGCAATAAAGATGGAAAAGAAATTTGACAATTGTTGCGTGGTTAATGTTATGATTCTACTGTAATTCTGCTAAAGTGGCCTCTTTAGACCCACAGATGTTATTGAGCAGCTTTATCTCATTGAGCTTCGCAAATCTAAGCACGCACCTGTTGACGAATTTTGTAATCTTAACACCGCCAATATTAGATCGAATGCATAACGCCATCTATGGAACATGAAGTTGAACTATGAAAAGATTAGTTAGAGTTCGTTCTATTTGAGTTAATAAGAATATTACGTTCATTTGGAACAATATGTTTTTAAGGTATTAAAAAATCATTAAAATTATTTTAAGACGTTTTAAATGTACCACTAAAGGTATGTTTTGGTTGTTATGTCATTATGTCGAAAGTTCTATTTGAATCAATAGATTGCATTGCAGGTATTACGGAGTAAGTTGAATTCATCTCCATTTTATTAAACAAAGGTAATAATTTATTTGGAAAACTTACGTGTACACGATCTTATCAGGTCTTTCGTTACTGATAAATTACCACACTTTTAAATTTATAACCGTTATAGAGAAGTAAAACTTCGTAAAAACTTACGTGTAAGTACACAAAATGTTTGTTCTACTTTTTAACGGAAATTTCAAAAATTATTACACTTTTTCGAAAGTTGACTGTTCGCAGCGGAAAACAAGACGCCAAATACGTAGTATCTCTATGTAGTCTGTGGACGCCAATGAGGAACGCCTGCGAGCTCCGATGACTCGAGGCACCTGGTGGTGGTGGTAGGGATGTGCAAGCGGGATAGATGTAGCGAATATAGAAAGAGAGGTAAACATAAGCGGAAAACGGAAGGGGCCTATCTCAAACTAGTAAGCTTCAAATAACGGTCAAGAATTTAATATGAAATTAGCGTTTTGTCGTACCTACTGACCACTTTGATCTGAAATATCAACTCTTTGGTTAAGAATTCCAAATTCAAATTTATAAATTAATTTAGCTGGTAGGTACATTTGATTTTTTAAAAGTCATTCATGAATTTGTTTTTTTTCCTCATTATTTTTTTCTTTGGCGTCGCTTATTACCGCACAATGGAAAACATAAAATATCGGTATATTTACGAGAACGAGTTCTACCGCGGCACCAGTGCTGCAGAAACAGCTCGAAGGATTAATGTGTACGGCGCTGGTGTCGCAAAAGAAAGCACGGTATGTTGGCGCCACTACTTCCGGCGACCAAACATAGCGCCAGTAACACAAGTCAAGCGACGCACCATTGGCCCAGTGCTGCCACCTGCACTAACCGGACGTTGGAACGTTGCTGTCGAGTCACTCGCTACCCGCATTAGACGTCATTTCGGTGGGGGAAGGCAGTCTTTAAAAACCCCGAGCTCAGTGTGCTGAGCTCACTTGTCGCTCGCGCTTCGTCGTATCAACAACATTTATACCTTCTGTTCATTATTGTTAGATATTTATTGTAATTAATTAGTGGTGAATTAAAAGTGATTATAAAGTATAACATAATCTATCTATTTATTTGTGCTTAAAGTAGATTCAACTTACATCAGAAGTGCTTCGAATTCAAGCCTACAAATGGGCCGAAAGTCACGTGCCCGTAAACGGGAACGGAAAAGGAGGAAACGTACAAAATCATCATCATCATCGTCAAGCAGTAAGTCCAGTAAAAGCTATACGCCTTCACCCACCCGTAAAAAAGCCAAAAAATCAGTTGATAGTCAAGTAGCGGGTTGTTACAGTATGATGTTGAACTCAATGATACCAGAATTTGACCCCCTTACAGATACAGTAGATAATTGGCTCAATATTGTTGATTTACATGCTAAAACATTTAGTTGGAAGGATCAGGTGATAATTTACCAGGCTGTCAATAAATTCAAAGGAACGGCAAAAGCTTGGTATGACTCATTTTTAAAAAATGAGAGTAGTTGGGCTAGTTGGAAATGGGAACAATGGCGAGATAAAATATCATTCACATTTCAAACAAAACGAAACATGTTTACGTTACTTAAAGAAATAATTGAAAGTAAACCTACAGCACAACAACATTTGTATGAGTTTTACTTTCAACAAAAATGTAAAATTGACAAGTTAAGTGTAAATTTTTCTGATCGGGACATCATTTCTATTATTACGGGCAACATCGACGATCCTAACATAAGTGCGTCGGTAGATGCTGGAAGCATCAATACATGCGACCAACTTGCATCTTTTCTCCACGGTCGGATAAGTAGTTCTCATAATCCAAGTCACGGCGCTGTTAGTGAACATAAGGTGCCTCAATCCTCATTCAAACGAACCGATCGCGATCTAGGAAATTCATTGAAATCGGAACAGTCCAGTCGTATTGTTGTGTCAAATCAAAGTTCAACGGTTGCCAGAACCACAAAGCAGATAACTTGTTTCGGATGTGGCGGTAACCACAAACGAAATGAGTGTACAGAAATTTGTAAATATTGTAGTAAGAAGGGACATTCAGAAACCTATTGTCGAAACAAAAAATCTGACGAAGTAAAAAAAGAAGTAAAATTGGTCAAGTCTTGTGAAAATAAAAATAAATTTAATAAAGTTGCCTGTATAGGGGGCGTTTCTCAAAAAGTTTTTATTGATATGGGCAGTGATTGCTCCTTAATCACGTCCGATTTAGTAAAACAGTTAAAGTTAACAAAACTTAAGTTGGCAGTACCGATTCATTTGCAGGGTTTTTCGAATTGCTCTGTGGTTTTGGTAGAAGATTACGTAACGACTCCTCTGATTTTAGACGGTATAGAATTCGAAAGTGTAGATTTCTATATTATTGACGTATTATCGGGTTGTGATGTCCTGATAGGCCGGAATGTGACCGAAGACACGTCAGTTATGTATATGAGAATAGGAAATCAACTGACTTTTCAGAAAATCGTGAATGTGGCTGCAGTTTTGTCTAATGAAGTAGAATTTAAAGTACCAGATAAATATCTTAATACTTTGAAAGGGTTGTTTGGAAAATATCCCGAAACAATCGCGGCTGATTTAAGCTCGTTAGGTAAAGTTAAAGATTTTGACATTGAGATCGACCTTGAATCGAACAAGCCTATTTACACCAGGCCATACAGGTTATCAGAGCCTGATAGGGCATCGTTACGTAAAATAATTGACGAGCTCCTTAAAAATAACATCATTCGTGAAAGCAAGTCTCCATTCGCTAGTCCTGTAATATTAGTAGAAAAAAAAGGGGGTGAAAAGCGATTATGCGTGGATTACAGGTCATTGAATAAAATAACCACTAAAGAGAAATACCCTATGCCTCGCATAGAGGACTTGTTAGACAGATTAAAAGGGTGCAAGTATTTTACTAGCTTAGATATGAAGAGTGGTTATTACCAGTTACGTGTAAATGAGGGTTCAATAGACAAAACTGCATTCATTACGGAAGATGGACATTATGAATTTTTGCGCATGCCATTTGGGCTGTCAAATGGACCATCGGTTTTTCAACGCATGATGAATCAGATTTTGGGTAATTTACGCTTCAAAAATGTCATTGTATATTTAGATGACGTGTTAATCGTATCAGAAACCGTTAAGGAAAACTTAATCATCTTGGAATCGGTACTAAAAATATTTAGAGAACACGGTTTGACTCTTAACCTAAAAAAGTGTTATTTCTTTTTAACTGACATCACATTTCTCGGTTATGAAGTAAATGGTAATGGTATTAGACCCACACCAAAAAAAATTGATGCTATAAAGCAGTTCCCAGTACCCAAAACGGTTCATCAGCTGCGTCAATTCTTAGGGTTAGTTAACTATTTCCGTAAATTTATTAAGGACTGTGCAATACTAAGTAGCCCACTAACTAAATTATTAAAAAAAGGACAAAGGTGGCAATGGACAGACGAACAAGATCGGACGGTAAATCTATTAAAAGAGGCCTTAACTTGCGATTCTACCTTAGCTATCTTTGATCCTGAAAAAGGAACCATACTTTATACAGATGCAAGTAGGGAGGGGGTAGCTGGAATTATGGTACAAGTGCATGAACATGGTGAGCGACCGATATATTACTATAGCAGGCAAACGACTAACGAGGAAAAGCGTTACCACTCGTTTGAGCTCGAGCTCCTTGCTATTGTGGCATCATTTCAAAAATTTCGTTTATATTTGTTGGGCCGTAAGTTTAAATTAATCACGGACTGTAATGCCGTCAGATACTCGCTTACAAAAAAAGAAGTGTTGCCACGAATAGCCAGGTGGGTACTTCTGACTCAAGAATTTGACTATGAGATTTGTCATAGACCCGGCGTTAAAATGCAACATGTTGATGCACTTAGCCGAAACCCCTCCTATAGTGGTGAAGTTTGTGAAAAACAAATAGTAATGTCCATCACCGAAGCAGACTGGCTATTGAGTGTTCAGGAACAAGACCCAAATCTATGTAAAATCAGAGATATTTTACTATCAGGAGAGGCCGATACGAATCGGAATGTTTTTAACGAGTACGAATTGCTTGGAAACAAAATCTACCGTCGAACTGAAATAGGTCGTAGATGGGTTGTACCAAAAAATTGTATCTGGCAAGTAATTATGTACAATCATGACAAGATAGGTCACTTTGCTGTAGACAAAACGTTAGAAAGAATTAAACATAAATATTGGTTTCCTAAAATGAAAAAAACAGTAACTAAATACATCAAAAATTGTTTACACTGCTTATACAATAAAAATAAAAGTGGTAAAAAGGAAGGTCAGATGTTCCCAATTCCAAAATATGCTCGCCCCTTTCATACTCTCCATATGGACCATGTGGGTCCATTTGTGAAATCATCAAAAGGCAATTGTCATATTCTGGTACTTGTTGATGCGTTTACAAAGTTCGTCTTTGTATTTCCAGTGCGTGATACAAGCACTGCTTGTGTCATAAATGAATTAGACCACTTGTTTAAGATTTTTGGCAATCCACGAAGACTCATTACTGACGCTGGTCCTGCTTTTACGGCAAAGGCATTTCAAACATATTGTGACAGCAAAAACATTCGTGCACAAATTATAGCAACTGGCATGCCGAGGTCGAACGGACAAGTCGAACGCTATAATAAAACAATAGTAGAGGCACTGCGTTCATTGGGTGCAGATAACGATTACACATACTGGGATGATGTTTTAACGTGTTTACAACAAGGTATGAATAGTACATTGCAGAAAACCATCAACGCAGTCCCCAGTGAAGCATTTTTTGGGTACCGCCTTAGAACAGAGAGCGACATATTTCTACCTGAGCAAGAAGAAATAATAGATGTCACACAGCTGCGACGAGATATCGACACACGAATACTAAAAGATGCTAGACATCAAAAAGAAAGATTTGATACAAAACGTTGTGTGGCTAAACAATATGAGATTGGTGATTTGGTTCTCGTAAAAGTGTCTAGCCAGGCTGGTAATGGCAGCAGTACAAAACTCCTACCGGTGTTCAAGGGCCCTTTCAAAGTTACAAAAATTCTCGGGAAAGATAGATACCAGATAATCGACATAATAGGCAGCGAGCGATCACACAAAAAATATTCTGGTACTACCTGTGTAGAAAACATGAAACCGTGGATTAAGATAACCGATTGGGATGAAGATGTTGGCGTGGTTGGTATGTATAAAATATTAATTAATAAAGTATCAAAAGGTAAAAAAAATATTCAGTAATACAGCTTTACATTATAGTTTTAAAAGATTACTAACATGAGAATGAGACTTGTACAACATTTTGTTCTAATCACTTAAACAATGTTGCAGTTGTAATGGCGTTTCCACTACAAAACAAGTGAGGTTCGACCTTGATCTTGTTGTGGGCGAAAATGTAGTTCATGCAGATAAAAGTGGATGAACTGGAAAGCTTCGGCTATCATGTGGACTGCGAGTCTGAGCATGGTGGTGCGAAGTCAGGGATCACACTTTTGCTTGTACTATTCATTGGCTCAGTAGTGGGAACTCATTCAACATAACGTAACATTGTACCTGTTATAGTCATCAAAGCTCACATGTTTATTCTCACATTGCAGATGACGGTGTGTCTAGGGACAGACACAGTTCAGGAGGGCCGGATGTTGGCGCCACTACTTCCGGCGACCAAACATAGCGCCAGTAACACAAGTCAAGCGACGCACCATTGGCCCAGTGCTGCCACCTGCACTAACCGGACGTTGGAACGTTGCTGTCGAGTCACTCGCTACCCGCATTAGACGTCATTTCGGTGGGGGAAGGCAGTCTTTAAAAACCCCGAGCTCAGTGTGCTGAGCTCACTTGTCGCTCGCGCTTCGTCGTATCAACAACATTTATACCTTCTGTTCATTATTGTTAGATATTTATTGTAATTAATTAGTGGTGAATTAAAAGTGATTATAAAGTATAACATAATCTATCTATTTATTTGTGCTTAAAGTAGATTCAACTTACAGGTACGTTTTTGGTTTCAACGTTTTCGTTCAGGTAATTTCGACCTTCAGAACCAACCCCGTGGACGGCCGGAGACCAAAGTGGAAAATAAAGAATTAAAGGCTATTGTGGAAGCGGATCCATCACAAAGCACTTCAGAGATAGCTGCAGGCTTCGGGGTAAATGATAAAACCTTAGAATAATAACGCATAGAAACCTAGTACGAGTGCAAAAAGTGAGGCAACTAAAACTTAGCCTAATCCGTCAAACTTAGCCATCAGGCCGTCAGTACTCAATGTCACGTTCCGTCGAACACAGCTCGCGAGTAAATAATTGAAAATGACAGTTTGTTGCGTGAAAGGATGTTATAGCACATCAGGAAAACAAAAAAATGTGATAAAATAACATTTCACAAATAAGTACTCACATTCTATGCACTATTTTTACGTAAATCGATAAATAAAACAAAATTCTAATAACCTAACTTTCATAACACAGTGTTGCTATTTGTGAGGAAAAAATACCCACATTGCTTTCATTCATGTTTTTCATTTTTGTAATTTTAAAATACAATACTTACTGTTAATTCATATCAAACCCGATGTTTTAACATTGTTTATAATTATAACCCATCAAGCATTCTAAACGCATTGAACAACATCTCATTCTTTATGCGATTTATTTTGAAATAAATTGAATTATACCTTCCGAAAAAATATGTCATATTACATGAAAAATCATGTTTACCTTTTCCAGTTCCCAACAACATAAAATACTTGCCTTGATAGCAAAATAGTAATGCGTCTTCCCATATTTTGTGGGTAACGGCTTAGTTATGGTATCACTGAAAGCTATATCTGTGTGCGTTAGAGGAACGTAGACACATTCGGCTCACGCACACAAAGAAAATGAAGTGGACACACGATTTTGCTCGGGTTTTGTTCTAGACGCGGCTTCTATGCGTTATTATTCTAAGGATAAAACTGTATTAATCCACTTGAAGCAAATCGGGAAAGAAAATTGAACGATGGATACCTACCTCATGAATTGAGTGAATCGAACTTGCAGACACGCGTCGACTGTTGTGTTACTTTGCTCAACCGACACAATAATGAAGGGATTTTAAATCTAATCATTACTTGTGATGAAAAGTGGATACTGTACGTTAATCGGAAGCGCTCGTCGCAATGGCTGAACCCTGGAGACCCAGCCAAATCCTGCCCTAAACGAAAATTGACTCAGAAAAACTTACTTGTTTGGTGGACTAGCGCCGGTGTCGTTCACTAAAGCTTTCTAAAATGTAATGTTGTTGGGCAAACGATTACGGCAGATATCTATTGTCAGCAACTGCAAACCATGAAGGAAGAACTAGCTGCTAAACAACTGAGATTGGTCAATCGCTCTAGGCCACTGCTGCTTCACGACAACGCAAGACCACACACTGCACAACAAACAACCACTAAGTTACATGAGCTACAATTGGAATGTCTGCGACATCCACCGTACTCCCCGGACCTTGCTCCAACAGATTCTTTGCTTCTTACAAGGAAAAAAATTCAACTCCGATGTGGCAGTCCAAACCGCCTTCAAAGAGTTTATTGATTCTCGCCCTCATGGTTTTTTTTTAGTAAAGGGATCAATGAACTACCGATGAGATGGCATAAGTGCATACTTACTTTGATTAATTAAATATAATTTACAAAAAATTATTGACTTTAAAAATCTCCCGTACAATACGCCAATTTCATATGTAAGGACCTAATATTAAAGCAATATGTACCTACAAAGTACGGAACCCTCGGTGGGCGAGTCCGACTCGCACTTGTCCGGTCTTTTTAAGGAATACCTAATACGAATAATCCTATAAGTATCAATTACGAGGAAATGTGGTGGGTAAGGGCCAATTTATTGAATAAAGATCCTTTATTAATTTAATTCGCTACAGAATGTTACAATTTAAATACAATATTTAGTAACGTAATAACAATATCACCATAAATTACATTTAACAGGGTGCCGCGTCCAAGAATAATGTTGGTCTACCAGCCACGTCACCAGCCACGCTACGTGACAGCCAACTGATGGCCGACCGACGGCCGACAGGCGAGCGGCAGACGGGCGACAGTCAGCCGACAGACGAGCGGCAGACGAGCGACAGTCGGGCGACAGTCGAGCGACAGTCGGGCGACAGACGGGCGACAGACGAGCGGCAGACGAGCGACAGTCGGGCGACAGACGAGCGGCAGACGGGCGACAGACGAGCGGCAGACGGGCGACAGACGAGCGACAGACGGGCGACACAGAGCGCAGCAGGCAGTCCGCGAGCATCAGCACCTGCGACAGAATGCCCGAATAATTATGTTATGATGTATCCAGGCTAGCAACTCACTTCACTTGAAATACTTATTAAGGCGGAAAGTGTATAATTGATGATTTCAATGATAACTAGTGGTGTAGTGGTCGAAATATATCTTTATTAATTTAATTTATTTTTTAAGAATAGTTATAAAAAAATAGCTTTCTGCACTCCTTCTCCATAATATATCTATACTTTTATACTAATAATATTATAAAGCAGAAGAGTTTGTTTGTTTGGTTGAACGCGCTAATCTCAGGAACCACGGGTCCGATTTGAAAAATTCTTTCAGTGTTAGATAGCCCATTTATCGAGGAAGGCTATAGGCTATATATAATCACGCTAAGATATATAGGAGTGGAGCAGTAATGGAAAATGTGACGCAGACGAAGTTGCGCGGGTCAGCTAGTACATAAAGTATATAAAGGGTGTCTCAGAATGTTTTTCGTTTTTAGATGTTAAATAAAAAACAACAATATCAATTAAAACTCGTTTTATTTATTGTTAAATTAAAGAACAGTTCTTGAGCTTTATTTATGAAAATCAACCGTTTTCAAATTCGCACCATTCACTTGTTCACACTCATTTAATCTGGAGCTAAAATGTTCAATCACTGGCTGGAACATCGCTCTGTAAGTTGATTTCTTCAGTGATTCTTTGCTTCAAAACGTTCAGTAGTGCGATTCACTAAGGCAGAACATCTTTACAACCAAGAAATCATCGTTGAAACATCTGTTAAATATATGCCACATCAGATGTTTCAACGATGATTTCTTGGTTGTAAAGATGTTCTTCCTTAGTGAATCGCACTACTGGTTGGGTGGCAATGGATTGTAAATTTGCAATTTTGTTTATTCACGTGACCGTTGATGTGAAAATTCGATTCGTCGGAGAACCAGATGCTATTGAAACTACTAAAATGGTTTTTCATTGTCCTGCAGAATTCAACTCGTTTATCAGGATCATTAGGCTTCATTTCTTGAACAATAACAATTTTATAGGGGTGAAAATGTAAGCTTTCGAAATAATGCGATGAACCGTAGATTTGTTCAAATTAAGAGAAGCAGCGCGCAATGTCTGCGTGGAGGCCAATTTATGTCACCTCTCCGGGAGATCAATTTGCCTGAGAAAATTTCACGAACACGTGGCAGAGACATATTGGACGTGTGTGAAGTTGCTCCGTGCTGTTGGAACCATGTTCTTTGGTTATAGCCAGGAAAGTTTAGCAGTGCAGGTACCAAGAAGTTGTCTAACATCTCTGTGATGTAGGTACTCTAAAATAATTAAATATATAAATGTGCTCCTGCGACCCGCCCGCTCGGCATTACGTTGCCAGAAGTCGAGGCGAGCGGACGTGTCGCACACACTCTAGAAGAAATCTATCTGTGTATCATTATACCACCCAAGTGCTAAACTGAGACATAACATTGGCGACGAGGATAAAGAACGTGAGTAAAATAAACAGATAACAAGAAAAATGGCGAATGACCGAGGTTATCTATTTCGTTATTATTTAATAAATATTGCTTTCTATTTTCTCTTGTTCAATTTAAAAAGGGATATGGAGATAAGTAAAGATACTGTTTAGTAAAATAAGAAATATTTTAAGCATGTAAATTACTGACAGTTGATACCTTCGGTCAAAATAGCCTTAAAACCAGTGCCTGCTAATACTTACCAATAAAATATTGTTGTGTAGCTGGTGTGCACATTCCATTATAACTATATACCCACATTGTATAAACACTGCAAAACTATCACTACCAAAAACATAGTGAGATAATTTTTCGTGTCTTTCTCGACTTACCCACTTTACATTTAATTATTACTATTTACTTTCTCAGTAACATAGTACTTATCTAAACAGCAATTATCATTCATAGAATCTTAATTTTCATTTGTATGGGAGTAATAGGTAGTAAATTAATATAATTGGGAAAGGAAAATATGATTGGTGCACGGATTACTTTAAAACAATTTATTGTCATTAGACTTATAGACTTACTTAATACTCTCTCTTTTTGAATAAGCTACCGACTACACAACAACAATTTACAAATCGTGCCTGTAAGTATTAGCCAAGTCGAAAAATAATGACAAAATACACACTGTACACTATTCCAAATGGGTAAATACCCATCAAGTTCCTCATATACTGGTATAAAACCGTAGATTTCTAGTATATGCAATTCCACAAAACGAAATGATTTATGTTCCAATCCAAAGGTTCAGTCTTGAGTAATAAAAACACTATCTATAAATACATAATATTATATCGATGCTTATCATATCGCTATACCAAGTAGGTAGGCGTAGGTAGTTCATTTCCGTAGTATGTCTTGAAGCAATTTTTTTTTCATACTTTCTTGCAGATCGTCCCTAAATGTCTCAATTGCCGACCATAGAAACCCTTGACTGCGATGGTGATCCGACCTCATTAGGCCACCGGTGGCAAAGATGGAAACGAGCTCTCGAAATCTACCTTCTAGCCTTAGGTATAGACCAGCCCGTAAAAAAACGAGCAACTCTTTTACATACCGGTGGTTTAGGATTGCAAGATATCTATTATAATCTTCCCGGTGCACACGTTGAAGAGAGCGACTCCTCCGATGTTTTCGAGTCCGCTATTAAAATATTAGATGAGTACTTTGCACCGAAGCAGAGCTTTGTTTATGAACGACACGTATTCCGACTCATGAAACAGGAACCGGATGAAAAGTTGGAAAAATTCTTAGTTAGATTACGTAATCAATGTTCAAAATGTGATTTTGCTAACAAAGACAGTGCTCTCATAGACCAAATTGCTGAAAAATGTACCTCATCAGACCTTAGGAAGAAAATACTACAGTTAGGAGATTCCGTTACAATAGACAAGGTTATTTTAGAAGCCAACTCAATCGAAACCATAGAGAGACAATTAAAGGAATTCCAAGTAATAAAAACTGAACAGGTTAATAGGATTGGAACACGAACAAACAAAACCCGAACTCAGGGTTTTCACACGGATAATACACGGTGTACAAGATGTGGAAGTGAAAATCACAAGTGTGATGATACACGATGTCCCGCAAGGGACAAAGTATTTTGTGACAAATGTGGCTATAAAGGTCACTTCATGAGTTAATGTCGAACAAGGAAACTCAAGCGTAAAGCACCCATTACTTGGGACAAGCAAAAAAATGACAGTAAAAAAACTAAAACAAACGAACCACAGACCAAACCACCCGTCAGTAATGTAAACTATATATTTCATATTGACGATGACGCTGAAATAACTTGCCAAGTAGGAGGTGTCAACGTAAATATGCTCATCGACTCTGGGAGTAAAAACAGTATAATAAATGACAAAACCAGGGAATATTTAAAATCAAAAGCTATCGTTGTGTCTAACCAGCAACCAGGTTCCGATCAAGTGTTTATGGCATACGGTTCAAAAGATCCTCTGGATTTGCTCGGCACATTTGAAGCATCAATCGTAGTGGGACCAGAAACGGAAACTGCAAAGTTTTTTGTAATTAAAAATGGCACCCGTAATTTGCTGGGCAAGCACACAGCTACATGTCTCAATGTGCTTAAATTAGGGGTGAGTATAAATCTAGTATATACAGAGAATTTTTCTAAATTCAAAAATGTCCAATTGTCTATTGCTATAGATCCATCTGTGACACCTATATGTCAGCCATATAGGCGAGTACCAATTCCGCTCGAAAATAAAATCAATGATAAACTTGATGAATTAGTCAAAAAAGACATCATTGAACCTGTAGATCAAGTCACAACCTGGGTTTCCCCGGTAGTACCCATTCTTAAGAGTGATGACACCTTGAGACTATGTGTCGACATGAGATGTGCAAACAAAGCCATTATAAGAGAGAATCATCCTTTACCTACAATGACCCAACTTCTTCCAAAGCTCAGGAAGTCATGTATCTTTTCCAAACTCGATATTAAAGATGCATTTCACCAAGTTGAAATAAAAGAAGATTGTCGGGATATAACAACATTCATAACCAGTAAAGGCCTGTTTCGATATAAGCGTTTGATGTTTGGTATATCGTGTGCTCCCGAACATTTTCAGAAAATCATGGAAAGGATGCTTCTTCCTTGTAAGGGCGTCGTCAACTTCATTGACGATGTTATTGTGTTTGGTAGTAACACAAATGAACATAACGATAGACTAAGGGCGGGTTGTATCAAACAGTTGGTTAACGTAACATACGTACGTCAAAAAGTTACGATTACGGACGATGTTTGACGTTCGTTAAATTAGAAGCGTTGTTTCAAAACATTCTGGTAAAAAATCCTGCTCATTCCAATAGCTAAGTTATTGACACGGGTCCTACCTAAATAGCTTTTTTTGCATTCCACCACTTATTTGTGTCATCAGAAGAACTGGTATTGAGGAATTCAAAAGAAATGTCACAATATTGTTCTATTTGACGCAACTAAAGTTACGTTAACCAGTACTCAGACCATCTGTTAACGTAAACGTTATATTTTACGTGCGTTAACGCTGACATTTTGTGAAACAACCCAATTTTTAGATTTGACGATAGTTAGCACCATTTTTAACGTTTACGCGTGCGTTAAGTGTAGTTGAAACAACCCGCCCTTAAACATGTGTTACAAGTTTTGAAAGATAATGATGTTATCCTTAATGATAAAAAATGTATTTTTAACGCGTCAAAAATAGATTTCCTGGGTCATGAATTATCTCCACAAGGCATTAGGCCCCTTGATAAGTACGTCAAAACTATTAAATCATTCAGAGAACCTAAAACAGTCGAAGAAGTTCAAAGTTTTTTAGGACTTGTCAATTATATTGGAAAATGGATCCCAAGGTTGGCCACCATAACCGATCCAATTCGAGAAATTCTAAGACATAAACTCTCTAAACACGCCGACATACTTGAATATTGGAAAGATAAACAATCTGCTGCGTTTGCGGAGTTAAAAGAAAGTTTAAGTGCTCTTCGTACCTTAGGTTTTTACGATCCACACGATAGGACACAAGTCATGGCAGATGCTAGTCCTGTAGGGTTAGGAGCAGTCCTCGTTCAGATTGATATACAAGGACCTCGGATTATTGCTTTTGGTCATAAAAGTTTATCTGACGTTGAAAAGCGATATTGCCAGACCGAAAAGGAGGCACTTGCCTTGGTCTGGGCTGTCGAACATTTTAATATGTATTTATATGGATTGAAAGAATTTGAGCTGATCACTGATCATAAACCACTCGAGGTAATATTTGGGCCGAGATCAAAACCTTGTGCACGAATTGAGCGATGGGTGTTAAGGTTACAGGGTTACAATTACAAAGTAGTTTACTGTCCTGGAAAAAACAATATAGCTGATTCCCTGTTCCGATTATGCCCAAATCATAATTCACATCCACATGATAACGAGCATCACATTAATAAAATCGTGGAGTTTGCTAGACCAATGGCAGTACCTATGGAGGATATAACTGATAAATCTAAAAGTGATGAAGACATTAAATTAGTAAAATTAGCTCTTTATGGAAATAATTGGGACCCCAAAATCAATACCTATAAACTCTTTGAGCATGAACTTTGGATGCACGACGATATTTTACTACGTGGGAACAAAATAATCATTCCCACGGAGTTACGTAAGCAAGTGCTCGCATCGGCACACGAAGGACATCCAGGTATCGTTGCGATGAAAAGTAGATTGCGTACTAAAGTTTGGTGGCCTAAAATAGATAAAGACGTAGAAAACATGGTTAAAAGTTGTAAAAGTTGCACCCTAGTATCAGGACCAAGCCACCCTGTGCCAATGAAGAGGCGCGAATTACCTATGCAACCATGGGCTGATATAGCTATAGACTTTCTAGGCCCACTGCCAAGTGGACACAATTTATTGGTAGTCATTGATTATTATAGCCGCTACAAAGAAATTAAGGTTATGAAATCTATAACATCTAGTGAAACCATTAATGTTTTAAAAGAAATATTTTCCAGGCTCGGTATTCCAGTCAGTATAACATCAGATAATGGACGTCAATTTATTAGCGAGGAGTTCAAATCCTTTTGTTCAGAATTTGGCATCAGGCTTTTCAATTCTATACCATATTGGCCACAACAAAATGGAGAGGTCGAAAGGCAAAACCGCGACATCCTTAAGCGCTTGAAAATCAGCCAATGTCAAAAGTCTGATTGGAAGGACGACCTCCTTCGCTACCTCATGATGTACAATAGCACTCCGCATACTACAACTGGAAAGACGCCCTCAGAATTATTTTTTAATAGACAATTCAGGGACAAAATCCCTTCCGCTGTAGATGTTGAAAATCGACGTATGGACCAAGAAGTATATGATAGAGATAAAATCATGAAAGAAAAGGGAAAGTTGATTGAAGATAGGAAAAGGAAAGCTGTAGACAATGAAATTGATATAGGAGAAAAGGTTTACGTTAAAAACATGACAAAAGAAAATAAATTGACACCTGATTTCAGCCCTACTCCACACACAGTAATCAGTGCTAAAGGAGGTGATATAAATATAAAAAACGACGAAACGGGTCAGAACATAAGAAGAAACATAGTTCACCTCAAGAAAATAGAGGGACAATGGAGAATTCACAATGAAAACAGAAAAGAAAACGATGGTGATGTAGAAACAGACACGGATAATTAAATTGGTATTGTAATAAATTATTATCTATAGTATTATGATCTTTGTTATAAATTATTTAAACACTAGAATTGTATAAAATCACTTGTAGCTAAATAGTGACTATTAACCAAGATCAAATTGAGAGTAGTTAATGTGATTAGTTTAAAAAATTATTGAAAGGGAGAGATGTGATGTAGGTACTCTAAAATAATTAAATATATAAATGTGCTCCTGCGACCCGCCCGCTCGGCATTACGTTGCCAGAAGTCGAGGCGAGCGGACGTGTCGCACACACTCTAGAAGAAATCTATCTGTGTATCATTATACCACCCAAGTGCTAAACTGAGACATAACAATCTCCACATAACGCTCTGAATTCACTGTAACTGCACGCCCCCTTTCGTCTTCAAAAAAGTAAGGGCCGATAATTCGTCGCGCCGACATGCAGCCCATACGGTCACTTTAGGCGAATGTAGGGGTTTCTGATGTTTGCGTTTCGGATTCGTTGCACTCCAGTAGCGGCAGTTCGGCTTATTTACGTGGCCATTAAGATGAAAATGAGCTTCATCCGAAAACAAAATGTTGGTAAACGTTGAAAATCGCTCAATCACTTGATTTGCGAAATTAAGCCTTTGATTGGCATCTTGGGGCTTTAATTCTTGCACCAATTGAATTTTGTAGGGGTGCAGCAGGTACTTGTGCCTAATGCGATGTAATGATGATCTATGCAATTTTAAAGCACTTGCGCGCTTCCGAATTGAAAGGCTCGGGTCGTCACGAACCACGGAACAGAAAAAAAGTGGAAGTGCTATACGACGAATTTTGTATCGGCACCTGTGTCGCCAAACTCACACAAATAAACCGATAATCATATTATCCACCACATATAAAGGACACGTTTGATTGGTTGTTTCCATATTGATCAAAACAAGCATAAGTCACAGAACCTATATTTCAAAATGTACCTTCGGTCTTACACCTACGATTTATTTTGCTTAAAGGCAAAAAGTACTCACAGCGTTTCGTTTTCTGAAATCATTACAAGTTGAATTTACGAGTAAATTCCGCTACAAGACCATAGATGGCGGTATTTTCAATAGTTGCAATTATAAACTTAAATCCCTTGGCAATAAGGTTGAAATTCGCTTCATTAGTCTATGTGGGATACAAAAAGTTGCCACTCGATCAGGGCTGTGGCACATGAACCTATGTCGAAATCGATAAATAGGATAACTTTTTTCAAAATTAATTCCATAAAATGTGATTCGTTTGAAGTTGCAGTTTTGTATGGGAGCTATATATGAAACTTATGTTGTTGGAATCGTTATCAAATAAGCTATCGCATTTAAAATGGATTAGTCTATTTTTGCCTTGTAATTTAAGTTAATTCTATTTTGAAATCAACGTGAGCGAAACATTCCCAGTTTACTGTATAAAAGTAGATAGAAACAAAAATACAAACCATTATATTAAAACGTTTTGTTTTATTTATATCAATATACATTATAATACATTAAAATCAATAAAAATAACACACATCATATAATTTTTAGGGTTCCGACATCCGTAGGAAGCGGAACCCTTATGGGATCACTCTGGTATCTGTCTGCCAGTCTGTCACATCCAGTTTTTTCCGGATCTACGGGACCGATTCTGTTCAAAGGGTATTGCTCAGTTTGTTAGGGTGATCCGGCTAAACATGGACAAGATCTTTATTAACAATAGACTTGCATTTTAAAAACTACTCATCTATAGGAAAGCAAATATTGTAATAAAGTCACGGCCAGATGCAAGAGTATGCTTTAACTGGCATGTGAAAAAGAGTAACCTTGACGGGTAAAACCTTTGTAATAAACATATAATTTTCTAAAATATATTATTTCTAGGCAGTATTTTGATATAGTCTGATTATCTACACATTATAGGGTTGTATTAGGGTGGTTAAAATAAAACTATTGGATTTTATTAATTATTTTGACTTTATTCAGAGTCTACACTATTAAAATCTAAAACTGGGCTGGTGGTGCATTATCATTTTCCTGCCTAGCCCAGTTTAAATACAAAATAATGGACATTTATAAAATCTGTCATCTCTGAACCCATAACATGAAAAAAAAAAAACTGAGTAAATTCACCCTTAGCCATGTTGAGACTACAAGACGCTGTGATGATGCACAATCCGGACCAAAACAATTGACTTGTAGGGACTCTTGTGAAATTCAGCAAGTTAATTGTAGACGTAACATTTGCAACGGCTGGAGCAGGAACTTGTACTCAATCAACTTGTTGCCAACACGGATGGTAAATGTGATCTGAGCCATGAACATTTTTAAACACTAATTAATTGAGTCTAACAATTGATTTTTAGGTGATTTTGCTACCCTGAGATTATATTTAAGAATGAATTCTAACAAAAGATTTTTAAAAGTAACATTATTTTATTCTGTTGCGAACCGAATTAAATGTTGGTCTTTCACGGAGAGTTAAAACCACTTTTCAGTAATCAATTAAGCATCATGTAAATACATTTTGAAGAAGCATTATTCTAATTCACATATTCTAACAAATCACTTTCACATATTAAAACTAAATAAAAAGTTAATCTATCCTTACTTGTTGTGCTGCTATACACTCACTGATAACATTTATTATTTGTGTTTCTCTCTCCGAGTTTGTGTTTGTCTGGTACGTCATATTGAATATCTCTTTGCTGACCGCTTGATGTGGTTGGTACATTTTACTGTTCAGGTAAAGTATTCATTGCTAATGTCTAGCATGAGTGTCAAGCCAAGCTATGAGCTGTAACCTGTAAATAAAATATGTATATTTTTATTCAGTTTATATAGAAAAATGACAAGACAGGAACCAAACTAGACACTAGATAGAAAAAAGTACTTACGACTTGAGTAGCAGTCTATTGCCGAACTATTGATTGCTTCAATAAGCTGCAACGTTTGCCTTCTGCCATACATAGCAGGAGTCCAAGTTCGTGCCGTTGTGGTTGTCATTTAATGCCAGTCGAGGTCCATAATAGCGCCAGGTTCAACGTGAGGTGCAGATTCAGTGTCCGACGGAAGGGCCGGGTTGTCATGAGGAGCGGTATCGAAGTCCACGGTAAGATAAAACGTTCGAAGCAGCGAGTAAACAAAATAAAATCCACAATGCACGAAAGCAAATAGTTTTTTCATTGTTGTCAAACAAATGTCATTTCATTTGACGGTTCCTACCGTCGATATGTATCGATGCTCAAGTGAATCGATACAACGGGATTTGATTGGTTTTCACATCGATTCAAGGCAGTGAAGATTGGATCAAAAATTCGTATTACTGTACAATACAATCCTTTTGTAAAATCACAATGGGATTAGTTATTAGAAAAAAATTGTAAATATCACGAAAAATACTATTAAGGCGGGCCGTCATTTGCCATAAACGTACTTCTCAATCACTACTAACTGATATTGGCAGAATTATATGGACAAAACCCGGACTGTTGAATTGAATGAATGGCAAACATATTGAAAACGATTTTTTACCGATACATTATAGTCGGAGTTCTCGGAGTAGCGAGGAAAAAAATAATAATCTGACAATAATCGATATAAAAACGTTACTCTAATCTAGAATAATAATGTTAAAATACAGATTACGTTTTCGATTATTTTAATGTAAAATACGATAAATAAGTATACTCTATACTCATTTTGCTGACAAACACGATATTCGGTAACCATTCATTGATTTTCTAATCGATTTTAAACTGAAGTTTATGTTTTATTTCCGTACTGGTAACACTGCGTCAATCAAATGCCTATGCTTTTTGACGGGTGGATACAGTTTAACTTCTTTTTATTTCCACTTTTTTTAAGTCTACCTGGCGGATATGAGATGAGCAAAAATATTTCTTTCAGAATTAATAACATTGTTTTGTAAAATTAATTTTTACCGGGCATCTTGTCCACGCTTTAGCCGAAAATGGGCATTCCCTTTGGTAGACGAATAGATTTCTGTGACCCAAACACGGATGCGTTACGTATGGGGGGTAACTTTTGTGGGTCAAACTAGAAATGTACACTAGCACTACTAGTTTTTTAACTGTATCGTGTGACATATCAAATGAAAGGACTTATTGTGAATGATTAAAAAAAAATTGTGTAGAACTTATTCAAGAAATTATATAGACCAAACATTACCATTACGACCCCTTATCTCCGAAACTACTGAGCGCAAAATTTTGAAAAAAATGCAGATAGCCCTACCCTACAAATAACAGGAAAACCTATAAAAAGTCTCTAGTGTTAAAATAACTTGTTACAAAAAAGAAATTCGTTCGGAATCCTTTGCAAGCGTCCAACTCGCACTTGGCCAGTATTTTTTTCACAGCACAAGTCTTACAAAATCATGACTCTGGTAGCTTACTCGGCTGCCGACAATAAAAGGGAGTTGTTTACACTTTAGTTCGAGAATTCTCTGTGCAAAGTGGTTTAGGATAGTATTTTATTACTTAGTAGGGTACACAATCATATATTATTCAAATAATAAAAAAATTAAAAAATCTTACTTCAATAAATAAACACAACTAAATAATTTCAATAAAATTGGTAATTTCAATAAAATATCTAGACGAACTACAAAAACATGTTCTTTATCGATATCCATCCACAGTATCCCACCCGACTACATCACTATTTGAGTAGCGAAGAACTTTCGAGAACGAATCAGTTACTGAATCGATGCAAAATAATAATAATAATAATAGGTTTTGTCTGTGCGATTATGGACGAAGTTATGATGACGAACAACTACCGGAAATACATTGTGAAGGACGGTACGGTTGACATATGTCGGGCATGTCACCGACCCGGGGAATCCATTCGCCACATTATTTCCGGTTGTTCCAGTCTGGCTAACGGAGACTATTTGCACAGGCACAACCTTGTAGCCAGGATTATCCACCAGCAACTTGCTTTGAAATACAATCTTGTGGAATCGGAAGTACCGTACTATAGGTATGTGCCCGACCCAGTTCTCGAAAATGGCAATTGCACGTTGTACTGGGATCGGTCTATCATCACTGACAGGACTATTGTTGCCAATAAGCCTGACATAGTGGTGATAGACCGACTAGAGCGTCGCGCAATGATTGTTGATATAGCAGTCCCTCATGACGAGAACCTCGTGAAGTCTGAGAAAGAGAAACAAAGTAAGTATCTTGACTTGGCTCGCGAGGTTGTCGACATGTGGGATGTGAACACAGCAGTCATTGTGCCGATAGTCGTGACGGCCAATGGCATAATTGCCAAGAGCCTCGACCAACATCTAAAGAGGCTCTCGTTGGGCAGCTGGATCAAGGGCTTGATCCAGAAAGCAGTACTCCTGGACACGGCGCGTATTGTTAGGAGGTTCCTCTCTCGGGAGCCCTGACCACCGGTAGCTTGGACCCTGTTCCCGATACCGGTGGGCTACTAATTTTTATATTTTTAAATGTATTTTGTAATGTTTTTTTTAAGATATATTTAAAAATGTAAATTTTATGTATATAGAAATGAATAAACGGAATAATAATATTATAATGAAGGCTTCATGCTTGCGATTCAGGATCAAGTAATTGAAAGAAGGCTTCATGCTTGCGATTCAGGATCAAGTAATTGAAACCAGAAATTACAGAAAGTATATTATTAAGAACTTAACCTCTGATACATGTAGAAAATGCAATAGCTCTCCAGAAACGATCCAACACATTACAGGCGCGTGTAAGTCAATAGCCCAGACAGACTATAAACATAGACACGATCAAGTAGCTAACATAATACACCAAAAACTAGCCCACCAATACAAATTTATTGATTCTTTAGTACCTTACTACAAATATAACCCCGAAAAGGTGATGGAAAACTCAACAACGAAACTATATTTTGATCGTGCCATTCTCACCGACCGAACAATTCATTTTAACAGGCCGGACATCACATTAATAAATAAAATAAACAAAACAGGATTTCTAATAGACATAGCCGTACCAAATACACATAACTTGCAAACTACGATCGCACAAAAATTATCCAAATATATAGAATTAAAAGACGAAATTACCCGGCTCTGGCATCTACAAAAGGTTACAATAGTTCCTATAGTATTATCTACAACCGGAGTAATACCCAAACAACTACATCAATCCCTTAATTCCCTAAGCCTTCCTGCAAGCACTTACCAACTACTGCAGAAAGCAGTGATACTAAACACTTGCAGGGTAGTAAGAAAGTTCCTGCAGTGTGAATCCGATAACCCGCACCAAAACAACTACACCAACACCAATACACCCCCATCTATCGCACAGGATACTGCATCTACATTTATCCCAATTGATGAACACTTGGCTTAGGCCCGTGCCATCAATCCTCCCCGGCTTGCCGAGGAAATCAAATGCAAAACAAAAAATAATAATAACAATATACGATACGATACGATTGCGCGTCCCGATAGACCTTAGGTCATACCTAGGGTGAGGGGCCAGACAAAGAGAGATACAATCCGCAAGGCAGTTTTGTGGCGAACTGTTGGGCAGTAGCGACCCCTCGAACCTAATCTCCCGGGAGAAGTCTTGTTCCTCATCTCCGGCTTGCCTTTATTGGCTGGCCAGAGTGAACACTGACGAGGAACAGAGCTCCCACCTCTTTCTTGCCTTAATCAGCCGGTCTGAGTAGAGATTCGCTAGAGCAAACGTGTTCGGGAGAAGGATGTATAATCCAGTAAGATGCTGGTAGGGATCTTGACCGCACTTCCGGGATTGTCCTGATAGCCGTGGTATACCTCTCCACTCCTCTAGCACCTCAGGCCATGTTGCCTCCTTGGCGCTACGTCACTTTGTGCTAGCGACCGTTTTCGGGGGCCCATTCATTGAGTGTGCAAGTCACCCCCTGCCATTTAAAAGCCGTGTATATTGTTAGTGGTCAAGCAGGGGCCAATAGTTCTTCTATAATAAACGATTATCAGTCCACTAAACCACGCGAACCCATAGCGTTTCATCTTTCGTTTCCATATTCTGCAATAGTACTGCTCCAACCGGGGATTGCCCTTGGGAATACTTTCACAGTGCATACAGGAATAATCGCCGGTTGGTGCCACATTAGATTTGAAACTTCTAACGGGGCCTCTGCGAGTTGGTTTCTTCAGGGACCCGAGAAAGAAAACAATAATAATATCCTTGGACATTTCACACAACTAAATAAACTCTGTGCTAATGGGGAAAGGTTGATTTTAAATAGACTTGAATTTAAGTTTTTAGAATATTTAATATGCTAAGATTTTATTAGAAAACAAATAAAATCGTACTTTCCGATGGCATGAAACACCTCCATTTTTAAGATTTATTATCCTACTATCATTTTTGTAATCCAAAATGGAACAATACGGCATGGTTCAGACATTCTAAAGGTCATTGCTCAGCGCCCATACATCGTTCGCCTCAGAACCAACAGAGACGTGAATTTACTATCTGTATTTTAAATAATGCATATGTTCGACTGAAACTAAATTAAAATCACGGACACTTTTCAGAATTGTAAAATCTCCAAAATGCAAATGCACTAAGATTCCAGAGCTGCCAGACCTTTTATCTCACCAAAAAATGGTATCATAGAGTAGTGTTACTATGTTCTTCTGCGAAAGCGTGGTAAGTTAGGTCGACGGCCGATTCCCTGGTATCAGCTCCCTGGTGCCAAATACATTACATCAAAGTGTCAACTGTCATTTCATCGACTGTCAGTGTCAATAGTGTCATACAGCGCTTTAATCGCTTTATTCTTTTTGTAGGTAACTAAAAATCTTACAGCGCTAAAAGTGCTTTGTTTAATTTTAAAATAATGGCGCTGGGTTATAAAACCCAAGTGAGTTACTTTCTAAAATCGTTTCGTAATTAAAAAGTGTCCGTTCTATTATAATCATTAAAATTTAATAAAAAAAAAACTATGAATAATGGTAATTGTTTCGCATGTGTTAATTCATAGGCCACTTTTTACCATGTCCTTTATTTCGAGAGTCAGCGAGACTATCGGTTCGTCGCGTTGTTGGAACACAACTGGGTTGGAGTTGCGTAGCTACGCATAATATCGGCACGCGTGCCACGCCTACTTTGCACTTCCACTGTTTTTACTGTTCCGTGTCACGAACGGACTGATACTGAGACACTGCACGTTTTCTACCGTTCTGGATGACCTAGGTCGCCTGGCTTTTGATTTCCAGCTTTGTATCAGTCTCTTCAAACTTTTTAACCCAATGTAGAATGAGAGGAATGCTTGGCGCATCATATAAGTGGCGAAAACCTACTGCAGAATTTTCTACGCGCTACAGTCGCCGAATTACCGTTTTCATAAAACTCTCGCACGCACAACGCACGGTCTGCTCCCGAGAAACGCTCCATAGCGACTGAATTCCGAAGAGCCAGGCTACCGATTGACATAACCCCCGCGCCCCTCGGATACGTTGCGTTCACGCAGTACCTAAACTAAATAAATATAAAATTTCTTTTGAGACAACTTGTATAAGTTTAGATTGTCGAGATACATCTGAATTAGAGAAGTGACGCACCTGGGGGGCGGCGGATGCAGCGGCGCGGGCGCGAAGTGCGGCGGGTAGGGGGGGGGCGGCATGCTCGGGCCCGGGCCGTACGCCGGCTTCAGCGGGTCGCGCATCAGCGAGTGGTACAGGTTCAGCGCGTCCACCAGCTCCGCCGACAGCTGCGTGAGGCGCGCGTGGCGCCGGTCCGCGCGCTCCAGCGCCGCGTCCACCAGCGCGCCCATCGCGTGCGCGCGCGCCTCCAGCCGCAGCACCACTGACTCGTCCGCCGCCGCCGCGCGCGGGTCCGCCTCGTGCAGCAGCGCCAGCGCCGCGTCCATCGTCGCCTCGTCGATGGCGGCGGGCGGCTCGTCCCGCGCCGGAGAGCCGCCCGCCTCCGCGCCCGCGCCCACCCCCGCGCCCGCGCCCCCGGGCGACGCCGCGCGGGCCGCCGGCTCGGCTAGGTCGGCCGTCACGAAGTTGGCCGGGAACAGGCCCTCGCCTCGCTCGCTGTATCCCTTCCACCAGTTCGGATCGCTCGAGTCGGTCACGTGAACTGCGAAAATGAAGAATTCGAACATGAGTAACGGAGAGCCGAGTAGAGACGCGCGAGGCGCGAGGGCGCGGGGGCGCGGTCACGTACCGATCTCGCCGGCCAGGAACGTCAGCTCGTTGTCCTCGGCCGCCTCGAAGTCGTAGAGCGCGCGCACCTTGCGCACGGGCGCGGGCTCGGGCGGCGCGGCGTCCACGCGCGGGTAGAGCGCGGCGGGCGCGGGCGCGGGCGCGGGCGCGGGCGCGGGCGCGGGCGCGGGCGCGTCGCGCAGGGACAGCGCGATGGCGCGCGCCAGCTCGTCCTGCTCGCGCTGGGCGGCCAGCGCGGCGGGCGGCGCGGGGTCGGCGGGCGCGGGGCGCGGCTCGCCGTCGGCGCGCAGCTTGGCGTACAGCGAGGGGATGAGGTCGAGCTGCGGGTCCTCGCGGAACTCGCCCTCGGCCCACTTGCGCAGCAGCGCGCGCATGCGCTGCTGCACGGCGGGCTGCGCGCGCGCCAGCAGGCGGCGGAACTCGGTCTCGAAGTCGCGCGAGGCCACCTCGAGGTGGAAGGCGCGGCCGCAGTTGTTGACGCAGGCGTCCAGCAGCGTGGCGGCGTGCACCTGCACGTGCGGGTCGTGGTGCGCCAGGCGGCGCATGACGGCGCGCAGGCACTCCTTGGCGCTGGCGGCGGACGCGCCCGCGCGGTCACAGATCTCCATGATCAGCCCCCATTCCTCGCTCGTGTTGTTCTCGCTCGTCGCACGCTCTGTGAACGATGCACACTGTTACTGCCCGGTGCCCCACGTGATGATACATCCTCACTTTAGCTGCGACTGAGCTGTGTAAACGGTGTGTCGCCGTCTTTGTTGATGTCACACATCATATTGCACCAATATATTCATAAAATTAGAACAACAAATGCAAATGGCGAGAAAATGTTAAAGAAATAATAAAAAATACTTGTGTTGAGGTTTATAGGGAATGTGCACGAAATACAGGTGGCAGCACAGAAGCGCCATTGCCAAGCACTTATTAGCCCGAAGCGTAGCGAAGTGCCCCTCTACACTATCGTATTCGCTCAACTTCGATCAACTTCGGGAATAGTGTGGAGGACGTTTAAAGTTTCAAATGCAGCACTGGATGCCATAGTCAACACTGTGCACATTCCATACTATTCCACATAAATTTTTCATCAGGAGGCCAGACATGCAAAGGAAGACCATACCTACACAAGATGTCAAGAGACAGTGATTCTAAATGATGATACAATATTATAGTATTCATAACATTACTGTAACATTAGGAAATATGTTTTTTCTTTATTTATAACTAAGAAAGCAACGTTAGATATTAAGATTTATTAAGTCCTATATGCTCCAAAAACAAAAAAACCCTCATAATCTACTCAACTATATACACGTTACTACTTTCTCCGGCTGCCTATCTGTCATGACTCTTTTCCCAGAAATGGGTGTAGGCCCTATTGTCCTTTGAAGCTCTAAAGAAATCGAGGTTCTAGCTCAACTAAATAAAAAGATATGGTCATATATACAGTTTTTACAACATATTTTGATACATTGGAGTTGGATTACATCCTAACCTTACTACATGCTGGTACTCCACGTTGACCTAGAGTCATAAGCAAGTTGCAAGGTCTTACAGTACAGTAAAGGAGAAAGTCAGAAAATTGTTCTATTGCAGTTAATTGCCACATAAAAAACATATTTTTTTTAACTGCCCAACACTAGGAATTTCTCCTGTATTGTGGGTGCGTTTACAAACATACAATTTCACATACACAAACAGTCAGACCCGGAACAACTATCTGTAGGCCATACAAATATTTATTCCGTGCGGGAATATATTTTAATTTTTACTTATTTTTACAGTATAGAATTGACCATGACATATATTATATTGATGTATGGGAGAACATTTCTGAAGTACAAAGTTGTTTGTCCTTCAATACTACCTGTACTTCAGAATAGTAAGACTGTTTTTTTAATAATTTAACTAGATTTTATCTCATAAACATGTCACTTTGACACACCTGATATTTTTCTGTAGTCAGTTAACTTTTATAAAACTAATGTATATGTACTATACTATATACAGCACAATGACTTGCCCTGCGTAATTGTTGTCTATGTCAAATTATTGATAAACTTGTTGGTAAAACTTTTATCAAACAAAGTACTTAATGTTTAACTAACTGTAATACAGTACCCACTGCAACTAGAACAAGAGGCATTGTGACCATTACCAGTGGCTTCGCGGTATAATATTGTAATGTCGACAATGTACTAAGATGATGTCCGCATATGCTTAAATAAATCAATTTTGAATAGCTAGGTACCTGGCTGACTACACAGCTGCCTTTGATTAAATATTATTATGACCCACCTTCGCAGTAAGTTGAACAGCCTTGTGAAAGCATATTAAAATAGGCCCGTCAGACCAGGCATGAGCAAAATCCACATGTTTAGCACAAATCTTGGTTGATCTGCTACTGATGACTACTACTTACATGAGAGACTCCTCTTATACTGACAGAGTTATTCTGTGACAGCATCAAAAAACCATCATCCCAACCAGCAACCAGCATCAGAAACCATTACAAATTAATTTATAGGTAATTCCCAATTACTCATTATTTATTATAATGTTAGTGTTATTTTTCATTAAAACATATCAATTTTAATTATTGTTTAATAAACCCTGATTAACAACCTGTTTTCAATTAGATTTTTTTAAATCAACTGAAATCAATCTAAATTAAGTATGTTGACATTTTTTTTTTGGGCCAACCCGCAACTCATTCCTTTCCATTGCAACTCCTGAAATCCAGAATCAACCGTGGCCACCACACGAAAAACGCCAAGCCAATGAAGCCCAACGTGTCCCGGAGAAATTATTGAGCTGGCTTAGATCATGCATCTAAATTTTTCAGAAAAGTACAGCAAAAGATATAATTTCCACCATATATAGTTGCACCTAAACATGTAAGTGTCATAGGTATTACATGGAACAAAAAGGAATGTAAAATTTATGCAAAACCGTTTTGCTATGTAGGTGGTCCCTAGTTAATCCCTCAATTAGATGTTTAATCTAAGTGGCAGGAAACAACAACTGTTCTACTTTTTTGTGATTGTTTATGTTCATGTTGGTAGGGCATCTGTAGGCATGTTAACTGATTTGATTTATTTTGATTTATTTTCAGAAACAATTTCCATTGTTTGCAAATATTAAAGCTTAACAAGTAGGTACACAAAAACTAATAATTGAATGGCTTATAATTTTACTGATAACAATAAAACTGACATTGTATTATGCTCAACTGTACCTATCTTATTACTCTCTTGTTTAAATACCAAATTAACAATTTATATAGTTATCCTACCTAAATAATATATCCCAAACAAATTCAGAATCAAATTAAGCATTCATTTGCTTGTGGTATTCACGAAAACAAAGGCGAGCACCTTGTATATTACTATGTTTTCCTGAATCCCTAGAATATTAATTTCCAAAGAAACTCGTTCAAGTTGGTCAGTGGGTCGTCTTAGGGTGTTCAGCAACCTGGTGCTCCATCTAGCAGACAACTTTAAACGAGCACTCTGACTCTGATGCACCAGGTGAAGTTTACCTCATCGTGTATCTACGCTTACTTAGTAGACTTACCAACATCTTGATCAAATGGCGAAGAATTGCCGAAAATGCCCATATTTTAGACAGTACAGGTAGCACCCATGAAACACTAAAAGTCAGCTACGTACTTTACACGACATGAACTGTAATATTTTTGGTAAATTGAAAACAAAGAAGATTTTTATCAATACACAATACGTAATAATCCACTTTTCAATTAGTCACAATAGTCCACAGACTACATAGAGATACTACGTATCAATCACTGACGTATAAATCATGATTTATACGTCAGTGGTATCAATAGTCACCAGTCACCAGTGCCAGTGCCAACCAGTGACATCAGTGACATGACTCAAAACAGTGTTGCCAGTAGCAGTCATTCAAAAGGAACTTGTTACTTGAGAGTACTCAAAAAAACAACATTTTGTAGCTAGAGAAAAGTAACATAATTTTAAAATTTATGTAAAAACCCAAGTGGCCAAGTGCGAGTCGGACTCGCGCACCGAGGGTTCCGTACAAACCTGTAGGTATTATATATTATAAGCAAAAGTTGCGATTTACGATTTATGACGTATTAAAGAAACTACTTACTAGATCTCGTTCAAACCAATTTTCGCTGATAGTTTACTTTAATTAAAAGTTACAAGGGGGGCACATTTTACCATTTTGGAAATGTCTCTCGCGCAGACTATTCAGTTTAGAAAAAAATGATATTAAAAACCTCAATATCATTTTCGAAGACCTATCCATAGATACCCCACACGTATCCAATGTGTTTGATGAAAAAAAAAAATTGAGTTTCAGTTCTTAGTAATTTATGTTTTTTTTTTCTATTTTTGTGTAAAAATCTTATTCCGGTTCACAGAATACATCTACTTACCAAGTTTCAACAGCGTAGTTCTTATAGTTTTGGAGAAAAGTGGCTGTGACTTATGGACGGATAGACAGACAGACATGACGAGTCTATAAGGGTTCCGTTTTTGCCATTTGGCTACGGAACCCTTATAGATTCCTTAAAGAACGTGGAAATGTTTTTTTTCTAATAAAAGCTCCACCCCTAATATGAACCACTGACACAAAAACAAAACACGTTATTTTGTTTTTTGTCAAGCTGTACTTGCGACACCGCGCGCCGTCGCGACGCACCTACAGCTAAGAAGAAAAGACTAGAAAAATAGTCGCGCCACTGTGCCGTTCGTGTGGCAACCCGCTGCAGTTGAATAACGTACCAACCTAGTTTTGATACTAACTGTTTACGTATTATTAATCAGTAAGTATTGTTTAACTGAACAAAATTGTGTTCTTGTTATGCAACTTATTACTAAATTAAAGATAAGTAGAAATCGAATTTTCATTTACTAAAATATCAAGTCACTCAAGTATCAATTAATTTAGGCGCACTATACCAGAGTAATGTTGACCAGATGTAAACACACACACACAATACGCTCGATGTGTATTGTTCCAAATTTTGACTAATTCCGTATGTTAGCAATTCAAAATAGCTTCGGGTTCATCCATTAACACTTGATTTGCAAACTCATTAAAATACCTTTCATATCAGCGGTAGGTACTATACAAAACATGGAGAGAATGTCATCCCCCGTGAGTGTGTCAACAAACTCGGGGAATGACATTCTCTTTCCATAGAACACAGGATATAAAGCACGGAACAGAAAAAAACAGAAGTGAGTGATAGATGTATGCGATTTTTAAGGCTTGCTTATTCGGGGCCATTGAAAAAGCTACCTCCGCCCGCGACCCCTCATGTTTAACACGACGATGTTAGGTATACGATTCATATATTATATAATATATTAGTCTATGGTCCTGCCGATGACCGCCGACTTCTTCGCAGAATAAATACGCCACAGTGTAAAATATTTGTAGTTGATCTACTGAACTTGTTACATTTTATTGAAACAAATTGCAAACATGGCGGGAGATTAAGTTTTATAATATTTAGTGTTCTTGTTTTTTTTTAACACAATATAGCTTTATGAAAAAAGTAAAAGTAACAGAAAAAACCCGAAAGTTTCGATAAAATCTTGAAATCAAAGCATTTATTACAACCACACCGTATACTTTGTTTTGCCATTAGCTTTTTTTTTTCTTTTTTTTTGTGATCCATTATTAGTTTTACAAGTCTTTTGTTTGATAATCTATATCTATATCTATACATATAATAAAACTGTAGAAAAGTGGTTTTTGTACATGAAAAAAAAAACAAAAAAAATAGCTAGGGTGTTAAAGAACAACCAATAGAACCCATTTCCAGCATTTTTAGAATTTGTGTCTGTTTGTCTGTTTATTTGTTCGGGCATCACGTAAAATCTGTGAAAGCAATGTAGATAACTTTTACACACAAAGATTGAGCGTAACTCGGAGTAACATTTAGTTTTTGTTTCATTGCAATCGGTTCAGTCTATCAAAAGATATTTGAATTTAAAGTTTTCCAGAAGTAAAATTAGGGTTATGAGCACTTAGTCTTATTATTACTTCACGTAACTTTTATACATAACAATAAACTGTGCGTAAATTGTAGTAATATCAAGTTTTTTGTTTCATCGTAATCAGTTCATATACCTTATAATAAAAAATGTGAATTAATAAAATTATAATTATTATAGTCTTTCCGAAGTAAAATATTGAAATAGCGCCATCTATCAAACTTAGACTGGACTATACCTAGAGATCTGGTATAGTTTGCACGCAGTTGACTGCGTGCAGTATTCGATAGATGGCGTTGGCGTGTAACGTTAATTTTCTGAATGATGTTCCTTGAAAGAATGACCTTCGCCCATGTCTGCATTTGAGTCAAGTTGATTTATCTATTTTTCATCTATGCTAATCTATACTAATATTATAAAGTAGAAGAGTTTGTTTGTTTGTTTGGTTGAACGCCCTAATGTCAGGAACTACTGGTCCGATTTGATCAATTCTTTCAGTGTTATAAGTATAGCCCATTTACCGAGGAAGGTTATAGGTTATAATGTATTATCACGCTAAGACAAACAGGAGCGGAATAATAATGGAAAATGTGACGCAGACGAAGTTGCGCGGGTCAGCTAGTATAAACATATAACTAAAACCTACCTACGTTAATAACCTAAATTAACAGACATATTTACGTAAATAACTTAACAATAGCAAATTATGTACGTGATAACCACCTATAAAAATTAAATATCACTCATTGTCATAACGAATGACGTAGTTAGAATCATCCAGTAGCGATAAATATTTGCATTGTACCCATTATCATGATGAATTAATAAAAAAAAAATCGCGCTTAGAGGTATTTTATATCCGGTACATTAAGTGAGCCGCCTTTGTAAGACGACTAGAATGGCACCGTGTAGGTTGGTTGTTTTTGATATTTGTCCGTCAATCACGCAAAAATGGGTGAAGGGATTTCGATGGAATTTGGCACACATATAGTTCACATCCTGGAATAACACATAGGCTACTTTCTATCCCGATAAAAGGCGTGGCTTAGTGGCGGAGGAGGAAAAACACCAACACAAGCAAAACCGGCACCATTGAAACCACCGGTACAACAAAAACAATGGTGGGAAATTGGAGAAGTGGTAAAAATAGGAGACGTTTATTACAGATACGTAAAGGCAGAAACAGTACCACAACAAAAAAGGATAACAGGAAAAATGACCGAGCAACAAAAATTAAAAATTGCAGAAGACAATCAAAAAATGAGAGATCATTACCAAGAACAATTAGAAAAACAAAATATATTAATAAAATATCATGGGAAAAACACACCAATGGGGATACCAGGAAACGGACATTATGCTGCAGATAATTACGAACATAAACTCGCAGTTATAAAAGTAGGTGCAACTACAGAAACACCCTTACAAAAGGCATTAAAAGAAAAAATTAAAAGTCAAACTACGCAATGGGTAGAAAAACCAGAAGAAAGACCAGGAGACGAGGAAATAATGGGGGCAGCAAATTTAGGCATTAAATCAATAAGCCGAGTAATAACAAATTATAAAGGAAAATTATTTACAATTTATTTATACGAAGATGATAAACAGTGGCAACCCTGGAAAACAAGAACAGACGTAACAGTACGCGAGGAGGACAAATTATTAGTGTCAAAACAACCAACGGATATAGAAATTATATTAAACATAAAGTCAGATACAGATTTGTGGGAAAAATTACTACAATTAGGGTTGTCACATTTAGATACAAACCACTTATATCAAAAATTACATGAAAAACACATTAATTGGGAAGGCAGAAATTGGGAAGATACATCAGTACATTATGCACGACCAGATCATTTTAGAAATACAGAAGATGAACTATAATTTATGTATATAAAAAAGGATATAAATAAAAAACATAAAAAAATTTCAGTGTTTTTATTTAATTTGAAATTTTATACAGCTTTCCGTCACAGAACGAACAAAAATAACCGGCCTTGAAACAATCTTTATGAAAAGACACATAGTCATAGTAGTCATAACAGTTATACGAAAAGAAAAACTTATCACAACACACACTGCACATGCGGGTAATCGATATGAATATTAATAAGCACTTAGTAATGATTACCATATTACAACATTTTAACGGACCCACATATGAATACATTAGGGTGCATATATAACGAAGGGAAAGCGAGGGGAATATAATCAGTAATGTCGAAGCAGTTGTATGTGTTTCACATAATTACAACTAGTGACATATCAAAAGAAATTCAATGTCTACAACCGTATCCAGTAGTACATTTTAGAGATGAAGCGTGCAAAATCAACTGCCTCGAGGGAGAAGGTAAAAAAAATACTACTTCTGGACAGTCAAAAAAATCTAGAAGCAGAGATGGAGCTAGCGACGGGGAAGAACGAGGAGACATACCCGAATTGGGAGAAAATCAGGAACGAGATGTATCAAAATTCTGTCCTGGCCCAGATGGGGTTATCGAATCTGAAGACTCAAGCGGATGCCGAATCAGATGGGGAAACGAGCGAACAAGAAGATATTCAAACTGCGGAGGAAGCAGAGACCGAGTGGAACGTAGTGATGGAAAAGTGGGAGGAATATCTCAAGTCGGCACGTATGCAACAGGCGCTGAAGGTGAATTTACAAAACTATATGAGGGACCTTATAAACTCATCGCTATCCATCAAGGAACAAGAAGACCCCATTGGCATCTCATATACTATAGTAAAAATAGACAGTGGGGATTTGGAACTCACGATTGGGACGAACTATTCGACTCGTGGTGCTAAACAGGTGACACTAACCGCCTCCGTGGTCTAGTGGTTATACCACTCGATTCAGACCCAGAGGTCCCGGGTTCAATTCCCAGTGGGGGCTAATTTTTTGCTCGGTTTGGTTGGTGGTAGGACTTCTAAGTCCGCCTGGCAAGCTTCCACCATCATGTCTAAGTCTGTCGCCATAACAACAATGTTAACAGCATTGTTGTGTTCCGGCAATTAGAGATATGATAGCCAGTTCCTCTATGTTAGAGGATTCCGGGTGAAACTCGCTTCCATCTTCGGCCTAATCATCACTTTCCATCAGGTGAGATTTGGGCCAAGAGTTTCCCCGTTTTAAATAAAAAAAAAAAAAATAAAAAAAAAAAACTCGGAGCCTACAAAAATAAATCAGTTGACTGCCTGTCTTGTTTACGCGAGTACCTTTATTCCGGCAATGGTCGTCAAGTATTACAAGACATTCTCAATCAAGAACATCTTAAATCTTGTGAGTGCGCCGAGCATCATTGTGGAATGGTCGGGGAGAATAAATGGAAGACAGCGTCATACGAGATTGATTGTGGCGAAAGGGGAGATCCAGTATTTCGATCAGAAGGCGAGTCATCTGAAGAAGGGAACAATGGAATGGTGGATGCAATTATTCTAACCAATGACTGTGAGGAGGGAGATTCCGGATATAAAATTCCAAGCAAAGCAAGGAAAATTTTGGATGGAGAACAAAGCAATGAACAACACAACACTGTCTCCAGAAGTGATTGCGAGAATAACGGTAGAAACACAAATATTATTATGGCATTATGTCAAGGAGGTGCTTTCACAGAAGCCGAAGCTATGGAACTGTTTGCTAAATCAACAGAAAGGATTAACTTTGTGTGCACAAAATTCTATGTCGAAAAAATCAGGACCCACATCCAGCTCGCAAGAATTTTGGTTTTTTCGGAGTCGATAAAACAACGATTCGAACGAGCGAAATTGAAATACGAACGCGATAACAAGGAATTGATGAACGAAGACACCCAAGACGAAATAAAAAAGAAGCTGAAGGAGATATTAAACATTAATGGAATAAATCAACAAAGGTTCTTTAATGATACATACAGACACTTTACAAGACAAGGAGAAAAAAAAAATAACTTGTTCTTTATGGGACCACCTTCAACGGGGAAAACAATGATAATGCAAAGTCTTGTAGAGTGTCATTTTAATTATTGTAGGTTAACTGGCTTAATGGCAAATAGTAGGTAGCTTTAATTTTAGTGGATTGTTAAATACGAATGCATGTTTATTGGACGAATGTAAGCTTACCGAAAATCAGTTTGAGCAATGGAAGATGTTAGCATCCGGTGTTCCAATGTCGACCGATGTAAAATATAAGGATAGATGTATAGTTAAGGATGTAATCTTGTATACGTGTAGTACTTAGAATAATTGTAGTAATTATCCAATTGAAATGTATTGTAAAGTACCAATGGCAAAAGAAGCTGTAAAAACACGTACACGAATACGAATTGCACATGAAATGCCCTTGGTACATTAAGATAAGCCCGCATGTATGGGAACAGTGTTGGGCAGAGTATGATTTAGTGATGTAATATGCAAAAATACCAAAAAAATAAAAAAAAAATAAAAAAATAAAAAATGTAAAAACTAGTTAGGTTTAATTAAGGTAGGTTAAATTAAGTTAGGTTAAATAAAAAAAACCAAAAAAAAATATGTGTTTAATTTCCATCCAGTAGAAAAGAGGCTCAATACATTGAGTTAGGTCATAGGTTAGGTTAGGTTAGGTTAGGTTGGGGGCAGCTATGCCTCCTCCGCAAGGAGGGACGCCCGGCGGACTCCCCCTCGGCATACCGACCCATCGTTCTTCTTGATGAGGTCGGCAAAATGTTCGAGGGGATCATCGCCTGCCGGCTGAACAGCCATCTGCGGAGAGTAGGGCCGGACCTGTCGGACGCCCAGTTCGGTTTTCGACAGGGGCGTTCGACCATCGACGCGCTGGCCCTGCTCAAGGGGCAGGTGAAGGGGGCGGTCGAGGCGGGGGACGGAGTTTTGGCAGTGTCGTTCGACATAGCCAACGCCTTCAACTCCGTTCCCCACTCGACGATATTGGAGGCACTCCGCTATCATGGAGTGCCCCAATACTTGCGGGACCTCCTGGCCGACTACTTGGAGGACCGAGAGGTCCTCCTTGTAGACAAAACGGCCAGGTTGCGGCGGTACGGCGCAGAGTGCGGTGTTCCACAGGGGTCGGTACTTGGCCCCCCCCTGTGGAACATCGGGTTCGATTGGCTCCTGCGGGGAGCCCTCCTCCGTGGCACGAGTGTCATCTGCTACGCGGATGACACTCTCCTCACTGCCCGGGGGAGGAATTTCAGGGAGGCGGCCTGTCTAGCCTCGGCTGGCGGATCCTTAGTCGCAGGAAGGATCCGCCGCCTAGGGTTGAGGGTGGCGCTGAACAAGACCGAGGCTGTGTTCTTCCACGGGCCTCGGCAGCGCTGCCCTCCCGATGCCCACATTGTCGTGGAGGGCATCCGGGTGGAGGTGAAGGCCCAGATGAAATATCTGGGCCTGATACTGGACAGCAGGTGGCGCTTCGGCCCGCACTTTAGCGGGCTGTCGACGCGCCTGCTGAAGGCCGCAGGCGCACTCTCCTGGCTCCTCCCGAACCTTGGGGGGCCCAGTGTACGATGCCGGCGCTTATATGCCGGCATCCTGAGGAGCATGGCCCTCTACGGGGCCCCCATCTGGGCGGACTCCCTCAACAGGAGGGAGAACGCGACAGCCATCCGCAGGCCACAAAGGGCCATTGCACAGCGGGTGGCGAGGGCCTACCGCTCGGTAGGCTTTTCGGCGGCGTGCGCTCTGGCCAGCACCCCTCCTTGGGAGTTGGAGGCGTGGGTGCTCGCCAGAGTCTACGAATGGACGGCGCGCCGAAAAGCGCTCGGGGAGCGCCCTGTCGCAGAGGAGCGGGAAGCCGTGCGGAGGGAGGCGAGGGACGCCATCATCGTCCATTGGACAGAGGACCTCGCCTCTGCCACCTTTGGCCGTCGAACGCTCGACGCGCTCGGTCCAGTCCTGCGGGATTGGCTCGAGCGGCCGCACGGCTTCCTCTCCTTCCGTCTGGTGCAGGTGTTGTCTGGCCACGGCTGTTTCGGCACACACCTGCACCGGGTCGGGAGGGAGGAGACACCGGCGTGTTACGACTGCGGCGCGGCGGAGGACACGGCTCAGCACACACTGGAGGTGTGCCCAGCTTGGTCCGAGCCGCGTCGCAGTCTCACTGCGAAGATCGGACAGGACCTCTCCCTTCCCAGCGTGGTCAGATGCATGCTGGGGAGTGAGGAGTCCTGGGCCGCGGTCGCCTCCTTTTGCGAGGATGTCATCTCGCAGAAGGAGGCGGCGGAGCGCGCGCGGGAGGACGATCCTCTCGCTGCGCCGCTCCGCAGACGAAGGCGAGGTCGGAGAAGACACCCTCTTCTCCCTCCTCGCGGTGGTGATGGGCGGGCGACAGGCGCGGGGGCGCCTCCGCCCGCATTGCACGCATCACCACCATCATCGTCGGAGGTTCCCGGCCCTCCCCCAACGGGGGGGGCGTGAAGGGCCCGCTAAGGCGGGCGGTCGTCGGAGGTGGACTGGACGTAAAGGCTACGCCGATCTCCCAGTCCACCCCCACTATGACGTTGCGGGAATTTCGTTGCTGGGTTGTTTTAGTGGGTATACCGGGCTTGCCCGGGGAGTCCCACATACCCCTCCCACTCCCCCGAGTGAGAGGGTATGCGTAACGCATTTTTTCCCAGCCGAAACAAAAAAAAAAAAAAAAAAAAAAAAAAGGTTAGGTTGGGGGACCCCCTCACACTGTTTGCGTCCACGTCGCGTCCCCTGGAAACGACCCAGTTCTGTCACCGTAACGGAGTGGCAGACTGGGCTCGGCCAAAGTACAGTGTGCATTCGTAGCGTTTTTATTTTAATCTGGAGGCTTTTAGCTGCGATCTCGGCGGAGGCAATATGCCTAAACCCAAGCGGGACGCCCAAGGGCGTTTCTTAAAAGGCCCTTCTCAGGGCCAACCCAACGGCCCTTCTCAGGGCCAACCCAACGGCCCTTCTCAGGGCCAGTCTGACGCTTCGGCGTCAGAAGCTAGCCGCGCGCCGTCTGCGGCAAGCTTTTTTAGGAGGGCTGACGAGACGTCGGACTCTGACGAGTCCCTCGTCTCAGACGCGGGTTGTTCGCGGTCGCGAAAGCGCGCCGCGCGTCGCAAGAGCGGGTCCGAGGGTTCCTCGGCCTCAGGCTCGACGGGGCTGTCGAAGGCGAAGAGGCCAGTGACAGCCGCAGACACCCACTCAGTGGGTCTCGCAGATGCCCAACGCCAGCTGGACCTGGCTCGGCGGGCACAGCTCCAGGAGGAGCTGGAGGAGAGAGTTGCTCTCAAAGAGCAGCGAGCGCGTGCCGCCCGGGCCAAGTCCGGGTACGGCGCATCCACCGTCCTCTACGCGGACTACTCCGTCGCGGAGCTCGAGCGGATGGCGCACGAGGACGAAGAGGGTATTGTGGAGGTCGCCGCTAAGTCCTCTCACCTTAAAGGGACTTTTCAAAAGTCCCTTAAATGCAGGGCCGCAAGTATGCGCGGCATCGTCGAGGAGCTGGTCCGGAGGACAGCAACAGACGAAACGCGGCAGCTGCAGGCGAAGGTGGATCGCCTGCAGCTACAGGTCAGCCAGCTTCATCAGAATCTGGCTGACGCTACCGCCCCGCCACATCAGGGCACGTCGCCTGCCGTGGGCCCGACGCCGGCCGTGGAGGCCCCCTCCTCCAACCTTGAGGATGTTATCCGCAAGGTCGTCATGGAGGAGCGGGCTTTCACCCGAGCCTGCATAGCAGGAATTGAGGACCGGCTCTTGCCGGAGAAGCGCCTCCGACCGCCACTTGCGGCGGACAAGAGGCGAGACGAGCCGGGGCCGTCCTCGCAACCGGAGGACGCCAATCTCCCTTCGACCACTCCGTCCAACCAGGAGGGCTGGATCGAGGTGGTCGGGAGGGGGAAAGGCAAGGGCAAGGGGAAGAAGACGAAGGCCGTCTCTGTCGCCCCCGCCACTGAGCCTGCCAGCCAGTCGCGGACGACTCCCAGCCAGACGCAGGGAAAGGGGAAGGGCAAGGGCCGAAAGGCGGCAGCGGCCGCCCCCGCCGTCCCCGCCACCACGCCTACCAGCCAGCCACAGGCGACTGGCAAGGGGAAGAGGAAGGGGAGAAGGAGGGGGAAACTTGTTCCCCCACAGTCTGCAGCCGTCGTCGTGACGCTCACGGCGGAGGCTGCTGAGCGCGGGGAGACGTACGCGTCCGTATTAGTGCGGGCGCGTGCCAATGCCGATCCCACCCAACTGGGGATCGGCAAAGTATCCTGCCGGCGTACCCAAACCGGGGCTCGCATTTTCGAGTTCCCGGGGGCGGACGGCAGCGCCAGCGCTGACCTCTTCGCAGCAAAGCTGCGGGAGGTCATCGCAGACGCGGCCAAGGTGGCCCGACCAACTAAGTCGGCGGCCATACTGGTGACCGACCTCGATGACTCGGTCACCAAAGAGGAGGTGGTGGCAGCAGTCGCAGCCATTGGTGGCTGCAGCGTTGCAGCTGTGCAAGGCCGGGACATCAGGACCGGCCGCGGCGGCATGGGCACTATTCGGCTCGAGTGCCCTGTCGCCGCCGCCAAAGCCGTCCTGGACAAGGGAAGGCTTTCCGTCGGCTTCAGCTCCGGTGTGGTCCGGGCACTTGAGGAGCAGCCTCTGCGCTGCTTCAGGTGCTTCGGCATCGGCCACACCGGAGCCCTCTGTCCGTCCAAAGTCAACAGGACGGACAGCTGCTATCGCTGCGGCAAGGACGGCCACAAAGCCGCCTCCTGCACGGTCGCCAAACCGCACTGCGCGGTGTGTGCTGCCAGTGGCCGCCCAGCAGGACACGTTATGAAGGGGAGGACTTGCAATCCTCCCCCTAAGAGGGGCAAAGCGCAGGCGCCAGCTGGGCCTGCTGCTAGCATAGCTGCGGAGGAGGGGGGTGCGATGTCCGACTAATGGCCAGAGTCGAACATCGCATCCTACAAACGAACGCCAACCACTGCCGGGCAGCCCAGGATCTGCTGATGCAGACCATGGCTGAGTGGTTGGTGGACTTGGCGGTGGTCGCCGAGCCTTACTCGGTCCCTGGCAGCTGGCTAGGCGACCGAGACGGCTTGGTGGCTTTGGTGTCGCGGTCTTCCACAGACTCCCCTCCCCTCTCGCTCTTAGAGAGAGGACCGGGATACGTGGCCGCCGCGTGGGGGGATCTGGCCCTAGTCGGGGTCTACTTCTCCCCTAACCGCCCTCTTCCAGACTTTGAGGACTTCCTGGAGGTCCTCACTGCAGTCGTTGGGAGGGCGGCGCCACGCCAAGTCGTGGTCTTGGGCGACCTAAACGCCAAGTCGGAGGCCTGGGGCAACCCGGCTGCCTCCTGCAACGTCCGGGTTCGCGCCGTCGAGTTTTGGTCGGCGTCGTGCGGCGTGTCCCTCCTCAACAGGGGGGCGGTCCACACATGTGTGCGGCAGCAGGGTGGGTCGGTGGTCGACGTTTCGTTTGCCACCCCCGTCTTAGCCGCACGCATCGTGAACTGGCGGGTGGAGCTGGTGGAGACCTTGTCGGACCACAGATATGTGCGGTTCGACATCTCCACCCAGCATGGCTCCCGGGGGGAGATGGTCCGCTCTCGCAGGCCTCCCTTCCCTCGGTGGGCCCTCACTCGCCTGGACCGCGAGGCAGCCAAGGAGGCTGCCTTCCTGCAGGACTGGCTGTCGCCCCCTGTCGAGGCCCTGGACGTCGACGCAGCAGCAGCCCAGCTGAGAGGATCCCTGACCGAGGTATGCAACTCCAGCATGCCTCGGTCCCGTCGTCCGCCCCCCCGTCGTGCCGTCTATTGGTGGTCGGAGGAGCTCGCAGGCCTCCGGGCCACCTGCGTGGCGGCCCGTAGGGCCTACACGCGGAGCCGTCGGCGCAGCGCACGTAGTCAGGCAGACGAGGACCGTCTCTACGCTTCCTACCGGGAGGCAAAGGCGGCCCTCAAGTCGGCTATGTGCGCTGCGAAGGACTCGGCGAGGGCTGAGATGTTGGAGGGTCTCGATCGGGATCCCTTTGGGAGACCATACAGGGCGGCGCGGAACCAACTGCGGCCCCATGGTCCCCCATTGACCGAGACCCTCGAGCCGGCGCTGTTGGATGGGGTGGTCCGGTCCCTGTTTCCGCGCAGGACCGACTTCACCCCACCAACGATGGATCCCCCGCAGGATACCCCGCAGGAGGCGGCTCCACCGGCGGAGGCAGATGTGCCCCCGGTGACGGCAGAAGAGTTCCGCGAGGGTCTTCTTGGCCTCCGCGCCAAGAAGACGGCCCCCGGTCCGGATGGCGTCCCAGCAAGAGTGGTGGCCATAGCTGCCGCTCAAATGGAGGACAGATTTCGGGACCTTTTCAGCGCGTGCCTCGCGTCTGGAAGGTTCCCGAAACTGTGGAAGGAGGGGCAGCTATGCCTCCTCCGCAAGGAGGGACGCCCGGTGGACTCCCCCTCGGCATACCGACCCATCGTCCTTCTTGATGAGGTCGGCAAAATGTTCGAGGGGATCATCGCCTGCCGGCTGAACAGCCATCTGCGGAGAGTAGGGCCGGACTTGTCGGACGCCCAGTTCGGTTTTCGACAGGGGCGTTCGACGATCGACGCGCTGGCCCTACTCAAGGGGCAGGTGAAGGGGGCGGTCGAGGCTGGGGACGGAGTTTTGGCAGTGTCGTTCGACATAGCCAACGCCTTCAACTCCGTCCCCCACTCGACGATATTGGAGGCACTCCGCTATCACGGAGTGCCCCAATACTTGCGGGACCTCCTGGCCGACTACTTGGAGGACCGAGAGGTCCTCCTTGTAGACAAAACGGCCAGGTTGCGGCGGTACGGCGCAGAGTGCGGTGTTCCACAGGGGTCGGTACTTGGCCCCCCCCTGTGGAACATCGGGTTCGATTGGCTCCTGCGGGGAGCCCTCCTCCGTGGCACGAGTGTCATCTGCTACGCGGATGACACTCTCCTCACTGCCCGGGGGAGGAATTTCAGGGAGGCGGCCTGTCTGGCCTCGGCTGGCGGATCCTTAGTCGCAGGAAGGATCCGCCGCCTAGGGTTGAGGGTGGCGCTGAACAAGACCGAGGCTGTGTTCTTCCACGGGCCTCGGCAGCGCTGCCCTCCCGATGCCCACATTATCGTGGAGGGCATCCGGGTGGAGGTGAAGGCCCAGATGAAATATCTGGGCCTGATACTGGACAGCAGGTGGCGCTTCGGCCCGCACTTTAACGGGCTGTCGACGCGCCTGCTGAAGGCCGCAGGCGCACTCTCCTGGCTCCTCCCGAACCTTGGGGGGCCCAGTGCACGATGCCGGCGCTTATATGCCGGCATCCTGAGGAGCATGGCCCTCTACGGGGCCCCCATCTGGGCGGACTCCCTCAACAGGAGGGAGAACGCGACAGCCATCCGCAGGCCACAAAGGGCCATTGCACAGCGGGTGGCGAGGGCCTACCGCTCGGTAGGCTTTTCGGCGGCGTGCGCTCTGGCCAGCACCCCTCCTTGGGAGTTGGAGGCGTGGGTGCTCGCCAGAGTCTACGAATGGACGGCGCGCCGAAAAGCGCTCGGGGAGCGCCCTGTCGCGGAGGAGCGGGAGGCAGTGCGGAGGGAGGCGAGGGACGCTATCATCGTCCATTGGACGGAGGACCTCGCCTCCGCCACCTTTGGTCGCCGTACCCTGGACGCGCTCGGTCCAGTCCTGCGGGATTGGCTCGAGCGGCCACACGGCTTCCTCTCCTTCCGTCTGGTGCAGGTCCTGTCTGGCCACGGCTGTTTCGGCACGCACCTGCACCGGATCGGGAGGGAGGAGACACCGGCGTGTCACGACTGCGGCGCGGCGGAGGATACGGCGCAGCACACACTGGAGGTGTGCCCAGCTTGGTCCGAGCCGCGTCGCAGTCTCACTGCGGAGATCGGACAGGACCTCTCCCTTCCCGGCGTGGTCAGATGCATGCTGGGGAGTGAGGAGTCCTGGGCCGCGGTCGCCTCCTTTTGCGAGGATGTCATCTCGCAGAAGGAGGCGGCGGAGCGCGCGCGGGAGGACGACCCTCTCGCTGCGCCGCTCCGCAGACGAAGGCGAGGTCGGAGAAGACGCCCTCTTCTCCCTCCTCGCGGTGGTGATGGGCGGGCGACAGGCGCGGGGGCGCCTCCGCCCGCATTGCACACGTCACCACCATCGTCGGAGGTTCCCGGCCCTCCCCCAACGGGGGGGGCGTGAAGGGCCCGCTAAGGCGGGCGGTCGTCGGAGGTGGACTGGACGTAAAGGCTACGCCGATCTCCCAGTCCACCCCCACTATGACGTTGCGGGAATTTCGTTGCTGGGTTGTTTTAGTGGGTATACCGGGCTTGCCCGGGGAGTCCCACATACCCCTCCCACTCCCCCGAGTGAGAGGGTATGCGTAATGCATTTTTTCCCAGCCGAAAAAAAAAAAAAAAAAAAAAAAAAAAAAAAAGATTAGGTTAGGTTAGTGGTGACGCTTACTGCGGAGGCTGCGGAGCGCGGGGAGACTTACGCGTCCATACTTGTACGGGCGCGTGCCAATGCCGATCCCACCCAACTGGGGATCGTCAAAGTCTCTTGCCGAAGGACCCTGACCGGTGCTCGAATCTTCGAGTTCCCGGGGGTGGAGGGTAGCGCCAGCGCTGACCTCTTCGCAGCCAAGCTGCAGGAGGTCATCGCAGATGCGGCCAAGGTGGCCCGACCAATTAAGTCGGCGGCCATACTGGTGACCGACCTCGACGACTCGGTCACCAAAGAGGAGGTGGTGGCGGCAGTCGCAGCCATTGGTGGCTGCAGCGTCGCAGCGGTGCAAGGCCGGGACATCAGGACCGGCCGCGGCGGCATGGGCACTATTCGGCTCGAGTGCCCTGTCGCCGCCGCCAAGGCCGTCCTGGTCAAAGGAAGGCTCTCCGTCGGGTTCAGCTCCGGTGTGGTCCAGGCACTTGAAGAGCAGCCTCTGCGCTGCTTCAGGTGCTTCGGCATCGGCCACACCGGAGCCCTCTGTCCGTCCAAGGTCAACAGGGCGGACACCTGCTACCGCTGCGGCAAGGACGGCCACAAAGCCGCCTCCTGCACGGCCGCCAAGCCGCACTGCTCAGTGTGCGCCGCCAGTGGCCGCCCGGCAGGCCATGTTATGAAGGGGAGGATGTGCAATCCTCCCTCTAAGAGGGGCAAAGCGCAGGCGCCAGCTGGGCCTGTTGCCAGCACAGCTGCGGAGGAGGGGGGTGCGATGTCCGACTAATGGATAGAGTCGAACATCGCATCCTTCAAACGAATACCAACCACTGCCGGGCAGCCCAGGATCTGCTGATGCAGACCATGGCTGAGTGGTTAGTGGACTTGGCGGTGGTCACCGAGCCTTACTCGGTCCCTGGCAGCTGGCTGGGCGACCGGGACGGCTTGGTGGCGTTGGTGTCGCGGTCTTCCACAGACTCCCCTCCCCTCTCACTCTTAGAGAGGGGACCGGGATATGTGGCCGCCGCGTGGGGGGATCTGGCCCTAGTCGGGGTCTACTTCTCCCCTAACCGCCCTCTTCCAGACTTTGAGGACTTCCTGGAGGTCCTCACTGCAGTCGTTGGGAGGGCGGCGCCACGCCAAGTCGTGGTTTTGGGCGACCTAAACGCCAAGTCGGAGGCCTGGGGCAACCCGGCTGCCTCCTGCAACGTCCGGGGTCGCGCCGTCGAGTTTTGGTCGGCGTCGTGCGGCGTGTCCCTCCTCAACAGGGGGGCGGTCCACACATGTGTGCGGCAGCAGGGTGGGTCGGTGGTCGACGTTTCGTTTGCCACACCCGTCTTAGCCGCACGCATTGTGAACTGGCGGGTGGAGCTGGTGGAGACCTTGTCGGACCACAGATATGTGAGGTTCGACATCTCCACCCAGCATGGCTCCCGGGGGGAGATGGCCCGCTCTGGCAGGCCTCCCTTCCCTCGGTGGGCCCTCACTCGCCTGGACCGCGAGGCAGCCAAGGAGGCTGCCTTCCTGCAGGACTGGCTGTCGCCCCCTGTGGAGACCCTGGACGTCGACGCAGCAGCAGCCCAGCTGAGGGGATCCCTGACCGAGGTATGCAACTCCAGCATGCCTCGGTCCCGTCGTCCGCCTCCCCGTCGTGCCGTCTATTGGTGGTCGGAGGAGCTGGCAGGCCTCCGGGCCACCTGCGTGGCGGCCCGTAGGGCCTACACGCGGAGCCGTCGGCGCAGCGCACGTAGTCAGGCAGACGAGGACCGTCTCTACGCTTCCTACCGGGAGGCAAAGGCGGCCCTCAAGTCGGCTATGTGCGCTGCGAAGGACTCGGCGAGGGCTGAGATGCTAGAGGGTCTCGATCGGGATCCCTTTGGGAGACCATACAGGGCGGCGCGGAACCAACTGCGGCCCCATGGTCCCCCATTGACCGAGACCCTCGAGCCGGCGCTGTTGGATGGGGTGGTCCGGTCCCTGTTTCCGCGCAGGACCGACTTCACCCCACCAACGATGGATCCCCCGCAGGATCCCCCGCAGGAGGCGGCTCCACCGGCGGAGGCAGATGTGCCCCCGGTGACGGCAGAAGAGTTCCGCGAGGGTCTTCTTAGCCTCCGCGCCAAGAAGACGGCCCCCGGTCCGGATGGCGTCCCAGCAAGAGTGGTGGCCATAGCTGCCGCTCAAATGGAGGACAGATTTCGGGACCTTTTCAGCGCGTGTCTCGCGTCTGGAAGGTTCCCGAAACTGTGGAAGGAGGGGCAGCTATGCCTCCTCCGCAAGGAGGGACGCCCGGCGGACTCCCCCTCGGCATACCGACCCATCGTTCTTCTTGATGGGGGGCGTGAAGGGCCCGCTAAGGCGGGCGGTCGTCGGAGGTGGACTGGACGTAATTTCGTTGCTGGGTTGTTTTAGTGGGTATACCGGGCTTGCCCGGGGAGTCCCACATACCCCTCCCACTCCCCCGAGTGAGAGGGTATGCGTAATGCATTTTTTCCCAGCCGAAACAAAAAAAAAAAAAAAAAAAAAGGTTAACCTCCAGATGCCCACATCAATGTGGAGGGCATCAGGGTGGGGGTCCAGGCCCAGATGAAGTATCTGGGCCTGGTACTGGACAGCAGGTGGCGCTTCGGCCCGCATTTCAGCGGGCTGTCGACGCGCCTGCTGAAGGCCGCCGGCGCCCTGTCCTGGCTCCTCCCTAACCTGGGGGGACCCAGCGCGCGATGCCGGCGCTTGTATGCCGGCATCTTACGGAGTATGGCCCTTTACGGGGCCCCAATATGGGCGGACTCCCTCAGCAGGAGGGAGAATGCGACAGCCATCCGCAGGCCACAAAGGGCCATTGCACAGCGGGTGGCGAGGGCCTACCGGTCGGTAGGCTTTTCGGCGGCGTGCGCTCTGGCGGGCACCCCTCCTTGGGAGTTGGAGGCTTGGGTGCTCGCCAGGGTGTACGAATGGACGGCTCGCCGAAAAGCGCTCGGGGAGCGCCCTGTCGCAGAGGAGCGGGAGGCGGTGCGGAGGGAGGCGAGGGACGCCATTGTCGTCCATTGGACGCAGGACCTCGCCTCCGCCACCTTTGGTCGTCGGACCCTGGACGCGCTCGGTCCAGTCTTGCGAGCCTGGCTCGAGCGCCCGCACGGCTTCCTTTCCTTCCGTCTGGTGCAGGTGTTGTCAGGCCACGGCTGTTTCGGCACGCACCTGCACCGGATCGGGAGGGAGGAGACACCGGCGTGTCACGACTGCGGCGCGGCGGAGGACACGGCGCAGCACACACTGGAGGTGTGCCCAGCTTGGTCCGCGCCGCGTCGCAGTCTCACTGCGGAGATCGGACAGGACCTCTCCCTTCCCAGCGTGGTCAGATGCATGCTGGGGAGTGAGGAGTCCTGGGCCGCGGTCGCCTCCTTTTGCGAGGATGTCATCTCGCAAAAGGAGGCGGCGGAGCGCGCGCGGGAGGACGACCCTCTCGCTGCGCCGCTCCGCAGACGAAGGCGAGGTCGGAGAAGACGTCCTCTTCTCCCTCCTCGCGGTGGTGATGGGCGGGCGACAGGCGCGGGGGCGCCTCCGCCCGCATTGCACGCATCACCACCATCATCGTCGGAGGTTCCCGGCCCTCCCCCAACGGGGGGGGCGTGAAGGGCCCGCTAAGGCGGGCGGTCGTCGGAGGTGGACTGGACGTAAAGGCTACGCCGATCTCCCAGTCCACCCCCACTATGACGTTGCGGGAATTTCGTTGCTGGGTTGTTTTAGTGGGTATACCGGGCTTGCCCGGGGAGTCCCACATACCCCTCCCACTCCCCCGAGTGAGAGGGTATGCGTAATGCATTTTTTCCCAGCCGAAACAAAAAAAAAAAAAAAAAAAAAAAGGTTAACCTCCAGATGCCCACATCAATGTGGAGGGCATCAGGGTGGGGGTCCAGGCCCAGATGAAGTATCTGGGCCTGGTACTGGACAGCAGGTGGCGCTTCGGCCCGCATTTCAGCGGGCTGTCGACGCGCCTGCTGAAGGCCGCCGGCGCCCTGTCCTGGCTCCTCCCTAACCTGGGGGGACCCAGCGCGCGATGCCGGCGCTTGTATGCCGGCATCTTACGGAGTATGGCCCTTTACGGGGCCCCAATATGGGCGGACTCCCTCAGCAGGAGGGAGAATGCGACAGCCATCCGCAGGCCACAAAGGGCCATTGCACAGCGGGTGGCGAGGGCCTACCGGTCGGTAGGCTTTTCGGCGGCGTGCGCTCTGGCGGGCACCCCTCCTTGGGAGTTGGAGGCTTGGGTGCTCGCCAGGGTGTACGAATGGACGGCTCGCCGAAAAGCGCTCGGGGAGCGCCCTGTCGCAGAGGAGCGGGAGGCGGTGCGGAGGGAGGCGAGGGACGCCATTGTCGTCCATTGGACGCAGGACCTCGCCTCCGCCACCTTTGGTCGTCGGACCCTGGACGCGCTCGGTCCAGTCTTGCGAGACTGGCTCGAGCGCCCGCACGGCTTCCTTTCCTTCCGTCTGGTGCAGGTGTTGTCAGGCCACGGCTGTTTCGGCACGCACCTGCACCGGATCGGGAGGGAGGAGACACCGGCGTGTCACGACTGCGGCGCGGCGGAGGACACGGCGCAGCACACACTGGAGGTGTGCCCAGCTTGGTCCGAGCCGCGTCGCAGTCTCACTGCGGAGATCGGACAGGACCTCTCCCTTCCCAGCGTGGTCAGATGCATGCTGGGGAGTGAGGAGTCCTGGGCCGCGGTAGCCTCCTTTTGCGAGGATGTCATCTCGCAGAAGGAGGCGGCGGAGCGCGCACGGGAGGACGATCCTCTCGCTGCGCCGCTCCGCAGACAAAGGCGAGGTCGGAGAAGACGCCCTCTTCTCCCTCCTCGCGGTGGTGATGGGCGGGCGTCAGGCGCGGGGGCGCCTCCGCCCGCATTGCACACGTCACCACCATCGTCGGAGGTTCCCGGCCCTCCCCCAACGGGGGGGGCGTGAAGGGCCCGCTATGAAGGCGGGCGGTCGTCGGAGGTGGACTGGACGTAAAGGCTACGCCGATCTCCCAGTCCACCCCCACTAAGACGTTGCGGGAATTTCGTTGCTGGGTTGTTTTAGTGGGTATACCGGGCTTGCCCGGGGAGTCCCACATACCCCTCCCACTCCCCCGAGTGAGAGGGTATGCGTAATGCATTTTTTCCCAGCCGAAACAAAAAAAAAAAAAAAAAAAAAAAGGTTAACCTCCAGATGCCCACATCAATGTGGAGGGCATCAGGGTGGGGGTCCAGGCCCAGATGAAGTATCTGGGCCTGGTACTGGACAGCAGGTGGCGCTTCGGCCCGCATTTCAGCGGGCTGTCGACGCGCCTGCTGAAGGCCGCCGGCGCCCTGTCCTGGCTCCTCCCTAACCTGGGGGGACCCAGCGCGCGATGCCGGCGCTTGTATGCCGGCATCTTACGGAGTATGGCCCTTTACGGGGCCCCAATATGGGCGGACTCCCTCAGCAGGAGGGAGAATGCGACAGCCATCCGCAGGCCACAAAGGGCCATTGCACAGCGGGTGGCGAGGGCCTACCGGTCGGTAGGCTTTTCGGCGGCGTGCGCTCTGGCGGGCACCCCTCCTTGGGAGTTGGAGGCTTGGGTGCTCGCCAGGGTGTACGAATGGACGGCTCACCGAAAAGCGCTCGGGGAGCGCCCTGTCGCAGAGGAGCGGGAGGCGGTGCGGAGGGAGGCGAGGGACGCCATTGTCGTCCATTGGACGCAGGACCTCGCCTCCGCCACCTTTGGTCGTCGGACCCTGGACGCGCTCGGTCCAGTCTTGCGAGACTGGCTCGAGCGCCCGCACGGCTTCCTTTCCTTCCGTCTGGTGCAGGTGTTGTCAGGCCACGGCTGTTTCGGCACGCACCTGCACCGGATCGGGAGGGAGGAGACACCGGCGTGTCACGACTGCGGCGCGGCGGAGGACACGGCGCAGCACACACTGGAGGTGTGCCCAGCTTGGTCCGAGCCGCGTCGCAGTCTCACTGCGGAGATCGGACAGGACCTCTCCCTTCCCAGCGTGGTCAGATGCATGCTGGGGAGTGAGGAGTCCTGGGCCGCGGTCGCCTCCTTTTGCGAGGATGTCATCTCGCAGAAGGAGGCGGCGGAGCGCGCGCGGGAGGACGATCCTCTCGCTGCGCCGCTCCGCAGACGAAGGCGAGGTCGGAGAAGACGTCTTCTTCTCCCACCTCGCGGTGGTGATGGGCGGGCGACAGGCGCGGGGGCGCCTCCGCCCGCATTGCACGCATCACCACCATCATCGTCGGAGGTTCCCGGCCTTCCCCCAACGGGGGGGGCGTGAAGGGCCCGCTAAGGCGGGCGGTCGTCGGAGGTGGACTGGACGTAAAGGCTACGCCGATCTCCCAGTCCACCCCCACTATGACGTTGCGGGAATTTCGTTGCTGGGTTGTTTTAGTGGGTATACCGGGCTTGCCCGGGGAGTCCCACATACCCCTCCCACTCCCCCGAGTGAGAGGGTATGCGTAACGCATTTTTTCCCAGCCGAAACAAAAAAAAAAAAAAAAAAAAAAAAGGTTAGGTTGGGGGACCCCCTCACACTGTTTGCGTCCACGTCGCGTCCCCTGGAAACGACCCAGTTCTGTCACCGTAACGGAGTGGCAGACTGGGCTCGGCCAAAGTACAGTGTGCATTCGTAGCGTTTTTATTTTAATCTGGAGGCTTTTAGCTGCGATCTCGGCGGAGGCAATATGCCTAAACCCAAGCGGGACGCCCAAGGGCGTTTCTTAAAAGGCCCTTCTCAGGGCCAACCCAACGGCCCTTCTCAGGGCCAACCCAACGGCCCTTCTCAGGGCCAGTCTGACGCTTCGGCGTCAGAAGCTAGCCGCGCGCCGTCTGCGGCAAGCTTTTTTAGGAGGGCTGACGAGACGTCGGACTCTGACGAGTCCCTCGTCTCAGACGCGGGTTGTTCGCGGTCGCGAAAGCGCGCCGCGCGTCGCAAGAGCGGGTCCGAGGGTTCCTCGGCCTCAGGCTCGACGGGGCTGTCGAAGGCGAAGAGGCCAGTGACAGCCGCAGACACCCACTCAGTGGGTCTCGTAGATGCCCAACGCCAGCTGGACCTGGCTCGGCGGGCACAGCTCCAGGAGGAGCTGGAGGAGAGAGTTGCTCTCAAAGAGCAGCGAGCGCGTGCCGCCCGGGCCAAGTCCGGGTACGGCGCATCCACCGTCCTCTACGCGGACTACTCCGTCGCGGAGCTCGAGCGGATGGCGCACGAGGACGAAGAGGGTATTGTGGAGGTCGCCGCTAAGTCCTCTCACCTTAAAGGGACTTTTCAAAAGTCCCTTAAATGCAGGGCCGCAAGTATGCGCGGCATCGTCGAGGAGCTGGTCCGGAGGACAGCAACAGACGAAACGCGGCAGCTGCAGGCGAAGGTGGATCGCCTGCAGCTACAGGTCAGCCAGCTTCATCAGAATCTGGCTGACGCTACCGCCCCGCCAAATCAGGGCACGTCGCCTGCCGTGGGCCCGACGCCGGCCGTGGAGGCCCCCTCCTCCAACCTTGAGGATGTTATCCGCAAGGTCGTCATGGAGGAGCGGGCTTTCACCCGAGCCTGCATAGCAGGAATTGAGGACCGGCTCTTGCCGGAGAAGCGCCTCCGACCGCCACTTGCGGCGGACAAGAGGCGAGACGAGCCGGGGCCGTCCTCGCAACCGGAGGACGCCAATCTCCCTTCGACCACTCCGTCCAACCAGGAGGGCTGGATCGAGGTGGTCGGGAGGGGGAAAGGCAAGGGCAAGGGGAAGAAGACGAAGGCCGTCTCTGTCGCCCCCGCCACTGAGCCTGCCAGCCAGTCGCGGACGACTCCCAGCCAGACGCAGGGAAAGGGGAAGGGCAAGGGCCGAAAGGCGGCAGCGGCCGCCCCCGCCGTCCCCGCCACCACGCCTACCAGCCAGCCACAGGCGACTGGCAAGGGGAAGAGGAAGGGGAGAAGGAGGGGGAAACTTGTTCCCCCACAGTCTGCAGCCGTCGTCGTGACGCTCACGGCGGAGGCTGCTGAGCGCGGGGAGACGTACGCGTCCGTATTAGTGCGGGCGCGTGCCAATGCCGATCCCACCCAACTGGGGATCGGCAAAGTATCCTGCCGGCGTACCCAAACCGGGGCTCGCATTTTCGAGTTCCCGGGGGCGGACGGCAGCGCCAGCGCTGACCTCTTCGCAGCAAAGCTGCGGGAGGTCATCGCAGACGCGGCCAAGGTGGCCCGACCAACTAAGTCGGCGGCCATACTGGTGACCGACCTCGATGACTCGGTCACCAAAGAGGAGGTGGTGGCAGCAGTCGCAGCCATTGGTGGCTGCAGCGTTGCAGCTGTGCAAGGCCGGGACATCAGGACCGGCCGCGGCGGCATGGGCACTATTCGGCTCGAGTGCCCTGTCGCCGCCGCCAAAGCCGTCCTGGACAAGGGAAGGCTTTCCGTCGGCTTCAGCTCCGGTGTGGTCCGGGCACTTGAGGAGCAGCCTCTGCGCTGCTTCAGGTGCTTCGGCATCGGCCACACCGGAGCCCTCTGTCCGTCCAAGGTCAACAGGGCGGACACCTGCTACCGCTGCGGCAAGGACGGCCACAAAGCCGCCTCCTGCACGGCCGCCAAGCCGCACTGCTCAGTGTGCGCCGCCAGTGGCCGCCCGGCAGGCCATGTTATGACGGGGAGGACGTGCAATCCTCCCCCTAAGAGGGGCAAAGCGCAGGCGCCAGCTGGGCCTGTTGCCAGCACAGCTGCGGAGGAGGGGGGTGCGATGTCCGACTAATGGATAGAGTCGAACATCGCATCCTTCAAACGAATACCAACCACTGCCGGGCAGCCCAGGATCTGCTGATGCAGACCATGGCTGAGTGGTTGGTGGACTTGGCGGTGGTCGCCGAGCCTTACTCGGTCCCTGGCAGCTGGCTAGGCGACCGAGACGGCTTGGTGGCTTTGGTGTCGCGGTCTTCCACAGACTCCCCTCCCCTCTCGCTCTTAGAGAGGGGACCGGGATATGTGGCCGCCGCGTGGGGGGATCTGGCCCTAGTCGGGGTCTACTTCTCCCCTAACCGCCCTCTTCCAGACTTTGAGGACTTCCTGGAGGTCCTCACTGCAGTCGTTGGGAGGGCGGCGCCACGCCACGTCGTGGTTTTGGGCGACCTAAACGCCAAGTCGGAGGCCTGGGGCAACCCGGCTGCCTCCTGCAACGTCCGGGGTCGCGCCGTCGAGTTTTGGTCGGCGTCGTGCGGCGTGTCCCTCCTCAACAGGGGGGCGGTCCACACATGTGTGCGGCAGCAGGGTGGGTCGGTGGTCGACGTTTCGTTTGCCACACCCGTCTTGGCCGCACGCATTGTGAACTGGCGGGTGGAGCTGGTGGAGACCTTGTCGGACCACAGATATGTGAGGTTCGACATCTCCACCCAGCATGGCTCCCGGGGGGAGATGGCCCGCTCTGGCAGGCCTCCCTTCCCTCGGTGGGCCCTCACTCGCCTGGACCGCGAGGCAGCCAAGGAGGCTGCCTTCCTGCAGGACTGGCTGTCGCCCCCTGTGGAGACCCTGGACGTCGACGCAGCAGCAGCCCAGCTGAGAGGATCCCTGACCGAGGTATGCAACTCCAGCATGCCTCGGTCCCGTCGTCCGCCCCCCCGTCGTGCCGTCTATTGGTGGTCGGAGGAGCTCGCAGGCCTCCGGGCCACCTGCGTGGCGGCCCGTAGGGCCTACACGCGGAGCCGTCGGCGCAGCGCACGTAGTCAGGCAGACGAGGACCGTCTCTACGCTTCCTACCGGGAGGCAAAGGCGGCCCTCAAGTCGGCTATGTGCGCTGCGAAGGACTCGGCGAGGGCTGAGATGCTAGAGGGTCTCGATCGGGATCCCTTTGGGAGACCATACAGGGCGGCGCGGAACCAACTGCGGCCCCATGGTCCCCCATTGACCGAGACCCTCGAGCCGGCACTGTTGGATGGGGTGGTCCGGTCCCTGTTTCCGCGCAGGACCGACTTCACCCCACCAACGATGGATCCCCCGCAGGATCCCCCGCAGGAGGCGGTTCCACCGGCGGAGGCAGATGTGCCCCCGGTGACGGCGGAGGAGTTCCGCGAGGGTCTTCTCGGCCTCCGCGCCAAGAAGACGGCCCCCGGTCCGGACGGCGTTCCCGCACGAGTGGTGGCCATAGCTGCCGCTCAAATGGAGGATAGGTTTCGGGACCTTTTCAGCGCATGCCTCGCGTCTGGAAGGTTCCCGAAACTATGGAAGGAGGGGCAGCTATGCCTTCTCCGTAAGGAGGGACGTCCGGTCGACTCCCCCTCGGCATACCGACCCATCGTTCTGCTTGATGAGGTCGGCAAAATGTTCGAGGGGATCATCGCCTGCCGGCTCAACAGCCATCTGCGGAGGGTAGGGCCAGACCTGTCGGACGCCCAATTCGGTTTCCGACAGGGGCGTTCGACCATCGACGCACTGGCCCTACTGAAGGGGCAGGTGAAGGGGGCGGTCGAGGCGGGGGACGGAGTTTTGGCAGTGTCGTTCGACATAGCCAACGCCTTGCCGGCCCAGTGCACGATGCCGGCGCTTATATGCCGGCATCCTGAGGAGCATGGCCCTCTACGGGGCCCCCATCTGGGCGGACTCCCTCAACAGGAGGGAGAACGCGACAGCCATCCGCAGGCCACAAAGGGCCATTGCACAGCGGGTGGCGAGGGCCTACCGCTCGGTAGGCTTTTCGGCGGCGTGCGCTCTGGCCAGCACCCCTCCTTGGGAGTTGGAGGCGTGGGTGCTCGCCAGAGTCTACGAATGGACGGCGCGCCGAAAAGCGCTCGGGGAGCGCCCTGTCGCGGAGGAGCGGGAGGCAGTGCGGAGGGAGGCGAGGGACGCTATCGTCGTCCATTGGACGGAGGACCTCGCCTCCGCCACCTTTGGTCGCCGTACCCTGGACGCGCTCGGTCCAGTCCTGCGGGATTGGCTCGAGCGGCCACACGGCTTCCTCTCCTTCCGTCTGGTGCAGGTCTTGTCTGGCCACGGCTGTTTCGGCACGCACCTGCACCGGATCGGGAGGGAGGAGACACCGGCGTGTCACGACTGCGGCGCGGCGGAGGATACGGCGCAGCACACACTGGAGGTGTGCCCAGCTTGGTCCGAGCCGCGTCGCAGTCTCACTGCAGAGATCGGACAGGACCTCTCCCTTCCCAGCGTGGTCAGATGCATGCTGGGGAGTGAGGAGTCCTGGGCCGCGGTCGCCTCCTTTTGCGAGGATGTCATCTCGCAGAAGGAGGCGGCGGAGCGCGCGCGGGAGGACGATCCTCTCGCTGCGCCGCTCCGCAGACGAAGGCGAGGTCGGAGAAGACGCCCTCTTCTCCCTCCTCGCGGTGGTGATGGGCGGGCGACAGGCGCGGGGGCGCCTTCGCCTGCATTGCACGCATCACCATCATCGTCGGAGGTTCCCGGCCCTCCCCCAACGGGGGGGGCGTGAAGGGCCCGCTTTGAAGGCGGGCGGTCGTCGGAGGTGGACTGGACGTAAAGGCTACGCCGATCTCCCAGTCCACCCCCACTAAGACGTTGCGGGAATTTCGTTGCTGGGTTGTTTTAGTGGGTATACCGGGCTAGCCCGGGGAGTCCCACATACCCCTCCCACTCCCCCGAGTGAGAGGGTATGCGTAACGCATTTTTTCCCAGCCGAAACAAAAAAAAAAAAAAAAAAAAAAAAAAGGTTAGGTTGGGGGACCCCCTAACACTGTTTGCGTCCACGTCGCGTCCCCTGGAAACGACCCAGTTCTGTCACCGTAACGGAGTGGCAGACTGGGGTTCGGCCAAAGATCAGTGTGCATTCGTAGCGTTTTATTTTAATCTGGAGGTTTTTAGCTGCGATCTCGGCGGAGGCAATATGCCTAAACCCAAGCGGGACGCCCAAGGGCGTTTCTTGAAAGGCCCTTTTCAGGGCCAATCCAACGGCCCTTCTCAGGGCCAACCCAACGGCCCTTCTCAGGGCCAGTCTGACGCTTCGGCGTCAGAAGCTAGCCGCGCGCCGTCTGCGGCCAGCTTTTTTAGGAGGGCAGATGAGACGTCGGACTCTGACGAGTCCCTCGTCTCAGACGCGGGTTGTTCGCGGTCGCGAAAGCGCGCCGCGCGTCGCAAGAGCGGGTCCGAGGGTTCCTCGGCCTCAGGCTCGACGGGGCTGTCGAAGGCGAAGAGGCCAGTGACAGCCGCAGACACCCACTCAGTGGGTCTCGCAGATGCCCAACGCCAGCTGGACCTGGCTCGGCGGGCACAGCTCCAGGAGGAGCTGGAGGAGAGAGTTGCTCTCAAAGAGCAGCGAGCGCGTGCCGCCCGGGCCAAGTCCGGGTACGGCGCATCCACCGTCCTCTACGCGGACTACTCCGTCGCGGAGCTCGAGCGGATGGCGCACGAGGACGAGGAGGGTATTGTGGAGATCGCTGCAAAGTCCTCCCACCTAAAAGGGACATTTCAGAAGTCCCTTAAATGCCGGGCCGCGAGCATGCGCGGCATCATTGAGGAGCTTGCCCGCCGGACAAGCTCTGAGGAAACGCGGCAGTTGCAGACAAGGGTCGATCGTCTGCAATCGGAGGTCAGCCAGCTTCATCAGAAGTTGGCTGACGCCACCGCCCAGCCCAATCAAGGCCCGACGCTTGCTGTGGGCCCAACGCCTGCCGTGGAGGCCCCCGCCTCCAGCCAACTTGAGGATGTTATCCGCAAGGTGGTTATGGAGGAGCGGGCCTTCACCCGCGCCTGCTTAGCGGGCATTGAGGACCGGCTCTTGCCGGAGAAGCGCCTCCGACCGCCGCTTGCGGCAGACAAGAGGCGAGTCGAGCCGGGGCCGTCCTCGCAACCGGAGGACGCCAATCTCCCGTCCACCACTCCGTCCAACCAGGAGGGTTGGATCGAGGTGGTCGGGAGAGGAAAAGGCAAGGGAAAGGGCAAGAAGACGAAGGCCGTCTCTGCCGCCCCCGCCACCACGCCTCCCAGCCAGTCGCAGACGACTGGGAAGGGAAAGCGGAAGGCCAAGGGCCAAAAGGTGGCAGCGGCCGCCGCCGCTGTCCCCGCCACCACGCCTCCCAGCCAGTCACAGGCAACTGGCAAGGGGAAGAGGAAGGGGAGAAGGAGGGGGAAACGTGTTCCCCCACAGTCTGCAGCCGTCGTCGTGACGCTCACGGCGGAGGCTGCTGAGCGCGGGGAGACGTACGCGTCCGTACTAGTGCGGGCGCGTGCCAATGCCGATCCCACCCAACTGGGGATCGGCAAAGTATCCTGCCGGCGTACCCAAACCGGGGCTCGTATTTTCGAGTTCCCGGGGGCGGAGGGCAGCGCCAGCGCTGACCTCTTTGCAGCCAAGCTGCGGGAGGTCATCGCAGACGCAGCTAAGGTGGCCCGACCAACTAAGTCGGCGGCCATACTGGTGACCGACCTCGATGACTCGGTCACCAAAGAGGAGGTGGTCGCAGCGGTCGCAGCCATTGGTGGCTGCAGCGTTGCAGCTGTGCAAGGCCGGGACATCAGGACCGGCCGTGGCGGCATGGGCACTATTCGGCTCGAGTGCCCTGTCGCCGCCGCCAAAGCCGTCCTGGACAAGGGAACGCTTTCCGTCGGCTTCAGCTCCGGTTTGGTGCGGGCCCTTGAGGAGCAGCCTCTGCGCTGCTTCAGGTGCTTCGGCATCGGCCACACCGGAGCCCTCTGTCCGTCCAAAGTCAACAGGGCGGACACCTGCTATCGCTGCGGCAAGGACGGCCACAAAGCCGCCTCCTGCACGGCCGCGAAGCCACACTGCGCAGTGTGCGCTGCTAGTGGCCGCCCGGCAGGCCATGTGATGAAGGGGAGGACGTGCAATCCTCCCCCTAAGAGGGGCAAAGCGCAGGCGCCAGCTGGGCCTGTTGCTAGCACAGCTGCGGAGGAGGGGGGTGCGATGTCCGACTAATGGCCAGAGTCGAACATCGCATCCTGCAGACGAACGCCAACCACTGCCGGGCAGCCCAGGATCTGCTGATGCAGACCATGGCTGAGTGGTTGGTGGACTTGGCGGTGGTCGCCGAGCCTTACTCGGTCCCCGGCAGCTGGCTAGGCGACCGAGACGGCTTGGTGGCGTTGGTGTCGCGGTCTTCCACAGACTCCCCTCCCCTCTCGCTCTTAGAGAGAGGACCGGGATACGTGGCCGCCGCGTGGGGGGATCTGGCCCTAGTCGGGGTCTACTTCTCCCCTAACCGCCCTCTTCCAGACTTTGAGGACTTCCTGGAGGTCCTCACTGCAGTCGTTGGGAGGGCGGCGCCACGCCACGTCGTGGTTTTGGGCGACCTAAACGCCAAGTCGGAGGCCTGGGGCAACCCGGCTGCCTCCTGCAACGTCCGGGGTCGCGCCGTCGAGTTTTGGTCGGCGTCGTGCGGCGTGTCCCTCCTCAACAGGGGGGCGGTCCACACATGTGTGCGGCAGCAGGGTGGGTCGGTGGTCGACGTTTCGTTTGCCACACCCGTCTTAGCCGCACGCATTGTGAACTGGCGGGTGGAGCTGGTGGAGACCTTGTCGGACCACAGATATGTGAGGTTCGACATCTCCACCCAGCATGGCTCCCGGGGGGAGATGGCCCGCTCTGGCAGGTCTCCCTTCCCTCGGTGGGCCTTCACTCGCCTGGACCGCGAGGCAGCCAAGGAGGCTGCCTTCCTGCAGGACTGGCTGTCGCCCCCTGTCGAGGTCCTGGACGTGGACTCCGCAGCGGCCCAGCTGAGGGGATCCCTGACCGAGGTGTGCAACTCCAGCATGCCTCGGTCCCGTCGTCCGCCCCCCCGTCGTGCCGTCTATTGGTGGTCGGAGGAGCTCGCAGGCCTCCGGGCCACCTGCGTGGCGGCCCGTAGGGCCTACACGCGGAGCCGTCGGCGCAGCGCACGTAGTCAGGCAGACGAGGACCGTCTCTACGCTTCCTACCGGGAGGCAAAGGCGGCCCTCAAGTCGGCTATGTGCGCTGCGAAGGACTCGGCGAGGGCTGAGATGTTGGAGGGTCTCGATCGGGATCCCTTTGGGAGACCATACAGGGCGGCGCGGAACCAACTGCGGCCCCATGGTCCCCCATTGACCGAGACCCTCGAGCCGGCGCTGTTGGATGGGGTGGTCCGGTCCCTGTTTCCGCGCAGGACCGACTTCACCCCACCAACGATGGATCCCCCGCAGGATGCCCCGCAGGAGGCGGCTCCACCGGCGGAGGCAGATGTGCCCCCGGTGACGGCAGAAGAGTTCCGCGAGGGTCTTCTTAGCCTCCGCGCCAAGAAGACGGCCCCCGGTCCGGATGGCGTCCCAGCAAGAGTGGTGGCCATAGCTGCCGCTCAAATGGAGGACAGATTTCGGGACCTTTTCAGCGCGTGCCTCGCGTCTGGAAGGTTCCCGAAACTGTGGAAGGAGGGGCAGCTATGCCTCCTCCGCAAGGAGGGACTTGAGGTTCGAGGGGATCATCGCCTGCCGGCTGAACAGCCATCTGCGGAGAGTAGGGCCGGACTTGTCGGACGCCCAGTTCGGTTTTCGACAGGGGCGTTCGACGATCGACGCGCTGGCCCTACTCAAGGGGCAGGTGAAGGGGGCGGTCGAGGCTGGGGACGGAGTTTTGGCAGTGTCGTTCGACATAGCCAACGCCTTCAACTCCGTCCCCCACTCGACGATATTGGAGGCACTCCGCTATCACGGAGTGCCCCAATACTTGCGGGACCTCCTGGCCGACTACTTGGAGGACCGAGAGGTCCTCCTTGTAGACAAAACGGCCAGGTTGCGGCGGTACGGCGCAGAGTGCGGTGTTCCACAGGGGTCGGTACTTGGCCCCCCCCTGTGGAACATCGGGTTCGATTGGCTCCTGCGGGGAGCCCTCCTCCGTGGCACGAGTGTCATCTGCTACGCGGATGACACTCTCCTCACTGCCCGGGGGAGGAATTTCAGGGAGGCGGCCTGTCTGGCCTCGGCTGGCGGATCCTTAGTCGCAGGAAGGATCCGCCGCCTAGGGTTGAGGGTGGCGCTGAACAAGACCGAGGCTGTGTTCTTCCACGGGCCTCGGCAGCGCTGCCCTCCCGATGCCCACATTGTCGTAGAGGGCATCCGGGTGGAGGTGAAGGCCCAGATGAAATATCTGGGCCTGATACTGGACAGCAGGTGGCGCTTCGGCCCGCACTTTAACGGGCTGTCGACGCGCCTGCTGAAGGCCGCAGGCGCCCTGTCGTGGCTCCTCCCGAACCTTGGGGGGCCCAGTGCACGATGCCGGCGCTTATATGCCGGCATCCTGAGGAGCATGGCCCTCTACGGTGCCCCCATCTGGGCGGACTCCCTCAACAGGAGGGAGAACGCGACAGCCATCCGCAGGCCACAAAGGGCCATTGCACAGCGGGTGGCGAGGGCCTACCGCTCGGTAGGCATTTCGGCGGCGTGCGCTCTGGCCAGCACCCCTCCTTGGGAGTTGGAGGCGTGGGTGCTCGCCAGAGTCTACGAATGGACGGCGCGCCGAAAAGCACTCGGGGAGCGCCCTGTCGCGGAGGAGCGGGAGGCAGTGCGGAGGGAGGCGAGGGACGCTATCATCGTCCATTGGACGGAGGACCTCGCCTCCGCCACCTTTGGTCGCCGTACCCTGGACGCGCTCGGTCCAGTCCTGCGGGATTGGCTCGAGCGGCCACACGGCTTCCTCTCCTTCCGTCTGGTGCAGGTCTTGTCTGGCCACGGCTGTTTCGGCACGCACCTGCACCGGATCGGGAGGGAGGAGACACCGGCGTGTCACGACTGCGGCGCGGCGGAGGATACGGCGCAGCACACACTGGAGGTGTGCCCAGCTTGGTCCGAGCCGCGTCGCAGTCTCACTGCGGAGATCGGACGGGACCTCTCCCTTCCCAGCGTGGTCAGATGCATGCTGGGGAGTGAGGAGTCCTGGGCCGCGGTCGCCTCCTTTTGCGAGGATGTCATCTCGCAGAAGGAGGCGGCGGAGCGCGCGCGGGAGGACGATCCTCTCGCTGCGCCGCTCCGCAGACGAAGGCGAGGTCGGAGAAGACGTCTTCTTCTCCCACCTCGCGGTGGTGATGGGCGGGCGACAGGCGCGGGGGCGCCTCCGCCCGCATTGCACACGTCACCACCATCGTCGGAGGTTCCCGGCCCTCCCCCAACGGGGGGGGCGTGAAGGGCCCGCTGTGAAGGCGGGCGGTCGTCGGAGGTGGACTGGACGTAAAGGCTACGCCGATCTCCCAGTCCACCCCCACTATGACGTTGCGGGAATTTCGTTGCTGGGTTGTTTTAGTGGGTATACCGGGCTTGCCCGGGGAGTCCCACATACCCCTCCCACTCCCCCGAGTGAGAGGGTATGCGTAACGCATTTTTTCCCAGCCGAAAAAAAAAAAAAAAAAAAAAAAGGTTAGGTTAGGTTAGGTTGGGGGACCCCCCACACTGTTTGCGTCCACGTCGCGTCCCCTGGAAACGACCCAGTTCTGTCACCGTAACGGAGTGGCAGACTGGGGTTCGGCCAAAGATCAGTGTGCATTCGTAGCGTTTTATTTTAATCTGGAGGTTTTTAGCTGCGATCTCGGCGGAGGCAATATGCCTAAACCCAAGCGGGACGCCCAAGGGCGTTTCTTAAAAGGCCCTTCTCAGGGCCAACCCAACGGCCCTTCTCAGGGCCAACCCAACGGCCCTTCTCAGGGCCAGTCTGACGCTTCGGCGTCAGAAGCTAGCCGCGCGCCGTCTGCGGCCAGCTTTTTTAGGAGGGCAGACGAGACGTCGGACTCAGACGAGTCCCTCGTCAGCGTCTCAGACGCGGGCAATTCGCGGTCGCGGAAGCGTGCCGCGCGTCGCAAGAGCGGGTCCGAGGGTTCCTCGGCCTCGGGCTCGACGGGGCTGCCAAAGGCGAAACGGCCTGCGACAGCCGCTGACACCCACTCAGTGGGTCTCGCAGATGCCCAACGCCAGCTGGACCTGGCTCGGCGGGCACAGCTCCAGGAGGAGCTGGAGGAGATGGTTGCTCTTAAGGAGCAGCGAGCGCGTGCCGCCCGGGCCAAGTCCGGATACGGCGCGTCCCACGTCCTTTACTCGGACTTCTCCGTTGTGGAGCTCGAGCGGATGGCGGAGGAGGACGAGGAGGGGATTGTGGAGGTTGCCGCAAAGTCCTCGCACTTAAAAGGGACTTTCCAAAAGTCCCTTAAATGCAGGGCCGCGAGCTTGCGCGGCATTGTAAAGGAGCTTGTCAGCCGGACGAGCACCGACGAGACGAGGCAGCTGCAGGCGAAAGTGGATCGCCTGCAATCGGAGGTCAGCCAGCTTCATCAGAAGTTGGCTGACGCCACCGCCCCGCCAAGTCAGGGCACGTCGCCTGCCGTGGAAGCCCCCGCCTCCAGCCAACTTGAGGATGTTATCCGCAAAGTGGTTATGGAGGAGCGGGCTTTCACCCGAGCCTGCTTTGCGGGCATTGAGGACCGGCTCTTGCCGGAGCAGCGCCTCCGACCGCCGCTTGCGGCGGACAAGAGGCGAGTCGAGCCGGGGCCGTCCTCGCAAGTGGAGGACGCAAATCTCCCTTCGACCACTCCGTCCAACCAGGAGGGCTGGATCGAGGTGGTCGGGAGAGGGAAGAACAAGGGCAAGGCCAGGAAGACAGCGACAGCCGTCTCTGCTGTCCCTGCCTCCACGCCTCCCAGCCAGGCGCAAACGCAGACCGGGAAGGGAAAGGGGAAAGGCAAGGGCCAAAAGGCGGCAAAGGCCGCCCCCGCCGTCCCTGCCACCACGCCTCCCAGCCAGTCACAGGTGACTGGCAAGGGGAAGAGGAAGGGGAGAAGGAGGGGGAAGCTTGCTCCCCCACAGTCCGCAGCCGTCGTGGTGACGCTCACTGCGGAGGCTGCGGAGCGCGGGGAGACTTACGCGTCCGTACTTGTACGGGCGCGTGCCAATGCCGATCCCACCCAACTGGGGATCGGCAAAGTTACTTGCAGGCGGACCCAAACTGGGGCTCGAATTTTCGAGTTCCCAGGGGCGGAGGGCAGCGCCAGCGCCGACCTCTTCGCAGACAAGCTGCGGGAGGTCATCGCAGACGCGGCCAAGGTGGCCCGACCAATTAAGTCGGCAGCCATACTGGTGACCGACCTCGACGACTCGGTCACCAAAGAGGAGGTGGTGGCGGCGGTCGCAGCTATTGGTGGCTGCCGCGTCGCAGCAGTGCAAGGCCGGGACATCAGGACCGGCCGCGGTGGCATGGGCACTATTCGTCTCGAGTGCCCTGTCGCCGCCGCCAAGGCCGTCCTGGACAAGGGGAGGCTTTCCGTCGGCTTCAGCTCCGGTGTGGTCCGGGCACTTGAGGAGCAGCCTCTGCGCTGCTTCAGGTGCTTCGGCATCGGCCACACCGGAGCCCTCTGTCCGTCCAAAGTCAACAGGACGGACAGCTGCTATCGCTGTGGCAAGGACGGCCACAAAGCCGCCTCCTGCACGGCCGCGAAGCCACACTGCGCAGTGTGCGCCGCTAGTGGCCGCCCGGCAGGCCATGTGATGACGGGGAGGACGTGCAATCCTCCCCCTAAGAGGGGCAAAGCGCAGGCGCCAGCTGGGCCTGTTGCCAGCACAGCTGCGGAGGAGGGGGGTGCGATGTCCGACTAATGGATAGAGTCGAACATCGCATCCTACAGACGAATACCAACCACTGCCGGGCAGCCCAGGATCTGCTGATGCAGACCATGGCTGAGTGGTTGGTGGACTTGGCGGTGGTCGCCGAGCCTTACTCGGTCCCTGGCAGCTGGCTAGGCGACCGGGACGGCATGGTGGCGTTGGTTTCGCGGTCTTCCACAGACTCCCCTCCCCTCTCGCTCTTGGAGAGGGGACCGGGATATGTGGCCGCCGCGTGGGGGGATCTGGCCCTAGTCGGGGTCTACTTCTCCCCTAACCGCCCTCTTCCAGACTTTGAGGACTTCCTGGAGGTCCTCACTGCAGTCGTTGGGAGGGCGGCGCCACGCCACGTCGTGGTTTTGGGCGACCTAAACGCCAAGTCGGAGGCCTGGGGCAACCCGGCTGCCTCCTGCAACGTCCGGGGTCGCGCCGTCGAGTTCTGGTCGGCGTCATGCGGCGTGTCCCTCCTCAACAGGGGGGCGGTCCACACATGTGTGCGGCAGCAGGGTGGGTCGGTGGTCGACGTTTCGTTTGCCACCCCCGTCTTAGCCACACGCATCGTGAACTGGCGGGTGGAGCTGGTGGAGACCTTGTCGGACCACAGATATGTGCGGTTCGACATCTCCACCCAGCATGGCTCCCGGGGGGAGATGGCCCGCTCTGGCAGGCCTCCCTTCCCTCGTTGGGCCCTCACTCGCCTGGACCGCGAGGCAGCCAAGGAGGCTGCCTTCCTGCAGGACTGGCTGTCGCCCCCTGTCGAGGCCCTGGACGTCGACGCAGCAGCAGCCCAGCTGAGAGGATCCCTGACCGAGGTATGCAACTCCAGCATGCCTCGGTCCCGTCGTCCGCCTCCCCGTCGTGCCGTCTATTGGTGGTCGGAGGAGCTGGCAGGCCTCCGGGCCACCTGCGTGGCGGCCCGTAGGGCCTACACGCGGAGCCGTCGGCGCAGCGCACGTAGTCAGGCAGACGAGGACCGTCTCTACGCTTCCTACCGGGAGGCAAAGGCGGCCCTCAAGTCGGCTATGTGCGCTGCGAAGGACTCGGCGAGGGCTGAGATGCTAGAGGGTCTCGATCGGGATCCCTTTGGGAGACCATACAGGGCGGCGCGGAACCAACTGCGGCCCCATGGTCCCCCATTGACCGAGACCCTCGAGCCGGCACTGTTGGATGGGGTGGTCCGGTCCCTGTTTCCGCGCAGGACCGACTTCACCCCACCAACGATGGATCCCCCGCAGGATCCCCCGCAGGAGGCGGTTCCACCGGCGGAGGCAGATGTGCCCCCGGTGACGGCGGAGGAGTTCCGCGAGGGTCTTCTCGGCCTCCGCGCCAAGAAGACGGCCCCTGGACCGGACGGCGTTCCCGCACGAGTGGTGGCCATAGCTGCCGCTCAAATGGAGGATAGGTTTCGGGACCTTTTCAGCGCATGCCTCGCGTCTGGAAGGTTCCCGAAACTATGGAAGGAGGGGCAGCTATGCCTTCTCCGTAAGGAGGGACGTCCGGTCGACTCCCCCTCGGCATACCGACCCATCGTTCTGCTTGATGAGGTCGGCAAAATGTTCGAGGGGATCATCGCCTGCCGGCTCAACAGCCATCTGCGGAGGGTAGGGCCAGACCTGTCGGACGCCCAATTCGGTTTCCGACAGGGGCGTTCGACCATCGACGCACTGGCCCTACTGAAGGGGCAGGTGAAGGGGGCGGTCGAGGCGGGGGACGGAGTTTTGGCAGTGTCGTTCGACATAGCCAACGCCTTCAACTCCGTCCCCCACTCGACGATATTGGAGGCACTCCGCTATCATGGAGTGCCCCAATACTTGCGGGACCTCCTGGCCGACTACTTGGAGGACCGAGATGTCCTCCTTGTAGACAAAACGGCCAGGCTCCGGAGGTACGGCGCGGAGTCCGGTGTTCCACAGGGGTCAGTCCTTGGGCCACCCCTTTGGAACATCGGGTTCGATTGGCTATTGAGAGGAGCCCTCCTCCGTGGCACGAGTGTCATATGTTACGCGGATGACACTCTCCTCACTGCCCGGGGGAGAACCTTCAGGGAGGCGGCCTGTCTGGCCTCGGCTGGCGGATCCTTGGTCGCAGGAAGGATCCGCCGCCTAGGGTTGAGGGTGGCGCTGAACAAGACCGAGGCCGTGTTCTTCCACGGGCCTCGGCAGCGCTGCCCTCCGGATGCCCACATTGTCGTGGAGGGCATCCGGGTGGAGGTCAAGGCCCAGATGAAATATCTGGGCCTGATACTGGACAGCAGGTGGCGCTTCGGCCCGCACTTCAGCGGGCTGTCGACGCGCCTGCTAAAGGCCGCCGACTCCCTGTCGTGGCTCCTCCCGAACCTGGGGGGGCCTAGTGCACGATGCCGGCGCTTGTATGCCGGCATCCTGAGGAGCATGGCCCTGTATGGGGCCCCAATCTGGGCGGACTCCCTCAATAGGAGGGAGAATGCGACAGCCATCCGCAGGCCACAAAGGGCCATTGCACAGCGGGTGGCGAGGGCCTACCGTTCGGTAGGCTTTTCGGCGGCGTGCGCTCTGGCGTGCACCCCTCCTTGGGAGTTGGAGGCTTGGGTGCTCGCCAGGGTGTACGAATGGACGGCGCGCCGAAAAGCGCTCGGGGAGCGCCCTGTCGCAGAGGAGCGGGAAGCCGTGCGGAGGGAGGCGAGGGACGCCATCATCGTCCATTGGACAGAGGACCTCGCCTCTGCCACCTTTGGCCGTCGAACGCTCGACGCGCTCGGTCCAGTCCTGCGGGATTGGCTCGAGCGGCCGCACGGCTTCCTCTCCTTCCGTCTGGTGCAGGTGTTGTCTGGCCACGGCTGTTTCGGCACACACCTGCACCGGGTCGGGAGGGAGGAGACACCGGCGTGTCACGACTGCGGCGCGGCGGAGGACACGGCGCAGCACACACTGGAGGTGTGCCCAGCTTGGTCCGAGCCGCGTCGCAGTCTCACTGCAGAGATCGGACAGGACCTCTCCCTTCCCAGCGTGGTCAGATGCATGCTGGGGAGTGAGGAGTCCTGGGCCGCGGTCGCCTCCTTTTGCGAGGATGTCATCTCGCAAAAGGAGGCGGCGGAGCGCGCGCGGGAGGACGACCCTCTCGCTGCGCCGCTCCGCAGACGAAGGCGAGGTCGGAGAAGACGTCCTCTTCTCCCTCCTCGCGGTGGTGATGGGCGGGCGACAGGCGCGGGGGCGCCTCCGCCCGCATTGCACGCATCACCACCATCATCGTCGGAGGTTCCCGGCCCTCCCCCAACGGGGGGGGCGTGAAGGGCCCGCTAAGGCGGGCGGTCGTCGGAGGTGGACTGGACGTAAAGGCTACGCCGATCTCCCAGTCCACCCCCACTATGACGTTGCGGGAATTTCGTTGCTGGGTTGTTTTAGTGGGTATACCGGGCTTGCCCGGGGAGTCCCACATACCCCTCCCACTCCCCCGAGTGAGAGGGTATGCGTAACGCATTTTTTCCCAGCCGAAACAAAAAAAAAAAAAAAAAAAAAGGTTAGGTTAGGTTAGGTTAGGTTAGGTTTTTTTTTTTTTTTTTTTTTTTTTTTTTTAAATTTGGCAGGAGTGGGAAATCCTCATGGACGAATCGGCCGCCCACACTGTGAGACGACCGAGACAGTGCCGGACTCTTACCGGCTAAAACCCACTCCTGCCACGTGGCTTTTCCCCGTTCATTTCAACGAGACCTTGTCCTTCTGGTTTTGATATTTCATTCGGTTCTCGTATGTGCTTTTCACGCTTTCAATTTCCTTTCTTGTTTTTTTTTTTTTCTTATTTCATCCTTCATCTACTTGGCCGGGTGGGACTCCCGCCATTCAGACCACTTGACAAATTTTAGTGCTTATGTATTTTTCTTGGACATTATATTTAATTTTTGTATTTTTTTCTTAGTTTCCGTATATGTATTTACTTGTTTAGATTTTTTATTTTCTAGTTTTTATATCTACAATATTTGTTTACTTAATTATATGTTATCTAATGTATTTTTATTTGTTTTTCTGTTTTATGTATTTTAATCTATTTACTTACATATTTAGTTTACTTAGCTACAAGCTTATTTTATGTTTGTGCTTATTATTAAATATTACTAAATATTTTCTAAACTTGTTTTCTTATTTTAGTAAATTTTTATTAGCTAATTTATATCTAGAGTATTTTCTTATTTATTTATGCTATCTTACATTTAATATTTTTATTTATTTTCTGCTTTACTTATCTGATCTATTCCTTATATTATATGTTTTATTTTAGCTGTAAGGTTCTGGACTGTTATTGGGGTAATGGGGGAGGGGGTGGGATATACATATGTTTACTTATTTTATTATATTTTTGTTTTCCGATTTACGTATCTAATATTTTCTTGTACTATACCTTCTCATTTTATTTTCTACTTTATTTATCAAATCTTTTTTATTGAATAATTGATTTAACTTGTCTTTTTGCTTGTGCTTTGTTAATTCTGTATGTGTTTTATCCTAAATTCTTTTAAGGTATTTTCTAACACTGTATGTGTTGGGGATTATTATTGGGTAGTAGGGAGAGAGGTGGGGGGAAGGGAAAAGGGGATTAGGGAGATGGGGATTTCTTTTATGACTTGTGTTATTGATTCTCCATTTTGTTTGTGGCAATAATATAAATATAAATATTCAAATTATATATTATTATTGGCATTTCTTAATCGGGTAATTTATTTTTCTACGTTTTAAGGGTTTTTTGGATATATTTATATATAGTCATTATATATAGTCTATATATCTAGGGGGGGGGGTAAGGGGGGATTTCTAGGCGTAAGCCGTTGTCGTCCGAGCCAGGTAGTCCCATTTCTTGCGGACCGGGCACTCCGCACTGAACGCGTTGTGTTCGGTCCTCTGAAGCTTCGAGTGCAAACAGTTGCAGCACTGCGGTTCATTCCCGGCAACGAATTCCACGCACTTCTCGCGTAGGTGCGGTCCTCCGCAGTGACTGCACCTGTCTGCACTCTCCGTACAGAATTTCCGGCCATGCCCAAATGCTAAGCATCTTGTGCATTGGATGAGCGGCGACTGATCTTCCACCCTGACTCTCTGCAGGTCGAGGTAGAGAGCACCAGCCTCCGTCATCCTCTGCCATACTTTGGGCCTGACTTGGACGACAACGTGCGCCGTTTTGGGGTTTCTTGTTCTTTTTTTATATTTTACGGTCATTTCCTTGTCTTCTTGTTTTAAATCTCTGAAGAGGTCTTTGTTTTGGCAATAGAGCGCCTTAACCAGCTCGTCGTCTTCGCTGTCCAAAAAGACGTCTTTTAGGACAACGAGCGGGTTTTTATTGATCATAGGCGCCACTATCAGCCCTTCACTCCGGCTCTCGATCATGTCTTTGACCTTTTTGAGCTCCGCTTCCGAGTCGCACCCCAGGATTACTGTTTGATTTTTGGCCTTGCGGACTTTGTTTATTTTGAGGCCAGTTCCCCTGGCATCGACCGCCATCCTCACCTTGGCGAGCACCTTGTCAGCAGTGTCCTGGCTGACTTCGGACGTGACAGCCAAAGAGTGAAGCGCCGGTCGGTGCCCGGGTTTGGCCGCAGCTACAGAGGCGTAAGACCGCGTGTCGGCTCTCGCCTCGCCTGCCATTCCACTCACGACCTTTATACTTTCTGTTGCGGTGGCGACGTCACCAGCAACGCCATCGATCCTACCGCCGAGGTCACCGACGGCTCGACAAACGCACTCCAACCCCAGCACCGCATTATCGATCCTGTCGGTGACCTGGTCGGTCGTGTAGACGACCCTCTCGATGACCTCGTTACTGATTCCGGTGCTGTGGTCGGTCAAGTCCTGAAGGCCTTTGGAGACCTTCTCCTCCAGATCGTTGAGCCGCGTCTGTATGCTGGTTTCCACCCACTCCAGCCTTTCCAAGACTGCCTCCGGCGATTCGGGTGTAGGCGTGGCGTTTGTCTTGGTGGGCGGAACCATTTTGGACGCTGTTTCCAGGTCCCTTACTCGCCTGCTCAACTCAAAACAGATCCGTAGACATCTATCTGACTGAGTCTCCAGGAAGGTCCTGATATCCTTCCTCATCGAAGGGTAGTCTCTGACCCTCGATGGGATATCTTCGAAGGTCTTCATGACCCCCTGGAGAAGCTCATCGTTCGACGAGGCAGAAAAGGTGTTAATCTGCTTTGTGTAAGCGTCCATGATGTCTACGGATCTCCTTTTTCGTTCCGGTCTCCGTATGAAGGTCTTGGCAGCGTCTAGCTCCTGTCCAGGCGGGCCCGTAGGGCTAGGGGTAGTAGCGTGGGCAACAGCAGCAGAGGTCCCCGCCGACGTCAGTGGTGTTTCAGCTGTCCCAGGTGTCCTCCCTCGCACTATGTCTTTCCTGTCGAATTTGAGGGACATCCCCTTCGGCGCTTCCCGCGCTCCAGAGGGTCCCTCATTTTCCGGATGGGTAGGCGACGTCGTTTCTCGGGGTCCGCTGGTGCCGGCAACTGGCCCTTTCTTCCCTTTTACTGGGGTGCGGATTCCGAGGACCATTTTTATATTTTGTTGTAACGTGTGTATAGGGCACGAAAATGGAACGGGGAATTTGTCAAATATAAGAGTATGGAATCAACTAAACTAAATCCCTGTAAAAGGGGGATAAAATAAATTGAGTATTTGGTTTGGTAAATACTAATTAAACAACCAAGAATCTAGTCTACTAGCTATTGTTTTGGTGCTAGATGAGCACCAAAACTAGGTAACGAGTCGTAATGAATCCAGCTAATATTTACCGGGTCAAAAAAGAAATAAAATATTTTTGCCAAAATCCAGACTTCCTTCCCTATATAGAGGTCAGCGAAAACCGGGAGGGTGGGTGGGCAAATTTTTGGATTTCTCTGCGAGCTAGACGGGCGTGCGAGGTGTCCAGAGACGCGTCTCGTCGCGAGCAAGCCCACAGGAACGTTTTCGGAATTACTTCGGGAACAAAAAATTTGAAAGGTGGTCAAAAAATGTGTTTTTTGATGGAAAATCGAAGTTTTCAGCGACCCGGAGGGGTTTCGATTCGCGCGCAGCGCCGGGAAACCTAGGTTAGTGTGGCGAGAACTCGATTCCTCAAAAATGATCGGAATCTAATGATGGGATTGAAAGTTATAGACTTTTGTATGAGATTTGTATGGAAAATTTTAGAAAATGAAAATTTTTGATGTTTCCGTCAAGCTAGACGTGCGTGCGAGGTGTCCAGAAACACGTAATTTCGCGAGCTAGCCCGCAGGAACGTTTCCAGCACTACTTTGGGAACAAAATTTTGCAGGGTGGTCAAAAAACCACTTTTTTTGAGTTTTTGCAGGAAAACCAAGTTTTCAGCGACCTGGATGGATTTCGATTCGCGCGCAGCGCCGGGAAACCTAGGTAAGTATGGCGAGAACCTGATTCCTGAAAAGAACGGGAATCTAATGACAAATTTGGAAGTTATTGAATTCTGAAGGTGTAAAGTCAAAAGTACAGGAACCCCTTAAGGGAAGTCAAAAATTTTTTGTCAGTTGGCAAGCGGACGCCTAAAAATAATGTTCACGCGCGAAAACCGCTTCAAAAACGCAATACAGAGCTCGAAGATATCGCGATTTGTGTTTCGACGATGCTTGCTTAGGTGGTTTTGGCTATATGTACCTATGTATAGATATAACCTAGTTTTAAGATTTTGATGTTCCAGAGGAGCTACGGGCACGTGTGAGGTGTCTGGGAACGCGTCTCGTCGCGAGCAAGCCCACGGGAACGTTTTCAGAAGTACGTTGGGAAGAAAATTTTTGAAAAGCGGCCAAAAAACCAGTTTTTTGATGGAAAATGAGAAAATTTTTGGATTTCTCTGCGAGCTAGACGGGCGTGCGAGGTGTCCAGAGACGCGTCTCGTCGCGAGCAAGCCCACAGGAACGTTTTCGGAATTACTTCGGGAACAAAAAATTTGAAAGGTGGTCAAAAAATGTGTTTTTTGATGGAAAATCGAAGTTTTCAGCGACCCGGAGGGGTTTCGATTCGCGCGCAGCGCCGGGAAACCTAGGTTAGTGTGGCGAGAACTCGATTCCTCAAAAATGATCGGAATCTAATGATGGGATTGAAAGTTATAGACTTTTGTATGAGATTTGTATGGAAAATTTTAGAAAATGAAAATTTTTGATGTTTCCGTCAAGCTAGACGTGCGTGCGAGGTGTCCAGAAACACGTAATTTCGCGAGCTAGCCCGCAGGAACGTTTCCAGCACTACTTTGGGAACAAAATTTTGCAGGGTGGTCAAAAAACCACTTTTTTTGAGTTTTTGCAGGAAAACCAAGTTTTCAGCGACCTGGATGGATTTCGATTCGCGCGCAGCGCCGGGAAACCTAGGTAAGTATGGCGAGAACCTGATTCCTGAAAAGAACGGGAATCTAATGACAAATTTGGAAGTTATTGAATTCTGAAGGTGTAAAGTCAAAAGTACAGGAACCCCTTAAGGGAAGTCAAAAATTTTTTGTCAGTTGGCAAGCGGACGCCTAAAAATAATGTTCACGCGCGAAAACCGCTTCAAAAACGCAATACAGAGCTCGAAGATATCGCGATTTGTGTTTCGACGATGCTTGCTTAGGTGGTTTTGGCTATATGTACCTATGTATAGATATAACCTAGTTTTAAGATTTTGATGTTCCAGAGGAGCTACGGGCACGTGTGAGGTGTCTGGGAACGCGTCTCGTCGCGAGCAAGCCCACGGGAACGTTTTCAGAAGTACGTTGGGAAGAAAATTTTTGAAAAGCGGCCAAAAAACCAGTTTTTTGATGGAAAATGAGAAAATTTTTGGATTTCTCTGCGAGCTAGACGGGCGTGCGAGGTGTCCAGAGACGCGTCTCGTCGCGAGCAAGCCCACAGGAACGTTTTCGGAATTACTTCGGGAACAAAAAATTTGAAAGGTGGTCAAAAAATGTGTTTTTTGATGGAAAATCGAAGTTTTCAGCGACCCGGAGGGGTTTCGATTCGCGCGCAGCGCCGGGAAACCTAGGTTAGTGTGGCGAGAACTCGATTCCTCAAAAATGATCGGAATCTAATGATGGGATTGAAAGTTATAGACTTTTGTATGAGATTTGTATGGAAAATTTTAGAAAATGAAAATTTTTGATGTTTCCGTCAAGCTAGACGTGCGTGCGAGGTGTCCAGAAACACGTAATTTCGCGAGCTAGCCCGCAGGAACGTTTCCAGCACTACTTTGGGAACAAAATTTTGCAGGGTGGTCAAAAAACCACTTTTTTTGAGTTTTTGCAGGAAAACCAAGTTTTCAGCGACCTGGATGGATTTCGATTCGCGCGCAGCGCCGGGAAACCTAGGTAAGTATGGCGAGAACCTGATTCCTGAAAAGAACGGGAATCTAATGACAAATTTGGAAGTTATTGAATTCTGAAGGTGTAAAGTCAAAAGTACAGGAACCCCTTAAGGGAAGTCAAAAATTTTTTGTCAGTTGGCAAGCGGACGCCTAAAAATAATGTTCACGCGCGAAAACCGCTTCAAAAACGCAATACAGAGCTCGAAGATATCGCGATTTGTGTTTCGACGATGCTTGCTTAGGTGGTTTTGGCTATATGTACCTATGTATAGATATAACCTAGTTTTAAGATTTTGATGTTCCAGAGGAGCTACGGGCACGTGTGAGGTGTCTGGGAACGCGTCTCGTCGCGAGCAAGCCCACGGGAACGTTTTCAGAAGTACGTTGGGAAGAAAATTTTTGAAAAGCGGCCAAAAAACCAGTTTTTTGATGGAAAATGAGAAAATTTTTGGATTTCTCTGCGAGCTAGACGGGCGTGCGAGGTGTCCAGAGACGCGTCTCGTCGCGAGCAAGCCCACAGGAACGTTTTCGGAATTACTTCGGGAACAAAAAATTTGAAAGGTGGTCAAAAAATGTGTTTTTTGATGGAAAATCGAAGTTTTCAGCGACCCGGAGGGGTTTCGATTCGCGCGCAGCGCCGGGAAACCTAGGTTAGTGTGGCGAGAACTCGATTCCTCAAAAATGATCGGAATCTAATGATGGGATTGAAAGTTATAGACTTTTGTATGAGATTTGTATGGAAAATTTTAGAAAATGAAAATTTTTGATGTTTCCGTCAAGCTAGACGTGCGTGCGAGGTGTCCAGAAACACGTAATTTCGCGAGCTAGCCCGCAGGAACGTTTCCAGCACTACTTTGGGAACAAAATTTTGCAGGGTGGTCAAAAAACCACTTTTTTTGAGTTTTTGCAGGAAAACCAAGTTTTCAGCGACCTGGATGGATTTCGATTCGCGCGCAGCGCCGGGAAACCTAGGTAAGTATGGCGAGAACCTGATTCCTGAAAAGAACGGGAATCTAATGACAAATTTGGAAGTTATTGAATTCTGAAGGTGTAAAGTCAAAAGTACAGGAACCCCTTAAGGGAAGTCAAAAATTTTTTGTCAGTTGGCAAGCGGACGCCTAAAAATAATGTTCACGCGCGAAAACCGCTTCAAAAACGCAATACAGAGCTCGAAGATATCGCGATTTGTGTTTCGACGATGCTTGCTTAGGTGGTTTTGGCTATATGTACCTATGTATAGATATAACCTAGTTTTAAGATTTTGATGTTCCAGAGGAGCTACGGGCACGTGTGAGGTGTCTGGGAACGCGTCTCGTCGCGAGCAAGCCCACGGGAACGTTTTCAGAAGTACGTTGGGAAGAAAATTTTTGAAAAGCGGCCAAAAAACCAGTTTTTTGATGGAAAATGAGAAAATTTTTGGATTTCTCTGCGAGCTAGACGGGCGTGCGAGGTGTCCAGAGACGCGTCTCGTCGCGAGCAAGCCCACAGGAACGTTTTCGGAATTACTTCGGGAACAAAAAATTTGAAAGGTGGTCAAAAAATGTGTTTTTTGATGGAAAATCGAAGTTTTCAGCGACCCGGAGGGGTTTCGATTCGCGCGCAGCGCCGGGAAACCTAGGTTAGTGTGGCGAGAACTCGATTCCTCAAAAATGATCGGAATCTAATGATGGGATTGAAAGTTATAGACTTTTGTATGAGATTTGTATGGAAAATTTTAGAAAATGAAAATTTTTGATGTTTCCGTCAAGCTAGACGTGCGTGCGAGGTGTCCAGAAACACGTAATTTCGCGAGCTAGCCCGCAGGAACGTTTCCAGCACTACTTTGGGAACAAAATTTTGCAGGGTGGTCAAAAAACCACTTTTTTTGAGTTTTTGCAGGAAAACCAAGTTTTCAGCGACCTGGATGGATTTCGATTCGCGCGCAGCGCCGGGAAACCTAGGTAAGTATGGCGAGAACCTGATTCCTGAAAAGAACGGGAATCTAATGACAAATTTGGAAGTTATTGAATTCTGAAGGTGTAAAGTCAAAAGTACAGGAACCCCTTAAGGGAAGTCAAAAATTTTTTGTCAGTTGGCAAGCGGACGCCTAAAAATAATGTTCACGCGCGAAAACCGCTTCAAAAACGCAATACAGAGCTCGAAGATATCGCGATTTGTGTTTCGACGATGCTTGCTTAGGTGGTTTTGGCTATATGTACCTATGTATAGATATAACCTAGTTTTAAGATTTTGATGTTCCAGAGGAGCTACGGGCACGTGTGAGGTGTCTGGGAACGCGTCTCGTCGCGAGCAAGCCCACGGGAACGTTTTCAGAAGTACGTTGGGAAGAAAATTTTTGAAAAGCGGCCAAAAAACCAGTTTTTTGATGGAAAATGAGAAAATTTTTGGATTTCTCTGCGAGCTAGACGGGCGTGCGAGGTGTCCAGAGACGCGTCTCGTCGCGAGCAAGCCCACAGGAACGTTTTCGGAATTACTTCGGGAACAAAAAATTTGAAAGGTGGTCAAAAAATGTGTTTTTTGATGGAAAATCGAAGTTTTCAGCGACCCGGAGGGGTTTCGATTCGCGCGCAGCGCCGGGAAACCTAGGTTAGTGTGGCGAGAACTCGATTCCTCAAAAATGATCGGAATCTAATGATGGGATTGAAAGTTATAGACTTTTGTATGAGATTTGTATGGAAAATTTTAGAAAATGAAAATTTTTGATGTTTCCGTCAAGCTAGACGTGCGTGCGAGGTGTCCAGAAACACGTAATTTCGCGAGCTAGCCCGCAGGAACGTTTCCAGCACTACTTTGGGAACAAAATTTTGCAGGGTGGTCAAAAAACCACTTTTTTTGAGTTTTTGCAGGAAAACCAAGTTTTCAGCGACCTGGATGGATTTCGATTCGCGCGCAGCGCCGGGAAACCTAGGTAAGTATGGCGAGAACCTGATTCCTGAAAAGAACGGGAATCTAATGACAAATTTGGAAGTTATTGAATTCTGAAGGTGTAAAGTCAAAAGTACAGGAACCCCTTAAGGGAAGTCAAAAATTTTTTGTCAGTTGGCAAGCGGACGCCTAAAAATAATGTTCACGCGCGAAAACCGCTTCAAAAACGCAATACAGAGCTCGAAGATATCGCGATTTGTGTTTCGACGATGCTTGCTTAGGTGGTTTTGGCTATATGTACCTATGTATAGATATAACCTAGTTTTAAGATTTTGATGTTCCAGAGGAGCTACGGGCACGTGTGAGGTGTCTGGGAACGCGTCTCGTCGCGAGCAAGCCCACGGGAACGTTTTCAGAAGTACGTTGGGAAGAAAATTTTTGAAAAGCGGCCAAAAAACCAGTTTTTTGATGGAAAATGAGAAAATTTTTGGATTTCTCTGCGAGCTAGACGGGCGTGCGAGGTGTCCAGAGACGCGTCTCGTCGCGAGCAAGCCCACAGGAACGTTTTCGGAATTACTTCGGGAACAAAAAATTTGAAAGGTGGTCAAAAAATGTGTTTTTTGATGGAAAATCGAAGTTTTCAGCGACCCGGAGGGGTTTCGATTCGCGCGCAGCGCCGGGAAACCTAGGTTAGTGTGGCGAGAACTCGATTCCTCAAAAATGATCGGAATCTAATGATGGGATTGAAAGTTATAGACTTTTGTATGAGATTTGTATGGAAAATTTTAGAAAATGAAAATTTTTGATGTTTCCGTCAAGCTAGACGTGCGTGCGAGGTGTCCAGAAACACGTAATTTCGCGAGCTAGCCCGCAGGAACGTTTCCAGCACTACTTTGGGAACAAAATTTTGCAGGGTGGTCAAAAAACCACTTTTTTTGAGTTTTTGCAGGAAAACCAAGTTTTCAGCGACCTGGATGGATTTCGATTCGCGCGCAGCGCCGGGAAACCTAGGTAAGTATGGCGAGAACCTGATTCCTGAAAAGAACGGGAATCTAATGACAAATTTGGAAGTTATTGAATTCTGAAGGTGTAAAGTCAAAAGTACAGGAACCCCTTAAGGGAAGTCAAAAATTTTTTGTCAGTTGGCAAGCGGACGCCTAAAAATAATGTTCACGCGCGAAAACCGCTTCAAAAACGCAATACAGAGCTCGAAGATATCGCGATTTGTGTTTCGACGATGCTTGCTTAGGTGGTTTTGGCTATATGTACCTATGTATAGATATAACCTAGTTTTAAGATTTTGATGTTCCAGAGGAGCTACGGGCACGTGTGAGGTGTCTGGGAACGCGTCTCGTCGCGAGCAAGCCCACGGGAACGTTTTCAGAAGTACGTTGGGAAGAAAATTTTTGAAAAGCGGCCAAAAAACCAGTTTTTTGATGGAAAATGAGAAAATTTTTGGATTTCTCTGCGAGCTAGACGGGCGTGCGAGGTGTCCAGAGACGCGTCTCGTCGCGAGCAAGCCCACAGGAACGTTTTCGGAATTACTTCGGGAACAAAAAATTTGAAAGGTGGTCAAAAAATGTGTTTTTTGATGGAAAATCGAAGTTTTCAGCGACCCGGAGGGGTTTCGATTCGCGCGCAGCGCCGGGAAACCTAGGTTAGTGTGGCGAGAACTCGATTCCTCAAAAATGATCGGAATCTAATGATGGGATTGAAAGTTATAGACTTTTGTATGAGATTTGTATGGAAAATTTTAGAAAATGAAAATTTTTGATGTTTCCGTCAAGCTAGACGTGCGTGCGAGGTGTCCAGAAACACGTAATTTCGCGAGCTAGCCCGCAGGAACGTTTCCAGCACTACTTTGGGAACAAAATTTTGCAGGGTGGTCAAAAAACCACTTTTTTTGAGTTTTTGCAGGAAAACCAAGTTTTCAGCGACCTGGATGGATTTCGATTCGCGCGCAGCGCCGGGAAACCTAGGTAAGTATGGCGAGAACCTGATTCCTGAAAAGAACGGGAATCTAATGACAAATTTGGAAGTTATTGAATTCTGAAGGTGTAAAGTCAAAAGTACAGGAACCCCTTAAGGGAAGTCAAAAATTTTTTGTCAGTTGGCAAGCGGACGCCTAAAAATAATGTTCACGCGCGAAAACCGCTTCAAAAACGCAATACAGAGCTCGAAGATATCGCGATTTGTGTTTCGACGATGCTTGCTTAGGTGGTTTTGGCTATATGTACCTATGTATAGATATAACCTAGTTTTAAGATTTTGATGTTCCAGAGGAGCTACGGGCACGTGTGAGGTGTCTGGGAACGCGTCTCGTCGCGAGCAAGCCCACGGGAACGTTTTCAGAAGTACGTTGGGAAGAAAATTTTTGAAAAGCGGCCAAAAAACCAGTTTTTTGATGGAAAATGAGAAAATTTTTGGATTTCTCTGCGAGCTAGACGGGCGTGCGAGGTGTCCAGAGACGCGTCTCGTCGCGAGCAAGCCCACAGGAACGTTTTCGGAATTACTTCGGGAACAAAAAATTTGAAAGGTGGTCAAAAAATGTGTTTTTTGATGGAAAATCGAAGTTTTCAGCGACCCGGAGGGGTTTCGATTCGCGCGCAGCGCCGGGAAACCTAGGTTAGTGTGGCGAGAACTCGATTCCTCAAAAATGATCGGAATCTAATGATGGGATTGAAAGTTATAGACTTTTGTATGAGATTTGTATGGAAAATTTTAGAAAATGAAAATTTTTGATGTTTCCGTCAAGCTAGACGTGCGTGCGAGGTGTCCAGAAACACGTAATTTCGCGAGCTAGCCCGCAGGAACGTTTCCAGCACTACTTTGGGAACAAAATTTTGCAGGGTGGTCAAAAAACCACTTTTTTTGAGTTTTTGCAGGAAAACCAAGTTTTCAGCGACCTGGATGGATTTCGATTCGCGCGCAGCGCCGGGAAACCTAGGTAAGTATGGCGAGAACCTGATTCCTGAAAAGAACGGGAATCTAATGACAAATTTGGAAGTTATTGAATTCTGAAGGTGTAAAGTCAAAAGTACAGGAACCCCTTAAGGGAAGTCAAAAATTTTTTGTCAGTTGGCAAGCGGACGCCTAAAAATAATGTTCACGCGCGAAAACCGCTTCAAAAACGCAATACAGAGCTCGAAGATATCGCGATTTGTGTTTCGACGATGCTTGCTTAGGTGGTTTTGGCTATATGTACCTATGTATAGATATAACCTAGTTTTAAGATTTTGATGTTCCAGAGGAGCTACGGGCACGTGTGAGGTGTCTGGGAACGCGTCTCGTCGCGAGCAAGCCCACGGGAACGTTTTCAGAAGTACGTTGGGAAGAAAATTTTTGAAAAGCGGCCAAAAAACCAGTTTTTTGATGGAAAATGAGAAAATTTTTGGATTTCTCTGCGAGCTAGACGGGCGTGCGAGGTGTCCAGAGACGCGTCTCGTCGCGAGCAAGCCCACAGGAACGTTTTCGGAATTACTTCGGGAACAAAAAATTTGAAAGGTGGTCAAAAAATGTGTTTTTTGATGGAAAATCGAAGTTTTCAGCGACCCGGAGGGGTTTCGATTCGCGCGCAGCGCCGGGAAACCTAGGTTAGTGTGGCGAGAACTCGATTCCTCAAAAATGATCGGAATCTAATGATGGGATTGAAAGTTATAGACTTTTGTATGAGATTTGTATGGAAAATTTTAGAAAATGAAAATTTTTGATGTTTCCGTCAAGCTAGACGTGCGTGCGAGGTGTCCAGAAACACGTAATTTCGCGAGCTAGCCCGCAGGAACGTTTCCAGCACTACTTTGGGAACAAAATTTTGCAGGGTGGTCAAAAAACCACTTTTTTTGAGTTTTTGCAGGAAAACCAAGTTTTCAGCGACCTGGATGGATTTCGATTCGCGCGCAGCGCCGGGAAACCTAGGTAAGTATGGCGAGAACCTGATTCCTGAAAAGAACGGGAATCTAATGACAAATTTGGAAGTTATTGAATTCTGAAGGTGTAAAGTCAAAAGTACAGGAACCCCTTAAGGGAAGTCAAAAATTTTTTGTCAGTTGGCAAGCGGACGCCTAAAAATAATGTTCACGCGCGAAAACCGCTTCAAAAACGCAATACAGAGCTCGAAGATATCGCGATTTGTGTTTCGACGATGCTTGCTTAGGTGGTTTTGGCTATATGTACCTATGTATAGATATAACCTAGTTTTAAGATTTTGATGTTCCAGAGGAGCTACGGGCACGTGTGAGGTGTCTGGGAACGCGTCTCGTCGCGAGCAAGCCCACGGGAACGTTTTCAGAAGTACGTTGGGAAGAAAATTTTTGAAAAGCGGCCAAAAAACCAGTTTTTTGATGGAAAATGAGAAAATTTTTGGATTTCTCTGCGAGCTAGACGGGCGTGCGAGGTGTCCAGAGACGCGTCTCGTCGCGAGCAAGCCCACAGGAACGTTTTCGGAATTACTTCGGGAACAAAAAATTTGAAAGGTGGTCAAAAAATGTGTTTTTTGATGGAAAATCGAAGTTTTCAGCGACCCGGAGGGGTTTCGATTCGCGCGCAGCGCCGGGAAACCTAGGTTAGTGTGGCGAGAACTCGATTCCTCAAAAATGATCGGAATCTAATGATGGGATTGAAAGTTATAGACTTTTGTATGAGATTTGTATGGAAAATTTTAGAAAATGAAAATTTTTGATGTTTCCGTCAAGCTAGACGTGCGTGCGAGGTGTCCAGAAACACGTAATTTCGCGAGCTAGCCCGCAGGAACGTTTCCAGCACTACTTTGGGAACAAAATTTTGCAGGGTGGTCAAAAAACCACTTTTTTTGAGTTTTTGCAGGAAAACCAAGTTTTCAGCGACCTGGATGGATTTCGATTCGCGCGCAGCGCCGGGAAACCTAGGTAAGTATGGCGAGAACCTGATTCCTGAAAAGAACGGGAATCTAATGACAAATTTGGAAGTTATTGAATTCTGAAGGTGTAAAGTCAAAAGTACAGGAACCCCTTAAGGGAAGTCAAAAATTTTTTGTCAGTTGGCAAGCGGACGCCTAAAAATAATGTTCACGCGCGAAAACCGCTTCAAAAACGCAATACAGAGCTCGAAGATATCGCGATTTGTGTTTCGACGATGCTTGCTTAGGTGGTTTTGGCTATATGTACCTATGTATAGATATAACCTAGTTTTAAGATTTTGATGTTCCAGAGGAGCTACGGGCACGTGTGAGGTGTCTGGGAACGCGTCTCGTCGCGAGCAAGCCCACGGGAACGTTTTCAGAAGTACGTTGGGAAGAAAATTTTTGAAAAGCGGCCAAAAAACCAGTTTTTTGATGGAAAATGAGAAAATTTTTGGATTTCTCTGCGAGCTAGACGGGCGTGCGAGGTGTCCAGAGACGCGTCTCGTCGCGAGCAAGCCCACAGGAACGTTTTCGGAATTACTTCGGGAACAAAAAATTTGAAAGGTGGTCAAAAAATGTGTTTTTTGATGGAAAATCGAAGTTTTCAGCGACCCGGAGGGGTTTCGATTCGCGCGCAGCGCCGGGAAACCTAGGTTAGTGTGGCGAGAACTCGATTCCTCAAAAATGATCGGAATCTAATGATGGGATTGAAAGTTATAGACTTTTGTATGAGATTTGTATGGAAAATTTTAGAAAATGAAAATTTTTGATGTTTCCGTCAAGCTAGACGTGCGTGCGAGGTGTCCAGAAACACGTAATTTCGCGAGCTAGCCCGCAGGAACGTTTCCAGCACTACTTTGGGAACAAAATTTTGCAGGGTGGTCAAAAAACCACTTTTTTTGAGTTTTTGCAGGAAAACCAAGTTTTCAGCGACCTGGATGGATTTCGATTCGCGCGCAGCGCCGGGAAACCTAGGTAAGTATGGCGAGAACCTGATTCCTGAAAAGAACGGGAATCTAATGACAAATTTGGAAGTTATTGAATTCTGAAGGTGTAAAGTCAAAAGTACAGGAACCCCTTAAGGGAAGTCAAAAATTTTTTGTCAGTTGGCAAGCGGACGCCTAAAAATAATGTTCACGCGCGAAAACCGCTTCAAAAACGCAATACAGAGCTCGAAGATATCGCGATTTGTGTTTCGACGATGCTTGCTTAGGTGGTTTTGGCTATATGTACCTATGTATAGATATAACCTAGTTTTAAGATTTTGATGTTCCAGAGGAGCTACGGGCACGTGTGAGGTGTCTGGGAACGCGTCTCGTCGCGAGCAAGCCCACGGGAACGTTTTCAGAAGTACGTTGGGAAGAAAATTTTTGAAAAGCGGCCAAAAAACCAGTTTTTTGATGGAAAATGAGAAAATTTTTGGATTTCTCTGCAAGCTAGACGGGCGTGCGAGGTGTCCAGAGACGCGTCTCGTCGCGAGCAAGCCCACAGGAACGTTTTCGGAATTACTTCGGGAACAAAAAATTTGAAAGGTGGTCAAAAAATGTGTTTTTTGATGGAAAATCGAAGTTTTCAGCGACCCGGAGGGGTTTCGATTCGCGCGCAGCGCCGGGAAACCTAGGTTAGTGTGGCGAGAACTCGATTCCTCAAAAATGATCGGAATCTAATGATGGGATTGAAAGTTATAGACTTTTGTATGAGATTTGTATGGAAAATTTTAGAAAATGAAAATTTTTGATGTTTCCGTCAAGCTAGACGTGCGTGCGAGGTGTCCAGAAACACGTAATTTCGCGAGCTAGCCCGCAGGAACGTTTCCAGCACTACTTTGGGAACAAAATTTTGCAGGGTGGTCAAAAAACCACTTTTTTTGAGTTTTTGCAGGAAAACCAAGTTTTCAGCGACCTGGATGGATTTCGATTCGCGCGCAGCGCCGGGAAACCTAGGTAAGTATGGCGAGAACCTGATTCCTGAAAAGAACGGGAATCTAATGACAAATTTGGAAGTTATTGAATTCTGAAGGTGTAAAGTCAAAAGTACAGGAACCCCTTAAGGGAAGTCAAAAATTTTTTGTCAGTTGGCAAGCGGACGCCTAAAAATAATGTTCACGCGCGAAAACCGCTTCAAAAACGCAATACAGAGCTCGAAGATATCGCGATTTGTGTTTCGACGATGCTTGCTTAGGTGGTTTTGGCTATATGTACCTATGTATAGATATAACCTAGTTTTAAGATTTTGATGTTCCAGAGGAGCTACGGGCACGTGTGAGGTGTCTGGGAACGCGTCTCGTCGCGAGCAAGCCCACGGGAACGTTTTCAGAAGTACGTTGGGAAGAAAATTTTTGAAAAGCGGCCAAAAAACCAGTTTTTTGATGGAAAATGAGAAAATTTTTGGATTTCTCTGCGAGCTAGACGGGCGTGCGAGGTGTCCAGAGACGCGTCTCGTCGCGAGCAAGCCCACAGGAACGTTTTCGGAATTACTTCGGGAACAAAAAATTTGAAAGGTGGTCAAAAAATGTGTTTTTTGATGGAAAATCGAAGTTTTCAGCGACCCGGAGGGGTTTCGATTCGCGCGCAGCGCCGGGAAACCTAGGTTAGTGTGGCGAGAACTCGATTCCTCAAAAATGATCGGAATCTAATGATGGGATTGAAAGTTATAGACTTTTGTATGAGATTTGTATGGAAAATTTTAGAAAATGAAAATTTTTGATGTTTCCGTCAAGCTAGACGTGCGTGCGAGGTGTCCAGAAACACGTAATTTCGCGAGCTAGCCCGCAGGAACGTTTCCAGCACTACTTTGGGAACAAAATTTTGCAGGGTGGTCAAAAAACCACTTTTTTTGAGTTTTTGCAGGAAAACCAAGTTTTCAGCGACCTGGATGGATTTCGATTCGCGCGCAGCGCCGGGAAACCTAGGTAAGTATGGCGAGAACCTGATTCCTGAAAAGAACGGGAATCTAATGACAAATTTGGAAGTTATTGAATTCTGAAGGTGTAAAGTCAAAAGTACAGGAACCCCTTAAGGGAAGTCAAAAATTTTTTGTCAGTTGGCAAGCGGACGCCTAAAAATAATGTTCACGCGCGAAAACCGCTTCAAAAACGCAATACAGAGCTCGAAGATATCGCGATTTGTGTTTCGACGATGCTTGCTTAGGTGGTTTTGGCTATATGTACCTATGTATAGATATAACCTAGTTTTAAGATTTTGATGTTCCAGAGGAGCTACGGGCACGTGTGAGGTGTCTGGGAACGCGTCTCGTCGCGAGCAAGCCCACGGGAACGTTTTCAGAAGTACGTTGGGAAGAAAATTTTTGAAAAGCGGCCAAAAAACCAGTTTTTTGATGGAAAATGAGAAAATTTTTGGATTTCTCTGCGAGCTAGACGGGCGTGCGAGGTGTCCAGAGACGCGTCTCGTCGCGAGCAAGCCCACAGGAACGTTTTCGGAATTACTTCGGGAACAAAAAATTTGAAAGGTGGTCAAAAAATGTGTTTTTTGATGGAAAATCGAAGTTTTCAGCGACCCGGAGGGGTTTCGATTCGCGCGCAGCGCCGGGAAACCTAGGTTAGTGTGGCGAGAACTCGATTCCTCAAAAATGATCGGAATCTAATGATGGGATTGAAAGTTATAGACTTTTGTATGAGATTTGTATGGAAAATTTTAGAAAATGAAAATTTTTGATGTTTCCGTCAAGCTAGACGTGCGTGCGAGGTGTCCAGAAACACGTAATTTCGCGAGCTAGCCCGCAGGAACGTTTCCAGCACTACTTTGGGAACAAAATTTTGCAGGGTGGTCAAAAAACCACTTTTTTTGAGTTTTTGCAGGAAAACCAAGTTTTCAGCGACCTGGATGGATTTCGATTCGCGCGCAGCGCCGGGAAACCTAGGTAAGTATGGCGAGAACCTGATTCCTGAAAAGAACGGGAATCTAATGACAAATTTGGAAGTTATTGAATTCTGAAGGTGTAAAGTCAAAAGTACAGGAACCCCTTAAGGGAAGTCAAAAATTTTTTGTCAGTTGGCAAGCGGACGCCTAAAAATAATGTTCACGCGCGAAAACCGCTTCAAAAACGCAATACAGAGCTCGAAGATATCGCGATTTGTGTTTCGACGATGCTTGCTTAGGTGGTTTTGGCTATATGTACCTATGTATAGATATAACCTAGTTTTAAGATTTTGATGTTCCAGAGGAGCTACGGGCACGTGTGAGGTGTCTGGGAACGCGTCTCGTCGCGAGCAAGCCCACGGGAACGTTTTCAGAAGTACGTTGGGAAGAAAATTTTTGAAAAGCGGCCAAAAAACCAGTTTTTTGATGGAAAATGAGAAAATTTTTGGATTTCTCTGCGAGCTAGACGGGCGTGCGAGGTGTCCAGAGACGCGTCTCGTCGCGAGCAAGCCCACAGGAACGTTTTCGGAATTACTTCGGGAACAAAAAATTTGAAAGGTGGTCAAAAAATGTGTTTTTTGATGGAAAATCGAAGTTTTCAGCGACCCGGAGGGGTTTCGATTCGCGCGCAGCGCCGGGAAACCTAGGTTAGTGTGGCGAGAACTCGATTCCTCAAAAATGATCGGAATCTAATGATGGGATTGAAAGTTATAGACTTTTGTATGAGATTTGTATGGAAAATTTTAGAAAATGAAAATTTTTGATGTTTCCGTCAAGCTAGACGTGCGTGCGAGGTGTCCAGAAACACGTAATTTCGCGAGCTAGCCCGCAGGAACGTTTCCAGCACTACTTTGGGAACAAAATTTTGCAGGGTGGTCAAAAAACCACTTTTTTTGAGTTTTTGCAGGAAAACCAAGTTTTCAGCGACCTGGATGGATTTCGATTCGCGCGCAGCGCCGGGAAACCTAGGTAAGTATGGCGAGAACCTGATTCCTGAAAAGAACGGGAATCTAATGACAAATTTGGAAGTTATTGAATTCTGAAGGTGTAAAGTCAAAAGTACAGGAACCCCTTAAGGGAAGTCAAAAATTTTTTGTCAGTTGGCAAGCGGACGCCTAAAAATAATGTTCACGCGCGAAAACCGCTTCAAAAACGCAATACAGAGCTCGAAGATATCGCGATTTGTGTTTCGACGATGCTTGCTTAGGTGGTTTTGGCTATATGTACCTATGTATAGATATAACCTAGTTTTAAGATTTTGATGTTCCAGAGGAGCTACGGGCACGTGTGAGGTGTCTGGGAACGCGTCTCGTCGCGAGCAAGCCCACGGGAACGTTTTCAGAAGTACGTTGGGAAGAAAATTTTTGAAAAGCGGCCAAAAAACCAGTTTTTTGATGGAAAATGAGAAAATTTTTGGATTTCTCTGCGAGCTAGACGGGCGTGCGAGGTGTCCAGAGACGCGTCTCGTCGCGAGCAAGCCCACAGGAACGTTTTCGGAATTACTTCGGGAACAAAAAATTTGAAAGGTGGTCAAAAAATGTGTTTTTTGATGGAAAATCGAAGTTTTCAGCGACCCGGAGGGGTTTCGATTCGCGCGCAGCGCCGGGAAACCTAGGTTAGTGTGGCGAGAACTCGATTCCTCAAAAATGATCGGAATCTAATGATGGGATTGAAAGTTATAGACTTTTGTATGAGATTTGTATGGAAAATTTTAGAAAATGAAAATTTTTGATGTTTCCGTCAAGCTAGACGTGCGTGCGAGGTGTCCAGAAACACGTAATTTCGCGAGCTAGCCCGCAGGAACGTTTCCAGCACTACTTTGGGAACAAAATTTTGCAGGGTGGTCAAAAAACCACTTTTTTTGAGTTTTTGCAGGAAAACCAAGTTTTCAGCGACCTGGATGGATTTCGATTCGCGCGCAGCGCCGGGAAACCTAGGTAAGTATGGCGAGAACCTGATTCCTGAAAAGAACGGGAATCTAATGACAAATTTGGAAGTTATTGAATTCTGAAGGTGTAAAGTCAAAAGTACAGGAACCCCTTAAGGGAAGTCAAAAATTTTTTGTCAGTTGGCAAGCGGACGCCTAAAAATAATGTTCACGCGCGAAAACCGCTTCAAAAACGCAATACAGAGCTCGAAGATATCGCGATTTGTGTTTCGACGATGCTTGCTTAGGTGGTTTTGGCTATATGTACCTATGTATAGATATAACCTAGTTTTAAGATTTTGATGTTCCAGAGGAGCTACGGGCACGTGTGAGGTGTCTGGGAACGCGTCTCGTCGCGAGCAAGCCCACGGGAACGTTTTCAGAAGTACGTTGGGAAGAAAATTTTTGAAAAGCGGCCAAAAAACCAGTTTTTTGATGGAAAATGAGAAAATTTTTGGATTTCTCTGCGAGCTAGACGGGCGTGCGAGGTGTCCAGAGACGCGTCTCGTCGCGAGCAAGCCCACAGGAACGTTTTCGGAATTACTTCGGGAACAAAAAATTTGAAAGGTGGTCAAAAAATGTGTTTTTTGATGGAAAATCGAAGTTTTCAGCGACCCGGAGGGGTTTCGATTCGCGCGCAGCGCCGGGAAACCTAGGTTAGTGTGGCGAGAACTCGATTCCTCAAAAATGATCGGAATCTAATGATGGGATTGAAAGTTATAGACTTTTGTATGAGATTTGTATGGAAAATTTTAGAAAATGAAAATTTTTGATGTTTCCGTCAAGCTAGACGTGCGTGCGAGGTGTCCAGAAACACGTAATTTCGCGAGCTAGCCCGCAGGAACGTTTCCAGCACTACTTTGGGAACAAAATTTTGCAGGGTGGTCAAAAAACCACTTTTTTTGAGTTTTTGCAGGAAAACCAAGTTTTCAGCGACCTGGATGGATTTCGATTCGCGCGCAGCGCCGGGAAACCTAGGTAAGTATGGCGAGAACCTGATTCCTGAAAAGAACGGGAATCTAATGACAAATTTGGAAGTTATTGAATTCTGAAGGTGTAAAGTCAAAAGTACAGGAACCCCTTAAGGGAAGTCAAAAATTTTTTGTCAGTTGGCAAGCGGACGCCTAAAAATAATGTTCACGCGCGAAAACCGCTTCAAAAACGCAATACAGAGCTCGAAGATATCGCGATTTGTGTTTCGACGATGCTTGCTTAGGTGGTTTTGGCTATATGTACCTATGTATAGATATAACCTAGTTTTAAGATTTTGATGTTCCAGAGGAGCTACGGGCACGTGTGAGGTGTCTGGGAACGCGTCTCGTCGCGAGCAAGCCCACGGGAACGTTTTCAGAAGTACGTTGGGAAGAAAATTTTTGAAAAGCGGCCAAAAAACCAGTTTTTTGATGGAAAATGAGAAAATTTTTGGATTTCTCTGCGAGCTAGACGGGCGTGCGAGGTGTCCAGAGACGCGTCTCGTCGCGAGCAAGCCCACAGGAACGTTTTCGGAATTACTTCGGGAACAAAAAATTTGAAAGGTGGTCAAAAAATGTGTTTTTTGATGGAAAATCGAAGTTTTCAGCGACCCGGAGGGGTTTCGATTCGCGCGCAGCGCCGGGAAACCTAGGTTAGTGTGGCGAGAACTCGATTCCTCAAAAATGATCGGAATCTAATGATGGGATTGAAAGTTATAGACTTTTGTATGAGATTTGTATGGAAAATTTTAGAAAATGAAAATTTTTGATGTTTCCGTCAAGCTAGACGTGCGTGCGAGGTGTCCAGAAACACGTAATTTCGCGAGCTAGCCCGCAGGAACGTTTCCAGCACTACTTTGGGAACAAAATTTTGCAGGGTGGTCAAAAAACCACTTTTTTTGAGTTTTTGCAGGAAAACCAAGTTTTCAGCGACCTGGATGGATTTCGATTCGCGCGCAGCGCCGGGAAACCTAGGTAAGTATGGCGAGAACCTGATTCCTGAAAAGAACGGGAATCTAATGACAAATTTGGAAGTTATTGAATTCTGAAGGTGTAAAGTCAAAAGTACAGGAACCCCTTAAGGGAAGTCAAAAATTTTTTGTCAGTTGGCAAGCGGACGCCTAAAAATAATGTTCACGCGCGAAAACCGCTTCAAAAACGCAATACAGAGCTCGAAGATATCGCGATTTGTGTTTCGACGATGCTTGCTTAGGTGGTTTTGGCTATATGTACCTATGTATAGATATAACCTAGTTTTAAGATTTTGATGTTCCAGAGGAGCTACGGGCACGTGTGAGGTGTCTGGGAACGCGTCTCGTCGCGAGCAAGCCCACGGGAACGTTTTCAGAAGTACGTTGGGAAGAAAATTTTTGAAAAGCGGCCAAAAAACCAGTTTTTTGATGGAAAATGAGAAAATTTTTGGATTTCTCTGCGAGCTAGACGGGCGTGCGAGGTGTCCAGAGACGCGTCTCGTCGCGAGCAAGCCCACAGGAACGTTTTCGGAATTACTTCGGGAACAAAAAATTTGAAAGGTGGTCAAAAAATGTGTTTTTTGATGGAAAATCGAAGTTTTCAGCGACCCGGAGGGGTTTCGATTCGCGCGCAGCGCCGGGAAACCTAGGTTAGTGTGGCGAGAACTCGATTCCTCAAAAATGATCGGAATCTAATGATGGGATTGAAAGTTATAGACTTTTGTATGAGATTTGTATGGAAAATTTTAGAAAATGAAAATTTTTGATGTTTCCGTCAAGCTAGACGTGCGTGCGAGGTGTCCAGAAACACGTAATTTCGCGAGCTAGCCCGCAGGAACGTTTCCAGCACTACTTTGGGAACAAAATTTTGCAGGGTGGTCAAAAAACCACTTTTTTTGAGTTTTTGCAGGAAAACCAAGTTTTCAGCGACCTGGATGGATTTCGATTCGCGCGCAGCGCCGGGAAACCTAGGTAAGTATGGCGAGAACCTGATTCCTGAAAAGAACGGGAATCTAATGACAAATTTGGAAGTTATTGAATTCTGAAGGTGTAAAGTCAAAAGTACAGGAACCCCTTAAGGGAAGTCAAAAATTTTTTGTCAGTTGGCAAGCGGACGCCTAAAAATAATGTTCACGCGCGAAAACCGCTTCAAAAACGCAATACAGAGCTCGAAGATATCGCGATTTGTGTTTCGACGATGCTTGCTTAGGTGGTTTTGGCTATATGTACCTATGTATAGATATAACCTAGTTTTAAGATTTTGATGTTCCAGAGGAGCTACGGGCACGTGTGAGGTGTCTGGGAACGCGTCTCGTCGCGAGCAAGCCCACGGGAACGTTTTCAGAAGTACGTTGGGAAGAAAATTTTTGAAAAGCGGCCAAAAAACCAGTTTTTTGATGGAAAATGAGAAAATTTTTGGATTTCTCTGCGAGCTAGACGGGCGTGCGAGGTGTCCAGAGACGCGTCTCGTCGCGAGCAAGCCCACAGGAACGTTTTCGGAATTACTTCGGGAACAAAAAATTTGAAAGGTGGTCAAAAAATGTGTTTTTTGATGGAAAATCGAAGTTTTCAGCGACCCGGAGGGGTTTCGATTCGCGCGCAGCGCCGGGAAACCTAGGTTAGTGTGGCGAGAACTCGATTCCTCAAAAATGATCGGAATCTAATGATGGGATTGAAAGTTATAGACTTTTGTATGAGATTTGTATGGAAAATTTTAGAAAATGAAAATTTTTGATGTTTCCGTCAAGCTAGACGTGCGTGCGAGGTGTCCAGAAACACGTAATTTCGCGAGCTAGCCCGCAGGAACGTTTCCAGCACTACTTTGGGAACAAAATTTTGCAGGGTGGTCAAAAAACCACTTTTTTTGAGTTTTTGCAGGAAAACCAAGTTTTCAGCGACCTGGATGGATTTCGATTCGCGCGCAGCGCCGGGAAACCTAGGTAAGTATGGCGAGAACCTGATTCCTGAAAAGAACGGGAATCTAATGACAAATTTGGAAGTTATTGAATTCTGAAGGTGTAAAGTCAAAAGTACAGGAACCCCTTAAGGGAAGTCAAAAATTTTTTGTCAGTTGGCAAGCGGACGCCTAAAAATAATGTTCACGCGCGAAAACCGCTTCAAAAACGCAATACAGAGCTCGAAGATATCGCGATTTGTGTTTCGACGATGCTTGCTTAGGTGGTTTTGGCTATATGTACCTATGTATAGATATAACCTAGTTTTAAGATTTTGATGTTCCAGAGGAGCTACGGGCACGTGTGAGGTGTCTGGGAACGCGTCTCGTCGCGAGCAAGCCCACGGGAACGTTTTCAGAAGTACGTTGGGAAGAAAATTTTTGAAAAGCGGCCAAAAAACCAGTTTTTTGATGGAAAATGAGAAAATTTTTGGATTTCTCTGCGAGCTAGACGGGCGTGCGAGGTGTCCAGAGACGCGTCTCGTCGCGAGCAAGCCCACAGGAACGTTTTCGGAATTACTTCGGGAACAAAAAATTTGAAAGGTGGTCAAAAAATGTGTTTTTTGATGGAAAATCGAAGTTTTCAGCGACCCGGAGGGGTTTCGATTCGCGCGCAGCGCCGGGAAACCTAGGTTAGTGTGGCGAGAACTCGATTCCTCAAAAATGATCGGAATCTAATGATGGGATTGAAAGTTATAGACTTTTGTATGAGATTTGTATGGAAAATTTTAGAAAATGAAAATTTTTGATGTTTCCGTCAAGCTAGACGTGCGTGCGAGGTGTCCAGAAACACGTAATTTCGCGAGCTAGCCCGCAGGAACGTTTCCAGCACTACTTTGGGAACAAAATTTTGCAGGGTGGTCAAAAAACCACTTTTTTTGAGTTTTTGCAGGAAAACCAAGTTTTCAGCGACCTGGATGGATTTCGATTCGCGCGCAGCGCCGGGAAACCTAGGTAAGTATGGCGAGAACCTGATTCCTGAAAAGAACGGGAATCTAATGACAAATTTGGAAGTTATTGAATTCTGAAGGTGTAAAGTCAAAAGTACAGGAACCCCTTAAGGGAAGTCAAAAATTTTTTGTCAGTTGGCAAGCGGACGCCTAAAAATAATGTTCACGCGCGAAAACCGCTTCAAAAACGCAATACAGAGCTCGAAGATATCGCGATTTGTGTTTCGACGATGCTTGCTTAGGTGGTTTTGGCTATATGTACCTATGTATAGATATAACCTAGTTTTAAGATTTTGATGTTCCAGAGGAGCTACGGGCACGTGTGAGGTGTCTGGGAACGCGTCTCGTCGCGAGCAAGCCCACGGGAACGTTTTCAGAAGTACGTTGGGAAGAAAATTTTTGAAAAGCGGCCAAAAAACCAGTTTTTTGATGGAAAATGAGAAAATTTTTGGATTTCTCTGCGAGCTAGACGGGCGTGCGAGGTGTCCAGAGACGCGTCTCGTCGCGAGCAAGCCCACAGGAACGTTTTCGGAATTACTTCGGGAACAAAAAATTTGAAAGGTGGTCAAAAAATGTGTTTTTTGATGGAAAATCGAAGTTTTCAGCGACCCGGAGGGGTTTCGATTCGCGCGCAGCGCCGGGAAACCTAGGTTAGTGTGGCGAGAACTCGATTCCTCAAAAATGATCGGAATCTAATGATGGGATTGAAAGTTATAGACTTTTGTATGAGATTTGTATGGAAAATTTTAGAAAATGAAAATTTTTGATGTTTCCGTCAAGCTAGACGTGCGTGCGAGGTGTCCAGAAACACGTAATTTCGCGAGCTAGCCCGCAGGAACGTTTCCAGCACTACTTTGGGAACAAAATTTTGCAGGGTGGTCAAAAAACCACTTTTTTTGAGTTTTTGCAGGAAAACCAAGTTTTCAGCGACCTGGATGGATTTCGATTCGCGCGCAGCGCCGGGAAACCTAGGTAAGTATGCGAGAACCTGATTCCTGAAAAGAACGGGAATCTAATGACAAATTTGGAAGTTATTGAATTCTGAAGGTGTAAAGTCAAAAGTACAGGAACCCCTTAAGGGGAAGTCAAAAATTTTTTGTCAGTTGGCAAGCGGACGCCTAAAAATAATGTTCACGCGCGAAAAACCGCTTCAAAAACGCAATACAGAGCTCGAAGATATCGCGATTTGTGTTTCGACGATGCTTGCTTAGGTGGTTTTGGCTATATGTACCTATGTATAGATATAACCTAGTTTTAAGATTTTGATGTTCCAGAGGAGCTACGGGCACGTGTGAGGTGTCTGGGAACGCGTCTCGTCGCGAGCAAGCCCACGGGAACGTTTTCAGAAGTACGTTGGGAAGAAAATTTTTGAAAAGCGGCCAAAAAACCAGTTTTTTGATGGAAAATGAGAAAATTTTTGGATTTCTCTGCGAGCTAGACGGGCGTGCGAGGTGTCCAGAGACGCGTCTCGTCGCGAGCAAGCCCACAGGAACGTTTTCGGAATTACTTCGGGAACAAAAAATTTGAAAGGTGGTCAAAAAATGTGTTTTTTGATGGAAAATCGAAGTTTTCAGCGACCCGGAGGGGTTTCGATTCGCGCGCAGCGCCGGGAAACCTAGGTTAGTGTGGCGAGAACTCGATTCCTCAAAAATGATCGGAATCTAATGATGGGATTGAAAGTTATAGACTTTTGTATGAGATTTGTATGGAAAATTTTAGAAAATGAAAATTTTTGATGTTTCCGTCAAGCTAGACGTGCGTGCGAGGTGTCCAGAAACACGTAATTTCGCGAGCTAGCCCGCAGGAACGTTTCCAGCACTACTTTGGGAACAAAATTTTGCAGGGTGGTCAAAAAACCACTTTTTTTGAGTTTTTGCAGGAAAACCAAGTTTTCAGCGACCTGGATGGATTTCGATTCGCGCGCAGCGCCGGGAAACCTAGGTAAGTATGGCGAGAACCTGATTCCTGAAAAGAACGGGAATCTAATGACAAATTTGGAAGTTATTGAATTCTGAAGGTGTAAAGTCAAAAGTACAGGAACCCCTTAAGGGAAGTCAAAAATTTTTTGTCAGTTGGCAAGCGGACGCCTAAAAATAATGTTCACGCGCGAAAACCGCTTCAAAAACGCAATACAGAGCTCGAAGATATCGCGATTTGTGTTTCGACGATGCTTGCTTAGGTGGTTTTGGCTATATGTACCTATGTATAGATATAACCTAGTTTTAAGATTTTGATGTTCCAGAGGAGCTACGGGCACGTGTGAGGTGTCTGGGAAACGCGTCTCGTCGCGAGCAAGCCCACGGGAACGTTTTCAGAAGTACGTTGGGAAGAAAATTTTTGAAAAGCGGCCAAAAAACCAGTTTTTTGATGGAAAATGAGAAAATTTTTGGATTTCTCTGCGAGCTAGACGGGCGTGCGAGGTGTCCAGAGACGCGTCTCGTCGCGAGCAAGCCCACAGGAACGTTTTCGGAATTACTTCGGGAACAAAAAATTTGAAAGGTGGTCAAAAAATGTGTTTTTGATGGAAAATCGAAGTTTTCAGCGACCCGGAGGGGTTTCGATTCGCGCGCAGCGCCGGGAAACCTAGGTTAGTGTGGCGAGAACTCGATTCCTCAAAAATGATCGGAATCTAATGATGGGATTGAAAGTTATAGACTTTTGTATGAGATTTGTATGGAAAATTTTAGAAAATGAAAATTTTTGATGTTTCCGTCAAGCTAGACGTGCGTGCGAGGTGTCCAGAAACACGTAATTTCGCGAGCTAGCCCGCAGGAACGTTTCCAGCACTACTTTGGGAACAAAATTTTGCAGGGTGGTCAAAAAACCACTTTTTTTGAGTTTTTTGCAGGAAAACCAAGTTTTCAGCGACCTGGATGGATTTCGATTCGCGCGCAGCGCCGGGAAACCTAGGTAAGTATGGCGAGAACCTGATTCCTGAAAAAGAACGGGAAATCTAATGACAAATTTGGAAGTTATTGAATTCTGAAGGTGTAAAGTCAAAAGTACAGGAACCCCTTAAGGGAAGTCAAAAATTTTTTGTCAGTTGGCAAGCGGACGCCTAAAAATAATGTTCACGCGCGAAAACCGCTTCAAAAACGCAATACAGAGCTCGAAGATATCGCGATTTGTGTTTCGACGATGCTTGCTTAGGTGGTTTTGGCTATATGTACCTATGTATAGATATAACCTAGTTTTAAGATTTTGATGTTCCAGAGGAGCTACGGGCACGTGTGAGGTGTCTGGGAACGCGTCTCGTCGCGAGCAAGCCCACGGGAACGTTTTCAGAAGTACGTTGGGAAGAAAATTTTTGAAAAGCGGCCAAAAAACCAGTTTTTTTGATGGAAAATGAGAAAATTTTTGGATTTCTCTGCGAGCTAGACGGGCGTGCGAGGTGTCCAGAGACGCGTCTCGTCGCGAGCAAGCCCACAGGAACGTTTTCGGAATTACTTCGGGAACAAAAAATTTGAAAGGTGGTCAAAAAATGTGTTTTTTGATGGAAAATCGAAGTTTTCAGCGACCCGGAGGGGTTTCGATTCGCGCGCAGCGCCGGGAAACCTAGGTTAGTGTGGCGAGAACTCGATTCCTCAAAAATGATCGGAATCTAATGATGGGATTGAAAGTTATAGACTTTTGTATGAGATTTGTATGGAAAATTTTAGAAAATGAAAATTTTTGATGTTTCCGTCAAGCTAGACGTGCGTGCGAGGTGTCCAGAAACACGTAATTTCGCGAGCTAGCCCGCAGGAACGTTTCCAGCACTACTTTGGGAACAAAATTTTGCAGGGTGGTCAAAAAACCACTTTTTTGAGTTTTTGCAGGAAAACCAAGTTTTCAGCGACCTGGATGGATTTCGATTCGCGCGCAGCGCCGGGAAACCTAGGTAAGTATGGCGAGAACCTGATTCCTGAAAAGAACGGGAATCTAATGACAAATTTGGAAGTTATTGAATTCTGAGGTGTAAAGTCAAAAGTACAGGAACCCTTAAGGGAAGTCAAAAATTTTTGTCAGTTGGCAAGCGGACGCCTAAAAATAATGTTCACGCGCGAAAACCGCTTCAAAAACGCAATACAGAGCTCGAAGATATCGCGATTTGTGTTTCGACGATGCTTGCTTAGGTGGTTTTGGCTATATGTACCTATGTATAGATATAACCTAGTTTTAAGATTTTGATGTTCCAGAGGAGCTACGGGCACGTGGTGAGGTGTCTGGGAACGGCGTCTCGTCGCGAGCAAGCCCACGGGAACGTTTTCAGAAGTACGTTGGGAAGAAAATTTTTGAAAAAGCGGCCAAAAAACCAGTTTTTTGATGGAAAATGAGAAAATTTTTGGATTTCTCTGCGAGCTAGACGGGCGTGCGAGGTGTCCAGAGACGCGTCTCGTCGCGAGCAAGCCCACAGGGAACGTTTTCGGAATTACTTCGGGAACAAAAAATTTGAAAGGTGGTCAAAAAATGTGTTTTTTGATGGAAAAATCGAAGTTTTCAGCGACCCGGAGGGGTTCGATTCGCGCGCAGCGCCGGGAAACCTAGGTTAGTGTGGCGAGAACTCGATTCCTCAAAAATGATCGGAATCTAATGATGGGATTGAAAGTTATAGACTTTTGTATGAGATTTGTATGGAAATTTTAGAAAATGAAAATTTTTGATGTTTCCGTCAAGCTAGACGTGCGTGCGAGGTGTCCAGAAAACACGTAATTTCGCGAGCTAGCCCGCAGGAACGTTTCCAGCACTACTTTGGGAACAAAATTTTGCAGGGTGGTCAAAAAACCACTTTTTTTGAGTTTTTTGCAGGAAAACCAAGTTTTCAGCGACCTGGATGGATTTCGATTCGCGCGCAGCGCCGGGAAACCTAGGTAAGTATGGCGAGAACCTGATTCCTGAAAAGAACGGGAATCTAATGACAAATTTGGAAGTTATTGAATTCTGAAGGTGTAAAGTCAAAAGTACAGGAACCCCTTAAGGGAAGTCAAAAAATTTTTTGTCAGTTGGCAAGCGGACGCCTAAAAATAATGTTCACGCGCGAAAACCGCTTCAAAAACGCAATACAGAGCTCGAAGATATCGCGATTTGTGTTTCGACGATGCTTGCTTAGGTGGTTTTGGCTATATGTACCTATGTATAGATATAACCTAGTTTTAAGATTTTGATGTTCCAGAGGAGCTACGGGCACGTGTGAGGTGTCTGGGAACGCGTCTCGTCGCGAGCAAGCCCACGGGAACGTTTTCAGAAGTACGTTGGGAAGAAAATTTTTGAAAAGCGGCCAAAAAACCAGTTTTTTGATGGAAAATGAGAAAATTTTTGGATTTCTCTGCGAGCTAGACGGGCGTGCGAGGTGTCCAGAGGACGCGTCTCGTCGCGAGCAAGCCCACAGGAACGTTTTCGGAAATTACTTCGGGAACAAAAATTTGGAAAGGTGGTCAAAAAATGTGTTTTTTGATGGAAAATCGAAGTTTTCAGCGACCCGGAGGGGTTTCGATTCGCGCGCAGCGCCGGGAAACCTAGGTTAGTGTGGCGAGAACTCGATTCCTCAAAAATGATCGGAATCTAATGATGGGATTGGAAAGTTATAGACTTTTGTATGAGATTTGTATGGAAAATTTTAGAAAATGAAAATTTTTGATGTTTTCCGTCAAGCTAGACGTGCGTGCGAGGTGTCCAGAAAACACGTAATTTCGCGAGCTAGCCCGCAGGAACGTTTCCAGCACTACTTTGGGAACAAAATTTTGCAGGGTGGTCAAAAAACCACTTTTTTTGAGTTTTTGCAGGAAAACCAAGTTTTCAGCGACCTGGATGGATTTCGATTCGCGCGCAGCGCCGGGAAACCTAGGTAAGTATGGCGAGAACCTGATTCCTGAAAAGAACGGGAATCTAATGACAAATTTGGATGTTATTGAATTCTGAAGGTGTAAAGTCAAAAGTACAGGAACCCCTTAAGGGAAGTCAAAAAAATTTTTTGTCAGTTGGCAAGCGGACGCCTAAAAATAATGTTCACGCGCGAAAACCGCTTCAAAAAACGCAATACAGAGCTCGAAGATATCGCGATTTGTGTTTCGACGATGCTTGCTTAGGTGGTTTTGGCTATATGTACCTATGTATAGATATAACCTAGTTTTAAGATTTTGATGTTTCCCAGAGGAGCTACGGGCACGTGTGAGGTGTCTGGGAACGCGTCTCGTCGCGAGGCAAGCCCACGGGAACGTTTTTCAGAAGTACGTTGGGAAGAAAATTTTTGAAAAGCGGCCAAAAAACCAGTTTTTTGATGGAAAATGAGAAAATTTTGACGGGCGTGCGAGGTGTCCAGAGACGCGTCTCGTCGCGAGCAAGCCCACAGGAACGTTTTCGGAATTACTTCGGGAACAAAAAATTTGAAAGGTGGTCAAAAAATGTGTTTTTTGATGGAAAATCGAAGTTTTCAGCGACCCGGAGGGGTTTCGATTCGCGCGCAGCGCCGGGAAACCTAGGTTAGTGTGGCGAGAACTCGATTCCTCAAAAATGATCGGAATCTAATGATGGGATTGAAAGTTATAGACTTTTGTATGAGATTTGTATGGAAAATTTTAGAAAATGAAAATTTTTGATGTTTCCGTCAAGCTAGACGTGCGTGCGAGGTGTCCAGAAACACGTAATTTCGCGAGCTAGCCCGCAGGAACGTTTCCAGCACTACTTTGGGAACAAAATTTTGCAGGGTGGTCAAAAAACCACTTTTTTTGAGTTTTTGCAGGAAAACCAAGTTTTCAGCGACCTGGATGGATTTCGATTCGCGCGCAGCGCCGGGAAACCTAGGTAAGTATGGCGAGAACCTGATTCCTGAAAAGAACGGGAATCTAATGACAAATTTGGAAGTTATTGAATTCTGAAGGTGTAAAGTCAAAAGTACAGGAACCCCTTAAGGGAAGTCAAAAATTTTTTGTCAGTTGGCAAGCGGACGCCTAAAAATAATGTTCACGCGCGAAAACCGCTTCAAAAACGCAATACAGAGCTCGAAGATATCGCGGGTTAGGTTAGGTTAGGTTAGGTTAGGTTAGGTTAGGTTAGGTTAGGTTAGGTTAGGTTAGGTTAGGTTAGGTTAGGTTAGGTTAGGTTAGGTTAGGTTAGGTTAGGTTAGGTTAGGTTAGGTTAGGTTAGGTTAGGTTAGGTTAGGTTAGGTTAGGTTAGGTTAGGTTAGGTTAGGTTAGGTTAGGTTAGGTTAGGTTAGGTTAGGTTAGGTTAGGTTAGGTTAGGTTAGGTTAGGTTAGGTTAGGTTAGGTTAGGTTAGGTTAGGTTAGGTTAGGTTAGGTTAGGTTAGGTTAGGTTAGGTTAGGTTAGGTTAGGTTAGGTTAGGTTAGGTTAGGTTAGGTTAGGTTAGGTTAGGTTAGGTTAGGTTAGGTTAGGTTAGGTTAGGTTAGGTTAGGTTAGGTTAGGTTAGGTTAGGTTAGGTTAGGTTAGGTTAGGTTAGGTTAGGTTAGGTTAGGTTAGGTTAGGTTAGGTTAGGTTAGGTTAGGTTAGGTTAGGTTAGGTTAGGTTAGGTTAGGTTAGGTTAGGTTAGGTTAGGTTAGGTTAGGTTAGGTTAGGTTAGGTTAGGTTAGGTTAGGTTAGGTTAGGTTAGGTTTTTTTTTTTTTTTTTTTTTTTTTTTTTTGGTTTGGCAGGAGTGGGAAATCCTCATGGACGAATCGGCCGCCCACTCTGTGAGACGACCGAGACAGTGCCGGACTCTTACCGGCTAAAACCCACTCCTGCCACGCTTGTGCTCCCCTGAAAGTGTCAGAGTCTGTTTTCGACTTATGCATGTGTTTGTAGACTTATGTTTGATAACTGGCGTTGGTGTATGAAGTTACTTCGTTCTGTTTTATTCTATTGCTTCTACTGCTTTTTACTGCTTTACAATTAGGAGGTAGGTAGATATTTGTATTTCCTCTTGCATTCACTACATTACATTTAACTACTTTAACACAGATTAATAAGGTGGATCTTAGTTTATTTTTAAGTTAACATTAATTATTATTTTATTATTTTTTAAGATTTTTGCTAAATTTTACTTTATACGACTATTTAATTCTTTTCTATTGCTATGCTAGCCTCTAATATACTACACTATATTATGCTAGCATATTTACTTATTCTTTATATATTGGTTCATCACTCTTATTTCAATTAATTTGCAACGTTTTAGGACAATTTTAGCTTTTTTATTTCTTAACTCCTTAGTTTTTTCTTTCTGTTTCAGGGACTTCGCTATGATCTTCAATTTTCGGATTTGGGCGACACAGCGGATACTTCGGTTCATGGTAGCTACAACTCTTTTTAAGTCGGTACGTCTCCCGAACCACCACGGCAAGTTTAGTTCCTCTTTGACTATTTTGGCTACTTCGGGTTTGATATCTTTAATCAATTGGTCAGGTTTCTCATGAAACTTGGTACAATTGACTTTTTTGGTGTACAATTTAATTTCTTTATGTTTTTCTTTTTTGACTGCTGTGAATTTAAAATTAATTTTCAAATGGCCAATTTTCTCATGAAGCTTGAACCATTTTACTTTTTTGGAGTTGTAATTTTTGGTGGTATGGTAAATTTTTGTGTCTATAAATATCTGTGAGAGGATTTTAAAAGCAGTGCCATAATGATCCGAGTTCGTCACTTCGTCGTAAATACTCCGGTCGTCTATCCACTTTAGTATTTCGAGTGAGCAAGCGGTATTGTGAACGTGACCGCTGTACTGCTTCCCTACCCGAATGTTACCAAATGTCAGAATTCTCCCCTGGTACACTGTATGTCTTTTTGAGATGCCCTTAGCAGTATGCAACGGTCGATCTGGCTATGTCATCCCATTTATGCCGCACTGGACAGTCGTGGCTAAATGCGTTGTGTGGCGTAACGTTGTCGATATTTGCCTTCGCACAGTTACGACAGACGGGTGATGAGCCTGACAGCCAATCCGAACACTCTGCCCTCATGTGAGGACCGCCGCAATGGCCACACAGGTCTGCAGGCTCCTTGCAGAACCGCTTACCGTGACCAAAACCTAGGCAGCGGGTGCACTGAACAAGCGGGGTCTGATCTTCGACCCGGACACGCTGGAGATCTATGTGTACGGTGCCAATATCCAGTGCTCGTCGCCAGATGGTGGGCGAGACGCTAACAATGACATGCCCAGTATGAGGGTTTCGTGTCCGTCTTCGATATTTGACCACTACTCTGCTTTCCTCACTGTCGAGACCGTTAAAAACACTCCGGTTCTGGTTCCTAAGTGCTGTGAGGACGTCTTCGTCGGTATTTGCTACCAAGACGTTCCTAAGAACCAGAAGCGGGTCCTTGTTTTGGACTTCCTCGACAGTGAGGTTGGCCCCTTCTTTTTGTAGTCGATCCCTTATTTTGCTCCTTTCTTCTTTTGTTTCCAGTCCAATTATAATTTTTCTATCTTTGGCCTTTCTTACTTTTTCGACCTTTATCCACCCATCCTTAGCGTTAACAGCCTTTCGGACTCTACTTAGGACCTGGTCACCGGTCTCATGTTCGTCCTTGGACGTGACCACAACCGAGTGTAAAGTACTGCACTTTGGCAGTGACTTCACACCCTGAGCCGCGGCCACGCTCGCGTATGAGTTTCCCTGCTCTTGGAGTTTACTCTGGTGGTCTAAGGTCTCCTTCAGCTCCTCCATCTTTTTGTTACTTTCGACGAGGAGCTTTGAGTGTTTCTCGATTGTGAGGAGCACTTCACTCGTGTTGAAACTTTGGCAAGGCGTTGGTTGTATGACGACCGGTTCTGACTCCGTCCTTTCAGATTCCTCCCTGGCGGTTTTCTGATTTTCAGCTTTCAGCTCTGCTTCAATTTCTTTTACGAGTTGGTACAACCTCTCAGCGGCTTGTATAACAGCATGTTTTATGTCGTTTTTGGTGTTTTTCGAGCTGTTTAGCTGTAATTTCGCTTTAATTAAGCAGGCTTTCGCTTCCGCCGTTCGGTTTGCGTAAGTTGGTTTTGGCGGTGAGTCGATGTCAACAAACTCGAGAATTTTCGCAGCATCCACTCGACGCTTCTCTATCCGAGAGCTGGGCACCTTTTTCGTGGTTGTGGGTGGTGGTGATGGAGTGGCGTCTGGTTTTGGGTTGACCGGGGACTTTGCATGAGGCTCTGCCTGTCCTGCCTCCCATTCCCCGGTGTGTCGCCTCACACTCAAATTTGAGGGCCCAGCCCTCCCCGCAAATGTCGGTGAGTCTGCAGGGCCCTGCAAGCTCGCTCCTATTTTGGCTGGCGTACGGAACATGGCGGTATGACGGGTGAACGTAAGGTTCATAAGCCGGTCAGAGGAGACAAGTCTTATTATATTTATCCCTGTAAAGGGGGGATAGTCAAATCACAAAATATAAATTTACGAATATGCGAAACAGTATGATTCTTCGTATATCCTGGAGGTCAGAGTCAAGGATCCCTGACGAAGGGGGATCAAAGTAATATTAAAATTAAAATTTGATTGATTTTAGAACAATGTCCAGTACTCGTTATTTTGGTGCTAGATGAGCACCAAAACAAGGTGACGAGTCGTAGTGAGTCAAGCTAATGTTTATGGGGTCAAAAAAGAAATAAAATATTTTTGACACAATTCAGTCTTCCTTCCCTATATAGAGGTCAGCAAAAACCGGGAGGGCGGGTGGGCAAATAAATTTTTGGATTTCTCTGCGAGCTAGACGGGCGTGCGAGGTGTCCAGAGACGCGTCTCGTCGCGAGCAAGCCCACAGGAACGTTTTCGGAATTACTTCGGGAACAAAAAATTTGAAAGGTGGTCAAAAAATGTGTTTTTTGATGGAAAATCGAAGTTTTCAGCGACCCGGAGGGGTTTCGATTCGCGCGCAGCGCCGGGAAACCTAGGTTAGTGTGGCGAGAACTCGATTCCTCAAAAATGATCGGAATCTAATGATGGGATTGAAAGTTATAGACTTTTGTATGAGATTTGTATGGAAAAATTAGAAAATGAAAATTTTTGATGTTTCCGTCAAGCTAGACGTGCGTGCGAGGTGTCCAGAAACACGTAATTTCGCGAGCTAGCCCACAGGAACGTTTCCAGCACTACTTTGGGAGCAAAATTTTGCAGGGTGGTCAAAAAACCACTTTTTTTTGAGTTTTTACAGGAAAACCAAGTTTTCAGCGACCTGGATGGATTTCGATTCGCGCGCAGCGCCGGGAAACCTAGGTAAGTATGGCGAGAACCTGATTCCTGAAAAGAACGGGAATCTAATGACAAATTTGGAAGTTATTGAATTCTGAAGGTGTAAAGTCAAAAGTACAGGAACCCCTTAAGGGAAGTCAAAAATTTTTTGTCAGTTGGCAAGCGGACGCCTAAAAATAATGTTCACGCGCGAAAACCGCTTCAAAAACGCAATACAGAGCTCGAAGATATCGCGATTTGTGTTTCGACGATGCTTGCTTAGGTGGTTTTGGCTATATGTACCTATGTATAGATATAACCTAGTTTTAAGATTTTGATGTTCCAGAGGAGCTACGGGCACGTGTGAGGTGTCTGGGAACGCGTCTCGTCGCGAGCAAGCCCACGGGAACGTTTTCAGAAGTACGTTGGGAAGAAAATTTTTGAAAAGCGGCCAAAAAACCAGTTTTTTGATGGAAAATGAGAAAATTTTTGGATTTCTCTGCGAGCTAGACGGGCGTGCGAGGTGTCCAGAGACGCGTCTCGTCGCGAGCAAGCCCACAGGAACGTTTTCGGAATTACTTCGGGAACAAAAAATTTGAAAGGTGGTCAAAAAATGTGTTTTTTGATGGAAAATCGAAGTTTTCAGCGACCCGGAGGGGTTTCGATTCGCGCGCAGCGCCGGGAAACCTAGGTTAGTGTGGCGAGAACTCGATTCCTCAAAAATGATCGGAATCTAATGATGGGATTGAAAGTTATAGACTTTTGTATGAGATTTGTATGGAAAATTTTAGAAAATGAAAATTTTTGATGTTTCCGTCAAGCTAGACGTGCGTGCGAGGTGTCCAGAAACACGTAATTTCGCGAGCTAGCCCACAGGAACGTTTCCAGCACTACTTTGGGAGCAAAATTTTGCAGGGTGGTCAAAAAACCACTTTTTTTTGAGTTTTTACAGGAAAACCAAGTTTTCAGCGACCTGGATGGATTTCGATTCGCGCGCAGCGCCGGGAAACCTAGGTAAGTATGGCGAGAACCTGATTCCTGAAAAGAACGGGAATCTAATGACAAATTTGGAAGTTATTGAATTCTGAAGGTGTAAAGTCAAAAGTACAGGAACCCCTTAAGGGAAGTCAAAAATTTTTTGTCAGTTGGCAAGCGGACGCCTAAAAATAATGTTCACGCGCGAAAACCGCTTCAAAAACGCAATACAGAGCTCGAAGATATCGCGGTTAGGTTAGGTTAGGTTAGGTTAGGTTAGGTTAGGTTTTTTTTTTTTTTTTTTTTTTTTTTTTTTTTTAAACTATTTTGTTCCCCGATATTGCGGTCGGAGGCTTCTTTTCTATTATGGTTGTTTATTTTCTGTTGATATGTAGTTAATCCTTTAATCCTTTACAATTAATTTGTTTTCAGTATTCCGTTACACTTTTCTTGTTACAGCTTTTACATTTTTGTCTTATGTTTGTTTTAATCTATTAGTTACCATAGTTCTTTGTTTATGCTGTAACACGAGTATAATATAGATCACTATATTTACTGTGTTACTTTCTTTAGCTAAGTTTTATTTCTATTAATTACTGTTTGCAATATATTCAAACAAAAGTCTAAAAATTTGCTTCGTTTATTTTTGTCCATCATTATTTTATTTACGTTGTTTTCATTTAATTGTATATCAATTTCGTTTTCCAGGTTGTATCTGGCAAGTCCAAACATTGGACAATCAATTAAGAGGTGTGGTATTGTTTCCTCCACAGTTGGTTCACAAATACAGTCAGGTGAGTCTTTCTTTTTGAACCGGTGCAGGTATTGGGAGAAGCCCCCATGCCCTGTGAAGAGTTGCGTGTGCAGGTAAGTGTTATTTATATTTCTGCTAAGTCTGTAGGCGTCGGTAGCTGAGGGGAAGAACATTTTTGTGACGCTGGCTTTGGCCTCCGTTTGATATCTTTTCTCCCATGTATCAATCGAAGCATTCCTGATGGTTCGCTTGATAAATGAGAGAGGACATTTGTCAAAATCTGGTTTTCTTTTGATTTTTAGCGCCGCAGTTTTCGCCAATTCGTCTGCTCTTTCATTCCCCAGTATTCCAGCATGGGCTTTAACCCAGTAGAGAAGAACATTTTTGCCAAGACTCTTCATCTCTTTGAGTTTTGCTCTAATCTCTAAGACTAGTGGGTTGCAGCTGTCGACGTTCCCTAACAGCTCCAGTGTTGACCTGGAGTCACTGAGGATACTGAACTCTTCTTCCGGGCTTTTCGAGATGAGTTCTACTGCTTCATGTACGGCATACAGTTCCGCCTGAAAGACGGTGCAGTACTCCTCGAGCTTAAGTTCTTTATTCCCAGTTTCGAGTGACCCTTTCCACCAGGAAAGGGCAGCCCCAACTTTTCCCTCTACTTTGCTCCCATCAGTGTAGATTTGCACTGCACCCTCCCTCACGCGCATCTTCACCTCCGCATCGTCCTCTAAGCAATGGAAGACAAGGTCCTCCTGATCAGCTGGGTGAGGCCTCGCCAAGAAGCTCGCTCTCTCCTCTACAGAACGGTCCCCAAGAATTGGCTGTGGCTTCCCTCTCTTCACCTCGTAAAGGGATGCTACTTCCTTGACTCTCAGGTCGAGTGGCAGCAGTCCTGTCAGTATTAGAGCCGAATTCAGTGAGACCGTCCTGTACGACCTACTGATTTTCTGGGCGAAGCCCCTCAGGACTGTATTCAGCTGCTTTTGGATGTAGATCCTATCCGCAGCCCTGGCCCATACGCTTGCTGCGTACAGGATCACCGGTTCCACAACTGCAGTATAAATTATCCTCACCACTTCCGGATTCAATCCCCAGGTCACCCTTGCCGCGCTGGACAACTGCCTGAATATATTAATGGCTTTTTTGCAGACGTTTGTGACGTGGCTCCGGAAGGTCATCTTCCGGTCGATTATTACTCCTAACAGTTTAATCTCCTCGACAAGCGCAATATCGACCCCGCCCATGCGCAGCCGTGGTGTGTCGAATTTTAGCTTCTTGGTGAGCAGCATGGCTTGGGTTTTATGTGCTGCAAACTTAAGTTTGTTTCGAGCACCCCACCGCTGCACATGTGCCAGGCCGGCATTGGCTTCAATTTCTATGTTAAAAGCCGTTTTTCCCGAGAAAATCAACACCACGTCGTCTGCAAATGCCTGGCAGTAGATTTTCCTCTCTCCTAGTTCGTTCAGCAGCGGGTCCAGGAGAAGATTCCAGAACGTGGGCCCCGCGATCGATCCCTGCACACACCCCTTTGAGGTCCTCTTTTCATATTCGGCCCCGGCATACCTCACGACGACCTTTCTGTTCTTTAGGTAGTTTCCCACCAGTTTTCGGAGGTTGAGTGGACAGCGTTTTTCTGCCAGGCGACATTTTATTGCTGGCCACCACGCACTGTCAAATGCCCCCTCTATGTCTAGCGAGACAACTACCACTATGTTTTTCTCCTGTAACTTGAGATCTATGTACTGCACCAAGTCGTACAAGGCATCCTCCGTACTTCGCTGCGGCACGAATCCATACTGCTGTGGGTTCATTCCGGGTAGGATGTGGAACCTTAATCTTCGCACAAGCATTTTTTCCAGGATCTTTCCGAGAACCGGCAGGAGTCCGATCGGTCGGTAAGACTTTGGATGGGTGTAGTTATCCTTTCCTGGTTTCCTAAGTACGACGACCGCGGCTTCCTTCCACTTTTCCGGAAAACAAGACAGTTCGAGACATTTGTTAACGATGGCTAAGAACAGATTTTCGTGGTTACTGATGACGGCTTCGCAAATATCGGCCGTGAGTCCGTCAGGGCCCGGCGCTTTCCTCGGGTTGAAACTCCTAGATGAGTATCTGAGCTCGGCAAGAGTGAAAGGTGGATCAAATTTATCCTCTGGTGTGCCTTCCTCTGAACGTACCGCTTCTTCTCTGATTTTAGCATGTTCAGGGTTGTCATCTATTGCCTCATCATCCGGGAAGAAGGTTTTCGCAAGGACTCTGGCGGATTCATCCGATTCTAATGCGTCGCCATTTTGAACTAACGGTAGATCTTCGTGCCTCTTTTTTGTTTTTCTTATAACCCTATAAATACCGTCCCAAACACTCTCCCTGTCCTGCTTCCCGCAAAAGCTTTTCCAGCTCTCGGTTTGTGCCTTGTATGCTTTTGACTCGTATTCTTCCTTTGCTTTTAGGTATTCCCTCACGACCCATTCCCGACGACGTGGAGCTGCGCAACGGATTCTACCCTTCTTCGTGCACATGGACTTCTTCAGCTGGTCGAGTTCTTCGTTCCACCACGGTAAGTACGTTTTCTCTACTTTTTTAATTTTAGGTACTGTTTTTTCACAAGTTGTTGTAATTATTTTTGTTAATTTCTCTATGCATGTTTGTAATCCTTCGCAATTATTAATATTGTTTATGTATGTTTCATCAATTTGGTTTTCTAGCAACGATTTTGTTAATACTTCCCGAAAACTATTCCAGTCAGCCTTTTTTGTGTTGTATATCCTGGTATTACTGTACTTAATTTTATTTCCGGTTCCTCTTTTTACCGTGATTTCAAGAACTATCGCATTGTGGTCCGAACTCGTCATTTCCGTGTCAACCTTCCATTCTTCCACGTGACTGAGCATGTCGTCTGAACAGGCCGTGATGTCCACAGTGCTCTTATACCGTTTTCCACCCCGGATGGTGTCAAATGTAGGAATGTTTCCGCAGTTGAGCACATGTAGGTTGAGTTCATCCAAGGTACCAGATAGAAGTCTTCCCCTGTCATCCTCTCTTTCGCTTCCCCACCATGTACTCCATGCATTTACATCGCCTCCCACCAGCAATTTCGCACCGTTTGTCTTAGTGACTATTTCCCTCAGGCGATCGAGGTACGGCTCAATGTCGAGATAGTCCTCGAAATAAACGGACGCTACCACGGTAGTGGTGTTCTCTACCGTTAGTTTCGCAACCACTATGTTTTCGGTTGTCAGCGTCGGACATACCACTGCGTCCACCTCACTGTCGAAGATGACTATCGCGGCTTTGATAATTTTGTCGGCCGTTTTGGTTGCTTGGATAACTCTTGTTCCGGGGTAGGTCTTCATTTCCCCTTTTGCCCCAACATAGGGCTCCTGTACAAGAGCGAACTTGGTTTTCCTGCGACCGGCTTCGAGTACGAGTTCCTCGGTGGCGAGTTTCTTCTTCTGGAGGTTTGCCTGCACGACCCGGTACTTTATGCTGTCCTTTTTAGCCTCTGCCCCCGCTGCAACCTTAGCAATACGCTGTTGCCAATCTAGCCAGTGCATCCCACTTTTTACGTGTGGGACATTCGCTATCGAAAGCATTATGTGCTGCATCTTTTTTGGTCTGGATACAGTTCCTGCACTTTGGTTCCTCATTGAGGGTGAACCCTGGACACTCCGCTCTGGTGTGCGGATCTCCGCAGTGGCTGCAAAGGACTGCTGGTTCTTTGCAAAACTTCCTACTGTGTCCGTAGCCGAGACACTTAGTGCATTGAATCAGCGGGCTTTGGTCCCTTACAACCACCCTCTGTAAGTCAACATGAATTCGGCCTGCCGTGGTCAGCCTCTGCCAAATCACTGGTGTGACGCGCATCACCACGTGACTCGTCAGCGGATTCCTCGCCTTACGCCTGTACGTGACCCGAATGTCACCCTCGCTGATTTCGGCTCCCTCCAAAAGGTGTCCGTTCTGGGATCCTATTGCCATCACCAAGTCGTCATCAGTTACGTAGTTCATGACGTCCCTGACGACCACAAGCGGGTTCTTATTGACAGCGTCCTCGACTTTCAGGTCCCCCTTGGAGTTCTTTAACTTTGCCGACACCCTTCCTATATCCTCCTTTTCGGAGCAGCTTATAACCACCGACTGGTTCTTTGCTCTGCGAAGATGATCGATTCTTATTCCTGTGGACTTGGCATCAACCACCGTTCGAATTTTTTCGACTACAGATTCCGAGGTGTCGCCCTCGTGTGATGACGATACTATAATCGAATGCAGGTTTTTCCTAGCCGGTGGCTGAGGTGGTTTTGCTGTCACTTGTGCGTATGTCCCAAGGCTTCCCATTCGGGCCTCCAGTTTCTCCGCCTGTATTCTCGACGCCGTCTTCAGCTCTGAGATTTCCCCCATCTGCGCGTCGATCTTGTCACTAAGCTCTATCTTTGACTTTTCGATTCTGGTGGGTATCTCTTCCTCTTCGGCTCTCTTTAAAATTTCTTTAATTTCTCGAATTTCATGGTGTCGTTCTCGGTCGCGTGTCTCCAGGGCCCCCCCCTGTTCCCGCATTTCCACCTGCAACTGCTTGATCGTTTGGTTGCCCTCCGTCACTATCCGAGTTTGCTCTTCTAGTGCGGAGCGCAACCAAGCGATACTATCATTTCCATCCACACGCTCCTTTCCCACCCGTCCTTCACCCCCCTTCTGCTGTCTCTGATCGCTATCCTTTGGTTTATCCGCCTCTTTAACCAACTGGTACATCTGGTCTAATGCAGCTACAGCCGTGTTTTTTATATCCAATTTGGTGATTTTGGAGTTGTTTAGGCTGAGCTTAGCCCTATGCAGGAAAGCTCTCGCCTCCGCTGTGATGCTGGGGTAATAACTCCCGGTATGCTTAGCAGGTGTAACATCGCTTTCCGGGACGCGGCTCGTCTCTGGATGGCTGGTAATATCCCGAGATGAACCTGGTGAGGCATCGCTTTTTGGATTGGCCGGAGACTTCACCAGGGGCGGCTTAGCTGTGCCGGCCTCCCAGTTCCCTATGCTTCGTCTCACGGAGGGAAGCGAGGGTTCCGTCTTCTCTGCTGAGCGCGGCGAGCCTTTTGAGCCTGACGAGCCCGCATTTGTCTTGGCTGGAGTACGAAACATGGCACTAGAGCGAGTGAACGTCAAGTTCATATGTCGGTCAGAGGAGACGATTCTAGGTTTCGTATCCCTGTAAAGGGGGGATAGTCAAGAGAAAACTAAATATAGTATACACGAAACAATACGATTCTTCGTATACACTAATGTCAAATATCCCTAACGAGGAGGGAATAAAAGTTATGTTAATTTAAATCGTTGAATTATTAAAAATGTCCTGTAGCCGTTTTTTTGGCGCTGGATGAGCACCAAAACAAGGTTACGTGTCGTAAAGAATCAAACAATTTGATAAGACGTCAATCCCAAAACAAAATTATTTTGACAAAATTCCTGTCTTCCTTTCCTATATAGAGGTCAGCGAAAACCGGGAGGGTGGGTGGGCAATTTTTTGGATTTCTCTGCGAGCTAGACGGGCGTGCGAGGTGTCCAGAGACGCGTCTCGTCGCGAGCAAGCCCACAGGAACGTTTTCGGAATTACTTCGGGAACAAAAAATTTGAAAGGTGGTCAAAAAATGTGTTTTTTGATGGAAAATCGAAGTTTTCGGCGACCCGGAGGGGTTTCGATTCGCGCGCAGCGCCGGGAAACCCAGGTTAGTGTGGCAAGAACTCGATTCCTCAAAAATGATCGGAATCTAATGATGGGATTGAAAGTTATAGACTTTTGTATGAGATTTGTATGGAAAATTTTAGAAAATGAAAATTTTTGATGTTTCCGTCAAGCTAGACGTGCGTGCGAGGTGTCCAGAAACACGTAATTTCGCGAACTAGCCCACAGGAACGTTTTCAGCACTACTTTGGGAAGAAAAAATTTGCAGGGTGGTCAAAAAACCACTTTTTCTGAGTTTTTACAGGAAAACCAAGTTTTCAGCGACCTGGATGGATTTCGATTCGCGCGCAGCGCCGGGAAACCTAGGTAAATATGGCGAGAACCTGATTCCTGAAAAGAACCGGAATCTAATCACAAATTTTGAAGTTATTGAATTCTGAAGGTGCAAAGTCAAAAGTACAGGAACCCCTTAAGGGAAGTCAAAAATTTTTTGTCAGTTGTCAAGCGGACGCCTAAAAATAATTATCACGCGCGAAAACCGCTTCAAAAACGCAATACAGAGCTCGAAGATATCGCGATTTGTGTTTCGACGATGCTTGCTTAGGTGGTTTTGGCTATATGTACCTATATATAGATATAACCTAATTTTTGGATTTTGATGTTCCAGAGGAGCTAGGGGCACGTGCGAGGTGTCTGGGAACGCGTCTCGTCGCGAGCAAGCCCACGGGAACGTTTTCAGAAGTACGTTGGGAAGAAAATTTTTGAAAAGTGGCCAAAAAACCAGTTTTTTGATGGAAAATTAGAAAATTTTTGGATTTCTCTGCGAGCTAGACGGGCGTGCGAGGTGTCCAGAGACGCGTCTCGTCGCGAGCAAGCCCACAGGAACGTTTTCGGAATTACTTCGGGAACAAAAAATTTGAAAGGTGGTCAAAAAATGTGTTTTTTGATGGAAAATCGAAGTTTTCGGCGACCCGGAGGGGTTTCGATTCGCGCGCAGCGCCGGGAAACCCAGGTTAGTGTGGCAAGAACTCGATTCCTCAAAAATGATCGGAATCTAATGATGGGATTGAAAGTTATAGACTTTTGTATGAGATTTGTATGGAAAATTTTAGAAAATGAAAATTTTTGATGTTTCCGTCAAGCTAGACGTGCGTGCGAGGTGTCCAGAAACACGTAATTTCGCGAACTAGCCCACAGGAACGTTTTCAGCACTACTTTGGGAAGAAAAAATTTGCAGGGTGGTCAAAAAACCACTTTTTCTGAGTTTTTACAGGAAAACCAAGTTTTCAGCGACCTGGATGGATTTCGATTCGCGCGCAGCGCCGGGAAACCTAGGTAAATATGGCGAGAACCTGATTCCTGAAAAGAACCGGAATCTAATCACAAATTTTGAAGTTATTGAATTCTGAAGGTGCAAAGTCAAAAGTACAGGAACCCCTTAAGGGAAGTCAAAAATTTTTTGTCAGTTGTCAAGCGGACGCCTAAAAATAATTATCACGCGCGAAAACCGCTTCAAAAACGCAATACAGAGCTCGAAGATATCGCGATTTGTGTTTCGACGATGCTTGCTTAGGTGGTTTTGGCTATATGTACCTATATATAGATATAACCTAATTTTTGGATTTTGATGTTCCAGAGGAGCTAGGGGCACGTGCGAGGTGTCTGGGAACGCGTCTCGTCGCGAGCAAGCCCACGGGAACGTTTTCAGAAGTACGTTGGGAAGAAAATTTTTGAAAAGTGGCCAAAAAACCAGTTTTTTGATGGAAAATTAGAAAATTTTTGGATTTCTCTGCGAGCTAGACGGGCGTGCGAGGTGTCCAGAGACGCGTCTCGTCGCGAGCAAGCCCACAGGAACGTTTTCGGAATTACTTCGGGAACAAAAAATTTGAAAGGTGGTCAAAAAATGTGTTTTTTGATGGAAAATCGAAGTTTTCGGCGACCCGGAGGGGTTTCGATTCGCGCGCAGCGCCGGGAAACCCAGGTTAGTGTGGCAAGAACTCGATTCCTCAAAAATGATCGGAATCTAATGATGGGATTGAAAGTTATAGACTTTTGTATGAGATTTGTATGGAAAATTTTAGAAAATGAAAATTTTTGATGTTTCCGTCAAGCTAGACGTGCGTGCGAGGTGTCCAGAAACACGTAATTTCGCGAACTAGCCCACAGGAACGTTTTCAGCACTACTTTGGGAAGAAAAAATTTGCAGGGTGGTCAAAAAACCACTTTTTCTGAGTTTTTACAGGAAAACCAAGTTTTCAGCGACCTGGATGGATTTCGATTCGCGCGCAGCGCCGGGAAACCTAGGTAAATATGGCGAGAACCTGATTCCTGAAAAGAACCGGAATCTAATCACAAATTTTGAAGTTATTGAATTCTGAAGGTGCAAAGTCAAAAGTACAGGAACCCCTTAAGGGAAGTCAAAAATTTTTTGTCAGTTGTCAAGCGGACGCCTAAAAATAATTATCACGCGCGAAAACCGCTTCAAAAACGCAATACAGAGCTCGAAGATATCGCGATTTGTGTTTCGACGATGCTTGCTTAGGTGGTTTTGGCTATATGTACCTATATATAGATATAACCTAATTTTTGGATTTTGATGTTCCAGAGGAGCTAGGGGCACGTGCGAGGTGTCTGGGAACGCGTCTCGTCGCGAGCAAGCCCACGGGAACGTTTTCAGAAGTACGTTGGGAAGAAAATTTTTGAAAAGTGGCCAAAAAACCAGTTTTTTGATGGAAAATTAGAAAATTTTTGGATTTCTCTGCGAGCTAGACGGGCGTGCGAGGTGTCCAGAGACGCGTCTCGTCGCGAGCAAGCCCACAGGAACGTTTTCGGAATTACTTCGGGAACAAAAAATTTGAAAGGTGGTCAAAAAATGTGTTTTTTGATGGAAAATCGAAGTTTTCGGCGACCCGGAGGGGTTTCGATTCGCGCGCAGCGCCGGGAAACCCAGGTTAGTGTGGCAAGAACTCGATTCCTCAAAAATGATCGGAATCTAATGATGGGATTGAAAGTTATAGACTTTTGTATGAGATTTGTATGGAAAATTTTAGAAAATGAAAATTTTTGATGTTTCCGTCAAGCTAGACGTGCGTGCGAGGTGTCCAGAAACACGTAATTTCGCGAACTAGCCCACAGGAACGTTTTCAGCACTACTTTGGGAAGAAAAAATTTGCAGGGTGGTCAAAAAACCACTTTTTCTGAGTTTTTACAGGAAAACCAAGTTTTCAGCGACCTGGATGGATTTCGATTCGCGCGCAGCGCCGGGAAACCTAGGTAAATATGGCGAGAACCTGATTCCTGAAAAGAACCGGAATCTAATCACAAATTTTGAAGTTATTGAATTCTGAAGGTGCAAAGTCAAAAGTACAGGAACCCCTTAAGGGAAGTCAAAAATTTTTTGTCAGTTGTCAAGCGGACGCCTAAAAATAATTATCACGCGCGAAAACCGCTTCAAAAACGCAATACAGAGCTCGAAGATATCGCGATTTGTGTTTCGACGATGCTTGCTTAGGTGGTTTTGGCTATATGTACCTATATATAGATATAACCTAATTTTTGGATTTTGATGTTCCAGAGGAGCTAGGGGCACGTGCGAGGTGTCTGGGAACGCGTCTCGTCGCGAGCAAGCCCACGGGAACGTTTTCAGAAGTACGTTGGGAAGAAAATTTTTGAAAAGTGGCCAAAAAACCAGTTTTTTGATGGAAAATTAGAAAATTTTTGGATTTCTCTGCGAGCTAGACGGGCGTGCGAGGTGTCCAGAGACGCGTCTCGTCGCGAGCAAGCCCACAGGAACGTTTTCGGAATTACTTCGGGAACAAAAAATTTGAAAGGTGGTCAAAAAATGTGTTTTTTGATGGAAAATCGAAGTTTTCGGCGACCCGGAGGGGTTTCGATTCGCGCGCAGCGCCGGGAAACCCAGGTTAGTGTGGCAAGAACTCGATTCCTCAAAAATGATCGGAATCTAATGATGGGATTGAAAGTTATAGACTTTTGTATGAGATTTGTATGGAAAATTTTAGAAAATGAAAATTTTTGATGTTTCCGTCAAGCTAGACGTGCGTGCGAGGTGTCCAGAAACACGTAATTTCGCGAACTAGCCCACAGGAACGTTTTCAGCACTACTTTGGGAAGAAAAAATTTGCAGGGTGGTCAAAAAACCACTTTTTCTGAGTTTTTACAGGAAAACCAAGTTTTCAGCGACCTGGATGGATTTCGATTCGCGCGCAGCGCCGGGAAACCTAGGTAAATATGGCGAGAACCTGATTCCTGAAAAGAACCGGAATCTAATCACAAATTTTGAAGTTATTGAATTCTGAAGGTGCAAAGTCAAAAGTACAGGAACCCCTTAAGGGAAGTCAAAAATTTTTTGTCAGTTGTCAAGCGGACGCCTAAAAATAATTATCACGCGCGAAAACCGCTTCAAAAACGCAATACAGAGCTCGAAGATATCGCGATTTGTGTTTCGACGATGCTTGCTTAGGTGGTTTTGGCTATATGTACCTATATATAGATATAACCTAATTTTTGGATTTTGATGTTCCAGAGGAGCTAGGGGCACGTGCGAGGTGTCTGGGAACGCGTCTCGTCGCGAGCAAGCCCACGGGAACGTTTTCAGAAGTACGTTGGGAAGAAAATTTTTGAAAAGTGGCCAAAAAACCAGTTTTTTGATGGAAAATTAGAAAATTTTTGGATTTCTCTGCGAGCTAGACGGGCGTGCGAGGTGTCCAGAGACGCGTCTCGTCGCGAGCAAGCCCACAGGAACGTTTTCGGAATTACTTCGGGAACAAAAAATTTGAAAGGTGGTCAAAAAATGTGTTTTTTGATGGAAAATCGAAGTTTTCGGCGACCCGGAGGGGTTTCGATTCGCGCGCAGCGCCGGGAAACCCAGGTTAGTGTGGCAAGAACTCGATTCCTCAAAAATGATCGGAATCTAATGATGGGATTGAAAGTTATAGACTTTTGTATGAGATTTGTATGGAAAATTTTAGAAAATGAAAATTTTTGATGTTTCCGTCAAGCTAGACGTGCGTGCGAGGTGTCCAGAAACACGTAATTTCGCGAACTAGCCCACAGGAACGTTTTCAGCACTACTTTGGGAAGAAAAAATTTGCAGGGTGGTCAAAAAACCACTTTTTCTGAGTTTTTACAGGAAAACCAAGTTTTCAGCGACCTGGATGGATTTCGATTCGCGCGCAGCGCCGGGAAACCTAGGTAAATATGGCGAGAACCTGATTCCTGAAAAGAACCGGAATCTAATCACAAATTTTGAAGTTATTGAATTCTGAAGGTGCAAAGTCAAAAGTACAGGAACCCCTTAAGGGAAGTCAAAAATTTTTTGTCAGTTGTCAAGCGGACGCCTAAAAATAATTATCACGCGCGAAAACCGCTTCAAAAACGCAATACAGAGCTCGAAGATATCGCGATTTGTGTTTCGACGATGCTTGCTTAGGTGGTTTTGGCTATATGTACCTATATATAGATATAACCTAATTTTTGGATTTTGATGTTCCAGAGGAGCTAGGGGCACGTGCGAGGTGTCTGGGAACGCGTCTCGTCGCGAGCAAGCCCACGGGAACGTTTTCAGAAGTACGTTGGGAAGAAAATTTTTGAAAAGTGGCCAAAAAACCAGTTTTTTGATGGAAAATTAGAAAATTTTTGGATTTCTCTGCGAGCTAGACGGGCGTGCGAGGTGTCCAGAGACGCGTCTCGTCGCGAGCAAGCCCACAGGAACGTTTTCGGAATTACTTCGGGAACAAAAAATTTGAAAGGTGGTCAAAAAATGTGTTTTTTGATGGAAAATCGAAGTTTTCGGCGACCCGGAGGGGTTTCGATTCGCGCGCAGCGCCGGGAAACCCAGGTTAGTGTGGCAAGAACTCGATTCCTCAAAAATGATCGGAATCTAATGATGGGATTGAAAGTTATAGACTTTTGTATGAGATTTGTATGGAAAATTTTAGAAAATGAAAATTTTTGATGTTTCCGTCAAGCTAGACGTGCGTGCGAGGTGTCCAGAAACACGTAATTTCGCGAACTAGCCCACAGGAACGTTTTCAGCACTACTTTGGGAAGAAAAAATTTGCAGGGTGGTCAAAAAACCACTTTTTCTGAGTTTTTACAGGAAAACCAAGTTTTCAGCGACCTGGATGGATTTCGATTCGCGCGCAGCGCCGGGAAACCTAGGTAAATATGGCGAGAACCTGATTCCTGAAAAGAACCGGAATCTAATCACAAATTTTGAAGTTATTGAATTCTGAAGGTGCAAAGTCAAAAGTACAGGAACCCCTTAAGGGAAGTCAAAAATTTTTTGTCAGTTGTCAAGCGGACGCCTAAAAATAATTATCACGCGCGAAAACCGCTTCAAAAACGCAATACAGAGCTCGAAGATATCGCGATTTGTGTTTCGACGATGCTTGCTTAGGTGGTTTTGGCTATATGTACCTATATATAGATATAACCTAATTTTTGGATTTTGATGTTCCAGAGGAGCTAGGGGCACGTGCGAGGTGTCTGGGAACGCGTCTCGTCGCGAGCAAGCCCACGGGAACGTTTTCAGAAGTACGTTGGGAAGAAAATTTTTGAAAAGTGGCCAAAAAACCAGTTTTTTGATGGAAAATTAGAAAATTTTTGGATTTCTCTGCGAGCTAGACGGGCGTGCGAGGTGTCCAGAGACGCGTCTCGTCGCGAGCAAGCCCACAGGAACGTTTTCGGAATTACTTCGGGAACAAAAAATTTGAAAGGTGGTCAAAAAATGTGTTTTTTGATGGAAAATCGAAGTTTTCGGCGACCCGGAGGGGTTTCGATTCGCGCGCAGCGCCGGGAAACCCAGGTTAGTGTGGCAAGAACTCGATTCCTCAAAAATGATCGGAATCTAATGATGGGATTGAAAGTTATAGACTTTTGTATGAGATTTGTATGGAAAATTTTAGAAAATGAAAATTTTTGATGTTTCCGTCAAGCTAGACGTGCGTGCGAGGTGTCCAGAAACACGTAATTTCGCGAACTAGCCCACAGGAACGTTTTCAGCACTACTTTGGGAAGAAAAAATTTGCAGGGTGGTCAAAAAACCACTTTTTCTGAGTTTTTACAGGAAAACCAAGTTTTCAGCGACCTGGATGGATTTCGATTCGCGCGCAGCGCCGGGAAACCTAGGTAAATATGGCGAGAACCTGATTCCTGAAAAGAACCGGAATCTAATCACAAATTTTGAAGTTATTGAATTCTGAAGGTGCAAAGTCAAAAGTACAGGAACCCCTTAAGGGAAGTCAAAAATTTTTTGTCAGTTGTCAAGCGGACGCCTAAAAATAATTATCACGCGCGAAAACCGCTTCAAAAACGCAATACAGAGCTCGAAGATATCGCGATTTGTGTTTCGACGATGCTTGCTTAGGTGGTTTTGGCTATATGTACCTATATATAGATATAACCTAATTTTTGGATTTTGATGTTCCAGAGGAGCTAGGGGCACGTGCGAGGTGTCTGGGAACGCGTCTCGTCGCGAGCAAGCCCACGGGAACGTTTTCAGAAGTACGTTGGGAAGAAAATTTTTGAAAAGTGGCCAAAAAACCAGTTTTTTGATGGAAAATTAGAAAATTTTTGGATTTCTCTGCGAGCTAGACGGGCGTGCGAGGTGTCCAGAGACGCGTCTCGTCGCGAGCAAGCCCACAGGAACGTTTTCGGAATTACTTCGGGAACAAAAAATTTGAAAGGTGGTCAAAAAATGTGTTTTTTGATGGAAAATCGAAGTTTTCGGCGACCCGGAGGGGTTTCGATTCGCGCGCAGCGCCGGGAAACCCAGGTTAGTGTGGCAAGAACTCGATTCCTCAAAAATGATCGGAATCTAATGATGGGATTGAAAGTTATAGACTTTTGTATGAGATTTGTATGGAAAATTTTAGAAAATGAAAATTTTTGATGTTTCCGTCAAGCTAGACGTGCGTGCGAGGTGTCCAGAAACACGTAATTTCGCGAACTAGCCCACAGGAACGTTTTCAGCACTACTTTGGGAAGAAAAAATTTGCAGGGTGGTCAAAAAACCACTTTTTCTGAGTTTTTACAGGAAAACCAAGTTTTCAGCGACCTGGATGGATTTCGATTCGCGCGCAGCGCCGGGAAACCTAGGTAAATATGGCGAGAACCTGATTCCTGAAAAGAACCGGAATCTAATCACAAATTTTGAAGTTATTGAATTCTGAAGGTGCAAAGTCAAAAGTACAGGAACCCCTTAAGGGAAGTCAAAAATTTTTTGTCAGTTGTCAAGCGGACGCCTAAAAATAATTATCACGCGCGAAAACCGCTTCAAAAACGCAATACAGAGCTCGAAGATATCGCGATTTGTGTTTCGACGATGCTTGCTTAGGTGGTTTTGGCTATATGTACCTATATATAGATATAACCTAATTTTTGGATTTTGATGTTCCAGAGGAGCTAGGGGCACGTGCGAGGTGTCTGGGAACGCGTCTCGTCGCGAGCAAGCCCACGGGAACGTTTTCAGAAGTACGTTGGGAAGAAAATTTTTGAAAAGTGGCCAAAAAACCAGTTTTTTGATGGAAAATTAGAAAATTTTTGGATTTCTCTGCGAGCTAGACGGGCGTGCGAGGTGTCCAGAGACGCGTCTCGTCGCGAGCAAGCCCACAGGAACGTTTTCGGAATTACTTCGGGAACAAAAAATTTGAAAGGTGGTCAAAAAATGTGTTTTTTGATGGAAAATCGAAGTTTTCGGCGACCCGGAGGGGTTTCGATTCGCGCGCAGCGCCGGGAAACCCAGGTTAGTGTGGCAAGAACTCGATTCCTCAAAAATGATCGGAATCTAATGATGGGATTGAAAGTTATAGACTTTTGTATGAGATTTGTATGGAAAATTTTAGAAAATGAAAATTTTTGATGTTTCCGTCAAGCTAGACGTGCGTGCGAGGTGTCCAGAAACACGTAATTTCGCGAACTAGCCCACAGGAACGTTTTCAGCACTACTTTGGGAAGAAAAAATTTGCAGGGTGGTCAAAAAACCACTTTTTCTGAGTTTTTACAGGAAAACCAAGTTTTCAGCGACCTGGATGGATTTCGATTCGCGCGCAGCGCCGGGAAACCTAGGTAAATATGGCGAGAACCTGATTCCTGAAAAGAACCGGAATCTAATCACAAATTTTGAAGTTATTGAATTCTGAAGGTGCAAAGTCAAAAGTACAGGAACCCCTTAAGGGAAGTCAAAAATTTTTTGTCAGTTGTCAAGCGGACGCCTAAAAATAATTATCACGCGCGAAAACCGCTTCAAAAACGCAATACAGAGCTCGAAGATATCGCGATTTGTGTTTCGACGATGCTTGCTTAGGTGGTTTTGGCTATATGTACCTATATATAGATATAACCTAATTTTTGGATTTTGATGTTCCAGAGGAGCTAGGGGCACGTGCGAGGTGTCTGGGAACGCGTCTCGTCGCGAGCAAGCCCACGGGAACGTTTTCAGAAGTACGTTGGGAAGAAAATTTTTGAAAAGTGGCCAAAAAACCAGTTTTTTGATGGAAAATTAGAAAATTTTTGGATTTCTCTGCGAGCTAGACGGGCGTGCGAGGTGTCCAGAGACGCGTCTCGTCGCGAGCAAGCCCACAGGAACGTTTTCGGAATTACTTCGGGAACAAAAAATTTGAAAGGTGGTCAAAAAATGTGTTTTTTGATGGAAAATCGAAGTTTTCGGCGACCCGGAGGGGTTTCGATTCGCGCGCAGCGCCGGGAAACCCAGGTTAGTGTGGCAAGAACTCGATTCCTCAAAAATGATCGGAATCTAATGATGGGATTGAAAGTTATAGACTTTTGTATGAGATTTGTATGGAAAATTTTAGAAAATGAAAATTTTTGATGTTTCCGTCAAGCTAGACGTGCGTGCGAGGTGTCCAGAAACACGTAATTTCGCGAACTAGCCCACAGGAACGTTTTCAGCACTACTTTGGGAAGAAAAAATTTGCAGGGTGGTCAAAAAACCACTTTTTCTGAGTTTTTACAGGAAAACCAAGTTTTCAGCGACCTGGATGGATTTCGATTCGCGCGCAGCGCCGGGAAACCTAGGTAAATATGGCGAGAACCTGATTCCTGAAAAGAACCGGAATCTAATCACAAATTTTGAAGTTATTGAATTCTGAAGGTGCAAAGTCAAAAGTACAGGAACCCCTTAAGGGAAGTCAAAAATTTTTTGTCAGTTGTCAAGCGGACGCCTAAAAATAATTATCACGCGCGAAAACCGCTTCAAAAACGCAATACAGAGCTCGAAGATATCGCGATTTGTGTTTCGACGATGCTTGCTTAGGTGGTTTTGGCTATATGTACCTATATATAGATATAACCTAATTTTTGGATTTTGATGTTCCAGAGGAGCTAGGGGCACGTGCGAGGTGTCTGGGAACGCGTCTCGTCGCGAGCAAGCCCACGGGAACGTTTTCAGAAGTACGTTGGGAAGAAAATTTTTGAAAAGTGGCCAAAAAACCAGTTTTTTGATGGAAAATTAGAAAATTTTTGGATTTCTCTGCGAGCTAGACGGGCGTGCGAGGTGTCCAGAGACGCGTCTCGTCGCGAGCAAGCCCACAGGAACGTTTTCGGAATTACTTCGGGAACAAAAAATTTGAAAGGTGGTCAAAAAATGTGTTTTTTGATGGAAAATCGAAGTTTTCGGCGACCCGGAGGGGTTTCGATTCGCGCGCAGCGCCGGGAAACCCAGGTTAGTGTGGCAAGAACTCGATTCCTCAAAAATGATCGGAATCTAATGATGGGATTGAAAGTTATAGACTTTTGTATGAGATTTGTATGGAAAATTTTAGAAAATGAAAATTTTTGATGTTTCCGTCAAGCTAGACGTGCGTGCGAGGTGTCCAGAAACACGTAATTTCGCGAACTAGCCCACAGGAACGTTTTCAGCACTACTTTGGGAAGAAAAAATTTGCAGGGTGGTCAAAAAACCACTTTTTCTGAGTTTTTACAGGAAAACCAAGTTTTCAGCGACCTGGATGGATTTCGATTCGCGCGCAGCGCCGGGAAACCTAGGTAAATATGGCGAGAACCTGATTCCTGAAAAGAACCGGAATCTAATCACAAATTTTGAAGTTATTGAATTCTGAAGGTGCAAAGTCAAAAGTACAGGAACCCCTTAAGGGAAGTCAAAAATTTTTTGTCAGTTGTCAAGCGGACGCCTAAAAATAATTATCACGCGCGAAAACCGCTTCAAAAACGCAATACAGAGCTCGAAGATATCGCGATTTGTGTTTCGACGATGCTTGCTTAGGTGGTTTTGGCTATATGTACCTATATATAGATATAACCTAATTTTTGGATTTTGATGTTCCAGAGGAGCTAGGGGCACGTGCGAGGTGTCTGGGAACGCGTCTCGTCGCGAGCAAGCCCACGGGAACGTTTTCAGAAGTACGTTGGGAAGAAAATTTTTGAAAAGTGGCCAAAAAACCAGTTTTTTGATGGAAAATTAGAAAATTTTTGGATTTCTCTGCGAGCTAGACGGGCGTGCGAGGTGTCCAGAGACGCGTCTCGTCGCGAGCAAGCCCACAGGAACGTTTTCGGAATTACTTCGGGAACAAAAAATTTGAAAGGTGGTCAAAAAATGTGTTTTTTGATGGAAAATCGAAGTTTTCGGCGACCCGGAGGGGTTTCGATTCGCGCGCAGCGCCGGGAAACCCAGGTTAGTGTGGCAAGAACTCGATTCCTCAAAAATGATCGGAATCTAATGATGGGATTGAAAGTTATAGACTTTTGTATGAGATTTGTATGGAAAATTTTAGAAAATGAAAATTTTTGATGTTTCCGTCAAGCTAGACGTGCGTGCGAGGTGTCCAGAAACACGTAATTTCGCGAACTAGCCCACAGGAACGTTTTCAGCACTACTTTGGGAAGAAAAAATTTGCAGGGTGGTCAAAAAACCACTTTTTCTGAGTTTTTACAGGAAAACCAAGTTTTCAGCGACCTGGATGGATTTCGATTCGCGCGCAGCGCCGGGAAACCTAGGTAAATATGGCGAGAACCTGATTCCTGAAAAGAACCGGAATCTAATCACAAATTTTGAAGTTATTGAATTCTGAAGGTGCAAAGTCAAAAGTACAGGAACCCCTTAAGGGAAGTCAAAAATTTTTTGTCAGTTGTCAAGCGGACGCCTAAAAATAATTATCACGCGCGAAAACCGCTTCAAAAACGCAATACAGAGCTCGAAGATATCGCGATTTGTGTTTCGACGATGCTTGCTTAGGTGGTTTTGGCTATATGTACCTATATATAGATATAACCTAATTTTTGGATTTTGATGTTCCAGAGGAGCTAGGGGCACGTGCGAGGTGTCTGGGAACGCGTCTCGTCGCGAGCAAGCCCACGGGAACGTTTTCAGAAGTACGTTGGGAAGAAAATTTTTGAAAAGTGGCCAAAAAACCAGTTTTTTGATGGAAAATTAGAAAATTTTTGGATTTCTCTGCGAGCTAGACGGGCGTGCGAGGTGTCCAGAGACGCGTCTCGTCGCGAGCAAGCCCACAGGAACGTTTTCGGAATTACTTCGGGAACAAAAAATTTGAAAGGTGGTCAAAAAATGTGTTTTTTGATGGAAAATCGAAGTTTTCGGCGACCCGGAGGGGTTTCGATTCGCGCGCAGCGCCGGGAAACCCAGGTTAGTGTGGCAAGAACTCGATTCCTCAAAAATGATCGGAATCTAATGATGGGATTGAAAGTTATAGACTTTTGTATGAGATTTGTATGGAAAATTTTAGAAAATGAAAATTTTTGATGTTTCCGTCAAGCTAGACGTGCGTGCGAGGTGTCCAGAAACACGTAATTTCGCGAACTAGCCCACAGGAACGTTTTCAGCACTACTTTGGGAAGAAAAAATTTGCAGGGTGGTCAAAAAACCACTTTTTCTGAGTTTTTACAGGAAAACCAAGTTTTCAGCGACCTGGATGGATTTCGATTCGCGCGCAGCGCCGGGAAACCTAGGTAAATATGGCGAGAACCTGATTCCTGAAAAGAACCGGAATCTAATCACAAATTTTGAAGTTATTGAATTCTGAAGGTGCAAAGTCAAAAGTACAGGAACCCCTTAAGGGAAGTCAAAAATTTTTTGTCAGTTGTCAAGCGGACGCCTAAAAATAATTATCACGCGCGAAAACCGCTTCAAAAACGCAATACAGAGCTCGAAGATATCGCGATTTGTGTTTCGACGATGCTTGCTTAGGTGGTTTTGGCTATATGTACCTATATATAGATATAACCTAATTTTTGGATTTTGATGTTCCAGAGGAGCTAGGGGCACGTGCGAGGTGTCTGGGAACGCGTCTCGTCGCGAGCAAGCCCACGGGAACGTTTTCAGAAGTACGTTGGGAAGAAAATTTTTGAAAAGTGGCCAAAAAACCAGTTTTTTGATGGAAAATTAGAAAATTTTTGGATTTCTCTGCGAGCTAGACGGGCGTGCGAGGTGTCCAGAGACGCGTCTCGTCGCGAGCAAGCCCACAGGAACGTTTTCGGAATTACTTCGGGAACAAAAAATTTGAAAGGTGGTCAAAAAATGTGTTTTTTGATGGAAAATCGAAGTTTTCGGCGACCCGGAGGGGTTTCGATTCGCGCGCAGCGCCGGGAAACCCAGGTTAGTGTGGCAAGAACTCGATTCCTCAAAAATGATCGGAATCTAATGATGGGATTGAAAGTTATAGACTTTTGTATGAGATTTGTATGGAAAATTTTAGAAAATGAAAATTTTTGATGTTTCCGTCAAGCTAGACGTGCGTGCGAGGTGTCCAGAAACACGTAATTTCGCGAACTAGCCCACAGGAACGTTTTCAGCACTACTTTGGGAAGAAAAAATTTGCAGGGTGGTCAAAAAACCACTTTTTCTGAGTTTTTACAGGAAAACCAAGTTTTCAGCGACCTGGATGGATTTCGATTCGCGCGCAGCGCCGGGAAACCTAGGTAAATATGGCGAGAACCTGATTCCTGAAAAGAACCGGAATCTAATCACAAATTTTGAAGTTATTGAATTCTGAAGGTGCAAAGTCAAAAGTACAGGAACCCCTTAAGGGAAGTCAAAAATTTTTTGTCAGTTGTCAAGCGGACGCCTAAAAATAATTATCACGCGCGAAAACCGCTTCAAAAACGCAATACAGAGCTCGAAGATATCGCGATTTGTGTTTCGACGATGCTTGCTTAGGTGGTTTTGGCTATATGTACCTATATATAGATATAACCTAATTTTTGGATTTTGATGTTCCAGAGGAGCTAGGGGCACGTGCGAGGTGTCTGGGAACGCGTCTCGTCGCGAGCAAGCCCACGGGAACGTTTTCAGAAGTACGTTGGGAAGAAAATTTTTGAAAAGTGGCCAAAAAACCAGTTTTTTGATGGAAAATTAGAAAATTTTTGGATTTCTCTGCGAGCTAGACGGGCGTGCGAGGTGTCCAGAGACGCGTCTCGTCGCGAGCAAGCCCACAGGAACGTTTTCGGAATTACTTCGGGAACAAAAAATTTGAAAGGTGGTCAAAAAATGTGTTTTTTGATGGAAAATCGAAGTTTTCGGCGACCCGGAGGGGTTTCGATTCGCGCGCAGCGCCGGGAAACCCAGGTTAGTGTGGCAAGAACTCGATTCCTCAAAAATGATCGGAATCTAATGATGGGATTGAAAGTTATAGACTTTTGTATGAGATTTGTATGGAAAATTTTAGAAAATGAAAATTTTTGATGTTTCCGTCAAGCTAGACGTGCGTGCGAGGTGTCCAGAAACACGTAATTTCGCGAACTAGCCCACAGGAACGTTTTCAGCACTACTTTGGGAAGAAAAAATTTGCAGGGTGGTCAAAAAACCACTTTTTCTGAGTTTTTACAGGAAAACCAAGTTTTCAGCGACCTGGATGGATTTCGATTCGCGCGCAGCGCCGGGAAACCTAGGTAAATATGGCGAGAACCTGATTCCTGAAAAGAACCGGAATCTAATCACAAATTTTGAAGTTATTGAATTCTGAAGGTGCAAAGTCAAAAGTACAGGAACCCCTTAAGGGAAGTCAAAAATTTTTTGTCAGTTGTCAAGCGGACGCCTAAAAATAATTATCACGCGCGAAAACCGCTTCAAAAACGCAATACAGAGCTCGAAGATATCGCGATTTGTGTTTCGACGATGCTTGCTTAGGTGGTTTTGGCTATATGTACCTATATATAGATATAACCTAATTTTTGGATTTTGATGTTCCAGAGGAGCTAGGGGCACGTGCGAGGTGTCTGGGAACGCGTCTCGTCGCGAGCAAGCCCACGGGAACGTTTTCAGAAGTACGTTGGGAAGAAAATTTTTGAAAAGTGGCCAAAAAACCAGTTTTTTGATGGAAAATTAGAAAATTTTTGGATTTCTCTGCGAGCTAGACGGGCGTGCGAGGTGTCCAGAGACGCGTCTCGTCGCGAGCAAGCCCACAGGAACGTTTTCGGAATTACTTCGGGAACAAAAAATTTGAAAGGTGGTCAAAAAATGTGTTTTTTGATGGAAAATCGAAGTTTTCGGCGACCCGGAGGGGTTTCGATTCGCGCGCAGCGCCGGGAAACCCAGGTTAGTGTGGCAAGAACTCGATTCCTCAAAAATGATCGGAATCTAATGATGGGATTGAAAGTTATAGACTTTTGTATGAGATTTGTATGGAAAATTTTAGAAAATGAAAATTTTTGATGTTTCCGTCAAGCTAGACGTGCGTGCGAGGTGTCCAGAAACACGTAATTTCGCGAACTAGCCCACAGGAACGTTTTCAGCACTACTTTGGGAAGAAAAAATTTGCAGGGTGGTCAAAAAACCACTTTTTCTGAGTTTTTACAGGAAAACCAAGTTTTCAGCGACCTGGATGGATTTCGATTCGCGCGCAGCGCCGGGAAACCTAGGTAAATATGGCGAGAACCTGATTCCTGAAAAGAACCGGAATCTAATCACAAATTTTGAAGTTATTGAATTCTGAAGGTGCAAAGTCAAAAGTACAGGAACCCCTTAAGGGAAGTCAAAAATTTTTTGTCAGTTGTCAAGCGGACGCCTAAAAATAATTATCACGCGCGAAAACCGCTTCAAAAACGCAATACAGAGCTCGAAGATATCGCGATTTGTGTTTCGACGATGCTTGCTTAGGTGGTTTTGGCTATATGTACCTATATATAGATATAACCTAATTTTTGGATTTTGATGTTCCAGAGGAGCTAGGGGCACGTGCGAGGTGTCTGGGAACGCGTCTCGTCGCGAGCAAGCCCACGGGAACGTTTTCAGAAGTACGTTGGGAAGAAAATTTTTGAAAAGTGGCCAAAAAACCAGTTTTTTGATGGAAAATTAGAAAATTTTTGGATTTCTCTGCGAGCTAGACGGGCGTGCGAGGTGTCCAGAGACGCGTCTCGTCGCGAGCAAGCCCACAGGAACGTTTTCGGAATTACTTCGGGAACAAAAAATTTGAAAGGTGGTCAAAAAATGTGTTTTTTGATGGAAAATCGAAGTTTTCGGCGACCCGGAGGGGTTTCGATTCGCGCGCAGCGCCGGGAAACCCAGGTTAGTGTGGCAAGAACTCGATTCCTCAAAAATGATCGGAATCTAATGATGGGATTGAAAGTTATAGACTTTTGTATGAGATTTGTATGGAAAATTTTAGAAAATGAAAATTTTTGATGTTTCCGTCAAGCTAGACGTGCGTGCGAGGTGTCCAGAAACACGTAATTTCGCGAACTAGCCCACAGGAACGTTTTCAGCACTACTTTGGGAAGAAAAAATTTGCAGGGTGGTCAAAAAACCACTTTTTCTGAGTTTTTACAGGAAAACCAAGTTTTCAGCGACCTGGATGGATTTCGATTCGCGCGCAGCGCCGGGAAACCTAGGTAAATATGGCGAGAACCTGATTCCTGAAAAGAACCGGAATCTAATCACAAATTTTGAAGTTATTGAATTCTGAAGGTGCAAAGTCAAAAGTACAGGAACCCCTTAAGGGAAGTCAAAAATTTTTTGTCAGTTGTCAAGCGGACGCCTAAAAATAATTATCACGCGCGAAAACCGCTTCAAAAACGCAATACAGAGCTCGAAGATATCGCGATTTGTGTTTCGACGATGCTTGCTTAGGTGGTTTTGGCTATATGTACCTATATATAGATATAACCTAATTTTTGGATTTTGATGTTCCAGAGGAGCTAGGGGCACGTGCGAGGTGTCTGGGAACGCGTCTCGTCGCGAGCAAGCCCACGGGAACGTTTTCAGAAGTACGTTGGGAAGAAAATTTTTGAAAAGTGGCCAAAAAACCAGTTTTTTGATGGAAAATTAGAAAATTTTTGGATTTCTCTGCGAGCTAGACGGGCGTGCGAGGTGTCCAGAGACGCGTCTCGTCGCGAGCAAGCCCACAGGAACGTTTTCGGAATTACTTCGGGAACAAAAAATTTGAAAGGTGGTCAAAAAATGTGTTTTTTGATGGAAAATCGAAGTTTTCGGCGACCCGGAGGGGTTTCGATTCGCGCGCAGCGCCGGGAAACCCAGGTTAGTGTGGCAAGAACTCGATTCCTCAAAAATGATCGGAATCTAATGATGGGATTGAAAGTTATAGACTTTTGTATGAGATTTGTATGGAAAATTTTAGAAAATGAAAATTTTTGATGTTTCCGTCAAGCTAGACGTGCGTGCGAGGTGTCCAGAAACACGTAATTTCGCGAACTAGCCCACAGGAACGTTTTCAGCACTACTTTGGGAAGAAAAAATTTGCAGGGTGGTCAAAAAACCACTTTTTCTGAGTTTTTACAGGAAAACCAAGTTTTCAGCGACCTGGATGGATTTCGATTCGCGCGCAGCGCCGGGAAACCTAGGTAAATATGGCGAGAACCTGATTCCTGAAAAGAACCGGAATCTAATCACAAATTTTGAAGTTATTGAATTCTGAAGGTGCAAAGTCAAAAGTACAGGAACCCCTTAAGGGAAGTCAAAAATTTTTTGTCAGTTGTCAAGCGGACGCCTAAAAATAATTATCACGCGCGAAAACCGCTTCAAAAACGCAATACAGAGCTCGAAGATATCGCGATTTGTGTTTCGACGATGCTTGCTTAGGTGGTTTTGGCTATATGTACCTATATATAGATATAACCTAATTTTTGGATTTTGATGTTCCAGAGGAGCTAGGGGCACGTGCGAGGTGTCTGGGAACGCGTCTCGTCGCGAGCAAGCCCACGGGAACGTTTTCAGAAGTACGTTGGGAAGAAAATTTTTGAAAAGTGGCCAAAAAACCAGTTTTTTGATGGAAAATTAGAAAATTTTTGGATTTCTCTGCGAGCTAGACGGGCGTGCGAGGTGTCCAGAGACGCGTCTCGTCGCGAGCAAGCCCACAGGAACGTTTTCGGAATTACTTCGGGAACAAAAAATTTGAAAGGTGGTCAAAAAATGTGTTTTTTGATGGAAAATCGAAGTTTTCGGCGACCCGGAGGGGTTTCGATTCGCGCGCAGCGCCGGGAAACCCAGGTTAGTGTGGCAAGAACTCGATTCCTCAAAAATGATCGGAATCTAATGATGGGATTGAAAGTTATAGACTTTTGTATGAGATTTGTATGGAAAATTTTAGAAAATGAAAATTTTTGATGTTTCCGTCAAGCTAGACGTGCGTGCGAGGTGTCCAGAAACACGTAATTTCGCGAACTAGCCCACAGGAACGTTTTCAGCACTACTTTGGGAAGAAAAAATTTGCAGGGTGGTCAAAAAACCACTTTTTCTGAGTTTTTACAGGAAAACCAAGTTTTCAGCGACCTGGATGGATTTCGATTCGCGCGCAGCGCCGGGAAACCTAGGTAAATATGGCGAGAACCTGATTCCTGAAAAGAACCGGAATCTAATCACAAATTTTGAAGTTATTGAATTCTGAAGGTGCAAAGTCAAAAGTACAGGAACCCCTTAAGGGAAGTCAAAAATTTTTTGTCAGTTGTCAAGCGGACGCCTAAAAATAATTATCACGCGCGAAAACCGCTTCAAAAACGCAATACAGAGCTCGAAGATATCGCGATTTGTGTTTCGACGATGCTTGCTTAGGTGGTTTTGGCTATATGTACCTATATATAGATATAACCTAATTTTTGGATTTTGATGTTCCAGAGGAGCTAGGGGCACGTGCGAGGTGTCTGGGAACGCGTCTCGTCGCGAGCAAGCCCACGGGAACGTTTTCAGAAGTACGTTGGGAAGAAAATTTTTGAAAAGTGGCCAAAAAACCAGTTTTTTGATGGAAAATTAGAAAATTTTTGGATTTCTCTGCGAGCTAGACGGGCGTGCGAGGTGTCCAGAGACGCGTCTCGTCGCGAGCAAGCCCACAGGAACGTTTTCGGAATTACTTCGGGAACAAAAAATTTGAAAGGTGGTCAAAAAATGTGTTTTTTGATGGAAAATCGAAGTTTTCGGCGACCCGGAGGGGTTTCGATTCGCGCGCAGCGCCGGGAAACCCAGGTTAGTGTGGCAAGAACTCGATTCCTCAAAAATGATCGGAATCTAATGATGGGATTGAAAGTTATAGACTTTTGTATGAGATTTGTATGGAAAATTTTAGAAAATGAAAATTTTTGATGTTTCCGTCAAGCTAGACGTGCGTGCGAGGTGTCCAGAAACACGTAATTTCGCGAACTAGCCCACAGGAACGTTTTCAGCACTACTTTGGGAAGAAAAAATTTGCAGGGTGGTCAAAAAACCACTTTTTCTGAGTTTTTACAGGAAAACCAAGTTTTCAGCGACCTGGATGGATTTCGATTCGCGCGCAGCGCCGGGAAACCTAGGTAAATATGGCGAGAACCTGATTCCTGAAAAGAACCGGAATCTAATCACAAATTTTGAAGTTATTGAATTCTGAAGGTGCAAAGTCAAAAGTACAGGAACCCCTTAAGGGAAGTCAAAAATTTTTTGTCAGTTGTCAAGCGGACGCCTAAAAATAATTATCACGCGCGAAAACCGCTTCAAAAACGCAATACAGAGCTCGAAGATATCGCGATTTGTGTTTCGACGATGCTTGCTTAGGTGGTTTTGGCTATATGTACCTATATATAGATATAACCTAATTTTTGGATTTTGATGTTCCAGAGGAGCTAGGGGCACGTGCGAGGTGTCTGGGAACGCGTCTCGTCGCGAGCAAGCCCACGGGAACGTTTTCAGAAGTACGTTGGGAAGAAAATTTTTGAAAAGTGGCCAAAAAACCAGTTTTTTGATGGAAAATTAGAAAATTTTTGGATTTCTCTGCGAGCTAGACGGGCGTGCGAGGTGTCCAGAGACGCGTCTCGTCGCGAGCAAGCCCACAGGAACGTTTTCGGAATTACTTCGGGAACAAAAAATTTGAAAGGTGGTCAAAAAATGTGTTTTTTGATGGAAAATCGAAGTTTTCGGCGACCCGGAGGGGTTTCGATTCGCGCGCAGCGCCGGGAAACCCAGGTTAGTGTGGCAAGAACTCGATTCCTCAAAAATGATCGGAATCTAATGATGGGATTGAAAGTTATAGACTTTTGTATGAGATTTGTATGGAAAATTTTAGAAAATGAAAATTTTTGATGTTTCCGTCAAGCTAGACGTGCGTGCGAGGTGTCCAGAAACACGTAATTTCGCGAACTAGCCCACAGGAACGTTTTCAGCACTACTTTGGGAAGAAAAAATTTGCAGGGTGGTCAAAAAACCACTTTTTCTGAGTTTTTACAGGAAAACCAAGTTTTCAGCGACCTGGATGGATTTCGATTCGCGCGCAGCGCCGGGAAACCTAGGTAAATATGGCGAGAACCTGATTCCTGAAAAGAACCGGAATCTAATCACAAATTTTGAAGTTATTGAATTCTGAAGGTGCAAAGTCAAAAGTACAGGAACCCCTTAAGGGAAGTCAAAAATTTTTTGTCAGTTGTCAAGCGGACGCCTAAAAATAATTATCACGCGCGAAAACCGCTTCAAAAACGCAATACAGAGCTCGAAGATATCGCGATTTGTGTTTCGACGATGCTTGCTTAGGTGGTTTTGGCTATATGTACCTATATATAGATATAACCTAATTTTTGGATTTTGATGTTCCAGAGGAGCTAGGGGCACGTGCGAGGTGTCTGGGAACGCGTCTCGTCGCGAGCAAGCCCACGGGAACGTTTTCAGAAGTACGTTGGGAAGAAAATTTTTGAAAAGTGGCCAAAAAACCAGTTTTTTGATGGAAAATTAGAAAATTTTTGGATTTCTCTGCGAGCTAGACGGGCGTGCGAGGTGTCCAGAGACGCGTCTCGTCGCGAGCAAGCCCACAGGAACGTTTTCGGAATTACTTCGGGAACAAAAAATTTGAAAGGTGGTCAAAAAATGTGTTTTTTGATGGAAAATCGAAGTTTTCGGCGACCCGGAGGGGTTTCGATTCGCGCGCAGCGCCGGGAAACCCAGGTTAGTGTGGCAAGAACTCGATTCCTCAAAAATGATCGGAATCTAATGATGGGATTGAAAGTTATAGACTTTTGTATGAGATTTGTATGGAAAATTTTAGAAAATGAAAATTTTTGATGTTTCCGTCAAGCTAGACGTGCGTGCGAGGTGTCCAGAAACACGTAATTTCGCGAACTAGCCCACAGGAACGTTTTCAGCACTACTTTGGGAAGAAAAAATTTGCAGGGTGGTCAAAAAACCACTTTTTCTGAGTTTTTACAGGAAAACCAAGTTTTCAGCGACCTGGATGGATTTCGATTCGCGCGCAGCGCCGGGAAACCTAGGTAAATATGGCGAGAACCTGATTCCTGAAAAGAACCGGAATCTAATCACAAATTTTGAAGTTATTGAATTCTGAAGGTGCAAAGTCAAAAGTACAGGAACCCCTTAAGGGAAGTCAAAAATTTTTTGTCAGTTGTCAAGCGGACGCCTAAAAATAATTATCACGCGCGAAAACCGCTTCAAAAACGCAATACAGAGCTCGAAGATATCGCGATTTGTGTTTCGACGATGCTTGCTTAGGTGGTTTTGGCTATATGTACCTATATATAGATATAACCTAATTTTTGGATTTTGATGTTCCAGAGGAGCTAGGGGCACGTGCGAGGTGTCTGGGAACGCGTCTCGTCGCGAGCAAGCCCACGGGAACGTTTTCAGAAGTACGTTGGGAAGAAAATTTTTGAAAAGTGGCCAAAAAACCAGTTTTTTGATGGAAAATTAGAAAATTTTTGGATTTCTCTGCGAGCTAGACGGGCGTGCGAGGTGTCCAGAGACGCGTCTCGTCGCGAGCAAGCCCACAGGAACGTTTTCGGAATTACTTCGGGAACAAAAAATTTGAAAGGTGGTCAAAAAATGTGTTTTTTGATGGAAAATCGAAGTTTTCGGCGACCCGGAGGGGTTTCGATTCGCGCGCAGCGCCGGGAAACCCAGGTTAGTGTGGCAAGAACTCGATTCCTCAAAAATGATCGGAATCTAATGATGGGATTGAAAGTTATAGACTTTTGTATGAGATTTGTATGGAAAATTTTAGAAAATGAAAATTTTTGATGTTTCCGTCAAGCTAGACGTGCGTGCGAGGTGTCCAGAAACACGTAATTTCGCGAACTAGCCCACAGGAACGTTTTCAGCACTACTTTGGGAAGAAAAAATTTGCAGGGTGGTCAAAAAACCACTTTTTCTGAGTTTTTACAGGAAAACCAAGTTTTCAGCGACCTGGATGGATTTCGATTCGCGCGCAGCGCCGGGAAACCTAGGTAAATATGGCGAGAACCTGATTCCTGAAAAGAACCGGAATCTAATCACAAATTTTGAAGTTATTGAATTCTGAAGGTGCAAAGTCAAAAGTACAGGAACCCCTTAAGGGAAGTCAAAAATTTTTTGTCAGTTGTCAAGCGGACGCCTAAAAATAATTATCACGCGCGAAAACCGCTTCAAAAACGCAATACAGAGCTCGAAGATATCGCGATTTGTGTTTCGACGATGCTTGCTTAGGTGGTTTTGGCTATATGTACCTATATATAGATATAACCTAATTTTTGGATTTTGATGTTCCAGAGGAGCTAGGGGCACGTGCGAGGTGTCTGGGAACGCGTCTCGTCGCGAGCAAGCCCACGGGAACGTTTTCAGAAGTACGTTGGGAAGAAAATTTTTGAAAAGTGGCCAAAAAACCAGTTTTTTGATGGAAAATTAGAAAATTTTTGGATTTCTCTGCGAGCTAGACGGGCGTGCGAGGTGTCCAGAGACGCGTCTCGTCGCGAGCAAGCCCACAGGAACGTTTTCGGAATTACTTCGGGAACAAAAAATTTGAAAGGTGGTCAAAAAATGTGTTTTTTGATGGAAAATCGAAGTTTTCGGCGACCCGGAGGGGTTTCGATTCGCGCGCAGCGCCGGGAAACCCAGGTTAGTGTGGCAAGAACTCGATTCCTCAAAAATGATCGGAATCTAATGATGGGATTGAAAGTTATAGACTTTTGTATGAGATTTGTATGGAAAATTTTAGAAAATGAAAATTTTTGATGTTTCCGTCAAGCTAGACGTGCGTGCGAGGTGTCCAGAAACACGTAATTTCGCGAACTAGCCCACAGGAACGTTTTCAGCACTACTTTGGGAAGAAAAAATTTGCAGGGTGGTCAAAAAACCACTTTTTCTGAGTTTTTACAGGAAAACCAAGTTTTCAGCGACCTGGATGGATTTCGATTCGCGCGCAGCGCCGGGAAACCTAGGTAAATATGGCGAGAACCTGATTCCTGAAAAGAACCGGAATCTAATCACAAATTTTGAAGTTATTGAATTCTGAAGGTGCAAAGTCAAAAGTACAGGAACCCCTTAAGGGAAGTCAAAAATTTTTTGTCAGTTGTCAAGCGGACGCCTAAAAATAATTATCACGCGCGAAAACCGCTTCAAAAACGCAATACAGAGCTCGAAGATATCGCGATTTGTGTTTCGACGATGCTTGCTTAGGTGGTTTTGGCTATATGTACCTATATATAGATATAACCTAATTTTTGGATTTTGATGTTCCAGAGGAGCTAGGGGCACGTGCGAGGTGTCTGGGAACGCGTCTCGTCGCGAGCAAGCCCACGGGAACGTTTTCAGAAGTACGTTGGGAAGAAAATTTTTGAAAAGTGGCCAAAAAACCAGTTTTTTGATGGAAAATTAGAAAATTTTTGGATTTCTCTGCGAGCTAGACGGGCGTGCGAGGTGTCCAGAGACGCGTCTCGTCGCGAGCAAGCCCACAGGAACGTTTTCGGAATTACTTCGGGAACAAAAAATTTGAAAGGTGGTCAAAAAATGTGTTTTTTGATGGAAAATCGAAGTTTTCGGCGACCCGGAGGGGTTTCGATTCGCGCGCAGCGCCGGGAAACCCAGGTTAGTGTGGCAAGAACTCGATTCCTCAAAAATGATCGGAATCTAATGATGGGATTGAAAGTTATAGACTTTTGTATGAGATTTGTATGGAAAATTTTAGAAAATGAAAATTTTTGATGTTTCCGTCAAGCTAGACGTGCGTGCGAGGTGTCCAGAAACACGTAATTTCGCGAACTAGCCCACAGGAACGTTTTCAGCACTACTTTGGGAAGAAAAAATTTGCAGGGTGGTCAAAAAACCACTTTTTCTGAGTTTTTACAGGAAAACCAAGTTTTCAGCGACCTGGATGGATTTCGATTCGCGCGCAGCGCCGGGAAACCTAGGTAAATATGGCGAGAACCTGATTCCTGAAAAGAACCGGAATCTAATCACAAATTTTGAAGTTATTGAATTCTGAAGGTGCAAAGTCAAAAGTACAGGAACCCCTTAAGGGAAGTCAAAAATTTTTTGTCAGTTGTCAAGCGGACGCCTAAAAATAATTATCACGCGCGAAAACCGCTTCAAAAACGCAATACAGAGCTCGAAGATATCGCGATTTGTGTTTCGACGATGCTTGCTTAGGTGGTTTTGGCTATATGTACCTATATATAGATATAACCTAATTTTTGGATTTTGATGTTCCAGAGGAGCTAGGGGCACGTGCGAGGTGTCTGGGAACGCGTCTCGTCGCGAGCAAGCCCACGGGAACGTTTTCAGAAGTACGTTGGGAAGAAAATTTTTGAAAAGTGGCCAAAAAACCAGTTTTTTGATGGAAAATTAGAAAATTTTTGGATTTCTCTGCGAGCTAGACGGGCGTGCGAGGTGTCCAGAGACGCGTCTCGTCGCGAGCAAGCCCACAGGAACGTTTTCGGAATTACTTCGGGAACAAAAAATTTGAAAGGTGGTCAAAAAATGTGTTTTTTGATGGAAAATCGAAGTTTTCGGCGACCCGGAGGGGTTTCGATTCGCGCGCAGCGCCGGGAAACCCAGGTTAGTGTGGCAAGAACTCGATTCCTCAAAAATGATCGGAATCTAATGATGGGATTGAAAGTTATAGACTTTTGTATGAGATTTGTATGGAAAATTTTAGAAAATGAAAATTTTTGATGTTTCCGTCAAGCTAGACGTGCGTGCGAGGTGTCCAGAAACACGTAATTTCGCGAACTAGCCCACAGGAACGTTTTCAGCACTACTTTGGGAAGAAAAAATTTGCAGGGTGGTCAAAAAACCACTTTTTCTGAGTTTTTACAGGAAAACCAAGTTTTCAGCGACCTGGATGGATTTCGATTCGCGCGCAGCGCCGGGAAACCTAGGTAAATATGGCGAGAACCTGATTCCTGAAAAGAACCGGAATCTAATCACAAATTTTGAAGTTATTGAATTCTGAAGGTGCAAAGTCAAAAGTACAGGAACCCCTTAAGGGAAGTCAAAAATTTTTTGTCAGTTGTCAAGCGGACGCCTAAAAATAATTATCACGCGCGAAAACCGCTTCAAAAACGCAATACAGAGCTCGAAGATATCGCGCGGGTTAGGTTAGGTTAGGTTAGGTTAGGTTAGGTTAGGTTAGGTTAGGTTAGGTTAGGTTAGGTTAGGTTAGGTTAGGTTAGGTTAGGTTAGGTTAGGTTAGGTTAGGTTAGGTTAGGTTAGGTTAGGTTAGGTTAGGTTAGGTTAGGTTAGGTTAGGTTAGGTTAGGTTAGGTTAGGTTAGGTTAGGTTAGGTTAGGTTAGGTTTTTTTTTTTTTTTTTTTTTTTTTTTTTTATTTTAATTTGGCAGGAGTGGGAAATCCTCATGGACGAATCGGCCGCCCACACTGTGAGACGACCGAGACAGTGCCGGACTCTTACCGGCTAAAACCCACTCCTGCCACGTGGCTTTTCCCCGTTCATTTCAACGAGACCTTGTCCTTCTGGTTTTGATATTTCATTCGGTTCTCGTATGTGCTTTTCACGCTTTCAATTTCCTTTCTTGTTTTTTTTTTTTTTTTTCTTATTTCATCCTTCATCTACTTGGCCGGGTGGGACTCCCGCCATTCAGACCACTTGACAAATTTTAGTGCTTATGTATTTTTCTTGGACATTATATTTAATTTTTGTATTTTTTTCTTAGTTTCCGTATATGTATTTACTTGTTTAGATTTTTTATTTTCTAGTTTTTATATCTACAATATTTGTTTACTTAATTATATGTTATCTAATGTATTTTTATTTGTTTTTCTGTTTTATGTATTTTAATCTATTTACTTACATATTTAGTTTACTTAGCTACAAGCTTATTTTATGTTTGTGCTTATTATTAAATATTACTAAATATTTTCTAAACTTGTTTTCTTATTTTAGTAAATTTTTATTAGCTAATTTATATCTAGAGTATTTTCTTATTTATTTATGCTATCTTACATTTAATATTTTTATTTATTTTCTGCTTTACTTATCTGATCTATTCCTTATATTATATGTTTTATTTTAGCTGTAAGGTTCTGGACTGTTATTGGGGTAATGGGGGAGGGGGTGGGATATACATATGTTTACTTATTTTATTATATTTTTGTTTTCCGATTTACGTATCTAATATTTTCTTGTACTATACCTTCTCATTTTATTTTCTACTTTATTTATCAAATCTTTTTTATTGAATAATTGATTTAACTTGTCTTTTTGCTTGTGCTTTGTTAATTCTGTATGTGTTTTATCCTAAATTCTTTTAAGGTATTTTCTAACACTGTATGTGTTGGGGATTATTATTGGGTAGTAGGGAGAGAGGTGGGGGGAAGGGAAAAGGGGATTAGGGAGATGGGGATTTCTTTTATGACTTGTGTTATTGATTCTCCATTTTGTTTGTGGCAATAATATAAATATAAATATTCAAATTATATATTATTATTGGCATTTCTTAATCGGGTAATTTATTTTTCTACGTTTTTAAGGGTTTTTTGGATATATTTATATATAGTCATTATATATAGTCTATATATCTAGGGGGGGGGGTAAGGGGGGATTTCTAGGCGTAAGCCGTTGTCGTCCGAGCCAGGTAGTCCCATTTCTTGCGGACCGGGCACTCCGCACTGAACGCGTTGTGTTCGGTCCTCTGAAGCTTCGAGTGCAAACAGTTGCAGCACTGCGGTTCATTCCCGGCAACGAATTCCACGCACTTCTCGCGTAGGTGCGGTCCTCCGCAGTGACTGCACCTGTCTGCACTCTCCGTACAGAATTTCCGGCCATGCCCAAATGCTAAGCATCTTGTGCATTGGATGAGCGGCGACTGATCTTCCACCCTGACTCTCTGCAGGTCGAGGTAGAGAGCACCAGCCTCCGTCATCCTCTGCCATACTTTGGGCCTGACTTGGACGACAACGTGCGCCGTTTTGGGGTTTCTTGTTCTTTTTTTATATTTTACGGTCATTTCCTTGTCTTCTTGTTTTAAATCTCTGAAGAGGTCTTTGTTTTGGCAATAGAGCGCCTTAACCAGCTCGTCGTCTTCGCTGTCCAAAAAGACGTCTTTTAGGACAACGAGCGGGTTTTTATTGATCATAGGCGCCACTATCAGCCCTTCACTCCGGCTCTCGATCATGTCTTTGACCTTTTTGAGCTCCGCTTCCGAGTCGCACCCCAGGATTACTGTTTGATTTTTGGCCTTGCGGACTTTGTTTATTTTGAGGCCAGTTCCCCTGGCATCGACCGCCATCCTCACCTTGGCGAGCACCTTGTCAGCAGTGTCCTGGCTGACTTCGGACGTGACAGCCAAAGAGTGAAGCGCCGGTCGGTGCCCGGGTTTGGCCGCAGCTACAGAGGCGTAAGACCGCGTGTCGGCTCTCGCCTCGCCTGCCATTCCACTCACGACCTTTATACTTTCTGTTGCGGTGGCGACGTCACCAGCAACGCCATCGATCCTACCGCCGAGGTCACCGACGGCTCGACAAACGCACTCCAACCCCAGCACCGCATTATCGATCCTGTCGGTGACCTGGTCGGTCGTGTAGACGACCCTCTCGATGACCTCGTTACTGATTCCGGTGCTGTGGTCGGTCAAGTCCTGAAGGCCTTTGGAGACCTTCTCCTCCAGATCGTTGAGCCGCGTCTGTATGCTGGTTTCCACCCACTCCAGCCTTTCCAAGACTGCCTCCGGCGATTCGGGTGTAGGCGTGGCGTTTGTCTTGGTGGGCGGAACCATTTTGGACGCTGTTTCCAGGTCCCTTACTCGCCTGCTCAACTCAAAACAGATCCGTAGACATCTATCTGACTGAGTCTCCAGGAAGGTCCTGATATCCTTCCTCATCGAAGGGTAGTCTCTGACCCTCGATGGGATATCTTCGAAGGTCTTCATGACCCCCTGGAGAAGCTCATCGTTCGACGAGGCAGAAAAGGTGTTAATCTGCTTTGTGTAAGCGTCCATGATGTCTACGGATCTCCTTTTTCGTTCCGGTCTCCGTATGAAGGTCTTGGCAGCGTCTAGCTCCTGTCCAGGCGGGCCCGTAGGGCTAGGGGTAGTAGCGTGGGCAACAGCAGCAGAGGTCCCCGCCGACGTCAGTGGTGTTTCAGCTGTCCCAGGTGTCCTCCCTCGCACTATGTCTTTCCTGTCGAATTTGAGGGACATCCCCTTCGGCGCTTCCCGCGCTCCAGAGGGTCCCTCATTTTCCGGATGGGTAGGCGACGTCGTTTCTCGGGGTCCGCTGGTGCCGGCAACTGGCCCTTTCTTCCCTTTTACTGGGGTGCGGATTCCGAGGACCATTTTTATATTTTGTTGTAACGTGTGTATAGGGCACGAAAATGGAACGGGGAATTTGTCAAATATAAGAGTATGGAATCAACTAAACTAAATCCCTGTAAAAGGGGGATAAAATAAATTGAGTATTTGGTTTGGTAAATACTATTTAAACAACCAAGAATCTAGTCTACTAGCTATTGTTTTGGTGCTAGATGAGCACCAAAACTAGGTAACGAGTCGTAATGAATCCAGCTAATATTTACCGGGTCAAAAAAGAAATAAAATATTTTTGCCAAAATCCAGACTTCCTTCCCTATATAGAGATCAGCGAAAACCGGGAGGGTGGGTGGGCAAATTTTTGGATTTCTCTGCGAGCTAGACGGGCGTGCGAGGTGTCCAGAGACGCGTCTCGTCGCGAGCAAGCCCACAGGAACGTTTTCGGAATTACTTCGGGAACAAAAAATTTGAAAGGTGGTCAAAAAATGTGTTTTTTGATGGAAAATCGAAGTTTTCAGCGACCCGGAGGGGTTTCGATTCGCGCGCAGCGCCGGGAAACCTAGGTTAGTGTGGCGAGAACTCGATTCCTCAAAAATGATCGGAATCTAATGATGGGATTGAAAGTTATAGACTTTTGTATGAGATTTGTATGGAAAATTTTAGAAAATGAAAATTTTTGATGTTTCCGTCAAGCTAGACGTGCGTGCGAGGTGTCCAGAAACACGTAATTTCGCGAGCTAGCCCGCAGGAACGTTTCCAGCACTACTTTGGGAACAAAATTTTGCAGGGTGGTCAAAAAACCACTTTTTTTGAGTTTTTGCAGGAAAACCAAGTTTTCAGCGACCTGGATGGATTTCGATTCGCGCGCAGCGCCGGGAAACCTAGGTAAGTATGGCGAGAACCTGATTCCTGAAAAGAACGGGAATCTAATTGCAAATTTGGAAGTTATTGAATTCTGAAGGTGTAAAGTCAAAAGTACAGGAACCCCTTAAGGGAAGTCAAAAATTTTTTGTCAGTTGGCAAGCGGACGCCTAAAAATAATGTTCACGCGCGAAAACCGCTTCAAAAACGCAATACAGAGCTCGAAGATATCGCGATTTGTGTTTCGACGATGCTTGCTTAGGTGGTTTTGGCTATATGTACCTATGTATAGATATAACCTAGTTTTAAGATTTTGATGTTCCAGAGGAGCTACGGGCACGTGTGAGGTGTCTGGGAACGCGTCTCGTCGCGAGCAAGCCCACGGGAACGTTTTCAGAAGTACGTTGGGAAGAAAATTTTTGAAAAGCGGCCAAAAAACCAGTTTTTTGATGGAAAATGAGAAAATTTTTGGATTTCTCTGCGAGCTAGACGGGCGTGCGAGGTGTCCAGAGACGCGTCTCGTCGCGAGCAAGCCCACAGGAACGTTTTCGGAATTACTTCGGGAACAAAAAATTTGAAAGGTGGTCAAAAAATGTGTTTTTTGATGGAAAATCGAAGTTTTCAGCGACCCGGAGGGGTTTCGATTCGCGCGCAGCGCCGGGAAACCTAGGTTAGTGTGGCGAGAACTCGATTCCTCAAAAATGATCGGAATCTAATGATGGGATTGAAAGTTATAGACTTTTGTATGAGATTTGTATGGAAAATTTTAGAAAATGAAAATTTTTGATGTTTCCGTCAAGCTAGACGTGCGTGCGAGGTGTCCAGAAACACGTAATTTCGCGAGCTAGCCCGCAGGAACGTTTCCAGCACTACTTTGGGAACAAAATTTTGCAGGGTGGTCAAAAAACCACTTTTTTTGAGTTTTTGCAGGAAAACCAAGTTTTCAGCGACCTGGATGGATTTCGATT